>CM028678.1:37822381-39128216 GCA_016760335.1 Gastrodia elata | reverse complement strand
ATGTGTATAAGATAGATAATTTCACAAGTAATTCTTGAATAAAGTGGCATTAGAAAAATCATGTATATTAAGGAATGCCAAGATAAATAATTAGACAATAAAGGGGATTTGTTTTCTATTTTTTGTGTTTTGGTTATTTACTTCCTTCACTTTTGGTATATCGTTCCATTAGGTTATGCGATCCAATGTATATCACAACTAGGATATGTTAGCTGTGCAATTTTGAGCACACCTAAGATCTACGTGATACAGTTATGGCATTAAGGTTATGCATACATATGACATATTCTATGGCATACTGTAACAATTCTAGGTTGTTACTTAGCATAATTTTAGCTTAATCATATTCTAATTATTATTCCATTGAATTTATCTGGTCATTAGAATTAAACCTTGAAGATTTGGAGTGATTTGGAGCTCAATTAGGTATTTGGATTATTTTAATATATTTAATTAATTAAAAAATTGGGACATTTAATTTGATCTCAAAATTAAAATCTGACTTCACCATTGTGCTCTTCACCCCTAAATTAATTATGAGTAATGTTTTGAAAATTTTTGGAAGTAGTCGGATATTCCCACATATTTTAATATATTTAAATACCTAAAAATTAGAATTATTACATTTATCTCCAAATTAAAATCTGAATCCGTCGTTGCGTTCCTCACCCTTGAATTAGCTATGGGTGAATTTTCAAGATTGTTTGGAGCTCATTTATCGATCTAATTTTAATTATTAAAATGAATTAATTAAAAATTAGAAAATATTAAGTTAAACGTAATTTCCTCCATTTTTCTTTCCCTTATGCGCCTGGGACCCACTCCCCTCTCCCGTTCAGTGTCTCCTCTCCATTTTTTGTGCACACAAGTTCTTCCCCTCCCTCCCCATGTTGTGGATGGAAGAGGTCCTTACTCCCTCCATGCTCGAGCCATGTCTCTATCTCCCTTAAAATTAGAACCCCCAGCCCATGCCTCTCCCTTTCCTTATCTTGCTCATTTGGCCTCAGTTCCCCTCTCCATTTGTTATTAGCTGAAGCTCCCTCCTTAGCTTCCCTCCTCCCAAGTTCCATCCCAAACTAAAGAAGAAGCTCCTTTCTTCCCAAGCTATATCCCAATCTGAAGAAGAAGCTCCTTTATCCTAAGCTCCTATAGAAAACTAGTTGGAATCTCCATTTGCAATCTAAGCTACCCTTCTTGTATCCTTCCTTGTACCCTCCATTTCCCCATTAGGTGATTCAATTTTACTTCATTTCATTTGAATGCTTAAAAATTGTCCTCAAGAACTTGTATTTTAGCAATCAATCTCAATAGAGTTTGATCAAAATCCAAAAAAAAGAATGATATTGTATGAAAAGAAATCTTGCATAGGTAGCTAGAACATCATTGTTTGTAGTGTTAAAGTAATTTTTTCGTGTCAATTTTGGTACCAGAAAGACATTTCCATCTGTATATGGCACCGCACTTGAGGTGTCTTGAATCAAGAGTCTTTGGGCGCAATAGGAAAGATGTCCCGTTTTTCGTCCAAGCAAAAAGATCGTCGAGCGTTACAGCGTGTCGTAGTGCCTAGCTTTCGGCTAGGGAGCGCTACAGCGCGCAGCAGTGCCCGCATCTTGGGAAATCTGGCCCCGCAGCGCCTTGCTCTTGGCCAGAAGGGCGCTATAGCACGTCGCAGCACAGAAAACTGCCGTAGCGCTCCATAGGGCCTGAAAGGGCTGCAGCATGCCGCAGCGCAGTAGCTCGTCATAGCGCATCGTAGCACCTGACTCTCGGCCAGGCAGGTGCTACAGTGCCCGTAGCCCACAGAACTACCTAGTTCTGCTCAAATTTAATATATTTTTTTTATTTTGATGACTCTAAAACTCTAATTATGCAAAAATATACCAAATGTATATAAGTTTTGATGAGTCCAAAACCATAGTTATGCAAGAATATACCAAACTAATTAATCTTTTATATCCACTCTCATTGAACTGTCTAGTTCCTTGTAAATTAGCAATTATCATTGTACAATATTTATTAAATTCCTAAAGATCTATCTTTTTTAATAATAAAGGAACTAAAACTTCATGGAAAAGAAGAATAAATGAATAGCCATAAAAATGTAATGGTAGAGCTGAAGAATAGGTAAGGAATTGTGAAGTACCCCATTTCTATATTGAGATGCTTGGTGAGTCATGTAAGAAAGAATTCATTTTTGTAAGAATTTCAAAGTAAATTTTATGCTAACATCTAAATTTAATCCATAAATCTTCTTAATGATTTTAGTGAAGTGTGTTATTTGCAAGATATGTGTAGGGTTAAACTCTTTATTGCATCATTTCTTATATATAAAATTCGACTCAAAGACAAATAAAAAATGCTCTTAGTTTAACACTTTTGAATAGAATAATTTTTCTCAAATTTTAAGCTAAAAGCAACTTTTTATGTGCCAAAATTTTATTTCAACTTAAGCAAAACTTACAAATACAATAAGATTTATCTTTTGTACTTTAACTTTATAATTGATTCATTTATGACATGCAAAGCTTAAAGATGATTCGTTTAGCTAAAGAAATTTAAATATTTGAATAATTAATAACACTATAGGAATTCTACAAAGATGTTGATGTCAATAAGAGTGAGTGCACTTAACTTTAAAAATTTGTAAATCTAATATATGACATTATTGACATGGAAACTTTTTAAGTAAAGGCTTTAAAATTTAAAATAAATTAAATCAAGATCATCATACTAAATAATCCACATTGTGAAGTTTTCCATTTACTAAGAATAGAAAATTTATCTTTTTTTTCCTTAATTACATCAACTAAAAGAAAATATTTTAAACTATTTCATATGCATTTCTTGGGACCATTTCATATTGTATCAAATTATAGCTTTAAATATTAATGACAGTAATGGAAGATAAGTCTAAGTGTATATGGATATAATTGTTAAAAATAAAAATTGGTAATAAGAACTCGGTTTAAGGCTTCATAGTATTTGTGAAAACTCAATTTGATACAAAGTAATCACATTAAAACCAATAATAATTTTGGAATATTAGATGCCACTTGTTTTATCAAAATAAAGGAATCCAACACTTGACTAGTTATGCATTCATACAATAATAAAATGAGATACTTGAAAGGAATTACAATTATAAACTAAATGGTGCTTGAACTTTTAGGCTTCAATCAACCTTGCTCTTATGATCTTAGGCTGATTGCATGCCATGTGTTGCATACCTTAAAAATAGAAAAACTTCATCTCTAATCAAACAATCTTACACATTTTCAAGTCTTACATAATAGACCATCACTTAAAGAAAGCTTAAAAGGTTTTGGTTGCTTAATTTATATGAAAACATAAAAGTTTGATTGCTTAATTTATGTAGCTACTTGTAAAAATGATAGAATAAACTTTAATTCTAGATCCATTCCTTCAATTTGTATTAGCTTCCCACCCAACTTTGAGAACATGAACTATATAATTATAAACAAACAAACCTTTGTTTCCTATGATGTACAAGTTTATGAAAATATTTTTCCTTGCAATTATGCAAGAAATCTACTTCAAGTGTTCCTTCTATACTTATTATTAATTTCAAACAAGACATAAGAAATATTTATTTATAATTTAAGATACACCTATAATATCTTAGATACCAAATACCTCACCAATAACACATGCTGCCACAATAAAAAATTTGTTTGCTTCACAAAATATCCAATAAAATACTTCATATCAAACAATATCTAATATAAACATCCCACCACAAACCATAGACAACATTTAGAAGCATCACCCAGGAAATAACCCACAACATGATATACCATGTCAAACTAATTATAATAAATCATAAATACTGACAAATCTAAAAAAAATGATATCTTATCACAAAAAGAGCTAAACAAGCAATCTAATTCTCATGAAAACAATAATGTGATATCTTACAACCATTTTGCATTTGATCACAAAGCATTTTGTACTTATATAAACACCATTATTAAACAAAAAAATTAATTATAAGCACTTAAGAATCAAGTATGGCATGAATCCATGCAAAAGGTAAAATAAGAGATGTATTTTTACTGACTTACCACACAAAAAGTAGCACATTAATTGTAAATTAACATACTTAAATTTTTATTTAGATGACTACCTTGAAAGATGTAAGCACATTTAATAGCTAAAGAATACATTCAAAAATATAAAATTAATTTATTAGACAATCTCCTTCATGTAACAAAAATAACTATCATAAGAATATTATTAGTAATTTTAATAATTAAATATTGGCATCTCAATTAATTATATATTAGTAATACATTTTATATGGAAAATTGGTTGAAAAATTATACATAGTACTACTTTTAGGTTTTTAATCTAAAGGAAAAACTAAAGTTTGCAAGCATTATAAAGCTTTGCGCAATTAAAATATTCTAGTAAACAACACAATGATAAAATAAGCACTAATTTCATAGTAAAAAGGATATAGCATATCCAATGCAACACAATCTCTCTTTATTAAAATAAATAAACATTCATTTATTATATTATTATTGTGTGTGAATGATGGTATCTAGTCAAGTAATTATGTACAACAAACTTGAGAAGAAAAATTATCGACATGATGAGTTCCAAATCAAGGATTAGGTGATCTCTAATATTTCTTAGAACTTGAAATAGCAAGAAACTCCTTAGATATTAACATTTTATAATCAAAACATTGCATAAAATTTGCTTTTCTATAAAGTTGAAGGATGAAAATTTATTACAATGCCAATAATTGAAATCAGTTGTAAGTTCACCAGAAAAAAACATTTACATAATAATTCATAATAAACTACTTTTAAAATTCCTTTATATGTATATTGCAAGAGTAGACATCACTTTTGTAATACGTTGTTTTTGCCAATTCCTTGGCAAGCCAACAACTACTCACTAAGTAGTAAATCATATATTAAATAAGCACATGGCTAACACAAATCATTTTTAGGATATTAAGTATTATAAGCTCATCTCTTATACTATGAATGAAAAAATGTTATTTCAAAATCAACAAGTGAAGCTAAATACAAAGCACTAACTACAACAACATGGCTATATTTTCTTTTTATTATATTAAATGCATCATCATCAGCATTAACTCTCCTGTTTTAAGATAACCACTAAACCATTCATATTTCCAATAGTCTTTATTTTCATATAATAAATGAACTTAGTCATATATAGTCAGATAAAATGTAGACTGAGGTGCTATTCATTTGATGACAATCAAATCATTTAATCAATTGGCAATTTTTCTAACTAAGCTACCTTCTCCAACTACCTTTATTTCATTGATAAGAAACTCGGCATATATAGAAGATATGCTCCAATTTTTACGAAAGGGGGTGGTGGTATTACCACAACCACCTAAAATTGAAGAATAACAAGAACACCTCCTAACAATTGCACAAATATCAAGAGTACTTAGACACGAGAAAACTTTAGTTAATGAGAAATGTTATTTAGACCCGTTGACGTGACACTCAAAAATATACATCCAATTGGATTTGGATTTCATTTCATTGGTGTTTATTTATTTATATTAAAATAATTTAAATATTATTTTTAAAATTTATATTGAATTATATGTTAAAATCCTATTAGCTAAATATTTTTGAGTGTTACATCAACGAATCTAAATAACATTTCTTGAAGTTAATAGACCAAACAAACAAAACAATAGTAAACACTAATAGTTTGAGCATGAATCACAACAATGACCTCTTGCAAGACAATATTACATCTTTAATATAAAAAAAGGTTTAATATTAGCAATCAATTGTCATCAAGATACAAAATCATAAGAAAATATTTTTTTTTTTGTTACATGACTCTCATATATCTTAAAAAAATATAAATAACTAGGATTTAGAGATCTAAGTATAATAAAAAATTATTATTAAATTTATTTTTATTTGTGAAACTCATAAAAATATATATTTTAAATTTTAAATTCTAATCATTCATATTGTTAGGGAGATATTTGAGTGCCAAATTAATATTGATTTATAATTTTTGTTCGTTATTTATTTTTGGACGTTTAGCATATGGTGGCGAAGTGTATCAATTTTATATTTACTTCCCTCGCAGACGACCACACCTAACCAGGGGAAGCTTCCCATTTGGCTTTGGTGTCGCCGAGATGTCGGAGCTTGTAGCTTATTCGTGGAAGCGATACCTTCGGCAGCTACAGCGTCATCCCCTCAGGACAAAGGTTCTTCTTCTTCTGCTAGGTTTTTCTCTTGACGGGGGTCCGAAGTTGTTGAGATTTAAGTATTTAATTTATATTTTATTTGACTCTAGGCAATTACATCTGGCGTATTGGCTGGTTTTAGCGATGCAATTGCTCAGAAAATCTCCGGCGTGCAAAAGCTGCAATTTAGGAGGCTGCTTTTGATCACGGTATGCTCGATTTTGCTTTTGATTATACTCAATTTACTATGGTTTATGATGAAAAAATTGTGTCGGTTTATCGTCAAAAATCAATTCTTCCCTAGAGTTGAATTCGAAAGCTTGCGCCTTGCCGTGGTTTTATGAAGAGCTTACCTGTTAACAGTGTGATTCAAAGGCATTGGAATTCATAAAGAAAAAACCTTTAAGATAAATTGACATTAATATCACAGCCTGATCACAAAATGGCTAATAAATTTGCGCAATTTCTTAATTATTTACTATGTTGTTTTACTATTTAACAGCACGCATTTAATTTCTTGTAGGATTCTGAATTTAGATCAAATTCTATATGCCAGTAATTTATGGCTATCCTCATCACATCCAGGATGCGGTAGGCGGTAGGGTATCGCATCATATGATATGATAAATGGTTTAAAATAATTTTTTCTTACAATATTAAAAAAATTCATATACATATATACATATACATATATACATATATATATATATATATATATATATATGTACATATATAATTGTGAATGGTGTTGTAGCCCAGTGGTTAAGGCTCAGGATTTGTTATCCCATGTCATGGGTTCAAATCCCACCGATCACACATAAGCAAAAAAAAAAAAAAAAAAAAAAAATATATATATATATATATATATACACACATATATATGTATTTATCTGTGATGCATGTGCGGGGTGTGGCTTGGTGGTTGAGAGCTTTGTTGTCAACCTAGTATATATAAATCCTTAATTAATCAGACAAGAATTACTTAAAGTTAGAATACAATGCTTAAGTAATTATTATAGTGAAAATAACTACAATAAAGAAATAAATACTCAATTTTCAAACTTTGTCATCAGAACTCTCTGCTACCAAAGTTATCCTTAACTTTGCATCTTCAAGAATTGGCCATTGTGTCAATGTAATTTTGACAATGCCTTTCTAAATGGTGGATGAAAAAAGTTGCATAGTAAGCCTCTATGATTCTCTAGTGTCCAAGCATTCATTATTGTTTACATATTAAACAAAGTCATTTATGAGTCATGTGAAAACTTGAGATCACACATTAGCATACAAATTCAACCAAATTGGCTTCATTAGTATATATAAATCCTTAATTAATCAGACAAGAATTACTTAAAGTTAGAATACAATGCTTAAGTAATTATTATAGTGAAAATAACTACAATAAAGAAATAAATACCCAATTTTCAAACTTTGTCATCAGAACTCTCCGCTACCAAAGTTATCCTTAACTTTACATCTTCAAGAATTGGCCATTGTATCAATGTAATTTTGACAATGCCTTTCTAAATGGTGGAAGAAAAAAGTTGCATAGTAAGCCTCTATGATTCTCTGGTGTCCAAGCATTCATTATTGCTTACATATTAAACAAAGCCATTTATGAGTCACGTGAAAACTTGAGATTACACATTAGCATACAAATTCAACCAAATTGGCTTCATTAGTAGCAAAATGGCCATTACCCTATTTCTTGATCAATATAATGGTCAAAAGCTTACATCCTCAGTTATGTTGACATTGTTTCTTAACTGATTCTACTTCCATGCTCATTGTGGACATCTTCAAACAACTATTTGCTTTTTTTCCTCACATGGAACTTGGCTAGCTTCATTTTCTTTGGCATCACTGCTATCAACACAATAGCTTTCACATCTCTTAGCCAGTCTGTAATAGCGTTCTTATTCAAGAATATGGCATTACCAATACTAAAATGTGCTCTATTCACTTTGTGATGACCCATGTTAGGTTAGTAACAATTAATCTAACATTGAGTGCATCTTTCTGCAGGATCATATTGATGATTAAGAAAAATAGCATTCAGACAATATTCAAAATTTTCAGAGTCATACAATATGTAAAAATATTATTCATTCAATTTAATGAATACATTATCTAGATTTTTACAAGTTAATAACATACAAAAATAAAAATTTGTTTCTTAAAAGAGCATCGCGATTCCTTAGATTTCCTTAGGCTATGTCAACCCCTTCCAACTGTACATGATTTAACATTATAAGAATAATGTCTTAGTGTACATCTTAAGTACAAGAGATACTAAGTATTACACTTAGCAAAAGCTGAAAGCGAGAATATATAATATTACAGAAGTCAAGGGTTTAGAGCAAAAATAAATTTGAACTTTTTTCTTGTAATTAAAATGTTTCTCTGGTTATAATTATGTCACCTAACATCTCATCAACATATAAGAATTTTCATAAATATGTATGTATGTCTTGATTTGATAAAGCAACGTTAGCAGTTATGTTGGACAAATTCAGAACCTCGAGACTGGGTTCAATAAAATATGTTCATTACCTGGGCCCTCTCAAAGACTCCAGATGGCACCCTTATACCTCTGGTGGACTAGCCTCTCCCTAGCCTAAATCAATCACCATTTCGGAACTCTTGCAAACATTCACAAGGAATAATAAATACATTTTCATTCTGTGACATTATTTTGGCAAAAAATTGGCATTTCACTCAATATTGACAATAATAAAGCTCAAACGACAATAATAGCAAATTAAGTGCAAAAAAGTAGTATCTGTGTACCTTGTTTCGACAGCGATCGAGAAGTACTTACAAGGCTGATATATTTGCAAAAAATAATTTTTGAGATCTCATGTCTTTGGAAGTGATGTTTGCATTATAAAACATCTCTACCATTCTCTAAGCCTAAATATTTTATGATCTAACTTCTAATACCTATATTATTCACAAATGTTAAGAGGAAAGGCTTCATTTATACTCTCAAATCTTACCACTATAGTTTTATTAGAATCAATAATCATCTATTATATTTGGTCTGTTTGGTTGTCCCTGTCTTTAGCAAGGTTACGTTCTAAATCAACCCTCAATAACTCTCTCATGAGTATCTTAATACATATGTTAAAAGAATTAAAGACATCTCTAATAACAATCTCAAAGTCAATTCCTATTTCAGCACATTATCGACCCCATTTTACTCCAACATAAAGAGGTTTATACCCAAAAATGACCTATAAATCTACTCAAAATAGAGGGCATTTTCAGCACAAAGCTAGCCTTTAAACAATGACCAATTTTGGAGTCAAACTGTGATGGCCTGATGCCGGCTCAGTGGAAACTGTCCCGGCATTCGGGTGTTCATATATCGCAGGATCATATTGAGCAATTTAAGATAAAAGGAAATACACATACAAAAGCAAGAGATGTTTCTCATTCATTAAATATTTCATATTACAAAAATTTTCAACATTCCTCTTTATAAAGTTCATAAAAGATGAACCGAAACAAAAGAAAAAAATAAAAATAAAAGTAAAAGTAGAATAGTGCCGTAGATCTATTGGCAGTTTGATAATTTAAGTTTTATAGTTATTCTTCAAGTTCTCCCAGAAGTACCTGATCTGGTATTGTTCTGAAAATAATACGGGATTAAAATTTCCAGTAATTAGAGAATACTCTAAGTACCACAGTAAACAAAATATATTACATTTTTATAAAAGCAGAAATGTGATTAGTAGATATAAGGATGCACAATAAAATGCAGGAAAAATAAGGAAATGACGCAAAAGAAATAAAAATTTCCTGCAATAAATGTTATTACAAAATATAAGTTACTGATGTCATTTTTCCAATAACCCACGATGAATGTTACTGATGTCATTTTTTTAGTAACAACCACGTTATGAAAGGGGTGCTTGTTTCAAATAACCAACCAAGTTTTAATGTTACTGATATTATTTTCCAGTAACAACCACGTTATGAAAGGGATGTTGGTTTCAAACAATCAACCAAGCTTTAATGTTACTGATATCATTTTCTAGTAATAATTATGTTATGAAAGGGATGTTAGTTTCAAACAACCAACCAAGCTTCAATACGAATTTGACTCAAAGCGAAGCTAAGCAACAATAAAGTGCAAAAAAATAAAAAAAGTAATACATATCATATACTGAGTACCTTTGTTCTTTAGGATCCAAAGTTTGACAGTTCGATTTTGGATCTGCATTTAGATTTGGATATTTAGCTTTTAGCCAATATTCTTAGGAGTAAATTATTGTCTTCTTTTCCATTCTATTTTTCTCACTTTTACATTAGGTTAGCGTTATTATTATCTTCATTTATTGATAATAGTAATAATATATGAAAGTAAAGACAGAATGAAAATGATTGAAATTAATTTGTAGAAACTAATAATAATAATAATAAAACGTTAGAATGAAAAAGGTGCCTGAATGTAAATAATAATTATTTTATAACATATGCGCTGTTTATCATTATTGATTAATGATAACAATATTAATATGATGGCATAATCTTATCTTTATAAAAATTATTAAGTATATATAATAATAATATATAAATAATAATATTAGCGAAATCTCTCCTCCAAATTCCTCATTTTCCTTCTCTTACCTCGGTTAGAGTTCCCGCAAAAAAGGAGGGAGGTCAAATGTAGTTGAGAGAAATCGAAGGGGTTGCTAAAGTGGGGAGGTCGGAGAGGGGGCTGGTTAGTTTGGAGGGTCCGGTCCGAAAGGGTGGCCGGGGGTGGCTGCCGGGGCTGGTGGCTGGCTGGGAGAGGGGCTGGTTGGAAAGTGGGGAGGGGCTGCTGCTAATTAGGGGAAAGTGGGGGAGTGGGGGGTTTAAGTAGAGGAGGAGGGGGAGGAGAGGGAGAATCTGCTGGGGTGTGGGGCCTTCTGGCGCTAAACAGGCGGAGCCTTCAGTCTGTTAGCGATTGGAAAATCGGGGGGAGAAACAAATTCTCAAGGAAAATATTAAAAATTTACTTAAAGTAAAATTCTTTACATTTTTTCGCCGTTTGGCTTTCAAAAATAGCTAAACTTGACACCGAGGTGTATTACGATGTAACAAATACCCTCGCGCTGAAATTTTTTGATTCAGAGCAATATTTTATTTTTAATTAATTTCTAAAGTTTTAATCTTCGAAAATTAATTGAGATCAAACCGACGCTTCAAAATTTATAAAACTTCTCGAGCAGCCTTTAAATATTTTACTCAGCATAATGACATGAAAATTGTTGAATTCGGATACTTATTTTAATGTTCTTGATTTATTGAATTTAAAAAGCTCAGAAAATAAAATGGGAGTTTCCATTATCCGAATTTCTCCCAAACTAGGGCACTTTGATCTAAAATTTATTTCTATCTAGAAGTATTTTTATTTGCCCTAATTTCAAGTTCCCCAGGATCCTGATGTTAGAGTCAGGATTTTGACATGATTTGCAAAGTAACGACATTGGGTCGTTACACAAATTGTCTTAATGTTTTTGCCAAATGGCTGCTGAGAACAGCCCCCGACAAAAGGTTAATAACACTAAAGAGCAGGTATTGCACCTTCTCAATGCGTATATGAACCGTTTCGTATAGCCGTCACTGAAACAGTCATGGCATGCTTCTTAGGTACCCCACACAGCCCGAATGCTCCTAAAAATTTTGCAGGTTCACATTGAATCTCAGCAACTTGACTTAATATTGACAATGAATATAGCCCATAAGTTTCCTACCACTTTTGCTTAATCTCTTCAAACCAACCTATGTTATTTTAACAGAGGTGTGTATCCTTGTATTTATATCTTTCCACACGTTTCCACAACAACTCCCATAGATTTAGATACTATAAATGAATACTTTCTAAAACACTTAATCAAACTAGTGCATTCTTAGGTTACTATTACCTCTTATTATGTACTACTGCATTCAAGAAGTACTCATAAAATCAACTTCACCTTATAACCTAAGAACTTAATAATTTATGCTATCATAAACTAGTAATTGAAAGTACCTCCCTTTTCTCAATGTTCTTTTCCGAATTGAGAGAGGCTCTTCATCCCAATTTTTTTGACATTAACTATTAAGTCTCAATGGAGTGAGCAAAATACCTAATAAGTTCTTGTGGCATTCAGCGCTTTCTTATTACTTAAGTATAGATTTTCTAAACAAAATTTGATATTCAATTTGATTCATTGATGTTTTAGATCTCTACAACTAAATTAGAACTACAAATTTTATTATACCTACCCAGGACTCAAATTATACAACAATTTGCATAGACCAAGTTATACCAACCTTACCTCTAACCATGTAAGTTAAAATCAATTCTCTTTAGAGAACTATTACTCCATAAATTTAAATTTTGTACATAATGCACTATATTCTATAATAGAAAATATCTCAAGAGTTTTAATGTTCCACACTAAAGTTTCTTGATTCAATCAGAAAATAATTCAAAGAATGAACATCGTACCTATGCAATCGGTCATCTCTAATATTCAGTAGAAGAAGGAAAAGATGGCTCAACAATGTAGGCAGGGATCGAACGAAAGGAATCGAGCGGAGCTTCTCACCGAGGAAACGAGGATCACACGGGAGAAGAATTGAAAGGCGCTGAGGATTTCTTTTGATAACTGATTCGTCCCCGGAAAGCAGGAATGGACTCGGGAAGAGGCTCTCGAGCGTCACTAAGAGCAGAGGATAAGTTGAGGGAATGGGAGGAACTCGTCTTCACTTTCGCCACCAAATCATGAGGGTTACGTTGGTTCCGTCGGGTATTGCGAGAGCTTACGGGATTGGTAGAGGCTCTTTTGGATATGGGGTGCTGCAATGGTTGCAGTTCATGTGTTGCAGAGTTTGAAGGCCTAAATACTCTTCATCATGCTTTGCTGAAGAATCACTCTTCCATAAGGGTGTCGCGCCTTATGGAGACATCGTTTCTTTGATGCAGTGGCAGGGGATGAATGGGCCTCCTCATACGATAAAATATTACCGCTACAATTTTTTTTTAAACCATAATAAATGAACTTAGTTACAATTGAAAAACAAGATTGGCTGAAGGTCAACGTAAAACAAAATTCGGCGGGGAAATCAACAAAAATTCGAACAAAACAAACTATAGCGGGTATTTAACGAATAATAGGATTGGGCGGGGATGTTAACACCTTTCTTAGTAACAACCAAGGGTCGTTACACACTCTTACCCATGAAAAAGTCTCACAAGATGTTTCTAAATTTTTCATCCAAGCAATCAATGATCTCGATCGGGTAGGCTGTAACGACCCAATGTTGTTATTTTCAAATTAGGTCAGAGCCCGTTTCAGACATCAAAACTCCGGAGAATTTTAAACTAGGGCAAACAAAAATACCCTTAGATAAGAATAATTTTTTAAGATCAAAGTGCCCTAATTTGGGAGAAATCCGATTAACGGAAGCTCCAGTTTTATTTTCTGAATTATTTGAATTCTAAAAATCAAGAACATTGAAATACTGTCAGAATTCATCGATTTCAGTATTGTTGTGTTAAGTATATTATTTAAAGGCTGCTCGAGAAGTTTCATAAAATTCTGAGCAACGGATTTATCGTGGTTAATTTCTGAAATTTTAAACTTCAGAATTTAATTAAAAATAAAATATTTGTCAGAATCGAAAATTTTCAGCGCGAGGGTGTTCGTCATGTCGTAACACACCTCGGTCCCAAGTTTCGTTGTATTTGGACGCCGGACGGCGGAAAATATGAGTAATTTAACTCTAAATAATACTTAAGTTTTTATTTTTTTTTATTTCCCTAATCTCCTCCCCCTATTCGCCCCCCTGTTTCCTGCGATGCGCCCGACAGGGCTTCTGGCGCGGAATCTTCCGCGCCAGGAAGGGGCTGCCTGCGCCGTTTTTGGCGCAAACTGGTCGGCCCACCTGGCCGACCCCCGCTCTTCCCTCCTTTCCCTCTACTTAAGCCCTCCCCACTCCCTTCCTTCTTCCCCCACAGCCTCCTCCTCCAAACCCTAAAACTTGCAGCCCCTCCTCCCCCGCTTGAACCCTCTCCTCCCCCTCTTGCAGTCCTCTCCTCCCCCTCACAGCAGCCACTCTCCTCCCTCAACCCCTCCTCCTTCTCCCAACAGCCCGGCTAGCCGCCTCCCTCCTCCGGCCGGCCAACAACAGCCCAACCAGCCTTCCTCCAGCCGGCCAGCCACTTGCCGGCCTCCGGCCAGCCACTTGCCAGCCTCCGGCCTCCCTCCATTTTTCGGAAATTCTAATCCTAAAGGTAGGAAGATAAGTATAAGAGAAAGAAAAGGTGGAAAAGAAAATATGAGAATTGATTTTGAAAGCTCTTTGTTCTTATATACCTACTTGATAGTCATTATTATGAAATTAATAATGATATAACATCATCATTCACATTAATATGGTTCTCATTAATTAAATAATGAAAATGATACATATGTTATAAAATGATTATAATTTTAGTTCAAGTATTTTTTTTTTACAGTTATTTTTATTATGTTCTTTTATTCTTATATTATTATCATTAAAATAATGATAATAATAATGTTATATCAATATGATTCTATCCGCAGCGACTTAATAAACGTTATAAATATTACTGTCATCACAGTACCTTAAAAATCAGACTTCAATCATAACAAGAAAGCGAAAGAAGAACATAATCGAAACGAAAATAGATGTTACTCCTAAAAACATTGGCTAAGAGCTAATTTAAAAATATCCAAAACTTAAATGCAGATTGAGCGAACTGTTACTCATCCGAACTGATGAACTGTTGAACTTGTGAACTTAAAAGAATAAGGTACCAGATGTCTTTTATTACTTCTGTTTAAATATGTTTTTTCTGCTCAGCATCGCACAAATTTGATAAAAGAGTTTTTTAAAGTCACATAAAATGATATATGAATAAGTTTGGATAAGTGAGAAGCAAGGGTTCCATGTTGCTTTATATTTTTTGTCTAATCAGACAACCACTAGGACGGGGCTGTCCGACATCGAGAGTCATAAGGAGCCTATACTGATAAGCTTTTGAGGGGGCAGGTATAGAGGAAAGTTGAGATATGTAACACAAAAATAAATCCCATTTTTCTCGATTTTGTGCTTGTCCAATAAAATCATATTTTGCCTTAGATATCAAGTGCTGAAATTCTGTATTTATTTTTGTGACTGCAGGTATTTTTATGCTAAGTTTTAAGTGCAATTGAAATAGGTTTGCAGGGATAAGTGTGTACTGCTTTTATTTCCTATCAAATATTCATTATTTTGCTTATTATTTAACATTTGTAAAGATGACATGTATCAATACTTAGTTTCACAACTAACTGGTATTCGAATACCCGCACTTTTAAAATGTGCCCAGATTAGGAGTTCATCATCGAGGAAAGGTGCTAAAGAACTGAGTAGTGCTGATACTGCTACCTGCTGATCCACCGCTTTTTTTTTTACTCTATTTACGTTTAAAAGTTTATAATTTTTCTTTTATTTTAATCTATGTATCCAGGACTCATGAATTATTGAATAAATGAGTTATGTTTGTCTCTTAAATCACTCAATATGATCCTACGGCTAGAGGACTTGTTGTTGCTTGTTGTTATTGCTATTACTATTCCACAAACAAACCGGTGCTGGATTAGCTCCTGCTGACCCGGCATCGGGTCCTCACATAGGCTTCCTCAACTATAGAAAATTAACGATAGGCTATCATATGTTCCTTAGTTCCAATTCGGTTTTGTGGTCATTCAAAATCAACAAACTGTTGCTTGCTTCAGCTATGAGGTTGAATACAAAGTCGTTGCAACACAATATGCAGAGTACTTTGTATCTTCTCTCTACTACATGAAATGAACCTGCTGCCACAATAGCCACCACAAGTTTGGTGCGGAAATCTTTGTACCTCTAATCTTGATCACAATCTGAACTTTCATGCACGAATGAAATATTTGACTGTACAATTAATATGAGATCTTGCATCAAAATGGAAGATCAAAGAGTTACACCTACGGCAACACAGTTTGTCCTGCTTTTATGGAACCACTTAACATGATTGTCATCATTTTCATGCATCCAAGTTTGTCTCAGCCTCTCTTGTGACACTTGTGGGCTATGTTAGAGTCAGGACATTTATTCCTAGAAGATTCTAGAGCCAATAACGAATTTACAAAATCTAATCCTTCTACATGTAACCTCATTACTCTAAGCTGCTGATGTGTAACAAATTCTTCTTATATACATTAATACTATTAAATGCAATGAAACAACCCATTATTCTCTCTGTTTTGCATGCCTTCTGTTTCCTGCATTTGTATCTAACGAAACTTCAATATTGTACTATTCAAGCTTAGTTGTCCGTTCTGCTACATTTGGGTTTCTTCTTCCTGCCATCTGTAAATCTAAATCTTATTGTTTCAGTTTTCCTTTTATTTTATTATTCATCCTTTAAATGTCCAGCTTGGTTTACAGGCAAGCAAGCTACAAATTTCTATTCGTACTTGCTTATTTACTATCAAACCTGACAAGCATCTCACTATTGTAGTATCTTCTTGAAAGCCATGTGTGTGTGTGTGTATGTATGTGTTAGATGGAAATCCATAAAGCAATTTTTGTAACAAAAAGTTGTTTTTTGACTTTGAGTTTTATCTGTTCTTTCATTCATGTGGGTGAATGGTGAGAGATGAATGAGAGGTAGAATTTTCAATAGAATGGATAGTAGCGTTCCTCTTTCTTACTATCTTATGTATATATATATATATATATATATATACCCAATTTCTTATTAATACATAAACACAACTGAGCTGATGTTGAGCAAGAAACGTTATAATATTGTGTTATTCTTTTTGGTTCATTGATTAAATAAGATTGCAAAAACTGAAGATACTTGAGCTAACTACCAAGCTGAATAGGATTTGTCATTAGCAATGAGCTTTTTTTACAAGCCTTTTTATTGGTCTAATTACTCCTATTAAAAGTGTTACTAGACTATTTATCTTTATCATTTCAGGTTTACTAACTATGAAAGACCTATGTTGCGTATTTCTGTCTTTGTTTTCTTATTGGTTTAAGAACAAAAGATGACATTTCTTTTCAAATAGTATGAACTTCTTAGCGGTACATTTACATCTTACGATTAATTTGCTTGCAAAGTTCCATTTCTTGTCCAACTAGGGAATTATGTTCCCTGATTTTTTTATGTCAAATGATAGATAATAGAATAGTTTAAATTTATAGGTTTTTTAGACTTTTTTAGCTATCTTGCTGTTGTTTTGAAATTTGATCTGTGTTGAGGAATTTAATCCTCGAGAGTTATTGAAGCTCTTTAATCTTGATCCGAAATTCTCAAGTTAATATTCATAAACAATAACATTTTTAATATAAATGCTAATTTAATTTATTTTTTTTATTTAGCTTTATGGTTTTGCCTATGCGGGACCATTTGGACATTTTTTGCACAAACTTATGGACCATTTTTTCAAAGGAAAGAAAAACAACTCAACTGTTGCTAAGAAGGTTCGCAATTTGTCATCCTGCATTTTGCTTTTATATCAATCAAACCTAAGTTTATGTTGGCATTTTATTAGTTGCTGATATTTCTTGCCTGCCTATTAAATTGTAATTTATTCAGAAAGTTAAATTTGATTTATTTATAAGATTGATGTAAGCTTTTCTATTAGGTATTATTGGAGCAATTGACTGCTTCACCCTGGAACAATATGATTTTCATTATGTACTATGGTTTAGTCATAGAAGGTAAAGAAAATCAGCCTTATTACTACTTTCTTTATCAAAGTAAAGATAACTAAGAAAACAGACAATAACCTTCACTTTTTATTCTTAAGATTCTTACACATTACACCCTAAACTTTATATTTTACATATCCAACATCCTAACATAAATATTTAGAAAAAGGCACTTTTTTCTCATTCCTATGACGCCTCTTATATACATATAATTAAATATTTAATTAAAAGACTCTTAATATAGGTGAACAGTTGTACTTTATTAAATATTAAGGTTTGGGTACTATATATATATAAGATTTGGGTGCTATGCATGTATATTATAAAGATTTAGGTGCTATATATAATGAATACTTTATTTTTATTATGTATTTATTTTTTTATTTTTTCATTCAAATTAAAAATAAAATTTCTCTAGGTTATTATATTTTTAAAAAGATGATGGCCATGTGGCAAGCAGAGATCCAATGGCACCGATGACGCTCTAGCTATGGTGGGCAGTGGGGGGATGTTGATGATGGTCCTAATGGTGGTGGTGGTTAAACACCTTAAATCTGTTTTGAAGTTTTAGAAATCACACAAAGTTTATTTGGGTATTTTTTTTGAAACAATAATGTGTTTAATTTATTTTCTTAAACAAAGCAAATGCATATTCTTACCTCCCTATAAAACAAAAAGCGGAATAGGAAATCGAAAGGGGTCTCAAACCACCTCTATGCTACATGTTATAAGTGCTCTTTTGTTCTAGTTAGTAGCATTCTATCTTATATATATGTGGTGTAAATAATATTATTTTCATCATTGTTATATTGAGAAAATTATCAAAATGATTTATTAAGTCTTGCAAAATATTCAAAATAATTTTTAACATTTGTAAATATTTTCTTGATATCTTGACTTTTGTTTAAATATATTTTTTGGTCCAACAATTAACTCACCATCTACTTCCATTAAAAATACGTTTTTTCAACTGGAATTTCGAGTTGCCAATTCCAGCGGGAATCTGCCGTTGGAAATGGCAAGTGGCTTATTCCTGCTGCCGGTGCCAATTCTAGCCAACCATTGAAAATTTTGGCTGAAAAAATGTAATTTTAACGAAATAGAACGGTGAGATAACCGAGGGACACAAAAAACATCTAAATAAAAGTTAATTGACCAAAAAGAATATTATCAAGTGTTGATGACTATTTGGAATATTTTGCAAAAGTCAAGGAACCATTTTAATAATTTTCTCTTATTATGATTATTTAGTCTCTTGATTATTGTGATCAGCTTTATAAATCATCTTGGGATTTGCATTTACTGAACAAGATCTCAGCATGTTAAACTTATCGATTGGTGGGCTAGGCATTAACTTTGTGGATTTTGCAAAAGCGTATTCGTCTTTCAATGAGAATTTCAGCTTCTTTTGTCAAAAATATAATAAGGAATGTATTGTGTATTGTTGAATACCCTAGCCCCCAATTACAATGGTGAGTCATGCTTAACTTTACGTGCTTCAAAAGAGTGAAGCAAACTGTTGAATACCCTATCCCCCAACTTGTGAAGCAGTAACTTCTCTAAATAGGCTCACGAAATTATTGCTATGCTTCAAAAGTGAAGCAAAGCGTACTCTCAACAACACTGATTTGAGTTATCTAGTATTGTTTTTTGAGTTTTAGCAGGTGTTTGTCATAACTAGGAAACTGAAATATTTTTTCTTAGGGTTGCTCCAAAACCCTTTGTTAGCCTTTTGAATCCATTCACCATAGTACAAATTATAATGCCATTGCTTTCTTCCACCAACTCAATGGGTAATAAGATATAAGCAATATAACTAAATGAAAGAAAGGATAAAAGAAATAAGGAGATTATAGTTTATTTTTCTTGATAGTCAAAAGTAAAAAAGAACAAAACAATCTAGAGAAGTGAGAAAGTTATGATTCAAGGTTGCCTCATTTTTTTTCCAGTCATAGACAGCCACCTTGTGGTGGCTAGCTGAAGGGTAGGATTTTTTTGTTGTGGCAGATTATTCTTTATAATATATATGCTTAGTGTATCTCTAACATTCTTGCTATTAACAAATATTAATAAATATTATTAATGGACTCTAGTTTAAAAAAAAGGAATTTAAACATATCAAAAGGATATAATACGAAAGAAATTTTTGCAATGAAGATACTGTCTTTAACAGGGATTTTTATTCTACTTTGAGGTGACCTTAGGTTCCAGAACTCACATCTAACCTGCGAACTTTTCTGCTTCTATTCCCATAATATAAACCAGTTTTCAAAATCACGGCAATCTCTGTACTAATCCTACAATTTAAGGAAAGTTTACTACATAATAGCAGGCATCTTCTTAAACTTAAAATGTAATATGATAACTTAAAAGCCTGAATACATAATATTAATTTTTATTCAGATTGTTTTTGTTCAATCAATGATTTCAATTGCATTATTGCAGGAAGGCCTTTCTTATTAGTCAAGAACAAATTAAAAAATGATTATCCTACTGTTCAGTTGACTGCATGGAAGGTATCTAATCTGCAAACATTTTTATTTTCTGGAGTTGCTATTGTTCCTGAACATTATCAATCTCGATTTGCAGTTTTGGCCAGTGGTTTCATGGATCAACTATCAGTATATGCCTCTTCAATTTCGTGTTCTATTCCACAGCTTGGTAGCCTCATGCTGGTCTGTATCATAACATCTCTTCTTTAGTTCTTATTAGTTCATTAAAGTCCTTGCCTTTTAATGCTCTGCAAAGCTGTGATTGAATGCATATGCTATGCAACAATTGCTTTTATGTTTTTTCAAATTATGTGAATTTTAAATTCATTTACTATGAATATATCTTAATGTAGATAAATACTCTTATAAGTGTAGAATGAGATTATGAGTTTGTGGTGAAAACGCTTGGAAAAAAACAAGGAAAAAAATAATCAAACTCATCTGAAAATGATGTCAAAAGTTTCCGATTTCAATAGCATTTATTGTATTAAACAATTTACTGCTTTTTAATCACCTTGACAAGCTTAATTGCGGTTTGGCCAACCCTAGGGAGTAGACTTAGGTATTGGTCGGGCAGTGCCATTGCTGAGTCATGGGCTTACACAGGAGGGAGATATTTAATATTTAAGTAAATTAAAATATCTAGATAGCATCAATTTTTTTTTTTTTTGTATAAAACATTTAAATTGCATTGGTTTTAACAATTTACATATAATATCTTATTACTCTATTAAAAATTACCACTCAGTATTAATTAAAAATTAACAAAATTTTGAATTTAAAATAAACAATTAATTTTTTTCAATATAGGGTAGAGAGTCTACCTGGGCCTGGCATATTCTTATATAAAATTTTATGTGAATTTGCATGCCAATGCCAAATAAGATATTTCCCATTGAGATGTGATTCTTAGGCACATAATTTTAATTTTTTAAAATTATCAAAAAATTATGGAGTAATTAATAATTTAACTAAATAATAGAGTGTTCGGAACAATAATAGATTATCTTAACAATGTTAAAAATCAGTCAACATTCTTGACATAATAAAACCTGCAGTGTAATAACAGCCCGACAAGGCAAAATTATATATATAGAACAAGCTGTCGTTTGGCTCCAACTCATTTTAGAAACCATCATAGGGTTTTACTTTTGTGAAAACCGGGATTGCCTTACCTTGTTTCCCTTCTCCCAAAATTTGTTCCTTGTTTGAGAGATACCCTGAAGTCTAAGAGAGATATTTGGACGAGTTCATTTATGTGCAAGATCTCAGTCGTTTCTACCGTCATCTTTTGTTGTAAAGGTACTATATTTACCTTGTAAAACTCGGATTAGATTAATCCGTTTGATCTCTCTTTGTTAGGATCAAATTTTTCATTCTTTTTTTTGCTCTCCAAAATTATTGTGATTATTTTATATAAATCAAATGAATTTTATGAGTATATGTGGAATGTAGATTTAGAGAATTTAAGATCTCAAGCAATTCTTAGGATTTATTATTTGAATGATTTTATGACTATTGTTTGCAATTTAAGTAAATTTAATTTAGATATATTTTTTATATTAAGATGAATATAGATCCAAAATTTGAGAACTTAGTATCAAAATATTCAGAAAAAATATGAGAAATAGTAAATTATAGAAAAATGTGAGATTTGCAAAGTAACTTTCTTGATATTCGCTTATCAAGTTTAGAACGGATTACTGAAGAAAACTGTCGATTTGCCAATCAACTTTAGGACAATAAGATTTGTAACCCCAAGATATCTTTATAAAATTTGAAGCATGTCTTCTATAACTTTTGGCTTAATTTTTCATTCATCTTTATTTCTGATGTCAGGGCTGTATTTCTGAATCTCAAAGCCAGATCAGTTGTTCCTATTACTATTAAGGCCAACTGAGATGAGAGAGAGAGAGAGACAGATGCTTGCATACTTTGAATTGCCCCAGCAATTTTAATATGGTAATCATTTTGGTAATTGTTTGCAATGTATCATTTTATTTCCTCATGTTTGGGAACCTGCTCAGAATGAATCTACCCACAAATGGCTTATGAGCTACAGTTGTTGAACCTGAGTCATATGTGCACTTGAATGCAGCTTTATTTATTTTCTAATTTTTTATTTGCAGCACTTGTAATAATGCAATGAATATGTGATATTACATCACAATTTAAAACAAAAATTTCTTAATTCACATAAAAAGCCATTACAGATCTCACTAAATACATGTTTGTACAACCCTGTAAACTTTAAAATATTATACCATAACAATATTACAAATCGAACTCAGAAGAGAATGCACTTTGAATAGGAAAGAAAGCACGATACTATTGTGAAACAAAAATTGGATTGTGTAAGGGAATAATAGTTTAAGTTATGCCAAAATTAGGCTTCGAAGAAATTAAAATGTTAGACTTTTGCAATGAAATCTGAACACAATGAAAAGATTGAAAGTGCTTACTGCACCGAGTTTGATTCTCTACAAAAAGTCGGACATTTCGGGCCGAGCTTGTGCCCGTGTTTACAAAAAAATCTGATATTAATATCAGCAGTCAAGCTTGAGCTTGCTAGAACTTGTGCTCAACTTGTGTGTTTGCACCCCAAGTCTCTGCACAAAATATTCCAGAAAAAACTAGAGAGCAGGGAATGAGAAGATCGCAGAAATCATTTAAAGTAATGAATGGTGGTTATATGAGTTTGGAAGGAATAGAGGTTCCACATAGGAAATGAAAAGTCTTTCATGACAAGACAAAAGATTAGATAATTAAAAAGAACAAGTGTTAAAGTGGGTTATGAACTAATCATGGTCAGTATGACTGAAATCAGGGCTAGATTTTGATCCACCCTAGGAGAGGTAATCAATATAGTGCCCTTGAACTATCAATTACCAAATTTGGTCCTTGGTCGATATACAACTTTAACTGTTCCCAAGGCCTGCAAATTGTATTAAAATACTCTTAATTATCCACTGCTCATGTCTGAGAGCAGCTTAGAGCCATAGAGAGTCTTGAACCATGGCAAATTTCCAGTTAACTCTCTCGAGCACATCTATTCCAAGCTATTTATCGAGCAAATCTGTTGCAAAATGATCTTTTGGTACTTCTGATCACAATCCATTCAAAAGCTTGATTACATTTTTATCAGAATCGTAACAATTCAAGTTTGTTGTAAGGCTAAAATGAGCCATTAATTGAGGATTAGCATATGTTTGAACTAATTTCTTAATGACCTGAGAATTTTCTAAAATATATATGCCAATAAATAATACTTTATATTAGAAAATATTTGGGCAACTTTCATGTCATTCCAAAGTGCTTATAAATTCAAAAAATAATTAGCAAGCTAAAAACTTTAAAATTAATATTATAAAAATATAAATTCAATGCTTGAAATTTTTGTATAAATTATATCTAATTTGAATTTAAATGAGAAAAAAATTTCATTAATTTACTTGGAATTAATTTAATAAGATTCTAATGATTTTTTAATAAATTCTTTATTTCGGTTTAATTAACGGCATAATAGATCTCGACCATCGGATTTGCTGTGATAATCCAATGATCAATGCTTTATTGAAACTGCAAAGTAAATAAAAGTTATTGGATTTAATTACCTAATATAATCTATCGATGGAAATTAAAACCACAGTTTACCATTAGTTCAAGCCAACTCGACTTAAGCTTGCTAGAACAGTAATGTCATCTTCGTTGAGTGGAGCGGCTAGAAGTTTAAAAAGCTAGAGAAGAGGATTTGGCGTACGAGCAACGAATCGACTCCAAATTAATTTGAAATTAATACACGAACCTTGGGGAGTTTTAATATTAAATGGAGCAATTAATTTCCATTATATGGTTATATAAGTTTTGGAGCCCATAACCTAATCTTTATAACTAAGGATAACCCAATGACAAAATGACCTAATTTTGATGCCCACACCGTTATGATCAACCCACAGACTCATACGAACCATGGGTTAGTCGTTAGATGAATCTTTTCTTAGAAATTGAATTTCGGTCAAAACTTATTATGTCAGTTAAGCCATTCCTTAAGTCAATCCAGACCTTAAGCACATCCTTACAATCCTTGTAGCTAGTAGAGCTTGCCACAATGAGTTATGGAGGGAGTTGAGATGGCTATGCACCAATCGATCATAGCCCTTAAACCTTCAATGATCGAATCGGGCCCTTCATTGATCCACCACTTTAACTATTCACAAGACCTACAATACTATCACAATTAAAGGGTTATGATAAATTATTGTTAGTAAGAACTAATCTAACATCAGAAGTAATCCTCTAACTGCATGATTATATTGACTAACTTAAGAGAAAAAAATATATAATCATCACAAGCATTATTATATATAGAACATAAAAATATATCGCAAAGCTGTTTAAATCAAAAGGTCTTATATATATTACAATCTTTTTAATAATAAATAAAATAAATGCAGCATCAATAAGTAGCAATAGTGTCCATTTTAAGGTATTTTATCCAACTTTCTAACGAGCTCCTAATATGAGCACGTTTCAAAAGTGTGGGTATTTGAATATCATTTAACTGCAAAACTAAGTATCAAACACTATCAAAATTTACAGTTATTTAATAATAAGCAAAAATATCTTTTGGCATGAAGTGCTTTGCAATTTATCCATGCAAAACATGTTTAATTGCGAAAGAACATTTAAACGTAAAAGAATTACTATCACAAAAATAAATATATAATTTTATTTGTTTAATATCTGGTGCAAACATGCAATTTTGTTGGGCAAGTATAAAATCTAGAGAAATAGGAGTTTTTAATGGTGTTGCATAATAATTTCTTCTTTCCTCTAAATATATGTAAACCTAGATGTTGTTACCTAGTTTTAGTTAGTCTAATTAGGTTAAAAATATTAACATTAGTCTCCAAATGATGTAAACCTGAAAAATTGAGTCAATTGGAGGCCATTTTATTTAAATGAATATTTTATTCAATTTAGGTAATTAGAAAAATAATAAATTTAATTTGACCTCTAATTGAAAATTTGATTGATTTTTTGAGTTTTTCATTTTCAAATTAACTAGGGATAAATTTTTAAAATTTTTTGGAGCTTATTTAGTCAATAAAATTTGATTAATTAAAATTGTATTAATAATTATTAATTAAATTCATTTAATAAACAAATCCAAATGACTAAACCACCGTTTATTTCAATTGACAAGACGATATATTAAATGATCTGAGGAGTCCGGTTTAAATCCTAAGCCCGATCAAACGACTCCAAATTCATCTACGACCAGACCTTAATCTAATCGTTGGATCTAAGTCCAAATCCAACAGATAGATTTCCACATGTGGTTAATTAAATCACAGAACTAAATTCGAGGCATCCAATTCGATCGAAAGACTGCGATTGGAGGGAGCATCGTGCTCCCGTCCACCATGGCCACGATCGGGCTCCAACGGGCGATCGTACTCAACAGTAGTCCTTCAATGTCCTTCTGTCGCGGTCAAGCCTTCGATGACCCCTCCATTCAACCCATTTTCAACATCTGAGCATCTACGAAGGTTAGGAGATGCTCAAGACTGCTTCGAGCGGCTTAGTTACTGGCGAATCGGTGGACAGACAAACCGCAAGTACTCCTCTCTTCTTCCCAATTTCTCTTTCTATCCGCTAGATGGCATTTCATTTAGCTATTTCAAAGTTGATTGTATTGATTGTTGTGGTCGATAGGGCTTAGCCTAACAAATACTCTTTCACACCGAGCTTGTACTGTATTGTATAGTGCCCAGGTCGAGTGACGTCCTAGCCAGATACCCACACTCAGATCCCATCCTGGGGGCCGTTGGGTCGGCCACGACGTTGTGATTATGGTGGAACATCACTCGGGTCATGAGGTGCTCTGTGGAGGGAGCATTCTTCTTCCACATTAAACTCTAGTTCTTCTCGACAACAGGTAGGGCTAGGACGATAGGGTCGATTCATCTTAAGGATTTTATAGTCGTTGTGTAGGCCACTTTCTGGGAAGCATTTAGATACCCCATTCGTACGATGGAATGGTCTGTGCGGCGGGAATTTAGGGTTATCTCGCAATGTTAATTCCCATCCACCGTCTCTTACGCTTGAGACAGGGGAGCACAGCGGCAGGCAAGTCAGCCCATGACCCGAGGGGCGCTGTGCTGGTGCATATTCAGTTCCATTGGCCTAGTCAACCCGCCCCCATTACCGTCGTCTAAGCAGAAATATTCTAAGGAATATTATAGAATTAATTAATTAAACTTTAGAACATTTAAAGCAAATTAAATTAACAAAATAATTCAATAAATATAAATCCAAATATATTGAAATTATATATAAAAATGATCTCATAATATGATATAAAATTTTAAGTTTAATAATTAATTTTACTAATGATTTTTCTTATTACCATTAAGGGTGATTAGTGAATATTAAATCATATAATGCTCCAAATTCATCATTCTACATGTCATTGGACTCCTTATGGCATAATGATCAATAATATATTATTTTTATATTATTTAGACATTAAATTAGAATTATCATTTCTAAGACTTAAATAAATTATTATTTTATTCAAATTTGAGATTTAGTCCTTTAGACCCCTTTTAACTTCTAGTCAGACTAAGATCTATATTGAATCATACATTTTCTTTATTAGAACATTAGAATGGGTTATAGAAAGTGAGATATTTAATTCTATGATTTGGGTAAGAGCTTCTTAGATCAATCAAGAGTAGAATTTAACTTATAGTAGAGGGTGCTAAGTGAGCTATAAGTTGTATTATAACCTTACTTACTGTAACAACCCAAGTTGTTATCATGATTAATTAAGACTAATACTAAGTCTTAAACATAATTAGATGCGCTAATTAGGTCAATGGAGTCAACCTCCTAAACCTAGCACAAATCAGGAGTCAATTGGATTGAATCCTGATTTCTAGAAATCCAGAAATCCTAGGAATTGACCTATTTAAATTGACCTCCGATCGAAAAACGGATGCCACAATTGAATTCATTGACCCAAAATTAGCTTGGGGTGAAGTTTTCGTGTCAATCGGAAGTCGTCAAAATTTCAATGAATATTTTAATAATAAAAATACCCCGGAAATCGAGGTATCAAAATACTCGTCGGATTGAAAATCTGACTGCGCCATTGAATTCCTTGACCCCAAGTTAGCTAGGAAAAACATGTTCAAAATTTTTTTTTTCTGAAAAATGTTTATTTAAAAAAAAATATATATTAATTAATTAATTATTAATTATTTAATTAACGGCGCCGTACGACGCCGTTAACTCCAGTTAACGGCGCCGTCAGATCGGACGGATCAATCCGGACCGTCCGATCGCGCGCGGATCCAACGGCCCTCTGCCGCGATCCGCGTGGCGCGGTCTGGCGCGATCCGGACCGTCCGATCACGCGCGGATCCGACAGCCCTCGGCCGCGATCCGCGTCGCGCGGTCTGGCGCGATCTGGACCGTCCGCGATCGCGCAGATCCGACGGTCCGGAGGCATCGTCCTCGCCCTCTCAGCCCGCGTGACACGTGGCGGCCCGTCGCGTTTTCTGGTCAATCCGGCCACATCCAGACCTCGGCGAGGTCGCCGTCCGGTCTATAAGACCTCGGCCTACCCCTAGGCTCTGAGTTTACACCGATCGGAGCCCGGATCGTGCCGGAATCAAGCCCCGAAGTCAGCCCTATTTTTCCGCCGAAACCTTCGCCGATCCGAACTTCAGGTACCCCGATCTCCCTCGTTTACCGTTCGATCATTACAAAAATTGTAGGATATGTAGATTAGGATGTCATCTTCACATCCACCGTTCCGATCGGTCTCAAACCCACCCGATCGGGCGCACCAGGTTCCCGAAGCGGATTAGGTTCGATCCGCCGAACCCCCCCGGAAGGCGAAGCGTCGCGCTTCCCGGCCGGGCCGGGTCGACCCGCGCCTGGGTCCGCGTCAGCGCGGGTGGGGCCCACCCAACCACGTGGCAGCCTATGGGCACGCCACGTGTCACGTGGGCCCACTGCCCCATCACCCGAGCTGAGTCAGCAGCCCGTGGGACCCACAGTGCCACGTGGCAGCCTCTGGCAGTGCCACGTGTCAGGTGGCCCACTGTTCAGTCAGCCGAGCTGAGTCAGCAGCTTGTGTGGCCTACAGTGCCACGTGGCAGCCTCTGGAAGTGCCACGTGTCAGTGGGCCCACTGTCAGTTAATTAGAAATTTAATTAAGTTACTATTAGTGTTAATTAATTACTGTTAGCCCTAATTAATTACAGTTAGTGTTAATTAACCCAGGATTAGTGTTAATTAATTTTGAGCAGTAACTTTATTTAATTAAAAATAATTAGATGATTAATTAATATTAATTAAATGTTAATCTAATCCTAAACAGTAATTAGGATAATTAATTACTTTTAAACAGTAACTTTAATTAAATAATTATAATTAAGATTAATTAAGGATTAATTAACTGTTAATTAAATTTTAAACAGTAATTAGGATAATTAATTATTTTTAAACAGTAACTTTAATTAAATAATTATAATTAAAGATTAATTAAGGATTAATTAACTGTTAATTAAATCTTAAATAGTAATTAGGATAATTAATTACTTTTAAACAGTAAAACCTAATTAATTATATTTAATTTAATATTAACAAATAATTAAGACTAATTAAATAGTAATTAGCACTAATTACTTTGCTACAGTAAAATATATCAATTGATTAATTAATAATTAAATAGTAATTAATTAAATAAAAACTTTATGAATGAACAGTAAATTTAAATAATTAAATATAATTAGAGATTAATTAAGATTAATTAAATAGTAATTAGCACTAATTACTTTGCTACAGTAAAATTAATTAATTAATTAATTAGTAATTAAACATTAATTAATTAAATAAAAACTTTAGGAATGAACAGTAAATTTAAATAATTAAATATAATTAGAGATTAATTAAGAATAATTAAATAGTAATTAGCACTAATTACTTTGCTACAGTAAAAATTAATTAATTAATTAATTAATAATTAAATAGTGATTAATTAAATAAAAACTTTATGAATGAATAGTAAAATCATTGAATTTGAATAAATGAATAGTAAATTAATTCAAATTATATTTTTGAATAGTAAATCTTAAAAGTTTAATAACTTTTTGTAGGATGATCCAAACATAGCCAATATGGGTCTTAAAATGCTCAGAAAAATATTTAGAATCAAATGGCATAATGTAAAATTTCGTTTCGGGGTACGTATAATGAGATAGTATTTTAGAGCTCCTTTAAGACCCCATAACTTTTTACCCGATTATCGAAACATAGTCAATATGGGTCTTAAAATGCTCAGGAGAGCGGCCCCATTACCGTGGTAGTATTAGTTTTCCCATTTGGACATGAGGACAAAAAGTCAACTCTAGAACGTAAAGTTGACTTTGGTGAAAAATGACCAAAATGCCCTTGGACTTCAAATGGCCATAACTTGGTCAATTTAACTCCAAATCCAAAAATTCAAGAAGCTACCTAGTTTAGAATTTCAATGTCATAATTTTCACAGAAATAATATTTAAGATTTGAACCCTAAAATTTAGGGAAATGACCAAAATACCCCTAGCCTTATTTTAGTCATAACTCGGCCGTTTCTTGTCCAAATTGGACGTACTTACTGTCTATCTTCAAGTTAGACAGTAATGAATTAGTTGGAGAAGAGAAAACTCAGTTTGGACCCCTAAATCAAAAGTTGACTTTTTGACCCTTAAGGTGGGAGCAAAATAGTCATTCTTCCCTAAGTTTGGACTATGTACCCTTACCGTTTGGATAATATCCCAGAATGCCAAGAATAATATTATAATCCTCTTAAATAATGTTATAATCAATCAAGCAACTGAAATCAACCGTTAAGCCAGATTCCAGTAGTCTTTCTGAGTCTTAAGCACTACACCTTAAGGATCTTTCCTGAGACTAGGACTAGATCATAGGTTAGAGTTCACTCATTGGGTAAATGGGTTACTCAATGGGGGAAACCTTAGTTTTATTAGTTTCTAGACTTTCTTTTATTTTACAACTCATTCTGATTATTTTGTCTTTTAACCTTAGATTTAAGGTAGGAGATTCATCCTATTAAGTTTGATTACTTAATAGGATTTACCATAACTAGTAGATCACTAATATAATAAAACTTAGAACTTAGGTCTTATCATTTGGATTATGTGATTAAACCTAGTTCTCGTAGTGTTTATTCCATAATCTATAGATTTAGAAGATCTTGATCAGATCTTAGTTAGAATGTCTAAATTTACAAAATTAGGACGTATGATTCATTTATTTAACTCGTAGTCATCTATCTGATTGAGCTAGATTGGAACCTGATCAGTTCCAATCCTTTTTAACTTATAAGGACAAACTTCCGGGTTACACTCGATAGTAGGAAAACGGTGATCCTGAACTTATGTAACTTGGAATAGCTAGAATGGTTAAGTAGAAAACAAATTATATCACCATGTTTAGTAGAGTCCCTTGCTTACTTTGACGATTGTTGCTTACGCATTTCTTGTACTTTTGTGCCGTACTTCCTTGAGCATATCATATAAGACATTTGATGCATGAATAAACTGTTAGGAAAATATGGAGACTCCTTAGATTCCTTGTGAAAATATTAAAGTGATTTATGAAAAGATAATGATTTTATGAGCTACCTCTCAGTTATATCCTTATTGCCTAGCCTCCTTATGTCGTTAGGGGAAGGATCCGTTTTGTTGTGTGCCTAGTTTACTAGCCTCCTTATGTCGCTAGGGGTACACCGTTGGTGCCTTAGCCTTACTGGCATTAAGGTTGCCTTGTATGCTTAGTTTACTAGCCTCCATATGTCGCTAGGGGTATACAGTTAGGCCTTAACCGTACTAGTGCTAAGGCCCTTCGCTTGCTTTGTGTGCTTATATGCCTAGCCTCCTTATGTCGCTAGGGGTACACAGTTTATGACTTAGCCGTGATGGTGTTAAGCTTCTTTGGTATTCGATGGGCTTGAGTAGCTCTTTTCTGTATGGCAGTCGATGCACGTGTGACTTTATATATGCAGTTGTTGTTGCTTACTTTTCAGTATTCTTATTCCGTTAGCTATTTCCTTGTACTGCTTGATAAACATATTTAGGATGTTAGAATCTTGCTGCTATATGTACTTACCACTGCTGAGTTGTTTATTTATATTAATTGGCATATTTTCTGTTGATCACCAGCATGTTTATGATGTAGAATTTTTTTTACTGCACTTGTTTAGTTACGTATATTTATACGCCCTTCCTTATTTAGTTTGTATGCGAGGCATGTCTCAACCTGTTTCCTTTTCTTTGCTTAAGTTATAAATGATAATTTATAGCTTCCCTATTTCTTTTGTATTGCTTGCTGCTCCCTTACACATATTATTGTTTAGATGTTGTAGAATGGTGATATTACTTAACACATATAAAAATTTTCAGCTTAAAATATACTTAGACAATTGTCTAACCAGATTTTTCTTTTTTTGGCTGGGGCCCTACATTGTGAAACCGACAATGGCAGACTCCTTTCAGTTAGACGAGTAGGAGTTAGGTGTGGAGCCTTATCCCGAGGAGGAGCCCGTAGAAGAAGCTGCCGTTTAGTCCCTTTATATTTCGAGTGAGAATGAGTGGTTTTTATTCTATTTTTATTTAAACATTTTAAATTATGTAATAATACAGGTACCATTGACTGTATATTGGATTTTATGCTTATATTCTGAGTCTATTATTCTTATTTACACTGTGATGCTTGGATGGTTTATATTTCCTTAAATAGCTTCTGCACTCTGTTTATTTACTTATACAGTGACTGTTAGTTTGATTCTGTGTTAATCCTTTCCTAATCAGGTGGATTGTAGAGACTATCCTAATCCAATGATAAGTGAAGGGTTAGCCAGAGTGACACCCCACCCTTAACCTAATCCTTTGGCGGATTAAAGGTGGTGGGCGCCACACTTACCTTGCTAATGATTGCATGAAATTAAAAATGGTATGTTAGCTTAATCAATAGGAACTGGCTAACCTATAATATATGGTGGAAGAGTGTTGGGAGATTGTAACAACTCCAGGTTGTTATCCTAATTAATCTATGCTAAACTAAGTTCTAATTCATATTCCAATAAATTTAAATAGTCATTAGAATCTAATCTTAAAAATTTGGGGTCAATCGAATCTCAATGAGATTAATTAGCTATGTTGCTAATTTTTAGACATTAATAATTAACTAAATTAATTAGATATTCAAATCAAAATCTAATTTTATTTTTGAATTACTTGTACCCAAATTAGCTATTGGTGGATATTTTGGAATTTTTGGAAACCATTTAGGTGCAAATTGAATTTAATTTGAATTGGTAAATTGGACATAAGGGTTCACAACAATTTTTATTTGCATTTAAACTCCCCAACGGTCGGTCGATCGCCCGAATCCACTGTTCGGACTGTGAGCGATCTACTGGGTGGCTTAGTCCACACAGCTGCCGATTCCCGAACCATCAAACCATCCAATCACATAGATCAGACGGTCCAGGTTGCTCACACAATCGATCATTACACATGATTGCATCCGAGTCGTTCCACCATCTGGCTCGATCAATTTGACTGGTGTAATAACCCAAATACTGATAAAAGTAATTTGGACCAAATCGTTGACCAAATTAGGATAAAATCGGGATCCTGAGCAACTTACAAATTTGACCAAACCAAATATACTGTTAGAAATGGTATATTTTTGTGATCATAATGCCCTAGTTTAGAGGCAATCTGATCAACATATATTTCTATATTAATTTTTAAAGTTTTAAAATACAAAAAATTAGGAAAATAAAATTTAAGTCTAAATTAAAAAAATTTGATGTCGTTAGATTTATAATAATAAAATAAGGTTACACCAAATTTTTCATTATTATGAGCGTTGGATTGTTCATAATTAATTTTTGAAGTTTTAACCTTCAAAAATTAATTGAAACTAAAATATATTTTTGAATTGAAAACTTTTTAATATGGGATGTTCATCTCGCCAAGACGAACCTCCCGGTCACGTTTCATCAAATTTGGAAATGCGATGACGAAAAAATACGATTTAAATTGAATTTTTATTTAAAATTTTAAATTAGCAATTTCTCTCTCTCTCCTCCCCCCTTGATTTGTGTGGTCCGTTAGGGTACGCCGTGTGCCTAGGGCACGCGGCAAGGGGGCTGGCCCCCCTTGGGAGCTACGTGCCCCTGCCCGTCGAAACTACCTGAACACTTGGCCAGCGAGCAGCCAGCCGGGACAGCCCCCTCTCCCCTACCCCACCCCATCTCTTCTCCTTACAAGCTTCCTCCTCCACCTCCGACTGGCCACCGTCCTCCCTCCTTCACCTCCCTACCTCGCCGGAAACCCTTTGCCTCCCTCTCCCTCCCCCTTGACAATACCAAGGTCTTCCCCCACCTCCCCCCTCTTTTGTTCCTCCCCGGCTAACGACCGGCTAACGACCTCCCCACGTCCTGCCGCCTTGCAGTGCCGATGCCACGTCGATACCCTGCCAAATCCTTACGAGTCATCTCCCATATTCTCGGCAAGTCGCCACCACCCTTGGCAAGCCCCATTTGAACTGGAGGAAAGACTGCAAAAACGAAAAAAAAAGTGAGTGAGGAAAAATTAATGGGCTAATTGATTTATTAAATTTTAATTGAGAGAAAAAAATAATTATATATTAATTTTTGATTCACTGATCTACTGACCACTAATTTTTATTTTGCTTCTAATTTTTATTTTTACTACTACTTTCAATTTTTACTCATAACATTTTATTTTCTTTACTCACTTTCAATTATTCTCCTAACATTTCATTTATACAATTTTTGTTTTTCATTTTCTAGTCCTTCTTTCTTAAGATCTTTCACCTCACATTATGACTATTCCTGAGATTAGGAATAGATCATAGGTTAAATTTCATTCATTAAAAAATGGGGTTTTTCAATGAATGAATCCTTAGTTTTATTAGTTTCTAAATTTTTACAACTTATTTTGATTATTTTATCTTTTAACCCTAGATTTATGATAGAAGATTTATCTATTAAGTGTGATTTGCTTAATAGGATTTGTCCTAATCAATAGATCATTTTTAGAATAAAACTTAGATCTTATGTTTTATCCTTTTAAATTATGTGATTAAGCCCAATCTCATGGTGATTAATCCATAATCTATAGCTTAGTAGATTTTGATCAAATTTTAACTAGAATGTCTAAATTCATAAAATTAGGACGTATGATTTATTGATTTAACTCATAGTCATATTTTGATTGAATTAGATTAGAACCTAATCAGTTCTAATCCTTTTTAACTTATAAGGCTGAGCTTTTAAGTTACACTCGATAATAGGAATTGGAGATCCTAAACTTGTATAACTTGGAATAATTAGAATGGTTAAATTAGAAAACAAATGATATCACCATGCTTAGTAGAGTCCCTTACTTTTATTGATATTTGTTGCTTACACATTCCTTGATATTTGTGCCATATTTTCTTGAGCATATTATATAAGACTTTGATGCATAAATAAAATTTTAGGAAAATCTGAAGACTCCTTAGATTATTTATGAAAATATTAAGATAAATGATTAAAGATATAAATTTCATGTGTAAGAGCTGCCTCTTAGTTATGTCTTCTGCCTATGCCTCCTTGTTGACGCTAGGAAAAGACTATATTTATATTTTCTGTCTATGTCTCCTTGTTGACGCTAGGAGAAAATTTGTTATGTGTTTTCTGTCTATGCCTCCTTGATGATGCTAGGAGAAAACTCTATATTCTGTCTATGCCTCCTTGATGATGCTAGGAGAATATATTTTTGCGCCTTAGCCTCCTTGATGACACTAATATCCTTTTGATATTTAGTGGACTAGATTAGCTCTTTTCTGTATGGTAATTAGTATACGGATATTCATATATAATATTTATATTTTGTATACGCTTCAGTATTTTTATTCAGTCAGCTATTTTCTTTTTTTTTTCTTATATACATTTTTAGGATATTAGATTTATTGCTGCTATTTATATGTATCATTGCTGAGTTTATTTATTTAACTTGCATAATTCTTATGATCACCAGCATGTTAGGATGTAAAATTTTCTTTCAGCACTTGTATAATTACTTATACTTATATGCCATGCCTTATTTAGCTTACATTTGAGGCATGTTTTAGTCTCCTCTTTGCTTAAGTTATAAATGTTGTTTATAACTTTTTCCTCTATTTTGTCATGCTAGTTGCTCCCTTATTTGATATAGTTGTTGCTTAGAATATATTAAATGGCGATATTACAAAAATATATAATTTATCAGCTTAAAATGTACTTAGACAATTTGTCTAACAAGATTTTCTTTTTTTTTTTGCTGGTGCCCTGCATTGTGAAGCCGACAATGACAGATCCTTATCAGATAAAAGATCAGGTGCCAGAGGAGGTGCCCTATTTATAGGAGGAGCCTTTAGAGGGAGCTATTGCTTAGTTTTCTTATAAGTGAGAATGAGATGATTCATTTACTTCAATTACTTAAACTTTAATATGATGTAATAATACAAGTACTCATGATTGTGTATTTTGGATTATTATGCTATTTATTATGAGTTATATTTCATGCTATTCATATTGTGATGCTTGGATGTTTCTTATTTAAATTGCTTCCGCACTCTATATGAATTTCTTATATAGTGACTGAATATTTGATTTTATACTTACTCCTTCCCTTATTAGGTGGATTATGGATTTCACCATAATCCAATAATAAGTGAAAGGGTTAGTCAGAGTGACACACCACCCTTTAGCTTAGTTCTGTGGATTAAGGGGTGGGGCATCACAATTTTACACTTATCTTAAGATTAGCACTCAGCTCTCTTTTGGGGTTGAGTCTCAGTAGTTTAGTCCCAACAGATATTCGGGGAGGTTCAGTAGTTCTTCCCGAGTAACGCACAGTTCTGCTGCCAATTATTTAATAATTAACTCATTTGTGCATGGTGACGGAACGAGACGTTACATATGCACTTTTACTTTTCTTAATTTCTTCATATAATTTAAATAAAAAAAGAAAAGCTTGCTCTTATAATTGCGACTGTATCAAAGTAAAAATGTTTTTTCTTATTTTCAAATTAGTTGAGCAATGACCTGTGATGTTTATGTTATTATTCTAAACCCCAACTACAATCCTTGGCAAAGTTCGTTGACGATGCTCTAATCCTTGAGCCCTCGCTGGGAACCAGAATTGGGGGATGTCACAGTTGGGAGCACTCCTGATCCTAAAGACCTTCATCCCTACTTTGTTTCATCCCAATATAGGAAATCGCATCATACAACCGTGTTATACTTTGTCCTCATGACCACTAACGGTAGCCAGCATCTTGCCCTTTGGAGAACGACCCTACTAGTGGGTCACCATGGCCCAATTGTGCCTGTTGTGGGATATGGGCTGAGCTCTATCAGGCTCATACCCATAGCTCTAGCCCAAGCTACCCAACAGCTTCATGGCTATAAATAACTCTGAATTTGCCCACAGTGAGCTCTTTACTCATTATGTTACTTATTTGTGCTCAATTACACCCTGAGGAGCCTCGCATGCCCAACTACTCTTTCTATTGTCCAGTCAACAATCAGTGACTCCAACTTCAATCCTTGGTGATTAGTTGGTGCGACTTGACATTCAGGTCCCCAGGGAACTGCTAAAGTTAAGGCCAACCTCCATTTCAGCGCTCAGATCCTGCAGTCGTCCGTCCTATTCGAGCTAGGTATCTATCCTTTCTCGGCGAGCTAGTTTAACTCGATTCCAATCAATATCATTTAATCTACCCTAGATGTTGTGCTATGATCCTATCTTAAGTGGTAGTAGCAAGTTCTAACAACCATAGGTTGTAATTGTGATGACCTATCGCTGGGTCATCATAGCTAATCCAGTATTAGGTGCTCAGTTTCCAGGATCATATCAAGATTTGGTATAACAGTATCTTTAGAGGTGTATAAAATACACATTTTTACATTCATTGCAACATTCATAAATACCAAAATAATAAAAAATATATATTCATTACATACATAATAATTATTTTACAAAATCTATTACACATAAAACAAAAATTTAAAACTAAAGAAAAATAAGTTATAGAATAATATTTATTCTGTTATGTAAAGTTACAGAATAATCAATGAGTTAGATACATCATCAAACTATTTGAGATGTGGATTTCTGGCTAACTTTACATCCCCCCTCAAAGGCAATGTGTAATTTCCTTATTTCTCCAAATATCAGCATGTCCTAGCATAATGTGTTATTTGTATAGACTTGAGATCAACCTAAATGAACCAATGCTATTGATTTCTAATCATTTAATTCAAGTTTTGAGCATGAAATCTTATATAAATATATCAAAGTGGGTCAAAGATTAATAGCAATGCAAAAGCTATAAATTAAATGAAAAGAATAATATCCTTCATTTTATTTTAGGAAAATTATCAATATTAATATTATATTATTTATTTATCTGTATATATTAAAAGTAACAATTTTTATTATTATAAGTAATATATATATATATATATATAGAAAAAAAAAGAAAATGATTGAAATAAAAGTTGCAAAAATAGAATTAATAATAATATTATTATTATTATTTTTATTATCAAAAGAAAAAAAAATGAAAAGAATAGAAAATTTTTTATCTCTTTCTTATTTCTTACCCTATCTTAGTGTTGATGAGACTTTACTTGATGTCGGTAGGAAAATCTGGTGGTGGATGAGGAAGAAGAGAGGGAAATGGAGGGGAGAAGATGAGTGGGGGAGGAGAGGGCAGTAGGGGAGTATGGGAGAATAATGGGGGAGGGAAATTTATAAAAAAAATATATTTTTTATTTTTTTTTATTTTCTCTCTCTCATTTTTCTCTCCTCCATTATTCCAACATGAGAAATTTAGCTTCTCTTCCTCTTAAATGCTTTAGAGTGTACAAATTAGCTTTCTCTTTCTCCTTATCTCTCATCTTTCTCACTCCACTTTCACTCTCTTCTTTCTCTCTCATCCAATATTAAAAAAAAAAGAACAAAATTTGACACGGATATGCATTTTGAAAATGAGATGAACACACTCGCACAAAATTTTTTAATTTGAAGTAATATTTAATTTTATATTAATTTCTAAAGATAAGAACTTTAAAAATTAATTATGGTATATTTGCAGCTCAAAATTTGACAAAATATTTTGTGTAGTCTTTTTATAATATTATTAATCTAACGATACTAAAATTGTTAAATTTGGACTTGTATTTAATTTTTTCAATTTATTGAATTTAAATAATTCATGAGTATTCATTATCCAGATTACTCCCAAACTTAGGCATTATGATCACAAAAATATACTCTATCCAACGGTATTTTTAGTTTGCCCTAATTTTGAAGTCACTCATGATCTTAATTTTTGAGTCATGTTTAGTCATAATTATCCTAGTAACGACTTGAGTAGTTACAGACTCCCCCTACTTAAAAATGATGTTGTTCTTGACATCACATTATATATTAAAATTTAAGAGAAAATAAAGAGATTAAATTTACTTGGACGCTTAAATAGTTTATGATACTTTTTCCGTATAGTATATTCTCTTTCCCAAGTGGCTTCTTTGGCACTATGATTTTGCCACTAAATCTTTATCATGGGTATGCTTCAATTTTTTAGTTGATGATTTTCCCGACTTATAATTCTGATAGGTTATTCTATGAATGATAAATATGGCCGAATTTTAACGTAAGGTATGGACAGTTGCTAGAATGAATTTTGTAAACATCTACAGAGTGAAGATATAATGAATATGTTGTGTACTACCACCAAATCTTCTAAAAGTTGTAACATGTATGTAGAATTTCCAACTCGTCCTAATACTTCAAAGGGTTCGATGTATCTTAGGCTTAACTTACCAGTCACGCCAAAATGATATTTGCCTTTCATTGGGCTCACTTTTAGATATGAAATTCTCCAATTTGAAATTCTGGCATTCGATGTTTAGCATCATGATATTTATTTTGCCGATCTTGAGCTGCAGCAATCCTGCTCTTTATCAGATGAATTTTCTTATTAGCCTCATCAACTAGATCAGATCCGTATAACTGAACATCTCCTACTTCAGTCCAGGCCAATGGTGTGCTACACTCTATGCCATATAGAGCTTCATATGGGGCCATTCCAATACAGAACTGATAGTTATAATTGTATGCAAGCTTCACTAATGGAAGGTGATCTTCTTAGTTACCGTTAATATCTAATACGCTTTAATAAAAATGATCTTGAAGGACTTAATTTACCCTCTCTATCTAACCATCTATTTCATGGTGAAAGGTTGTACTCGTAGCCAATAATGTCCCTAATACTTTATGTATAACCTTCCAAAAATGGGAGGTAAATCTATCCTCACAACCTGAGATAATAGTTTTAGGGATTCCATGAAGCTTGATTATTTTCTTAATATATAACTTGGCAAGCTTTTCTACCAAATATATTTGTTTAATTGGAAGGAAGTGTACTTAGTTTGTTAGATGATCCATAATTACCCTATTTGAATGTACTCCAGTACGACTTTTAGGCAATTCCATCACAAAGTCCATAAAAATATCTGATCATTTCCACTCTAGGCTATCTAATAGATGTAATAGTCCACCTAGCCTTTGATGTTCTGCCTTTACTAAACTACAGACATGATATTTAGCCACATATTCAACTATGTATTTATTTAGTACAAGCCACCAAAAGGTCTCTTTCAAATATCTGTAGATTTTATTATTCCTGGGTGAATTGTGTACCTTGAGCTGTGAGCTTTAATTAGAATTTGATTCCAAATGTATGAATCATTTGGAATCCAAATTCTTTTTTCATGATAAATATAAATTCCTTTTTACAGATGTAAGTCTGTTATGCGACCATTTTCAATGTCTACTTTTTGCTAATGTATGATCATTTGGACTAATTTTATTTTAGTGGCTATGATAGCCAGTCTCTGTTAAGGTAGTACTAACCTAGGCAAACATCTATTCAATTCATTTCAGTTCAGTTCAGTCAATTTAGTGGCTCTATTAGCCAATTTTTTTTCTTTTGTGGCATATTTTCTATTTTCTATACACCTTTATAGTTCAATTCAATTTTGTACATTACTTATTTACTTATGTATGCTAGGGTGCTAGCTATATTAGATGCTTGTTTCAATTTAGTTGTATGCATCGGTTCAGTTTACTTTCTATATATCAGCAGTGTTCATATAATCATAAGCATATTAAGATGTGCTTTACTTTCAATAGTTTTAGTATTTGCACTATTATATATATATATATATATATATATATATATATATATATATATATATATATATATATATATATATATATATATATTGCCTGATATCATTGCAGCTTCTAATTTGAGGTAAGTTTCATTACTTACTTCATTTGTTAAGTTATAAATGCATGATTTAAAACTTTTCTATTTCTTGTAGCTTACTGCTCCCTGTTTAGCTATTATTGCTTTAAGTTTTTAATGTGATATCTTAAAGAATATAGATTTTACTATATCAGCCTAAAAATATGCTTAGATTTACCGTATAACAAATATCTCATTTTTCTTTGCTGGGGCCCTAGCATTGTGATACCAATATTATCAAATTCAGAGTTGTTCATTGAGCCTGCTTCTAGCGAGGAGCTTGGACAGTAGGGGGAGCTTCCTGTTGCTGCTTAGTTAGTATTTTTTTATTTTTGAGAGGATGAGTACTTATTTCTTCTTTCTGCTAAATTTTCAGTAAATGTTATAATAATTATGGATGTACTTTTCTTTACTGCACTGATGTTCTGAGATGGATGGATATTTACTTTTTACTATATTTATGGTTTAATGGATGTCTCATTTCTTGCTTCTGCACTTTATTTTCTGTATGATCATTTAGTGATACTCAGTTTAGATGGGTCACATCCTTCAGTTATTGACGGGTTAGCCAGAAACCTAATTTGACTTTAAATGAATGATGTTTATTGGTGACCACTCCACCGTAATCATGCTAACATACATGTTGACAAGACTATGGCAGGGGTGGGGAGCCACATCTTAGCTCCAACTTCAATCTAAGATGATGAAACAAAGGTTTAGGTTTCAATTGGGATTTAAATTTGGCTCGGATGGCTTATCAACAACAGTAGTAGCCCATGTGTACACTAGCCATTTAGTCACGTGCATGCCAGCAAGACATGCGCCACTCAAACGGCCCAAATTAGCACACTGTCTGATTAGACAACCCATCAGCTGAAGAGCAACGACACCGTTAGGGTTTAAATTAATAATTAGTTATTAAAATTAATTATATTTTGATTTAATTAAAATCAAGTTATTAAATGACTTCTGAAAAATCTTAAAAATTCATCCCTAGCTAATTTGTGAGTGAAGAACTCATAAATGATATCATATTTTAATTTAGAGATCAATTTAATTATCTTAATTTTATGAATATTTAAATACATTAAAATATTTGAGAAAATCAAAAATACTTTTAAAATTCTCAAAAAAATTATCCCTAGCTAATTTGGGAGTGGAGAATTCTAAGTTGGAATTAATTTTTTATTTGGAGCTTAATTCAATTTAGGTACTTTTTTAGGTCAAATAATCTGCAAAATAGCCAAATGATCCAATCGATCCCAAACTTTCAGGGTTAGATTGTAATGATTATTTGAGTCTAATGGAACAAAAATTAGGACTTGATATAGTCTAAATTAGTCAGGTTAATAACTTAAGATTATTACAAGAGCACATCAAGAAAATGTGGGATGCTATGTAGCATCAAGGTCAAGCATATTTATGGCATATTTAGTAGCATATTCAGATGCACAAACAGTGACATATAGTACAATTTATTTTTTATACTTTATTCAATTTACATTTTATTTCAATTAATTTAGTTTTAGTACACTTGTTATGCTTCATTATTACTCTATCTTTAGTTTCAATGTTTGACATTAATGTTACAGTTTTTTTTTTCTATAGTTTGATTTCTATTTTGTAGTTAAGTTGAGTAGTGTTCCTTAAAATGTAAGAAAATACAGTTTACAGCCTAAAATGTACTTAAACTTATTATTTAATACAAAATTTTTTCTTTTTTGGCTGGAACCATGCATGTGAAACTGACATATCAGGTTTGGAGTAGTTCGAGGAGCTGGCTGTAACGCCCCATCCCGTCATCGCGCGCAACAGAGAGGTTCAAGGAATGGGTACCTTAAATAATTGGCGGCAAAACGGTGCATTACATGGGAAGTATTTCTAAGCCTTCCCACATACAAATGCCAAGGATCTACTCAAGGTAGAACTAAAGGTTAATTCATAAGACAAGTAGTATCTTTATCTTAAGTATTAGTTGGAGTACTTATATACATTGGACTTAGTAAGACAAGAAGGATATTTCTAATGTATATGAGTACTTTATATGAGCATTTTCTACTGATCACATTACAATACTAAGTATAGGTAAGAATAATCAAAGTGTGAAAGCTAAAAGCATTCATCCAAACATTCGTCACAAAGCTAACTAAGATCATTCATCTCAGAAGAAAATAAAAGAATATACATCTAGATAATTATTACAAACCATTGTTTCAAAATAAAAAGAGTAGAAAAATAAAGGTCTTTCAATCTCATAACTAAAAGTAAAATAAATGAGTAAAAACTAGGTCTTCTACTGCTCCATCAGATCCTCCTGAATCTCCTGAATAGTCTCTAATGTTGGCTCACCAAACTGCTCAAGATCTGACATATTGTTGGAACCCAAAATACTAGTTTCTTGGGCAAAAGAAAAGAAAAGAACCTCGTGTTAAATAATAAAATTAACACAAACAAAATACTGCAACATGCTTTTGTACAGTATAAAAAAAAATTAACATTTAGTAGGTATTTCTGTAGAGAATACTAAATTAAGTGAAAGCTGAAAAATGATACAAAACTTGAAGTAAAGTAAAGCAACAAGTAAATATCATGGTACTAAAGCAAAAATCTATAAGAAGACTGAAATAAATTACTGAAAGGATTTGTGCTAGATGTCACTGAATATGCATCTGAATATGCATCTGAATATGCCAGTGATTTAAGCTATCATTATATAGTTGGTGCCACATGTACCCCAGGGAATCCTAAAATTTATGATGTCTATTGCATCCCGTAGTTCTTACTCAAATTGATGCATGCTGCATCCCGTAGTTCACAAATGCATTTTTGATGCTTATGCTTATGCAATTCATGCCAAATGCTTTTAATTCAATAAATCATCAAAAATCAAGAAAGGAAGTCTAATTTATTGGGACTTTCCATGTTATCATATGTTAGGAGTACATATACATAAAGAATATGTTTCTAAGAAAGGTAACTAGAAGCACTTAGTTTGTTTAACTGCACTATCGATGCGCATAAAGATAAGAGGACGACACCCTTTTATAATTTATTCTCTCAAACTAAGCTGTTCAATCCCCTACTTATAAACATAACTTAAAGTGTCCTAAGAAAGGTTATTTGAAATACTTAGTTTGCTTAACAATACTTATCGATGTGCACAAAGAAAAGGGGACGACACCCTTTTACAGTTTATTCTCTCAAACTAAGCTGTTCAATCCCCTACTTATAACATGCTTGATAGAATTAGGAAATTTATCTTGATGTTATTATAGATTCATGTAGGATAAGATTAGAATATGCAATTTCATTCAGGATGAATCAACCAATTTCATATCCTTATTGAATTAAATTAGCTTTATTGATATGTATCACAGTCTCCACATGAAAACCATTTAGAATAAAATTATATACTAACTATTTATAATACAAGAAAATTTAGTTTAATGAATCTATTCTCCATTAGAGGAACTAAAATAATGGGGTTCCTAGGTTGTGATATGCAAGTCACTCTAATTAGGTGAACCATCTCAATTAAGCTCAATCTATAGTTTATTTAGTTATTTCTACCGCAAGATACAAGCTCAATTATCTCGGGTTCAAGATGTTCATCTAAAGGCCTACCTCAATGTATATTTAATAATATATTTCCTACCTCAATGTTTCTCCTAGTTTAAAGTGCAAAATAATCAAACTATAAAATCAAACATAAACTTTTAAAAGATTTAAAGCTTCAAACCACAATATTTAGATTCTAACATAAGTTGATTCATGAAGCTAAATTAAGGCACAAATATATGAAGAGTTCATATATTCAATCACTTATTTATAATGGAAAATTATCAAACTAGATTACTAAGCTCCCAAGTTTAATTAAGTAATCAAGCCTTAGGATCAAATTAATACTTATTAAGAATGGGTCATTTGATAATCAAACATGTTTTAATGATTTGATACAAGTTAAATCATACTAATTCTCTTATTTAAGAGAAAATCAAGAGAGTATAAAGTTGATCAAGATAGTAAATAACATTATTATTCACCATAAAATCCAAATTTGATTCCTAAGCCTTGCTTTGCTAAATTTAAGGGATATAACATATTTCTAGGACTTAGGAGCACTTAGATCAAAATTTGGGCAAAATAAACAAAATTCCCCTACTTAAGGGTCAAAAATGTAATTTTTATAATTATGGCTTCAAATTGAATTTTAATAATTCCAAATGATTTCTTATTATCTAATATAAAGATAGACACTAAGAACAACCAATTTGGCGAAGATTTAGGGTTAATGAGCTTAAATTAGAGTTTAGGATCATTAAGGGTTGGTTAGCATCTATATTTAGGGAAATTTGAAAGTTTTTATATACTTACATTCTACTCTACCTATGGATTTCATAAAATCTAAAATTACTAAATTTTGTGGTCATTTGACTAAGCTATGATCAAAATAAGATTTGGGTTCTAAATGTAGTTATGAAGATTTAGGATTAGGTCCAAAAATTTAGCTCTTCAATTTAGTATCCAAATTGAGTAAAGTCAATTGCTATAGTTTTCATATATCACACTAATCACAATGAAACCAAGATCACTTAATTTGGATCCCATTTGATAAAGTTAGGCCATAATTAAGGTATAAGGTGATCAGTTGGTGATAAGTGAAATTAATTACAGAATTGCAAAGTTAACTTTACCACTGTGTTCTACACTATACTAGAAATAAATAGCAACTTGAAATTCTAAATTTGGGTAATTGGTGAAGCCAATCATTACTAATCAAATTTTGGAGAGATTAGGACTAATTAGACAACCTAACTCTCAAAACTAAATATTATTACAATTTACTATTTTACACATTCTCTTAATTAAAATGATATATTAAATTGTCTAATTTGGAGCTTAATTGGTCAAGTTATGACATAATGAAGTTTATAGGTTTAATGGGACAATTAAGAGTGGTCCTAAATGTCATTAACAAAAATACACATCCAATGAAAAATTTGATGCTACTAGATTAATCCTCATATTTTTTTTGAGCAAAATGAGATATAACTGTAACAACCCAAAGTTATTACCCAGCTTAATTTTAGCCTAATTGTATCGTAATCATCATTCCATTAAGATCATCTAGTCATTAGAACCAAACCCTGAAGGTTTAGAACAAATCAGAGCTAAATCCAATATTTTGGATTATTTTGATATTTAATTAATAAGAAAATTGAGGTATTTATTTTGACCTCTAATTCAAAATCTGACTTCACCATTGTGATCGTCACCCCCAAATTAGCTAGAGGTGATGTTTTGGACGCGTTTGGAAGGCGTCGAATTTTCGTCAATATTTCAACGTAATTAATATGTCAAAAAATAGAATAATTAAATAATTGTCAAAATCGAATTCCGACTTCGCCATTGAATTCCTCATCCCCAAATTAGCTAGGGATGAATTTTTGGGAATTTTCGGAGGGCGTTTCAAAAACCTGAATTTTTGAAAAATTAGAAAAAAAAAGTAATTATTTAATACCTAATTTAGAATTTCTCCCCCCTCTCTCCTAGCTAGCAACTAAATTTTGGCTGGCCACTCTTGCAAATTCGGCTGGCCACTCCTCCCATCTCCTTCCTCCCATGCCTCCCCCATCACCTAGCCTCTCTAGCCATGATGGAGCTCCCCTCCTCTTCTCCTTTATAAAGAAACACAGCCCTCCTTATTTGGCTTGCTGCCAAGCTAAAAGCTTCCCCTCTATTTCCTCCATTGCTAAGTGTGTTGAAGAAGGAGTTCAGCTCTCTGCTTCTAAAGCTTTTAAAGAAAATAAAGTTCTCTTCCTCCCCTCCCAAGGACTAAGGCACCCCTTTATCCCTCCTTTTTGTCTTCTTCATATAGCTACAATGGTTGAATGTGTCTCTAGAAGTCTATAAACATATATGGAAACCATTAAGGCTTTTAAATGTATCACATTTACTGAAAGGACATTGCTCTGTTTTCATTTATTCTGCATACCCTGTCACTTATTGACATTTTTTATATAGCTATGATGCTCTGTTTGTGCTGATTTTGGTGTCGATGGAAAGGTATCGGAAAGACCTTTCCACTCATGGAACGCTCTGGATTAAGAATAATTGAGCTCGAAAGTAGGCCTTCCAGGTTTCATCCTGGAGAAATCGCCTTCTGGCGCTGCAAAATAGGCTGCTGCAGCGGCATTTCGGAAAAATTAAATAAATCCGTTAATTGATTAATTAAAACAGTATTTCGGAAAATGGACCGCTACAGCGCACCATAGCGCGCTGCAGCGGAAATTTTCATGAAAAACTTAAGGAAATGTGAAAAATTAAATTAATTAAACATTAATTTTGCAAATTGAATCGATGTCGTGCACCATAGCGCGCCGCAGCGGGTCGCAGCGCACCCCAGCGCGAGAAGCGCTACAGCGCGCTGCCACGCGAAAAGCGCTACTGCGCGCCGCCGCGTTTGAATTTGCAAAATTTTTATAATTTCTTGAAAAATTGCCCAATTTTGGTAGAAATGGCTAAATATTTACTATTTTTATATTTTAAGGTCCCTAGGACCCTAGTGGGACTAAATAATATCAAATTTGAACATATTTTAGCTAAAATTGAACATTTCATAAAATTCTATATGAAATTTAAGTTTAAAATCTTATCATTTTTAATAAGTGCTCAAAACTTACTTTGTACCTAAAATATATTGTGCAAATTGCTAGGTAGCTTAGAATTTCAGTGCCAACAATAATCTAAAATAATATTTAGGTTTTGAACCTTAGAAATTTAGAAAATGACCAAAATACTCATAACCATAATTAGGTCATAACTTGACCAATTGAAGTCCAACTTATGTCTACTCCCAGTTAAAGTACTCAATGTAATATAGGAAAGCTATAGCCACTGAGTTTGCTGAAATTGGACACCAATTGAAGGAGTTAGTTTTTTTACCCCTCTTAACTTATAAAATTATCAATTTACCCTTAGAAATTCAAATGGCTATAATTAATTCATTAGACCTCAGAATTTAGTGTTCTTGAACTTTATAGAATTTTTGAACAGTAACCAACAGTAAACTGCATGAAAATTTAGGTTTCATTAAGTGTAAATTACAAAATTGCCCCTTATGTCAAAAAATCTTAATTGGGACCTATAGGACCCGTTTCTTGTCTAAATTGAGCGAACTTATAGTCTATCTTCAAGTTAGACAGTAAGGAATCATTTAGTACTAAGAAATTTTAATTTGGACCCTTAAATCAAAGTTGACTTTCTAGACCCTTAGTTAGGGGTAAAATTGTCATTTTGCCCAAAATTTAGGTTAAGCATCATTAACCTCTAAATTATGTTCTAAATTACCAAGATTAGTATTAGAATTATATTAGAGTCGTCTAAGTAAGAAAAATCAACTATTAGGTCAACTCATCAAAATTCTCCAAAAATTTTCTAAGTCTTTTCTTAGGATCTTTTCACCTCATATTAGGACCATTCTTGAGACTAGGACTAGTTCATAGGTTAGATTTCATAGGTTAGATTTCTTTTATGGGATAAGTGAGTTATCCAATAAATGAATCCTTAGTTTTATTAGTTTTTAGAAATTTTACAACTTATTTTGATTACTTTGTCTTTTAACCCTAGATTTAGGATAAGGAGATTCATCCTATTATGTTTGATTTGTTTAATAGGATCTACCTTAATTAATAGATCACTTTTAGACTGAAACCTAGATCTTATGTCTTAACTTTTTTGAATTATGTGATTAAGCCCAATCTCGTGGTGTTTGATTAATAATCTATAGTCCAGTAGATCTTGATCAGATCTTAAATAGGACATCTAAATTCATAAAAATATGATGTATGATTCATTGATTGAATTTGTAGCTGTACTTAATTGAATTAGATTAAAACCTGATCAGTTTTAATTCCTTAAACATATAAGGTTGTGCTTCTAAGTTACACTCGATAGTAGGAATTGAAGATCCAGAACTTGTGTAACTTAGAATAGTTATAATGGTTAAATTATATAACAACAGTGTCACCATGTATGAAAGAGTCCCTTGCTTATTTGATTTATTTTGTTGCTACGCATCCCTTGCTTTTGTGCTTAATCCCTTGGACATATCATATAAGAGAACTTTGTGCATGAAATGAAAACTTAGAATAATTAGGATAATAGTTACCTTTGGGTTCAGTATATTAGTAGATTTGGGTGCACATTTACCCTAATGGACAGGGGTAAGGAGTAATAAGGATGCTTAATATTACTCATTGAGGAGTGTGTGTTAAGCTTGGAATCTGTATAGTCTTGCAGACATGCTTGACTCCTCAGCTGTTTCTAGATATGTCCACAGAAATAAAGTAAAATAACTAAAAGATTCTGCATTTATATTTACTGCCTCCTCAGTTCTACTGCTAGATTTTGTCTGCCCTAGCCCAGAAAGGCTATGGGAATTTCTGTCTGCCCAAGCCCAGAAAGGCTTTGGGGATTTCACCTGCTTGATGGCCAACTTTCTGATATGACAGTCTTTACATACCTGTTTCAGTTTTAGCTTACTGTGTATTGTATTTTGATGCATATTTCAGTCAGCTATATTTCTTTACTTTCCTGCTCACTTGTACATATTTATAGGATGCTTGACTTTGCTACTTACTATATGTACCATGTTCAGATTTCTGTTATTTAATTTGCATATATCATATGATTATCAGCATGTTTAGGGTTAGACTTTACTTTCAGTACTTTTACTTACTGTATTATACATGTATATGCCCACTCCTTGCTTAGTTGTTGAGGTGTGCTTTTACCTTATTTGTTGTTTAGTTATAAATATTATATTTATAACTGTTCCTATTTCTTATTCCACTTACTGCTCCTACTTCTTAGTTACTTTTTATTCTATTTAAATATAAAAATAGTGACATTAATAACTCATGTAAAATATTCAGCCTAAAATGTACTTAGACAATTGTCTAATAATATTTTCATTTATTGGCCGGGGCCATGGCATTATAAAATTGATAATGTCAGATTCAGATAAGTTTGAGGAGCTAGCTGCTGAAGCAGAGATGCCTTACTTAGAGGAGGAGCTTCAGCTAGGAGAGCCAGATATTGCTTAGTTTCTTTTAACTGCTTGTGAGGACAAGTGATTTATCTTTCAGTCTTTTAAACTATTAAAATATTGTAATAATACAAGTACTGTGACTGTGATTTATTTTATGCACTTTATTATTTTTTGAGCTATCTTATTACTGTTTCTTATGTGATGCATGGTGAATGGATGTACTCTTTACTTTATGTAGCTTCCGCACTCTGCCTGTATGTCAGATTTAGTGACTGTTCCTCTCAAAAGTTCTGTGCACATCCTCCCCTTATTAGTGGAGTGTGGATCTTACCTAATCCAATGATAAGAGAAGGATTTGCACAAGTGACCTCCACTCCTTAGCCTAATGATTGTGGGCTTAAGGAGCTGGGCACCATAATAACATTGCTATGTTTGGACTTATGGATTTATATATATGAATGTTTGAAGTTTGATTAATTAAATTAATTGATTTAATTTAAATTTAATAATCTAATTAAATATAATTCTATGCCAGTCGATTAAAAAGGCAGTGGGACCCATAGAAGCATCAACAATGCACCAACAGGTTCGCCACGCCTCAGAGTTGGCTGGTGAGACTCACTGCATGACAGAGCTATATTGGTAGGACCCCAGATAGACAGTTCAGCATTGGTAGGACCCACATCCATTATTCACCCTACGTTGGCAAGGCCAACTGCAACAGCTCAAGAGGGTGATGGCTCATACGATAAAACACTGATTGGGCCGAACCGACCCGACCCGAGAGCGAGCCCGAAGCAACATGGCGGAACCCGATGGTAAGCGACTAGGGCATCGAAGTTAATGGCCTTACCGTTGTCATAGGAGGCCAACTCGTATGTCAAAGCAAGGGTCTCGGAGCAGCCTTTCAATTGGCAATCGGGCCATCGCTGGAGGTGGCCCACAACTCTGGAAAAGGGCAATCCTAAGAGCTAGGTGATTGAACGGAGATGGGATGAACGAAATTGTACACTACTGTGGATGACATGCAAAATTGGTGATCGATACTACCCGATTTTGATTTAATATATTTCTAGGAGCCTCGAAAGCATATTGAATAAGCATTTGAATCAAATTGCAAGCAAATGGAAATGAGGAGTATTTGAATTGGGGAGTACCTTGCTTGAGGAAATTCATCGAGGTTCAAAGGATGAAGGCTCTGCTTGCAGCTGACATGGCTCCAGGAGCAAACTTCAATAGCTACCGACGAGCGAAGCAGTTCAAACCGAGGTTTAATTGAGCCAAAAGGAGCTCCAGGATGGCAGGCGGCCAACTGGCACAATGGTAGGCGACACGCGCTTAGGCATGTGACACACGTCGGCCAACGAAAGGGATGCAATTGGGAGCGTCTGAACGACGGTCCGATCAAACGGTGTAGAAGCGTCATTTGAAAATAATGAACCCGACTCAATTACAAAAAGGCGTGGCCCACCAAATGAATAAAAAAAATAATAATTAATTTAATTAACTTATAAATAGAAATTCACATTTAAAATTAGACTATTAAATGAGCTCCGAAAAATTCCAAAATTTCAACATAACTTATTGAAGGGTGAGCAACGCAGTGGCAAAGTCAAATTTTAATTTCGACAAGAATTTAATTATTCTATTTTTTGGGGTAGTTTAAGTATATTAAAATAATTAGGGGAAATCCAACGACCTCCAAATGCTTCCAAGATATCACAACTAGATAATTTGGGGGTGATGAGTGCAATGACAAAGTTAGATTTTTGATCTGAGGCTAATTTAACTTAGTAATTTTCCAAATTATCTAAATTTTCCAGAATTAGGGTTTGGTTCAAATGACTCCTGATTTGAACTAAAACTTTAGGATTAGCTCCTAATGGCTTATTAAGACTATTAGAATCAAGATCAATATCTGGTTTAGTCTTTATTGACTAGGGTAATAACCTCGAGTTGTTACACCAACTTTGGTGGAGATTTAGAAACTTCTAGAAGAGGCAAAGGAGTAATAAGTTGATGTAATGCTGATTTTAGATGCTTAGATTCTCTTTTTATTGTTGGTAAGATGAGATGATTTGCTTTTATTTTAAATAATTAAATTTTAGTTTGTAATAATTAATTATAGATGTATTTTTCTTTCTTTTTTGAGATGAATATTATTTAGCTTCTGTAATTAAGTTATAAGTGAATACTTTAAGATTCTACACTTTATTATATATTCTATCTTATACTTAATATTGTGATATGATTATTATTTCTTTGGATCTTACTTCATATGCATTGGCTATTCTTTTCAAACATTATCATATGCTAATGCATAGGAGTAATGTAATTAATACTTAAGATCAAAATCTTCTACCTTTCCTCAAGATTAGCCTTAACTTTTGTTGCATGAACGGATAACTCATTGGATTCTTATTAACTCATCAAAAGAGATGGGTCGATAATGAGTCAGGATGGGTTATCCCATCAGTAATGACCTGTTTTATCATTAGTAATATTATTCTGCTGAACATAGCGGCGGGACGGAGCGTTACAACTAGTCTGCCATAATAGTAACTAGCTAAATATAGCCATTGAGCAGAAAGTATCACATGTATCATCTAGACCACTCATGGTTAGATCTGAGCTGGACTATAGAATCACACATGGATGGATTCAAGCTAATTCTACACAATAAGAATTGAGGAGGCAGACTACCAAGACACACTCTACTGAACTGTTATTCAATTTACCTTAAATGATATGTTCATGATATACTTTACAAAGATAATATGGAATATTCATCAAATATTCCATATCTTGACTAAATATGCACAAGCTATCAAAGTTCAAATAATGTATAGCAAAGCAACAAATCGATGTTTTAAGCAATATTCTAAACAAGATTTGTGAAATCATTTATTTTCTAATTTATTTATTCTAACTATTCTAAGAAAATATAAGCTCAGGATAATCAATATCCTATTATACAGTAATATCTCAGAGTTACGGTCCTATAAGATCAAATATTAGAACTAATCAAGTTTTAGTTCATAATTAGACAGTTTTGCATATTGAAATTAAATCAATAAATCAATCGTCCAAATTTGCATTTTCTCATTTCTACACCAAATCTTGATAAAATTTATCAAGATTAAAAGTTAAGATATTAAACTCCGATCATGGGGTTTAAGTCCCTTAACTTAGGATTCTAAGCATCTAAAGTTTAGCTGCTCAATTCCATATGATATTTAAGTTTTGAGCTTAAGGAAGTTCCATTGAGTCTAATTAGACTCAATGAAATATTTATGTTCTAATTTGTATTGATTTATGTCATGGGAGAAATTAGTGCGCTCAAACTATATTCTACGTATTTTAACCTTATTCTCTTAAAACAATAATATTTCAAGGGTCTAAAAGGTAACTTCAAGAATTAATATTATAAATGAAATCTTTCTAATTCAATGAATTGTTATTGTCTAAGGAGTTTAAATCAACTCTTTAAACATCCAAATTGGATATCTATTGGTTCTAATAATGACTAACATTGCTTGCCTAAATACAAGAGTAATTAACAAAATTACTCACTAAAATATAGGTTTTAACTCAAGTTTGCATATTTTGTGATTTCTAAGGCAATAATACTACTTAGTGAAAATTCATAAAGTAGTAATTACTCTCCTACATTAACAAAGAATTTCCTACGTCTAGATGTCATGATCTTTAAATAGCATACACCTAGTAAATTTGTTTTCACTTACATGAAGAATATTTATATTCTCAAGCTATCACATGTGATAGATTAACCTTTGGATTATCATAATGATAATTTTTTCTTACATTAATATGAGATTTTCCAATTCATAGTTAGTCTTAAAATAAATCTATGAAATTTTGGGAACTTTATTTTCACTTATATGAAGATGATTATTTATAGGCTCAAGCTCTTATATGTGATAGATTAGCCTTTAGATTATCATAATGATAAATTTTTACTTACATTAATATGAGATTTGCCAAATCATAGTTAGTCTTAGGATAAAATTATGAAATTTTGGAACTTTGTTTTCACTTACATGAAGATGAATATTTATATGCTCAAGCTCTCACATGTGATAAATTAGCCTTTGGATTATCATAATGATAAATTTTTATTTACATTAATATGAGATTTATCATATCATAGGTATTCTTAGAATAAAATTATGAAATTTTGGGAATTATATTCTTACTTACATGAAAATGAATATTTATATTATTCAAGCTTTCACATGTGATAGATTAGCCATTAGATTTTCAAAATGACAAATTTTTAATATAAATTAATTTATGTATGATTTTTAAAATATAATAATTTAAACCTAAATTTTGGAATTGGTGTGTTAATGATGGTTGCAATTATATATAATTAAAGAATAAAATGCATATTGAAAGATCCTTATAATTTGATTTACAAACTCCCTAAATGTAAGGTTGTTACTTAGCTAATTATAAGTCTAATAATACTATAATTATAGTTCTATTGCATTCAGATCAAAATGACTCAGTTAAATTATAATTTGAAATAATATTTAGGTTTTGAACCTTAAAAAATTAGAAATGACCAAAATACCCCTAACCCTAGTTAGGTCATAACTTGACCAATTGAGGTCCAATTTGGGTTTACTCATAGTTAAAGTACTCAATGTGATATAGGGAAGCTATAGCCACTGAGCTTGCTAAATTTGAACACAAAATAGAAAAGTTAGGATTTTGATCCCTCTTAACTTAGAAAATTACCAAACTGCCCTTAAAAATTGAAATGATTATAACTAATTTATTAGACCTCAGAAATATAATAATTGGTTAACTGTTAAAATGAGATTTACTATTGGTTATTGTTAGATTATAACTAATTTATTAGACCTTAGAAAACTTAGATTCCATTAGGTGCAATTTAATAAAATGCCCTTACACCAAAAACCCTAATTTGGACCTGTATGACCCATTTCTTATCCAAATTTAGTATACTTACTATCTATCTTCATGTTAGGCAATAAGAAATCATTTAGTAGTAGAAAATTCTAATTTGGAGCCTTAAATTAAAAAGTAGCTTTTGGACCCTTAAGTAGGGGCAAAATGGTCATTTTGCCTAAAATTTAGGTTAAGTACCCTTAACCCTTAAAATACCCTTCTAAATTAATAAAATCACTAATAGAATTGATTTATGATCAATTTAAGTCTTAAAATCTCTTAATTGGTTAACTGTCAAAAATCCCCCAATTTATGCTTGCAAATTTTTAAGTAGGGAAACGGATCCTTACTTAGCTAAAATTCATCCATAACCTCCATAATTAGATAAAATCAACAAGTGAAAAGAAATTCAATTAATTCTTAGAAATTATCTAAGTCTTATCATTAGAAATCCTCGCTTCACCTTAGGATATGTTACTTAGGATTAAGGATAGATATTACGTTATATTTCATTCATTGAATAATGGGGTTATTCAATGAATGAAACTTAATTTTATTAGTTTCTAGATTTTCATAATCTCATTTTGATTATTTTATCTTCCAACTTTAGAATAAGATTAGGAGAATCATCCAATTAAGCTTGACTTTGCTTAATAGGACTTACCTCAATCATTAGTTCACTTAGAATTTGAAACTTAGATCCTTAGACTTTTACCTTTAGGCTATGTGCTTAACTCCAACTGGTGGTATTAAAATCATAACCTTTAGTTTAGTAGATCTTGATCAAATCTTAGTGTAGAATGCTTAAATTTATTAATTAGGTCGTATTGATTTATTATTTAACTTATAGTTGATTTTGATTAAACTAATTTAGAGCTTGATTAGTTCTAATTACTTTTAACTTATAAGATCATATTTCTAAGTTATACTCAATAATAAGAATTAGAGATCCTAAGCTTATGTAACTTAGAATAGTTAGAATGGTTTAATTAGATAACAACATTGTCACCATGTATACAAGAGTCCCTTGCTTACTTGATTAATTATGCTACGCATTCTTTGTATTTTATGCTTATTTCCTTAAATATGTCATGTAAGAAAACTTTGTGCATAAAATAAAAATATAGAATAATTAAGATAATAGTTGCCTTGGGTTAAGTATATTATGATAGGTTTTGGTGCACATTTACCCTAATGGATAGAAGTAAGGAGTAATAAGGATGACTAACATTACTCATTAAGAAGTGTGTGTTAAGCTTGGAACCCATATAGTCTTGTAGACATGCTTGACTCATTAACTGTTTCTAGACCTATCCACAGAAACAAAAGTAAAATAACTAAAAGATTTTGCATTTGTATTTACTGCCTCTTCAGTTCTGTTGTTCTGTTCTATCTGCCCTAGCTCAAAAAAGCTTTAGAAATTTTTTTTTGGGGCCCAATTGGTTAATTTTCTGATATAGCAGTTGTACACACCTATTTTATTTTGAGTTTACTATTTACTGTGTTGTTGATGCATACTATTTCAGTTAATTGTATTTTTTCACTTACTTGCTCATTTGTACATATTTATAGGTTGCTAAATTTTACTGCTTACTATATGTACCACTTTTAAATTTTTGTTTTAATTATCATATGTCATGTGATCATCAACATGTTTAGGATTAAACTTTTCTTTCAGTACTTTTACTTACTACATTATATATGTATGCTTATTCCTTAGTTTGCTTGAGGTGTGCCTTTTGCCTTAATTTCTGCTTAGTTATAAATATTATATTTATAACTTATCTTATTTCTTATATGCTTATTGCTCTTATGCTAGATAGTTATTTCGGTTTGTATATGTAAATGGTGACATTAATAATTCAGGTAAGATATTCAGTCTAAAATGTACTTAGATAATTGTATAATAAGATTTTGTTTTATTGGGTGGGGCCCAGGCATTGTGAAATCAATAATGTCAAATTTAGATAGGTTTGAGGAGCTATGTGATTAAGTGGAGGAACCTTTTATTGAAGAGGAGCATCAGCCAAGTGATCCAAAAGCTTCTTAGTTTTCCTTTTTTCATCTTGTGAGGATGAGAGACTTTTCTTTTTATTTCAGTCTTTTAAACTATTCATTTAATGTTGTAATAATACATGTACCCCTGACTATATTTTTCCTTATTGTACTTTATACTTTGAGTTGTATGTTGCACTTTTCTTATTTATTGTGATAATCTGGGTGTACACCTATTTTACTTTACTTCTACACTCTGATCTGTATTAGCTTAGTTACTGAGTTTAAGGCATGTATATAGTGGCTTATCTCTTCCTTACTAGTGGATTAAGGTTTACACCTAATCCAATCTTAAGTAAGGGATTTGCCAAAGTGACACTCCACTCCTTAGTCTAATGATTGTGGATTAACGGGTGGGGTGCCATAGTGTCCCCTCCATGAGCTGTTTGCTCATCAATTGAATTGAGAATTCAAATTTTCAGCAATTCTCCATTGACGGTCTGTTCGAGCTTTTCCCTGGTGAGCCAGCTACTTGCGAACTGCAGATAGAAGGCATCCTTGGTGTTCAAAATTCCTAATACCTTTTGGAAGCTCAACAGCTTGTGGATTACTCTCTATTGATTGCTCTAACTCCTGTCAAAGAACCAAGTACCCTCTTATTGTATTGAAGCCGTATAAGTTCATTACCTCCCTCCATTTGGTTCATAATTAAAGCTCTGGCCTAATAAAATGCAATGCCATATCTACCGAGACTTGGGTTAGCTCCGATCGATTGAATCGATCGATCATGCTACCATCTTCTCGAGAGCCTGGTCCGAGTAAGGTCCCAAGCTCTCATCCACTTCCAGACCAAGCCAGATTGAGGCTTAGGTGCACCTTGCCTCTCTAAAGGTTCAACTAATTAGCCCCAAGCCTAGCGTGGCCTCTGTGGGAAGTATTGACTTCCCACAGTAAAGCCTATAGAGGAGAATCGGGGTAGTAGCCTTTTTGCGTTCTAGGCCTCCCTAGTAAGGGCTTAGGGTCTCCATCGGTGCGTATAAGGGCTTAGGGTCTCCATCAGTGCGTCTGGTCTTGGGGATGGTGTAGCTACCATCAATAGATTGGGCCATGGCCAGGATGCTTCAGAATTTGAGGATTAGGGTTAGCCTAAGCTGCCTCAGCATCGAGTGTAGCGGGAGGAAGAAGAAGCGTTGTGCCGGTCGGGCCGGGCCATGACCCACGTGGTGCGACAGTGTCGGGTCATTGGGCCGAGCTGACCCGCATGTTTTGGAATCGGGTCGGTGCCCGTTAATAAAAAGGATTTATGAATATTTTCCTTAAGTAAAATAATTTAGAAATCAAAACCTTAATTAGAAAAATACAAATTAAATTAATTATTTAAATTTTGATCTACTCATCAAAACCCTATAAAACTATGCTCCATTTTATTTAATAAAGTAATGAGGAACAACAATATACAAAAATATTTAAGTTTATGTGGTCGGTGCCTAATTACTCTATAACTTAATTAGGGTGGATTAGCATGTATACTCAGTCAAATTTTTTATTATTATTTTAATAATTATGCCATAATCTTAGAAATACATATTTAGTAAAAATTAAGGTTTACACTTCACCAAATTTAACAAACTAAGTTTTTGATTGCTCACATTGGTAAGTAGAACATAATTGCTAATTTTCATAGATTTTGAATGGTTAGATTTATAATTAAGTGCTAATCTTTTTTGGCTTGATTTAGGATTTGATTAGCCTTAATTACTTTCTAACTTGCTTAATTAAAATGTTTATATGCTTAAATAACACTAGTATACATGTTAGAGAGCTTAAACATTAATTTGGATACTTTAAAGGATTGATTTGATGATATTAAATCTTAAGCCCTAAGAATCTTAAAGAATAATTAAGATAATCAATATAACCTTAAATTGTAATGGACATCAATAATACACTAATAATTCACTGATTTAGTTATTGATCATTACCTCAATAATTGATCTTAGTTTGGTCAAGTTAGGGATTGTATTCTAACTTGATTAGATTAAGGTCTAAAACCTTAATCACCTTAAATAAAATACTTGATTAAAAATATTAAAGGACTTCCATGGCTTCAATAATATATTTTGATTTGACATTGATCTTTAACCAATAAATTAGAAATATTAAGATTTATATTAAAACTATGTGATTAATCATTTGAACATATACCTTTCGATCTTTGAATTTCTTCTAAGTAAGACTCTTAGAATGAGATAAATCATAAATTATTATTAATTTGCAAGATGATCACTTCCTAATGAGTTACATGATTGTATCCCATAATTGTAGTATAAGTTGTAATTAGATGAGGTTACCCATCTTATTTGTGTAATTCAGTTTAATGAACCAAGAATGAAAACCTTAATATAATCTTAGATCTTAAATTATAATTTGTATATTTTAGTGCTAGATCCTTAAGGTTAGAATATAGTATTAGTAATTCAATAATTGTTAAGCCTTATCAATAGATAAGTTATTGAGGTAAGAATAACTTATTATCTAATCTTGAGGTAAAAGTTTAGATACACCTTCTTAATCTTAGATATTTGATCATAGAACCTTGTGGTAGGATGACCTAATGACCTATATTAATATTATTTTCTTGTGGTAGTATCCTAAATTGGGTGAATTTTAAGTCACATTCTTGGAACCTTTGTGTAGGATTCACTACAATGGAGAATGGTTCACTAGTTTGATATTCCTTGAATATTAAATAGAATTATTGAAATCAGTAAAACTATCAGTTGGAGGTGATAGTGTATATCCATATAACTAAATTATTTTATTAAAAAGTAAAGTTGGTTGATTTACCCTGAATAAAACTGTAGTCTCAGTCTTATCTTAGGTAATTAGATAAGTACAGTTTAGTTCAGGATAAACATCTCAAGTTCAAAAGTGTTACAAGTAGGAGATTGAATACTTGGTTTGAGAGAATAAACTATAATTAGGTTATGCCCCTTATCATCATGTGTTTTGATAAGTGCAGTTAAATATACTAAGTACTTCAAGCTACCTTTCTTATGGCACTATAAGTATATTTATAATTGGGGTATTTAGCAACTTAGTTTGAGAGAATAAATTATGACCGGGTTATGCCCCTTATTATCATCTGTTTTGATAAGTGCAGTTAAATAAACTAAGTGCTAAGGTCACCTTTCTCAAAAATATACCAACTATGCATATACAACCCCTTCGGTTGATAAATTTAAGTTTAAAACTTAGCCAAATCCATGCAGTGGATCAGACTTAGGAGTTATAATCACTTAGAATAATTTTACACAATGGAGATAAATGGAATCATCACTTGATATTGAATTGATTTCTGGATTTCAATGATTTAAAGTATACAGTCATTAAATCTTTGGTATATCATAAATGCATAAATCATGTCAGCATTAACGGAGCGCTTGGGTCACCTAAGGACTCTGTTAGCAGAGCGTTCGCTCACCTATGATCTGTGGAGTGTCGTGTGATACCAAGTCAGCATATTAATTGTATACAATTTTGTGGCATATTCAAATGCATAATTATGAATTCAATGGCATACAACACAATTTTAAATCATTATTTATTTAGTTTCAGATTATTTACTATTTCACTTATATTTTAGCAGTTAGTTGCAATTTCAGTTTACTCACTATTTTTTTTATATTTCAGTATTCATTTTACAGTTTTCAATTTTATCTTACTTTCAAATTTATACTATTTTTAGTTTTTTATTATTTTATTATCTTTTCTACAATTTTTGCTTAAACTATTTAAATACTAAATAGTAGATAAATATAGATGTTAGAGTAATTTTCGATGTGCTAGAGTTATTATCTAGCACGTGGTACATTTCAAATTTGACAATTTGCTAAATCCAGAGCAGCTCGTGGAGCCATTAGAGGGCTCTCCATCAGCTTTTATTTTTTGCATTTATTTTTTGTAATTTAGTATTTAGACTATTCTCTATATTTTTTATTTAGTAAATAGTTGTAATAACTCTGAGTATATTCTCTCTCTTTTTTCTGAGATGAATGCTTTACTTAGCTTCTGTGATAAATATTTTTGGATGTATGCTTTAGCTTCCGCACTTAGTATTTAGTTCTAACTTATACTTAGTATTATGATATGATCAAAATATTCATAAATGCTAGTATCCGTGTAACTTGGATCTTATCTTTATTCGTAATCCAAAATATATGAGTACCATATCTAATACTTAAGATAAGAATACTACACTTAACTTAAGGATTAGCACTCAACCTCTTCACTTGAGATTGAGTCTCAGCAGCTCTTGTGCTCAGCAAGTTTATTCGGGGAGGTTTACTTTTCCCTCCCGAGTAACGCACCGTTCCGCCGCTAATGGTTATTCTTTAAACTAACTCAATTGCATGTGGCAATGGGATGGGGCATTACAAAGCTTAACATAAGATTAAAATATAAATAAAATAAAAATAATAAATGAAAAAAAATGAAAATTTCAAATTATAAATTTAAAAGTCTTGTAGATTAATAAAATTTTTATTAATTATTAAATAAGGTTACAACACAACATGTAATATAAGATAAGATAATATTAGATAGAAAACCAATTTTCCAGGTTAAGATAAAGTTTTGGCCTTTAACATTAAAATGATCTTTGTAGATAAGATTAGGAAATTAGAAAGTAAGAGAATATCCTTCTATTATTTTATTTATTTATGTATTTATTTATTACTAGATCACATCATTTTCAATCATAGCATATTTACATTGCATAATATCAGCATTAGCAGTGCGATTCAGTACACACCCTAAGATCTATTAGCGGTGCAATTCAGTACACACCCTAGGATCTATTAGCAGCGTGATTCAAACACACAGGATATGTATATATGCGACATGCATTTTTAGTACATTCTAGCATGGCATGTTATATTAATAGTATATTTCAATAGATGTCAGTATTGCATGGTATTTCAGTAATTTGTTTCAGCTATAATCTTATTTTTAGTATTTGTGATTTAAATTTACTATTTTACTTTTAGTTCAATTCAATTTTAAGTCTTATAATTTTATATGTAGTTTTGTATAATTTTAATTTATGTTTTAGCTGTACTGATATCGTTAAATTATAATGTAATTTAAAAGCCTAAAATGTGTTTATACAATTTGTCTAATGTAAGATTTATCTTTTTTTGGCTAGAGCCCTGACATGTGAAATTGACATGTCAGGTGTGGAGTGCTTTGAGAAGCAAAATTCTGTGAATGTTCAAGGACAACAAGAGGAGGAGGAGCTCGCTGCTATTTAGTAGTTGATTTGTCTTCTTTCTACCATTTCTTTATTTTAGTGAGATGAGAGTTATTTAAGAACCTTATAATCTAGTTTGTAATTATTAACTGCTCTAGATGTATTTTTTTTTTCTTTACTGGGATAGATGTTTTGCTTTGTTTCCAAGATGAATGAATAGTATGGATGATATGTATTTTAACTTCCGTATTTACTGCTTATACTTAGTATTGTGTCAAGGAATCATACTTATAAGTTATCTCATATTCATTGGTGAATTATTCAAATAATGCGGCAACAAATAGGGATAAGTATAGTTAATATTTGAGTTGTTGTAGTGAAAATTTGGGTATTACTTATGGCATGAGAGATAATCACTCATTCCCAATCGGGTTAATATGAATATAATCTGATTGATGATTAGAGCCGGTTATCTCTATTGATGGCCCAAGTTATTTTGTTGTGGGTAGCACGGGCCTTCACAATTTCCCATCTCATTAGATTCTTGGCCTAAACAATACTTGGTATTGGGTTATTTCTAATTATCAATATTAAGTATTACAATAACACATAATGTTGGATTAAATTACCTAATCCAACATTAGGCCATTACATGATTAGCATCAGAATCAAATAAAATTGAACAAGGAACTTGTTGAATTAAAATTATACCTAAGACTATATCTGGTGGATCTACAATTTTTGCTAGAGAAATTAGGCACATTGGCCTGAACTTGCATCCTTGAAGCGGTTTTCCAAGAATGCTTTCTACCACTGCTTCGCTAGTCCAAGGAAAATATACACGGCTAATGTAACATTTTAGTCTTTTGGTCATCTTATTCAATTAAGTTCCTTCTAAATCCTTTCTACTTACTCTTCAACTTCTTGTGATAAACCCTAAACCCTAAGACAGTCTCGACTCAAAGGAACTTACCAAACTAAAAAAATTAAACCTAATGGCTTTGAATTAATTCTACATAAAATTTCCTCATTCTTGCTTTCATACCAACAATGGCATTTGAGGATTAGGATAAGAAAATAAGGAATAATTAAAATTTATGTATATGGTAACGATTTTCAATATTTCTTTTGTTGGCAGCACCAATCAAACATATAGCTAAACCTTTTATCAATTTATTTCTCATTTGATTCATTTACTGTTAGGAGATCACACAACACTTTGCATTACAGTCTTTTCACCCATCGCCTACAAAGAATCTATACACAATTCTTTATGCATTATAAAGCTAATTATGCATAATAAAGCTTAATTATAGTTAAGAAGCTAACGGCTTAAAGCGATCTTTGTATATTCTTAGTATAGGGTGAAAACTCTTCTTCTTCATCATCATCATCTTCTTCTTCGAAGCAAGGAAGAAGAAGAAGAAAAAAAAAACTTTTGAGCATCAATCCCATATCATCATCTTCTTCTTCTTCGAAGCAAGGAAGAAGAAGAAGAAAAATAATGGATGATGGATAATGTCAGGCGTTGCCCTGTGAAAGGAAGACCACTGCCCAATGGCCGCATATCCATTAGCTGGAAAAGATAGATAATTTTGCAATTATATTTTGAAGCAAATTGACATTTAAGATTGGAACACTTTGATCCCATAGAAATCAATTAATGACCCCACGCCAACCCAACCCTTTGACCTCATTACAGCTGCACTACTTGTATTGGAGCACTTCTGATTAATTACATTCAATTAAAATAATTATAAGAATATTATTGTGAAACTGCACAACAAAAATTTACTTTTTTAATATCAAAAAAAATTATTTTGTGGGTTGATACATCCTTAGTCTCTATATATATTTCTGTTAAGACTAGAGTTTGTGTGTGAGATTTTTCTTAGCTATCATTTCTTGTAAGAGAGAGGAGGAGAGATGTCTCTAACTAATATACTTTCTTTTTCCTAGTGTATTTTATTTTAAGAGATTTAGACTCATTAATTAATCGTGGTACTCAAAAAAATTTGTCCAATAAAATTTGAATATATTATTTCAATACAAATTTTAAGAATAATATTTATATTATTTTAATGTAAATAAATAAACACTTGTGTAATGATGTCTGAATTTTATTGGATGAATTTTTCTTGATGCCAGTCAACGGGTCTAAATAGCATTTCTCTTATTTTTATTCTTTTTTCTACAAAAAAAAAAAAAAAAAAACTATACATTTTCTACTAATCGCCACCAATTAGACAAATAATAAAAAATAAGAAATTATACTTTTTTTCTTTTATCAAACTTTGTATTTAAATTTTTTATGATAATTATCTAAGTTTGGAATTATGGAGCATAACACTTATAATATTGCATAAATTTATTTTATTTTACACTCAAATTTTATCAAACCAAATAAATCTATAATGGAATCGTTTTTATGATTCTTTTCACCAAACATTTTGCTTGTCAACAACTACCAACTCCTTAAGATTCAAATGTATCAAGTCATTTCCCATAGTTTCATGCATTCTAATTTGACAACTTCTTCCCTTTAAGCATGGGCCATATTCATTAACTCAACTCTATCATGTTTCTATCATCCATGATTGACTAGCTAGAACATAACATGGTGCTACTACAATCTTGTCACATAAATGTGCATTTCTAATCATATGTTGTCATGCATATATATACATCATCTTGGCATTTACACTCCAATCTTGTCACAAAAATGTGAATTTCTCATTATATGCTGCCATGCATACTCATTCATCAACCTTAGCACTTACACTCCAATCTTGTTGTTGGAATGTGGAGACCATACAGATCATCGTGGAGGCGTTAATGGATATCTGGTGAGCTTCCGAGAGGTTCCGAAGTGATACTGAACAAAGTTGGAAAAGCTCAATTGCAGCAAGGCGCCACCGCGAGCCGTGGCGCGCCACAATGCGGCGTGGCGCCCAGCAATTGAGAGAGCAAGGAGTTGTAGCGAGCCCTAGCGCTAGTCTACTTGAGACTGGGGCGTCGTAGCACACCATAGTACTAAGAACCTGAGACTAAGGCACTGTAGAGCGCCCTGGCACTAGTCTGCCTGAGACTGAACTGCACTGTAGCACGTTAGGGAGCAAGTTACCCTAAACCAAGGCTCTACTACACGCCGTAGCGCCTAGCAAAAATCAACTCCGGCTCAAGTGTCGCCCTAAGTAATTTGGAGGGTATTTTGGACCATTTGGAGTCCGAATGTTAGCTGGATATATAAGGAAACATTATGGAGGAGTTTCCAAAATGTTGGCAAGGGCAAGCTAAGTGTTTTGGCTGCTGTTGGAGAGAAATCTAAGGGTAGTTGCTACTGCTCTCCTTCTTCATCTTAGAGTAAGAACTGGTATTTACTGTTATAGAAGAAATCGATTGGGAGGCTGTGTAAGCTGTAAATCTTTCTTTCTCTTGTAAAGGTGAATCTCTTTATAACTTTGTAATCCTTTTTTGATATATAGTAGAATTTCTATGTGATGTGGCTCCGTGTTTTTTCCCATCTTTGAGTTTTCCAGGTAAAATCTTATTGTTTGGATGTTTGTGTTTGGATGCATGTGTATGTGTTGTGATCTATTTTTGTTGCGCTTGTGATTTTGTAGATTATTTGTAGACATCAATGCAACTCCGATCCTCGAGCACAAATTGCTTCCGCTGTAGTGCACGTACAAATTTCACAACACTTGCCACATAAAAGTGCATTTCTCATCATATGTTATCATGCATACTCATACATCTACCTTAGCATTAACATCTTTCAACACTTCTTTGATTACTATTGTTCTAGGTTGTCACTTAGCCTAATCTTAGCTTGATCGCATCCTAATTATCATTCTATTAAGTTCATCTACTTACTAGAACCAAGCCCTAAAATTTTGGAGCGATTCAGAGCTCAATCGAATATTTGGAATATTTAATAATATTTAATTAATTAGAAAATTGAGATATTTAATTTAATCTCAAAATCAAAATCTGACTTCGCCATTGCGCTCGCCACCCCCAAATTAGTTTAGGGTGATGTTTTGGAAGTATTTGGAAGTCATCGGATTTCTTGAATATTTTAATATATTTAAATACCTCAAAAAATAGGAAAATTAAATACTTGTTGAAATCGAAATTCGACTTCGCCGTTGAATTCCTCACCCTCGAACTAGCTAGGGGTGAATTTTGAGATTTTTCGGAGCATATTTATAAAATCTAATTTTTAAAAAGCATTAATTAATTGAATAAATTATGTTAAAATTTATTAAATCTCCATCATTCATTTCCTATTTTTTTCCCACTTTTTCTTTTTCCTCCTTCTTAGAACCATCCTCCCCATACCCTGCAAAGGGGCTTCTGCCCCTCTCCTTCCCCTCCATGCTGATAGGAAGGCTCATTGATGGAGCCATGTCCCATCCTCCTTTAAGATGAACCTTCAGCCCTCCTCCCTTCAATTATTAAAAATCTCTCCTCACTCTCCATTTGCTCAACTGAAACTCTTCTCCTCTTCCCAAGCTGCGCACTGTAGCGCCTGACTCTCAGCTAGGGGGGTGCTACCGCGCACCGTAGCACCCAACTCTCAAGAAATCTAGCGTCGTAGCGCACCGCAGCGCGCTGTAGTGCCTGGCTCACTGTGAGGGGACACTACAGCGCGCTGTAGTGCCTGGCTCGCTGTCAGGGGACACTACAGCGCGCTGTAGTGCCTGGCTCACCTAAACTTTACATTTTTTGCATTTTAACGACTCTATCACCCTAATGGGGCTAAAATATACTAAAATTGAACCTGGATTAAGTAAAATCAAGCAATGTATGAATTTAGAGGTGATTTTGAATATGGAAATCTACCATTTGTCCTAAATGGCATATTTTAAATCCTAAAATTTTGCTTTTAGACTATATAACAATTTTGGTCATAATTTAATCATTAGACATCATAATTTAGTGTTATTGGACTCAATAAAACTCTTAGATAATAAAAAATAATAAACTAACTAATTTTTTTAGACTCACTAGGTAAAATTACCAAATTGCCCTTATAAAATGAAATCTTTAATTTGAACTCATAGGACTTAATATTAATCCAAATTTGATGTACCTACTATCTATCTTCATGTTAGACAATAAATAATCATTTGGCATCAAGAAAATTTAATTTGGAGCCTTAATCAAAAAGTAGCATTTTAGACCCTTAAGTAGAGCAAAATAATCATTTTGCCCAAAATTTAGGTTAAGTGCCATTAACCTCTAAAATATAATTTAAATTATTAAAACCAATAATAAAATTGATTTAAAATCAATTTAGAACCATTAACCCCATAATTAAGTAATTTGGTAAAATTCCATTTCAAGTTTTAAAAATCCTAAGTAAAATTAATGCCCTCTAATTTAGTCCTAATCACACCCCTCTTTGAGTAAATTAGGACAGCACATAAGGATAAATTATAATAATTATCATCAATTTTTAAAATCCCCTAAGTCATCCATTAGGAGTTTCCTTAAGATATGCACTTCACCTTAGGAACTTTTCCCTAAGATTAGAATTAAATACTATATTAGATTTTATTCATTGAGTAAATAAGTTATTTAATGAGTGAAACCTTAGTTTTATTAGTTTCAAGATTTTTATATTTTAATTATGATTATTTTATCATTTAACTTTAAATTAAGATTATGAGATCCCTCCTATTAAGCTTTGATTATGCTTAATAAGATTTGCCTTAATTATTAGACCACAAATAGACTTAAACTTTAGTCCTTATGCTTTATCCTTTGAATTATATGATTAAACTCAATTTATGGTGTTTTATAATCCCTAGATTTAATAGATATTGATCAGATCATAGCTTAGAGCGTCTAGTCAAATAAGATGTGTTGATCACTTATTTAATTTATAAGTGATATTGCTTAAATTAAGTTAGAACATGAACAGTTCTAATTGCTTTTAATTCATAAGGTTGTGCTTCTAAGCTATACTTGATAGTAGGAATTGGAATTCCTAAACTTGTATAACTTAGATTAGTTAGAACGGATTAAGTATATAACAATAAATATCACATGTGTGTAGTTAAGTCTCTTGCTTACTATTGACTTATTGTTGCTTTTGTATTCCTTATAATTTATGCCTTTGCCTTGAATATGTCATATGAGAACATTGATGTATTAAATAAAAACTTAGAATAATTAGGATAACATTTGCATATGATTCAGTTTCTAGTTGATCTTGCACATTTTACCCCAATGGATAGGGGTAAGGAAAAATTAGGAATACTTAACATTACTCATTGAGGAGTGTTAGAATAAGTTGGGACCCACTTAGTCTTGCAGATATGCTTGACTCCTCAGCTATTTCTGGATATGTCCACAGAAGTAAAGTAAATAACTAAAATATTACTGTATTTGTATTTACTGCCTCCTCAGTTCAGTTCTATTTCATTATTTCTCCTTAGTCTCTTATGATGTTAAGAAACTTACTAGCTTAGCCTCTTATGACACTAAGAATATTATATTTTTCAGTTTAGCAGACTAGTTTAGCCCTATTTTGATATAGCAGTCATTACATTCTTATTTATTATTTTACTATTACTTTTTTACTGCAGTCAGCCTTTACTTTACATGCTTACTTGTATACTTATAGAATGTTAGATTTCCTTTACTACTTATTTATATATATCATAGACAGATTGCTTACTTGCATAATTCATATGATCATCAGCATATTTAGGATGAGTATTTTCTTTCAATACCTTTTTTACTTTATTTATATGTATATGCCTAACCTTATCATAGCTTAGTATTGAAGTATGTTCTTTTGACTCATATGTTGCCCAGTTATAAATATTGGATTATAACTTTCCATATCTTTTTGTATACTTATTGCACTCTTACACTTTGCTTATTTTATAGTTTAAGTAAAATGGTGATATCATAAAACTCATAAACTTAAATAGCTTAAAATGTACTTAGACAATATATCTAACCAGATTTTATTTTATTTAGCTGGGTCCCTGTCATTGTGAAATTGATAATGGCAAGTTCTGAGCAATTTGAGGACCTTATGCCTAAAGAGGAGTCATTCTTGGAGGAGCATCAGTTCAGGGCAAAAGATCAGTAGATTTGCTATCTTTTTTATTTTGCTCATGAGGATGAGGGATTTATTTTATTTTAAACTTATCTTAAAATTGATGTAATCATTCAGGTACCCATGTATATTCTTTTATCATACTATTTTATTCTGAGCTGCATGTTTACTTATTACTTGTATTGTGGTGGATTGAATGCAACATTTTACTTTTTCTTACGTCCGCACTCTGATGAATGTATATATTTAGTGAATGATTCCGCTGCATTATTCATGGCACATTCTTCTCTTATTAATGGATTGAGGATTACATCTTAATCTAATGATAAGTGAGAGATTTGCTAAAGTGGCACACCACTCCTTAGCCTAGATTATTGGTGGTTAAGGGGCAGGACGTCACAACTATGCTTATGTTTTGTGGGCTAATATTCTACCTCTTATAGTATTAGCCTTAAAACAACTATATAAAACTTGCTATTAAGTCTAAGTAAGGATTTTTTGACTGCATGACACCATAGAAAAGCTAATCTTCTTTATATAACATTTTGAAATATGCTAATAACATTGTCCTTTATTTATCTTTGTAGTGCAACAAGCAAATATGGTATCTAATGCTCATTCTATTATATATCTTTTTTCGCTACTATTTTTGTATTATTGCTTTTTATAATATGTATATTCTTACACTTGATCTTATTTATTTAAATCTACCAAGCCAACACCAATGAGATTCTAAACTTGCTCAACATAAATTATTGTTATTCCTTACACCTTTCTAACCATTCATTAATAAATAAAATGTAAATTAATGTAAATAGATGCACATTTACAATTGATTCTTAAAGTAGTTCGTTAGTAACATGAAATAATTTGCAACACCATACTATGTTAGAACACATGCAATTATAAATTTCACTTTAAAATATTTAAGCACCTCTCTTTGTTTTTCTTTTCAAAATTATTAATAGGTTAAATACAAATCTTTTTCTTATTCATTGTTTTTTTCTTTCTTAAATTTTATGAAATATTCAGCTTCTACATAACCTTTTCTAGATAAAATACAATAAACAACTTTTCACTTTAAAATACTTAATCACCTCTCTATTTTATTAATAGGTTAAATAGGTTAAATACAAATCTTTTATTTCTTTATTAATCTTTTCTACTTTATATTTTATGAAATATTTGGCTTCTAAAGTATACTTTTATAGATTAAACTCAATAACACTGTAGAATAAGAGTATTTATTTACACTTTGTTACTCTCTAACAAAATATTAAGTATGCCATGTTAAAACAATTCTTCAATTATCTGCACAATATTACACATGTATAATATTTTAGTAAATAAGTATCACAACAATCCTCTATTTATAAGGGCTCGACTTAACCTTAATTATAATGTATAAGTTAATAAGCCAATGATTTCCTTTCTAATCTTAAAATTTTCTTATGACAACAAGGACTACATTCAATCTCAAATCATTTCCATTAATAATATTTGTATATAAATCAAATCTTAGTTCTTATACCCAAAGTTGCATAGTAAAAAATCAAGCATTACCTTTAAACCTATTAAACTCTTTCACATCAGACATTTTAATGTAGTATTTTATTGAGAAGCTTACAAGAGAAAATTATCATTCTTCATAAAAAAACCCACAATATAACATTCATTAAGAATATTATTGAGTCTTCATTTGTTCATTATCTAAAAGAGGTGGTAGGTTTAGAGCAACCTTCTTCTATCAATGTTGACTCTAAGAGTGTAGCACATCCGACCAATTGTATGTTTCTCTTTTAATGATAACATAACATTCTGAAATAACTTTTGAATACTAATAAGCTTTTGAAAAGTTAGTGTCTTTCAAGTTTTAGTATATTTAGTTAGAAGAATGCTTAGAAGCTTAATAAGGTGGCACTTCATATTAGATGGTCCAGTTAAGGATTCAAGCCACCATACAGTAGCTTCATATAAAAAATTATCTTTCTTCTTATAAGCCTAGCATAGTATATCCTCTATGAAATACTTCATCAACCAAAAATTGAAAGCAACCCAATATCCCACAAAACCAGAAAATGAATCACAACTGATTGAAGAAGATTAGGCAGTCTGAATGTTAACCAAGCAATTCTTAATATGCTCATCATTTTGAGGAGTAATATTCCAACCATTAAGAGCAACAAAGCCATGAGGTTCTGTAGAATGCACCTAGCAACTTGTTATGCTCTCTTTATTTGTAAGTCATTGCATTTTTGAAAAGTCGAATATTATCAAAGATTGAGGAGAGGAGAAAAAGGAAAATCATGTACGAGAAAGAGCGGAAAAACCAATGAAACCACCATCAAGAATGAGAGAGAGATGTATGTTCATAATACAATATTTGATCCAACAATTATACATTTGAGGATCTCATATGCATAGTTTTTTCGTTTAATCTTATGTTTTTTGCTTATGTATAGTTTTTTCAAAAGAAGACCAGCTTCAAATAAGAATAATAAGTAAATATGTGATCGTAGGAGTAACAAAACCAATATGTTGCTACAATTGCTTCCTGTCAGTCGTTTACATCTCATTCAAAATTTGAAGTTTAAGGCTTAAAATATATTTGATTGCTATGGGTTCTGATTTTGGGCAATGCCAACATTTGCGTCATCATCAGTACATCAGCATCATTAAAATATCGAGTACTCACATACTAGCATATGCCATAATATATAGATGATGTATCAATGTGAAATTTATATGCAAAAATTAAAAATACCAAAAAAATACTTTTTGCTTAACATTTTTCTAAAATATTTAATTTTAGTATTTAACTCATAATAATAATTGAGATTATAAGTAAAAATTATAATTGTAAGTTAATTAAAATAAAATAATTTTATTGGAAAAATTGTTTGGATATTTATTAGGATATTTAATAATTTTTCTAATAAAATATTATATGAATCATATGTTACTCGTGGGAAAATTAAAGAGTATTAAATTTTAAATAATTATCTAAAATTTATGATGAACATTAATTATTTTTATTTGAAAACAACCAATATCTGGATTAAAATTTTAGTCGTAATTTATGAAAATAAATTTTGTTGGCTCCCAAATAATTCAAAAATATATATAAATAATGTAATTTTAGTGAACTAATGTGCATTTAATCCTAATTTTTATTAGTTAAAGAATAATGATATGTATTTTTATGGATTTATTTATAATTTTTAACGCCAAAAAAAATATATATGTATATATAACTCTAAAAAAATACAAAAATAATTTGAATTAAATACATAAAACCCACAAACAAATATATATTTTAAATGTAAAAATAATTTTTGAGAAATTGCAAAACGATCCTTCTCTGCTTGCAAACCGTCGCTCTCTTCATTTATTATAATAATTAATAACAAAAACACATTAATGCTGCGTATCAAAATTTTGAATTATATATATACATATAATAATGCAATTAATTTATGTAAGTTATAATTCTTTATTAAATACCCAAATATATATGCATTAATAAATGTCATATTTAATAATTAAACCTAAATATATTATTATAAATATTATACCATTATTTAAACATTTAAAATTAATATTTAATTCATAATATTCAGTCTTTTTTATTTATGTCGCCACCAAGTCTTTCATATTTAGGGTCTTTCTGATTTTCGTCGCCACCAAGTCTTTGAGAGTGTCCGTCGTTGTTTAAGCCTGAGCTCGTCGTCTGAGAAATGCTATTTAGACCCGCTGATGTAGTATCCAAAAAAACTCATCCAATAAAATTTGGATATTATTTCAGCATAAACTTAAAAAATAATATTTGTATTATTTTAATACACAAATAAAATAATATTCTGAATTCTATTGAATTAATTTTTTTTTGATGTCATATCAGTATATTAAAAACATATTAATATAAAAATTATCTGATAATTTTATTTATAGACAAATGTATATCATTTTCTAATACAATATATGACTGATTTGGTAACAGCCGTTTTTTCAAGAGCTGGAGTTTTTAGTTAGTTGGGAGGCTATCTAACAATGACAAGCTCATTAATTAGGCATGTGTTATAGTGGAAAAAAATAATGCATTTTATTTATATATTTTAACTTATTATTATTTTTGTTATAACCCTAGTTTAAAATTCTTGCAAATATTATATTCATATGGATATATACGGCAAATGTCAAATGTCGTACTTGTGGATGCGCCCAGGTGCTCTGAGAGATGCCCATTACGACTAAATAGGCGAGGCGAACCTGCCCGGGGAGAGGGCGCTTGAGTATGCCCAATCACGGTTCAGGGAATGCCCAGACACACCAAAAGAATCCGCCCAGATGCATAGAGGCTTCAGCAACTCTCAAGCATTCTGCACATGCTCGTTCTAGTGTCATGATTTATGTTTCGACGGTGAAGGCGCGCATTCCGTCGCAAGCGTGATCACACCCGTATTCCCGTCGATTGGTGGATCAGTTGGATTGTGCCTGGGTGCACAATTTACCGAATTGGATTTTGTGTGCAGGAGATTAATGGCATAGCAAATGGCTTGTACCTGGGCAATCCCAAACACATATTGAAGACACTGATCAGGACGTGGTTTGGCGATTACCTATGTGTTCTCATATTATGGCACATTTGTTTGCGTATTTACGTTTTCCGTGACGACCCTGATCCTTAATAACTGGTATCAGAACAATGGCCACTGAGCGGAATGGCCAGCTATCATACATGGGTGGACATGTAAAATGGCTAAAGATGTTCTTACAATGGTTAATAACTAGTTGAGTTTGAGTCGAGTCAGCCCATACTCGAACTCGAATCAAACTTATTCGAGTTCGAGTTTGAGTTAAGGTGTATGATTTGAACTCGACTCGAAAGTTTTGAGTCGAGTCAAAATATCTCAAGTACGAGTCGAGCCGAGTTCGAATTTCGAGTTTCGGGTCAAATTGTTAGCCCTAATTAAATATGTTCATATTTGCATAAATTAAGTGTCCCATTAATATCAAATTTCTATGTGTTAATAATTCATCATTAACTAAAATAAAAAAGAAAGAAAAATGTTATTGATCTTTCAAAAAAATGCCTCCCCTAACAATGCAAAAATTAAATTTAATCTTAATTTTTACAAATTAAATAATATTTAGTATCTTTGATGGCTATTTAGGAGATAATTGAAAGTTTAATTATATTTTATAGAAAATGTCATATAGATTTGCTGGCATCATTACTTCATTTTGACAACGGATTTTAAAACTTTGAACGAATGAAATATGGGTTCAACGGATTTCAAATATTTTTTTTTAATACTAATTCTTTTTTTATATATATAGAACTCATAAAAAAAAAATATTACATTAAAATGACACATCAGATAACTATTTTTTAAAAAATATTAGTTCTCATCATTAATGACATATTAGTTGGCAGCAGAGTGCTGGCCGCCTAATTATCTCTTTAACTACTTTCATAAAAATAAAATAAAATATTTAATTTTTTTCTTGAATTGATATTTTAATAAAATATAAAATTTAGTATGATATCATTTTCTTACGTATATAATACTTAAATTTTTATATAATATAAACATCTAATCTCAATAAGATTTTTTTATAAATAAATCATCAAAATTATTGAATAATTATGATTTTATATTTCTTGAATTTTTAGGAGTTATTTAAGAAAATTTTATATAATATAATTATTAACTTTTTGCAAATTTTAAAATATTATGGCTTTTTGGAGTGTCAAATCAATCGAATAAATTCTTAATTTAAATCTGTTGATGTGATCTCAAAAAAAATTATTATTTGGATATCATTTCAATGCAAAATTTAAAAATAATATTTATATTATTTTAATGTAAATAAATAAACAAAATAATATCCAAATCTTATTTGATGGATTTTTTGGATGCCACGTCAATAGTCTAAATAGCATTTCTCTATTAAAAAGGATATGTTTTTTCATAAATGAAATGCCGAATAAAACTTATCTTTGAAGATTATTTCATTATTATTTATTTATTTATAATAAAATAATATAAATATTATCTTTAAAGTTTATATTGAAATAATATCATAATATTAACGTCAAATGAGTCGAAATAGCATTTCTCTTTTCATAATTTAATTTGCATATTTGTCATATTAACAATGATTGGTATGAGATTAAATTGTATTAATTCTTCTACATTTCCTTAATCTTAATCTTCATAATTTCATTGTTTAGTATCAAACTTTCTAGGATTATACCAAGTTATCATACCTCACTAGCCCTCATTTTCACACCTCTATATACTTATAATTCAGTAGCTCCATCTTTAAACCCCCAATAACAAAGGTTGGAGATTAGCTAGTTCCTCTTCCACCTTTGTTTGGCTGCCTTCCTTCAGCTACTATCTTTTCCTAACCTTCTTTCCATTATTATGCTTAAACTCAAGTTTTGTTGTTGTTGTTTTATAAGCTTATTAAGTGTTCATTCATATCACCTTAATCTTGTGCCACTTTACATCACATGACACATTATACGAAGCTTAACCTTGGGTTAAACCCCCACATTCATCACACCACCTTAGGCTTTTGTTTAGTTCTTGCATGGTTTCTATTTGGTCTTAATGCCTTATTTTGTGTCTTATTTGGATTAAGACTTAATATCTATATGGTTAATGAAACCCTTATCCAATCCCTCTTAACCTAGGGTTAAACATTAGCAAATCTTTTATATATCCATCCCACTTTAGAACTTAAGACTTACCTCATTGTGCTTGTTGTTCCACTTAAGTGTTTGGCCATTTTTTGTTAATAATTGAACCTAAGTGATATTTATACCTATCTTGAAGCTACATTGTACTTAAGTCCATTGGAACTCATATGGCATAGGCTAGAACCTTTGACATGCTCCTTAGTTTTCATAAGATCCTAAGTTTGCCAAGTTGTTACTTTTATCCAAACCTTGATTCCCCAATTATACCAATGATTAATTTGAATAATCAATAGTAAACTTTTGGCGCCCCGCTCCCTAAGCCCACAATCATTAGACTAAGGAGCGGAGGGTCACTTGTGCAAATCCCTCACTTATCATTGGATTAAGTAGATCCACAATCCACTAATAAGGGGAGGACGTGCACAGAACATCTGAGGGGATCAGTCACTAAATCTGACATACATACAGAGTGCGGAAGCTAAATGAAGTAAATAGTACATCCATTCATCATGCATCACATAAGAAACAATAATAAGATAACTTAGAAAATAATAAAGTGCATAAGGTAAATCACAGTCACAGTACCTGTATTATTACAACATTAAATAAGTAATTTTAAAGACTGAAAATAAAGCACTCATCCTCACAAGAAGCTAAGAAACTAAATGGTATCTGGCTCTCCTGGCTGAAGCTCCTCCTCTAAGTAAGGGACCTCTGCTTCAGCATCTAGCTCCTCAAGCCTATCTGAATCTGACATTATCAGTTTCATAATGTCATGGCCCCAGCCAATAAAAGAAAATCTTATTAGACAATTGTCTAAGTATATTTTAGGCTGAATATTTTTCATGAGTTATTAATGTCACCACTTTAACTTAAGCACAACAAAAGTAACTAAGCAGTAGGAGCAGTAAGCGTAACCGAAATAGGGATAGTGATAAATATAATATTTATAACTAAACAACAAATGAGGCAAAAGCACACCTCAACAACTAAGCAGGAAATGAGCATATATATGTATAGTACAGTAAGTAAAAATACTGAAGTAAAGTCTAATCCTAGACATGCTGATGATCATATGACATATGCAAATTAAATAATAGAAATCTGAATATGGTACATATAGTAAGCAGCAAAGTCTAGCATCCTATAAATATGTACAAGTGAGCAGTAAGTAAAGAAACATAGCTGACTGAAATATGCATCAAAATACAGTACACAGTAAGCTAAAAACTAAAATAGGTATGTAAAGACTGCATATCAGAAAGTTGGCCATCGGGCCGGTGAAATCCTCAAGCCTTTTAGGGCTTGAGCAGACAGAAATTCCCATAGCCTTTCAGGGCTAGGGCAGACAGAATCCAGCAGCAAAACTGAGGAGGCAGTAATTATAAATGCAGAATATTTTAGTTATTTTACTTTGTTTTCGTGGACACATTTCAGAAACAGCTGAGGATTCAAGCACGTCTGCAAGACTATGCGGGTTTCATACTTAACACACTCTCCTCAATAAATAATGTTAAGCCTCCTTATTACTCCTTACCCCGTCCAATAGGGTAAATGTGTACCAGAATCCTCCTAGAGACTGAACCTAAAGGCATCTATTATCTTAATTATTTTAAGTTTTCATTTTATGCACAAATTTCTCTTATATGATATGTCTAAGAGATTAAGCACAAAGACAAGGGATGTGTAGCAACAAAATAAATCAAGTAAGCAAGAGACTCTTCTATACATTGTGACACTATTGTTATCTAATTTAACCATTCTAACTATTCTAAGTTACGCAAGTTCAGAATATTCAATTCCTACTATCGAGTGTAACTTAGAAGTACGTCCTTATATATTACAAAATACTATGACTAGCTATGTGTAACAGCCCAAACTCTTAAGTACCGAGGTATTGTCTACTTTGGCATGAAAGGCCTCACAATTTTGCCCTCAGAAGATAACTTCCCAATAGGTCACCCATCCTGGGAGTGCTCCCACATGAGCACGCTTAACTTTAGAGTTCTTATCAGGAACTCCACCATTATCTGAAAAGGCGCCTCGATGTTTAAGAGTTTCACTTATTACTACTTAAGTGGGTCATCACAATCTCCACAACTTAAGTAACTGACGTCCTCATCAGTATCCACACACAGATCTAAGAACCATCCATTGGATAGATAGGACTAGAGGTGACCCCTACAGGCGCAAGAGGTACCCACAGCCATGTAGCACCTTAACCATCATGGGTTCAAGAGGCTGCTCACATAAAGTGGTACTTTGCCCTGTATGACACTTAGCTCCTATCTAACACCCTATAGTTTGCTCTGATACCATTTGTAATAGCCCAAACTCTTAATCACCAAGGTATTGTCCATTTTGGCCTGAAAGGCCTCACGGTTTTGCCCTCAAAAGATAACTTCCCAGCAGATCACCCATCCTGGAATTGCTCTCACATGAGCACGCTTAACTTTGGAGTTCTTATCAGGAACTCCACCGTTATCTGAAAAGGCGCCTCGATGTTTAAGAGTTTCACTTATTACTACTTAAGTGGGTCATCACACTATGTCCTAACATGCTTAATCAAAGTCGACTATAAGAGTTAACTAATAAATCATTACGATCTAATTAATGATTTTAGACGTCCTATACTAGGACCTGATCAAAACTACTAAACTAGAGATTATGGATTAAACACCCCGAGATTGGGCTTAATCACATAATTCAAAAATGTTAAGACATAAGATCTAGGTTTTGTCTAAAAGTGATCTATTGATCAAGGTATATCCTATTAAGCAAATCAAACTTAATAGGATGAATCTTCTTATCCTAGATCTAAAGTTAAAAGATAAAATAATCAAAATAAGTTATAAAAGTCTAGAAACTAATAAAACTAAGGATTCATTTATTAAATAACCCATTTACCCAATAAATGAAATCTAACTTATGATCTAGCCCTAAACTTAGGAATAATCCTAATGTGAGGTGAAAAAATCCTATGGGAAAGACTTAGAGAATTTTAGGGGATTTTATTGAGTTGACCTAATATATGATTTTTTTCTCACTGAAATGAGTATAATATAGTTCTAATACTAATTTTAATAGTTTTAAATATAATTTAGAGGTTAATAATGCTTAACCTAAATTTTGGGCAAAATGACTATTTTGCCCCTAAGAGTCCACAAAGTCAACTTTGGATTTAAGGCTCCAAATTGGGATTTTTTATTGTCAAATGATTCTTTACTGTCTAACATGAAGATAGACAGTGGGTACACTAAATTTGGGTAAGAAATAAGTCCTGTAGTCCAATCTAATGTTTTTGACCTAAGGGGTGATTTTATAATTTATACTTAATTGAACCTAAATTTTCATATAGTTTACTGTTGGTTACTGTTCAAGGATTCCATAGAGTCTAAGAACACTAAATTCTGAGGTCTAATGAGTTAGTTATAGTCATTTGAATTTTTAAGGGTAAATAGGTAATTTTCTAAGTAAAAATGGGCCAAAAAGCTAACTCTTCCATTTGGTGTCTAAATTTAGTAAATTTAGTGATTATAGCTTCTCTATAGCACACTAAGTACTTCAACTGGGAGTAGACCCAATTTGGACTTCAAATGGTCAAGTTATGACTTAACTGAGGTTATGGGTATTTTGGTCATTTCTCATAATTTTTTAGGATTCAAAATATAATATTATTTTTTATTATTGTGAACACTAAAATTTTAAGGTATCCAGCAATTTGCACAATGCATTCTAGGTACAAAGTAGGTTTTGAGTGCTTATTAAAAATGGCAAAGTTTCAAACTTAATTTTCATATAGAATTTTATGTAGTGTTCACTTTTGATATAACTCAACCCCACTAGGGTCCTAGGAGTCTTAAAATACCTAAACAGTTAAGTTTTGACCATTTTAGCCAAAACTGGGCAGTTTTACAAAAATCTGGGCAATTTTTTGGAAATTCTAGAATTTTTTGCAAATTCAGGCGCTGTAGCGCTTTGTGCGCGGCAGCACGCGGTAGCGCCTTTGCGCTGCGGCTCGCTGCGGTCCGCTGCAACCCACTGCAGCGCGCTATGCCACGGTGTAGCGGTTTAATTTGCAAAACCACTCTTCAATTAATTTATTTTGTCATTCCCTATATTTTTTTTTCCAAAATTCCGCTGTGGTCCGTTGCAACGCGCTACCGCGCGCTGGAGCGGCTCATTTTTCAAATTACTGTTCAATTAAATTATATTCACATTTTATATAGTTCTGAAATTTCTGCTATAATCCACTGCATCGCTCTACTGCGTGATGTAGTGGCCTATTTCACAAATTACTGTTCAATTAAATTTAAGGTCGTTTTCCTAAGTTTTCATGAAATGCCGCTGCAGACCGCTGCAGCGCGCGACCGCGCGCTGTAGCGGTCCATTTCATAAATTTACTATTCAATTAGTTCAATATGCATTTTTATTTATTTTCCCTAAGTTTTCATGTCCGCGGCCAACCGCTGCAGCGCGCTACAGCGCGCTGAAGCGGCAGACGGTGATTTCGCCAGGTGCGAAACCCGTGAGGGCCATTTTTCAAGCTTAATTACTCTCAATCCAGAGAGTTTCATGAGCGGTGCCATATATCAATGGAAAGGTATTTCTTATACCTTTCCATCAACACCAAAATAAGTATGAACAGAGCATCCTAGCTATACTAAAAATATAAATAAATGACAGGGTGTACATAATATAAGAAAAATAGAGCATTCTTCTATGATGCTTTCAAGAGTTTTAATGTAAAATACCAAAACTTCATTTTCAACTGTTTATTAATATTTAAATAATTTTGACTTCAGATTGAAAATCTGACTTCGTCATTGCGTTCACCACTCCCAAATTAGCTAGGGGTGAAGTTTTGAACACATTTGGAAGTTATTGAATTTTCGACAAATATTTTAATATTATTTAAATATCTGAAAATTCGAGTAATTAAATACTTGTCAGATCGAAAATCAGATTGCACCGTTGCGTTCAGAACCCCTCAAATAGCTAGGGGTGATTTATTAAAATTTTTTTGGAAACGTTTAATTGTATTATTATAATTAATTAAATTAATATAAGTTAAGTAATAATAATATTATTAAATGGCGCCGTCAAGAATAAGTAACGTCATTTCCATCCTTCCTGTTGAATCAAACGGTTGCTCTCGACCGTCCGATCAAAGATCGCACGGTCGAGCCCTCATCTCTCCCGTTCGCTTGCGTTAGGGCTCCGCGTGTCCTCGGAAGAGTGCACATGGCGCCAAGTCCTCCAGATGGAGCCTCTAGCCTCAGCCGACCGCTTAGGCCTCCCATTAAACTCTCCCATCGACCCATCTTCATGATATATGCAAACTAATTCACAAAGGGACCGAGCGACTTGGAAGAATAAACCTTAGAGTTGTCGGTGATTCATTTCTATCAGGTACCTCATACCCTCTCGTCTCTTAAATGTATCTTTATGCAACTGTAATTGCTAAACTAAGCTTTATGGGGGGGGGGGGGCGCGATCGATCGATCGATTGAGCGGTCGAACGTGCTCCGTAACCCTAGCCTGGCATCGTGAGGAGGGAAGGCGAGGAGACGTTGGTTCGTTTGAGCCAAATCAAACCGGCCGACTTATTTGGGGAATACAAACCGGCCGGTCCATTTGAACGACACGTGGACCGATAGCGTCTTGTCTGGGTTTGCTGTCGAGCCCTGATTCATCCACGTGTCATTACGTCAGCGGCAGCGGGTCCCGCTGTCTGTCTCGACGTAAGTCATTGGGGCCCGCCTTGCCTTCTCCAGCCATTGACGTGATGCCACGTGGGCGTGGGGCCCGACGCCGGCTGTAATATGCAGAAGATTAGTTAGACTTAATTATAATATATGTATATGTGAACAATTAAACTTATATATGTACACATATACATTCACATATATATGAACATGTATATATAAATTTAAACAGAAAATTCAACTGTAGATTAGTGATAACAGAATGTATTAAATTAAGAATATTAATTAAAGGAACAACAAAGTGCATATAATAATACCTTTTCATTAATTAAATTAATTCCAAACTTTAGGAATGCATAACTTTTAAAATACACATCCAAATATAGCAAATAAATATATTAAATTGATTAGAAAATTTTGAGGAACATTATGATACCAACCAAATTTCAGTAGGAGCAACAGTTCATATAGTAACATTTTAGGAGATTTAAATAATTACAAATTGTCACAAATCTTCACTTAATCATAACTTTGTATTCTTAAACCCAAATATGTCCAATATGGATCTCAAAATACTCAAAAAACCCTAAGAAATATTTTAAAAATATTAATTTTGCTGTTTGAATTAAAATTAGACTAATCACAATTAGGACCTAACCCTAATTAAGCCTTTAACCCTAAAAATTTCAAATGGCCATAAGTTAGTCAATTTAACTCCAAATTAAGTGTTCCAATAATCCATTTAGATCAAAAAATCCTAATTTACAGTAAAATGCAAAAATATTTAGGATCCAACAGTTAGATCTCCTAATTAACCCTAATTACTCTAAGAACTTGATTAGTGAATATTAGCAAATCTAATAATCCAAATTAAGTAATTTTAGTTTTAAATGACTCATAAAGTAAATTAGAACCTAAATATATAATTAGTTTAATAATTTTATAACTAAATTTACTAATCACTCACTAATTATATTAAACCTTAATTATTAAACCTAGAATTTATATTGCTTATAACTTAACCAATTCATATTAGAATTTGATAATTTTGGATTTTATAGAAATCTTAGAACATAATCTACAATAAACTATCAGAAATTTTATATTTTATTAAGGGTAAAATTACTAAAATGCCCTTATAAGGTCAAATTCCCAATTTGACCTTATAAGGCATAATAATTAAATAGCTTAATAAAATAAATCAAAATATTCAAATATTCATCTTATTATTATATTACAAATATAAAATATTAAATTAATGAATTAAATTATTTTGGCAGATCAAAGGAATTGAATTGATTGATATTTTATCAAAATAGTCAGGTACGCAAATTTACTTATAAGTCTCATTTCAGTATTCTTATATTTGAGCCATTTTCCATTTGAGTACTATTTACACTGCTTACCACATTTTTAATCTGTAAAAGATTTATATCAAATAGCATGTAATAAAAAGAATGAAACACAGTATATATATATTTTGTGGTGTATGTCTTTGAAGGGTGGAACACAACACTAAGAATCTGTACAGATTGGGCGTGCTGGCAGCCCCTGGGAGTTATATCGAGGGATTTAGCCTCTTGTAAAAGTAGGCAAATCCAGAGGAAAGACACACCATTAGTTCCTATTTTGAGCAAGCTACCGACGGGTGGCGAGATAAGCTTCCTACAGTTATGCCTATGGGTTTACCCATTTGGGCTCAGAAGTCTACGGACTCGACTTATTGTTACAAATGCTTTTTGATAGAATTTATTTCATATATATTGATTTTCATAGTTAACTTGCAGAGCAGAAATTGAATTTGGAAAATTGCTTTATTTTCTATGCAGATTATCAGTCATTTTCATACTTGATTCATGCCTATTACAGGATGCTAAATTTATTCTAATAAGAACAATTTGAGTACTCCTACCTGACTGGTAACTATATTTTTCAGGTTTTGATAATTAAAAATCTAGAAGATCTGCTAATTAAAAGGAGAAGAAATAAATAAGCAGGAGAATGTAAATATTTTATTTTGTAAAAGATAAACTATAAATTTTTATATATGTTTTGGCTCTATCTATATAAATGGATTTTGGACTTTTATTATGTCCTTTTTGTATATAAAAATATATATGTTTACATTGTCATGAATTGTTCTTTAAAGACTCTCGAACTTTGATCCTCGGTCATCACACTTAATGGCTTGCATACTTAAACATGGATATCTAGAGATGTATTCAAGCATTGTAGCCATATGAAGAAGGCAAAAGAGAGGGGTAAAGGGGTATCTTTATTCGTGCGAGAGGAGAACAAAGAAGAGGAAGATGGTACTTTATTTTCTTCAAGATCTTGGAGTGGAGTCTTCTCTTTCAACACCAATGCAGCAATGGAGAAGGAAAGGAAGGAGAGGGAGGTTCAGCTCTTTACAAAGGAGATGAAGAAGGAGCTTGAGCTCCTTCTTAAAGGAGAAAGGGAGATGATTAACCTAGGGAGAGGGAGGAGTAGGGGCCATAATGAGGGAGCCTAGGAGATATGGGGGACGCCAGCTGAGGTGTTGGCCAGCCGAACAATGGAAATAAAAAATTGGGGAAATTGCAAAAATTAACACATCCTAATTGATGAATGTAGATATTTTAGACTAAGATCTGATCAAAATCTACTAAAACTACGGATTATGAATTAACACCACAAATTATAGTTAAACACATAATCCAAAGGTAACATCTAAGGATCTATGATTTACCACCCAATCTCATGGATTAAAGGTTAAGATAAATCCTATTAAGTAACGTCATACTTAAGAGGATGGATATCTAATCTTAAGTCTAACGTTAAAATACTAAACAAACTATGAAAATCTATAAGCTATTGAAACCAAAGTTTTATTCATTATGTAACCCAATTTACCCAATGAATGAATTCTAACTTAAGCTCTATTTTTAATTCCTAAGAAATAAGCTCTTAAGAAACTACGATGATCACTCAAACACTAACCCTAACTAATCGTGATTGGAAGCTTACTTTAATGATTATAAGATTTTAAGGAAGGCATGTTGTGAGATGAATCTCACATCATGAAGCTTAATACTTAATTATTTTGCATAAAAGAAAAGCTACTATTCAACTCGTAAAATTTATTACTATCCAATTCGTTGATTACTTTTTATTTTACCGATTACTATTCATTTCGCTGATTATTATTCATTTCATTGTTACTATTCAATTCGTTGTTTATTATTCATTTCGCTGATTACTATTCATTTTGTTGTTTACTATTCATTTCGCTGATTACTATTCATTTCGTTGTTTACTATTCATTTCGCTGATTACTATTTATTTTGTTGATTACTATTCATTTCACTGTTTACTATTCATTTTGTTGATTACTATTCATTTTACTACACTTTAAAAAACTAAAATCAACAAAACTAAAAATATTATAATACAATACCTGATCTAAATCAATAAAAAGAGATGTAAGCATGTATAATTTATCAATTAATTGAATGGCCAGAAATCAAATGCTAAACAAGCATGATTTGCACACTTTAAAATTATATTTAGCTACCTCGTAAATGATGCTTTATTATGGTTAATATACACATTATGATGAAAAGAAAAATTAAATAGGATGGCGTAACACCAAATTGTCAATTTCAAATTAATCAAATTATCCTTTGTTTATGTTTAAGGGTTTAAAGAAACTTTTTTTTTTATATATGTGAAGGCTGAATTTATAAAAAAAAAAATAGAAAGAACTTTTTGAGATTGAAAGAGGGGTGGCTCAATACTGTGGTTTTCTCAAGTACTTTGAGAAGATGGTGGTGATTCCACAACATTCTTATTTAGTTTAAGCTATAATGATTTAGTTCAATTCAAGAAGTTTTGACTAGTCTCTTCAATGTGGTTTAGTTGCTCATATAACACATAGAATGACTCATAACTAAATGAAGAATCAAAATAATAAGAGCCTCATAGGGTGTTGCGGTGTTAGAGTGAATTGGCAATGATTAATACATCACATGGTCGTACAATCATTATAAATTACATATGTGGTATGATGATAACAGCTAAAGGAGGACCTCGCAGTTTGCTTGATATTATAGTTTGGATCAATTTTTCAATAGAATGAATCTTGCGGAGTAGATTTTAACATATAAGCATCATGTAAGAAAGATGTTGATAGTACATTGTTGAGAGAGCTTTAAAAAGAAGATTAAACAAATATGTTCAAGATAGTTGCGGCGGCTCTGCCCCACGGTGGTCTTGTTAACCATTAAGTTAACATGATTACGATGGAGGGGTCACCTAAACGACAAGGTCCCTACTTATAATTAGATTAGGCATACATCCTAATCCATCATAATTAAGGACTTTGCCATTCTCAAAGTAAAATTTCACTAAATGAAATATATATGAAAGCAGAGTGCGAAAGCAAGTAATATACATCCATTCATTACAATATAAAAAGAACTAAACATCCAACTTAGAATAAGTAAAGCAGCAAAAAGTAAAGTTAACCCTATATTATTACAACATGACTTAAAAGTAAAAGCAAAAATGAAATGAATCACTCGTCCTCACAATGTAGAAAGAAAATTAAGGATCTTCAACAATACGCTCGTCCTCCAATGGCAAGAACTCCATTGGATCAACTGCTTCAAATAACTCTGAATCTATCATTATCGGTTTCATAAAGATAGAGCCCCAACTAATAAAAGAAAAAATCTTAATTAGACAAAATGTCTAAGTATATTTTAGGATGCAATTTTATTATGTTATTCAAACATGACCATTAAAACATAACATACAAACAAGTATAGAAGCAGAATGCATATGAAATACAGTTATAAATTATAAGTCTATAACTTTTAAAATATGAAGTAAGTACGTACTTCCAAATATAGTTGCAACAAGGTTAGTTATACAATAAGAACAACATACTAATATAATTAAAAAGAAAACTGTCTAAACATGATTATGATCAATACAAGTATATGCTAATTGATATAAGGTAAAATGAATATGTGAAACATTAAAATAATTGAAAAGCAAGACTAACATCCTATAAAGAGATGAAAATGACAAGACTAGCAACCTATAAGTAAATAAGACTAGTAATGTAGTAAAATAGTAAATAAGAATATGCTAAAAATGAAACAAAAGTATGAAACTAAAACTGCTATAACTTAAATAAGACAATAGACTTAAAGTAGAAATGTACCTAAATTAATATTACCAACAAAGGGAGAAAAAGGATATGAAGTCTAACGAATACCATCCTAGCCGGTCTTAGGTCTAGGCTTGGTTAGACTTGCTTTAGACAGACGAATACCATCCTAGCCGATCATAGGTTGTGGCGGCCTTGCCCCGCCGTGGTCCTGTTAACTCTTAAGTTAACATGATTACGGTGGAGGTGTCTCTAAAATGACAAAGTCCCTACTTAGAATTGGATTAGACACATATTCTAATCCAACTTAACTAAGGACTTTGCCATTCATAAGGTAAAAATCTCACTAAATAAAAATACAAGAATAGTAGAGTGCGGAAGCATATATACAACATCCATCCATATATAAGCACAACAGTACATAATAAGTAAAGTGCTGAAAATAAAGTAAATTATTGTATTATTACAACATGATTTAAAAGTTCAAGCAGAAATGAACACTCATCCTCACATTGCAGAAATAAAATTAAAGATCTTCAGGTACAGGCTCCTTCTCCAATGGCAAATCCTCCACTAGATCTACTGCATCAAGAAACTTAGGACCTATTATTATCGGTTTCATAATGATAGGGCACCAGCCAACAAAAGAAAAATTTTAGTTAGACAATATGTCTAAGTACATTTTAGAGTAATCAATTTATTATGTTAATTAGATATCACCATAAATAATTAAGTACAAAAGCATAATAGGAGCAGAAACGCATAAGAAAATAACAGGATAAAGATATAAACAAATAGTTTATAACTTAAACAACTAGAAAGTAAACACATACCTCCTCCAAGCAACTACAACAAGGTCAAGTAAGTAAAAGAAAGATTAAAGCAATGACTATAAAGAGAATACATCCTAAATATGCTTATGATCAATATATGATTATGCTAAGTGACATAGAAGTAAATGAGCATATAAAAATATTGAAAACAAAACTCATCATATATATATATATATATATATATATATATATATATATATATATATATATATATATATATATATATATATATATATAAACAGTAAATAAGACTAACAGCCTATATGAAAACAAAGCTAGAAAATGCAGTAAAATTATAAGTAAAGAATAGTGCTGAAATACAGAAAAAGAGTAAAGTAAAATAGTAATCCAATACTAAAAACTATCTTGGATACCACTCAAACTGTAAGTAAAGAAAGTAATACTTAGCCTGATGGGCTAAGACAGAAGCTCTGAACTGAATATCACTGAAATCTCTTAGCCTGATGGGTTAAGGTAGAAAATACTGAACCAATAATCACTGTATAGAAATCCACTCTCAACTAGTACTCACCATGTCCAATCATGACTAATAAGGTCATATGAGCGCAAAATCTATTTCTCGCCACCCTGGGACCCATCTCAACCAGGCATGGATAGACTTACCGATAATAGCAATCCAGCGTGCTATGCCGGACTCAAGGATTGGAGAGGCATACTAGTTAGGTCACAACTTACAGAAAGACCAGAAAACTAAAAACATTAATAAAATATGAATGATATGTATACAATTCAAAGATTGACACAAGATACTTATCAAATATCCTATATCCAATATATGTGTACAAGGTATAAGGCTCAAAATAAGGTATGCAAAGTATTAATTTAAGGTGAGCAAGAGACTCTACTAGGACACAAGTGATATCCATTTGTTATTTAATTTAATCATTCTATTTACTCTAAGTTACACAAGTTCAGGATCTCCAGGTTCTACTATCGAGTGTAACTCAGATTCACGACCTTACAAGTTGGAAAATAATTAGAACTGGCCAAGTTCTAATTGATTAAATCACTGACGACTATAGGTTGAATAAATAAATCCATCAACCTATTTTGATAATTTTAAGAATCCCAAACTCATCTTGATTAGCCAAATCAAGATGAAAGGATTAAGAATTAAACTCCAAATATGGGGTTTAAATCACTTAATCCAAATAGTGTATCTAAGGATCTAAGGTTTAATGCCTATACTCACATATTTAGATTAAGGCAAATCCTAATGAATAATCAATTCATTAGAATAGATCTCTACCCTTAATTCTAAGATTTAAAGATCAAATAATCATAAAATAAATTAAGAAAAATCTATAAACTAGTAAACTTAAGGTTTCACCTATTGAGTAACCCAATTTACTCAATAGATAAACTCTAACCTAAGATCTATTCCTAATCTTAGGAAATGAGGCTCTTAATTACTAAGAGTAACACTTAGACATACTTCCTAACTAGTGTTATAAGACCTATGGAAGGTTCTAAGAAGTTCAAAGGAAGGAAGAACACTCCAGTTTTACTTAAGGATTTCATTAAGGGCTTAAAATGAGATTTTTGATTCAAAAAATCATATTTAATGTTTTTATTTATAGATTTTATATTCTAAATCATTTTTTTTAATGATTAAGTTATTTTGAAAGTGATTTTAGGGTTTTAAAATATTAAACCCTAATTTGGGCAAAATGACCATTTTGCCCCTACTTAAGGGTTCAAAGATCAAATATTGATCTAGGGTTCCAAATCTGAATTTTCTTATGGCAAAGTGTTTCTTACTATATAATATAAGATTAGACAGTAATTACACAAATTTTGGGTGATTATTAAGCCTTATGAGATCAAATTAATGAGTTTAACTCATAGGGGCATTTTGGTAATTTGGCTTAATGGAATCTAAATTTTCTTTCATTTTATTATTCTTTACTGCCTAATGTTACCATACAATTCAAAATTTCTGAATTCTGATAAGTATTAGCCAAGTTATGGCCAATACAAGCTTAAGGGGTAGAATAGTAATTATGGGTTTCTTAATTAATGGGTCAAAAATACTAACTTTGTCAATTGATGTTCAAATTGAGTGAAATCAGTGGCTATGGGTCACATATGATTCACTGATTATAATGATTAATGGTATGCTCAATTTGGACTCTAATTGGATAAGTTATGGCCTAATTAGGGTTTAGGATGATTAGTGCGTGATTAGTGAAATTAATCACCAAATAACTATTCCAATTACACCATTAGGTTCTAATATATTCTAGGAGTTCTCTGAAACTTAAATTATTCAATTTGGATTATTATATTTGCTAATATTTACTAATCAAGTTTTAAGGTGATTAGGGGTGATTAGCAAATCTAACAATTGGATCTAAAATATTTTTACAGATTACTATAAATTAGGTTTTTTTGATCTAAATTGATATTTGGATCACCTTATTTGGAGTTCAATTGACTAACTTATGGTCAATTGAAGTTCTACGATTAATTGACCTAATTAGGGTTAGGTCCCAAAAGTGATTAGTCTCAAATTAATCCAAACAGCAAAGTGAATACTACTAAATTAATCCTTAGGGTTTTTTGAGTACTTTGAGACCCATATTGGGTATGTTTGGATTAAGGAATACAAAACTATAGCCATTTGAATATTTATAATATTATTTGAATTAAATTAATATCCTTAAATGTCACTATATAAAATACAAGTCCAAACAGAGATTTGATAGTTTCAAATTATTCCTCATAATTTTTTGATCAATTTGATATATAATTTTAATACACTTGGAGTTCAGGATTAAAAGTTATTAATGAATGAAATTTGTTAATTAATTTAGTTAATTAAATTTTTAATTTACTACTGATTTAATTTAAATTATATTTTATATTTTTATTCTATTTACAGTGGCGGGCCTAATTAAATGGTGTGGCTCGTGGGCCTGGTTTGGCAGGGAATTGGGCTGGCGGCATGGACTAAATGTGGGCCAGCCCAATGTAGGATTAGTCTTCATCTTCAACACTGAAGATTAGGGTGACCCGTTATTCTCACAGGCGTAGACCTCCAGACACAATCGTGGAGTCGAGCAACAGACCTGAAGTTAGGAGCACCAATTGAGCTCGACGCCAAGCCCCAATCGTGCTTCTCCCATCGGCGACTGATTGCCCTAATGGCTATTAGGTTTATGAATGCCAGATTTAATTTAACGAAGGAAATCGGGCTCAAAATTTGCATAATTTAAATCGATACACAAAGAATATCATTTGCCTGAAGTGATATGTATTAAATGCTGAATAAGATCAAAGATATGTGATCTAGAAAACGAAGTACCTGATGGGGGAGGTCGAAAAATTGCAAGGTCTCGAAAATTTTGGAAGAAGGGGTTACATCCTCGATTTTCTTGATTCCAACCCCTAATGAGAAGATTGGGTTCTTGGATGGCTACTTGGTCTTCAAAGCAGCGACAGAGGTGCGACTGGCATTGCAAGAGGTGTCGCGTGTGAGGAGGAGGCTACCATGCGTAGCCTAGGGAGGGAGATGGTGCGGGGATTGTTAGATCCTGAAGGGAACGGCTAGGATCCACCGTTAATGTTAACGCCTAATGCTAATGATGCTTAGAAGAGAAGCTAACGACAGAATTAACGAGTAAACGGTGACTGTTAATATTAATTATTAAATAATTAATATATTATTCATTATCTAATTTTATAATTAAAATGAGTCCATTAATGACTCCCAAAAAAATTCAATAAATTACCTTTAGCTAATTGAGGGGTGCTGATTATAACGGTGCGATTGGATTTTTAATTTGACAAGTATTTAATTATCTCAATTTTCAGGTTATTTAAATAATATTAAAATATTCGACAAAAATCCAACGACTTCCAAATGCATCCAAAACTTCACCCCTGGCTAATTTGAGGGTGGTGAACGCAATGGTGAAGTCAAATTTTCAATCTGAGGTCTAAATAAAAACTCAAATCCTAGGTTTTAGGATTTTCTAGAAATCAAGTTTTGATCTATTTAATCCCTGATTTGATCCATATCTTAGAGGTGAGTTCTAAATGACTTAATTAGTAAATTAGAACCTCAATTAAGACTTAGATTAGTCTTAATTGACCTAAGTAACAACTTGGGTTGTTACATAGGTCTAGGCTTAGACTGTACTAAAGTATAGGTACAAAAAAAGGCATACTAATTAGGCTACATTCTAATAACCATATGTTCAACTCAACCATGATAATGACATATGCAAATGCTACTATGCAAAACAAGTTTGACATGAATAACTTTTCAAATGTCTTATGCCGAATACATATGGACAAGGTATAAAGCTCAAAACAAGGAAGGCAAAGCATCAAATATCAAAGCAAGCAAGAGACTCTACTATGACACAAGTGATATCCATTTGTTATCTAATTTAATCGTGCTATCTATTATAAGTTACACAAGTTCAGGATCTCCAATTCTTACTATCGAGTGTAACTCAGATTCATGTCCATATATATTGAAAATAATTAGGACTAGCTATGTTCCAATTATAAATAAATTGATGTCGACTATGTAAGTTAAATGATAAATCAATCGACCTATTTTAATAATTTAAGAAATCCCAAGCCATCTTGATTAGCTAAATTAAAATGAGAGGATTATGAATTAAACTCTAAATATTGGGGTTTAACTACTTAGTCCAAATGGTGATCCTAAAGGACTAAGTTTCAAATGCCTAAACTCACAGATTAAGATTTAAGGCAAATCCTATTAAGTGAAGTCATACTTAATAGGATGGATCTCTACTCTTAAGTCTAAAGTCACAAGATTGAATAATCAACAATAAACTATAAAAATCTACAAACTATCAAAACTAAGGCTTCACCTATTGAGTAACTCAATTTACTCAATAGATGAACTCTAACCTAAGATCTATTCCTAATTCTAAAAATTTAGGCTCTTAATTACTAAGAGTATCTCTCAGATACACCACCTAACTAATATTATTAAGACTTATGGAAAGATCTAAGAAGCTAAGAAAGAAGGACTCACAAATTTTACTTAAGTTTTTTTTCTCTTAAGGATATAAGATGAGATTTTGATCCATGATCTAATTAAGGCTTGAACTCACATAATTTATGTTTTAAATTACTATTCTTATTGTTTATAACATTTAGAATATGAGTTTAGGACTTTTAAATGCTAAACCCTAAGTTTGGGCAAAATGACTATTTTGCCCCTACTTAAGGGTCTACAAGATCAAATTTTAATCTAGGGTTTCAAATCTGAAATTTTTAGTGGCAAAGTGTTTCTTACTATCTAATATAAGATTAGACAGTAATTATATTAATTTTGGGTAGTTATTAAGCCTCATAAAATCAAATTAATGAATTTACCTCATAGGGGTATTTTGGTAATTTGACCTAATAGAATCTAAATTTTTTGTCAGTTTATTATTGCTTACTGTCTAAGGTTTTCATAAAAGCTAAAATCATTGAATTCTAATAAGTATTAGCTAAGTTATAGCCAATACAAGCTAATGGGTAAAAAGGTAATTTATAATTTCTTAATTAAGGCACAAAAAATCCTAACATTTCTAATTGATATCCAAATTGAGCAAAATTAGTGGCTGTATATCACAAATGATCCACTTATCATAATGATTGGTGGTAGGCTCAATTTGTACTATAATTGGCTAAGTTATAGCCTAAATAATATTTAGGTGATTAGTGAGTGATTAGTGAAATTAATCACCAAATCACTAAGCTAACCACATCACTAGATTTTAATATACTCTATGAGCTCTCTGAAATTTAAATCACTCAATTTGGATCTCTAATTTTGCTAATATTCACTAATCAATATTTAAAGTAATTATGATTGATTAAGGAATCTAACTGTTGGATCTCAAATATTTTTACAATTTACTATTAATTAGGTTTTCTTGATCAAAATGAATATATGGATGACCTAATTTGGAGTTCAATTGACCAACTTATGGTCAATTGAAGATCTAGGGTTAATTAGGGTAATTAGGGTTAGGTCCTAAAAGTGATTAAGCTCAAACTAATCCAAATAGAAAATTAAACACTACTAGGTTATTCTAAAAGTTCTACTGGTCACTTTAAGACTTATATTGGCTATATTTAGACTAAGGGTTGAAAAGTTATGACTATTTGAATGAAATGGCATTTTTTGTAAATAATTAATCATACTAATATGTCACTAAGTGAAATATTGATCCTAATATAAATTTAATAACACCATAATATTCTTTGATTTTTGCTGATTAAAATGATATATTTGATTGTTGTATTTGGACTTACAATTTGTAAATTATGAGTTTCTAAAGTTTGGTATTTATTGGAATTAATTAATTATACATATACTAATATTACTGTTTAAATTAATTAATACATTTGATTTATTAAATCTGTTTACTTGATTGATCTTTATTTTATGTTTATATATATATATATATATATATATATATATATATATATATACATAATTAAAGTCTTATATATATATATAAATAAATATATATATCTATATTAATATTTTTCTCTGCAGGTGGGACCCACGCCCGCTGACGGACGCAGAGGCGGACCCCACAGAGGCTAGTGGCTAATTGTGGCTTGCTGAGGCGTGACAGGCGGGCCCCACTGACGCTTGCGTCTGTTGCTGAAGCGCCCTGCGGGGCCCCTGCTGACGCTTGCGTCTGTGGCTGAAGCGCCCTGCGGGGCCCACGCACTAGCCGAAGGGCACGCGGCCCGCATGCAAAAAACTCGGGTCAGGCCAGGCCCAATTTGGCCCGACACGGAAGACGGTCTGTCTTCCTCGACAGTGTGGCGACACAAACCTAGGGTTTGCAAAAAGCAACCTAAATCAAACTCGTTTGAGCTCGAATCAACCATCAACGAGCCATACTCGCACAATAGTTTAGCAAATTAAGCGATTATATAAGGATTATTGAAGATTTAAGGAGAAGAGGGGTACCTTAGGGTTCCAGAAAATTATGCAATTCGCTTGAGCAGAAGGACTCGGACCTATCCAGAGGTTCTTTCGAAAAGCAAAACATCAATATGAGCAGAAGTGAGGGTTTAATGGATGTTTCAGGCGGTGGAAGAGGCACACGCGGCCGCGAGCTCGCCGCGTGTGCGAGGGCTGGCCACGCAAAACGCGTGAAGGCCGGTTTGGGGAGACGACTCGAAGACCGTCCGATTTTCGATCGGACGGTCACAATTTACCATCTGATCTAACTGTAGAAGGAGAACGATGTTAGGTTTCATGTGACAGCGCCATTAAGTATTCAATTAAATAATAATATTATTAATTAATTAATACTAATTTAATTAATTAGAATTATACAATTAAATGTATTCAGAAAATTTTCAATAAATCACCCCTAGCTAAATGAGGGGTAAGGAATACAATGGCGTGATCAGATTTTTGTTTCGATGAGTATTTAATTATTTGATTTTTCTAGGTATTTAATAATATTAAAATATTTGCCAAAAATCCAACGACTTCCAAATGCCTCCAAAACTTCACTCCTAGCTAATTTGGGGGTGGTGAACGCAATAGCGAAGTAAGATTTTCGATTTGAGATCAATTTAGATAGGTTAATTTCTAGGATTTCTGGATTTCCAAAAACCAGGATTTGATCCAATTGATTCCTAGTTTAATTTAGATCTTAGAAATAAGTTCTTAATGACTTATTTAGTGTACTAAGACCATAATTAATACTTAGATTAGTCTTAATTAACCTAAGTAACAACCTGGGTTGTTACAATAGTAATGGATCAATTCTAAGAGTTTGCTTCATTCGATTTATTTCCACCGAATATGAATTGTTAAGCATTGATCCATAATCATCTTATATGCAATTCTTATCTTCATTACATTAGCTATTGTAAAGAGTATGGTTGATATATAGCCAAATGTAAATCAAATTGTTTCCACCAGAAGATAAATCAAACATACTACTTATATGAAATATGTTGCGCATGAAATAAAATTGACATATCTTGAAGATATTAGGGGAAGTGCGCTCGAGAAGCTTTATAAGCGAGTGGAAATCAAATCATGGAAAAAAAACTATTACCATTAAACTACTTATGCTAGTAGATATTGAATTTATATGGCATATCCTAATTTGGTGAGCATACATACACTACTTCAAAGTTCTTGAATGCTAAATTTTTATATAATTGTGCTTTATTAAAGAATAAGCAACAGTTCAAGTGTAAGGGCATTGAACTATTCATGAGCCAAACTCGTCTTTGTAAGGGCATTGAACTATTCATGAGCCAAACTCGTCTTTGTAAGTGCATAAATTTAAATCTTAGTTAATTATGAGCTTTTGCAAAACCATCACCATAATTCTAGCAACTTTCAAAATCACTGCTAATCTTTGTTATGAATAACTTTACATTTAGATAATAATCCACTTGACAATCTCTTTAATCTCTTGACAACTAAGAAATTCACATCTTGCACAATGCGGATTACTTGAGCACACTTGTAACTAAATGCATATAATACATAACCTGCTGATTTTCATAACTCTGCATTCACAACAATCAAAGAAGCATTAGGGGAGCATCCTAAAATTAATCCAAGAAATATGATGACTATGATTTCACATTTCTTAATATTAAATCATACATCTTCAATGGTTGATGAGATTAGACATTATACGATAACGCCGATATCTTTCATTTATTTTGCTAAAAAAAACATGAATGGATTGTAAAATTTCAAAAGTGATCAAAAATAATTTTTATCACTTTCTAAAATAATGTATAAACGCATAAAAAAAAGTTTAGAGGAGCACTTAAGGATTGGGGGGGGGTACCTTGACGGCGCTGAATGGATGAGAGGGCTGGCGCATGGAGGGGCTCTCGACTGATGGCAGGATGGGGTTCGACCGTGCCTAGGGCTTGCGTGGACGGCACTTGAGAGCTCCTGAGGGCTCGGAGACTCCTTGCTGTGCCGAACGCCGAAAGGCGGATGCGCCGGGGTGAGGGTCTCGGACGGAGCTCTCGGCTAATTAGCCGACGGGAAGGGGCTCGGCAAGTGGAGAAGAGGCGCAAGCCAAGGGAATTAGAAAAAAAATTAGGTTTTAGGACATTTAAGTTAGGGGGGCGGAGCTTACGAGGGCGAACGGAGATTGCGAGGGCGAGGAGGACGCGTGTCGCGCGAGGGAGGAGAGGCGTGCGGGCGATCGGGGTTGGCCGATCGCCCCATGCGTGCGAATGAAATTTAGGGTGTACGATTATGGGTTTTAGGCGGAAGAAAAAAAACGAAGGAGATAATAATAAATGTTTTATTTATATTTGAATTTAATTAAATTAGTTAAATAATTAAACTTCCTAATAATTAAATTTTTATTAATTGATTAAATGATTTTTAAAAATCAACAAAATATGCACTCCTAGCTAATTGAGGGGTGAGGAGGGGTGAGGAATACAACAAGCGAAGTCAGATTTCGATTCTGACGAATATTTAATTTTCTCATTTTCCAGGGTATTTAAATATTAAACTATACGATGAAATTTTGATGACTTCCGATTGCCAACAAAACATCACTCCTAACTAATTTGGGGGCAATAAGGGCAATAGCGAAGTCCAATTTTCAATCTGAGGTCAAAATAATTAGGTCAATTTCTAGGGTTCTTGGATTTTTTAGAATCAAGATTTGATCCGTTTGACTTCTGATTTAGACTAAAATTTTAGGGTGAGGCCCTAATGACTATTTAAGAGTGATGGAATCAAAATTAAGATTTGATTTAGTCCCAATTGACAATGGTAATAACTTGGGTTATTATAATAAGTCAGTTATTGATGACTGCTTCTAAAATAATAGGCCAGCACTAATTGTACCTTTTCAGTATCGAAAAATCCCCATCACTGCTTGCTAGTGATCCTTCCCTGGATTATGCATGAATTGGCTCACAACTCCAATAGCTTGAGCCAAATATAGTATAGTGCAAACCATGTCATATATTAAACTTCCAACATCACTAGCATATGGCACTATGTGCATTTCTTCTTTTTCAAAATTTGTCTTCGAATATTGCTCTACAAATAAGCAAAAGTGAGGTGCTAGAGATATACTCACAGACTTTGTAATGTCATCAATCATAAACTTCCTCAGCACCTTATCTAAATACCCCTTTTGGATAAGCTAAATCTTCCCTTATTTTATCCTTACAAATTTCTATTCCCAATATTTTTTTTCCTCTCCCAGTTTCTTCATTTCAAAAATTTTTGACAGATCCTTCATGTGAACGATCTCTATTTATTTTGAAGTAGCTATCAACATATCATCGACTTACAATAATAAGTAAATGAAGTTACTTTGAGGCAACTATTTAAAATACACATGATGGTCAAACTGGCTTTTTTGGTACTCCTCCTTTTGCATGAACTAATAAAATTTCTTGTACAATTGTCTCGGTGATTACTTTAGCCCATAAAAAGACTTGTCCAATTTGCATACCAAGTCTCCTTTTCTTGGCTCATTGTACCTTGGGGGCTGTGCGATAATGATCTCCTCTTCAAGTTCTCTGTACAAGAATGTTGTTTTTACATCTAGCTACCCAAGCATCAAATCAAATTATGCCACCACCAAAGTTAAGAGCACACGGATCAATGAGTATTTAACAACTTGAGAGAACACTTCATCATAGTTGATCCCTTCTTTCTAAGAAAAGCCCTTAGCCACTTATCTTGCTTTGTAGCGCACACCAACTTCTGAGGATCCTTATTTCTTTGCATACACCCACTTGCAACCAATAGCCTTTCTTCATGGACGGAGTTTCTCCAACCTTCATGCTTTATTTTTGAGAAGAGACTTCATCTCTTCATCCATAGCATGCTTCCATAAATTTCCTTCTAAGCCTATCACTATTTCTTTGTAATAAGAGGGAACCTCATCCTCCAATACAGACAATGTGTATGTGATGTAGTCTCTAAGCCTGGCTAACTATTAAGGTGCATTCCTTCTAGGTCTATTTCTAACAATTGACTCTTGAACTAGAGCTGCACCATCAATGTCAGTTTGCTCTTCATCATAACCAATGTGGCCTTCATCTGTAATAATATCTTAGATGTGATGTGAAGTTCATTGTGGATTAAATGGGGTGGCATTAAACCCCACTCTCTGCCTTCTTGTAGGAGTCAATGTATTATCCTCCATCTGATGAGAACTCTTCAATCTCAAGAAAAACTCTTCATCAAAGGTGACATCTCTTGTGGCAACCCTGCCCCGCCGTGGTCCTGTTAACCCTTAAGTTAACATGATTACGGTGGAGGGGTCACCAAATGACAAGGTCCTCACTTAAGATTGGATTAGATACATGTTCTAATCCAACTTAAATAAGGACTTTGCCATTCAGTCCAGAAATACTATCACTAAATGATCATACATGAACTCAGAGTGCGGAAGCATAAAACATAACATCCATCCAATACAGTATAAATACAACAATACAGAATAAGTAAAGTACAGAAAAAGAAATATAATCCTATATTATTACAACATTTAATGAGTTTAAAAGTACTGAAAGAAAGCTCTCAATCTCACTAGAAGAAAAACTAAAGCTACAGATCTTCAGGAACGGGCTCCTCCTCCAATGGCAAACTCTCCACTGGATCTGCTAAACCAATAAACTCAGAACCTACCATTATCAGTCTCATAATGGTAGGGCCCCAGCCAACAAAAGAAAAATTGGTTAGACAATAAGTTTAAGCACATTTTAGGGCAGATATTTTTATTTAAATTAAGAAGATATCACCATAAAAACAGAACTAAGCATAATATGTGCAGAAAAGCGTACAAAAGAACAGTAATAAGTTATAAACTGCAATTTATAACTAAATAAATAGGAAGTAATACATACCTCCTCCAAGCAACTGCAACACAAACAGGTAAGTAAAGGAAAAGTAAAACTGTAAGAAAATATAACCTAAATATGCATATGATCAAATGAATTATGCTAAGTGACATACGAAATTTAAGCAGTATAAAACTGAAAACACTAACATCCTATGTGAGCATATGAAAATAGTAAAACTAGCATCCTATATAAAATCACGAGCAGGAAAGCTGTAAGTAAAACAGTGCTGAAATGCAAAATATACTAGTAAAACAGTAACTGCAAACTGAAATTACTGTAACTATATAAGTCATCTGAACTGAACACGAACTCAGCAATTCTTAGCCTGATGAGCTAAGAAATTCTGAACTGATCATCACTGAAACTCTTAGCCTGATGAGCCAAGACAGAACTGAATGTAAGTGTACTTGAATTAGTATAACCATATCAAAATCCTGACTCTATAGTTAGTAGGGCAAGAGTCTATCCATCCTATCCCATGGACTAGGCATGGCATAGACTATCGGACTGAAACCCCCTACAAGAAGCCGACCCCGAACGAGTTGATCGAAGAGGTATTCTAATCAAGCTACACCTTACAAACCACTTGTGAAACGATCATAATACTGTTTATAAATAATGTTCCAAATTAACATAAGATATTTATCAAAATATCTTATGTACATAATACATGTTCAAGGTATAAGGCTCAAAATCAAGGAATGCGAAGCATCAAAATCAAAGTGCAAGAAACTCTATCTAAAAACACAGGTGATATCCTTTGTTATCTACTTTATTCGTTCTATCTACTCTAAGTTACATAAGTTTCAGAATTATCAATTCTTATACATTCTGTAACTTAGAATCATGAATCCTACTTGTTGAAGATAATTATGACTGGCCAAGTCTTAATTATAACTTAATCAAAAGACGACTATTTGGTTAAAATGAATAAATCATCGACTTAGTTTTGTAATTTAATTCATCCCAACCTCATCTTGATTAGCCAAATCAAAATAAATAGATTAAGAATTAGACTCCAGATGATGGGGTCTAATCACTTAATCTAAAGGTATAATCTAGGAGTCTAAGTTTAGAACCCAAAACTCACAGATTAGGTTAAGGCAAATCCTAATGATAAATCAAATTCATTAAGATAAATCTCTATTCTTAGTTCTAATGTTTAAAGATCAAATAATCATTTAATAAACTAAGAAAAATCTAGAAACTAGTAAACTCAAGATTTCATCTAATTGAGTAACCCAATTTACTCAATAGATGAATTCTAACTTAAGATCTATTCCTAATCTTAGGAAATAAGGCTCTTAATTACTAAGAGTATCTCTCAAGACACACATCCTAACTAATATTATAAGACCTAAGGATGGATCTAAGAATGATTAAGGAAAGATAAACACTCATAATTTACTTAAGAATTTTCTTAAAGAGCATATTTTGAGATTTTAATCAAAATCTTATTTAGACTTAAGTTTGATTAATTTTCAGTTCTAAATCATTCTATTTACTGATTTTAATGATTGGAAATTAAATTTGGAGCTTTAAAAGGCTAAACCCTAAATTTGGGCAAAATGACTAGTTTGCCCCTACTTAAGAGTTCAAAAGATCAAATTTTGATCTAGGGCTTAATTTCTAAAATTTTCTTTTGGAAAGTAATTCTTACTGTCTAATATAAGATTAGACAGCAACTAAGCTACTTTTGGGTGATTATTAAGCCATATGAGATCAAATTAGTGAATTTGACTCATAATGGCAATTTAGTAATTTGACTAAGTGAAAGTTAAATTTTCTTTCAGATTATTGCTCTTTACTGTCTAAGCTTTCCATAGAATCTAAATTTGCTAAATTATGATAAGTATTGACCAAGTTATGGCCAATACAAGATTTAGGGTAAAAATGTGATTTAAGGAATCCTTAATTATGGGTCAAAAATTCTAACTTTGTCAATTAGTGTCCAAATTAAGCAAAATTAGTGACTATGAACTACAAATAGCTCACTGATCATAATGACATGTGGTAGGCTCAATTTGGACTTAATTTGACTAAGTTAAGACCTAATTAGGGCTTAGGGTGATTAGTGAGTGATTAATAAAATTAATCACTCAAACACTAATCCATTCTTATAGATTGATTCTAAATGGTTCTAGGAGTCCTCTGAAATTTAAATCACTCAATTTGGGTTGCTAGATTTGCTAATATTCACTAATCAAGATTTAGGGTAATTAAGGGTGATTAGCAAATCTAACCATTGGATCTAAAATATTTTTACAGATTACTGTTAATTAGGTTCTTCTGATCTAAATTGATATTTGGATCATCAAATTTGGAGCTCAATTGACCAAGTTATGGTCAATTGAAGTTTTAGGGTTAATTAATCTAATTAGGGTTAGGATCTAAATATGATTAGGAAATTACTAATCTAAACAGCAAAACAAATATTATCAAATTAATCCTTAGGGTTTTCTGATCACTTTAAGACCCATATTGGGTATGTTTAGATCATTTGATACAAAGTTATGGGTTAATGAAAATTTTTGTGACATTAATTATACTTAATTAATACCCTAAATGATCACTTTATTAAATATTGATCCTACAAAAAATTGAATGGCATCAATAAATTCCTTATATTTTTCTGCTTAATTTCGTATATTTATTTGTTATGATTGGACTTATATTTGCAAGTTATTAGGGTTTGAAGTTTGATATTTAATTGCAAATAATTAATAATACATTTAATTTCTTAAACTGTTTATTAATTATTCTTTATTCTCTGACTTTTTGCATATATATATAAACACTAAGGAACAAATAAATTTACTTTACAGAATATCACATATCTTATAAGTATTATATTATGTTTTAATTAATTTAATTAATCTGATTATTATTATAATATTTCGTTTATATTAATTAATCCGTTATATATATATATGATTTTTGATATTAAATTTTCTGCAGGTACACGTGGCAGGTCACGGTTGGCGGGGCCGCAGACAGCGGGCCCCACCGGTTCAGACGGTCTGCTGAACCGGGCCACGTGGCGAGCTGGGAAACACCGAGGGAGTACCGGTGGGCCCCACGCTCATAATTGCCTGACGCGTTGATGCGACGCAGGCCCCACTTGCTTGACGCCCGAGCCCACGGACCGGTCCAGACCCGACTGGATCAGCGACTTAAACCGGGGAACCCGGTCTAAAATCAACGGCCGCGATCTTCAGATCTCAAGCGATGGATGGTCCATATTAGTTTTAAGAAATTTTAATGGTTTGAATAATAATCGAATTATATTAATTTATTAAGATTAGCGTTAACTATAATCTAATTTAAATAGGATTATTCAACTCCTAATCAGACGAACAGAAATCGAGCCTTCGATTCGACGGTCCGATTTCATCCGGCGATTCACCTTCCACGCGAACCAGACCGGCTAAAGCTGGACCCGGTTCGAGAGATCGGGACCCTTCGTCTTCCACAAACCCTAATGTGAGCGGACGACGTGATCGATCAAAATTCCATTCGATCGATCAAGACAATCGTTTATGCAATCAAATTGACAGGATAATTAGGAATGCCTAAGTCAAATAGGAGAAGATGGGAGTAGTACCTTAGAGTCGCCGAAAGAAGACTAGGGCTTGCTGTTTGCCGAAGATTAGGGTTCGATTCGCTCAAAATAGTGGAATCGAATGAAGGAGATGGGTGGGGGGTCTTAATGGGTGCTTACCCAGCGGTGGAAGCCGTGGCTCCTCCATCTGGCGATGAGGTAAGACGACGCGTGCCGAAACCCTAGCACGCGTCAGTCTTATGGAGGGGATGATCTCCCCACTGTCTGATTTCCAGATCAGACGGTTTGAAATAAACCGTTAAATCAAACGGTAGTTTAAAAGAAAATGGACGGCGTTACTTTAATACTGACGGCGCCGTTAAGTGATATAATTAATTAATAATATTTAAATTAAATTATTCAGTTTTAATTAATTAAATTTAGCCTATTAAATGAATCCCAAAAATTTCCAATAATTCACCCTTAGCTAATTGAAGAGTGAGGAACGCAACGGTGCACTCGGATTTTTGTTTCGACGAGTATTTAATTATTTGATTATTTATGGTATTTAAATAATATTAAAATATTCAACGAAAAATCAACGACTTCCAAATGTCTCCAAAATTTCACCCCTAGCTAATTTGGGTATTCTGAACGCAATGGTGAAGTCAGATTTTAAATCTGAGGTCTAGATAAAAAGTCAAATTTCCAGGTTTGGGATTTTCCAGAATTCTTGTTTTGACTTTGTTGACTTCTTGGTTTAACCTAGGTTTCAGAGATAAATTTCAAATCACTTGATTAGTGACTTAGAACCTTAATTAAGACTTAGATTAGTCTTAATTGAGTAAAGTAACAACCTGGGTTGTTACATCTCTGCTCACCACAATCCTATTGTCAACTAGATCATACAATTTATAGCCCGTCACTCTGCACCGAATAAGCTGGGCTGCCAAAGATCTTCAGCTGATCATAATCTGTAGCAGGATGGCCGGACCACAACTCAATTGGAGTCTTCTTATCTAGTGATGTAAATGGCAGATAATTCACCAAGTAGCACGCTTAGTCTAGGTCCTCCGCTCAATAGACTCTCTCCGACCCATCATTGGACAACATACACTGCACCTTTTCCACCAATGTATGGTTCATTCACTCTTGTAATAACTCGATGTTTTTACTTAGCCTAATCTTAGTTTAATCATAACTTAATTATTATTTTATTGAGTTCATCTAGTCCTTAGAGCCAATCCTTAAAATTTTGGAGTGATTCGGAGCTTAAAAGAATAATTTGAATATTTGAATATATTTAATTAATTAGAAAATTAAAGTATTTAAATGAACCTCAAAATCAAAATTTGAGTTTGCAGTTGCAATCATCACCTCCAAATTAGCTATGGGTGATATTTTAGACACGTTTGGAAGTCGTCATATTTTCGCGAATATTTTAATGTAATTAATGCACCGAAATATAGAATAATTAAATAATTGTCGGAATCAAAATCCGACTTCACTGTTGAATTTCTCATTCCCAAATTAGCTAGAGGTAAATTTTTGTGATTTTTCGGAGCACGTTAATTAAATCTGAATTTTTAATAAATCAAAAATTATAAAGAAATAAATATTTATTTCCTTATTTATATTTCCTTTTCCCTCTATTTCTTTTTTTGGCTGGCCCCACTCATCCATTTCTTGTGCCTCTTTTCTTCTTCCTTGGTGACACAAAGGCCTTCTCTTCTTGCTGAGGAGAGCCTTCTCCTCCATGCCTTGAATGGGATAACTCCTTCCCATCCCATCCAAAGCCATCCTCTCCTCCTCCTATAAAATGGAGCTCAGCCCCCTCCATCCTCTCCATTTGCTTAACCTGAAAGCTCCTCCCTCTTCTTAAGCTCCATTCCAAAGCCAAGGAAGAAGAAGCTCCCTTCCTCCAAGTTCCTGAAGAAAAGCAGAGTTATTCTTCCATTCCAAGGCTAAGGTACTCATTTGCTACCCTCTTCCTTGGCTACTCTTTTAATTTATCAAAGTACTATGAATGTCATGATCATTAGCTATTATATGGAATCTATGTATGATCATTGAACCTCAATCAGGCTTAAATGAGTTCGATCAACTTGTTTCTCCATTGAAAAATAATGTTAAAATTGTGAAATTTATATATACTTGTAGCTAGGGCATCAACTTATGTTGGCTAGGATAATCCATTCATACCAATTTTAAAATAAATGGATAAGTCTCAAAAATAACTTTTCATCGGTATATGGCACCGCACGTGAGGTGCCCAAAATTGGGAGTATTTGAGTGTGAAAGGCGACCCATTACAGGTTTCGCACAAGCGAAATCATCGTCGGGAGCTGCGGCGCGCCGCAGTGCTCGAAGTTTCGAAATTGGGCCCAACGTAGAGTGCCGTAGCGACCTACCGCGCGCCACCACGGCATAGTAATTTGATGAAGCATACAAATTTGATGATATTAAATTAAATCCGTCGCAACGCCGAAACCCGCTGCAGCGCACCGCAACATCCAAATCACGGAAAATAAAAGCGTCGTACTGCTCCATAGCATCTGAAAGTGCTACAGTGTGTCGTAGCGCGCCACAGCGCCTGACTTTCGGCCAGAAGGTGCTACAATGCGCCGTAGTATCTATAAATGTCCGAAAATGCCCAGAACTATCTGGAATTGCCCGGATTTGTGATTTTTTCACATTCTAATGACCCTAAGACTCTAATGGGGCTGAAATATATCAAATATAAACCTAGATTTAGTAAAATTAAATATTGCATGAATGTGTAGGTGAATTTCAATGAGAAATCCACCATCTTACCCAAAAATGGCATGTCCTAAATCTCTTAAGTAAATATTTTTGTGCCAAATATTAATGTTAGAATCTTTGGTTGCCTGTATGACTAAGTAGAATTAAATAATCAAATTATATGCAATTTAATTGCTTTATATTTATAATCAAGTACTAATCCCTTTTTGTATTTGATTTTAAAATTTGATTAGCCTTAATTACTCTTTATTTTAATCAATACAATGTTTATGTGTATTAGAGAAATTTAATGTTGATTTGGACACCTTAATTTACTTAATTTGATGTTAAACTAAAATTGAAAATAAAAATCTTAAGAACTTTATTAAGTAAATGATACTTAATATAAATCTAAAATTTACCATCAATAATACCCTAATAATGTATTGATTTGTCATTGATCTATATATAAATAAATTGGTCTTAATTGGGTAAGGATAGGGGTTAAACCCTAACCTATTTGATTAAGACTTAAACCCTTAATCACTTAATCAATTAACTTGATTGAAAGATAATTCAATTGATATTATTTTAATAATGCATCTTATTTAGTATTGACCTTAATTATTGAAGTAGAAGTACTAATGTTAATAATGAACTTATGTGACTGAAACATTAGAATCTAAGCTTAAGATCTCTAATTTTCTCTTATATAAGACTCTTAGCATAAAAATGATAATAAAACTATATTGATTTATGGAATGATCTAATCCTAATAATATTCTTAATTTTATCCCATGATTGTAGAATAAGATGGATCAGATGGGTCTAACCATCTGATCTGATTAATTTAATCCAAGTCCAATAAGTGAACCTTATAAATTTAATTTAATTATTAGAAGTGTAAGATCTTGATGATCTTGTTATAGGAGTGTTTTGACTGTCTAAAAGGCCTAATTAATGCTAATACACCGAAGTAGAAAAGGCTTATTATGACATATTGAGGTAAAAACTTAGATGATCCTCCTTAACCTTAGAAGTTAATTTTAAACCTTATGGTAGAATTCACCTAAGACAATAGAATGAGATTTATTCCATATGGTAGTAACCCATATTGAGTGACCTTTTGGTCATATCCTTGGAGCCTTGAGTAGGACTCACCCAATTAGAGTACGAATTTATAATTTTGATAAATCCTTGGATATTAAATAGAATTGAATTAGCTTGAATTATTGGTTGGTTATGATCATGCATACCCATGGCACTGAGCCACTTTAATAATATTCAGGTTTGGATGAGTCACTCCAATGTGGACTTATGACCAGGTGCTTTCTCAAGGAATAAGCCGAATATAGTCCCGCTAGAGTAAATCCTCCAAACCTAAGAGTGTGAATTAGAATCTTAGTTTAGGAGAAGAATAACTGCAACAGGGTTCTGCCTCTTATCTTGTGTGCGCCTCGATAAGTGCAGTTATAAGTAAACTAAGTTCTAAATTCACCCACTTGGGAATATACAACCATGTGTATACAACCTTTCCAATTGATTAGCTGAAGCAAAAACCCTAAACAAGAGAAACTAATTATTGAAATTAGAATCTAGGAGTCATAATCCTCATAGCAGGATTTTACATAATAGAGATATTTGAGTCATAATCTGATTTTAAAGTATTTTTGGATTTTCTAGATTTTTAAGTCAAGTAGTGTAGAGGCATGAGCATGAGCAAAAGCATGATGTATGAGTATCAGTGATAATTTATGAGTTATAAAATATTGTATACATCAATAGGGGAAACTTAGGATGTTCAAACATCATAGTAAACTATATTTCCCAATAGGATATATGTAGATATTAGACCATACAACTCATATCAATTCAGTGATAGTTCAGTTACATATCAGTGGCATATTATATTGTGGTATATTCAAATGATTAATTTTAGTAGCATACAATATAGTTTTATATGCTATTTACTCAGTTTTAGGTCATATACTTTATTTATTTATTTTTAATATTCAGTATATAATTAGTTTTACCTTACTTCAGTTTTATACAGCTTCAGTTATTCAGTCACTTTTATAATCTTTTTGTAGCTTTGTTTACTTTATTATTTTATGAAAATAATTAGAATTGCTTAGATTAGTTTCGATGTGTTAGACTTATTGTCTAATATGTGGTACTTTTAAGATCTGACAATTTGCTAGATCTTGAGCAGCATATTGAGCCAGGTCAAGAGGACTCTCAGGAGATTCAGGAAAAGTTTGTGGAGCATTATTAGACCCTCCTTCAGCCTTGTCATTTTCTTTTTGTGTTTATTTTAGTACTATTTCAGTAAACAATTTATAATAATTCTGGATGCATTTATTTTTCTGTCGTGAGATGAATATTTCTATTCAATTTTGTGATGAATGTTTTACATGTATGCTTAGCTTTTGCACTCTATTTATATATTACTTATACTTAATATTGTGATATAATTAACATACTGGAAATGCTGATATTTTATACATATATTAGATTCTTCATGTTGTATTTTAAATCCAATATATGTATTTATCTAATACTTAGGATAAGGGCACAACTCTTATCTTAAGTATTAGCTCTCGACCCTTCTTTGGGGTTGAGTCAGCATCCCTTTAATGTTGTAGTTTCAGCTATTCTGGGAGATGGGATATTCCTTGCTGAGTGGCGCATCGCTCCGCCGCTGATTGATCATGTTATCTCTTTTGCGCGCGATGACGGGGCTGGGCTCTACAGCTCTGATACCCCATTTTGCTGCCATGTTTTTCTTACTGTGAAATGGCATTCAATCCCTAAATCTTGACATTCCCTTACAAAAGAATCAGATGTAAACTCTCCGCCATTTTTTGATCGTATCATCTTGATTCTCTTATCCATTTGATTCTCCAACATCTTCTTCCAATTTAAAAGCCTCCAATTTATTTACTTTGCTCTTCAAAGTATACACCCATACAAATATGGAGTTATCATCTGTAAGAGAAACAAAATACATTTGACCACTGAATGATGCAGTCTTTGTTGGTAGCAAAACACATGTGTATATACTCTAGTATATCTTTAGTGTTGTTAAGGCTAACACCAAAGGGCTTGCATATTTTCTTTGCTAAAAATATAATGTTCACAAAATCATAATTTGCAAGAATCTATACCCTTAATGGATCCATCCTTCTCCAATACTCTCAGTGAGGGTTCCCCTGCATGTGCTAGATTCATGTGCCACAATGTCATAGCATCTTCAAAGTCTTCAGCCACAGCTACTGAACCTGTCACTATAGTTCCTTATAGATAGTAGAGGTTTCATGGTCTGACTCCTCTTAGATAAGTCATAGCACCATTGACAATCTTCAGGACCCCGCCTGAATCACAACCTTAAAGCCCTTGTCTTATAAGGCTCCAATAGATAGTGGGTTCTTCTTAACCTTTGGTACATATCTTACTTATTTTAGTTCTTGTACTGTTCCTACATGTGTCCTAATCGGCACACTTCCAACCCCTGCAATTCGAAATGTGGCATTGTTCCCCATTGTGATGACACAGATGTCCATTTCTCTATACTAAAAAAACTAGTCCTTTTGAGAGCATATGTGATATGTCGCATCGATATCCATAATCTAATTGGAGTTGTCAGCTACTAGTCCCATTGAAATAATAACAAGAGATACATCAGAGTCCAAACCCTCCACCACATTCTTGATCACATTAGCCTTAGCCTCGAAAGATCCACTCGCTCGTTGCTTGTCTTTCAACTTCGGGTAGTCCTTCTTCCAATGTTCTATTTCCAAATAAAATGTGCACTGATTGCGCCCAATACTTCAGCCTTTGGATTTTCATATTTTTTGGAAGTCTGAATTTTTCTCTGGCCATTGCTTTTTCTTTTATGGTCTTCCCCTCTGGAGTGTAAGAGCCTCTACCATATCTGATTTGGTAGACTCTTTGTCCCATCTTATGAACTCATGGTACACTAGAGATATTGTCATCTCCTCATACTTCAGAACCTTCTTCCCATGGATCAAAGTCATGGTGAAGTGCTCATACTCATCTGGCAATGAGTTCAACAATAATATGGCCTTATCTTCATCCTCCACAGTCTCATCTAGATTCAGCAAATATGTTAATAATTTTGTGAAGTCATTTAAGTGTTCATCTATAGAAATTCCCATTCTCATTTGAAACTTGTAGAGCCGCCTTTTCATGTGGAATCTATTCTCCAAGCTCTTCGTCAGATACTTGGCTTTTAGGAATTTCCACAATTTTTACTATAATAACCCAAGGTTGTTATCTTAGTCAATCAGAACTAAATTAGGTTCTGATCTTGATTCTAATATTCTTAATAAGCCATTAGGAGCCCACCATAAAGTCTTGGTTCAAATCAAAAATCATTTGGATCAAAACCCTAATTCTAGAAATTTCGATAATTTGTAAGAAATACCTACCTAAATTGACCTCAAACCAAAAATCTGACCTCGTCATTGCTCCCATTACTCCCAAGCTAGGAGTGATGTTTTAGAAGCATTTGGAAGTGGTTGATTTTTTGTCGAATATTTTAATATATTTAAAAAACTCAAAAAATAGGAAAATTAAATACTCGTTGAAATCAAAATCTAATTTCACCGTTGCATTCCTCACCTCTTAAATAGCTAGGGGTAAATTATTAGAAAATTTTGGAAGCCAATTAATTAATTAATTTTAATTAAGGAAAACAAATATATTTAATTTAATAATATTGATTAATTAAAACTTAACGACACCGTCCCTAATCCCTCCCGCACCGTCTGCAGCTTGACTATCGCCATCTGACCAGATCCTGATCCATGATCGAATGGCCCTCAGCCATCGTCCCTATCTCCGCGCGCATGGAGAACGTGTGTCGCTCGGCGCTCGCTTCACGCGCTCATCAGCAAGCGCGTGGCCTCCCTGCTGCTCTAAATCTCTTCCTAACTCCAATTAAAGCTTCGGGTCATTGCCTTTCTATAGTTTGAATGCTCTGGATTCTGTGAAAGCCGAAGGAATTTCTCGATCTATGGCGACCCGTGTCCCAACACGGTAAGTTTGGGGTGGTCGTCACTTAGCAAATCCTTCACTTACAATTAGATTGGCATTTAATCTCAATTCCAATAACAAGGGAAGGATGTGCACTATGTAAGGCTGAACCATTCACTAAATAGTATACATAATTATCATAGTGCAGAAGAAGGAAATAGTAAGTTTGCATCCATTGAAACCATAATATAGAAATAGAAAACATGCAGCTCAGAATAAAGTGTGCAGTAAAGATAAATACAATGAGTGTCTGTATTATTACAATATTTTAAATAAGTCTAAGTAGAAATAAAGGACACTCATCCTCACTAAAATAAAAGGCAATCTAAGCTAAGGCTCCTCAGCTCCAGGCGCTCTTCCTCCTTGGAACTACTCCTCCATGGGTACTAACTCCTCAAAATGCTCAGAAACTGATATTATCGATTTCACAATGCCAGGGCCCCAGCTAAAAAGAAAAAAAAAATTGGTTACATATTATTTAAGTATATTTTAGGCTATTAATTGTTCATGTATTTACTGATACACAACACCCTAAGCATTTTAGGAGCAATAAAGCTACAAAAGAAAATGGTAAGAACTATAATCATATGATTATAACTTAAGACAAGATGTGAAGTAAGCACATACCTCAATCTAAAGCTGAATGAAAAGTTAAGTAGTGAATATGAAAGAAAGAAACTACTAAACATAAGAAGCATCATAAATAAACATGATCAATTCTACACATGCTAGTTTTCAAATAAAGGTAGTATAACCAAAATTGAAATAATTATAGCATCATATCATGCTTGCATATAAAATCAAGAACTGATAAATATATAAAACTAAATACTGGAAATACAATAAATATAGAACTGCTGCGTAAATGCTGAAGAATACAAAACTAAAAGTATAATGAAAATGTTATCTCATATGGATATATGCCTACTTAAAATTACCATAACAGGAAATGGTGGCTCATATAGCCACTAAGTAATTCTTTTGAAGCATATAGGAGAAATTTCCCAGATCAACAAATCCATTAAAAATATACCATATAGGAGAAATTTCTCAGGTCTTCATGTGTATAACAACCCAAGATTGTTACTCAGCTTAATTTTAGCTTAATCACATCTTAATTATCACCTTGTTAAATTCATCTAGCTATTAGAACCAAACATTGAAGATTTGGAGCAATTCAAAGCTCAATTAAATATTTTGGATTATTATAATATTTAATTAATCAAAAAATTGAGGTATTTAAATTAACCTTGAAATCAAAATTTGACTTTGCCATTGCGATTGTTACCCCCAAATTAGCTAGGGGTGATGTTTTGGACGCGTTTGGAAGTCGTTGAATTTTCACGAATATTTTAATATATTTAAATACCCTGAAAATAGAATAATTAAATACTCGTCATAATTGAAATCTGACTTTGCCATTGAATTCCTCACCCTCAAATTAGCTCGGAGTGATTTTTTGGGATTTTTCGGAACACGTTTATTAAATCTGAATTTTTAATAAATTAAATATTATAAATGAATAATTAATTATTCATTTAATTGCATTTTTCTTTTTCCATTATTCTTTCCTGACCATGGACCACACTGCTTTCCCTGGTTTGGCGCCTCCTTCCCCATGTCCTAGCGCACGCAGAGGGCCATCCTCTTCTCCCCTCACCTCTTAGCTCCTATAGCCCATGCCTTCAACTCCTTTAAAATGGAGCTCGGTCCCTCCTCTTCTTTCGTTTGCTCTCAAACTGAAGTCCCATATTCTCCTCCTTCCTACATTGCTGAGCTTTGTGCTAAAGAAGAAGCTCCCTTCCTCCCAGTTCATGAAAAAGTAAACATAGTTCTATTTTTCTTCCTAATCAAAGGTACCCATTTGCACTACTTCCCTGGCTACTTTCTCATTAATTTATCAAAATGCTGCGAATGATACTTTCATTAGCTCTTGCATAATGTCTAGGTGTAATCATAGAACCTCAATCGACTCAAATGAGTTCGATTGAAGCTCTTCCTCCATTAAAATTTCTGTCAAGAAAAGTGAAAGATTTCTGGATACCAGTAGCTAGAGCTTTAATTTTTGCTTGTTATAATGATCCATTCATGCCGACTTTAGTATCAATGGAAAGGTTTCGGAAAGACTATTCCATCGGTATATGGCACCACATGTGAGGTACCCAAAATTGGGGGTATTTTGAGTGTGAAAGGAGACCCGTCATGGTTTTCGCACAGGCGAAATCACCGTCGGGCGCTGCAGCGCGCCGCAGCCCCCGAAGTTTCAAATTTGGGTCCGCCACAGTGCGCTATACTACGCTACCATCCGTCACCGCGGCATAATAGTTTGATGAAGCATAAAAACATTTTTGATGAAATTAAATTAAATCCGCCGCAACGCGCCGCAATGCCTGAATAATTAAAATAAATCTGCCGCGCTGAAATCCGCCGCAGCGCGCCACAATGCCTGAAAGCGCTGCAGCGTGCTGTAGCTCGCCATAGCGTGCGGTCACGCCTGGCTTTCGGCCAGAAGGCGCTACGGTGCGCCGTAGCGCCCAGAACTGTCCGAAACTACCAGAACTGTCCGAAATAACCAAAACTTCACATTTTTTGCATTCTAAGGACCATTGGACCCTAATGAGGCCGAAATATATCAAATTTGAATCTAGTTTTAGTAAAATTAAGCATTGTATAAAATTTTACGTGAAATTCAAATTCAAATATGAAAATTTATCCTTTATAGCATGTGCTAAAATCCCTTATGTGTTTTAAATATTTTGTGCCAAATATTAATGTTAAAATCTTTGATTGCTTGTATGGCCAAGTAGATCTTAATAATAAAATTGCATGGAACAGAATTGCTTTAAATTTTAATCAAGTACTAATCCCTTTTGTGTTTGATTTGAGATTTGATTAGCCTTAATTACTCGTTATTTTAATCAATGTAATGTTTATGTATGTTAGAGAACTTAAATGCTGATTTGGACATCTTGATTTATCTAAATTTGATATTAAACTATATTTGAACATAAGAATCTTAAGACCTTGATTAAGTAAATGATACTTACTCTAAATTTGAAATTTGTCATCAATAATACATTGATTTATCATTGATCTATAAATCAACCAATGATTTTAATTTTGGTAAGGCTAGGAGTTAACCTCTAATTTATCTTGATTAAAATCTAAACTTTAACCACCTTAATCAAGTAAATTTAATTGAAAGATAATTCAACTTACATAATTCCAATAATACATATGATTTGACATTGAAATTAAATACACTATATTAGAAGTGCTAAGATTATTAAGAGAATTTATGCAATTAACTATCTGGACTTAAGTTTGAGATCTCCAATTTTATCTTATATAAGATCCTTAACATGAGAATAATTATAAAATTGTAATGATTTACAACATGATCTAATTCCAATAATATTCTTGATTTTATCCCATGATTGAGGTATAGGATGTGATTAGATGGGTCTAACTATTTGATCTGATCAAACTAATTCAGACTTAATAAATACAACTTATGATCTTAGTGCAAATTTTTAAGTTAAATGTTAGATGTGCAAGATCTTGATGATCTTACAATAGATTTTTTTTTTATGTAATTGAAAGCCTTAACAAAATATTAAAACATTAAGGTAGGAAGAACTTATTGTTACATCTTGAGATAGGAACTTAGATGATCCTTCTTAGCCTTAGAAGATTGATCTTAAGCCCTTGTGGAAGGATCACCCAAAGTGCTTAGAATGAGATTTCTCCTATGTAGTAGTAACCTATATTGAGTGACCTCTTGGTCACATGCTTCAAACCTTGTATAGAATTCACCCAATTAGAGTTAGTATTCATAGCTTTGGTAAATCCTTGGTTGCTAAAACCTTGTGTAGGATTCACCCAATTAGAGTCAGTATTCATAGCTTTGGTAAATCCTTGGTTGCTAAATAGAATTGCTAGAACCCAAATTATTAGTTGAATATGATTATGCATATCCATGGTGTTGAGTCACTTCAGCAATATTAACGATTGGTTGAGTCACTCCAATGTGGACTTTTGATCATGTGCTATCCCGAGGGATTAGACGAATACAGTCTCATTAGAGTAAATCTTCCAAAATTAAGAGTGTTACAATTAGTGAACTAGATTTTTAGTTTGAGATATAAACTGTGACCAGGTTCTGCCTCTTATCGTAGTGCGCTTTGATAAGTGCAATTAAAAAAAACTAAGTATTTCAAGTTACCTTGCGTAGAACACTAAGTATGCTTGTAATTTGTGTATTTAACAGCTTAGCTTGAGATAAAAACTGCGATCGGGTTTCGCCTTTTATCGAAGTGTGCTTCGATAAGTGCAGTTTTAAACAAGCTAAAGTGTTAAATTTACCTTTCTTAGAAATATACAACCATGTGTATACAACCTTTCCAATAAATAATTTTAAGTAAAATCCTAAGCAAAGCCAATTATTGAAATTAGAACTATGAGTCAGAATCAATTTGGATTGATTCTGCACAATTGAGATACTTGATTCATCATCTGATTTAAAATTATTTTCTAGATTTCTGAATTTTAAGGCATGTAATGTAGAGTCATGAGCATGAACACGAGCATGAAATATGAGTATTACTGATGATTTATGGATTACGAAATATTGCATATATCAATCAAGAAATTTTTCAGGATGACTAGTACTAGATTCCCAACTGAATATATGTAGACATTGGATCGTACGATTCATACCCATTTAGTGATATTTTGGTTGCATATCAGTTGCATATCGTATCGTGACATATACCGATACATGACTTCAGTGACATACAGCATAGCTTCACATGTTATTACTCAGTTTCGGATTATTTACTGTCATATTTACTTTTAGTGTTCAGTTTATAGTTTAACTTTACTTTACTTCAGTTTTGTATAATTTTATACAGTTTTATACTTTCAGTTACATGTACAGTATTTTTACAGCTTTATTTTCATTATTTAATTATTAAGTGAATAATTAGAACTGTTTAGATTAGTTTCGATGTGTTAGACTTATTGTCTAACACGTGGTACTTTTGGGATTCAGCAATTTGCTAGATCCAAAGCAGTTAGTGGAGCCATATCAGGTAGATACTCAGGAGATCCAGGAGGAGTTCGTGGAGTACTAGTGGACTCTTCTCTAATTTTACTATTTTACTTAGTTACTATTTCAATTCAGTACTTAGACTCATTTCTCATATTTCAATAAACTGTTTGTAATAATTATAGATGTATTTTTTCCTTTTTTGTTATGAGATGAATGTTTTTATTCAGTCCTGTGATGAATGTTCTGGATATATGCTTAGCTTCTGCACTTTATTTATATACTACTTATACTTATACTATGATGTGATCAGCATATTGGAAATGCTAATATTTTATACATCTATTGAATTCTTCATATTATATTCTAAATCTAATGTATGTACTTGTCTAATACTTAGGATAAGAATATTACTCTTATCTTAAGTATTAGCTCTCGACCATCCTTTGGGGTTGAGTTAGCAGCCCTTCAGGTGGGTTTTATTTCAGTTATTCGGGAAGATGGGAAATTCCTTCCCGAGTGGTGCACCGCTCCGCCTCCAATTGGTTACCTTTCTTTGCGTTGCGCACAGTGACGGATTAGGGCGCTACAATGTGGCACCCCAGCCCCGCCGTGGTTCAGTTAACACATAAGTTTTCCATATTTTTAGTACTCAATTTTTAGCCATATTTTACTTTACTTTCAGTTCTGTACAGTTTTATTTTTAATTATTTCAGTTACATTTATGTATTGTTTTTCTAACTATTTTAATACTTTTCTGCAGTTTTGTTTCAATTACTTAAATGATAAATCTTAGAAAGTTATAACTATTTATAATAACTTTTTGATGTGTTAGACTCATAGTTTAACACATGGTACTTTTGGGATCGGACAATTTGCTAGATCTAGAGCAGCCCGTGGAGCTAGTTCAAGAGGCATTACAGGAGGTCCAGGAGAAATTTGTGGAGCACCAGAGGACTCTACATCAGTATTTGCCTTTTTGAATTAGTTTACTTTCAATTCAATCATTAGATTATTTACTGTATTTTCATTCAATTAAACTATTTATAATAATTTTTGATATATTTTCTTTTCTTTTTTGAGACTATGCTTTACTTAACTACTATGATGAATCTTTCTGGATGTATGGTTTAGTTTCCGCACTCTGTGTTTACTACTACTTATATTTAGTATTGTGATGTGGTCAGCATATTGAAAATGTTGTTACATGTATATGTATGTTGGATTCCTCATATTTCACTCATAATCCAATGTATATACTATATTGTCTAATACTTAAGATAAGACTTTGTTCTTATCTTAAAGATTAGTCCAGCAACTCATTATTCGGCAGTTATTCGAGGATGTTCAGTAGTCCTTTCCGAGTAGCACATCGTTCCTCCGCCAATTGTTAACTCTTTTGCTTACGGCGACGGGATGGGGCGCTACATGAAGTGGTACTTTTTCCTATATGACGCTTAGCTCATATCTGACACCCTATGGCCTACTATGATATCATTTATAACAGCACAAACTCTTAAGAACCAATGTGTTGTCCGCTTTGGATTGAAAGACTCATAATTTTTCCATCAGAAGATAACTTCCCAGCAGGTCACTCATCTTGGGAGTGCTCCTACCTAAACACGCTTAACTTTGGAGTTCTTATCAGGAACTCCACCGTTATCTAAAAAAGCTCCTCGATATTTAAAAGTTTCATTTATTACTATTTCAGTGGGTCATTACAGGATCATCCAAATGGAGCCACCGGGTTAAACTAGGGCCTAGGCACTCAAGCTCACCCAGGTGCCCCATTGACAAAGTGTCAGGCGCCCCTTGCTCCCAAGTGCACCATTGACAGAGTGCCAGACGCCCAACAGAAAGAGGGGCAGGCTCCCAAGCGTGCCTCGGCGCCCAGTAGACAACGGGTAGGGGCCCAGGCGCGCTCGAGCACCCTCATTATTTCAGACCCAATTTTTGGGACCTATAAATACCTTTGTAGACTATTTTATGACATCCCAAACTAAAATTCCTAATTTGTTTTTGTGTGTGACGGCCGAAGGCTGTAAGAAACACAATTGTTCATGACTTGGGAAGGATTTTGTGAAATCCTAATTGTATTGTTCTTTCGATATAATAAAATTTCTCCCCCTCTCCCCGTGGACATATATATTTACATTGATCCATGTAAATCTCTGTATTGTACTTGTGCTTGCATTGTTTATGTGATTTTCTCTTGTTTTATTCTTATTTGATTTTCAATCTCAATAAATGTTCATCAATCACAACATTATTTTTACAGATTTCACGTATGAGATTATTATAATTTGCATCAAGTAAATATTAACTTAGCAAAGCTTTTTAGTTCCAAGGGATTATATATTCTTTGGCTAAAACTTTATTTTTGCCAAAAAAAGTTCATTCCTTTTATCGCAAGATATGTCAGTACTCATTTTCATATACTTTCATTTGTATAGCTTCATGTGTCATCACATTTCTTTATCAAGCATGTTCATATTTTATATAATGTAATTTTCAATTTGTTCTGCTTATTGTAATTAATAAATCTATACATATTAAGGCATTGGCATTGCCCAAATCAAGAGTGATAAAGAGTCATGTGTAATTATCTTGAGGAGGTTGGTTCACATAGTTATGAGAACACGCTTCCTATGCGGAGCGCGCATGTGGCATAATGCTTGATCATGAGTTGCGTGGCCTCATGAGAGCTTTCACGTGCACGTTGAGCCACATGGTGCCTAATTGGGGGATGTACGTGCATGCAATTGGTGCACGTCATAATTATTACACACAATTATGGAGCGCTTATACAAGCATACATGTTTGGATATTATCAACTTCCTTCACCAAGTATCAGAAAACCCAAGACAGAATTTAAATATATGATCTGTCCTGCGCTTTGATGTAACTTTTGTATATAGACATGCTTTGTTTCTATGTTGGATGATTTTGATTTATGTGTATTGTTTTGATATTGCCACCTTTCATATAAAAATTTAAAATGAATTTGGCTTATAACTATTTTATTGGCTGATTAACTCATATTACATTTAAATTTCTTGAGCTTATAGCACACACATATTTTTCCTCTAAGTCACACTTCTTTTGCAATATTTATTTCATGCCTAACATTCTAAATGTTATTTTTACAATTTTTAGTGTATTTAGCTCATGCTAATTTGATTATGTTCACTGACTTTCTTCATGTACCAGATTCAGGGGTACAGAGTGATGTTGACATTCATTTGAGAAGATTTCAGTTTAGAGCATTGTAAGGCAGTTCTTACTCTATTATAAGTAGTTCTATTTTCTTTAAAATTTATAATATGTTAAACATTTAAGTTGTGGATCTCTTATGATTGTGGAACTTTATTACTGAATGAATATTGAGTTTTGTTTTGCTTAAATTTTATCATGTTATCATGTTTCCATCACAATGCATCTACTTGTCCCATGCTCTTGCACAATATTTAATGGGGAGATGGCACTTTTTATACTAGTCTCCAACTAACTACGCTAATACATTACTAATTTGATATTTTTATAAAATGTAAAGGAGAGGGGGAAGGAGCATCTAGAGGCCCCTCACTATTGTTATTCTATGGAGTATGATTAATCTCATCAACCTTTCTAGGAGGTATTATCGTCTTTTTGTAAAATATGTATATGTACCATATCTTCTATACATATTACTGTTGAGGCTAGGATTATTCTATGTGACCGAAATTTTATCCTGTGGTTGTCATCTTCTTCCAAGAGAAATGAAGAGTGAGAAATGTAACATTCTTTTAATATCTCATTATAGTAGATTTTGGTGTGGTGTGGCTCCGCAATTTTTCCTGATTTTGAGTTTTTCATGTAAATTAGATATTTTTCATTTATTTTGAATTTATGACCTGTATTTTGTATTTTGTATTTGCTCTGATGATATTCTCTACAAGTGCAATAAAGATTTTTGCCTCATTATACCATTACATAGTAATGTTTTCATAACCATCTTTAGTAGCACCATCAATAGAATTTATAAGATTTTGAAGATCACTACATCTTAGAATTGCTATCTAATTGCTTTCCCATCATCAACAAATGGATCAAATCATAGAATTCTAAGAAAATAAGATTTTGAAATGCTTTTTTTTTATGACAAGAGAGATAAAAAGCCTCATAATTTCAGAACACATCTAATATACCATCAATAAGATCTTTATATTTTGGCTATGATATATTGTCACTTATATTTTCATGCTTCTAAGCATCCTAATTGTTAGTCAAAACATTATGATTTGGCTAAATATCATCTTAACTAGTAGCCAAAAACATTTTTTTTATTGAAAAATTATGGGGCAAAAATTCATTATATTAGGTAATAGAAGTTTATAAGATAAATCAATTATTATAATAAAATAACTATGATACATTTAAAAAAAAAGATAATAAAAAAAGAAACAAAAGAGTAGAAAATACCAATAATATAACTAAATTAAGTACCAAATTTTGATGCGCCAACATGAGAGCCATGGTTACCAAAATATACCCTCAAGGAATGATATATCCAAACCTTCACTAAAAAGCCAAACATAATAGTACTATTAAGTATCCTCATACATAGTGATAGAAAGCCAAACATCATATTGCTTTTAAGAAGACAAAAGTAATAATAATAGAGTTTTTAATTTTTTGAAGTAAACTAAGATTTAGCACATAAAAATTCAACAATATACAAATACTTGATGAAAAAAATAATAACAAAAATACAATCATCTGAATATAAAGAAAAAAAAAACTCAAAACTCAATAATTTTTCTAAAACGGGTGTTTCCGATGAGATTTCTCTCGAATTATAGTATTTGACTAGGGTAGAAGTGTAGTAGCAACTCTTAGTGAGAGTCATGTAATAACGGTGAAGTTTCTGATAACCACTCCAAAGTTAAGCATACTCATGTGGGAGCACTCCCAAGATGGGTGACCTGTTAGGAAGCTCTTCTGATAGCAAAATCGTGATTCTTTTCAGGCTAAACAGACAATGCATTGGTGCTTGAGAATTTAGATTGCTAAGATAACATTTATTATATCTAAGACAAATATAAGGACTGTTAATATATTATTTATTAGCTGTTAGTATTTCCTTTAATAAATTCCTCATAGTCCGTTCAAAAAGCTTAACCCAAAGAAGGCTGCAACTCCATATATAAAGCTTTCCTTGAGAAGACCATCAAAACCAAGACACTGCTTAATATATGCATTCGAGTCAGCATTTGACAGTTTCAGGAGGACGCAACATATTCATTCCTCATAAACCTTAATAGAATAAATCATTTACATGGAAATAATAAGCAAGGTAACAATGAAATAAAGAACGCATTACCTACCCAGGATGAGAGTACAGACAAGCAACGATAGTATATGGGGCCACTGGGCCACATACAATAAGCAAGCTATCCAGCTGACAAAATATATATATATATATATATATATATATATATATATATATATATATATATATATATATATATATATATATATATATATATATATAAATATAAATAAATAAATAAATAAATAAATAAATAAATAATTCTCGGATCTTATAATATAACATTAAAACTTGTATCTCTATAGTATTTAAACTCCCTAAATCCCATTCGTTCTTACATCACACACACCCACTTTCCAAGTTCCAGTTCCAAAATCTTATTATCATGAAGATAATAACACTCTTCTTATTACTCCTAGCCATTCTCCTCTTCCTCCAAACAATCATCGTAAGCCTCCGGCGGCGGCGCTACCGGCTCTGCTACCTGATTGACTACGTGTGCCTGAAGCCTTCCGATGACCGGAAGCTGTCAACAGACATTTGCTCTGAGCTGGTGCGGCGGGCGGGGCCCTCCCTCCCGCTCCCGGACCTCCGCTTCCTCCTCAAGGTGATCGTGAATTCAGGCATTGGGGAGGAGACCTACGTCCCCCGCAGCATCGTGTCCAGCCTTTCGCCGTCGGCGCGGCTCTCCGACAGCCTGTCGGAGATGGACGAGTGCTTCGTCCCGGTGCTTGACCTCCTCTTCGCCCGCACGGGCATCCACCCCTCTGCGGTCGACATCCTGGTGGTGAACGTCTCCCTGTTCTCCCCCTCGCCGTCCCTCTCGTCACGCGTCGTGCGGCGCTACGCCATGCGGGACAACGTACGCACCTTCAACCTCTCAGGGATGGGGTGCAGCGGAAGCGTGGTGGGGGTCGACCTCATCCACTCCCTCTTCGCCTCCCGCGGGCCGTCCCCGTCCCTCGCCGTGCTCGTCTCCTCGGAGTCCATCGGCCCCAACTGGTACGCCGGCAGCGAGAAGTCCATGATGATCACCAACTGCCTCTTCCGCTCGGGGGCTGTCGCCGCCCTCTTTGTCAACGACCCGCGCCTTGTCCCGCACTTGCGGCCGAAGCTCAAGCTCCGGTGCCTCATGCGCACGCACACCGGGGGCACGGATGCGGACGCTTATGCGTGTGCCATGCAGGCCGAGGATGCGGACGGGCGGGCCGGGTTTCGCCTCGGCAAGGCGCTGCCGCAGGTGGCCGCGGCCGCGTTCCGCGAGAATTTGAGGCGGGTGGCGCCGAGGGTGCTGCCGTGGGGGGAGCTGCTGAGGTGGGCGGTGGGGAGGGGGGTGAGGATGGGGCGCGGGGTCCAGCACTTCTGCCTGCACACCGGAGGTGCAGCTGTGATCCGAGCCGTGGGGCGCAGCCTGGGGCTTGAGGAATACGACCTTGAGCCCGTCAGGATGACACTCCACAGGTTCGGGAACACATCCGCCAGCAGCCTCTGGTACGTTCTTGGGTACATGGAAGCCAAGGGCAGGCTCAGGAGAGGGGACAGGATCCTCATGGTCAGCTTTGGGTCCGGGTTTAAGTGCAATAGCTGTCTTTGGGAGGTGGCTAGGGATGGGGTGGACGATAAGGGCGTTTGGGAGGACTGCATACATTTTTATCCCATCAACGCTAACAAAGCCAATCCTTTTCTTGAGAAGTTCAGCTGGGTTAACAAGGAGGGCTGAGTGAGTGAATGATATTATGGTTTAGTGATTCAAATTTAAGATTTAATTTTTTAATATGTCAATAGTTCAAATCGATCAGCTTAATTTCTCTTAAGAAAAATATAAATAAGAAAACTAAAGGAGAATTAAATTATTTATTTATTTTTTGTTATATTATTAGATTGATTGATTAAAATGATTGATTTGAATTGCCATAACTTCAATTTAATTGTTTTGTTAGTGATGAATGGTGTTGAATAGGCCATAATTATTGCTGGTTTTGGTTTGTAACTGTGAATGAAGTACTTTGTGCTGTACATTCAAGAAGGAGTATTATTACACTTATACATTAGTATATACTAAAATATATAGATGATGTATTAATCTAATGTGTAAGTAAATTATTAGTTGAATATATTTTTTGATAAGACCTATAAATAAAAACTATAAAAAAAAAATTGTAATTGGTTCTGAATATTTTTTGGTGTATATTCTTATGTAATTATAGCATTTTTCAATGTCTTTTTTTTTTTCTTTTTGTTTTAATGTGTTTTTAATAAGTTTGTAGGATATTTGGAGCATCATATAATTCTTTTAGATTGCTATTAACTCAAAATAGTATTACATAAAAGAAATGTTTCTTTTTGAAACATGAAACTTTATATTAATTTTCATTTTTGCATCTCTATCGTTTTTTTACTATTTTTTGAACAAAGTATTGCAATAAATATCTATTTTATGTTATAGATATTAATATGATATTAAATTAGTAAGCAAATTTTTTTATTAAAAATGTAAACTTAACTTATTGCCTTGTTTAGGGCTGTCTAACGTCCGTGAATTTTGAGTGTACAGTAAAATTTGATTACTTGTAATCAGATTAGTTTACGTTATTTGATAGTTTTACAGAAAAGTGTGATATTTTAAATAAATTGGAAATTATCCTAGAATTTTTTTTTTTTACATTTTTTAGAGTTACGTTCGAATGAAAAGTTCTTGAATTATTCGTTTCGTCTAATTGATTTGATATTTTTGTATGATTCATTCGAATGAAACGAACGGACGAATCGTTCATTTAAACGAATCGTTCGTTAGAACTAGAACGATTCCTTCGAATCGTTCGTTCGAACTAAGAATTCACAGGAATCATTCGTTTGTTGGAGAAGATGAATGTGTTCGTTCGTCGGTTAGTTCACTTGCTCGCTCGGCTGCTTCATGAATTCTCCTAATACTCCCGATTCGAACGTAATTCTTTTACCCGTTTCTATAAATAATAAAGCAAAATTGAATTATAGTGTAAAATTTTTTCACCCGTTTTACTTAATGCAAAACGCCGGTAATTTGTTTGATAGCCTTAGAAAATGTCTTCCAAAGATTTCTTTGGAAGGGATCTTTTGGTGTAAACCTCAGGAATTTGATGGATTGGGCATTCAAAAGTTTAATTATTTAGAGTAAAGATTAATTACTGAGCACATATTTAACTTAAAAAAGATATTTTGTGAGGAACGCCTCATTCAAAAAGAATAGATAAGGGTACCTAAATAAATTTAGAAATGAAGCTAATATTAGTGGGGTATTATTTAGTGATGCAAATGATCGAACCCTAAATCCCGAGTGATTTGTCATTCTTGAGCTATATCCCAAGCAAATTTCTCTAATCAACGCAAACCAAATATTATGAGAATTAATCAATGAATTAAAAAGCAGCAAAATCTATTAAAAAGTTGAGTGATAAAAAACATTTGAATAAAAACTAGTATGCAGGATCTCTCAACGAAGAAACAAAGAAATGTTAGGATTATTATGACGGGTGAGTTTGAGTTGATGTTACAAAAGTAAAATACAGAAATTCACACGAGAGTACAGAATCACTGCCACAAACATCCCAAACACAAGAATTTATGTGTAAAACTCAAAATCTGGAAAAAATGACGGAGCCACACCACCACAAAAAATTCACTATATGAAGAATACAAGATTACAAAGTACAAATCAAGACTTGAACCTTTGGAGGAACAAAAAGATCTCCGCCCAGGAACACACCCAATCCTTGTCTCTCTTCAACACTCTCAAACCCTCGCACAAGTTTTCTCCCAAAGGCTCAATGTCATCTCAAGAGGCACTCACACTCTATCTTACAAATTAGGGCTTCCAATAGGCTCTAAAACAAGCCCAAGATCGCCCGAAACAGCTCACAAATGGCCACAGAACGCTTGTTTTTGTGTTTGACCCTCCATGGACACTTGAGCACCAAGCTTCTATTCCACGGGCACCTGGGCGCACCTGAGTGTCCATGCTTCTGTTCCACAGGAGCCCCCTCCTCGGGCTATAGACCCTATAGGGCACCTGAGCACCCGGTTTGATGCTGGCTAGTGTAGTCTTGCCCCGAAACCCCCAAAACACCTAGGAAGCCACCAGAACTCCGTCCGCACCACCTTTGGTGATTCAATTAATCTCCACAACTTAATAAGAAAATGAGAAGAATCAACTCCTTCGATCTAAAGAAGACATTCATAAGAAGTTTAATTGGGTTAACAAACATAAATTGAATCTATACCTTTAGAACAACAATAACATAATTGTATCAACTATTTCTTAAGAAAGTTACACTTCTAAAAAAAAGTGGAGTTATTTTCATCGATGATTGGCTTGATTATCAACAGTACAAAAAACTCAATCGGGATCAAACTTCACGGTATCCTGCCTAAGGAGGTCCAAAACCCTCCTAGGGAGCACATCTCCCTTAGCAAAAGAAAAAATCATCTTGACGGGCATAAAGAGCACAAAAGTCCGTCACCCGATTCGCATCGCGTGATCAGTGGGAAAATATAACACGAGAAAAAATAATAAAAAAGGCAAGGTGATCGGCATGCTGCTTTTCACCTCGTGAACGGAGATTCCTCTTTTAGAGACACCTAAGTCTCCAAACCGCTCCCATGCAGTAACCCTTAATGATGACGCCATTCGTATCCACCTCTGTAGCCACAAAGGCTTGTCGCAGTATAGTCGTTGTCTGAATTTCTGCCTGGAGAGGAGACTGGGCCTGTAAGCTAGCTCCTGCAACAACCAGTAACTGTCCGTCTAAGAGTTTCAGACCATAACAACCCCAAAGACAGTAGGCTCTCCGTAGCTATAGGAAGCATCTATGTTGCCCTTCAGCTAACGAGTGTGGGGGGGTAATCAAGATTTGTGAATTAATAAATAAGTTATATTTGATGTCTATATATTTTGTCTTTTAAATCACTCAATATGATCATGAGGCTAGAGGACTTGTTACCCCAAAATCAGTGCTAGATTAGCTTCCGCTAACCCGACATCAGGTCCTCACAATTGGTATCAAAGCAGGATTGAGTGTAAACTTAAGAGAGATAATATATAAATGTCAAATCATAATTCATTTTGAGAAGAGAGAAGAATAACATAAATCTATGTAATTTAAACTTTCAACATTTAGGCAAAAAAATGGATTCAGGCTAAGGATTTATGAGCACCCCAACTGAAGCCCCAAACAAGGCACCTATATCAATGAAAGTTCCAGAAAGTACCAACGATCGCTTTATGGAAGTCATTCTGGAGCTCCTAGCTAACCAAAAGAAAATAGCTCTATCAAACTCCGTTCAATCACCCCAAAAGCATCATTCTGATAGAATTTTTTAATCTTTCCTCAAATTAAATCCACCAGTATTTCATGGGACTATTTTCCCTATAGAGGCCGAAGACTAGCTAAGAGAGATAGAGAAGACACTAGAAAGTATCGAGTGTTCAAACGAAAATGCGGTGCAAGTGACTCGCTAACTATTTAAAGGCGAAGCTAGCCGATGGTGGGAGTCTATCGCCATTACCGATTTCACTGGCATAAAATTGGAGAACATCAGTTGGTGAGCATTTTCAGAAGTATTCCGAGCCAAATACGTCCCACAAACTGCCCAAAACATCATGGAGAACCAATTCATGAAATTGGTTCAAGGTAGCAATTTTGTGGCCAACTATGAGGCCGAGTTCACGAGAATGTTAAGGTACGCTCAGAGCTTGATAAGTACAGAAAAAGATTTGTGAATAAATAAATGAGTTATATTTGATGTCTATATATTTTGTCTTTTAAATTAATCAATATAATCATGCAACTAGAAGACTTGTTACCCCAAAATCAGTGTTGGATTAGCTTCTGCTAACCCAACATCAGGTCCTCACAATTGGTATCAGAGCAGGATTGAGTGTAAACTTAAGAGAGATAATATATAAGTGTCAAATCATAATTCATTTTGAGAAGAGAGAAGAATAACATAAATCTATGTAATTTAAAATTTCAACATTTAGGCAAAAAAATAGATTCAGGCTAAGGATTTATGAGCACCCCAACTGAAGCCCCAAACAAGGCACCTATATCAATGAAAGTTCCAGAAAGTACCAACGATCGCTTTATGGAAGTCATTCTGGAGCTCCTAGCTAACCAAAAGAAGATAGCTCTATCAAACTCCGTTCAATCACCCCAAAAGCATCGTTCTGATAGAATTTTTTAATCTTTCCTCAAATTAAATCCACCAGTATTTCATGAGACTATTTTCCCTATAGAGGCCGAAGACTAGCTAAGAGAGATAGAGAAGACACTAGAAAGTATCGAGTGTCCAAACAAAAATGCGGTGCAAGTGACTCGCTAACTATTTAAAGGCGAAGCTAGCCGATGGTGGGAGTCTATCGCCATCACCGATTTCACTGGAATAAAATTGGAGAACATAAGTTTGTGAGCATTTTCAGAAGTATTCCGAGCCAAATACGTCCCACAAACTGCCCAAAACATCATGGAGAACCAATTCATGAAATTGGTTCAAGGTAGCAATTTTGTGGTCAACTATGAGGCCGAGTTCACGAGAATGTTAAGGTATGCTCAGAGCTTGATAAGTACAGAAAAAGCAAGGTGCAACTGTTTTCTATCCAGGATGAATGACACCCTCCGTTGGAGCCTGCTTCCATTTAGGCATACTCCGAACTTTTAGAATGTGCATTAATCACGAAACATGAAGAATTCACACATGATAAGGGAAAAGGCAGGATCATCTCATGAAGGACCAATGAACTTTCAAAAGACAACAACACAACCCACATGTTAGAATATTCCAGTTAACTTCTGAGAATCTTGAGCCAGGAATAAGAGGAGATTGTTGGAGACCTCATCTCTACGACAAGTGCTACCATGATGACAAAAGATGTTTTCTGTGCGGCAATCCCGGCAACCAAATTCGAAAATGTCTATCCGTGAGAGCGATAGACAGAGTGACCATTAAAAGAGGCACAAACATAACAATAATTGTAACCCCATTCCGTGCCCAAACAAGAGGAGTTGCCCCAGAACCAGCCAACGCCCCAAGGCCACCAATTGCATCGGCATTCAACCAAAGAAAAGGACCCACACCTCGTAACCCTACTTCTGCAAGAATTTACACCCTCATTCCAGTCTTAGCACCTGGAGACAACAATGTAGTATCAAGTATTCTATTCTTCTCGTTCTTCTTTTTCTTTTGCACTTATAAAGTTAGTACAAAATGCTCATAGTTCATATTTAGGCATGCTATTTATTAATAACATATTATGTGACACCTTATTTGATACGGGGGCAACCACTCTTTCATATCAGAAAAATTTGCAACCACACTAGAACTACCATTCTCCCATTTGGCAACAACACTAAATATTGGGTTACCTTCTTGAGCTATTCTGCAATTTTAATATCCCCATCAAAGGTGAAATATTCAAGGCTTCATTAGTAATTCTACCAATCACCAACTTTGACATTATTATAGTAATGGATTGGTTAAGCAAGCATGATGTTGTAATCAACTGCCAGAAGAAAAAGGTCACAATCAAAAGTGGAAAAATATTAACAGTATTTACCGAAAGACAAAGCCTATTAGCTTCCTTAATAAACCTGATGAAGGCAAGAAAACTGATGAAGAAAGAATGTAGCGCTTACTTAATAACAATGATGGGAGAAAGAAATGAGATTGCGCCTTTATCAAAAATGCACATTCTCCTTTGAAGATGTATTCCCTGAAGATTTACTTGAGCTACCACCCGTAAGAGAAATTGGATTCTCAATAGAACTAGTTTCGGGAGCCCAATCCAAGTCAAAATCACTATACTGTATGACACCAAAAAAGCTCTAGAAATTATACCAATAACTTCAAGAGCTAATCGGCAAATGATTGATCCGGTAAAACATGTCCCCTGGGAAGCCCCGGTACTATTCATGAAAAAAGACAGATCTATGCGTATGTGCATAGATTATAGATAACTCAACAAGGTAACAGTGAAAAATAAATATCCTCTACCTTGCATCGATGACCTCTTTGATCAACTGGCTGGAGCTAAAATACTCTCCAAGCCCGATTTAAGGTCTGAATATCACCAAATAAGAGTCAATGAAGAAGGCATCCCCAAGACTGCATTTATAACTCGCTTCGGACACTATGAGTTCTTAGTCATGTCCTTTGGACTCACAAACGCACCATCTATCTTCATGAATTTGATGCAGAGAATACTCCGACCCTTCCTCGATAAATTCGTGATAGTCTTCATTGATGATATCTTAATATATTTCAAGTCTATGGAGGATCACGAGATTCATTTGAAAGTAGTATTGGGAACTCTTAAGGAGCACCAATTATTTGCCAAATACTCAAAATTTGAGTTTTAATTGAACTCGATAGCATTTTTAGGGCATGTAGTAAATGCTGAAGGAATCAAAGTAGATCAAAAGAAGATCAGTACCATACAAGAATGGCCCCAACCAACATCCGTAACTGAGATTCACAGCTTCCTAGGACTGACAGGATACTACCGAAAGTTTGTCAAGGGATTCTCAAATCTGGCCAAACCATTAACACAACTAACTCAAAAAGCAACACCATTTATATGGAGTAATGAATGCAAAAAATCATTTCTAAGAATAAAGCAAGCCCTCACAACTGCACTTGTCTTAATCCTACCTCAAGAAGGTAAGAACTACAAGGTGTACATGGATGCTTTATTGACAGGACTAGGGTGTGTCCTCATGCAAGACAAGCACATTATTGCTTACGCTTCAAGGTATTTAAAGACACACGAAAAGAACTACCCAGTTCATGATTTAGAGCTAGCCGCGATAGTTTTTGCCGTAAAAATATGGAGGCACTATCTTTATGGAGTGAAATGTAAGATCTTCACAGATCATCAAAGTTTAAAATACATCTTCACGCAGAAAAAATAATAAATTGCCACCAAAAGAGATGGCTGGAACTACTCAGTGACTATGACATGGATATTCAATATCATCTTGGCAAAGCTAACTTGGTCGCAGATGCTTTAAGTATAAAGGAAATACTGAACACCTTAATCTCAATAAATTCATTTGAAGAAGAATTCCAAAAGCTTAATATAATACCCATTATTAAAGATCAGTTAAACGAATTGCTTAACGTTAATACTGTAGGACCTACCTTCGTACAAAGCATATTGGATGCTCAAAAAATTAACGAGGAATACCCCAAGTTGAAAGCAGAAATAGAAGATGATCATAAAACAAAGTTGCAGCTGCAAAAAGGAATTCATATATATATATGATGGTAATAGAATTTGGGTCCCGAATAATTCTAGCATTCAAAATCAAATATTAAACAATGTTCACAACTCATGCTATACAGTATATCCCAGAAGCAACAAATGTATCAAGATCTAAAATTAGCATTCTGGTGGCCTAGACTCAAGCGAGAGATAGCTGAATTTGTGGCTAAGTACCACGTTTGTAGTCTAGTCAAAGTAGAGCACCAACGACCTGATGGACTTTTGCACCCACTAGAAAACTTAGAATGAAAGGTCAGATATCTCCATAGATTTCATAATGGGATTGCTAAAAAGTAAATTAGGAGCAGATACCATATGAGTCATAGTTGATAATTAACAAAGTTAGCCCACTTTATCCCAATAAAGCAAACAAACTCAGTAAAAAAACTGATAAGATTATATATTAGGGAGATCGTCAAACTGTATGGAATCCCCAAAGCTATAATTTCAAATAGAGATGGCAGGTCTACTTCTCGATTTTGGCAAGCAGTACATCAAAATTTAGGAACCACTTTAGCCATGAGCATGATATTTCACCCTCAAACGGATGAACAAACAGAGAGAGTCAACTAAGTACTTGAAGATATCTTACGTTTATGCTTGTTAGACTTTAGTGGAAATTGGGAGAAACACCTTCCACTTGTAGAATTTGCTTATAATAATAGCTACTAATCGAGCATTGAGATGGCCCCTTATGAAACCTTATATGGGAGAAAGTGCAGTACTCCTCTAGACTGGACACAAGTTGGAGATGTTCAAATTTATTGATCTGAGTTGATTGAATAAATAAATGAAAAGATATGGCCAATCAAGAGCATAATTGCGGCAACCTATGACCGATAAAAGAAATACCACGATGCAAAACACCTGAGGCTAGAATTTCACATTGGTGATCTTACTTATCTAAAGTTTAGCCCTATGAAAGGAATTCATCGCTTTGGAGTAACTGAAAAACTGAGTTCCAGATATATTGGACTCTTCGAGTAACAGCAAAATTTGAAAGCTCGGCTTATATACTTAAACTTCCTGAAAGATTTACATCCACGCACAGCGTATTCCACGTTTCAACACTCCGCAGATGCCTTCAGGAATCCACTCAACAAATCTTAGTTTCGACAGTAGAAATTCAGCCTAATTTGACGTATATCGAAAAATCTCTAAAAATCATTGAAAAAGGCCGCCGCAAATTAAGAAGCAGAATAATCCCGATGATCAAAGTTCAATGGCATAATCATACAACGAAGGAAGCCACGTGAGAAAGAGAAGATGATATACGAAGAAAGTATCCATAATTATTTTTGAATTAAGGTACCCCCAAAACTCCCTTTAAGACTTTATTTTTATTCTTGATATCGAGGGAGACATCATTTTTAAGTATGAGAGTTTGTAATGACCCAATGTTGTTACTTTGTAAATTAGGTCAAATCCCACCTCAGACATCAGGATCCCGTGGAACTTCAAATTAGGGAAAACAAAAATTTTTATTAAATATAAATAATTTTTAGATCAAAATGCCCTAGTTTGGGAGAATTCAGATAACGAAAACTCCAATTTTATTTTTTTGAATTTTTTAAATTTAATAAATTGAGAAAATTAAATACGTGTCTGAATTTATCAAGTTTAATGCTATTATATTAAGTATATTATTTAAAGGCTGCTCAAAAAGTTTCATCGATTTTAGAGAGCCGGTTCAACCTCAATTAATTTTTGAAGTTTCAAATTTCATAAATTAATATAAAATAAAACATTATTTCAAATTGAAAATTTTTAGCACGAGGGTGTTCGTTAAATCATAACACACCTCGGTGTCAAGTTTTGTTACTTTTGAACGTCAAACGGCAAAAAAACACGAAAATTTTATTTAAATAATTATTTCAATTTTCCTTTTTTTTTTTTTTTAGTATTAAGTTTTATTATTTTTCTTCACTAAATGAATGCCAAAACAACTTTTCCAATATAGAGTTTAATTATTACAATGACTTTTGCAAATATAATCTTCCCTCCAACAATCTTTTCCCTTAAAAAAAAGGAGAACGGGTTTACTCATTTATATGGTTAAATATTTTTAAACAGTGGGGTCCTCTTTTTATATGCCGGATCTTTTTTTTTTTTTATATATATTAACTTGTATAACTTATACTATTTATATATGATCACCTATTCTAAATTCGAATAAATAAAAATTATATATTATATAAAGTGACGACATTCAATATATTAAATCTTTAGAATTGGCTAAATAGCTAACCCTAAAATTCCGTAATTCCATTGTTAATTTGTATTTTTTATTCCGCTTATTAATAAAACTATATTTTTATTGAAGTTAAATAAAGGTTATTTATTATTAAATATAAAATTAAAAATTTTTTAATTTGTTTACAACACACTAACCATAAGTTATATAACAGTTAAAAGTTATAAGATTATTATTAGTAATTAGTCAAATGAACTTACCGAGTCGCACATACACCCTAATACATGTCCCTCTACGCTGAGGACATCCTATAATAGCGGGAGATCTGGTGATATTTTTTTTAGGCTTTCTTAAATTTAGGTTAAGTTGTTTAATGGTAGGCATAATTATAATAATAAATATTAGTATTATATAATTTGATAATTTAAAGTAATTTGGTTTATATTCATCTTAACCTAAAGTTTCATTATTTTAAAGTATTTTTATTTTTTATGAAAAATATTAAATTAATATGAATACGAAGGGATTACTCAATCTTTTATATCAGTTTCTACAGCTACATAATATGAATATGAAGGGATTACCCAATTTGATCAACGATACCGTAATCTCTAGCTTCTGTTGCTGACATAAAAACATCCATTTCCATATATTCAGATATAACCCATAAAGGCTTACCCGTTCTTTGTACATAGACTCGTGTTAGAGTTTCATGAAGTTTTAATATCTCTTCGGCTTCCATAATAAAATCTCCTGCTTGTGCTTCGTAAAAAGAGTTAACAGGTTGATGAATCATAACCCTGATATTTAGTATTTTAGTTTTCATAAAATAAAAAATTAAACATACACCGTACAGACATATTGGCCTATTCATTTTGCATTGCATATGGCTCTGTAAGTGAATCTATTTTATTAGACCGAATAAGAATTAAATATCCTTTTATATCCTTCCTTTAATTTAGAGCTTGATGTTTTTGTTACTTTTTTTTTATTTTTTATTAAATTATAATATATATTTTAATTTAAAATATTTAATTTCGCACTTCCAAAGTTTCTTTAAATTTCTTTTTTAAAATTCAAAATATAAATATAAAAGATCTTTAATTTGGTAAAGATATATGTGATGCTTGATTTTATTCTTATCTTACACATAAATATTAATATTTATTAATATTTATGTGTAAGATAAGAATAAAAATTGTTTCATATTACTATCTACTATATTTTGATGTAAAATTATATGTAAAAAAAAATAATTAAAATATATATAAATTATATAAATATCTAATATAATGTTTTATTAAAATATCAAATTTTAAGTGCCATGCTATTTTTACTAATTTTACAAAATTATTTTTTATTTTTATTTTTTATCATTAATTTATTAATATATTTTTTTTTTAAAAAAAAAGCTAAGGCATTTTTTTTTAATTGGCGCCAAGCGTTAGGGAATGCTAAACGTTCGGTAATTTCTCCTCCAACCAGAACTAAAGATCCCATCGATGCGGCTAATCCAATACATATAGTATTTATATCTGGTGAGATGAATTGCATAGTATCATAAATAGCTATTCCAGGTATTATCCAACCTCCTGGAGAGTTTATAAATAGATAAATATCTTTAATTTCATCTTCTATACTTAGATAGATCATAAGACCAACAATTTGATTTGATATATCACTATCAATCCCTTGTCCTAAAAAAAACAATCTTTCTCGATAAAGTCGATTGATTAAGGAATTATTATCCTAGCTAAACCATACGTGCACTTTTTAATACATATGATTTTAGTTATTTCATAAGATCTATAAAATATAAAAAATAATCAATGTGTAAATTCAAGTATTTTTGGATTATTTTAACATTATGTTTGACCTAGTATAAATTATATATAATATATATTTATATTATTATTTTAATATTTTAACAGCAAAATATAAATAAGAAATCCAGTTGAGTTACTTTAGTCTTTAGTAATTTAACAGCTAATTGATGCATTGGTTCATCGACGAGTAAATCAACGATGTATTTTATTGTTTCTTAATAAGGTTTTTCTTTTAGGTTATTATTCTACTCCGTATCTTATTTTAATAAATTGAGAAAATTAAATCTGTGTCTGAATTCATCAAGTTTAATGCCATTATATTAAGTATATTATTTAAAGGCAAAAAGTTTCATCGATTTTAGAGAGCCGGTTCAACCTCAATTAATTTTTGAAGTTTCAAATTTCATAAATTAATATAAAATAAAATATTACTCCAAATTGAAAATTTTTGGCACGAGGGTGTTCGTTAAATCATAACATACCTCGGTGTCAAGTTTTGTTACTTTTGAACGACAAAAAAACACGAATAATTTATTTAAATAATTATTTCAATTTCCTTAACTTTTTCTGTTCCTCCCCCCGATCGTAGGCTCTGTCACTGGACAGAGCATGCTGCGATGTAGAGTCCTGCGCCATTTTAGCACAGGCTGGTCGGCCCATCTGGCCGACCAGCACCCCTCCTCCTTCCCCCCCTCAGCACTTCCTTCTCCTCCCCATATCAGCAGCCCAGCCCTCCACTGCCAGCCAACCAGCCAACAGCCTCTGGCCACCCCTCCAACCACCCCCTTCAACCACATTCGGCTCCCGACAACCTTAACCCTAGGTTAAAGGAGGAAGAAAAATGGGAAGAAAAGAGGAGAAATTATTTTACATTTTTTATTATTTTATTTTCTTTATTTCTTTTAATTTTCTTATTAATAAATATACTATTATATTATGTCATTTTATTATTATTGTTGTCATTAATTAATAATGAATAATAGTACAAATGCTATAAAATGACTATTATTTTCATTCTGTCAAAATAACAGATACACGCACAAATTGGTGGATACAAAATTTGCAAGGTGCAGTTGGTTTCTAGATGTATTGAAGGATTATCATCAAACAAGTTTAGTCACATTTAGGCACACTAGCTTTCTAGATGTTCGAGAGAGTTCCACTATGATTTAACACAATAAACAAGTGATTACCGAGAGGGCAAGAAAAAGACACTACAAAATTCCACTAATTAAGGAGAAATATTAAGAAGATCGAGGCCCAACTCACCTACAGTTATAGTATACCAGATAACACCTAGTCCACTCAGGCCAACATCAGTAATTAGGTGCCAAAGGTCACATCCCTTTGGCAACTACTATTTGGGGGAAATCAATGCTTCAAGTGTGGTCGACAAGGCAACAATTATCAACACTATAGAGCCACTCACGCTATAGATAAGCAAGTACTTAGAGGGGCCAAACATGCTAAGAGATAAGCTCCCGCTCTAGTCTTCATTGTCGCAGAAGTTCCTGAAGTCAGGACATAATGGCAGGTACAAAAAACCTCATAAATGTATCTAGTGTAATTTTTTTCTTCAAGTTAATTAGTACACCTTATATTCAAGAGACTTATGAGATGTTTTATAACTATTATGCTACAAACCCAAAACTCTTAGGTTAATGAATGGTGATGTCGAGAACAATATTATTTTTAAGTGATGTAGTCTGTAACAATCCAATGATGTTACTAGGCCAATTAAAATTAAATCCAAATGGATTAAGTCAAAATCCAAATCCATATTTAAGTAACATAAAATCAAAATAAAAATACCACGAGGTAAAACATAGTATAAGGATCATATGACTCAAATTTTAGTGCAATTCGGATCTTGATTATCTTTAAAATAATTTTAATATTTTAATTTTGATAATTAATAGAAAATAAAATAAGAATCAAAATTCATATAATTATGTGATTTTGGATCGAGTATCAAATGAAGATACTATGTTTCAGTTTTTGTCAAATTTAAAGTTTAGTATTTGATAGAATAAATTTTCAAAATTTTAATATTTAAAATTAATATAAAATAAAATATAAATCAAAACATAATAATTTAAGTATGAGCGCATTCTTGTATGATTGAATATCAAATGAATGGTCTATGCAATAAGAAGCCAAATGGTCCTTTCACCTATGCGTAGAAGGTCCCACTAAATATAGCATCTAATAGCAGCATCATAAGGTTTTCCTTTATTTTGAGTTGCATTTTTTGAAGAAACGCTCCAAAAGCACTCCTCTAATTTCATTCAACTAGCTTGAATTCTATTAATTGTATTGCTCTATATTTCACCATTTTTTGAATAAATCAACCAATGTATTTAAATCTATCACTCTTCTTGATCATATGATTTTCAATAGTTGTTCTCAAGATTATAGCTTCTATTACGATTACACTTGCACTCTATATATTAAGATGATTTCTTTTTAAATCAGAGTAGTTCTATACAATTTGAGTTTTGGTTTCTCCCTCTTATAAATTAATAGAATGTCAATTGCAGATAACATGCTCCAAGGAACCTTCTCTTGAATGTGTTCGATAAGAACATTGATAATAAAGCAAAAAAGATATGGACTAAGAGTAGAGCCTTAGTGTAATCCAATAATAATAAAAAAAGATAAAATACATTGCAATCAAACACATGTTACAGCCCCTTAATGACATAAATATATGTCACATAATTTTTTTTCTCTCTCTAAACTCTCCAAAGAACTTGTGTGCTCTATCATAAGCTTTTTTTAAAATCAATAAAAATTAAATAAAGATCTTGTTCACAAGGGCAAGAACTCACTGGCTCCCCAAAGTTGCAACATAAGAAAATCCACACCATAAGACCAAAAGTGCCATTAATTTGGAGATGTAAATTCAACGTGACAATCATCCTAGTCCCAAAAGTGGTAAAAAACCTAATAGTTTGATCAAAAACCATCATGAACGATAAGACAATTGTGATCATGATCAATTATCATGGTGAGTGTAATCATAATCATCATTTATACAATTCAAACCATCATGATCATTATCAATAGCATTATTATCCTCACTATTCTTATCCAACCTGATCTCAGTCGGGGTCATTCTCCTTTACGATTCTCAGAGAGATCTATCCAATCACATATTCACCTTAATCATTCTCATGATCATCACCATGATCCATCATTCCAATACTTTAGTATGAACATATGAGCAATGCAACAAAATTTTTTCCTAATTACAATTTTACACCTAAATTTTAGATTATGCAAAACTACTAGTGTGTACAATCATGGAGCAGAAATCCGCTACAGGTAATCTAGGTTGGAGCTCGCAATAGCCAACAATAGATAATTTATCATTTAGCATCCAACAAAAAAGTATAATAAAGAAGAAAAACGATTGGATCATCAAATAAAGTGAAAATGGAATTCCAATGGGTTCCAAGACAAGACTACATCAACAAACAGAGAACTAGGCTCCCAGGCGCACCCCTGGGCTCCCAGTAAAAGCAGGCTGAGAGTCTGGCGCCTAAAAGCAGCAGCAAGCTGAGACATGGGCGCCCAGGCACCCATGAAGCTAGCCCAAGCTCAAGGCTTTGGCGCCTAGGCACATGCAATGAATTAATCTGAAAGCGATGTGCCCCATGAGCTGTTTAGGGAACTTTAGGGCTTGTTTTATGCCCCATATATAAACCCTAGAGTGAGAGCTATTGGAAGAATTGAAGAGGAGAAGGGGAACTCAAAGGTTGGGGCAATTTATTCCTTCATCTAGTGATTGAAAAGTTCTCTGTAACTCTATATTCATCTCTTTGCTAGTGAATTTTCTTGTAGTGGTGTGGCTCTATGAATTTTCTCATTCTTAGATTTTCCACGTAAAATTTTTTGTGTTCGTATGCTTGTGGTTTGTACAGTAATTATTGTGTTGTGATTTATTTCTTGCTTGTGTTGGTTGTTATTTCATGTTGCTTTGGTGACTTTTAGTGGTCAAATCCTGATCTCATCCCTAACATAAATCTTGATTACTATCAAATTTGTAGGAACTGTTCTAAGATCTTGATTCATATTTTGAATTAGAATCCAAGTTTATGCAGAAAAAATTCCGATCCATGATTATCTAATTAACACATATTTTCAATAATTAGCAAATTAAGTGTACTCAAAACAAAAATCAGATGTAAATTTCAACCTTAATTGACCGGCTCAGCTTTTAAATACAGATCTTAATGTTGAATATTTTTTAAATTAAATCAGAAGGAGAGAAGAATCTGATGCCAAGTGGTGCTAATCTGGCTTTTCGTAATTGACGTCGAGTTAACCAAGCATAATGGTTATTTTTGTAATCGACGAAAAGTTATGATAGTCAAATTGTAACCTATGTTAATTTATGGTTGTATAATGGTGATCAATTTGTAATTGACGAAAAATTAAATTGTCATAATAACAATTTAATTTTTAACCAATGGAGGGGTAAAACCATTATAAATAAGAATGGTTAGGTTCATCTCAAGGTGTATTGGGATTTTGGGTTTAGAAACTCTATTCTAATTATTTCTTCTCATACAGTAAAATTATCTTCCTCTCCTCCCCGTAGACGTAGGTGATCACCACCAAATCACGTCAATTCTTTTGTGCTTGTGATTGTGCAGTGATTGTATTTGGTTTTCTCTTGTTTGTTGTTGTTTAGTCAATCCTAACAAGTGGTATTTAAGAGAGGTTGTCAAAAATAGTATACTTTTAATTATTTTGTATAGGAGTGCTTGAATTCTGGGATTGAGCACTATTTCACAGTGAGAGAGACACCACAACAAAATGGGATAACAGAGCAAATAAATCGGATCTTGGTGGAGTCCAATGTTAGGTTGGAGAGAATCTGTTGAGAGGGGGACCTATATTATGCCCGTTATTTAGTGAACCGTTTTCGCTCAGCTGCAATAAATAAGAAGACTCCAATGGATTATGGTTTGGATGTCCTGTTGGAGATTACAGTTAGTTCAAAAATTTTGGGTGCCCAACTTATTATCGTGTGAGGAAGGATAAGCTGGAGCCACGAGCACGGAAGGTGATCGTTATTGGATTTCAATGCAGAATCAAGGGATACAAGCTATATAACCCGATTAATAGGAGGATTGTTACTTGCAGAGATGTCACATTTGATGAGGGGTTCTTCTTGAGACAAAGAAATTCAAATCAAGTGGAGATTAGTGTAGACAAATAGAGAGTGGAGTTTGATGTAATCCCATTTGTTCCTCAGGGTTCTTCCCATCAAAATTTGATTGTTGAAGATACTCCTACACTTGATGACCACATTGGTGATGAGGATGAAGATGACACTATTGACGAGGCTCCTATTCAGGAGTTAATTGCTACAAATAGAATTCGATGAAAAATAGCTTAGAGGCTGGCTTGGTTAAGCGACTACATCAATTATGCATTGTCAGTAGGAGAGGAAGAGGTTCCCTCTCAGTACAAGGAGACAATGACGAGTCCAGAGAGAGCTCTGTGGAGGCAAGCCATGAATGAAAAGATGTAATCTCTTCATAAGAACAGTGTATGGAGGTTGGAGAAACTCCCTTATAGAAGAAAATCCATTGGGTGTAAATGGGTATTTTCAAAGGAGGGATTTTCTGGAGCTGATGTGCGATACAAGACTAGACTAGTGGAAAAAGGCTTTGCACAGAATAAATGTATTGATTATAATGAGGTGTTTTCCCCAGTTGTCAAACACTTATCAATCCGTGTTTTTCTAGAACTTGTAGCACATTTAGATTTTTTATTGAAGCAACTCAACGTTAAAACACCATTCTTAAATAGAGAACTAGAAGATGATATATATATGGTGCAACTCCCAGGGTGTGTACAAGACAAGAATTGGCACAAGCAGTTGGTATTGTGCAAATACATGCATAATCCGGAAAAGAGTCATTAGAAAGCAGTGATGGATATTTTAGATATCTCAAGAATACAGTTGGTGATGGTTTATTATTCCAAAAGAAGCCATCAATGGAAGATTTGTGTGTCAGTTATATGGATTCCGACTATGCTGGCGATCTAGATCGGAGGGAATCAACTACTAGTTATGTGTTCACTTTAGCAAGAAGTCCAGTTGGCTGGAGATCTACTCTAGCCGACAGTTGTCATGTCAACAACTAAAACTGAATATATAGCAGTCACGAAAGCATTCAAAAAAGCCATGTGGCCAAGAGGGCTACTAGAAGACTTGGGAATGCAACAGGAGAAGGTGGTACTAATTTGTGATAGTCATATCGCTATATTTTTTGCTACCAATCCGGCATGTCATGCTCGCACAACGCATATAGATGTGCGATGCCACTGTGTACAAAATATTATAAAAAGTGGTGAGATCTAACTAAAGAAGAATGACACCAAGGACAACCCAATAGCCATGTTTACAAAGGTGCTTACAATTAACAAGTTACCCACTGCAATGATTTGATTAATATGAAGAAGTGACAATAGCTTCTCAGTTGGATGAACTACGCTGCGCTTGGAGCGTGTTAGAGGCATCTCTCATATGACAGATCTGAGAGTTGATGTGGAGAATTGTTGGATGGTTTTTAATCAAATTGGAAGGAGAGAAGAACCCACGCCAAGTGGCGCTAATCCGACGTTTCATAACCGATGCCGAGTTAAAGAGGTACAATGGCTCTTTCTGTAACTGACATAAAGTTATGATGGTTAAATTGTAACATTTGTTAATTTATGGATGTATAATAGTGGCCAATTTGTAATTGACGAAAAATTAAATTATCATACTAGCAATTTGATTTGTAATTGATGGAGGGCTAAAAACATTATTAATAGGAATGGTTGGGTTCATCTTAATGTGTGCTTGAGCTCTTGAGTTTAGAATTCTTATTGTAATTATTTCTCCTTATATAGTAATATTATATTCCTCTCATTGTAAATTTTTTGTGTTTATGATTGTGCTGAGATTATATTAATTTTCTCTTGTTTGTTCTTGATTGATAAATCCTAACACTTAAATTATAAATTTGTCTACCATTTTGACACTGACGGATTTAAATTCAGATTCTGAAAAACCATTGACAGATTCAGAATACGACTTTGATTCAGCATAAGCGGACTTGAATCACAACACTATTATACTTAATCAGATCTAGCAGTCTAGACAGACAATAATAGTACATTTTGAGATAGATTTGAATTTTTGAAGCAACTTCCGCTGATCCTAAGATTTTCTTCAAGCGTCCAGCATCGTTCTCAGCTCCAAGGAATAGATCAGGATTTCTAAGAAGATGCAGGTAGGCTTGGAGGGGTCGGGGGAGGCTTTTCAGAACTCAGGGGATCAAGTTTTTCTAAAATGGAGAATGCCAGAGGTCACTGGCCTATTTATTGACGACAGCCATGCCGGCGCCTAATTTTCCCTTCCATTATTCTGTTGGGACCGCTGGGGCATTTATAGATATTTCTGGAATTTCTTTTAAGTAATTATATATATTTTCTGGGTTAGTTAGTTAAATTAAAAAATCCTATACTGCAAAGCATCTTCTTCCCACATTTGTATTTTCCTTTTGTAAATATACTTGCATACATGGTTCATAATTTGATCAGAAATTCGAAATTTAAATTCGGATTAACACTCGAAGTTAACTCCACTCGACAATTTTCGAGTTGAGTTTGTCATATATCTTGACTCGAACTCTATTTAAAATAAGTTGAAATAACTAAAACTCGAACTCGAACAAATTCGAATCGAGTTCGAGTTCGAGTATGAGCTGACTCGGCTCAAACTCGACTCAAAACCAGTCCTACTTTATAAGAGGCTAATTGCTTACTCTCTTATCTTTGAACATATGCTCTGCTTAGTTATAATCTTTTATTTAGCTTATTTGTTTTTGAGGCACTAATTGCTTTGCTTGATATTATAAACATATTTTTTTAGTATATATTATTATTTTTATATTTATATATGATAGAAATTATTTTTCAGATGCTAAGATTATTTGAATGGAACTTATTCTTTGAAAATAGCTAATAAATGTGGCGAGTATTCGAAAATTTTTATTTGCTCCAACATAAATTTAGAAGATTAGTTTTTTTTATTTTCTTAATATTAAGTCTTTATTAATTTTACTTCTTGATTTAATCAGTTTATTTAATATATTTAAATGATAGTTAAGAATATTATTTATTTATTTTAATTATTATTTATATTTGTTGATCTTAATCTCGGATCCCCAAATATGCATTCAACCAAACAACCTTAATCAATAATCAATATTTACAAGAGATTTTTATAATAGTAATATAAATTTTCTTTAATATTAAAGTTTAACTCATAATAATTAAGATTTATTATTTAAAATTAAGATTATAAATCAATAAAATTAATTAATCATTAGAAAAATATTAAAATATTTATAAGAGTATTCAATTATGAAAATAATATACCACAAAATATATATCAAAAAATATTTAGAAATAATAAAATTTTTTTAATTTTTTATTTTTACATATAAACCTCATAAAAAATATATTCAATCAATAATCTACTTACACTCTAAATTGACACATCATCTATATATTTTGATATATATTAATACATAAATATATAATATATCAGTGCATCCATTATTTTACATTTTACAAATTTTAAAGCTTCCTTTTTAAATATAACATAAAACACTTCTTTTTAACAAGAAAGCTTTCATTAGCTACTGTTTTTTTTCCACTGCATTTTTCTCTCTCCATTTACCTCTCTCTCAAATCTGAATCGCCACCCGCGGCATCGGGTCCGGCGAAATCGCCTCTCCTTCCGTCCAGCGCAGCATTGGTCTCCAGCGAAGTCGTCAAGCGCAGCACAGGGCTCCGACGAAATCGTCCAGCGCAGTCTCTGGCTATATCATCCTTCCTTCCGTCCAGCGCTGTATAAATCTCCAGCGAAGTCGTCAAGCGCAACGTTGGGATCCAGCGAAATCGTTGATCTGGTTTTCGTCTTTCTTCCTCCTTCCATCCAGCGACATTGGGTTTTCTTGTAAGGGCAAATGAAAAAAATTGATTGGAAATACATGTGGTTGTTCTGCATTTTCTTCTCCCTTGTTACCAATTTTAGGTGTTTCGGTTCTTCAAGTCTAAGTGATTTACCTAGCTTATGCTTGTCCTTTTCTGTTGAAGTGGAGTATCACCTTATTATTTCTAAGCTGAGCATTGGGAGGAGCAATGGGCAACTTTAGGTCTTATTTCTTGCTATGAGATAGAAGCGTTAGAGTTTATGGTGCCTGGACCACCCTATCACCTCCGCATGCCTTGCCAAATAATGTTTTTTGAGTATAGCCTTCTTTTAAAAACAGAAAAGAAAGAAAAAACAAATAGAAATGAAGAAGGAATGGTTCCCAATAGTGGTAGAAAGGACAGTCTTTTCTAAAAGAAAAACTGGCTTTATTGAATTCTAAGTTTCTCTTTCGTTTGCAGTTCACATTAAGAAAATTGGGTCTGCTAGATCTTTTATCAGCAAAGTTTTTTATTAAGTTTACTTTCACAATATTGAAAGGATTATTAAAAATAAGAATGCTTTTAGTAATATTTACAAAATAGAATTTGCTACACTTTTCCCAAATTTTCATTTAAGTTCATTGATGAGTGGCTGTGCATTTTACATTTGGTTGAACATCCTTAAGAGTTAGGACTTAAGGAGTGTATATGAGTTAAGACAAACCATTAAAATATTTTCTTTCATGTAGTCTCTTGTATATTTCCTTAAATAAATTTGCATTAGTTTTGTGAAGCATTCATGTTAGTATCTTCTAAGTAGATATTTATTATTAAAATTAAATTCTTTGATTTTATGATAATTATTAATTGAGTTGTTTATTTTTTACTGCAGGCAAAATATTAAATTTTAATGATCTTTTTTCTATTACATTTAAATTTAGTGAAGATTGGAGAAAAGCATCTAAAAGTGCTAGACATAAATATGAAGGTGGAAAGCAAAAGTCTATCAAAATTGCAAAAAGTCTAGTAAGTCTTATTGAGGTATCTCGATCAATAGAATCTTGTTGTCATGGTTAAAAGGTCACCCATATCATTTATACTTCTATGTTCATGGAACCTCACCCAAAGATTATGAAGTTATAATAGGAGATGATGATGTTAAAGAAATGGTTTGCCAAAGTGGTGAGTCATATAAGGCTGAAATTGTTCTTGTGCATGATAACTCTAACTCTAATTTGATTGAAGAAGCTGCCAATGTTGAAAACCAAGTTTCTCTTTATGCCACAATTGGCATTAATAACATAAGCCCACAGTCGGGCACTTCAGTGGATATGATGTTTGTTGATATTTTGGGTATGGATACTCATGGCCTAAATAATAGTAGTGATGATGACAATGATGGCTTTGAAGATTATGTACCACAATTTCTTGGAAATCAATCTAGTGATAGTGAACACATTTCTTTATATGTTGAAGCAAGATTCGAGGGTGTCGCTTCTTTGAAGGAAGCACTTCATTCCAAAGCTATCAACAAAATTTTTGGCATGAAGGTAACAATGAGTGATAGAAACTGTATTTCAGCAAGATGCATCTTCAAGGATTGTCCGTGGCGTGTAAGGGCAACAAGCTCATGTGTTGATAAGGCTTTTGAAATTAGAAAGATAATTGATGAGCATACATGCACTGGTGTTAATAGAGCTAGAAATAAGCAAGCTACAAGTTATTAAGTTGTAAATAAATTAATAGAGCTAGAAATAAGCAAGCTACAAGTTATTAAGTTGTAAATAAAAAGACATTATAAAAAAATCCTAACACTCCACCAAAACAAGTACATGATAAGTTGGTGGAAAAATATGGTCTTCCATTGCCATATATGAATATTTGGCGTTCAAGAGAAATAGCATGTGATTGCGTTTTTGGTTCTTTAGATGACAATTATAGTTGGGTTCCTGCATTGAGTTGAGAATTGATAAATAGAAATCCAGGGGGCCAAATTCTTTGCACATATGATTTGATAGATTACTCTTTCAAAAGGTTCTTTATGAGTTTTAAGGTTTGCATTTAAGTACTTCTTGTAGGATGTGGACCTCTTATTGGATTGGATGCTTGTCACTTAAAAGTCCAAATACTTGGGAAAGCTATTATGTGCATCTTCATTAGATGGTGATAATTGCTTATTCACTATTGCATTTGGTATTGTTGAGTATGAATGTAGAGCATCATGCAATGGCTTTTAGAGAATTTGCTTTTAGCACTTGGTGGTCGATTTGTCCATTTAGCATTTATATCTGACATGGAGAAAGGATTGGCAGAAGCTATTCGAGTTGTATTTTCGCATTCAGAGCACAGAGTATGCATTCGTCATCTTTGGAAGAATGTGAACAAAAATTATTATTGTCGTAACAGCCATAGATTAAATAGCTTATTTTGGCAAGTTGCAATTGTTCCCATGCAATATGAATATGATATAAAAATGTTTTATAATTGCAATCAACAAGTGTACGCATATTTAATTAGTCTTCATACAAGTGGGCTAGAAAATAATTCACTTTAGAGATCAAAATCATTACAACATTAATAATATGTCTGAGTCTTTCAATTCATGGATTGCGGATCAAAACCAGTTGTTGATTTGATTGATGTTATTAGAAGCATGATAATCTAACAAAGATTTGACTGTTTAGTGAAGGCAGAAGGATGGAGAAGCATTTTGATTCCAATGGCAGGACATATCCGTGAAGTTAGCACAATAAAGGATAATTTTATTATTTAATAATCTTCCTCTACTATGGCAGAAATTGAATATACAAATGGAAGAATGATGATTGATCTCAATAAAAAAGAGTGCATTTATATGATTTGGCATATGATTGGCTTGCCTTGTGTGCATGCGGCTGCCTTTATAGGAATGAAAGAACATTCATTATGGCATGTTTATGTGGATAATTGTTACTAAGCTGAAAGGTTAAATTTTTACTTATATGTATTTGTACATATTATTACTATATTGAAAGGAAAATTATGTGATTATATATTTTGAAATAGGCATCGCATGTCATATGAAGGGGTAATAGATGCAATGTCAAGCAAAGATTTATTGATAAGAAATGTTGATGAGATTAAAATTTTTCACCCCAAAACTCATAGGCCTAGAGGTAGGCCAAGGAAGAGTCACATAAAAAGCTTCATGGAAACAAGTCATACTCATTCAAGGAAGATTCACAAATGTTCTAGGTGCGGCTTATTTGATCATCACAAGAACACTTGCAAACGTTCACTACAACCTGTTACACAAAATCAACCCTTATGGTTATATTATTTTAATTTATTTGTTAGTATTAATTTAATATATAAGCTTACCTAAATTTTTTATAATACAGTTGTTCAAGTGATATTGAACAAATTGATATGGACGAGATGCTATTAGCGGTTGATGACATGAAATCATATGTAGATCGTGCTATGCCGTCTTATTCAATAGAAGTGGGAGCGCGCCCTCAAAAGCTAATTTGTAGAAAAAATGAAAATATTAACTAGAAATAGTTCTCAGTAATCGTTTTACGAATTTTGATGTAAAAAAGTAAGAATGTCTGTTGTTTATTTCCATTTTGTACACTTGAAAACATAGGACAATGATGCTTCTCATCTTTGGATCTTGGCTTTGGCCTATTATTGTTCATGTCTAGATAATTTAAACAATGTTATATTCATCTTTTAAACTAGTGTGGCTAGAATGGCAATGCCAACCTTTTTCCAAGCTTCAAGTTATTATATCTAAAAAATCAAGCTTTATCACATTAAATTTGTTTGGGATATTTGAGATGAGATAAATCATTGTTGCTAATCAGTTTCCATGAACTTTGTGACATAATGGTCACTATGGTTGTTCAAAAATTTATTTTTCACTTGTCACATTATCATGCGACTTCAGGATGGCCTTGAAATTCGCTCAATACTCATTTTGTTAATTAGAATTTTTTCACTGTAGGGTGCAAAGGTGAGCATGAGTTTCTTATTAAACATGAATATAGCAATCTATTATACATTTTTGTGCATATACTTACCAATATGTGGTGATGTGTGGTTATGGTGAGCATTTATATATCTGTTATTAATTCCTCATTTCCGTCGTTTTGGGGTTGAATTTGTTATGATTTCTCTTTTACTAATTAAGATTTATACGAAGTTATGATTATTGATAACAATCTAATTGATTATTATTCATTTTTCATTCTCTCTATTTTTAATAAGGTCATCCAGGTGTTAAGAAATGCATGAAGCACCTTTAGAAACTTATACTATTTTTCTTCTGAAGTGCTTTTGATGTCCTAAATTTTATTTCTATGTGCCTAAAATTTAGAGATGTTAGCAAATGTTTTTTTGTAATTTTTTGACTGGATATCGGAACATTGTTTATTATAATGCTAATAGCATTGTGGATGGTTTGGAGCAAGGCTTCTTACCCAAGCAAAATCCTTTTTTTCTTATAATGCTAGTAGCAGAATCCTTTTTCTTAAAAATTTGTTGCTGCTTGTGCTGAGCCAATTGTTGCTGTTTGTGCCTCACAACTAAGCTTAAGGAACATAGTGAGTCTTCCTAACTTTTTATTTATTTTAATGATTATGCTTGTATGTAAAAGTATTCTATTTAATTCATTTGGCCATGCAAGTCTTGTCTAAACATGCATCTCTATTCAAGACAGTGTAAGCTTGATAAAAAATATATGAATCTGCCGCATACATAAGGGTTTGTTTGAATCTCCTTTTTGACTTTGTTAAGGAAAATGGGGCTTATACTGTAGCGTAGAGTTTACCCTAATGGGATTGCTTACTTTGAGTCTAAGCAGGTAGAGAAGAAAAATAGAATTTTGGTTGACACAATTTAAAGCAATCAATTAGGCAAACTGAAATAATTGTAGAAGCCATGCATAACAATCAACAATGATATTTTGAGAAGAAACTTTAAAAAAATCTTCTTAGAATGGAAACATAATTGAAACATTGTCATAATTGAATTTGCTATTTATCATTTCAATTGAATCAGAGAAAATAAAACAGCTGATGGAGTTACATTCTAATGGAAGTGGGTTTTTGCTATATTGTTAAAAAATGGTATTTATGTTATATTTAAAAAAGATACGTTAAATTTGTAAAATAAAAAAAAAAATTGTGTTATACATGTAATAAATTTTATTTTAATGCCATTTCGAAACAGTTATTTCCAGCCTCAATCATTGTATCACTGTTAGCTGCTGTCAAAAGAATGTCCGCAGAAGCGAATAACAAGGTTGAAGAGAAGACCTCAGTGATTGGAACACCACCAAAGTCTTATGGATCTGTTGTTCTTGGAGGCACTTTCGATCGGTTTCATGACGGCCACAGATGCCTCCTCAAGGTTCTTCGTCTCAATACACCCATCTGTTTCAGTTGCTGTGGTCGTTTTTTTTTCTTCCATTTCAACTTTGATTCATACTTCTTGGGCAACATTAATTTTTTGAGTAATTATATGTGAAAGTTGTAATGGTTAAGAGTTTACCTGTCTAGTTTGATTTTTTGATTCCATCTTATATTTTTGTTTAGGCATCTGCAGATTTGGCCAGAGACCGCATTGTTGTTGGCATCTGTGATGGACCGATGTTGTCAGGGAAAGAGGTTTGAATTCTCTCAATATTTTTGTATTTTGGTTTAACAACTATAAAACGACATTTTTTCAGCTGCCACATATAATTGAATCCTTTGAGACGAGAATGAAGGCTGTTGGGGATTACATTAAGGTTAGGATATTGTTATAACTATTGTAAGTTTTGATTATTCGAGTTTATAATAATTAGAAAACAGAAGATGCTTTAAGGCGTGTGTATCTTGTAGTTTCGTGTCTTACAAAGTTATGATATCAATTACACGTATTTTTCTTGTGGCAAATGAAATCTTTACATTTGAAGGATTTTTATGTGGTTTCTGAGTTTTAAATATCTTGCAGTTTGCTGCCTTACAAAGTTATGATTTCAATACCGCGTATTTTTCTTGTGGCAAATGAATTCCTTGCTTTGAAGGATTTTTGTGTAGTTTCTGAGTTTTAAAAACTAATGGTTTCTAAACACATCCAGCCAATTGATGGAATATAGTAAAATTATCAATTTCAATTCCTTTCAAGAAACCAACTACTGGATCTTTGGGCTGGGAAAATAATCGAGTCCTGCTTTCATACGGCTAGAGCAGTGCCGATTCCTTGCAATTATTGCTCTACAGCTAACGTGAATTGTTATTCAGTGCTTAGTGCTGGTGAGAAAAGCTTGTTGTGAAAGAGCCTTCCCTCCCTCATTGTAGCGATGAGGATACATCGGAAATACGCAAGATTTTGGTTTTGTCCACCCGGAGCAATGATGACAAGAACAAACATATGCTGGAAAAACACTCAAAATAGCACAAAAGCACACAGAGCAACCAGCAATATTTCATGAAAAACTCTTTGGAGAAAAAACTACGGAGCCATACTAAAAAAGTTTAACTTTGAAAACAAGAAAAGACACAAGTTCTTCATTCTCACTTTGTAGACCCCTTCTCTCGTATGGATCTTGCAGCCTCCTTGGAGCTTTAATAGCTTTCACTCAGCCTCCACACATAGCCACAGCACACAATCAGCTCCACAACGTCCCACACCATAAACAAACAGTGCTATTTATAACTCAGCGCAAAACAACTCTCAACCAAATCTAGTAATCAGGAGTTAATGCTTGGGCTTGACTTTGACTCTGTTCACGCTTCGCTTAACACCTGAACCGCCTAAGCGCCAGCCTCACACATTCTGCAACGGGGCACCTAGGCACACTTAGGCATCCAGGCATTTATCTGTTCATTTTTTCAACTTGTGCCTGGGTGTACGTAAGCACTCAGGCTTCTGTTTGCTTGATCTTAGCAGGTGTTTGGGCACTCCCAACCCGCTATCTTGATTTGAGTAGAAACAGGCGCTTGGGCGCCCCTAAGCGCTCGACCTATTGTTCTTCAACTTCAATTAATGCTTGGGTGTGCCTAAGCGCCATAGTCATTTGCTCATCTGACTTAATCTGGTGCCTAGGTGCTCTTGAGTGCGCCTGAGCACCTAGTCAGTCCTCTCTATATACTTCAAGCTTGTTTGGACATGTTTCACTTCCAGCTCACCCCTGATTGCACCTTGCTATGTGTCTAGGCACATCTCCTCGGGCTACACTTGAGGCTCTACCTAACCCAACAAACTTGATGTTATTCGAGTTATATGTTCATTTTGCTTTTTATTTGTGGTTGCATCCTACTCAACAATGCTAGGTATCAAGAGTTCCACGGCTTTTTTATGTGATTTCCCATTGGAAGAACCTCTGTTTACTTGATTTAATAGCTGACAGAGAAGGCCAAATTAATTATTGAATTGATAACGAGGTTGAGAAATTTGCACACATTATCAGCTCAAGCACAAAGTTGTTTATTTTGGATTGCAAAAGAAAACTTCTTAAGCGATGATATTAACTATTGGAAATGGCAGGAACTTGCGCAGCTTAGAAATTAGCACTTGAATTGCCAAGGTGGGCTCTAGATTGAGCAACCATCTACAGTAATATTTAGCATCTAAGTGATTTGCTCTTATCATATCTATCTCTGTTTTCATCATGTCATGAAAGAGTATTTCTATAAAAGATATCTTATTTTTCAAATCACATGATTTTTTGCTCAACGCAGCACTATATCATTTATTTTGTTTGATTATACCACATCATTACAGAACCTCTACTAGATCAAGAGGTAAGCAAACAACTCTTTAGTAAGCACTACAGCATACAGCACTGCATGAAATTTCTTTACATGTGAACTTTTAATTTACGTGAAGGCATACTACTAAGGGATTAGCAACATCCAACCCGCTAAGCCCCAAGCCCTTGAAGACAGGGTCTTTGCCACTTTGTGTGGTATCACAATCCTTAACGTTGAAATGTAAATATGTTAGCAATGACTTGTTAATTTTGTGGAAACCCATCTATTTGGAATTATGTCGCCTTATGTGAATCTAGCTAAGTTCATAGTATAGTTTTTGCACATCTAACAATGTCTTACTCAGAAAATGTTTCTTCAACAACCGTTATTTTTTGTCTCCTCTTGTGCAAATCACAAACTCTACTGCAACCTTTTTATTATTGGATTCGCTTTCAAAAGCCTATCAAAATCTATTCCTTCTAGCATCAAAACAGTCAACCACATATTAAATTTTAGGATGTGACCGTAGCACGTTTGACTTATTGCCCACTTGGGTTGATACAAAACGATGTTGAGATGATGATCAGTTGGCAGTTCCAATTAAAATTTGTTATAGCTCGAGCATTTATAAATGAATTACTTGCTTTATAGCATACCATTAGATATATGCTAGGTAATACTAGGGAAGAACTATTATTTGTGAGTTTGGGTGGCCATATTTTTTGATCGATGACAGTAGTATAGCATTGTCAACAGCACCAAAAGTTTTATCTCTATCAAGAGAAGGCTCGACTTGTAGTTGAGTTAACCACAAGAGGAGAAACCAAGCTAACAAATTCATGCTTGCTAAAAATATGTTTCACTTTTTTGTCTGAAAAGCTAAGATAACTATGAAGAAATGATGTCTGTTATCAAGGTGAATGAAGTCGATACATGGAAGAATATTTAAAACTTGACCAGGGTTATATGAACGTTTTTAATGCAAAATAGGCTCTGTAATGCCCTAATAAATTTATGAGATTACTGATGATGCTCCTAAACTTTATCAAGATGAGTTTGTACAGTAAGTTTGAGAAGTAACACTTATAGCACTAAGAGAAAGCTCTCAAACTACTTTGACAAAATAAGTTACATCTTAATTGGAAGAAGTGAGTTTGCATAATCAACACTTCTATATCTTGAATTTGTGGTCAGTGAGAGGTGAAAATAGTTCCTAACAAGGTGCAAGTATTTAACAAATAGCCCCTCTGACAATGTGTCAGAAACTTATAGCTTCATTGGTGCATATTGTTATGTCAAAAGAATCACTAAGAATTTAGCCATCAACTAAGCATAATTGATCATCGTAAATATCTAAAGACATGAATTGTAGAATAGTGATTTTATAGATTAATGAGAGGTACATATATTTAAATATATATATATCGCAAGTTCTTTCCTTTCTCAAGTCATTAACTTGTAACTAGTATAATTTTCTCATTCATATTCTTATGCGATAGAGAAAATTCAGTTAATTATCTAGCACTCTTTTGATGTTAATGTTCTATTATAGATTCACAATCTTTTGTCAGATTAATGTACTATTCCGTTAGCATCTTGATAAGCCTTTTGTCGATATATCTTAAAATTTCCAAAATTTAAATTTGGAATAACTTTAATCTTTATGCTATGATAAATATTAATATTGTTCTTGCAATCATTAACATATCTCCACTAATTATAAAATTTAACAACATTTCTTATGCATGTATTACATTAATACAACCAACACATGGTTATTGAAGATAAATGAGGCTTAATTTAACATAGTTCTAAAAAGCTAAGTGTATGATTAATCTAGATCATGTTGTTACAATCACCAATTTTCTCTCGTACCCATGATCTGTCATCAGCAGAATTGAGTTGTGATTTTGGATGCTTGATCTAATTTTTAATGACGAGAAATGAGGTAAATTGCAATTCATAAGAGGAAGAAATTCTTTGTTGATTTCATCTTCTATAAATAACTCTCTCTCTCTCTCTCTCTCCTCATTTATTTTGCATTTTTTGCAAACTCGACCACACATTTCTTGAATTAGAAGTTTGGTGGAGGCTTGGAGGATAGATATGTGGATATATTCAAGACTTCAAGATGGTATGAAAAAATTTTGTGAAGCAATTACAAAGCAGGAGGTAGGTTTACTTCCTTGAATCCCTCTCTTACGAAATTTTGAGAGGCACAACAAATTATCAAATGTAGGAGGGTTATATGTAAGTCTCTCTTTCTCAAACTTATCTCTCTCTCGTCTCTTCATTAGCCTTTAAGATGTGTGGCTTGATGAATTGATGAATGCTCTCGTCTCAGCATTTGAAGCCTATTATGGGTTTTTTTATTTTTCTCATGGCTAGTCAAAGTGCTGAGTATCTTGTAAAGTAAATAATGGAAATTTGATAGATCTATTTTCTTTATCATCAAAGTTTTCTTTTCCTTACTAATTTTACTTTCATTAGACTATAAGGAATGATTTAATACCATATGATTTGTTTCTTGAACTAAATTTTGATAAAATAATGTAGTTTGACATTTGAAAATCTGAACGTAATCTTATCCTTAGGAATTTTGCATTTTTTGAGGTCAAGTTGAAATTTAAAACCGTCCACTGAAAATTTTTGATCTACGTCTTACCTTTCGAACAAGTGCTCCAAACATTAAATTTGACCATGTTATTTGTATATTATGGACATTTTCAAGAAATCTATCAGCCATTGATTTTGTATTTTGATGTTATTGTCGTATTTCACATCAAATTTAAACTTTTTTAACCAAGTCATGAAAATGTTCTCATTCAAAAGATTATGAGTATTTTTTATCGACATTTTCAAGAAATCTATCAGCCATTGATGAGTATTGATCTTAGATTTTATTTTTTTAATATCAGATGTTTCAAATTAAGAGAAAATGTCATGAACTTGTTACAAGTAAAACACTCTTAATAGTAACATGTTTTTATAATTTTTCAAAAGATTATGAGTATTTTTTATTTTCTTAATAACATGCCCTTTATTTCAAATGTGTTTTTACTTTCGTAAAAAACTTCATTTCCTTGATCTCCTTGATGAGCCGTACGATTCATTTTTTTCCCTTTTTCCAAGGAGACTTCTAACGGTTGAGAATTTTAATTTTTTTTTTTTTTTTGGTTTTTTCCAAGCTATTATGCCTTGGTCTTTATTTGTTGGGTATAATGAGTGAATCTAGGATAATCCTTTTACCATCTTTTCTCAATTAAGAGGATTTGAAGGTGTAGCAGCTTTCCCTCCTTACCTCATACATTGAATTGTATTTTATGGGTAATTTGATATTTTCCTCCTTAGGTTCTCATTTTTTCCCATCGATGCCCAATGGAAATTGATACTTTGTTTTCTCCATCTCTACAAAAACAACTCAAAGCCTGGTGGAAAGGAATGTTTCTTTATTATCTCCATCATACATCATATTTATATATATTGATATTTGGTTGTATAAAGTCTACTAGTAGTTGAATGTTATATTTACTTCCTCTAAGTCTTATGTTTGCTTCTACTTCTCAAAACAATCAAGCTTATAGTTAAAATAGGTTCAGCAAACCTGATTTTTATCTTTTGATAAGAATTAGGTAGAAGCCAATATTATTCTTAATACAACAATAAGCATCTTTTCTTTAGATGTTGGTCGGCTCCTTGATGCAGGTTGGCAGCTTCCTCCAACAGTAGTGGTTGATAGATTTTTTTTCCCATCTCATCCTCAACCCTCAAATTGGTCAGTTCTCCAACATTCGACCTGATTAGTCATTAGGTTGGCCCCCTTTTTCTTTCTGATTTTGATTCTCTTTTATATGTAGTTTTGGACAGGCTGTTCAACAAACTTCGATTTCAACTTTTCCTTCCTAAAATAATAAGAATAGGCCTAGTATTCGGTCTGCCATTTCATTTTCATTGCTTCAGGTTTCCAGCTTTTGACAGCAGCAAATTTAGATCAGACTGTTTTCCCTTTTCGGCTCCACCAAATAAGATGCCAATTAGTGAAGAAAGAGTATTATTATATACATATTTACAAGAATAAAGACAATGCTTAAGATTGTGCAAGTTATAGAGGGATCAAATTATTGTCATATGTTGAAACTTTGTGAATGAGTAATCAAATACAACTTATGCAGGGATACTTGTATTTTTCAAAATCAATCTAGTTTTAAGACATGCAGATCTACCATAGAATTTATACATATATTATGAGGTTGAAAAAAATTAGATAGAAAAGATCTTCATTTCATTTTGATTGATCTTGAAAAGTCTTATGATAGAGTACACCAAGAGAAGTTCTTTGGAGAGAATAGAGATTTTTGTTACATATATTGATGTTATTAGAGATATAAAATAGGATTGTAACATGTGTTCGATCACAAGATATCTTGTATAATAATTTTCCTGCTATTATTGGATTAAGGCTCGCCCCAGTCCAAGTTTTTTTGCTTTAATTATGGTTGTTCTTAGTGAGCGTTTTAAAGAGGAGGTTCCTTGATGTATGTTATTTGCAGATGCATTTTATTAATTGATAAGATTTAGTGATGGAGAGTTAAAGAAAAACTTGAGTTGCCGAGAATTACCTTAGAATCTAAAGGTTTTTATCTTAATAGATCTAAAATATGATATATGGAGTGTAAGTTCATTTATATTAGAAGTCTTTATCGAGGACATAACTATTGGGAACCATATGATCAAGAAGAGCGAGAGGTTCAAATTCCTTGGTTCAATAATTCAATATAATGGAGAAATAGGGAGCGCGACGTGATTAAGAGAATTCAAGCTGGTTGGATGAAATGGAGGAGCACCTGTAGGGTGTTGTGCAATCAGAAATTCCCACTCATAATTAAAGGAAAATTTTGTTAGAGCAGCAATCCGATCAATTATGTTATATGGGTTTGAATGTTGGCCTACAAAGAAAAAACTGGCCAATGAAATAAGTCTTATAGAGATAAGGATGCTTAGGTGGATGTGTAGGAATACTCATATGGATAGAATGAGAAATGTGTTTATCCATAGTAAGGTTCGAGTGGCCCCAATAGTGAATAAAATTAGAGAATGCATCTTAGATGGTTTCGGTATATTAAGCATAGACCATTCAATGCCTCTGTAAGAATAATTGAGTTTGTGAATTTTGTCCATAAAAGATTGTTCTTACACACAAATTGATTGATTTAGGGGTGCCCGCCTATGCTTATTGTTTATTTTTTTTATTTATTATGCTATTCTGTTGGATGTTTAATGATTTAAATTATCTATTGCTGGCCTATTGAGGACTCCACCATGAATAACCTATAGCAGATCTTTGCTCCCTGATTTTACACTGGTAGTTTTGTATATTCTAAAACTTAGGTGTAAAATTTGTAATTAGGGAAGTTTTTTGTTGTATTACTCATATGTTCATACTAAAGTATTGGAATAATGGATCATGATGATGATCATGAGAATGATTAAGTTGAATGTGCGATTGCATAGATCTATTTGAGAATCGTAAAGTAGAGTGATCCATATTGAGATCAGCGAGGATAATGATGCTATTGATAATGATCATGATGGGTTTGAATTGCATAAATGATGACTATGATTACAATCACCATGATGATTGATTATGATCACAATTGCTCTTATTGTTCATGATAGTTGTTGATGAAACTATTAAACTTTTTATGATAATTGGGGCTAGGATGATTGTCACGTTGAATTTGCATCTCTAAATAAATGGCACCTTTGGTCTTATGGTGTGAATTTTCTTATGGTTGCAACTTTGGGGAGCTGGTGAGTTCATGCCCTTGTGGACAAGATCTTTATTTAATCTTTAATGATTTTGAAAAGGCTTATGGTAGAGCACACAGAAGTTCTTTGGAGAGTTTGGAGAGAAAGAATTTGTGGCATATATTGATGTCATTAAGTGGCTAAAACATTGTTTGAATGCAATGTGTTTTATCTTTTCAGTTACTATTGGATTACACCAAGGCTTTGCTCTTAGTCCATATGCTTTTTTTCTTTAATTATAGATGTTCTTACTGAACACATTCAAGATGAGGTTCTATGGAGTATGTTATTTGCTAACGTCAATCTATTTATTTATAAGAGGAGGAAGTAAAAGCAAAACGTAAATTGTAGAGAACTACTCTAGAATTAAAAAAAAATCATCTTAGTATATAGAATGTAAGTTTAATCGTATTAGAAGTCATAATTTTGAGAATAACTATTGAAGACAATATGATCAAGAAGAGTGATAAATTAAAATACCTTAGTTCAATTTTTCAAAAAATGGTGAAATATAGAGTGATATGATTAAAATAGGATTCAAGCTAGTTAGTTCATATCTTTTTTGTTTTAATTATAGATGTTCTTACCAAACACATTCAAAGAGGTTCCTTGGAGCATGTTATCTGCAGACAAGAATCTATTAATTTATAAGAGGGAGTTAAATCAAAACTCAAATTGTAGAGAATTACTCTAGAATTAAAAAAACTTTCATCTTAGTATATAGAGTGTAAGTTTAATTGTAATAGAAACTATACTTTTGAGCAACTATTGAAGACAATATGATCAAGAATAGTGATAGAATTAAATACTTTGGTTCAATTATTCAAAAAATGGTAAATATAGAGCGATATGATTAATAGGATTCAAGCTAGTTGGATTGAAATTGGAGGAGTGCTTTGGAGCTACCTTTAGTGGGACCATTTATGAAGAGCACATCATCAAAATTCAAACAGTAGGTGAGACAACCATTTAGCTTCTTGTTGCATACTGTGTTGGGATTTTATTTTATGAATTTTGAGATGATTCTAGAAGTGTAATCTGATGCTAAAATAATCAAACTCATGGGCGAGTGTCGTATTGTTTGAGATCTCTATGGGACGTAAAAGAAGCCATGCTTACCTTTTACTTTAAATATACCAAAATCAAGGACTATCAATGCATGCGTATGTGGCGAATGACTTTATAAGAGAAGTCAAAAGATGAGAGTTTTAAGTACGGAATCTCATTCAATATGATCATATGCTTAAAACACTTTGACAATAATAATATTTTGATCCCTAACATTTGTAATGAATTCCCTGAATCTGAGAGGATAGAATGCTGTCATGAATATTTTTTTCTTTTATGACTTCAATTTTGCTTTATGTTCAAAATTTTGATTGAAATACAAATATGTGAGCTAAAGTCTTAGATAATCTCTTGTACGTACAGGTGCATTAACATATAGGCATAAATTCAGTCTAATTTTTGCCATACGAAAATTTAGCTGTTAGAATAATGAAGCAAAGTAGTATGTGATTCTCTTTCCATTGAGAATATCTTGAATTGCGTCTATAAGGTCATGATAATGTCTACCAGGTTCACTAAAAAATATCAGTGAAGCCATCGAGATCTTCTTCAGACGATAAATCATGAGCTGTTACAACAACATTGATCTCTTCAGTTGATGGAACAACAGCCAACCTTGCCTTTTCTGCAGAAGTGATGCATTTTGTATAATGTCTTATATGAAATTAGACAAACCAAGCCTTGGTGCATGCCTGGATTTGATAGCAGAGAAATGTTGGAAATAATTATTGGCAGATATTGTTTTTACATTCGGTTCCAATATATCAACACCTTTTAGAGCATATATTTTGTTAACTGCAAAACGACTTCTTGCATTGACTTTTTAGGTTGAAAGCTTGTGTTTCTATCTTCAAATTGGATATTTTGTTACGTTAACTTTCTGCTTCTAATACAGTTTTATTTTATTTTTTTATATTCAGTGCTTTACAAAGCTTCGCATCATCAAATTATGTTTAATCTTGTCCTCAAGATTTGATTCACGCTGCATCAAAACAAGTTTCAATATTTTCAAGTTTGGAACACTGCTAAATAACTCATTATCCCAAGTAGAAAGCAAGAGTTGAATTCTCTTTTATTTTACTCTGCAACCAGGCCACTTTTTGTTAGCGATTCCTTTCATGACTTGGCAACCGCCACTAGAGATGATTTATGCCAAATTAACGTATATTTGAACTTAAATCCTTTCTTAATGGTAGGGGCTTTGGTTTTAAGGCTTAGTATGAGAGGACAATGATCTAAATGGTCTCTGCATAAATAATCTACATTTGTTGAAGCAATATTAGAAAACCATTCATTATTGATCAGTCTGTTCATTGATCTTTGAATGTACTTTTATTCTGATGGTGTATCTTTTATCTTTCATATATATATATATTAAATTCTATGCAGTCCATTAAACCGGAGTTGACTGTGCAAATAGTGCCTATTACCGATCCATTGGGCCCATCCATCACCGATGACGAGTTGGAGGCCATTGTTGTCAGGTATATACTGAGAACTCGATACAAACATAACCTTGCTACCATATTCTTCAATATGGAGGAGCAATTGAAATTTTAATTTAGTTTTATTCGAAAAAAGCTTAGGCAATGATTATCTAATATGTTGCATAAGACTATGCTGAGCCTGAAAGAGCAACAAATTTACAGAACCATTGGAAAAATGCCAGTATATAATGTTTTTTTTTGTAAAGTATTTTCTTCATTACTTGCTTGATTATGTTCATCTTTCAGCTCTTTTAATCTATGCAGCACTGAAACATTGTCAGGTGGACTGTTAGTCAATAAAAGGAGAGCTGAGCGAGGTCTTTCTCAGCTGAAGGTTCGTCTCCTTCTAATGTTCCCGTTCTTTTGCATGGGCTTCTCGCTTACAAGATTAAAGTACATAAAAGTTTCATTGACCTGAAAAGTCAAATGCATAAATATCTGTTGTTCAATAGCATTTCTGTTATCAAATAATTGGTTCAATGCTATTTAATTTTGCCAATCAAACATTTGCGATTACTCTCTAGGTTATTCATTGTAAGACCAAGTCAGTTCCTAATCGTTATCCCATGGGGGCTAACTTGAACTCAAAAGTTACATCACTAATTAATTATAAAAAACAGGCTTCTTTTTAAAATTTTGAAGTATAGGGATGACTTGTGTATATTTAGGTGGAAGTGGTAGATTTATTGGTCGGAGAAGAAAATGTGAAGCTCAGTTCATCTGCTCTGAGGCGGCTCGAACTCGTGAAAAGCAGCAGCAGCCAGGCAGCGAAGATATGCTTCAGATAGCTGATTAGAGGTACTGATTGGGTAAAAATTGTGAGCATCAATATATTTTTCTACATTTTGTATTTTTATTCCCAAAGCATTTAAACATTTTTAATTAGTCGTTATATTTAAAGATATTCATACTATCTTTGATTAAAATTTTAAATTGTTCAGTTGATGGATTGAATTGATAAAAACAAACAAGGAAAAAATAATTATTGAAGTATTTTATTTGCACTAAAAATAATTTTGCTCGTTGGTAGTGGGGCCCCTTGCTGCTTCCAACGTCACACCGTCTGACACGTGTCACCGTATAAATTATAATATCTCTTAGAAATGAAATTATTATTTCTGTAGAAGAATATTGAGTGTTTTGTTTGCACTTTCTTTTTTATTTAATTGTTTTGTTAAAATCCTTATTGATAATATAGAAAGAAATTGAAATAAAAAATTTTCTCGAGAAAAATAAATATTTAAGAAAAAAACTCGTTATTTAAAAAAAATAAACTTGTAGGCATCCAAGCTTTAGATAAAATAAAAAAATTGAAATTTCTTAATTTTACAAGGAAAGATTAAAATTGATAAAATAGGCACCCACCCGACTATCAAATCTTCATTCGACCAACTTGTGGGATTCCCAAAATGGAAATCATTGTTGACTATTCTGGGCAAAAATAATATTATCCAAGAATGGGCTAATTCGGCTTTTACTTAGCTATAGACGATGAGCATAGTAAGAAGTGAGGCCCAGATTCATAATGGTTTGACTCCTGCATTAACTCTTCAAAAGTTTGTCTTTCAAGATTTCACTTATAAAATGAGTGATTTTCTTCACTTATTTTAAGCAAGTGCAGAAGCACACGCAAATTCCCCATCAAACACTTCAACACTCAATTTGCGGAAGTCATTCCCCTTCTTAAAGTTGTCGTTTGACGGAGCTGTCAAGATCCCTCGTTCACACACTTTGGTTGTAAAGTTTCAACTCTTTATCATTGTAAAAGATCTTAATGTAACAACCCGTGGTTATTACGGAAATTTTTAACCACCAAAATTAGTTAAGGGTAAAGTGTTGCGAAATTTTGGAAGAGGTTTGGTTGATATTTTTTTTTCATTTAGATTTAATGAATATTATTAAGTAACTAATTAATAATTATCTAAGTGTTTGCGAATGTTTGGGGATCAACCGCTGATCATTATAAAAGATTGAACGGTCCAGATCTAATCTGGACCGTCATTCCTAGAGACGGGAACTCACACAGACGCCCTTCTGAATCGACGATAAATCCATCGATTCAGCCGCTCAGAAGCAAGCCGTACCCCTCCCTCTGCTTCGTTTGGAAACCTAAGGAATGAGCGCATATGTTGCCGAGGACTGGCATAGACCAATGCAGCATGGTGATCGAGCGAGAGCTTTCAGACGGTGAACGTGAGGTACCCCATTTTCTTACCGTAATAATTTTGTTTTACCTTTATGCCTTTCGAATTGTTATTTTGATGCTTGTGTGTATGCGTCGAACCTTGATCGGCCTCAATCGAGCTCGATCAAAGAGCAATTAGCGCCTATTGATAAGGACTCCAACTTAGGGCATCTCGAAATTGGAGGTAGAATGAGCAGTCGATGGGGTTACGCTTACCGGCGAATAGAGCAACTCAACATCGTTAGATTGGTGTAGGATGTGTCACCTAGGACCGTCGAACAGGAAGAAGATGTTGAAGCTCTGGATCGGTCCCTGACGTTCCTGACAGCGAAGAGTGGAGCAGAGCCGACCTGTGTTTTCTTCTGCGCCTACCCGTGTGCGTGCAAATGGCCTCAGGACCGCACGCAAGCTAGATTAGGAAACAAGGGGGAAGGAATTAATTAGGGAATAATTAATTCAGATTTTTGTAGGCTTTATATCTTTTTATTCAGTGATTAGAATACATTCATATTATCTTTTTTTGACTAGAAAATTTCATAGAATAATGTGGTGGCATTTAATTTATAATGTTATAACTATTTACCAAAATCATATTTTTGGCATTTTTAATAATTAGGACAAAATTCTAAGTTGCTCATTTCAACTCCGAATTGGACCTATTTACTGTCTAAGTTCAAATTATGCTAAGGGAGTATAATGACACTGATTTTACTCAATTTAGATGTGTAATTTAGGATTTGACTTTTAGGAGTCAAATCATGTAATGAAATTTGGATTTTTGAGAATGTAACTGTAGATGTAATCTTAAACCCTATAGTAGTATAGTTTGGGCATCTTTTTGAATTATATAAACATTTTAGGAGAGGGAGCTATGATAGTGAATCCCTTGGGAAGATTTTTGGAGATTTAGAGTAATGAGAGTTTTGAGAATATAGGTTGCGAGAGAGGAATATTTGAATTGAGAATTTCATTTGGAATGAATTATGTATCTTAGTTAGTTGATATGTTAATAAACAACTTAAACATTAGACATGGATTGTTAAGTTAGTGACATTATAATCTGTAGCTTAACATTGGATAGTCCTTGGAGATTTCATTAGACTTGGGAAGGTCATTGCAACAGGGGCGTGCTTAACATAGGAGAACCACCAATGATGTTCAAAATTAGAAGTTCCTTGAGGTAGATTGAACTTAGATTTTTGGTTGGATTTCTTAAGTTCGTGTATTTCATCTTAGGGGTTTATTTAATATTTTTGATGAAGAAGTTGAAGAATGGTAACTTTAGGACTAGGATAGGGAATCTTAATAGTTTGTTACTATTATAAATTATTTTCGAAACTATAAAATCATAATTTTTCATAGATATATATATACTCAACAATTGACTTAAGATCAATGTCTTAAGATTTTTGGGAGTTCAATTAACCTCAATCATTAAGGTAGGCAATTAAAATTAGACAACAATGGGATATTACTGCTTAATTTATTTGGCATTCCCATTGAATGCTGCTACGATTTGAAGTCTTGTCCAATTGATCATAATCATTGCATAATAACAAATATAATTAAAAAAGGAGTTTCAATTCAGGGTGGATCAGTCTGGACAGACAGTTTGAGCCAGGCTGGCTATGGAGAGATCAGGAGATCACACATGTTATTGAGGGGGAGTGCATGGTTATACAAGAGACCCCATCTCAGATATTTGGGTAGACGTTCCTAAGTCTTTTTTTGTTCTAATAGTGTCCATTGAACATAATACAGCATAACATAAATAATACATTAATTATAAACCAGCTGCTTTACATAATATTCAGTCAATGCATATGATACTTCATTTTACTTTTTGTTACTATACTTGCATATAAGATGCTAGCCTTTGTCTTATTTAGTTCTCTTACAGATCCTATATATACATGCTTAACTCTTTCTTTTGCAGTGCTACTTAGTGTGCCTTTGCACACAAATGCTTTACTTTAAATGCTATTTACTATGTTATATAATTCAGTTTTATTTTTCCTTTAAATGCATTGTGCACATAAAAACTTAACCTATGTGATATCTTCCAACATAAATAGTTAGAAACTCTAAAATGTACTAGACTTTATTATTCCAACTACTTATTTCATTTTATTGGCTGTGTCCCATCGTGTTAAAAACCAAACACGATATATCAGGAACTCGGAGTGGAGCTAGCATGTGAGTCAGGAAAGGAGCTGGAGTACTAGGAGGAGATTTGAAGACCCCTAGAGACCATTTTATGTGAGGAGGAGAGAGTTTTTATTTACTTATAAATATTTAATGTAGTAGTACAAGTATATGGATTGTAATATTTATTAGATTTTGAGATGAATATTTTCTTTTATTTCCCTGGATGATTGTAATGGAATAAATGCTTTATTATCATTACTTTAGAAGTATATCTATGTTTATCTATCTTATATATTCTTTGTCTGTAGTAGTGCCTAATAGTGAATTAGGAGATATTGATCTTTTATTAAGTATTACAGTGGCATCCAGTGTTACAGTTAACCTGACACTTTGGTTGTAAAGTTGCAAAGCTTTACCTCTGAATGTTTATCGTTGTAAAAGATCTTAATCTGGTTGTTTGTTCGTCATTTCTAGTTTTTATCCTGCACAAAATATATGTAATTTCTTCTATTAACTATAATTTGTATTATTTGATTTATATGGCTTGATAAATATTTATCTATGTCCACAACAAGAGTAATCCTTTTATTACTTGAAAAAAAAGGGAGATGAAGTAAATATTATAAGGGAATGAGAAGAAGTGTGAGGTTGTGGTATCATCTCATTTGATCCCTTATTTATAATCCTTCAACTCACATAACACTGATATTATAATTTTAGAGAAGCATTTTTGGTTAAATAAAGCGGTTTCATGAAAATTTATCTCACAACTAAATAATCTTCACAAATTTAACAGAATCTTCTCTTTCATTAGCTTCCCAAATAATTATGAATTTCTTTTTTCAGAACGATGATAAATGATAAGTATGTGTTACCATCCTTTGATAAAAGACACCTTAGTATACATAATGATCTCAAACTCACATGTTACATAACATTATATCCTTGATTTTGCTTATCCCAATTCCTTTTTTTGAAATTAGGTGAGCTTCAAATATAGAACATGTGTGGTATGTGGAATATGAATTGAAGATCTATGTTAATAAATCACGAGCCTCAATCACTGAACTACAACACCATTCTTAAACCATATTTCTTTCATACTTTGGTTGCTATAATTTTATAGTGATTCCGACAACTTAATATATTGAATTCATACTCTAAACAAATGTCATAAGAGTTGCAATAAAACATAAAATTTATCAATGGAAAAATAAAAAAAACTTTTCTTAACTAAGAAATTAAAATCTTAAGAAATGACAACATAGTGAAAGTCTTACTATATATATATATATATATACATTTATATATTTGTGCTCTTAAGAGTTAGGACAATTGAAATTGCAGGCCGCCTCAGCCGGCTGCAATATATTAACATTGGATGATGTAAACTCTAAAGATGACCCATTGAATGAATATTTCTTAATTTGATCATCTATTTGTCTTGCTTGAGGAATCAATCGCATTTACCCATTATATAGAATGCACCTAACAGAGGTGTGCCAAAAAATACGAAGAAAGCAATCATGGCAACCTCATCCTGGTCTTCTGGCTTCTGCAGCTTCGGCGAAAGCTTGCAAACATGTAAATTCCTTCCAACCTCTTTCCTTTTTATCAGGGCTCTGCTTTTGCAATTTTTTTTAATTCTTACTAATGTTATATGGGCTGATTCATCAATACAGGCTGCTTGACTTGTTGCTGCCCTTGCGTCGCGTTCGGGCGCGTGGCTGAGGTTCTGGATGACGGCCATAGTTGTAAGTTGATTTCTGTTTGTCTGTAATTCGACTCCATCCATGTATTTCAATTGGCTACTTTTTTCTCAAGTGAGGTCCAGCTCCACCCGCTTGGCCAACAGAACTGCGCTCATTGCTATTTTATGACTCAAATATATTATAAGATCTCTCATCAAACACGGTTTGCATTTCAGCTTGTACTGCCAATTGCTGCATATATTGCCTGCTGATGTCTGTCCAATGCCAGTGGCTCTATTCATGCACATACAGAAAGAAACTGAGGACAAGATTTGGGTTAAAGGCTGAGCCTTGCAATGACTGCTGCGTTCACTTCTGCTGCGACCTTTGCGCCCTCTGTCAAGAGCATGCGGAGCTTAAGAGCAGAGGCCTCGACCCTTCAAGAGGTACCTTCTCCCTCTATTTTTACTTAGTCTTTTTAGCAATTTGATGATTTATTTCGCACTCTCAGGCTTTTCCGGCCGACCAACTGCTGCCCCAACGCATCGTGCCGTGAGCAAATAATGTGCTTCACCAATGTCTTGTAATTTCATTTGTTTTATGCTGTTTGTTGTATGGTTTATGCTTTGAATTACATATTGTTATGTATTGCTCTAATAATTGAGAAATTCTCTAATTAAAATCTCTGTTAAGAAGTAGGAGAACATGTGGAAAGAGTTGATGATGGTAACCGAATGCCCAAAGCTAAAGAAGAAAAAAGAGAGATCGAAAGAGAGAAGAATGCTTCAAGAATAATGGTACAAGAAGAAGAAGAGCCAAAAGAAAAAAAAGACTAATGGGATAACTCTAGTACCCGAAGAGCAACTATGAATAGAAAAAGAGGAAGTTAACCTTCACTTGATGGTAAGGAGTAGACATGAGAATTTCAAAATCTTGCGATGAAGAGATAAAAAAGAACCCACTTATATTGAATTTGAAACTTTATGTTGCTTACAATAATTAAAATTAATAAATTATTAAAAAGAAATTTGACAAAATCTAACTCTTTAGCTTAGATACAAAAAAATGGATATTGAACTGCTTAGAACTAAACTTTAGAATTTAAAATCTATAAGAAATAGTGCACCTAATGAAAATTTTTATTAAAAAATTTAGTTTTTAAATAAAGAACAAATAAAACTTATTTTTATTTGTAAATCCTTAGAAAAGAAATACACTAATTTAAACCTAATTAAAATTAAGTTTTATTAGTTGTTATTATTTTTATTAAGATACTTAGGACATAATGATAATTTATTATACATATTATCATTATTTTTATTATTTATCATCATTATTATTAATATTATTTTAAAAAATTATCTTATTGATTAAAATAATTAATTATGATTATTAGGATAATAACCAATGATAATTTATCTTACATATTATCATTATTATTATTATAATTAATAATATAATCTTATAATTATCTTATTGATTAAGATAAATAATTAATATAATTAAGATATTTAAATAATGATAACTTTTCATACACATTATCATTAATATCATTATTTTTATTTATATTTTATTAATATTGTTATTATTATTATTTTTTTATTTTTATTATTATTATTATTATACTTATATTATATTATTATTATTTTTTAAGATAAGATACTAATGATAATTTATCTATATTTGATCATTATGCTTGCTATTATATTAATAATGATATTTATTATTATGAAATAGTAATAATAAGAATAATAATAATATTATTATTAGTATTATGACGGTTATTACTATATATGATCATTAAAATAAAATAGAATATTAAAAATCCTATTTGGACACTTCCTTCTTTTTCTAATTCGACCGAACCCAAGAGACGTGATTCTCCCCTCCATTCGTCGCTAGGAATTGCCCACCTTTTGGTTCTCCTTCGAAGAACTTGTTGATCTCTCCCCGTGTTCCTCATGTTGTTAACTTTTGGCCGAGCGTACACAGCAGCGGAAGCGGTTTAGTACGCACTCGATTAGGGATTGAGGTTGCGATGACGGTTATCAATAAAATACAAAATCACAAAACCACAAGCAATAGGTCATATCACATGCACATGCACAAGCAAACAAACATTCAAACATAGAAATTAAAAATTTACGTAGAAAACTCAAGAATGAAAAAAACTACGGAGCCACACTAAACAAAAAATTTTCACAATGACTCTTGAAGTGTGCAGAGTTACAAATAGTTTAACCTTCTCAAAGAGCACCAGCCCTTACTATAGGATGAGCAGGAGAGGAAGCAACCAACACCTAGAGTATTTTCTCCAACATGCAAGAGCTTTTTTGCACAACAGCTTTCATAAGGGTTCCTTCTTAGAATCTCCTCCCTCAGCAGCCAAAATCTCTCAATCTGACACCTTAGGAAACTCCTCCACATGTTCCCTTAAGTATCCAACACAATTCTGGACCCCAAATGGTCCAAAATGCCCCCAAATTACTTAGAGTGAAACCTGAATCGGAGCAGAATTTTGTCAGGCGCTATGACACGTCGTAGGGCCTAGGCTTCAAGTAGCCAGGCGCAGGGCATGTTGTAGCGCCCTGGTATTTGTTTGCCTGCTGCGGCGGCGCGCTGTAGTGCCCGTCTCTCAGGATGACTGCCGCTGGGACCCGCTGCAATGCCGGATTCAGCTGCGGCGCGCTGCAACGCTTGCTTTTCTGTTTGCTGATCACTGAGGCGCGCGATAGTGCCTCCTTCTCGAGTGTGAGAGCGCCAAGGCGCGCGGCGGCACGCCACGGTGTGCGGCAGCGCCTGTGATGTTGTTGGACTTCACACCTTGTTCTGAATCGCCTCGGAACCTCCTGAAAGCTCACCGAAGCACCATTAGCATCACCATAATGAACTAAATGGTCTCCACAATACAACACCTCATGTCGATTCCTTCCCTTTTCGGTAAAAGACGTGTTGACTCTTGCTTCTGAGCTCGCGGATCCTTCTCCGATTTTCTGTCGGTCGTCACATGTGCAAAGGTGTGTGTCTATGCGTACATGGCTGTGTGGCAATGATTGCCCTGGATACTAAGTCAGCCTGCAACCACCCATGTCGTGCATGAGTGTATGGATATGAGTTTGATCGATCTTAGGCACAAGCTTTTAGCTCTTTCATCAATGACAGCATGTTGCACGTCCGAACTGGTCCATCCATGCATGTTTGAGAGCAAGTCTCATCACCGATGTTTGAGCCAACTATATCTTTAATTAATGCACAAACGGCTTCGTCTTACAGTGCCACATCTGGGCATCCATTAGCATCTAAAACAAAGATCATGACGCAAGCGTTAACGTTCGGTATTTCCAGAATTTCCTTAACATCTATGTGTCTTCGGGTCCGTCTGTCTGGGCGTGCCACAAATAGGGCTGGCTTAGCCTAGCGCGCCGAAGTGCCTGCTCCATGGGTTCGAGCTCGATTCAGCCACGTTGGCGCACTTAAGTGCCAGACCCATTGCTTGGTCGCACCAAGAAAAATTGGGTGAGCTATACGCACAAAATATTTATAGTGCCCAACTGTGCGCGGGCTCCAGTAGTGTTGGTTCTGGAGCCCTTCATTGTATCATACAATCAGTAAGCTCATAATATGAATGCATGCTCTATGGGACTACAATTTCTTATATAAGGACAAGTTGCTGACTATTGAACAGCGATTAAAATAAAGTGCCGTAAGGACTGGATTAGCATGTGCCCATATGTGAATTTTTTTTTGTTCTTATAAGAATGCATCCAAAACAGGATTAAGGCTCACATCTTCTTGGCCAAAACAGCAATTTATGATTTAATATATCATAAATTAGAGGGGTGATACGTGTAACTTGGCCAAATCTGAAATGAAAGGGACATAGGGATGAGCTCACATCCTCTTGATTAAGGCTTTGTTTGCTATAGTTTTATAGGTATTATATATTAATTAAAGTTGCTTTCTTACTAGTTTTTGTGATAGACTGTCGAGAAATTCATCTTCCTTGGTTGCTCGACGGAAGTAGCACTATCGGTTGAATAATCAAATCCATGGTACACCAAGCCTTTTGATTTTATATTAGCAGATGTTTTGTTGTTCGATGGAGATACAACCTGATCACATAAAAGCTGAGCACAAAATAATTTAGGCGAGTTCCAGCATCATTTCACATCAGTCTAACACTTAGGGGCTCCCGAGCACTTAAATGATTGATATGATCGTTTAGGCGCCCAACCTTCTGTCCGATTGACCTTGACAGGCGCATGGGCGCTCGGCCCTCTAATCTCATGGCTGAAGTAGGCACCTGGGAGTGTCTGGGTGTCCAACCAATTTTAGCTTTGCTTTCTCAACCCATTTCACATTCATTTTTTATGTCTATGTGATGAAAAATTACACGGGAGCATGTGATGACACGAACGTATGCTAGGAGCATGAAGAGTTGAGGATATGCTAATTTTCTATTTATTTATATTTTATTATATTTTATTTTGTCTTGCAAGAGAGCTTAGTCAAATGCTATGTGATTAGCACGGTGGTGATAAGTAAGAGTTGAATTAATCTCTTATGGTAGAATATATTTTACTCATGAGGAGGTAAATTTTTTATAAATTATGATTTTTTTTTTGTAATTTGATATACATTATATGATTATAAATAAGTCTCTAAACCATTTTAATCAACACACAATTGCGTTAAGTTTTCTTATAGAACTTTGGCTTGAGAGCTCTTGGTTTTGGTGTGGGAAATCGAAACTATGTTGGTGTGCATAATTGTCGGGCTTTCAAGGTGTGCATAATCCTAATGGGTTCAAGGTGTGCCTTATCTTGGTCAAACAACATTTGATAAGGATGGTGTTGAGAATAAAGTTATGGATGCTTTGAGTTGTATGCCCCTCATTTTACACCATAAAAATAAAAATAAAATGTATTTGATATAATGATTTATGGCCACTCCACCCTGCAAATTTTTTTGGTCAAATTTATTCTACATTGTTAGAAAAGGGACAACTATCCATTTAAATTAGCAATTTTAAGATGGATATCTTTTTTTATAGTACTCATCTTTGCACTCCTTATTCATCTCTTCATAATTTTCTCAACAATGAGCTATTGTTGGAGGAGTTGCATGACATTTTGGGTGTGATAAGACTATTGCAATGATTCGAGATCAATTGTATTGGCCAAGTCTAAAGCTAGATGTAGCTCATATGGTTACTCTATGTCATACATGCCAGCAAGCAAAATAAAAGCAAAATAATTTAGGACCATATATCTCAGTTCCTATTCTTCATAAATCTTGGGAAGACATAAGTTTGCATTATATATAGGCTTACTTCACACAACACATACTATGACTCTATTCTTGTAGCTGTTGATCGAATTTTTAAGATAGCACACTTTATCCCATAGTATAAGTCTTCTCATATCTCTCATGTGGATATTTTATTTTTTAGTGAAGTAGTCAAGTTACAGGGTTTGCCTATAATAATTATGTTAGATTAAGATGTATGCTTAATGATTTAATTTTGGAAGATTCTTATGAAGAAACTAGACATAAAACTTCACTTTTCAATAGCATATCATCCTCAAATAGAAGGTCAAATAGAAGTTTAGTAGTCATACTTGGATGCCTTGATGTGAGGACTCATCATTGAGTTTAGTGTGAACTAAACCAACATCGAGCATTTAGAGCTGTAGGATCATATTGAGCATTTAACTGAAATGATGCATGCCGAAGAGTATTGCCATTTGATTTCAAATAAAATTTCAACATCCATCCATTCATATTAATTTAATATTTACAAAATTAAATTCACATCTTCTTAATATAAGATGTTCACTTAAAAATATAAAATTTTAATAAAAATAAAGGTTGAAATAAAATGCTAGCAGATGGGTTGACTTTTTAATCTTCTAGAAAATTTCTCAAACATCTCCTTCATGCACTACAACTAGCTCTTGATTTAGCATTTATATATATTACAAAAATATTGAGATTTGAATCCCAACATTAAAGAATACTTTAACAACAAGTATTTACATTTTTCAAACAAAAGTAGTGTGCAAACAGTTGAAAATGCAGTAAGATATATAATAATGAATAAGATGAAGTCGCAAAAATATTTAAAAAACATTTATGCATGCAAAATAGTTTATTAGATTTCAAGAAAATTTAAATATGCCACATAAAATATATATAGAAATTAATTATCAGTTATCTCATGCATTAAAAATATTCTGCTAGACAAACGCAGACCCTGAAGCATAGGGGGTTCACTATATATATAGTGAACCCCTATGCTTCAGGGTCTGCATTTGTCTAGCAGAACATTTTTAATGCATGAGATAACTGATAATTAATTTATATATATATATATATATATATATATATATATATATATATATATATATATATATATTTATGTGGCATATTTAAACTTTCTTGAAATCTAATAAACTATTTTGCTAAGCCTAAAATGCTGCTGAAAAATAAAAAAGTCAAATTTAGCTCTAATACAATGCTAACTTCTAATAGGTATAAATCTCTTGCATTGCTTATTGATAATGAGGCTATTGATTCTGAAAATTAAAGTTCTAGCTTTAAGGCTGAAAATTTAAACTCATGCTTTGATACGGCCCAGTTGGTCCCAAGTGGATCATCTTCTGTCTCTAAATGAATATTATTTGTTAGAACATTAGAGGGATTGGTAATGCTTCCTCAAAAAATAAGTTTAAACATTTAATTTTTGAAAAAACTGCCATTTTTGAACCTAAGCTTAAAAGTGATGCTGTTAATGCGGTGGGTCGTTTTTGCAAGTTGGAAAATGTTTGTTGTTCCGATTCTAATAGAATTTGGGTTATGTGGAACAATCGATGGAAAGCTGAGGTGATTTCTCAATGTCATCAAGCTATTCATATGCGTTTCTATAACAATGATCACAATTGTCTCATCACTTTTGTGCACGCCAATAATTTAAGAATTGATCGTATAGCTCTTTGGAATTTTTTGAATGATTGCAGCACCTCCACCCTCCCTTGGGCTGTTGGCAGAGATTTTAATGCTATCCTTAAAAACTCTGAATATAAGGGTTACGCGAGAGATCATTCTGAATCCTCTTTTGATTTCAACTCTGCTATCCTCGATTGTGGTCTTGAAGATTTCAATTATACCGGCTCTCCTTTCACTTGGAACTCTGGTAGAAAATTTGCTAGACTTGATAGATTTCTCATCAATAACATGTGGTGCAACTCTTTCTCTAACTATGAAGCTTCCTCCCTAAACTCCACTGTGTTTGATCATAAACCAATCACTCTTTCTTCTTGGAACCAAACTAATAACATCCCTAAATCCTTCGAGTTCCAACTTTTTTGGCTAGATAGAACGGACTTCTCTCAACTTGTTCACTCTATATGGAATGAACAATGTGGCTCTTATGGTCTCATCCGTCTTGTTGAAAAATTTAAGAAACTTAGGAAAGAGATTTGCCTTTGAAATAAAAATGGGTTGATAATATTTTTAATAATGCCACTCACTTGGAAAATAAGGTGAACCGTTTAGAAAACATCTTTGATTTGGATCCCTCGAATTCAAATAGGATAGAAGTTTCTAAAGCTAAAGCCTCTCTTATTCAAACTCACAACGACATTGAAACTTTTTGGAAACAAAAATGTAGTATAAATTGGACGCTTTAAGGGGAAAGAAACACCTCCTTCTATCATAACTGGGTTTATAAAAGAAGACACATAAATCAGATTTATAAAATTAACCCTCCTAACAAATCGTCGCTTAAGGAGGCCGAAGATATTTAAAACTCTGTTGTGTCCTTTTTCCTTGAAGCTAGCCAAAAACCTAACTCCAATCTTACTCCTTTAGAGACAAATTTACCAACTCCTCATTTATCGAAAGAAGATAATTTCTCTTTAAATGAGATGCCTAATGATGAAGAAATCTAGGAAGTTGTGCATAATCTAAAAAAAAATACTTGTCCTAGTTCTGATGGATCCCCTTATGAATTCTTCTGTAAATTTTGGGATGTTATCAAACTAGATGTTTGTAATGGTATCAAGGAATTTTTCTGTCAAGCCCATATTCCTAAATTCTTTTCTCACACCATGTTATCCTTAATTCCTAAAACTGATAAAGCCTCTTGGTGGTCCCAATTCAGACATATTAGCCTATGCACTACTATAAACAAAATCATCTCTAAAATTCTTACTAAAAGGCTTAAAAAACTTCTAAATTTCCTCATAGTTCCCAACCAATCTGGTTTCGTTCCAAGTAGGCAGATTCAGGATAACATTTTGGCCACTCAAGAGCTATTTCATAGTTTAAAAAATAAAAATAAAGACCACAACCTCATATTAAAATATGACCTTGAAAAAGCCTTTGATAAAATTGATTGGCATTTTCTTATTAAAATGCTAAAGTTCTATGGCTTCAATGAAAGTTTCATTATTAAAATTCAGAACCTTATTGAATACAACTACTTTTCAGTTCTCATTAATGGTAAGGCTAGTGGGTTCTTTAAATCCAAAAGAGGTTTTCGGCAAGGTGATCTTACATCCCCCATGCTTTTCATCCTTGCTTTTAATTATTGGTCCCTTTGCATTAATGCTGTGTTCAAAAGTGACCCTTCTATGCAATTCAAGGTTGGAGGTAAATTTTTGGTCACTCACCTTGCCTATGCTGATGATATTATCATTTTTTATAATTCCAATAGCAAGACGGTTGAAAATTTTCAAAATCTCATTAGCTATTTGGAAAATATTTCCGGGCTTAAAGTTAATAACCAAAAATCTCAATTTTTGTTAGTTCCAAAGTCTTTACCAGAATGATTAATAGACTTTCAGACTCATTGAAAATAAAACAAGGTAAACTCCCCTTCAAGTATCTGGGCATCTCTATTGCCATTGGGCATAATAAAAATAACAACTATCTTAACCTCATCGACTCTATTTTTCACAAACTCCAAGGATGGGAGCTAAATTCTCTATCATTTGACTCTTCTTAAATCCATCCTAAAAACCATTTCTCTCTACTGGTTGGAAGTCACCTCCCCCACCAAATTTACCCTAAACAAGCTAAAAGGCATTTTCAACAAATTTCTTTGGGTGCACCCTAGAAGTAGTAAGATGATCTGGTGCTATTGGGATCGTCTCAATTTTCCCACTAGTGAAGGAGGCCTAGGAATTAGATGTTTATACTCGTTACATAAAAAGCCTTCTCTCTCAAATTTTGGTGGAAATTCAAAATCTCAAATATGATATGGTCTGAAATCCTTCAAGCTAAGTACTATACTCGTACCCACCCTTCCCAAACCACTCAAAAGTTTACTGACTCTATCACTTGGTCTAGAATGCTTGACTATAGAGAGATAATTGAAGAAAATATAACTTGGGAAGCTATTAATTCCTCCATCTTGTTTTGGTATGATTGTTGGAATAATTCCAAAATTTTGGCAAAATCCGCCTATTTTATAAGAAATCAAAAGCTTACTCTTGCTGAATGCCTCAATAATAATAAAGAGTGGAATGTCGAGCTTTTGCAGAATTTGCTTCCTCCTAAAAAATTTGAAAACATCATTAACAAGACTTCTAAGTCTGAGCAAAGTAAAGTGGCAAACTCCAACTTCTACTATAACAGTAAACTCAAATTATCTTCTCTTTGGCAAGTTTGTAGAATGCATAATCTGTCTGACTTCCCTATTTGGATTTGGAATAATAGCATTCCAAACCTGATTGGTCTCTTTCTTTGGAGGATCTACTATAACTTTATCAGTGTGGATGATATCTTACAATCCAAAGGTTATATTCTTGCTTCTAGATGTCATTGTTATTTGACTAATGCTGAAAATATCAATCACCTTTTTCTTAACAATTCATCGAGAAAAATCATTTGGTCTTCTATGAATATTAAGCCTAATGATCCTCATAGCCCTGCTAATATTAAAGAGTTATTTAATCGCTGGCCTATTAAAGAAAAGGTGCACGTTGGCCAATTAATTGCCTGTTATGCTCTTTGGCAGATCTGGACTGCTAGGAACAATGCTAAGCACAACATGTCTCTTTTTAATGCTGTGAAAATAGTCAACGCAATAAAAAAAGATGTTAATAAAACTATCAATGCTTTTAAAGAATCTATTTTCAGCTAGGAAAGTATAAACATTGACTATGTCAAACAAGTGCTTAATTGATGTTGCTCTAAATTGGTCGTTTAAAGTCAAAACTAACAAACTGTAAATATACATCTACGCTTGCACGCAAGTGTACGTGGTCTGAAGTAATAAGTGGAAAGTGTGAATTTCCGGGATTTATCGAACTACAGATAATTGGATGTTTTGTTACTAAGGTGTATCTAATCTCACTAATATTTAAGCTTTGAGTATTTGGTTTTAGTTGGTTCTAGATCAAGCACAACAATCACTAAGTAGAAAATAAATCAGATAAAAGGAAGAGGAGAGTTGGGTTCATCCCACATGTCATGATAGGTCACTTATGCATGGTGATTCCTCAAACATTTATCTTTTATTTACTCAGATTTAAATCAAGTGCACATTGTTCTTCCTTAAGTTTTATCTCAAGGATTCACAAGTTCAAATCTTGTGCACGAAATAAACAACAGTTGATTCTATTTCGACACAAAGATTTTTATAAGATTTTAGGGTTGTAGTTTTCACCTTATCTCTTGATCAAGGAGATGAGGATTATAAAATTTTTAAGATCTTATAAGCATTGATTCCACTAAGAGCGTCACTCGCATCACACATAGTTGAAATGAGGGATTTAATATATTGGGCTCAATGACTATGTCACCTCGTTCATGAGCACACAACTATTTCTTTCCCTCCCTCAATTATGTTGAGCTAAGGGGATCAATTAGTGGGTCTTAGCATCACATGCATCAATACTTTAGTTGAGCTTAGATTAAGGTGCACTAAGCTCAAGAACTTTCTCACATAGTTCTAAGCTCTCATGTACTCATAGATCTAGCATCTAACCTAAGGTGAGCTATGGAGTACAAGATACTTTAGTTCTTGAGTTCATTAGTCCATTTCCCTTTAATTCACAATCAAGACTATAATAATATTAAGCATTTCTTGAGAAAGGCATTGAGTTCATAACTTTTATTAATGGTTGAGGAAAACTTCATACAAATAAAAGTAATTATCAAATATATGGGATTACCCCAACCCTCCCCAAGGGAGATTTAGCTCTCCATTACAAAAGATATTAAAAAGAACACATATATGGATAAAAACCCTTTCATGATCAACTAAGAAAAGAAATTACAAAATAAGGGTTTAGAAGATACTAGGAACATTCCTTGGAAGTTTTCCAGACTCTTCTTCCTCTTGCTTGAAGTTCCTCTCTTAGGTCACTAGTGTTGCCTTTCTTCTCATTCTCCTTGGCAAAATGAGCTCTTCCACCCTTGGGGAGTTCCTCTCTTCCACTATACAGCCCCTCTTCCTTACTTAGTTGAATTGAGCAAAAATTGGAACCCTCCTCAAATCAAGAGAAGAGGTATTTATAGATGAAGGCTGCCTCTTCATTCCTCAAATCCAAAAACCAGCACATTCCTTTAAAAATCTGAGCAATAATGGCAAAAACCACTTGATGGATGAGGTGACAAATTCTTTCATTTGTTTTAGCCATTACATCACCTCATAAGTCTCTTTTCCATCTAAAAAAAATGTAGCAGTTGCAGAGGGAATGATGGTTGGAGACAAGATGCTAGTTGGGGGTCTTGTCCCAGCCACATTAAATACTTCTGCCAGAGAAAATTGCGGTGGGCCACTGCAGTGCGGTGTAGCGCAGTGTGGCGCGCTATGACAGACACAGTTTTGCAAAGAGGCCCGCTGCAGCGCATGATCGCGTCTGTTTTTTCGCAAAGAGGCCCGCTACAGCACGCTGTGGCGCTAGTATTTGCAAACTGAACCACTGCAAGCGCGCGGTAGCGCCAGCAATTCGCAAACTGCTTCGCTGCAGTGCGCTACAACGTTCCCGATCAGCAAAATGAACTGCTACAGTGCGCGATCACGCCCACGGTTTGCAAGCTGAACCGCTGCAGCGCGCGATCGCTCCCGCAGTTTGCAAGCTGAACAGCTGCAGCGCACGATCGCGCCTGCGGTTCACAAACTGAATTGCTGCAGTGCGTGGCAATGGTTTTCTTTGAAAAAATCTGGAAAGATGCACCAATGACTCAGAATTCCTTGGATATGCCTTTTTCCTGAAAAGATACACAGAATTTGATTGAGGAAGTAGCTTTAAAATCAGAAATAAATGAAATTTTCATTTATTTTAGATATAATTTATGGATTCATCAAAAACTTATTTCTTTGGTAAGGTGAAGCCTATTCTCACTTATATGAATGCGAATCTGAAGTTTCTTTGCTATTCTTATATGGCTAGTTGTTGTGCAGTAATTATAGGATAACAGACCTCTTTTATGCTGTTTTGTTGAACGCTATGGATTATGCTATTAATAGTTTATATGTTGGAATTATTTTTTGTCACAAGCTGCTGAATATTCTAACAAGAGCAGGCTTAGTCTGAATCCCATTGGGATTGAGTCTAAGGCTTCTTCTCGCCATCATAAGGTGTGCTGGAATCTCCTAAAGCAATTTTTTTAAAATTGGGATCTGATTATTTGGTTGCATCTTTTGAGGCTTTGGCTGTCCCTATTGGGTTTGTTGTTATGGATTAAAAAGCTGAAAAATGGCTGGTATCTACTTTTGGTTTCTAGCAGGTATTGGAATATTTGGTTTCACTGGATTTCGGAGGTCCTGATGTATTGGTTATCGTGTTGGACTGATGTTAATCTGAAGCTTGTTCGTTCTCCTTTGTTACCTGGGCATAATGTTTTGCTTTTATGGTTGATCTTTTGGTTTCAAAGTGGGCTCTTGGTTCTGGCTCTAGAGGCTATTTGGTGCCATATGTATTATTATCTGTACTTCTTTTATGATTGCAATATAGATGTTGGGGTGGCGGATATTTATGGTGCGAGGTGTGTCATTTGGTTTCTACTGTGGCTTTTCTCCTTGCATCCTCGGTTTGTTGGGTTCTATAAGAGGGCTTTAAAGAAGTTCAACTGGCTTTTTATTTACATCTTAAAATGCTTTGCTGTTTTACGGTTCCCGGATCCTCTTGCCTGTTCCTCGGTTTTGGGGGCTGAGTCTTTTGGGGCTGATCTCGTGGTTCTTCGGAATATTTCGTGGAGGAATTTTTTAATTTTGTTGCTGTTTTGGGCTGGAAGAATTTTTTGGTATGAGATATTAAGAATGAATGCTAGTACTACACTCCTTGGTGGCCTTCTCAGTCGCAGGCTAAGTTCGTGCGATCCCTTGCGAGGACTCAAGGTTTGTTTTCCTATAATATTGTTCAATTTATTTGCAAGGTCTTCTTGCAGGTTTCTCCATTTGGTCGTTTTGAGTAGTCTAAGGTTGTTGCGGCTCTTTTTGATATTGACCTTTCAATTTTGTACTTCTTAATGTATTTTTGCTTTTGGAGGGACTTTTTAGGATATTCCCTGGGTCCATCCTTTTTGGGGTTGGCTTTTGGAACTTTAGTTCTTAGATTTGATTGTAACCACCCAACCTTTTTATGTAATCTTGTTTAATATCAATAAAATTCACAGGTTTCTGTTATATATATATATATATAACTTAAGCTTCCATATATGCATGCCCCCTTGTAGACTTATCTATAAATGCTTCTTATCTCTCCAGACATCAGACCAGCCCTCATTGTAAAATCCTAATATTTTGAATTAATAAAAATAATTTTTGTTAGTTATTTTGTAAAAGAAAAATACTAAGTTGTTAAGACTAATTTTAGAAAAATTTGAGAATTTTTGGGAATTTTTCCATGAGTGAATTGTTCTCAATTATAATAATTATGATGAATTTAAATTAAAATAATTATAAAAAATTATTGGGATATCAAAATTAAAATATTTTTGAATTTTTAATTATATACTATCAAATTAGCAAGCAACAAAACTTTTATAATTTTTTGAGTTAAAATGGACGAGTTATTCTAAAAATATATTTGAAATTAAATTAATTGAATAATTAAATTAATTTTTTTCTAAATAATAATAAAAAAAGACCCGTTTACAGCGACGACAAACATCGTTAAATGGCGTCTCACGCCATCTACCGCTGTTTAACGTTAACGGCAGATCCTATGAATTCTGTTGTTTGTCGCTAAAACTGATGGCGTAGATCGCTTGCACCGCGCTAGCAATCTGGCGTAGTTAACCGTGAAAGCGACGGGTATAACGATATTAACGACACCGATGAACCCATTTTTGGCCAACTTTCACACTAAAATTCCGTCTCAACCACTTGGCCAAATTGGGTAATTTTGGTATATATGGATTCCTCTCACTAAAATTTATATTTTGAAACTTTTAATTTGAATTTTGGTAGTATATTTTTTATTAATATTATGAAATACTAAATTTTTGTTTTTAGCCATATTAGGCAAATATTAGACCATAATTCTTAGAGCATTTGTGTTTAAACCATCAAATTAAAGGCACTAATTGATATTTTATATAAATCAGTCTTAATTAAGGACACATTTAAGTCAAATTATTTTTAGATATCCAAATTCCACCATGATTAAACATATATTCTTGGATCTTTGCTAAAGCCTTATAGATACTCATAGACCTTCTAACCATAATGTGGAGTCCCACCTTGACCGCGGTCATGTTAATACGAATATTAGCATGATTATAATTGAGTGGTCACAGTGACAGACCATACATTGTTGCCATATTAGGTTTTTTACTAATTTGCCTATAAATACAAAATTTGTCATATGCTTATAAATTAATCACCAAATGAATATACATATATATACGGAGTGCGGAAGCAAGAAAATAACATCCATAACCATATTCTGAATGAAAGTGACATAAATAAGCTCAAAATGGAAATGCAAAAAAAAAGATTTACAAGTCCTGAATTATTATAATTTAAGGATAAATGTTCAACTAGAAATAAAAATGCTCATCCTCACATAAATGCAAATAAAAATAAAAAGTCTAATCTGTAGCAGCATGATCATCCTTTTGGATAAGCTTCTTACCTGGTGTAATCTCCTCAAAAAGCTCAAAATTTGACATGTGTTAGTTTCACACGCTAGGGCTCCAGCTAAGAAAAGAAAAAAATCATGTGTTAGATAATTATCTATGTACATTTTAAATTGTTTAATAATTTTTACAATTTTAGGATATCACATTTAACTTGAACAATAATGACAAAGTTGTAAGTGCAACAAGATACAATAAAATTAGGAAAGTCATAAATCAAATATTTATAACTTATCAAAATGAGACAAGTAAGGGAACATACCTCCAGACTAGTTGCTGTAATAAGATTAAGCAATAATGCATATAATACTAAAGTATCTTTGTGATAACTAAAATAAACATCATAATAAGAATTTGATATTAAAAAATTATGCTGAGTAAATAATAATGATAAAGGAACAGTGATACACATAAATTGACCATGTCAAATAGAAATCAAGACTAGCATCCTAACATGCATATAAGTACTAACATGTTTACATAAGAAACTGAAACAGAGGTAAGAACATACATAAACTCAAAGTGAAACAAGTAAAACTGTCATATCAGAACCTGGCTAACAAAGACAATGTAACCAAAACTGAACTATAACATGTCATATAATCACTTAGCTACTCAGAGCTAAAGTAGAACTGAACTTAACTGAAGAGACATAAATACATATGCAAGTTTATTTTAATAATTTTACTTTACTACTATGGACATATATAGAAGTAGCTGAGGAGTTAAGCACATCTACGATATTGAGATGATTTTATGAAATAAGACACAACTCTCCCCAATGAGAATGTGTCAAGTATCATTATTTCTCCTTGCAGCCTATCCATTAACCGTAATGTGTATACACAATGACCTGTTTGGATATGAACTGATAAAAATGTTATCCTAATTTTTTTAAATTTTCATTTTTATGCATCAAATCTATCTTATGTGACAAGTTCAAGGCAACAAGGCTCAAAATAAGAAAAGAAAAGCATCAAAATCAAGAGTAAACAAAACTCATACTGATAACTCATGTAATATCTATTATTATCTAATTTATCCACTCCATTTTTTTTAAGAAAATACAAGCTCAGCATCACTAACATCATATTATCCAGTAAATTCTTAGAGTCATGGTCCTATATAGTCAAACATTAGAATTAATCCAATTTTAAACCAAAATATAATAATATCACTTGTTAAAGTTAAGTGGTCAAGTCAATCATCCTATTTGATGACTTTTAACATCCCAACCCAATCTTCATAAATATTATCAAGATTCAGAGATAAGAGCTAAAAATCAAACATAAGGGGTTTGAGTCTCTTAACCAAGGAATTTATGCATCTAAAGTTTAAACTCTTCAATGATATATGTTACAGGAAGAATTATTGAGTATAATCAATCTCAATAAGATTGGAACTAGTAATGCCACTAGTATGGACAACTAATGATGATCAAAAATAAAATAACCAGACATAAAGTCTAAATGGCTAAGCTTTGATCTAAAATTGAAATTTATAAGTTAAGACACAATCTAGTAAGTCTAACCATTATTTAATAGAGGTTAATTTACTATAACTTAAGAAAGAAGTGATGGGTTCTCACCACCAGCTTACTTATATGCTAAGCTCTAATCCAAATATAGGATTTAGCCTAAAGAAGAACTTATGGATTTAAAAACCCTAAACTGATTCTAAGTGTTTTACAATGTTTAAATTGAGGATTTATGAAAGGAAATGTGGATTCTAAAGTCACATTCTTTCCTTAGGAAAATACTTAGCTTAATTAGGGCAAAAGCTAAGGCTTAGGTAAATGAGGCTAGTAATGATTCAAATTAACTCAAACAAAATTCTAACCACTTCATTTACTGATTTTAAGGGTAATGGACAGTTTGGGAAGTAATATTTCAATTTAAATAAAGATTCACCCAAAACCACTAAAATGCCATTCATTAAGGGTCTAAAAGTGAACTTTAGGATTCAGGGTTCCAAATTGAATCTTCTCAATGCAAAAGGTTTCTTATTATCTAAGAAAAAATTAACACCTTAAAATCTAAATTTGGTTAAGAAAGAGCTAAATGAGCACTAATTAGGATTTAGGCCCATTAAAGAACAATTAGCAAAATAAATATAGAAAATGGAATCTTAGGTTATACTTAAGTTCTATGCCGACTAAGGAGTCATTTTACATCTTAATCATTAAAATCAAAACTCTAATGATTTTATTATTTACTAATTAGGGTTTAGGGTGATTAGTGTAATTAATCAATTTAAGCACATAATAAATTTTTTGACTTCATAATTAAGTTCTCCTTTACCAAAGATAAAAATAAGACCTTAATTATGAAATTAGCTAAGGATTAAGCCTAACATTCACTAATCTATTCTTAAGGTAATTAGGAATTCTAATTATGGAAAGCTAAATATTTTTATAGCATAAGATTATATACATTTTTCAGATTGAAATGGTATATTGGATCATAGAATTTGGATTTAAATTGAGAAATTTATTTCATTAATTTAAATAAAATTTTCTAGAAATAAAACTGTAAGAAATATGTTTTCAGATGGATTAAACTGAAGGAAAATAAATCTTAAAACCAGGCTATTTAAATAACCCATTCCAAAATTAGTAGGTCGGGGCTCGACTCAACCCGTTACTGTTCTTCTTCTGCGTGGAGGAGTTCCAATGATGGGTCACTAGAGTTAGGTAAGAAATACCAAATTCAGGACACTTAGACCTCCCAAAGACCTGGTTTTGATCTCAAATAATTTGTTTCATCCAGATGCATTGAACACACAATAAAGTCCCTTGCAAGAGCTCCAGAGATGCTAAAATGATGAATGCCTTAATTTTCCCTAATTGAAATTATAGGGTCTTTTGTGGGGAGAAAATTCTCCACACAGAGGCTTCACAGCCACTCCACCTTCATCCCTACATGATCAAGAACCACAGATGAAGCGATAGGACCATTAAACTCACCTGATGATCGGCTAGATCATTAGGGCCTTACTAATGACTGTGCACTATAGTACACTGTCACGAGTTTGATCGATCTTGATTGATCATACTATATCAATCAATTTTAATCTGCCAAAATAATTATTACACCACAGAAATTATACTTAGTGGCTATTGGATGCATCATCAGGCATCAATTACCATAGGGTGCTAAGGATTGATGTGGCACCCCACCCCTGACCCACAAGATTAGGTCAAGGGGAGGTGTGCCACTCTAGTAGATCCTCCACTTATTATTGGATTACTTATAATCTATAATCCATTAATAAGGGATGGATATTCCCAGAATGCATACATAGGAACCAATCACTAAGTAAACATAAACTCAGAGTGCAAAAGCAAAAAGAAAGTAGAATATACATCCATTTTACCACAATATAAGTAAAGGAAGAGTAAACATGCAGCTTAGAATAAATAGCTCAGCAGAGAACACATAATCCATGATACCTATATTATTATAACATTTAAATAAGTTTTAAGGAGAAATTAAGCTCTCATCTTTATAAGAATAAAAGAGAAGCTAAGCTAAGGATCTGTAGCAGCAGCACACTCCTTTTGAATCTAAACTTCAGAAGGCTCGACTACCTTGAATAACTTAGAATCTACCATCATTTGTTTCACAATGATAGGGCTCCAACCAAAGAAAAGAAAAATCTAGTTAGACGTATTGTCTAAGTACATTTTAGGCTATCATATTTCATGAATTTTATGATATCACCATTTTATTTAGATTATAAAATAAACCAAGCGTATGAGTGAAATAAGCATACAAAGAGATATAGAAAGTTATAAATACAATATTTATAAATGAGCAACATATAAGGCAAAAGAACATACCTCAATATTAAGCTATGGCAATATTATGCATATATATATATATATATATATATATATATATATATAAAGTAAGAAAAGTACTAAAAGAAAAGATTGATCCTAAATATGTTGATGATCATATGAAATATGCAAGTTCTAGGAGCAAGTAATCAATCTGTAATAGGTATAGTAAGCAATAAGAAATATAGCATCCTATAGGTAAGTAAGCAGGTAAAGTAAAGTTGATTGAGGTAAAATGTAACAGTAAATGGTAATAGTAAGCAGTAAATAGTAAACAGGTATGTAATGACTGCCATATCAGAAGAGGGCTAATCTAGCTTGCTATAATAAGTAAATGTATATTCTTAGCATCATCTGAGCTTAGGCCGGAATAACAGAACATATACTGAACTGAAGAGGCAGTAATCATAAATGCAGTAAATTTTAGTTATTTACTTTACTTCTGTGGACATATCCAGAAGTAGATGATGAGTCAAGCATATCTGCAAGACTATTCAGGTTCCAACTTAACATAACACTCCACAATGAGTAATGCTAAGTAATCATTATTTCCCCTTACCCCTGTCTAGTAGGGTAAAATACGCATGATCAACAAGTAACTGAACCCTATCCAAATGTTATCTTAATTATTCTAAGTTTTCATTTCATGTAATAATGATATATTGTATGACATGTTCAAGAAATAAGGCACATAATATAAGGAATGTGAAAGCACAAATAAAATAATAGCGAGCAAGGGACTCTACTACGCAATGTGACATCAATTATTTTCTATTAAACTATTCTAACTATTCCAAGTTATACAAGTTCAGGATCTCAAATTTCTACTATCAAGTGTAACTTAGAAGCATAGCCTTATAAGTTAAAAGTAATTACAACTAATCAGGTTCTAATTTAATTCAATCAATAATGAATATAAGTTAAATAAGAAATCATCATATCTTAATTGATGAATTTAGATATTCTAAGCTAAAATCTGATCAAGATCTACTAATTTAGAGATTATGAATTAAACACCACAAATTAGAGTTAATCACATAATCTCAAGGTAAAGCTTAATGACTAAAGTTCAAGTATAAATGTAAACTAATGATTAAGGCAAACCTAATTATGCAAAAGCAAAGCTTAATATGATGGATCTCCTAGTCTTAATCTAAAATTGAAATATAAAATAATCATAATTAAAGTATGAAAATCTAAGAACTAATAAAACCAAGGTTCCATTCATTGAATAACCCACTTTATTTAATGAATGAAATCTAACATATTATCTATTCTTAATCCTAAGGAAAAGATCCTAAAGTGAAGTGTAGATCCTGATGAGCTCCTAATGGAATGACTTAGGAAATTTTAGGATTTGATGAAATTTATTATAATTTATCTCCATTTATTGACTTTGTTTATTTAAAGGAGTTAAGGATGAGTTTTAACTAAGTTGAGGGATAATAGATTTTACTTAAGAATTTTATAAGCCTTAAATTGAATTTTCAACAATTCATTTAATTTATGAGTTTAAGATTCTAATTTGATTCTAAATCCATTTATTACTAATTTTAATGATTTTAATGATATTTTAGAGGTTAAGGGTACTTAACCTAAAATTTGGGCAAAATGACCGTTTTACCCCTACTTAAGGGTCTAAAATGCTATTTTTTTAATTAAGGGCTCCAAATTGAATTTAATTGATGCCAAATGATTCCTAACTATCTAACATGAAGATAGATAGTAGGTACATCAAATTTGGATAAGTATTAAGTCCTAAGGGTCCAATTTAAGGAATTTTAACCTATAAGGATATATTGGTAATTATACTAAGTGAAATCTAAAAATTTAGTTAGTTTATTATTATTTGCTATCCAAAGATTTCATAAAGTTCAAGAATATTGAATTATGATATATAATGATTAAGTTATGGTCACTTCAATATTAGGGTTCTATTTTTTTATCAAGGGGGTCAAAACTTAATTTTTCCATATTAAAAAATCACTTACAATTTTATATAATGCTTAATTTTATTAAAACTAGGTTCTATTTTGATATATTTTGGCCCCATTAGGGTCCTAGGGTCATTAGAATGCAAAAAATCATAAATATGAGCAATTTTGGATAGTTCTGGGCACTTTCGAACAATTCTGGGCGCGATAGCTCGCTATGGCGTGTTCTGGCCAAAAACCAAGCGCTACGACGGATTTTGACGATATGGCATGCTGCAGCGGATTTCGGCACTGTGGCGCGCTCCAACAGATTTCGGCCATGCAGCACATTTAATTTAATTTCATCAAATTTATATGCCGCTGCGGCGCACTGTGGCGCGCTACGACGGACCAAATTTCGAAACTCAGGCGTTACTGCGCGCGATAGTGCCCGACGGTGATTTTGCCTCTGTGAAAATTGTAACGGATCTCCTTTCGTACTCAAATACTCTCATTTTATAGTACCTTATGTGCAGTGCCATATACTGATAGAAATGTATTTTCGGGACCTTTTCATTGATACCAAAATCGGCACAAAAGGATCGTTTTAACGATGCAAACAATGAGGTTAAAAGTCTGGGTATACAAAAATCATATTTGCAGAATAGATTTTCTTCCTTAAAACTTACTATCCTAATGAGCTCTAATGATCTCTACATCTCAAAAAAAGTTCTTATTAGCATAAAATAGATATGTAAGGTAAATATAATAACCATTTGATAAAGAGAACAGATACCAAAGAGATACCTTGGCCTTAAAATAAATGGAGGAAGATTGTAACAACCCTAGGTTATTACTTAGTCTAATCTTAGTTTAATCGCTGCCTAATTATCATTATAATGAGTTCATCTAGTCATTAGAACCAATCCTTGAAGATTTGGAGCGATTCAGAGCTCAATCAAATAGTTGAATTATTTTAACAATATTTAATTAATTTGAAAATTGAGGTATTTAATTTGACCTTGAAATCAAAATCTGATTTCGTCATTGAGTTCATCACCCCCAAATTAGCTATTGAGGTGATATTTTGGAAGTGTTTGGAAGTTGGAATTTCTCAAATTTTTTTATATATTTAATTTAACCTCGAAATCAAAATCGAACTTCGCCGTTGCAATCGTCACCCCCAAATTAACTAGGGGTGATGTTTTGGACGCGTTCGGAAGTCGTCGCATTTTTTGCGAATATTTTAATGAGTTTAAATACAAAAAAATAGAATAATTAAATAATCGTTGGAATCGAAATCCAACTTTGCCATTGAGTTCCGCACCCTCAAATTAGCTAGGAGTGAATTTTTTTGGAATTTTTCGGAGCGCGTTTATCAAATATGATTTATTTATATATAAATTAAAAATTAAAAAAAAAAGAAATAATTATTTATTTCTTCATTTACATCTTTCCATTTTCCTATTTTCCTTCTTATTTTCTTTTCCTGGCTGGCCGTATCCTCCTATGTGGTGCCCCATACCTGCGCACGCAAGGAGCCTTCTTCCCCTCTCCTCCTCCATTTTTCTTTCCATAACACATGCCCTATCACTCCTCTCCTTCTCCTTAAAGAAGGAGCTCAGCCCCTCATCTCCTTTCTTTCTTTACCCTCAAGCTGAAGCTTCTCCTCCTTCCTCCATTGCTAAGCTTTATGCTGAAGAAGAAGCTCCCTTCCTCCAAGTTCCTGAAGAAGAAAATAGAGTTCCATTCTTCTTCCTAATCCAAGATATCTATTTGCTCTACTTCCTTGGCTACTTTCTCCTTGATTTAACAAAATATTGTGGATGATACTCTTATAGCTATTGCATAATGTGTAGGTGAAATTGTAGAACCTCAATCAGACTAAAATGAGTCTGATTGAAGCTCATTCCTACATTAAAAATTTTGTCATAAAAACTAAAGGATTTTTGTATACTTAAATGAGTCTGATTTCTGCTAGAACTTTAGTTTCTACTTGTTATAATGATCCACCCATGCCAATTTTGGTATCAATGAAAATGTCTTGGAAAGACCTTTCTATTGGTATATGGCCCCACATGTGAGGTGCCCAAAATTGGGAGTATTTGGGTATAAAAGGAGGCCCATCACAGTTTTCGTTGCGCCCAAGTTTCGAATTTAGGTCTACCGTAGCGCGCTACCCCGCGCCACCATGGCATAATAGTTTGATGAAGCATACAATAATTTTTGGGTCCGTCGCAGTGCGCTGCAGCGCCTGAAAGTGCTGTTGCGCGCCATAGCGTCTGCACCTCGGGGAAACAGGTGCCGCAGCGCCTGAAAGCGCCCCACGTGCCCCCGCGCTGCAATCCGTCGCAGCGCGCTGCAATGATGCCGGGCGCCCTAGCGTTGCAATCCGCTGCTGCGCACCGCAGCGCCTGAAAGCGCTGCCATGCCCCACAGCACTGCAATCCGTCGTAGCGCCGCAACTTGCCGGAGTACCTGAAAGCACTGCAGCGCGTCACAGCACGCCGTAGTACCTGACTTTCGGCCAAAAAGAGCCACAGCGCCCAAAACTGTCCGAAACTGCCGAGAACTATCCGTAATGGCCAAAACTTCATCATTTTCACATTCTAATGACCCTAGGACCCTAATGGGGTTGAAATTTTATTCACATTAAGCATTGTATAAATTTTTTTGTGAAATTCAAATATGAAAATTTATCCTAAATAGTGTGCGCTAAAATCTCTTATGTGTTTACTTATATATTTTTGTACCAAATGTTAATATTAGAATCTTTGATTGCTTGTATGACCAAGTAGATCTTAATAATCAAATTGCATGGAACATAATTGCTTTAAATTTGTATTCATGCTAATCCCTATTGTGTTTAATTTAAGATTTGATTAGCCTTAATTGCTCATTATTTTAATCAATGTAATGTTTATGTATGTTAGAGAATTTAATACTGATTTGGACACCTTTATTTAATCAATTTGATATTAAACTATATTTGAACATAAGAATCTTAAGACCTTGATTAAGTAAATGATACTTAATCTAAATTTAAAATTTGCCATCAATAATACACCAATAATACATTGATTTGTCATTGATTTATAAATCAATAATTGGTCTTAATTTTGGTAAGGCTAGGGGTTAAACCCTAATTTATCTTGGTTAAGATCTAAACCTTAATCACCTTAATCAAGTAACTTTGATTGAAAGATAATTCAACTTTCATAATTCCAATAATACATCTGATTTGACATTGAACTTAAATACATTATATTAGGAGTACTAAGATTATTTAAAGAATTTATGTGATTAACTATCTGGACTTAAGCTTGAGATCTCCAATTTTCTTCTATATAGGATCCTAGCATGAGAATAATTATAAAATTGTAATAATTTACAACATGATTTAATTCCAATAATATTCTTAATTTTATCCCATGATTGTAGTATAGGATGTGATCAGATGGGTCTAACCATCTGTTCTGATCAAACTAATTCAGACTTAACAAATGCAACTTATGATCTTAGTACAAATTATTAAGTTAAATATTAAATGTGTAAGATCTTGATGATCTTACAATAGAATTTTTTTCTTATAATTGAAAGCCTTAACAAAATATTAACACATTGAGATAGGAAGAACTTATTATTATATCTTGAGGTAGGAACTTAGATGATCCTTCTTAGCCTTAGAAGATTGATCTTAAATCCTTATAGTAGGATCACATAAAGTGCTTAGAATGAGATACCTCTAATGTGGTAGTAACTTATATTGAGTGACCTCTTGGTCACACTCTTGGAACCTTGTGTAGAATTCACCCAATTAGAGTTAGTATTCATAGTTTTATTAAATCTTTGGTTCCTAAATAGAATTGCTAGAACCCAAATTATTAGTTGGATATGATTATGCATATCCATGATGCTGAGTCACTTCAGCAATATTCAGGATTGGGTGAGTCACTCCAATGTGTACTTATGATCAGGTGCTATCCAGAGAGATTAGACGAATACAGTCCAATTAGAGTAAATCTTCCAAGACTAAGAGTATTACAATTAGTGAACTAGATCTTTCGTTTGAGATATAAATTGTGACCGAGTTCTGCCTCCTATCGTAGTGTGCTTCAATAGTGCAATTTAAAATAAACTAAGTATCTCAAGTCACCTTGTGTAGAACACTAAGTATGCTTGTAATTATGGTATTTAATAGCTTAGCTTGAAATATAAAATGTGACCTAGTTCTGCCTCCCATCGAAGTGCGCTTCGATAAGTGCAGTTTTAAATAAGCTAAGTGTTAAGTCCACCTTTCTTGAAAATATACAACCATGTGTATACAACCTTTTCAACTAAAAATTTTAAGTAAAATCCTAAGAAAAGCTAGTTATTGAAATTAGAAATAGGAGTCAGAATCCATTTGGATGGATTCTGCATAATTAAGACAGTTGATTCATAATCTAATTTTAAATCATTTTCTGGATTTTTAGATTTTAACATATGTAGTGTAGAGACATGAGCATGAGCATAAGCATGATGAATGAGTATCAGTGATAATATATAGATTACAGAATGTTGCATATATCAATCAGCAAATTTTTAGGATGACTAGTACTGGATTCCCAACCGGATATATGTAGACATTGGACCGTACGATTCATACCCGTTCAGTGATATTTTAGTTGCACATTAGTGCATGTCGTATCGTGGCATATACAGATGCCTGACTTTAGTGATATACATCATATTTTTACATGTTATTACTTAGTTTCAGATCCATTACTATTTTTATTTACTTTCAGTATTCAGTTTACAGTACAACTTTACTTTACTTTACTTAAGTTTTGTATTTTTTTATGCTTTTAGTTACATTTATAGTATTTCTACAATTTTGTTTATATTATTTAAATGTTAAGTAAATAATTAGATTTGTTTAGATTAGTTTCGATATATTAGACTTATTGTCTAACACATGGTACTTTTGGGATCCAGCAATTTGCTAGATCCTGAGCAGCTTATTGAGCCATGTCAAGAGGACATTTAGGAGGTTCAGAAGGAGTTTGCAGAGTTATAGCAGATTTCTCCTTCAGCTTTTACTATTTTACTTAGTTATTTTCCAGTTCAGTATTTTGACTCTATTATATATTTTTGTAGACTGGTTGTAATAGCTCTGGATGTATTTTCTTTTCTTTTATGAGATAAATATTTTGTTCAGCTTCTGTGATGAATGTTTCTGGATGTTTGCTTTAGCTTCCGTACACTATTTATATATTACTTATACTTAGTATTGTGATGTGATCACCATACTGAAAATGTTGATATTTTATAGACATATTGAATTCTTCATGTTGTATTTTAAATATAATGTATATATTTGCCTAATACTTAGGATAAGGATATTACTCTTATCTTAAGTATTAATTCTCAACTCTCCTTTGGGGTTGAGTTAGCAGCCCTTCAAAAGGGTTTTGTTTCAGCTATTTGGGGAGATGGAAAATTCCTTCCCTAGTGGCGCACCGCTCCGTCGCTGAAATTGATTTTGATTATTTCTTTTGCGCATGGTGATGGGGCGGGGCTCCACAAAGATGACTCTAATTTTTGCAGGAACTTGGGAGCTTGAGAGCTTGAGGGAAGAAGCTTCTTCTTCTTCTTCAACTGCTAGCAAGAGGAGGAAGAGGCTGAGGGTTCTTCCCTAGCTTGGGAGTGAGCTTGGAAGGGAATGAGCTTTAGCTAGGAAAATGGAGAGTGAGGAGGGATTTTTAGCAATTAAATGGAAGATGGTTGAAGGTCCATCTTAAAGGAGGATGGGACATGGCTCCATTAATGAGCCTTTCCATCAACATGAATGGGAAGCAGAGGGGCAGAAGTCTTTTGAGTGCAAGGTATGAGGAGGAAGGTGTTGGGAAGGAGGAAGGAGTAGCATGGGGACCAGCTAGAGGGGAAATGTAGGGGGAAAATCTGATTTTTGAATATTTTAATTTATTTAATTAATACTGTTAAATAAAAAATCAGATTTTATAAATGTGCTCTGAAAAATCTCAAAAATTCACCCCTAGCTAATTTAAGGTTGAGGAATTCAGCGGTTAAGTCGAATTTTGATTTCGATGAGTATTTAATTTTCCTAATTTCTGGGGTATTTTAAATATTAAAATATTCGACAAATTTTCGATGAATTACTACCAAAACATCACCTCTAGCTAATTTGGGAGTGACGAGCACATTGACGAAGTTGGATTTTGATTTTGAGGTCAAATTAAATATCTCAATTTTTTAATTAATTAAATATTATTAAAATAATCTAAATATTAAATTGAGCTCCGAATCGCTCCAAATCTTCGGGGATTGATTCAAAGATGCAATCAGATTTTCATTTGAAAATCAATTTAAATTAGCTAATTTTCTAGGTCAAATAATATGAGAAAATAGCCATTTGATCAAATCGAGCTTTGATAGATCCCAATTTTCAGGGTTAGGTCCTAATATAAATTAGGATCTTATGGAACAAGAATCAGGACTTGGTTTAGTCCAATCTATGCATGGTAATAGCCTAGGGTTGTTACAAACTCCTCCACTTAAGAATGATATCATCTTCGACATCACCTAAGTAAGAAAATGGTAAATAAATAAGAACAAGAATTTGAAAGGGTTTAGAATAATACCAAGATTTTTGTGAAGAGCATTGGATATTTTAATTGCTTATCTAATTCTTTCTCCAAAGTGGCATTTTAAGCACTGTGGTTTTTCCACTGGACTTTAACCATAAGAATAGAATGGCTTATGAGCTGTTTCTGATCTTTACCCAGAATTTTGATAGGTTCTTTGGCAAATTTTAAATCTCTCTAAATGCTTAATGAAGGAATTGAGATATGATGATGAGGTTCTTGAAGGAAATTTCTTTACGAGATGAAACATGAAACATGAAACATGTTGTGAACTGTGGAAACATCATTTGGCAACTTTAGCTTGTAGGCAGATGATTCAATTTTGGATAGAATTTCAAAAGGTCCTATATATCTGGGACTGAGCTTGCCAGCAACACCAAATATGTATACACTTTTCATAGGATAGACTTTCAGATAAACATAATCTCTTACTTAAAATTGTATGGGATGATGAGGAGGATCATGATATTTACTCCACCAATCATGTGCTGTCTGAATTCTCTATTGAATGAGTCTTACCTTCATATCAGTTTCTTCCACTAATTTATACCCATACATATAACAACCATAGGTTGTTACCCTAGTTAATCTGAGCATAATAACCTCTTAATTTTCATTATATTGTTTTTATTCAATCATTATAACTTAACTTTGAAATTTTATAGTCAATAAGACCTCATTAGGTTGAATTAACTATTTTGCCAATTTTAGAACTCAAAAACTTAGCTAAAATAAATTGACCTTGGATCAAAAATCTAACTTTGCCATTGAACTCCTCGCTACCAAATTACATAAGAGTGAATTTTTAGGATTTTTTCATGAGAAAATTTCCCCAGTTATTTTATAATTATTTTAAATCAAAATAAATATGAAAAAATTTTGGGTGTCAAAGTTAAAATATTTTTGAATTTTTGAATTATACATTATAAAATTAGCTAGCAATAAAAACTTCATAATTTTAGAGCTAAAATGGATGAGTTATGATAAAAATACATTTGGAATTAAGATAAAAAAGAGAATTCGATCGTTACAGTTTCGGTAAACATGATTTTGGCCAACTTCAAACTCAGATCCCGAGATAACCACTTGGCATAATTGGACAATTTTGGTGTCTATGGATTCTTCTCAATGAGATCTACATTTTGGAATATTAAATTTGAATTTTAGAGGTTTAATTTATTAATTTAATAAAATACTAAATTTCATTTTAGCCAAATTAAACAATACTATATAATAATGTTGAGATTTTTGCATGTAATCACCTAATTATAGGCACCAATCGTTATTCAATAAAAATTATTCTTAATTAAGGGTAAATTTAAGAAAATTACTTTGAATTATTCAAGCTCCACCTTGATCAAATATACACTATTGGATCTTTGATCGAGCGTTAAAGGCACTCATAGACCTTATAACCTTAATTGGAAACTTGAAAATGCTATCTTTATTTCTTTCTTATCTCCATTTGGAAGCTTTGGTCAAACTCCATTTCTCTTCCTCTTCTCCTCCTCTCCAAATCTTCAGAACTTCATCCCTAAGAAAATGTCATGGCAAGGAGAAGAACTTGAAAGCTCTAAACTACATAAAGAAGGAGATCTTGGTTGTACTATCTCATACTTTTGATTACAAGGAGAATATTTAGGCTTCATCAAAATTTCTTTACTACAAGGTACTCTTTTCCTTGATTCTCTCATTCTTTCCCTTCTTTACCAAATATATTTTATATTTGAAATATTTATATATCAATCAAATAAATGATATTTGTAATATTGGTAGGTTATAGGAACACCCACAATGATATTTTAGATTTCACTATTTATGTGTGTATATACATAAAATTCTAAGAAAAATTTCTTAGATTTATTCAAATATTTTATAATTTTTCATCCTCATTTTGTACTATCATAATTCTTGTTCTATTCAAAATTAATTGATGCAATTTTGTACATACATTCTTGCAGGTATTCTTAACAAATCACTAGAAGTTACTACACCTTATTTTTGCCTTTAGGATGTTCAAAAATCACCCCAAAGTTGAGAAAAAATTCTATTTTATTTAAATATTTTTCCAAAATTTTTATTTATTTGTTAACTTTGGAGAGTTGTAACTTTTTCAACCACTAAAATTTGAGTGTTGTGACTTTGCATATTTAATTTTCTATATTTTGTCAACAATTTCATAGAAGATTTTACTGGTCCATTTGAAATATAAGATCACCAATTAAATACTCAAACTTTAGCAAACACCCATTAAAATCTAGAAATTAGTTTTTGACAGATTTTATAAATTTTCTTACTATGTTGTTGTTGTCATAACTTTTAATATAATTGTTGGATTTAGCTGATCTTTGGCATGATTACTTTTTGTTCTGTTAGGAAAAACTTCACTGTTGAGTAGATAACTTAGTTTTTCCATTTAGGTACAAAGCTCGAAAAATAATATGACTGATTCTTAGATAATTTCAAAAAGAGTAAACATTTTCCCCAAACTTTATTCATTCATAAATTTTAAAAATACTTTGAACCGAGAGCTGAAATTTGGCATGCTTAATCTCCAATCCCTTAGAAATAACTTTCATGTAGACATCAATAGTTGAAAATATTATATGGATCTTCATTTAGGTTTCTAAAGTTCACTATAAAACTTTAATTTTAATTTTATTTCTTATCCAATTTACATAGTTAGAAAAAATTAGCAAATTTACTTAATCCAAATGAACTGTTTATTGGTTATATTTCTTCATCATGTCATTTATAACTTAATTGTACTTCTATAATTATTTTACCATGGTTAAAATTATTAATTATTTGATAAATGCTTGAAATTATAATTAATGAAGATTAGCTTCATTTTTTAGTTAACTTTACTAATTTTATCATTTGATCTTAGATTAATACATTGGATGAATTAAGTCTTATAAATGATAATGTGATTTTTATTTTAATCATTTAATTATGATTTCTTAATTTTCTCTTAAGCAAGAGGATCAACATGTATTAACCTTTAATTAATCAATAAGATATGTTTGATTTGCCAAATAACAAACTTCTAAATTTTGATGATTTATCTCATGGCTTGAATGGATAATTTGTAACTTTAGGAGTTAAAGGATCTGCTTACTTAATTTGTTTTCTTTAATCAATGATTATTTCTAAAACTTTGCATATAATTATATTTACCTTGATTATAAAATCAATCCTTAGAAATTGTAGATTATAGATGTAAGTAGTAAGAGTCTTATATTCCTTGAAATGTAATAATAGTATTATATTTAAATGAAAATACAACTTTATATAAGATAACTCTGACGTAGGAAATGATTATTTAATACATGTTGATGTAGGTCCTTAGATGAACCTCATGAACTTTAGATGATTAATCTTATACTTTTTGTTGAGATGACCATAAAAATTAGCTTGAGTTACTCATTTGTGGAAGATCACCTAAATTGAGTGACTTCTATGTCACTTCCTTATAACTATTTGATTGGCATCTTGGATTTTAGAGTTTGAATCTCATATTTGGAGTTTGACTCTAAAAACCATAAGCCTTGACTTTCTTAATCAAAATTTTGTTTTGGGATGAATAAAATATCAAATAGGATGAATGATTATTTATTCAACCCTTGTAGATGACATTTTTGATTTTGAAATAGAACTTGCTAAGTTCTATTGTTTAGCCTCATAAGGCTGTGAAATTGAGATTTTACTCGATAATTAGATATTGAGGATTCTGAGCTTGTATTCTCTCAGAATAAATAAATTGAATAAAATAGACAATAATAGATATTACATGTATTTTAGCAGAGTCTTACTTTAACTTTGATAGTCTGCACACCTTGTATTTAAGCCTTATACTTTTGGACATATTAGTAGAACATAGAATATTTGATAAATATTATATATTAGTTTTAAATGCATAAATTATATTCATGATAATTCAGTAAGTCTAGTATTTCAATTCTATGATTTAGACATCATATCAGTTTTATAGAGTGGGTTATAGTTAGTTTGCCTTTCAACTTAGTTTTTCTTTGGCAAAAAAGACTCGGGTCTAACTCTATGGTTGGTTAGATGCTATGTATCTTTTCTGGAGAATCAACTTAAAATTTAGCTCTGTGGTTGGTTAGATGTCATATGTTTAATTCTTTAGTTTGACCTGGATCTAGCTCTGTGGTTGGCTACATGGTTCTGGGGGGCTAATTTTGCTTCTATGGCTATGTTAGCCAGTCGCTATTAAGGCAATACTAATCTAGGCACATGTCTATTCAATTCAGTTCAGTTTAGTTAGTTTAGTGGCTTTATTGGTTAATTCACTGCTTTTGCACATTTGTGATAACTTTCTGTTTCTGTATATTTTTCAATTTAGCTTAGTTTTACAGTACTTATTTTACTTATGCATGCTAGGTTACTAACTATTATGTTTGTTTCAGTACTCATATGCATCAGTTTTGTTATTTTATGTGATTCAGTATGTATTCAGATGATCATAAGTATGTTAGGGTGTATTTTACTTTTAGTCATTTCATTACTTTTCGTCTTAAATACTTTTTTATTAATTGATTATTGTAGTAGTTTTTGGTTTGAGGTATGTTGCTTTACATACTTCCTTTTGATAAGTTATAAATGTATAATTTATAGCTTTCTAGTCTACTTGTTGCTTATTGCTCCCCATTTATCTATTGTTACTTTAAGTTTTTAAATATGATATCTTAAAGTATGTACAATTTATTAAATCATCCTAAAATGTACTTAGACAATTGTTTAACCAAGATTTTCTTTTCTTGGATGGGGCCCTGACACTATGATACCAATAATATCAGATTCAGAGCTGTTCATTGAGCTTTCTTCTGGTAAAGAGCTTGGACAGGAGGAGAAACTTTTTGCTGTTGCACTTAGTTATTTTTCTTGGTTTTTGAGAGGATGAGCATTTATTTCCTCTTTCTACAAACCTCTCATTTAAGTTGTAATAATTCTAAGAGTACTTTTCTTTATTACACTTATATTTTAGTATGGTAGAATGTTTTCTTTACTACATTTTTGTTTTAATGGATGTCTCATTTTTTGCTTCCGTACTCTATCTTCTGTATGATCATTTAGTGATACTTAGTCCATATGGGTCACATCTTTCAGTTATTGGTGGGTTAAGCAGAAACCTAATCTGACTTTAAATAAAGGATGTGTCTCAATTACCATTTCATCATAATTATGTTATTATATTAGTGTTAATATGACCACTATGGGAATGAAGCTCCATAGTTGGTATCAGAGAACTCCATTAGGTGTCAGATTGGAGTTCAACTCTTATCTGCCTAATGGAAGTTTCTTCTGCAATATGTAGTCACTAAATGAATACTTGAAACATCCATGTTACCATAAGTTCATATGCTTAGAATACAAGTATGGATTAGAAATACTTCTCTAAAATACACTTAATATATCTAGATCTAAATCTAAGTAAAAGGGGAATTAATTCAAATAACTTAAGTTTTAATTCTTGAAAAATTATGGAATTTGAAATGTTAGATTTAGATTATTTTACTAGTATATTTAAAACCATTTGGAGGAATGCGTTTAGATTGGTTAGCTCCATGTAAGATATGTAGAAGGAGTGCCAGCTCGAGGAGTGCTAGTGTTGGACAAACTTTTGTAGCATGCTATCTTTAGAGAACTTGATTTTCCCATCATAGCCAAGGAGTGGCTAAAGGATAATTTAGTAGTGTAACAGTGAGATATGTTTGTTTAAATTGCATTAGAATCTTAACTTTAACTCATATGATTACGGATTTTAAATATTAGGGCATTTAGATTAATGTGCATATTAAGGCGGAACATGTTAAATAGTTTGATAACAAAAAGGGATGCATCTTTCTATTTTCTAAATTTGATCACTTTAACCTTATTTCATTAGATTTTGGGAATAACATGAATTTCATAAGAATAACATATCATTAGTGGTATGATGTGTAGCACACCTTGGATCTATTAGTGGGGTGATTCAGAGTGTATCTAAGAAATCTGGGATGCTATGTTGCATCAAGGTCATGCATACTTGTAGCATATTTAGTAGCATAATTATGTGCATATACAGTGACAAACAGCACAATTTAGTTTTCATATTTTATTCAGTTTACATATTATTTCAGTTGATTTACTTTCATCATACTTGATCTATTTCAGTTTTACTCAATCTCTAGTTTTAGTAATTAGCTTTATATTTACAATTTTGATTCATGTTTCTACAGTTTGATTTCTATTTTGTTGTTAAGTAAATAAATATATCTTAAAATGTAAGCAATTACTATTTGCAACCTAAAATATACTTAAACTTATTGTCTAACACAAGATTTTGTCTTTTTGGATGGGGCCCAAGCATATGAAATAGACATGTCAGGTTTGGAGAAATTTGAGGAGCCAACTATGGAAGAGATTTAGGAACTTCAAAGGAGGTAGAGAGCAGTAGTTGCTACATTGATTTTAGTTGCTTAGTCCACTATTTGGGTGTGAGGAATTAAAAAATGTACTCAGATTTGATTTGGAGATTCATTTAAATTTGCTAATTTTCTTGGTCAATCAATTGACGAAATAACCAATTAATCCAATCGAGCTCTGACGGATCCCAGATTTTTAGGGTTAAGTCCTAATGATAATTATACTTATTGGTACAAGAATTAGAACTTAGTTTAATCTAAATTAAGCATGGTAATAACCTAGGGTTATTGCAAACCCCTTTCTTCTTCCTCTCCTCCATCTCTCCAAACCATAGAAATTTCATCCCAAAGTAAATCCCATGACAAGGAGAAGATCTTAGAAGTTCCAAGCCACCTAAAGAAGAAGATTTAGGCTGCATTATTTCTCAAGCTTCTTTAAAATTCATTTGGTTCAAGGTAATCTCTTCCCCTTATTTCTCTTATTATTTTCCTCCTTTACCAAATATCTTTCATGCTTGAATATATATGATGATCGAATACATGATTTTTGGAATATTAGTAGGTTATATGCACATTCATAATGATATTTTAGGTTGCATAATTTATATGTATAGATTCATAGAATTAAAAAAAAAACAATTTCTTAGATTTATTTAAATAATCTCTTCCCCTTGCATAGTTTTTTATTCATACTTTGTGTTATTATAATTTTTATTTTTACTCAAAATTAATTATTGTAATTTTGCACACATATTCTCCTATGTATTGATAACAAATCACTAGAAGATCATACCACTTAGTTTTGCCTCTAAGATATTTAAAAATTACTCCAAAATTAGAAAAAAATCATATTGATATTTAAATATTTTTCTAAAAATTTATATTTTTTTGTCAACTTTGGAGAGTTGTATATTTTCAACCGCAAAGATCTGAGTGATATAACTTTGTATGATTATTCTTTTATAATTTGTGAATAATTTCACATAAGAGATTATTGTAATTTGTGAATAATTTCACAGAAGAGATTTATTTAAATAATCTCTTCCCCTTGCATAGTTTTTTTCATACTTTGTGTTATTATAATTTTTATTTTTACTCAAAGTTAATTATTGTAATTTTGCACACATATTCTCCTATGTATTGATAACAAATCACTAGCAGATCATACCACTTAGTTTTGCCTCTAAGATGTTTAAAAATTACTCCAAAATTAGAAAAAAAATTATATTGATATTTAAATATTTTTCTAAAAATTTATATATTTTTGTCAACTTTGGAGAGTTGTATATTTTCAACCGCAAAGATCTGAGTGATATAACTTTGTATGATTATTCTTCTATAATTTGTGAATAATTTCACAGAAGATCTTACTGATCCATTTAGACTATAAGGCTACTTTAGGTACTCAAACTTTAGCAAACACCTATTAAAATCTAAAAAATAGTTTTTGACAGGTTTTAAAATTTTTTATTATGTTTTGTTATCATAACTCTTAGTCTAACTATTGGATTTAGCATATTTTTGACATTGTTGCTCTTTGTTATATCAGGAATAACTTCACTGTTTAACACATAGCCTATTTTATCCATTTAGAACCCAATATTTAAGCCTAAAATTTGAAAAATAATGTGTTTAATTATTTGAAAATTTTAGAAACAATCATTTTTCTCAAACTTTGCACCATCACAAAATTTAAAATACTTTGAACTAGTAGCTAAAATTTGGCATGCTTAATCTCATATCAATTAAGATTAACTTTTACTTAGATATTAGTAATTGAAAATGTCATTTAGACATTTATTTAGGTGTCCAAAGTCACTAAGAACCCTAATCACACCACCTAATCAATTATAGGGTTTTAACCCAAAATTTGTAATGTTGACACGAAAACTTTATATTATAATTTCCTAGGTTCTTAAATATAGTAGATATATAAGAACTAATTTTTAACATATTTTTATAAGAAAAATTTTGCAAACTAAATGGACAAATCAAGTAGCTAGAGATATTATACTTGTATCATTTTTAGCATTGCTTGAGCTTACTTATTTTAAATGTATATTACCATTGGATGTACCATAGTGTTATGCTAAGTGAAATTGCATTTTTACTTTCCCAGAAATACTTGTGACAAATACATATGGTGAGAGTTTTGAAGGTAGAACAAAATTGAATATGTATAGGTAGGGATCTAGTCTACTAGGAAGGGGTAGAATATCTAGATAAAAGACACATGAAACAAATATTTATGTGAATAATTATCGATGGGTAATTGTATCTATTCATAGAATAATTTGATGATACTATCTATATCTCTCAGTGAAGCTTGGGGGTCCTATGCCAAAGTGATATATTTATTTCACATAGTGATATATGCAAAGTTATTTCCATTCATATCAATTTATATTTTTGCTTTGAATTTATTTGAGTATCTTGAGCATTGCAAGTTAATTACTATTGAAATTGGCATAACCCTCAAACTGTAATGATAATGTTTCCTTAACACCTTATTGCATTGATTTTGTAACTTATATAGAATGGTAAAAATTAGTACTTTTAGATGCTCTATGTACTCATGCATAATTGACAATGTTGATAATTAATACATATTATAAGAATTAGAAGCAGAAGCTAACTTGATTTTAAGAGCTAGAAAGAATTATATTATCAAGAGTGAGATGGAGACTCGTTATTTTGAATTTTATAATATTTTATATTTATTTAAGTTAAGATAATATGTATAACCTTAATTTATATTTCTGGCTCATTGATGTAAGGATATTATTTTATTTAATAGTTTTTATGATGAATGTTTATTCTTGAATTATTACTTAAAATCTCCCAATTCTGATCATCAAGTCATTCCACTCATCCTAACATTTATTTGTATAGACAAGGTAATCCACTAAGAAAATGGAACCCATGCATCACAATTTTTAAGTTATTTCAAGTATAATTTTGTACGTGACATTTTAAAAGAGCATAACAAATGAGAATAAGCTTAAGTGTGTTACTAAGCAACAATATAAAGCATTAATTGCAAAAAAGTGATATTGAGTACCTTATTTTAAGTTCTTTAAGTTTGTTTATTTATGTTAATTTCTCTCAAATTCATGTATTTATAATTTCATTAGAATGGTGATAATGAACTTTGCATTTATTATTTATTATTAAATAGTATTATTACAATAATTATAATTAAAGTTTGAATTATTAAAAGTGTAAGCTTATGATTATGAATAAGAGAAAATTCTTATTATCATCACACCACACACACACACACACACACACACACACACATATATATATATATATATATATATATATTATTATTATTATTATTATTTTTTCTTATGTGTGGTCGGTGGGATTTGAACCCATGACCTGGGATAATAAATCTTGAGCCTCAACCGCTGAGTTGCAGCACCATCACACACACACACACACACACACACACACACACACACACATATATATATATATATAATATATATATGATTATATTTTTGATTATGCTTCTAATAAAATAATAATAAGAAAAAGATCCACAATAAGAGAGTAATTATAATAATACTAGTAATATTAATAAAAATTAATTTAAATGAATTGTTATTATTATTATTATTAATTAAAGAGGAGGGTAATAATACCATTATTTTACAAAAAATGAAATATTATTATTATTATTATCAATAATAAGAATGATGATAATAATTTATTTTTATGAGAGTGAAATATAATTATTATTAATAATACAAATGATGTTTATAATTATAATAATATGAGTATTTGTAACGACCCCAATATTGAGTAGTAACTAAACACAATATTGGCGCGTCACTACAGATCTAATACTGGATTAGAAGGAAGTAAACCCAAATCACTAGGTGTTGTATTTGGCCAGGGATCATGAAGATGGTCTTAAGTTAAGATGGGAGAATAGGAGAAGAGAAAATGCACAAGATGAATATGATATGATAGAAGTGATTTCGAGTGCAGATAATGGATTGATAATTATATGCAAAGACAAGTGATCATGTATCTAAAGAAGTAATTAAAATCAATAATAGTGAGAAGGGAAAGAGTAACATGAGTCAATGATAGATTACAAGTAAGAATAGAAGTAAGATTTCATATATAACATTATGAGATTTACAATTATGAAGTTTCATATACAATAATGCTACAAGTAGGGATGGATATAATTAAATACATGTAGCAAATGATTTTATGAGCATAATGAAATGCATGAACAATTATGCAACAATAAAGATAGATATGACATGCAACAATTAGTTCAATGAGCATGACTTATTAATGAAATCCATTTACATATATATATGTCCACTTATCCAAACCAAGCAATTTAAGTAAAAAAAAACTAATTCCAACATAAAATAAGTAAAGATAAGCAATTTAATTAAGTTACTACATGTCATTAATTAAATAATAGAAAGTAAAGTCACTCTCTCACAATTAAATAAAAGTAAGAAACTAATATTTTAAGCAGAAGTAATTGAACTTTAGGCACTTAGTCCAGCTTCATTAGCTTCCAAATGCACCTGATCTATCACATTTTTGCATTTAAATATCATAGGGCTAAGCCAATAAAAAGAAAAGCATAGTTAGACTAAACAGTCTAAGCATATTTTAAGATTGGGCTAAGCATTTTATTATTCGGATATCACAACTAGTTACCATTTAAGTATAAGCAGTGGTGTAAAATACAAGCATATGAATATAGAAGGTTAATATATAATTGTAAAGAAAGATAATTGAAGTAAGAGAGTGAGTAAGAATACTCACAAGTAGAGCCATTCTATCTTGCATATAATAAGGGTAAAAGCATTCTAAATAGGCTAGAAAATTACTAATGTGCATATGAAAATGAATGAAAGAGCATGTAAATATTCAATGAATTTATGCTAAGGAAAAAAGATAGTGAAGCATTTAAATGGAATTATAACAACATTCACTACAATTTAAATGAACTATAAATAAGTAAAGTACATTATTAATAATAAAGAAAGTGCAAATCATAGTAAATGAAAAAAATCTTAGATTATCAATCTAAGAAGCTCATAATTTAGAACTATGAAAGTAACATAGCTAAAAGCAATGATGAGTCTTCACAATCAATAAGATTGTGGAATAACACATATATTAATTAATTGAATTATTTTATAAAAATATTCATTGTACAGGCAAACACAGAATGAAGCGAGGAGTTAAACATGTCTGTTTAACAAGTTAAGGAAAGCGGGGTTCAAAATAAATAACACTCGCATTCATCCTATGAGAATGTGAAGTCTCCTTATTATTTCTTATTAGCCTGCCCTTAGCTTAACCAAAAATAATAAACCCCTAAAGTTTTAATGTGAAAGTTTTATTTATGCACAATGTCTTGTATGAATGATCCAAATGAATAAGACTCAAAGCTAAGCAAGCATTCAATAAAAAATTCAATAATTGAAAACTATGTGATTTCTAAAGTTATCTAATTTTAATGATCTCCTTAATTATTAGAGCTAATTGAGCTCCCAATTGACTTAGAGATATTGATCTCAAGTCAATTGTAAATAATATAAGTAGTTGGGGTTTTGGAAAATAGTAGTTTATTTTCATTTTATAAGATGACAAAATAATTTATAAATATAACAATACTGAATGAAACGAGTTCTATCTATCCTTATCCTAAACCATAAAATTGAAATAGGTTAACTAATTGAAGGCTTAGGAAACTAGTTAGGAAAGGCAAGGTTAAGTAAACACTATATTTGAGGAAGTTGAGAGTTAAGGTTCGGTACACTAAACTCATCTAACTAAGTTGAATTAGAAAGATCTTATTTAAAATCAACTACTAATCTAATTAGGTTAATAATAAAAGAAAAGGGTTAAAAAATAGGAAGAATGATTTATAAACTATAAACTCCATGTTTTTCTATAAATTAAAGGTTAGAGAAATCAATAGGATTCCTAAGCTATTCTAATGAATTTAGGACTCTTAATACAAGTCCTTACAGAACTTAAGTGAGGACTTAAGGACTAAGATGAAATAGACTAAGCTCTAACCTAAATACTTAGGACTAGGACTAAGAAAAACATAACCTACACTGCACAAGCATTAAGGTTAATCACACTTAATGGTTACAATAATAGTTCTAGAGGATCAAGCATTTTACTAATAATTCAAGCAATTAATTTGAGAGAACTAAGCTCAATCATGCAATCAAAATTGACATGGGAATAAATTTAATGTGACTTGCTAGCCACCCTAAGGTTCAAACACATAAAATATGAAATTGTGAAATTAGGAAAATTATCAAAATTATTCTAATTTATGAGCCAAATACCTAAAATCACTAAATATTGTCCAAATGAAATTACACACATTAATATGCAATCGTTATAACATAAGGAGTAAAATAACACTAACTAGGTCAAAATCGGACAAAGTTGAGATTTTAGAGTTTTCGGGACACCTAATTAGGGTTAAAAAGTGAATATAAAATTTAGGGTTGAAATCCTAAATTTAATTATGCCATTTAGTTCATCTCATTTTTTGATCGAAATGATATATAATATCATATATGTTGGATGTATATATTTAAAATTATGATTAAAATAAAATTTACAATTAATATAATTAATTAAACTAATTATTAATCAATTAATTAAAACAACCGCTGGCGCTGAATGAAATGCGGCACAGAAAATATGAAGACACAGAATTCCACAGCACAGAAAATGGCGAGGTGCAAAAAACAGGGAAGAGACCGATGCTGACTCATCTGCTAGGTGCGGGCCCCTCAATGACAGCAGAGCCAATCTGGAATCGACACGCAGATGCGTGCGGAACTCGGCGGTTTACGTGGTTCACGAACGGTTCAATATTGCAAACTGCATAGTGCCACAGTTTGATTGAACTGCACACTGTGCGTCTTCTTCCTCCGATAGTCCGAGAGGTGAAAACTAGGGTTAGCTCTAGGTTTGTACTTAGGAAACCTTACGAGGCATACAACCTACCGATTTAAGGCTACTAATGAGATCTATACAATAAATCAAAAACCCCTATGCCTTGAGCCTTCTAAGGTTTGCAGATTTACGAAGAAGGTGAGAAAAATATTGACCAAATGGAAAAAATAATTTCAAACTCCTCTAAGATGATTAAATCTTAAATCTAAAATTAATAAACCTAAACCCGAGATCTAAAGTATGGATATTAAAATTTGAAATAAAGAGGGTACTAGGATGATAATAGAGGTATCTTACTCCTTCGAAAAAAATGCTGATTAGGGCTTGTGAAGGAGAAAATTATCGAGCAAGCACCGGACCTTCCTCAGCTTGTAGCTCATGCAAGCAGCTTTAGATGGGTGAGAGCACTTCCGAATGATGAGAAAAGAGGTTAATTGAAGGAGGGAAAAGCTAGCTGGCTCTGCAGGGTACGCCTCCAGACATGACAGGCTATGGCCGACGGTCGTGGGAGAGAACGTATAGGGAACTCAGCAGGATCGTCGGATCAAAGTGCTGATCCGACGGTCGGACCTGGTCGAACACACATGCACCGTTCGATCAAGATCTGGAGCATCCAACGGGCGTGATACTCACATGGGGCTGTCCCGTATTTGACATTACACGGAGTCATTGTGGTTTGAGAGAGTACAACCAAAGGAATAATTTAAATATATAAATATTTATTTTATTTACTTTATTTAATTAATTAATTTCACATAAATTATTACTCAAAATAAAATAACTAAACGGACCTTAAAAAATCCTTAAAATTCACCCTTACCTAATTGAGGGGTGAGGAATTCAAAAATATAAACATATTTTTGATAGGATGTCAATTTAATTATCTTGATTTTTTGAGTATTTAAATAATAATAAAATATTCAGGGGAAATTTGACGACTTCCAAACACTTTCAAAATACCAACCATAAATAATTTAGGTGTGGTGAGTCTAATGGTAGAATCCATTTTTATTCTGAGGCTTAAATAAAATAGGCATTCACAGAATCATCAAAAAACCAAGAAATACTGGAAGGTGCCAAATGATCTCTAAATCATACAAACATTGAAATGGAAGCTCTTAATACTATTATAAGACTAATAGAAAAAAATTAAAGTCAATTAGGACACTAATTGATGGGTAATAACACTAAGGTTATTACAGTATTATTATTATTATTAAAAAAAATATTATTTTCTTTATCATTATCCTTAATAATAATAAAGATTATAAAAAAATAATAATAAGAATAATAACATTATTATTATTATTATTATTAAGTAGAAATAAAATATTATTCTTATTACCATAATAATAATATGATAATAATAATAGAGAGTTAATTTTTTTAATATTATTATTACAAATTATCATAAAGATGAGAATTAATAATAATAAAGATACTACTAATAATAATATACAATTATTATTTTATTCTCTTTTCTTCGTCTATTCTTCTTTGCTCGCTGCCCTCCTCCTCCCTCTGCTCCTCATACTCCTAATGATCCTCATATCTCCTTTCAATCTCCTCTCTCGTGTTATTATTCTTTATTAATGCCAACGTGAAATCTTATATATATAGTCTGCTGATACTAATAATAGAGTATTGCTATACTTACACACATATAACCAAAATATATAGATGATGTATTAAGCTAATGTGTAAGTAGATTATTGGTTGAATACACTATTTTGTGGGGCCTATATGCAAAATAAAAAAATAAAAAGAAAATTTTTTATTAGTCTTAGATATTTTTTGGTGTATATTCTTGTGTAAGAATATTATTTTTGTAATAAAGATTATAATAATAATATATAATAATATAATTAAAATATGGCATTATTATTATTATTTATTCTTATTAGAATTGAAAGAAATATTATAATACAATAATATGATGATAATAATATCCATTAGTGTCATTATTATTATTCTTATTTATTGTTGTTGTTGTTGATGTTTGTTATTATTATTAGATATTTTTTATTATTATCCTTATTAATATAATAATATAATAGAATATAATTTTATCAACAATATTTGGAACGCACACCGCAGCGGACCAAGATTTGGAACGCGGTTGCCGCAACGCGTCGCAGCAAATAGTATTTGAAACGCTGCTGCCCGCAGCCGCCGTAGCGCGCCGCAGCGGCAGTTCAAATGCCAGAAACAGCAATTAAGCAGCATGGGGGAAGGCCACAAAAATGTGACCTTTTGCCTTCCCTAGCCTCTTAAAATAGATGATTTAATCCTTGCTGAATCTCAACATGTTTAATTAAATAAAAACATTAAAAGGGATTTGATTAAAGTCAAGGAATAGGAAAGTCACACATTTAAAGCTTTGAGTTGAGTGCATCCCTATTTAAGGGCCAATCTCAGATCTTGAAGGGTTCCAACTTTGGTTATTCAAAGACCAAAAAAAAGGCTGCAGGAAGAGAAAGAAGGAGAACTCTCCAAGGGGAAAGAGGACCAAGAATAGGAAGAAAGGAAGATAACAAAGAAGAAGGGTGGAGCTTTAAGAGGATAGCGCATAAAAAGTAAAGATAACCCCAGAAAACCTCTGGGTAATTCCTTGTATTTTTCCTAAACTCCCTTGATTTATTTCTTGCCGTGAGCTGATAGTGACGTTCACTTTTCTTTGTATGTATGCTCTTTCTTACTTAGTAATAGAAGGCTAAAAACCCCTTTGGAGTGTGGTTGAGATGTAATTGTAAGAATATGTAAGGGATCATTGGTGTATGATGTAATTATTTGAATGTAATGAAAGAATGTTTTGTTGTTAAATTTAATATTAAAATGAATGCTTGGATGAACTGAAATCTAAATTATTTTATTTAGAAGAACTTATATTCCAATGCTCATCAATTGGGTAAAAGCAAAGAAGGTAGTTCAAGTAGAGCTGAGAATTATGTGATAAAAACCTCAAAGCTCACTTGCACCCTCCCTTAATAGCTCTCCTAATATATTGATGCTTAAGAACCAAGTTCTCCATTAACCTTGCTCTACTGCTCAGCAAAGTAGAATGGATGAGAGGACATTATGAACCTTAATAGATGATGTGACATAGTCCATTGACCCAATGCATCCTCCCATCTAGCTAAATTGTGTGTGAAGCGCATGATGCATGGTAAATAGAAATCCTGCTTAAGAGATCAACTAAAATATGATATATCTTTTGGTAACTTAGACGTAGGAAATCAAAATCCAATTAATAGATCATGATCTCATAAGAGTTTATGTGCTAAGGGAGAACCCAAAGGGAGTTCTCTTTGTGCACTAAACTTGAACCCAATATAATTAGAGGGTACACAAATTCCAATGGTGTTCACTTGATTTAATAAAGAAAATAAATTGAATGCATACATTCAACAATGAAGTTATATAACCAACCCTCGCAAATGTTGCAATGAAATCTCAACTCTCTATTTATAATCATATCATATCTTTATTTAAGTTCTTTTGTATCGCTAATAAGGAACCAACAAAATCAACCAAATTTATCATCTAAATATTAGTGAAAGAAAATACAACTGGGTATCAGAACACCCGTTCCCTGAGGATCGATAAATCTCTAAAATTAAACTTTCCTCTTATTACTTCAGACCATGTACTGTTGCCAGGGATTGGTTTTCATTTTGTATCAAGTATAATTTTCTAGTAACTAGTGATTTAGAACTAACTAATTTGTGCATATTTTCTTATATAGCTGTAATTAATTTCTTTATTTGCTTGCCTTGAGAAAATTTGAAAATTTTCAAAAAAGAACTTATATTAAAATTTCTACTGTCATTTATGGTGAATATTTAAGAAACTAATATGGTAAATCTGGAACTCCAAATTCGATGAAACTTTTTGTATATTCTTATTATAATATTCTAAATCTAATAGTATTAAAATCGCTAAATTTGGACTTGTATATGATTTTTTCAATTTACTGAACTTAAATAATTCAAAAAATAATATATTGTATCTGTTATCTAGATTACTCCCAAATTTGGGCATAACTATCACAAAAATATACTCTATCTAGCAATATTTTTGATTAGCCCTAATTTTGAAGTCACTCGGTGTAACGCTTCGTCCCATCGCGATATCAACGGAAAGATAATAACAATATAATTGGCGATGAAACGATGCGTTACTCGAGAATGCTGATCTTTCCTTAATCTGGCCTACTGATGGGTTACTAATTATTAAAATAAGTACAATATTCCCATCCTAAGTATTAGTTGAGATACTTAAACACATTAACTTTTAGGAAAGATAATGAGCAAATATCCAATATGTATGAGTTTTATTTTTCATGTCGATCACATCACAATACTAAATCTAAATAGAATAATAACGGAGTGCAGAAGCCTTAGAATTTATACATAAAATTCATCACAGAAGCCAAGTAAAATTTCTACTGTCATTTATGGTGAATATTTATTATTGAATATTGATTGCTGAAACTTGTTCTAGCTAGCGAACCCCTTAACTGCATGAGTAGGAGGAATCTTATCAAATTATTTACGATCCCAAAATCGATAAAATGTATTTGAGAACTAGGAGAGAGCAAATTATTATAAACCAACAAAATGCACAAATGGAAGACTTAGATATAAACCCAGCAGAACTTATGATAAATGCTAGGAGAAGATTGCTTAGAGAATATGCACTTCCCATAATAGAAGGAGTTCCAAATGCCATTGTTAGACCTCCTATACAAGCCAATAATTTCAAATTAAAATCATCCATTTTAAACATGATTCAAAATAATCAATTTAGTGGGATGGCATCGGATGACCCAAATGCACATATTTCTAATTTTTTGGAAATATGCTACACTTTTCGATTCAACGGGTATCCAATGACGCCTTGAGATTGAGATTATTTTCCATTCTCGCTGAGAGATTGAGCTAAATTTTGGCTCAGTTCCCTACCCGATGAATCCATAAGGACTTGGGATGACTTGGCAAGGAAATTCCTAGCTAAGTATTTACCACCGCTAAGACCGCCAAGCTGAGAAATAAAAATTCAAACTTCTCTCAGCAGTATGGTGAGAACTTGTATGACAGCTAGGAATGCTTTAAGGACTGCTTAAGGCGTTGCCCTCATCATGAGTTTCCTTTGTGGATGCAGGTGCAGATTTTTTACAATAAATTAAATGCACCCACAAGGACCCTCATAGATGTAGCAGCAGGAGGATCATTAAGCAGTAAGACCCTTGAGGAGGCCTTTGATCTCCTCCAAGAAATGGCTAACAATGCTTATCAATGGCCGACTGAGCGGCTAAACTCTAACAAAAAGAAGGTAAACATTCTAAACAAATCAGCCCAATTGGCCTCCTTGCAAAGGGAAGTGAAAAATCTGACTAATAAAATTGAGAATATGAATGTTAGTGCTGTTCAAGATGTTAGTTGTGAGTTATGTGGGGGTATTCACAATAGTGAATACTATAATTTAAGCAATCCATTTGCCCCCTTACAAATGGAACAAGTAAACTTTATGAGAAATAATAACATGAACAACAACTCCCATAACAACCCCTACTCCAACTCTTACAATCCAGGATAGAGAAACCATCCTAACTTTTCTTGGAGTGAGGGAAATGCTTAAGGAAACCTCAATGCCCAACAAAACCAGCCAATGTACAATGAAAATAATTTGAATAAGCAAAATCAAAATAATAAACAAGATTCTAATTTAGAAGAATCATTTTGGGCATTTAAAAATGAGACAATACAATTTATGAAAAAAACTGAAATGGCAATGAACTGCCATAAAACCTCCATTCAAGGAATTGAGGTATCTGTAAGGAATATTGAAGTGCAATTAGGACAAATTTCTAAACAGCTGTCTACTAGACAGCATGGTATGCTCCCCAGCTCAACTAAATTAAATCCTAGAGAAATGGTGAGTGTTATAATGTAGATACTAAGAATAAGAATTGCATTGGTCATCATAATGAGGGAGAGAAAGAACCAATAAGAATTCCCAATTTGAATGATGGAAGGGAGAGAGTATCAACTAAAAGGGGTGACCCTGATAAATTGAACATCCCATGTATAATTGAAGGCGAAGTCCTTTTAGATTCCTTGTGTGATCTAGGGTCTTCGGTAAATGTTATGCCATGACATATTTACACAAAATTAGGAATAAGGGGGATGGAAAAGACGCCAATAAATTTGGAATTTGCTAATCTTACATCTCAAACCCCTTTAGGAATTGTTAAGGATGTTTCAATAGAAATAGGGAGTTTTGTGATCCCCATTGATTTTGTAGTTTGCGAATGGGACAGCTGGAGTGAAAACTCCACTATAATTTTTGGGAGGCCATTCTTAGCTTGCTCATAAGCTATCATAGATATTGAAAGGGGACTCATGGCAGTTAGAGTTAAGGGTCTTGAGAAAGTTATTGATCTAATGCCTTCATTATTTAAGAAAAGAATTATAAAGGCAAAATGGGATAAAGTGAATAGGGAGTTAAAAAAAGAGAAGGAGAAAAGGAGTTCTTTAAATTTTACTAATCACCATGATACCCAATTTGGAAGAATTGACATTAAGGGAGAAAAGAAGAATAAAAAGACTAGAAGAGGTAAAAAGAAGAAAATAAGAGCCCCCCTTGTTAACAAGGAATGTGATGTAAACAACGAATCCAACAACGAACTAATGAGTCTGAGGCCAACCTCGGTTGGTGCTCACTCATCTCATTTAAAAATTTGGGAGAGAAAACCTCATAGGGATGAGAATCCAAGTTGATCTTTAACGTGTCGGGCTAACGATATTAAACAAAACACTTGTTGGGAGGCAACCTGTGGCGGCCCTGCCCCGCCGTGGTCTTGTTAACTCTTAAGTTAACATGATTATGGTGGAGGGGTCACCAAATGACAAGGTCCCCACTTAAGATTGGATTAGACACATTCTAATCCAATTTAACTAAGGACTTTGTCATTCATCCAAAAATACTATCACTAAATAATCATATAAGAACTCAGAGTACGGAAGCAATAAAAATATAACATCCATCCATACAGTATAAATATGACAATACAGAATAAGTAAAGTGCTGAAAGAGAAAGTTAACCTGTATTATTACAACAATTTAAAATAGTTTAATGAGAACTGAAAAGAACTCTCAATCTCACTGAAAGAAAGAAAGCTAAAGCTATAAATCTTTAGGAACGGGCTCCTCCTCCAATGGCAAGCTCTCCACTGGATCAGCTGCTCCAACAAACTCAGAATCTACCATTATCGGTTTCATAATGGTAGGGCCCCAGCCAACAAAAGAAAAATTGGTTAGACTATTGTCTAAGCACATTTTAGGGCAAACAATTTATTAAGTTACTTGAATATCACCATAAACCAGAATTGAGCTAAATAGGTGCAGAAAGCGTACAAAAAGAACAGTATAAAGTTATAAACAAACAGTTTATAACTAAAGCAACTAGGAAGTAAGCACATACCTCCTCCGAGCAACTGCAACAAAGACAGGTAAGAAAAAGAAAGACTAAACAAAACTGTAAAGAAAATACAACCTAAACATGCTTATAATCAAACAGATTATGCTAGGTGACATACAAAATTTGAATAGTGAAAAACTAAAAACACTAACATCCTAGGTGAGCATATGAAAACAGTAAGTAAAACTAGCATCCTATATAGAAACAAGTGCAGGAAAACTGTAAGTAAAACTGTGGCGAAATAATAACTGAAAATTGAAAACTGCAGTGACTGTCTAAGTCACTCAACTGAAAACATACTCAACAAACCTTAGACTGATGGGCTAAGAAAGAAGCTTTGAACTGAGTATCACTGAAAACTCGTAGCCTGATGAGCTAAGATAGAACCAAATGTAAGTGTACTTGAATTAGTATAACCATATCAGAATCCTGACTCTATAGTCAGTATGGCAAGAGTCTATCCATCTTATCTCTCAGACTAGGCATGGTCATAGACTGTCGGACATTAAACCCTCGAAAGGTTGCCGACCCGAACGAGTTGATCGAAGAGGTATACTAATCAAGCTACACCTTACAAAATCACCCTTAACTAGTACTCACCATGTCCAATCCTGACTAATGAGCGCAAAATCTATTTCTCGCCATCCTGGGAATTATTTCAACCAGGCATGGATAGACTTACCGACAGTAACAAACCAGCGTGCTATGTTGGACTCGAGGATTGGAAAGGCATACTAGTTAGGACACAACTTTTTGAAAAACTTTAAACATCAATCAATCATGAATGATATGTATGCAATTCAAAATTAACATGAGATATTTATCAAATATCCTATGTCCAATATATGTGTACAAGGTAAGGGGCTCAAAACAAGGTATGCAAAGCATCAAAGTCAAGTGAGCAAGAAACTCTATCTAAAACACAGGTGATATCCGTTGTTGTCTACTTATTCGTTTTATCTACTCTAAGTTACATAAGTTTTAGAATCATCAATTCTTACACATTCTGTAATTTAGAATCACGAATCCTACTAGTTGAAGATAGTTATGACTGGCCAAGTCCTAATTATAACTTAATCAAAAGACGACTATTTGGTTAACATGAATAAATCATCGACCTAATTTTGTAATTTAATTTACCCCAAACCTCATCTTGATTAGCCAAATCAAGATGAAAAGATTAGGAATTAGACTCCAGATGATGGGGTCTAATCACTTAATCTAAAGGTATAATCTAAGGGTCTAAGTTTAGAACCCAAAACTCACGGATTAGGTTAAGGCAAATCCTAATGATAAATCAAATTCATTAGGATAGATCTCTATTCTTAGTTCTAAAGTTTAAAGATCAAATAATCATTTAATAAACTAAGAAAATCTATAAATTAGTAAACTCAATGTTTCTCCTATTGAGTAACCCAATTTACTCAATAGATGAATTCTAACTTAAGATTTATTCTTAATCTTAGGAATTTAAAGCTCTTAATTACTAAGAGTATCTCTCAAGACACACATCCTAACTAATGTTATAAGGACCTAAGGGAAGGTCTAAGAATGATTAAAGAATGATAAATCACTCACTTAAGACTTAGGAATTTTACTTAAGAAGCAAATTTTGAGATTTTAATCAAAATTTAATTTAAACTTGGATTTGATTAATTTCAACTATAAATCATTCTATTTTTGATTCTAGTGATTATAAAGATGATTTTAGGGCTTTAAGATGCTAAACCCTAAATTTGGGCAAATTTACCATTTTGCCCCTACTTAAGGGTTCAAAAGATCAAATCTTGATCTAGGGTTTTAAATCTGAAATTTTCTTTTGGGATATGTTTCTTACTATCTAATATAAGATTAGACAGTAACTAAATTAATTTTGGGTGATTATTAAGCCATATGAGATCAAATTAGTGAATTTGACTCATAAGGGCAAATTAGTAATTTGACTAAGTGAAAGTTAAATTTTCTTTTTTATTATTGTTTTGTACGGCCTAAGCTTTCCATAGAATTTAAATTTACTAAATTCTGATAAGTATTGACCAACGTATGGCCAATACAAGATCTAGGGTTAAAAGGTGATTTAAGGAATCCTTAATTATGGGTCAAAACCTAACTTATCAACTAGTATCCAAATTGAGTAAAATTAATGGTTATGGTTTACAAATAGTCCACTGATCATAATGACATGTGGTAGGCTCAATTTGGATCTAATTTGACTAAGTTATGACCTAATTAGGGTTAGGAGAGATTCATGAGTGATTAGCAAAATTAAGCACTCAAACACTAATCAAACCTCACAGATAGATTCTAAGTGACTCTATAAGTCCTCTGAAACTTAAATCACTCAATTTGGATTACTAAATTTGTTAATATCACTAATCAATATTTAGGGTAATTAAGGAGTGATTAACAAATCTAACCGTTGGATCTAAAATACTTTTACAGATTACTGATAATTAGGTTTTTCTGATCTAAAACAAATATAAGAATCACCTAATTTGGAGTTTCAATTGACCAAGTTATGGTCAATTAAGTTCTAGGGTTAATTGACCTAATTAGGATTAGGTCCTAAAAGTGATTAATCCAAAACTAAACCAAACAACAAGTGAATACTGCTAAGCTAATCCTTAAGGTTTTTTTGATACTTTGAGACCCATATTGGGTATGTTGGGTTAATAGGTATCAAGTTATAGCAATTAAATATTTGTAGCATTTTTGAATTTAATTAATACCCCTAAATATCACTATGTGATATATTACTCCAAATGAAATTTGATAGTTCCAATAAATTTCTTGAATTTATTTGATGAGTTTGGTATATTTGTTTGCTAAATTTGGTTAAGTATTTTGTGAGTTATGTGTATTTAAAGTATTAGTATTTAATTATTTTAATTAAATCTATTTTTATTATTCTTATTTAACAGATTTTATTATTATTCATAACTAATATATCTATATTTTTAGTTTTTTTTTTGAATTTTCAGTAGGATGAGATGTGTAGTGGGCCCTCACGTCCACGTGGCATGACGCCACAGGCCGAGAAGCCAAAGTGGGTCCCACGGCTGCTGTTAAATGGGAGACAGCAGCAGGACCCACCACAAGAATTCAATGGGTCAGCCCCGCCATCTAACTCTTCGGGGTCCCACCACAACGGCCGAAGAGACACGGGACTCGGGACACACCTGGGTCCGGCCCGACCCAGTCCGCAGGAGATCGCCTTCTTCGCTTGAGCACATGCCGGTAAAAACTAGGGCATCGTCCTGCACAGCGCACAGAACACCTCCAAACGCCATTTGTATCCCAAATGAAAGGTCTTAGATCGACCTTCCATTTAAACCTAAAAGTTTAGCTTAGAGTCTGAATTCGCTTAACTTAAGGATGCCCTAATGGTCTCGGGTTCGACTGGAAAAGTCACAGTAGAAAAAAATAGATAAAGGAAATCATGGATTAAATTAAATGGATCTCAATCAATCGTATAATCATACGCATAAGATATTGCGACATCAATTGCAAGAATTTACATGATAATTGAAAGAGGTCACGGTACCTCAGTTTGAAAATTGGAGATGGCCCGATCGAAAGCAGGTTGGGGCAGAGGACTCACAACTTTGGATTCGGGATGGCCAAATGCTCCAGATGATCCTTTGCAAAGCTTTTTGCAATGATAAAGCCTGCATCGGGCATAAATCGATGACTAGAGGGGCTTAGAAGCGGAGGAGTGCTCTACGTGGCGAACTCTTGCTGCGAGCGCGACAGCGCTTCGCATGAGCAGGAGACGAAGGCGATGCCCCGGGAACCGTTCAATCCGATATCAGGTTTCGATCCAACGGCCCTAAACTATGTCATCGATTAAACAAAGCTTAGGACGGCGTGGGTTGTAAACAACAGAATCTGTTAAATTATTTAAATATATAGATTCTTATTTTAATTTATTTTACACCGATTTTATGATTTAAAAATTAAATTAATAATGCATTTTAAAAATTTTCCAATAAATCACCCCTAGCTAATTGAGGGGTGAGGAATGCAATAGCGCATTCAGATTTCTAATTCTGACGAGTATTTAATTATTGAATTTTCTAAGTATTTAAATAATATTAAAATTATTCGACGAAAATCCAACGACCTTCCAAATGCCTCCAAAATTTCACCCATAGCTAATTTGGTGTGTTCTGAATGTAATGGCGAGTCAGATTTTCAAACCCTGAGGTCTAAATAAAAGTCGATTTCCAGGGTTTGGAATTTCCAAAATTCTTATTGATTCAGTTGACTTTTGATTTGATGTAGGTTTTTAAAAATAAGTTTTTAAATTACTTAATTAGTGAATTAGAACCTAATTAAGACTTAGATTAGTCTTAATTAATCATAAGTAACAACCTGGGTTATTACACACCCAACCAGTTTTTTATTTTTACATAATTCCTTTTTTAGGAGTAGAATAAATTTAATCACAACCAAAAATTATTTTTTCTAGAAGTCAATCTTAATTCTTAAAATTTTTTGCTTGAAACACTGCCCGCAGCGTGCCACAGCAGATTATTCGCTACAGTGCGCGCAGTGGACTTCGTTGTGCTGAAGCGTGCCGCAGCGGATGGGCTAGCACAATGGTTTCAATAGTGCCATAGTGCGCCGCAGCGCGCCACTGCGCACGTGCAATGGAAAAAGCCCAACTGAAGAACAACTTAACCGCCTTGGATACCAAAGCTGTCAATGAGCTATAACGTGCCTTGGAACTCCCAAGCTGCCCAGTGTGCTGTAAAATTGAAAATTTTCATCTTCTTTGAGCAGAAATCAAGTCACACTTATGGCATGCATTGAAGTTATAGCTATTTCTTATAATCATACTTACAGTCATTGTGCTCATTATGATATATAGAAGTTATAGCCACTTATTATATGTCATTTAGACATCAATTAAAAAATATGAGTTTTTGACATTTAAATAAATTATTATTTTAATCCAAAATTAGTGTTTTTCTTATTTAGGCTTTTTAAACCTTAGGACATCATATAGTAACTTAGATTATGACATGATTGAACATTAGAGAATAATTGTGATATGAAAATAATTAGATTAACATAATCTTGACTTAGTATTAGTAAACTTAGAATTGATCCCTAATCCTTAAGAGAGAGAAGGTTCTTATGAGAATTTATGTCTTACTTTAGTGGAATTAGGATTATAGTGAGCCAACATTAGTGTAGTACATATGGTTAGGAGAGAATCTTATGGTCTTATAGTGGAACCATCTTAGGAGGTTTTATGTGACACTCAATCTGGTATGGTCAGTGATTAGATCCTTTTAGAACTCTAGTAAGTAATCTAAGTGATTAAGAGTGACCTACATAGTGTAGTGTAGGCTACCATATTATGATAAATGTAAAACTTAGGGACATTTAATATGTTTAGTGGTGGTGCTAAAGTTTTGATTCAGCCTTAAGTATTAATAATATTTAGAACCTTTAAGCATTGGCTATTGAAGGATATAATTAAGTAATAGTAATACTAGGACTTAGAATCCTCATATTAAGAGAAGATACTTGATGCTTAGATTGGTAAACCAACAAGACTTAAATCTAGATAACCTATTCTAAGTAAGATCACCCCTTAAGTCTTACCAAGAAGGGTTAGTAGTTAGACAAGGCTATTAAGTTAAGGTTAGACCATATGGAGCTAGAGATATATTATTAGAGATTAGTAAGTATATGTTAAGAAGAATTGTTAATATTAAGAATAGTGAACCCTTAAGTTAGAAGGAATAAAGAGCAATATAACCTAGAATTTGAATAGTCTAAACTATAGGAGTCCTACAACCTATGGTGTGTAGTAATGAAATATACAGAATATAAGATAGGTTGTTTTATTATCTTGTAGAGTAGAAGTAAATTAGATAATTAAGATAACTGGAGTACTAGCATTTGGTTAGAACTTTTAATTATAATATTGCAATTATATCTATAAATTATTTTGTCACATAAATAAGACTTTAATTATAATTATTATTTGCTAAACCTCATTAATATATATTTATGTATATTATGTATTAATTGACTAAAATATTTGATAAATGTCTAAGCCAATTGAGGTGCTTAATAGTGCCAATCATTAGGGTAGGTAATTAAAGTAGAAAATAATAGATATCACATGGTTTACAATTAGCTTTGAAATCCTTGAATAATGTAACGCATTGAGACTAAATTCTTGAATATATTCATTAAGACATTGTGCATAAATCAAATATTTAACATTACACTTGGGGTTTTATGTGGGGATTATGTTGTACAACTATTATTGAGCTAGGGCAAGCTATGGAGTCATCAGAAGATCACACATGTCCTGTGAGAGGGAATGTGTGTTTATAGGAGACCCTACTTAAATTATTATTAGGTAGATATGCTTGACTCTTCACCTTATTCTGTAGAGTGCTCATATAAGAAAACACATTTAAAATAAGATAAATAAATAACATTTAGAATTTATAGTCTTTAAGATTGTATTTATAATTTATTCAGTCATTGAGACTGAAATCACCTTACATTTATATGTTGTACCTTACTTGTATTTACAGTTCCTTTTATTTATATTTTCTGCAGTCTATTTTTGTAACAACCCTAGTTTGTTAACCTGGCTAATCTGGACTAAACCAAGTTCTAATCTTTGTTCCATTAGACTCAAATACATTTAAGTATAACCCTGGAAGTTTGGGATCATCAGACCTCGATTGGATCATTTGGCTATTTTACCAATTATTTGACATAGAAAATTACCTAAATTAAATTGACCTCCAATCAAAGTCAAACTTCATTTTTAAATTCCCCACCCCCAAATTACATAAGGGTGAATTTTAGGGAATTCTTTGAAGTCGTAATAGTTTCTTGAATATTTTAATGTATTTATATAATCAAAGAATTAATATAATTAAATTGATCTCCAAATTAAAATCCGATAATAATTTTGAGTTCCTCACACCCAAATTAGCTAGGAGTGAATTCTTGGGATTTTTTGGAGTTCGTTTAATAGCTTAATTTTAATTAATTAATATGCATTTATTTATTAATTATTTTTAATTAATTAATATGTTATTTCCATTTCATATAGCATTATTTCTCTATTTGAACAAACATCACAGAATCTGTGCCATCTAATCATTCTAATCGTCCATATAGGTTGGCTGGGATGTTTTGTCCCATTACATGCGGGACAGAGCTGCGCATGGTGCATCAAGCGGACGCACAACCTAACAAACCACGCTTGGTGGCCAAGCCACTATTGTTAAGCATCGATCGATCCCCAATTTAGTTCCATTTTACTTCCATGCCTTGGTTGCATCGTTTGAGCACCAAATTTAAGCAAAATCACCTCTGTTGTGTAGTCTTGAGACACCTTGAATCCCTATCAATCAATCAATATGTACTCATTTTCCTATTGCAAGTTCTCCTTAATTGAATTTCATTTCTCTATTTCATTGCATTGCCATTATTGTCAAGCCTCAATCGGGATTGAATGAGCTCGTTTAAAGCTCGATGCCGATCGGATGAACAATCTTAAGAGTAGTGTCCCAATAGGACAATATTAGAGCATCCTATTTTTGGGCGTTAGAGATTATTTTGATTAGGGATTTAAGTACCAATCAAAATGACTTGTAGAGACCTTTTGATTGGTATATAGCACATCACCAAAGGTGGCCAGAGCTAGGAGAATTTTGATGCCCTAGCTCCGCCCCATGGGTCTCGCAGCGTCGGGGCCTGACCTGTGGCCCGCATATGTGCAGCCCGGGGTCGCATGCGGTGGCTGATGCAGGCTTGCACCCAAAAATATGTGCGCGTGTACTGTTCCTTATGAACATTAAATGCTGAAAAATAATAATTACTTTATTTAATTATAATTTTTCAAAGCCTCATAATTTCTAAGATACAAATCCAAATATATTGATATTATATCTTAAAGTGATTAAAAAATGTAAGAGTTATTAATATGCCATTAAATTTTTTATTTGGTGATTAGTTTCACTAATCACATTTTTTATTAATTAAGAATTTAACCCTAATTTATTAATATAATAACTTAGTCAAATCACATCCAAATATAATAATCTAATATACTATTTCAATAAAAAAAATGTAAGGAACATTTATCTACAAAAATATTTAAATTTCCATAATTATTTTTCTTAATCATGCTTAATTATCGAGAAATATACTAGTGAATATTAGGCTCAATCATTAGCCAATTTTTATGTTTTAGGTCTCAAAACATTCACTAAACAAAGAACAACATGATTGTGAGTTAAAATTATTTTTCTATATTTAATTTCACAAATCATTCACTAATTACCCAAACCATAATTAAGTCTTATATTAATCAATTAAAATTCAAATTTAACATATTTACTGTCATTGTACTCAGTGTGCTATAGGGAACCCATAGCCACTGATTTTGCTTAATTTGGACATGAATTAATGAAAATGAATTTTTTGCCATTTTTAGGGATTTTCTTTAATTAGCACATAATCAAGTCAATTGACATCTTATTTTAGTGATCTTGGCATCTATGAACTCCTTAGACTGAATAGAACCTAATTATATTATAAAATTTAGTTTATCTAATTAATTTTGCTAATCACTCATTAATGAGCCTAAATTTAATTTGAGCCCATTAGACCCAATCCTTAACCAAATTAGGTGTTCTTAGTGTTAATATTCATATTAGACATCAAGGAACCATTTTACATTAAAAAAAAATAATTTGGAACCCTATATACTTAAATCTCATTTTAGACCCTTAATGAGGGGTAATTTGGTCATTTTGACCAAATGTCAATTTAAGTAAAATTTAAGTACCCCAATTTTTTCTTTACCTTTAAAATATGTAAACTTAGTGTTTAAATGGAACCTAAGATTAATTACACCTTCAATTTTGTCTTAAAAGCCTAAATACTAATTTTGCCCTGATTAATCTAATTGTTGAAATGTAGATGTGAAAATTCACATTCCTTCACCTTTAGAATTAGTAACTTATCAAATCAGTCTCAATCTAATTAAACTTCATTTAAGTTTGGAGTTTTTCCTTAAGTAAAATTTCATGTTAATCCTTAGGAACCTCCTTAACTAATTAATTCCTTAACCCTTAGCTTTAGATTCTTAAGTTCTATCATATTGAGTAATAAAGTTACTCAATAGTTTAAATCTAGTTTAGATTGTAGCTTTTGATTTTAAGAGTTAGATCTTATAATTTTTAGTCTTGATTATTTTATCTTTTAACTTTAGATTAATAATAGAAGTCCATCTTATTGAATTTGATTATACTTAATAAGATTTCCTTAACCTTTAGTATGTGAGAGTTTAAGAAATCTTAGATCCTTAAACCTTAGTGTCTATGGTTAAGAGGTGTAAACTCCATATTTTAGAGTTTAAATATTAATCATTTAAATCCTAAATTGCTTTATCAAGATTAGCTTTGGGTTAATAGTTACATCAATTATGATGATTTGATTAAATTATTAGCTTTTTTAAGATACACTATTTAATTTTAATTAGAACTTGATTAGTTCTAATGGGTGACCTTATAGGATTGTGACTCTGAGTTTATACTAGATAGTAGGATATTGGAGATCATTAGCTTGTATAATCTTAGAATAGTTAGAACAAATAAATTAGAAAATAAAATATATTACAAATTTTTGATTAGTACTGCTTTATTTTTTTGAATTGTATGCACTGCTTACCTTATCACTTGAGCCTTATATTTTGACATATTAGTTGAGACATGGGATATTTGATAAACATTCTATATTAGCTTTGAGATGCATAAAACATTGGCATTAATAATTAGTAAATTCAGTAAACTTAGATAATAATTCAGTTGAGTGTGTCCAAGTTAGTTTGCCTTTACTATTCTGTTTGCTAAGATAAAATCGACTCAGATACAATCATGAGAGGGTTTGGATGATACATGTCTGATTCTATAGTCCAGCTTGGATCTAGCCATTAGTGGTCTAGATGATACATGCGGGACTTCCTATTTAGTGACTATATTTAGATAGTTTCTGTTATAGCAGGACTAATCTAGGTACACGTTCAATTAAAATGAAATGTTTTTCAGTGCCACTCAGTTCAGTTTTTATTTACTTACAATATTTGTAGTATTTATGTAGTCTTGCACAATTTTTTGGTTTTATACATGATTTTTCTATGTAAACATGTTATGATGCTGGTTTTCAATATTATTTTACTTATTCTGCACTTTTATCAGTAAAATCAACGTATGGTTTTCTTTGTACTTTAGTAGCTTATATTTATAAATTCCTTAACCTTTCAGCAGCTATTTGGTTTTGAGATATGTTTGCTTATCTCATATTTTGTTTAAGTTATAAAGGCATTATTTATAGCTTTTGCTAATTTAATTTTTGCTTCATGGAACCTTTATGGTATAGGATGATTTGTGTTATCCTAATAATATAGTACTAATTTACTAGCCTAAAATATACTTAGATAATTTATCTACCATAATTTTTTTTTTCTTAGCTGGGGCCCTAATATGCAAAAATTGACATATCAGTTTTAGAGCAGTTCAAGGAGCCAATTTTAGGCTAGGAGCAGGAGCATAAAGATGATCATTCTGCATTTGCTTAGCATTTTATTTTTATTTCTGAGAGAGAGTGGTTTCATTTCAATTTGTCTTTCTCTTAAACTGTTATTAATTCATGATTTGTAATAATTGAATTTTGCACTATATGTTTTATTTCAGTACTATATTATCTGGGATTTATCATTTATATTGTTTACCATTTCACTTCTTGATGTGATGAATGGATGTATTTTAATTATGTCAACTTTCACACTCTATTTGTTTATTGCACCTATATATTTGACTCTGATATGATTAGCATTATATGATAATTTGAGGCACAGTTGTATGTCTAAGTATTTGGTTATTTATATATACTAGTAGTATTAGTATTAGTAAAGTAAGTGGCCTCTTAGTAGATATTTACTTTTTTAATACTAATCCAAGATTATATTCGAGTGATGACCCGTTCCGTCAATATCTTATTCTTTGTTTGTGCTGAGCGGCGATGCAAGGTGCCACAATTTATGTTATATTTCTATTTTCTTACACTGCTCTGTTTACTTAGCATATATCTTATTGTATATATTTCTTCTTGTATTAAGCACACTTGTATGTATATATGTACCTAGCCTTTTTACTTAAATATTTGATGCATGTTTTTGAGCAGCTTTTCCATTTACTACTTATTATATTATAGTCATTTTTCTTAATTTCTATTTTTACTGCATTACACACCGCTTTTAAATTGTAAATGGTTAATGTGATATCCACTAGATTAAAATAACTTAGTTGTCATAAGAATTTACTTTAGCTTAATAAGTATAATCACTTAATTTTCTTTTGTTGGCCGTGCCATATTATATTAAAAATCATGAGCTTATAGCAGAACTTGAACCTAAGATAGATCGTGTCTAGTAGTTACAACTTGAAGGCTTTTTTCTTTACTATCATTTTATTTTATTTTCCATGTGGATGAGTGTCATTACGATTAATAAAGTTTGTATAACTTTAATTAAATTTTGGATATTTTACTTTATTTTTCTGTGATATATTTTTTCTTTCTTTTTGGATGGTTGGAATGCTCTATATATCTATATTGTATTATGCATATATTTTTCACTTTAGAGATTCTTGGCTCCCCATAATGCTAAGTAGTGGGTTAGGACTCACTAATTCAGTATTAAGTACTACAATAACACCTAATATTAGGCTAAATTATCTAACCAAATATCAGGTCATTACAAGAGGGATGAAGTTTGGGGCAGCAAGCTAGGAGTTTGCAAGGTTGGGGGAAGAGGGGTGGCGGTCAGCTGTCCAAGGAGGAGGTGGAGGAGGAGTGATGTTTGGAGAGGGGTTTTGTGCCAAGCGTGGGGCTCGCCAGCAGATGTGGTGGCTAGGGGAAGCCGGGTAGCACGCGTGCGACACTCGAGAGGGGGCTGGCACCTTTTGTCACGTGCCCTAGGGCATACGTGCATGGAGCCGAGCAAGGGGGAGGAGAGAGAAAATGCTAAGGGAAAATTTAAATATAAAAATACAATTTAAATTAATCGTACATTTTTATCGTTTGATTTCAAAACTTCATGAAACTTGACCGGGAGGTGCATCTTAATGAGATGAACAACCTCGCACCAATTTTTTTTTAGTTTGGAACTATACTTTATTTTTTAATAATTTTTGAAGATTAAAACTTTAAAAATAAATTACAGGCAATCATACACTCCAATTTTGATGAAACTTTTTATATTGCCTTATTTTATTCTTAAGATTTAGATTTAGATTTTATTTTTTTTTTGTTTTTTGTAATTAAAGTATCAAAAATTAATTTATGAGCATTTGTTATTTGGATTGCTCCCAAATCTGGGCATTACAATCACAAAATTATACTCTTTCCAATGGTATATTTAATTTGACCTAATTCTGAAGTTATTTGGAATACTAATTTTGGCTTAATTTATTCGGGTTTAGTCTTAAACAATTTAGTAATGACTTAGGTTGTTACACTAGTTTATGACCATTCCACTAGTTGGAATCTTATTTTACCAATTGTTGTGCTTTCTTATAATAGTTCTATAAATAAATCAACTGGTAAAAGTTATTTTCAAAATGTAACTAGTTATGAGAAATGAAAATCTATCAACTTAGTTGATCTCATAACAAATAAAGTTAGTGAGTTTGATCATTATTTGCATAGAGCATGCATAATCTCCACCAAAAAATTAAGCAAAAACTGACCATAATATTTAATAAGTATGAAAATAATACGTATAAGTGAAACTTTTTTGTTAAATTTCAAGAGGGTGACAAGGTGTTTAACAAGATGAAACCTGGAGGTTTCCAACATGAACACTCATAAGATTGAGTGCTAGGTGACCAGGACCTTATAAAAAAATACTTAAAGTCAATGAAAATGCTTATAAAGTTGATCTTCTAATTGATGCTGAAATGTCATCAGTTTTTAATGTGATAGACCTTACTTTATACCATGATTGCACTTCTTATATTATATTGGATACCCTTACTTGTACTATTAACATGCAAAAACCACTAGTCCAAGAACCATTATTGTAAGTGCCACTACTGACTTGATGCCTTCAATCTCATCATCTACGCCAAATACTTGATGATCAAATGATTGTTAGCATCGATGGTGAAGTTCAGAGATACCTTATTTGATAGAAGAGTCTTTAATCTCTTGAAGACTTGTGGATGGCACTTGAAAAACCACAACAACTTGTTCAAATTTGCTTCAAAAATATCGAAAAATTCATTCTCCATAGGTGAATGCTTCAAAGCCGGGGAGGGCTGATATAGCATGCTATGACCTTCATCATCGAAACCTTGAAGCAGCTGATGCAATACGCTATGACCTTCTCCATGATTTAGTTCTATTGTCAAAGCAATTTAGATGTAAGAAACTAATAAAAGTAGAGAGGAGAGCTGGGCTTACTCCATGTTAAATGATAGGGACCTCAAGTTTTATTACTTCTCAAGCACATTCAATTTTTTTTATTAAGCTAATTAATCAAGTGCGCATTGTATTCCTTAGAGTTATCATCTAATTCTTTCAAGTGCAAATCTTGTGCGAGAGATGAACACACTAGGGCTCAATTTTTGCATAAAGATTCCCAAGAAATCACAAGAAGAGCACTTTAATTTTCCTACATCTTGGTTGCCAAAATTGACAATTTTAATTAGCCGATCTCAAGAGCATTGATTCTACTAATAAGCTTCTCACGCATCATGCGTAGTTTAGATAAGGAAGTGATTTTATTAGGCTCTAGGACTGTGGGGCCCCCGTACTAACAATAAGGAAGTACGGTGCTCCAAATGTGGCAAATCCCCAACTTAAGTAAAGTTAGGCGAACCCAACTTGCCTTAAGGCAGGGACTTGTCACCAAGTGCTATAACATTCATCAATATAAATATCAAAGTGGCGGAAGCAATATAAAAATAGGGTAACATCCACAAGCATACATAGTAGGAAAAGAAAATGCAATATAGTAACTTATTGCAATACAGAAAGTAAAGTACATCCAGAAAGTTTAATTATTATAAACTGAAATGAATAACTGAAAATGAAAAACTCTCGTCCTCACTAGAATAACAAGACAAAGTTAACTAGACAGTAGCTGGAAGGTCCTCCTCCTGAATTGGCTCCTCCTCAGCGACACTGCCCACGAACACGTCTGAATCTGACATTTGTCGGTATCACAAATGCCAGGGCCCCAACCAACAAAATAAAAAGGTTACAGTTAGACAATTGTCTAAGTACATTTTAGGCTATTTAAATGAACTAAATATTAAAAGATATCTCATTTAATTTAATTGCACATGCAAGTAGTAAAGGGTGCAACAAGCTATGAAAGAACTGGAATACTATAAACTATCTATTTATAGCATGCAACATACAAAACACTAAATAAGCAAGGTAAGGCTAAAAGCAAAATAATTGCAGCTACTAAATAAATATGATCCTAACATGATTATGATCAAAGTAAAACATGCTGAGTATAAAAGAACACAAGTACTGAATACAATAAAATTCTAGCATCCTAAATATGCCAATCATACATATATCTAAGCCATAAAAGTATACATACAACATGCAGATTAAGATGAAAAGAAAGGCCACTGAGACATGTGGCAAAAAGCAAAGCAATATATGATTAGTAAAGCCACTGAGACATGTGACAAAGCGAGCAAATACTGAAAAATAAGGCCACTGAAGCATGTGGCAAAACAAACCAAAAAACCAAAATAATACAATATAGGTAAAGTAGTAATATGCCTCTAGTACTGCCATACCAGCCAATAGGCCATACAGGGCCTCCAATATCAATCAATCAGTCAATCCCCAGCCTAGCCATCCAAATATGCTAGGTCTGAGTCCAGTCTATACAATACTACTACTGAAGAGGTAGACTAAACTAGGTCATATTCTACCAACTGTGACAAAACAAAATTGAATGATATGAAAATTCAATACTAGCTTAGGATACATCATCCTAAGTTTTCCTACCATGCTCAAGGGCTAAAGCTCAAAATCCAAGGTATGCGAAGCAATCTAGTCAAAGTAAGCAAGAGACTCAATCTAGACTAATGTGATATCTATTATTGTCTAATTACCAAATCTAACTATTCTGAGAAGGTACAAGCTTAGGATCTCCAATATCCAACTATCGAGTAGAATCTCAGATTTACATCCTTAAAGTCAAATATTAGAACTTAACAAGTTCTAATCCAAAATCAAGTGATGAATATATAGTTTAAGTACGCAAATCAACGACCTAGTTTTATAAATATTTTACTCTCTTACCCAAATCTTGATCAAATAAATCAAGATTTTAAGGATTTAGAACTTAACCCTATGTTGAGTTCAAATTCCAAATCCAAAGTGAAATTCTAAATATAATCTAGGTTTCTCACTTATTACCCAATTTAAGATAAAGAATCCTATAAGTTGAAAGATTCAGGAACTAAGATCTTAGTGAAAGGCTATTCTACTAATTATAAGATAAAATAATCAATTAAGAACTTAAGAATCTAAGATCTATATTCAATCTTTAAGATAACTCCATTATCTTATTAATTGAATCATCCTATACCCACATGGATGGTTTCAAAAGATTAAACAATAAATCATTATTGAATTTCAATTGGAGGTGGTTTGATTCAAATTGAAAGCATAAGTTTAAGATATAAGATCTAAAGATCTGAAGTTTGATCACTTTAGACTTTTAATTAGAGTTTTGACTTAAGGGTTTCCATTTGTGATTTTCTTTAGAATCTAATTTCATAATTAACTATAAGGAGCTTATTAATGTTAAGAACTGACAATTCCAAGTATTAGATTAACATTAAACCCATTTTGACCTTCTTAGGCTACTTAAGATCTAAGGGTCTGAGTTTTGATCACTTTTAGAACTTAAGCTAAGATTCTACTTAGACATTTCTAGTTCCCTTTTTCTTTTAACACTTAACTCTAATATCATCTTAACTGAACTTAATAATGAGGTAACTGACCATTTCAATTATTAGACTTAATTAAGTTAAGGTCCAATGATCTTTATAAGAAATGCTAAGATTTAAGTATCTTAATTAAGGAATTAATGAGATCTTATGGATTGGTGATTATTATTGTTCTAGGATTTCAGAGAACATTTCCAATCTATGTTATAGTGGCTTACTAAAATTTTCAATATTTAAAGAACACTAAATCACATTTTGGCCAAAATGACCAAAATGCCCCTCTTAAGGCTAAAATTGGGATTTTAGGGTTTTGTTGTCCAAATTTGTTCTAATCTATTTTAAAGCATTTCATATGACTAAATGAAGTGGGAAACACCTTTACTTTAGGTTTTGATGACCTAAATGGTCTTAATTAGCACTAATCACTTAATTAAACCACTTAAGATGATTAGTGAGATTAAGGCACTTTAGGGCAATCCAACCTTATACTTAGGTTATACTAGATCTAATATGATATTAGGAACCATCTCCACCCAAATTAGAGGCTTAACTAGGGTTTAATTCACTACTTCTTGATTAGGGTGATTAGGGAGTAATTAAGAAAATTAATTATCCAAAATTAATTTCAAGGGTCTGGAATTGTTCCTTAGGGTACAAGGAGCAATCAGAGCTCTTAAACTCATAAAATGGTCAACTAAATGATTTTATATAATTTAATTAAAAACAGAGAATGTTTGGCAAATATTTTTAAATCCAACCATTGGATCTAAAATTTTATTTTATATTCAGATTCCTTGAATTTTTCTGATTCAAATGGTATATTGGATCATATCATTTGGATCTGTATAGCTAAAGTTATTTATATAATTTATTCTGAATGTTTATTTAAATTAAAACTATAGGGTTTAATTAATTAAAATCGCAACCATTAAAAATGATATCCAATAATTAATAATTAGGCGCGGCCCAAAATCAAAACCGCGCGGGTCATGGGTCGGCCCGGCCTAGAACCCGCGACTTCGTCTTCAACCTCTCGACGGGTCCCGAGCCCGTCGAATTTCAAAGCTGAAATTCTCGACGCTCTGGCAACGGTAGGGGCTCAAATCGATCCCTACACGTTCACTGAGGCAAGACGCATCGATTGGACCAAGAACCCCCATCTAGATCCCTCTGGATCGATGGGGTCTTACTCACCCGAGACGTCCTCCTGTGATGCATCTCAGGACGCCTGTGAGGGGGAAATTCTCCTTATAAGGACTTCGATTCATCGGGATTTTAATCCCTACATGCTCAGGGGGACTAGACACATCGAAACCCCAACCTATCATAACTCGAGGCACAGCCAATCACTGGGTCCTTACTCGAACTCAGCCATTGGCTCACTGGCTAGCTCAGTCGATCGATCGATCGACTCGAGCTAGCTTAGCCCCAGGCGACAATCACGGAGGGTTCCCTAGGTGGTTAAGGTATCCTAGACGGCATCCAGAGCTCATTCAGAAGGCAGGAACGAAATCGAGCTTAAGGAATTTTAATGAGGAAAGGGCTGTACCTGAAGTCGGGGACACAGGGCTTGCCGAGGGGAATTGATGGGCTCTGGAGCTTTCTGGAGGTTAAGTGAACGTGCACAGGGGGTCTGAACACCAGACGAACCCTCTATCAGCGGTCCTAGCCTTCTAAAAATGCCAGGAGTTCGCCGAGGAAGATGAGAGCTCTACGGGGTTCTAGCCGCTAATTGAGGGATCACAGTGAGCAAAGGGACTCACTGTAATTCTCTCAGGGTATTTATAGGCCCAGGGGCTATGGAGGGTGGCTTCCAGAGCTTGGGTTGGGAGGAATGGCTCGGCCCGAGGGGGTTCCCTCAATTTCCCTAATTGGGGGTGGACCGGAGCTCAGGCTTGGCTAGGACTGCTCGGGAAGCAATGGCAAGGCCGCAACGGTCTTCCTGACATGGCGCAGGAGTGGCAGACTGGCTGGAGGATGTGGCAGTACGGGAGGATTCGGCTGTCGGGCGCGGGCTGGGGGAAGGAGACGATCCATAGTAGCGGGAGATGCCGGAGCCGTCTGATGGATCGTTGGTTGACGCGGAACGGTCCAGATCTTCCTACATCAAACGAACGATCACGGATAAAAGATCAGTCGTTGGATCCAATCGGGGAATCTAACGGTTGATCGAAGGTATTTACGGTGGATCGCTTAGATGCCGTCAGATCGGGATCTTGAAACCGCGGAACGGCGGAGATTAGATGGATTCATCCAACGATGCGAGCCGTTGGATCAAGACAGCGGAACGGACAACCCAGATGGCGCTCGCAGTTTAGGAAGGAGCCGACCGTTGGGGAAGGGTAGATTTGAAATTTGGATTTGTCTAAAACCCTAATTTGCAATTAAACCAATTTAAATTAAATCCAAAATGTGACTAAATGACCTCCAAAAATTCCCAAAATTTTACCTTTAGCTAATTTGGGTATGAGGAATTCAAAAATAAAATTAGATTTCAATTTGGAGATCAAAATATTTTAGGTATTTTTCAGGGCTTAAAAATAGCCAAAAATACAAAATTTTCCAATTTAGCTCCGATTGATTTCAAACTTCTAGGTTTAGGTTTAAATGACCCATTGAATCCAATAGAATCAAAATCAAACCTTAGTTTAGCTTAATTAATCTAATTTTAGCTAGGGTAACAACCTAGGGTTGTTACAAGGACTATGTCACATCGTTCATGAGCTCTCAAAGAATCCACTCCCTCCTTTCACGTATGCTGAGCAACGGAGCTCTAATTAGTGGGTCTTAGCTCATATGTTTCGACTCCTTAGTTAAGCTTAAAATATGGTGCAAGAAGGCTCAAGAACTTCTCACTTAGTTCTAAGCACCTCTTTCACACTTACCCCACTCTTAACTAAGGAATGAGCCATGGAGCACAAGACTTTCATTTTGTTTATTAGTATTTATAGTTATATTTTTTATAAAATAAGATTTTCATTTGTTACATAACTTGTTCTTAAGATGATTTCATTGAGTCATTCAAAAACAAATTTCTTCAGATCAATGCTTGAAGAAGTTCTACATCATTCATTGAGCCCTTTACATTTTACAATGGGCTTAACCCAACCCTCCTCAAGGGAGTTTAGCCTTCCATTATAGCAGAGAAAAGAAGAATAGCTTATAAGGATGAAGACCCTTTCATGATCCACTAAAAGAAAAGTAAAAGCAAGATTAGAGTTTACTAGGAATAGCCCTTAAGGGGTTCTTCGGATCTCTCTTCTTCTTCTTCTTTTCCTCTTCTTTAGCTCCTTAATGCAGCCTCCAGTTCTTTCTCCTCTAGAAATAATTTTTTCCACTTCCCTTGGAGAGGTATCTTTCTTCCTCTATGCAGCCCCCTAAAATCTGAATATCTTGGATGAAAATTGGGAACTCCCTTTAAGTAAAGAAGAGCTGCATTTATAGAGGGGTCAATCCTCCTCTTTGCCCTTCAAATTCTGCATCTTCCCTCCAAAATTCTATAGAAATGAGTACCTATCCCACTTGAGATATGATAAGACAATCTCTTTTCCATTCTTTAATCTCTACATCACTTCAAAAATTTAATTTTCCTTTTAAAAACTATTCTGCAACAGAAGAAATAATGGCTGGGAGATAAGGAGCAGGTTGGGGGTCTTGTCCCAGCCGCAATAAATGCTCTAAACAAATAGAAATTTTGCGCGCCGCTGCATCGCACTGTAGTGATCAAGTCCTGCAGCTCATATACTGCAGCGCGCTATGGCGATTTTAAGTTATGTATCCTGCCCGCCGCAGCGCGCTATAGCGGTTGAGTCCTGCAAGCTCTCTCACTGTGGTGCATTGTAGTAGTTGAGTCCTACAAGCTCTCTCATTGTGGCGCACTATAGCGGTTGAGTCCCGCAAGCTCACTCGCTACAGCGCGCCGTAGCAAAAACGCTCCAGAAAATAGAAATGTCCTTGTTAAAAGTTTTTTGTAGGCAAGTAGTTGTGGTGCGCCATGGCGTGCTGCAGCGGTTTCCTTCTAGAATTTGCAAAAACATTCCAGATTTGTCTAGAAATTGCTGAGCTTGTATTTCTCTTAAAAATTAGGCAGAATTTGATCAAGGAAGCTGTTTAAAATAAGGATATGAATGAGCTTTTTCCTTTATTTAGGATATAAATTATAGATTCATCACACCCCACACTTAAATTATTGCTCGTCCTCAAGTAAGCTCAAAAATGATTTTTTCTATTTCTAAGGTATGAGAGTCTATAAGTAATGTCAATGTGAGTTTGATTGCAATTCAAAGATCATGCTTAACTTAAATGACAAAAATATTTGACATCATTTAAATTTTTCTAACTTTGGTTATGACTAAAGTTGATAAACTAGTCTCCAATTTTAAATTTGTAACGCTTAGTGCTAGGTAATGGGGAAGGTTCCTTGGAATTACTGAACTAGGATGGTAGTGAGTAATCAAGAGTTTTGTACTATATGTGTTCCTTCTTATGAATCACAAAGATATTTAAAATTTTTAAGAGAGATATTTTTCATCATCCTATTTTAATTTTTCTTTGGGAGAGATATTTTTCTTCATCCCTATTTTTGCTTTCTTTTTCATCTTTTAGGGAGAGATATTTTACTTCATCCCATTTCCAAATTTTTGTGAACATTAAGTCCTATAGGAGCTTAGCACATTATTTTGCTCACTCAATATTTATCACTAGTTTTTGATTTCTAATCCTCCCCCACACTTAGTCCTTAGCATTGATTTAAATTTTTGGAGACTAGATTCAACCTAAAATTATTCTCTTATTTAGATGATTTAATGATGTCAATGAGTATAGTTATTTTTTGTTAAGCTAACTTTAGTTGATACTCAATTTCTTCATTGATGTTCTTGTAACTTTCAATTTCTTGAAGAATTCAGAAAAAATATATCGTTTGCAATCTTATAGAGAATTTGGAACTATGATAATCCATAATTTATTTCCACAAAAATAAAAACACACAAAAGAAAAGCACAAAAACTAGAGATGCAAATAAGAAAAGATACAACCAAATTTAGTCATGGGTTGCCTCTCACCAAGCATCTGTTTTAACATCTCGACTTAACATGAGTAAGATCTTCTACGTGATTCCTTCCATAGGGAGGTCTTGTAATGTCCATCCCCCTTTTTCCTGCAGGTTACTCTCTTCCAAGTAAGGCTTCAATAGATTTCCGTTTACCTTGAAGGTTCCTTCTCTTGAAGAAACATCTATGGCTCCATGAGTATAGACCTTTGTTACTGTAAATGGTCCCGTCCACCTTGACTTTAATTTTCCTAGAAATAGTCTCAATCTTGAATTAGAAAGAAGTACTTATATTACAAGTTAAAAATGCTTTAGTTTAATTAATTTATCATGCCATGTTTTTGTCTTTTCTTTGTATATTTTAGCACTTTCATAAGCATTCAATCTGAATTCATCAGGTTCATTTGCAGCATTCTCCTTGCTCCTACCTGGTGGAAATCAAAGTTTAATTTCTTTATTGCCCAAAACGCATGGTGCTCCAACTCCATGGGAAAATGGCAAGATTTACCATACACGAGCCTGTAGGGGGACATTCCTAAGGGAGTTTTAAAAGCAGTTCTATATGCCCAAAGGGCATTTGAAGTTTGGAAGTCCAATCCTTTCTATTTTGGTTCACTGTCTTTTTTAAGATTTGTTTTAGTTCCCTGTTTGAGACTTCAACTTGCTTACTAGTTTGAGGGTGATAAGCAGTTTCTACCTTATGTTTTACTCCATAGCTTCTAAGCAATCTCTCAAGCTGCCGATTACAGAAATGCTTTCCCCCATGACTTATTAGATATCTAGGCATACCAAATCTCGTAAGCACATGCTCATTGAGAAATTTAACAATAGTTTTAGCATCATTATTCACACATGCAAGTGCCACTACCCATTTGGAAACATATTCAATACTAACCAGAATATACAAATTAGTTTGGGATAAGAGAAATGGGCCCATGAAATCAATACCCCAAACATCAAATAACTCCACTTCGAAGATCCCATTCAAAGGGAGATCATCACTTTTGCTGAGGTTTCCGGTTCTTTATCATTTGTCACACTTTTTTACAAAATCCACAGCATTTTTGAATTGATGAGGCCAAAATAACCCGGATTGAAGAACCTTAGCCGCTGTTCGATCAATTGCATGGTGCCCTCCATAAGGGGATGTGTGGCAATGGTAGAGAATATCTTGAATTTCTGAATCGGGCACACATCTCCTTAGGAGTTGATCATTGCGGCATTTATAGAGGAAGGGATCATACCAAAAGAAAATTTTATATTAGCAAAGAACTTTTTCCTTTGTTAAAAGTTCAGGTCTTTTGGTATAACTCCTCCTGCAAGATAATTAACAAAGTCAGCAAACCAATGAGGTTTGAAGAAGAAATAGTGTACAGTTTCTCATTGGGGAATGATTCACTAATTTTAGTCAAATTATCACTATCAAGGTGGGTCAATCTAGATAGATGGTCTGCTAGCACATTCTCACTCCCCTTCTTATTTCTAGATCAAATTCTTACAAGAGCAGCACCCAATGTATCAAACAATGTTTTGCTTCTTTCTTTTGAAGGAGATACTTAATAGCTACATAATCAGTGTAAACAATAGTTTCATACCCAATGAGATAAGACCTAAATTTAGTGAAAGCAAAGATGATAGCTAGGAGTTCTTTCTCTGTGGTAGTGTAGTTTCTTTAGGCATCATCAAGGATTTTACTAGCATAGTAAATTGAATAGAAGGTCCATTCCTTTCGCTGCCCAAGGACAACACAAACTGCAAGATCACTCACATCACACATAGTCTTAAATGGGGAGTCCCAATTTGGAGTAAAAATTATCAGAGCAGAGATCAGGGCAGTTTTAATAACGTTGAAACCTCTTAAATAATTTTCATCAAATTTGAATTCAACATCCTTCCCTAGTAATCTACAGAGCGATAAACTTATGTTGAAGAAATCTTTGATAAATCTTCTGTAAAATCCTGCATGCCCAAGGAACTTCTAATTCCTTTCACATTGATAGGAGGGGGGAGTTTTTCAATTACCTCTACCTTAGCCTTATCAACTTTTATTCCTCTCCTAAAGATCAAATAACCAAGGATAACACCTTCTTCCACCATAAAATGACATTTTTCCTAGTTTAAGATTAAATTTGATTCTTCACACCTTTTTAAAACCTTTCCCAGATTGATTAAACAATAATCGAAAGAGCTTCCGACAATAGAAAAATCATCCATAAGATTTCTAAAAATTCCCCTATTATATCAGAAAAATTAGCCATCATACAACGTTGGAAAGTAGCCGAAGCATTGCACAATCCAAAAGGCATATTTCTAAAGGCAAATGTCCCAAAGGGATAGGTGAAGGTTGTTTTATCTTGGTCTTCAGGTAAAATCAAGATATGATTATATCCTGAATACCCATCAAAAAAATAGAAATAAGGATTCCCTGCTAGCCTATCAAGTATTCGGTTAATGAATTTGAGGGGGTAGTGGTCCTTACAAGTAGCTTTATTAAGTCTCCTATAATTAATGCACACTCTCCATCCTATCACCATTCTAGTGGGGATCAATTCATTGTTATCGTTAAGCACAACTATCATCCTACCTTTTTTTGGAACCACGTGAATAGGACTCACCCAAGGACTATTAGAGATGGGGAAAATAATTCTAGCATCTAAGAGTTAATAATTTCTTTGTGAACTACTTCTTTTATGTTAGGGTTTAAGCGCCATTGAGGTTCAATTGATGGAGTAGAGTTATCCTTCAAAAGGATACGGTGCATACAAAGAGTTGGGTTAACTCCTTTCAGATCAGCTATACTCCATCCAATTGCTCTCTTGTGCTCTTTCAAAACCTTACATAAAAGACTCTCTTGATGATAACTTAACAAGGCAGAAATTATTATGGGAAGAGATGCCTTCTTCCCTAGATAAGTGTACTTTAAGTGCGAGGGAAGAGGTTTTAATTCTTATGGAGGGCAAACTATAGAAGGCTGAATTATTTTCCTCTCCTTAATCAATTCCTCGATTACTCCCTCTCCAGTGAGATCCTCATCCTTCTCATTTACTAGCATCCCCTCTTCTTCCATATCTCCCATTAACCAAGTTTCTTCGATTAGATTGATCCTCCAACACTCCTCATTGGGCTTAGATGGGTGCCTCATAGAATCATTTACATGAAATTTCACCTCCTCATTGCCATATCGCAATCTCAATTCCCTTTTATTGACATCAATCAATGTTCTTCTGGTAGCCAAGAATGCTCTACCTAAGATGATGGAGATTTCTTGGTTTTCATCTTCCATATCTAAAATTATGAAATCAGCTAGAAAGTTGAATTTATCGACCTTTACAAGCACATTTTTCACAATTTTTAAAGGGGTTCTTACAGATCTATCAGCGAATTGGAGGAGAACTGAAGTGGGTTTCAAATGATCAATTTCTAACCTTTTGAATATGTAAAATGGCATCAAATTTATGGATACACCTAGATCACAAAGGGCTTTTTGGAAAGATTGGCTTCCAATAGTGCAAGGGATAGTGAAGCTACCAGGATCCTTCTTCTTAATGGGAATCTTCCTCTGAAGGATTCAACTACATTATTCTGTTAATGCCACAGTCTCCATTTCATCAATCTTTCTTTTCTTTGATAGGATATCTTTCATAAACTTTGCATAACTCAGCATTTGCTCTAAAGCTTCCGCGAAGGGGATGTTTATGTGAATAGTTTTATAAGGGTCTCAAAATTTATGAAATTGGACATCAAGTTTCTCCTTAGCATTCACTGAGGGTATGGGATGTTAGGGGTCATTTTAAGTTGTTCACTAGGTCAAACCTTCTCCAAATCCCTTACCTCATTCATCTCATTTCTGATCATTACTTCTTCCTCCCCCTGTCCCTCACTAGTTGTTATTATGTTTTTATTATTCTCCTCACTCATAACTAGCCTTATCATTTTCCCACTTCTTAGGGTTATAGAGTTCCCCGAATCATTTTCATACTCGCCGATGACTCCTACTAAAGCTGGTTTCTCTAATTGCCTCATGATTTCTTTTAGTTTTTATTCAATTATTTTTACTGACTCCTCTTTCCTTAAAAGAGTATGTTCGTGCTTATTTAGTGTGGCATCAGTTTTATTCATAAATTTAGTTGTGGATGTTCTAAATTCAATAAATGAGTTCTCCAATCTTTCTCTATTTCTGTCATGATTCATGATTACATTGACATTACTTAACTCACAATCTCCCTCCTGATAAGATTTTAAGTGCCCACATTCTAACTTTTTATTTAGTTGAGAGATTTGATTCTGGAGCTCAAGAATTTGTTGGGAATTTTCAAGCAAGTTACATTCATTTTTAGCCATGTGATCATTCCTCTGGAGAGGCTATTTATAGGCATTATTTGCTATTTCATCTAAGAGGTCATAAGCCTCTTCTTGGGTTTTGCTACTTATTGAGCCTCCGGCAGTCGCATCAATGAGAGTCCTTGTTGGAGCGTTCAAACCATTATAAAAGGTTTGAACTTGCATCCATAAGGGAAATCCATGATGTGGGCATCATCTTAAGCACTCCTTAAAATGATCACAGCCATTGTATAATGTCTCCCCTTCAAACTGGTTAAAGTTAGTTATGTTAATTCTCAAGCGAGTAGTTTTCGCCAGAGAGAAATATTTGGCTAAGAATTTCTTAGCAAGATCATCCCAAGTGCAGATTGAATTGCTCGGGAGAGAGCTGAGCCAACCTTTGGCTCTATCTCTTAAGGAAAATGGAGAAAGCATCAGTTTAACCGCATCTTCAGAGACACCATTAAATTTGAAGGTGTCACAAATTTCAAGGAAGGTTGAAATATGTGAGTTAGGATCTTATGTGGCTAATCCACCGAACTAGTTATTTTGAACCTTACTTAACGTGGAAAGTTTGATTTCAAAATTGTTGGCTTCGATGTTAGGCCTAACAATAGCATGTGGGATTCTCCTAACAGTGGGCAGTGCATAGTCTCTAAGTGCTCTTCCCCTAGGCTCTCCTAAAAGTTCTCCAAGATTTTCATTAAAGTTTTCCATAATAGCTTGTTGATTCCATAAAATGTTTTGTTCTCTTTTAAATTGTAAATAGGTTCTCTCAATTTCTAGATCAAAAAGATATTCAGTGCAAATTCTTCTACATACAAGACAGAAATTAAGCTATCAAGAATAAATATAGCAATAGCGTTCAATGATTTAGTAGACAAAAATAAATGAAAGAAAAGTAAATGGTTAGCACAAATAATTACAAAAACAAAAATCAAAATTATATGCAAGAGATTTGCTTAAATCACTATTTACTAATAGATTCTCCTTAATACAAAAGAATTACCATTCCCCGGCAATGGTGCCAAAAACTTGGTAGACTATGAAATACACGTCTGCGCTCGCACGCAAGTGTACGTGGTCTGAAGTAATAATTTGGAAGGTGAGTTCTGAGATTTATCGTCCTCAGGGAATGGGATATTTTGTTACTAAGGTATATCTAATTTCAATAATATTTAATAGGTACGAATTTGGCTTGATTTGGTTCCATTGTCAAAGCAATAATTTTGATGTAATAAACTAATTGAAGTAGAGAGGAGAGTTGGGCTTACTCCATGTTAAATGATAAGGACCTCAAGTTGTATTACTTCTCAAACACATTTTATTTTTTTTATTAAGCTAATTAATCAAGGGCACATTATATTCCTTAGAGTTATCCTCTAATTCCTTCAAGTGCAAATCTTGTGTGAGAGATGAACACTCTATGGTTCAATTTTTGCACAAAGATTCCCATGAGATCGCAAGAAGAGCACTTTAGTTTTCCTACGTCTAGGTTGCCAAAGTTAACAGTTTAATTAGCTATCTCAAGAGCATTGATTCCACTAATGAGCTTCTCGCATGTCATGCGTAGTTCAGATAAGGAAGTGATTTCATTAAGCTCTATGACTATGTCACGTCGTTCATGAGCTCTCAAAGAATCCACTCCCTCCTTTCACATATGCTGAGCAACAGAGCTCTAATTAATAGATCTTAGCTCACACGCTTCAACTCCTTAGTTGAGCGTAAAATATGGTGCAAGAAGGCTCAAGAACTTCTCTCTTAGTTCTAAGCACCTCTTTCACACTTACCCCGCTCTTAACTAAGGAATGAGCCATGGAGCACAAGACTTTCATTTTGTTTATTAGTATTTATAGTTATATTTTTTTTAACATAAGATTTTCATTTGTTACACAACTAACTCTTAAGATGATTTCATTGAGCCATTCAAAAACTAAATTTTTTTAGATCAATGCATGAAGAAGTTCTACATCATTCATTAAGTTTTTTAAATTTTACAATGGGCTTAGCCCAACCCTCCCCAAGGGAGTTTAGCCTTCCATTACAGTGGAGAAAAGAAGAATAACATACAAGGATGAAGATCATTTCATGATCCATTAAAAGAAAAGTAAAAGCAATTTTAGAGTTTACTAGGAACAGCCCTTTAAGGGGTTCTCCAGATCTCTCTTCTTCTTCCTCTTCTCCTCTTCTTTAGCTCCCGAGTGCAGCCTCCAATTCTTTCTCCTCTAGTAATGGTTCTTTCCACTTCCCTTGGAGAGGTCTCCTTCTTCCTCTATGTAGCCCCGTAAAATCTGAATTCTTGGATGAAAATTGGGAACTCTCTTTAAGTTAAAAAGAGCTGCATTTATAGAGGGGTCAATCCTCCTTCTTGCCCTTCAAATTCTGCATCTTCCCTCCAAAATTCTACAGCAATAAGTACCAATCCCACTTGAGACATTATAAGACAATATGTTTTCCATTCTTTAATCTCCACATCACTTCAAAAATTCAATTTTCCTTTTAAAAACTATTTTGCTGCAGAAGGAATGATGGCTAGGAGACAAGGAGCAAATTGGGGGTCTTGTCCTAGCCGGAATAAATGCTCTAAACAGACAGAAATTTGGTGCGCTGTAGCGATCAAGTTCTGTAAATCATTTGCTGCAGTGTGCTGTGGTGGTTTTAAGTTATGTAACCTGCCCACAGCTGCGCGCTATCGCGATTGAGTCATGCTGTGGCGCGCTGTAAGGGTTGAGTCCCACAAGCTCTCCCGCTGTGGTGCGCTGTAGCGGTTGAGTCCCGCAAGCTCTCCAGCTGTGACGCGCTGTAGCGGTTGAGTGCCACAAGCTCTCCTGCTGTGGCGCGCTGTAGCGGTTGAGTACCACAAGCTCACCCACTGTAGCGTGCCGTAGCAAAAATTCTCCAGAAAATAGAAATGTCCTTGTTAAAATTATTTTGTATGCAAGTAGTTGTGGCGCACTGCAGCGGTTTCCTTCCAGAATTTGCAGAAAACATTCTAGATTTGTCCATAAATTGCTAATCTTGTATTTCTCCTGAAAAATAGGTAGAATTTGATCAAGGAAACTATTTAAAATAAGGATATGAATGTGCTTTTTCTTATATTTAGGATATAATTTAAAGATTCATCATAACATTATAACCTTATGTGTGATTTTTTTATTTTTGCTTGGACCTTTTATTGTTAAGGCTTACATTATTGGTCATATGTTATAAGGCCAATTTAGAAGTTTGGGGGCTTTCCATTATGTTGGGCTTTCACTTATCTTTTTTTTTCCATTTGTATCTTATATTTTATATTATATTGTCATGTTGAGCATGTGAGAATAATGGAGGGGAGTTAGGTTTTAATTTATAAGGTTAATGGAGGTTTGAATTTGTGAGGTTGGTGAATTTTTGAATTTATAAGGATGATGGTAAGTGGGACATGGTAGGTTTTATCACATGGCCTATATAATGGCCCCTCTTCTCATGTAGTAAATTTACACTTGAAAATTGAATGAAAATGTAATGACACCCTTAAGTAGTATTAAGCTAAACTCTTAAATATCAAAGTGCATTTTTAGATATATGTGGAAAAGTTAAGCTTACTTAGATGGGAGTACTTTAAGGATGGGTGACTTAATGAGAACTAATCTTTTGTGGCAAAATTGTGAGGCCTTTAAGATAAAAGTAGACAATACCTTAGTGCTTAAGAGTTTGGACTATTACAAATGGTATCAAAGCAGATCATAGGGTGTTTAATAAGAGAAAAGTTCCATACAGAGAAAAGTACTTGTAAAATATCAAAAAAAATTTCAAATTTAGTTTTTAAAATTTTAAATTCACAATAAATTGACAAAATAAAATTATAGGATTTCTAAGAATTTTTATAGAAAATTCTGGCAATTTATTAGGAATATTTTAATTTTTCATCATTTCCATGTTATTTTATTATTTTATTTAATATGTGCTAAATATTTTGACCTCAGGTTGAAAATCCGACATCATCATTGTGCTCATCACCCCCAAATTAGCTAGGGGGTAAAGTTTTAGAAAATTTTTGAAGTTGTTAGATTTTTCTGAATATTTTAATATATTTTAATACCCAAAATATTAAGATAATTATTTGATCTCAAAACTAAAATTTGACTTTGTCTTTACGTTTCTCACCCCCAAATTAGCTAAGGGTGAAATTTTAGAATTTTTTGGAACTCATTTGATTATCAAATTTTGGATAATCAAATTATGTTAAAAAAAAAACGCCATGTATGGTGTTAATGGAATTAACGACACGTTGACAAGGAGAGTTAACGATGCCGTCTATCTAAGCGGTGGATCCTTTGGCTACTATCATCTGCCGCTCAATCAAACAGTACAGATTGAATCTGCGCATGACGCCATTCGCGGTAAAGAGACCGTCGTTAATGGCGGTAACGGCTTCGTTAACGACGCTGTTAATATACGCATCAGTTAAAAATAAGAAAAAATCTGAAATTTTAAATGCAAAATTTTGCTCAACCACTTATCCAAATTGGGTAATTTTGGTGTCTATGAAATCCTCTCATCAAGATCTATCTAATGGACACCTCAATTTAAAATTTTGGTAATTTTTATGTGTTCAATTTTATGGATGGTTAAACTTTTATTTTTAGCATTTTTGGGCAAATTAAACTAAAATTTCCCAAAAAATTTCATCTTAATTATATCCATAGGAATATGCTCTTAGCTTTCTATCAGATATTTTTCCATTTAAGCACAAATTGAGAACCATCCAATCTTAACCATCCAAGCACTCCAAGATCAAATAAAGTCCCTTGAATATATCCTAATGCTTACATTGGGAATATACTTAATCAAAAGGACTGGATACTTTCTCATCACCTTAGGACTCCATTGATAACTTCATTAAGCACTCAAGGCCTCTCCCCTCCTCTCTCTCATACTTCTTCCTCAAGTTTTGGATACTTCATCCTACATCTCCCAAAGAATAAAAGAGCATCAAGAAGACTTTAAGTTTCCATCAAGGTGTTAGGAACTCTAGCAAACTATCATCATCCTCCAATCTCTCTTTGGACCCAAGGTGAACAAGTATATTGCAAAGGTATCCTCTTTCCCTGTCTCTTATATAAAACTTAAATTAAATTTTTAAGGCATTAGAAATGACTTAAATTTGATTTAAATTATTTTATGGAGTAGATATAGATCAATAATATATCATAAGAAAGTTGCAAATCATATTTAAACTTAAGAGAAATAATGAATTTTTCTTGAGTATTTATGTTCATGCTAAGGATTAAGATGATGGTACATATGTAATTTAAGTTTATATGTTCAAGTTGTTATTTAAATTAATGTTTAGATTTAAATTTATTTGCAAAATCAAATCTTACATAATTATGAGTTTCATATGTTCAAGTTCTTACTTAAATTAAAGTTTATACTTATTTTCATATTTAAATAAGATTTGAAAAATAACATATTATGTTTAAGATTAAAATTTATATTTTTTGGAAATTTTAGATTTGCTTCCATAAGAATGAATATTGTATGTTCAATTTTTATTTAAATTAATATTTAAATTTATTCACATCTTATGTTAGGATTAAAATTACTCTATTAGTTTTCTATTTGGTGATTAGTTTCCCTAATTAACCACTTAACCTCAAATATTGATAATATCATAACTTAGTCAAATTACATAAAAATATAGTGATCCAATATATTATTTTGATCAAAAAAATACAAAGAATTCTAATATGCATAAAATTTTTAACTTTTGTAGTTAAATTTCTTAATTTGGCATAATTACTCTAAAATAGATTAGTGAATATTATACTTATTAATTATCCAAAATTCAGATTTTAAGTTTTTAATGATTCACAAAATAGAGGAAAGTATATTGGAATAGCTAAATAAATATTCTATAATTTATTTCATTAATCACCCATTAATGAGCTTAAATTTTAAATTAAGCTCATTAATATTAAAACTTAGTCAAATAAAGTCCAAATTAAACAAATTTAGTTTCATTGTAATCAATGTGCTATAAGGAAATGATGACCACTGAATTTTTCTCAACTTGGACACCAAATAAAAAAAAAATAGTTTTTTGGTCATATTCCTAGTTCTCTTAAATTATATTTTTAACTCTAAACCTTGTTTTAGTCATAACTTAGTCAAAAGAGCTCATAATTTAATATATTTAGATGTTATGGAATCCTTTAGAAGTAAGCAACATAAGTATAGCCAAAAACTTCAAATTTTCTTAAGTAAAATTGTTAATCAATACTTAATGATCTTAAATACTAATTTAAGCTCATTAGCCTTAATCCTTGGCCAAATTGAATATTCTCAGTGTCTATATTCATATTAGACAATAAGAAAATATTTGGAATTTAAAAAAATTAATTTGAAACCCAAATTTTTAAAATCACTTTTTGGGCACCTTTAAGAGGAGCATTTTGGTCATTTTGGCCAAATATTAAATTAAATAAATTTTAATAATTTATATCCATTCATTATATCTTAAATTAGTAACTTAATAATTCAAAATTAATTTAAAAATATTTAGATTATTTTTTTATTTTAAAAACCTAAATTATTAAATTTAGTGCTTATAAACCTAATGTTACATTAATAAATAATAAATAATGTTAAATCATAAAATATTAAATTAATGAATTTAATCATTATTTGTTAGATCAAAGGAATTGATTTATTTGTATTTTTATCAAAATAAACAGGTATATAGATTTACTTATAAATTTTATTTTAGCATACATTCTTTGAGCTATTTTCATTTGAATCTTACTTATACTTTCTAATATGCTTACCACTTATTAATTTGCAAAAATTATCACTAGGCATGTAATAAAAATATGAAATGTATCATATTATTGTAGTGTTTGTTTTTGGAGGATGGAAAGCAACACTGAAATCTGTACAGATTGGGCCTACTAGCAGCCCCTGCGAGTTATATGGAGGGATTTAGCCCTTTTAGAAAGTGGGCAAATCTAGAAGAAAGACACACCATCAATTATATTTATGAATAAGCTATCGACGGATAGCAAGAAAGCTTCCAAGAGGTTATGCCTATGGGTTTACCCATTTGGGTTTAGGGGTCTCTTGACTCGACTTTATGTTGAAAATGCTTATGATAAAATTTATTTCATGTTTCTTATATATTGAATTCAAGGCTAACATGTAGAGCAAAAGTTAATTTTATTTGGAAAGTGCTTTGCTTTCTTGAATGTGATGCAAAAATTTCCTTATATCACCTTTAAATTGATATATGCCTATTATAGGATGTTAGAATATAATTCTTATAAGAATGGTCTATGTACTCCTACCTGACTATCAACTATTATTAACATTTTAGATTTATATAATTAAGCTTTATAAGGAGATCTTCTTGCATTAAAGTTAAAGATAAAGCTCTTGAGAAGTGAGCAGAAAGATGGCATTTTCATTTAAAACTTTATTCATAATAGTTATAAATTGTATAATTCATATGGATGGCTCTGAATATAATTATGGTCATTTATATTTATATTTTATTTTCTTTACTTTCATGAATGAATATTTTCAAAGTATGAATTATTCCTTAGAAATTTTCAAACTCGATTCCCCGGTCATCACGGAGTTTGAGAAAATCTAAGGAAAAAAAAAATTATCAGAGCCAACAGTATGAATAAATTTTTTGAAAATATTATAGTATAATAAGTTTAATTAGGGGTTGAATTTTAAGTTAAAGAGCATAATAGTATTAATAGTATTAATAATAAAATTAAATTCCTCAGATTATGGAAAGCCATAATCAGAACAATAATAATAATAATCAATCCCAAAATGATATTGTTCATTAGAACACTCCTAGCCACAATGAAACTATTTCACCTAATATAGAAGCAGTTTTTCCTTTTGACACTAATGGGGCAAATCAGATACTTCAATTCATGAATATAATGAGCCAATTCATGAGTAATCAGCAATTCCAAAATCTAACCCCCCATTTTAACCTAATGGAAGGTAGTGAATAAAGATATTCAAATATTTCTTAAGCTTCAGCCTCCAAGATTCAGCAGAAAGGCAACTCCTTATCAAGCTGAGGAATGGATTCAAAGGATAGAAAAAGAATTCAACTATGCCAAGAGCTGTGAAGATCATAAAGTATCTTAGTTACTTACTTACTGACTGAAGTTGCTAAAAAATGGTGGAGAACAGCCAAAACCACTACATTCTAGGACAGATCAAAAAAGAAATTCCCTTGAGAAAATTCATAAAGGCATTCCTGAACAAGTATGTACCCCAATCTGCTAGGCAGACAATGAGGAAAGAACCCTTAAATCTAAAATACGGGAGTCATTCAGTCACTGAATACGAGGAAGAATTTACTCGTGTAATAACTTGAGATTGTTACTTAGCCTAATCTTAGTTTAATAGCAGCCTAATTATCATTCTATTGAGTTCATTTAGTTATTAGAACCAATCCTTGAAATTTTGGAGTGATTTAGAGCTTAATCGAATAATTGGAAAATTTTAATATATTTAATTAATTAGAAAATTGATGTACTTAAATTGACCTCGAAATTAAAATCTGACTTCGCCTTTGCGATCATCACCCCCAAATTAGCTAGGGGGTGCTGTTTTGGACGCATTTGAAAGTCATCGGATTTTTGCGAATATTTTAATGTAATTAAATACCCCCGGAAAATAGAATAAGTTAATAATTGTCGGAATCAAAATCCGACTTTGCCGTTGAATTTCTCACCCCCAAATTAGTTACAAGTGAATTTTTGGGATTTTTCGAAGCGCGTTTATCAAATCTGATTTTTTTAAATTAAAAAGAAATAATTAATTATTTCTTTATTTTTCTATTTTTCCTATTTCTATTTCTTTTTTTCCATTATGGCTGGCCCATAACTGTGTTCAGCGCCTCCATCACCTGGCGCACGCAAAAGAACTCCCCACTCCCATCTCCTCTTCCATGCTTGATGGGAGAGCTCAAGGGAGAGCCATCCCCTCTTCCCTCCTTTAAAAGGAGCTCAACCCCATCTCCTTCTTCTCTGTTTGCTTGAGCTCCATTCTCCCTGGAATCCCTAGCCTTCCTCCTCCTTTGGTGGCTGAAAAATAAGAAGGAGCTTCTTTCTCCAAGCTTTTGCAAAAATCTGAGTATTCTTCCTCCATTCTTACAAGGTCAAAGGTACCCTTTTGCTTACTCTTCCTTATGCTCTCTTCATCTAATTTATCAAGTACTATGATTGGCATGTTCATTAGCTATTGTATGGAATTTATTTACGATCATTAAGCTTCAATCGGACTCAAATGAGTCTGATCAAAGCTTGTTCTCCATTAAAAAAACTGTCAAAAAGCTGTATAAGTTTTTGTATACGTGTAGCTAGGGCATCAATTTATGCTCAACTGGATAATACCTTAACGCCAATTTTGTATCAATGGAAAGGTCTCGGAAATATCTTTCCATCGGTATATGGCACCACACATGAGGTGCCCTAAATTAGGAGTATTATAGTGCGAAAGAAGACCTATTACAGTTTTCGCACTTGCAAAATCACCGTCAGGCGCTGCAGCGTGCCACAGTGCCCGAAGTTTTGAATTTGGGTCTGCTGTAGGGCGGCAGAGCAAGCCACAGTGGCATAATAATTTGATGAAATTAAATGAAATCTGCCACAGCACAGAAATTTGTCGTAGCGTGCCGTAGCGTGCCACAGTGAGTCGTGCACCTGTCTTTCGGCTAGAAGGTGCCACAGCACGCCTTAGCACCCAGAATTTCTCGAAAGTACCCAGAACTGTCCGAAATTGCCCGAATTTGTGATTTTTTACATTCTAATAATCCTATGACCCTAATGGGGCCAAAATATATCAAATCTAAACCTAGATTTAGTAAAATTAAGCATTGTATGAATATGTAGGTGAATTTTAATGAGAAATCCACCATCTTACCCTAAAATGACATGTCCTAAATCTCTTAAGTATTTACTTAAATATTTTTGTGCCAAATATTAATGTTAGAATCCTTGATTGCTTGTATGACCAAGTAGAACTAAATAATTAAATAATATGGAATTTAATTACTTTACATTTGTAATCAAGTGCTAATCCCTTTTATGTTTGTTTTAAGATTACACTAGCCTTAATTACTCATTGTTTAATCAATGTAATGTTTATGTGTAATTCAATGTAATGGATTAAGGAATAACTTTCAGCATATTCTGACACCTCTCCAAAATTCAATTTTTGCTCAACTAATGGAGAAGGCCAAGCTCATGGAAGCTCAAGAAGAGCAGTATTCTTCAAAGATGACAAAAAGGCCAGGTTTCACTCCACATTTCTCATCAAGGAGGCAACAATTCTTAAGACCTCAAGGAAGGCTTCATAATATTCAAAGCAATTCTAGTAGACCTATTCCTAGAGCAACTAATGCTTGTAGATTTTGTAGAAGGGTGCATAGTAAAGATAAATATTTTACTGGTGTAAACCAATATTATTATTATGGGAAAACCAATCATCCTGTAAAATTTACCATGCTAAATATACAATAAATGGCATCAGCTCCCAAACCAAGGCAAAGGAGTGGTGAAAAATCAGGGCAAACCACTAGTAAATTAAGGAAATAATGTAGCATCTTCTAGTAATACAAGGAATAACCCAGCCTAGGCAAAAATAATCAATTTATCTCAAGAAGAGGTAAGAGAGTAACCAAATGTGGCTACATGTACAATTCTAAAATTTTAATACCCATATTCAGTTCTTTTTTATTCTAAAGCAACACATTCATTTCTTATATCAAAATTAGTTTAGAAATATTCAATCCCAATAGAATAACTTACTTCAACACTTAAAGTTAACCTTCCATTAGGAGACTTCTTAGAAACATAAATCTTCTACAATTTCAAATTAATTATAAGTGGAATCACTTGGGAAGCCAAACTCATAGTCATCCCTATTATAACCTTTGATATTATACTTGGGATGGATTGGATTAGTCAAAATGAGGCTTTAAATTAATGTTTAGATTTAAATTCATTTGCAAAATCATATATTACATATATATGAGTTTCATACATTCAAGTTCTTACTTAAATTAATATTTATACTTATTCTCATATTTAAATAAGATTTGGAAACTAACATATTATGTTAAGATTAAAATTTATATTTTTTTGGAAAATAACATATCTTTTAGAAGCTTCCATCATAATGAATATTGTATGTTCAATTTTTATTTAAATTAATTTTTTAATTTATTCACAACTTATGTTTGGATTAAAACTATTCCATTAGTTTTTCTATTTGGTGATTAGTTTCACTAATCACCGTATTGCCTAATTAATCACTTAACCTCAAATATTGATAATATCATAACTTAGTCAAATTACATCCAAATATAGTGATCCAACATACAATTTTGATTAGAAAAATGCAAAGAATACTAATCTTTAAGAAAATTTTAATTTCTATCATTAGATTTCTAAATTTAACTTAATCACTCTAAAAATAGATTAATGAATATTAGACTCATTAATTATCTAAAATTCAAATTTTAAACTTTTAATGACTCACAAAATAAAGAAAAACACATTGGAATAATTAAAATATTTTTTATATAATTAATTTCACTAATCACTCACTAATCACCCATTAATGAGCTTAAATCTTAAATTAAGCTTATTTGCCTTAAAACTTAGCCAAATAAAATCCAAATTGAACAAACTCAGTTTCAAAGTGATCAGTGTGCTACAAGGAAATAATAGCCACTAAATTTTCTCAATTTGGATATCAAATGAAGAAATTAGCTTTTTGGCCATATTCCTAAATCTCCTAAATTTTATTTTTTAACTCTAAGTCTTATTTTGGTCATAACTTAGTCAAAAGACCTCAGAATTTAATAATTTTAAATTCTATGTAATCCTTAGATAGTAAGAAACATAAGTATAGCAAAAAAATTCCAAATTTCCTAAGTAAAATAATTAATCAACACTTAATAAGTTTAAACACTAATTTAAATTCATTAGCCTTAATTCTTGGACAAATTGGGTGTTCTTAGTGTCTAGATTTATATTAGACAGTATGAAAACATTTGGAATTAATAAAGATTAATTTGGAACCCTAATTCTTAAAATCACTTTTCGAGCACCTTTAAGAGAGGCATTTTGCCAAATATTAAATTAAATAAATTTTAATAATTTAAATCTATTTTTTATATCTTAAATTAGTAACTTAATAATTCAAAATCAATTTAGAAATATTTAGATCATTTTCTTAGTTAAAAACCTAAATTGCTAAATTTAGTGCTTATAAACCTAATGTTACATTAATAAATAATAAATCATATTAAATAATAAAATATTAAATTAATGAATTAAATTATTATTTGGCAGATCAAAGAAACTAATTTGGTTGTATTTTTATTAAAATAATTAGGTATGTAGATTTACTTATAAGTTTTATTTCAGCATACATACTTTGAGTCATTTTCATTTGAATCTTGCTTATGCTTTCTAATATGCTTACCCCTTATTAATTTGCAAAAATTATCATAATGCATGTAAATAAAAGATGAAAAGTATTATATTATTGTGGTGTTTATCTTTGGAGGATGTAAAATAATACTAAGAATCTGTACAGATTGGGCCTGCTGGCAGCCCTTAGGAGTCATATGGAGGGATTTAGCCCTTTTAGAAAGTGGGAAAATTTAGAGGAAAGACACACCATCAGTTCCAAATTATGAATAAGCTACCGATGAGTAGCGGGAATGCTTCCTAAAGGTTATGCCTATGGGTTTACTCATTTTGGTTTAGGGGTCTCTGGACTCGACTTTATGTTATAAATACTTATGATAAAATTTATTTCATTTATATATTGAATGTCAAGGCTAACATGCAGGGAAAAATTTAACTTCATTTTGCAAGTGAGTTACTTTCTTGCTTGTGATGCAAGAAAAACTTTATATCATCTTTACATTGATTTATGCTTATTATAGGATGCTAGAATGTAATTCTTATAAGAATGGTCTACGTACTCCTGCATAACTGGCAACTATTAATAACATTTCATGTTTTAATCTTCTTAATATAAGTGACATATCCAGTAAAAGCTCCCATAATATATTTTCATTTGTTTTTATTTTTTCTCCTCTTATCTTTTAAGTATGCTCTTCTATTTCTCTCTCCCATTATCTTGTAAATGTTTACGACAAGTCTTTTTATTATGAATTAGTTACTCACATATGTTCTTATAGCTTATATGTAAGGTTAATTTTGTTAATTAATTGGCAGATTATACATGCCATCGCATCTGTGCTGCAAAAATTGGGACCAAGTTTTCTTTCCCTACAATGAAAGTAGTTTGGGTATTATGGATCATTAGGACAATCATAATGTGTTTATTCTTAAGCATTTTGAAACTTTTGCAATATCAATTTCTTGGGGGCCTATCTATGGTAGGACAAATAATGTGCAACTAAACGCACAATGATGCTTAAATTTGTTGATTCTTTTACTTAGAAGCATATGCTTCTATTCATAGATGCCATGAAAAGTTTAAAATGTTGGGGTAGCATTCCTACTAGAAGTAACTTCTGGTTTGATAATTGTCCCTAATGGATTTTCTTACACTAACAACCCTCTTAAATAGTATTAAGCAAAACTCTTAAAAATTGAGATGTCTTTTCAGATAATAGTGGAGTTTGTGAAAAGAACTCCAAAGTTAAGCATACTCATGTGGGAGCATTCCTAGGATGGGTGACATGCTGGGCGCTCTTGAACGATTAAGCATGCACATGTGCGTGTTTGGATAAAGCCAGCTTAGCTCCGATGAAGGCAAGGGCACCCAAGGGAGCCCAAGCACTAAGTGTGTTGATCCTTGTACTCATTAGATTGAGGTATGGGGGCCTATGAATATTCTTACACTACATCCAGGCATGCTCAGATGCTAGGGCTGATCCTGGGACTTGTTTAGCAAGGGGCTTGAGTATTTAGGTAATTGCAAATCCAAGGTGTGCAAGTAAATTTTAGGGCAAAATTTTACCATTTTAGTTAAATTGAGTGATGGTTATGGGCTGGAGGAGAAGCCCCCGAGAAAGGAAGTGTTTGGCTGCATTTTAAGATCTTTTTGACTCTAGCGAAGCAAAAGACACGATGTACTCCCAAGACATGGGGAGGTGCGGTGACTTGATGTACTGTGTGAGCTTCCCCACCCTTTTTATGTTGAGATTTGTTGTGCAGCTTCATGTTGTGAGTTTGTGCCTTCAAATAATGTTTGAATCATTCGAAAAAAAAGATCAGGAGTCGAAGCAACAGAACAATGCTGTCATGAGATTGTGATTGTATTTGGATGATTCTCTAGGACCATGTAGAGAAAGCCTCAGCTCATCTCGTTTTTGTCTAGAAAGCCCAAGCAAGATTAAATATATTTTTTTATACAAATCAACTTTATTGAGTAATAATTTCATTGAATAAATTCCCAAAATCCCTACAGTATAGGATCACAGAAAGCACTGACATGAATAACTTTATTGGAAGGGCAAAAATTTTGCTTATACAGAACTTTTTCATGCAAGAGAATACTCATATTTCAAAGCTTCAGCACAACAGACAAAATTAATAGTACGCCAGGAATAAAAAAATACAGCAACAAATTGCATGTGTCACGTATGTTGGTGTAGACTACACAGAACCTTCCATGCAAAAAAGAATACTCATGTTTCAAACCTCTGTCAACACAAATACAATTCAAAACACAAAGAAAACCAGCACACAGACGAATTCAAAAGAACACCAGGAATAAAAAATACAGCTATATATATATATATATATATATATATATATATATATATATATATATAAATATATTCAGCCAAATTTGAAATCGTTTGTAGCCGCACGCACATTATTTGTACATTACAGGTTGCGTTGGAGGAGCAGTAGATGGGCCACTGTAACCTGCAAATATGTGCCGGATTTCTCATTAATTTCTGAGATTAAATGAGTACTTGAAACAAAAAACAGATAATGAAAGAGATTATCATAAACAAATATTTGTAGTTCGTACCATTAGAAGGGTCAAAACCTCTATTCTTTAGTTCAGCGTATTCTTGGCAGAGAGCACAGTATTCACAGAAGAAATGGACACAGCAATCGTTGCAAGGCTGTTCCTCAAGACCAAATTTGGCCCTCATTTTCTTTCTGTAAGTGCATGAATAAAACCATTCACAGGAGATGGACATCAGCACCCAATATAAGCAGCAATTCGCAGCTGATGCTGCAAATACAAATTAGCAAAGCATGAATTTTCTTTTTAGCAAACCATAAATATTAGCAAAATTAAATCGTTGGGTATATAATTTGTGAAATGGCCCTATACACTTTAGAAAGCCAAGCTTTCATGTTTCCCTACAACAACTGAGCATTATCCTTTGTGAAATTGCCCTATGCACTTTAGAAGCCCAAGAAATTAACCCAAGCTTTCGACTACTTTTTTTCATACACCGATGAAATGGGGCTACTACACACGCTAGCACACATGTGCAATTTAATTTCAAGAAATAGCATATACTAACAAGCCTGGCCATCATCTACAATATGAGCTATGCGTCCAAAGGCGACGCAGGGGCAGAACACCGTTAAGCAACCTGGTTAAAAGAAAAGATTCAACGTTAATTATGCAATTTGATGATTAATCGATTATGATCACATATAATTAAAAGTTCTTGAAGAAACTTACACGTTCCAATGGAATCACCACAGGAGAAGAGGCCAACAGACCAGCTTGAACTCATCTTTACTTGTCTAACACTTTTTCTCAACCTTTCTTCAAATTGTTGCCAAGCTCTCTGCGGAATGCAAATATTTATAATGAAGAGATTCTAAAGGTGCGTTAACTGCAACAAAATAAAGAAATGGTCGTTATGTTGAGAGTTTTATCAGCAAATATATCGAGGAATTATTCAAATATGGCTTATTTTTATAATTGTATACTTATATCTTTATATATTTATTTTCTTTTTCTTTTTTTCTTATGTGTGGCTGCTAGGATTTGAACCAATGACCTGTGATATCAAATCCGTCAAATTAGGTGCACTTCATTACTTTTATTTATTTACATCCAAAAAGTATAAATATTACTTTTAAAGGTTATATGAACTTGCTGTTCACACCTGATTATATGAGTTTTTTTGAGTGCCACGTCAACGGGTGTGAACAGGTCTTGCAACATGTGGAGGGGAGCCCAGGTGCTCCTTGGGAACCCAGCAGGTCCTACAACATGAGGAGGGGCGCCTAGGCGCTCCCTTGCGTCTGTGCCATTGTTTGGGCTTCTAGGCTTGGGCTCCCAAGCGCTCCTAGATGTTTGTGCCGCTGTTTAAGTTACGAGACTTGGGCGCCCAGGCACCCATGAAGAAGACCCATACCGAGGCCTGAGCTTCCAGGTGCCTGTCGTGGTTATGACCCAAATGAATGTGTCCCTTGAGCGGTTCAAGGGCAGCTTGGCCAATTTAAGCACATTTTTGGGCATCTTTCTGAAATATGAGGGAGTGATGTTGATGTGCTGATGTGTGTGATAAAAAAGGAAGAGTGAGAGAACAAAGAGAAGGGCATAGAGAGAAGGAGGGTGGCTAGGGTTGGTGTGTTTCCTTAGTTTGTTTAATATTTATCTTCTTCCAAGAGTTGAGTTATCTTTGAATTATGTAAATTATTTGTTTTCTTCATAGTAGAATTTCTTGGTGGTGTGGCTTCGTAATTTTCCCGTTTAAAGTTTTTCACATAAAAATCCTATTTTTGGATGTTTAATCTGTGGCTTGCAAGTGATCTTGTGATCTCTATTTTGCAAGTTTTGCAAGTTCTACGAGTTTTGCTTCGAGTAATCTTTACTCTAGAACTGTTATTATTCTAGAACTTGTGTGTTAATTTCTTCAACAAGTGGTATCTGAGAGAGGTTTTTATTTTTTTAAATCTTCTTAGTTTAGAGGTTTAAAGGTTTTTAGTTCGAGTGGGAGCAACGACAAACCAAATGAGATACAAGGTCGAGAAGTTCAATTGAGCAAACTTTGCTTTCTAGAAGATGCAAATTGAAGATTTACTTTATCAGAGAAATAATATTTTCCCCTAGGAGGAGTAGCCAAGTAACCAGAGACTATGAGTAATGAAGAATATGAAGTTATTGATTGAACAACAATGAGGTTGATTTGCCTTTCACTATACTCATTGGTTGCTTTCAACATAGTTAATGAGAGAATTACTATTGAACTTATGGCGGGCCTGACAAGAATGTATGAAAAGCTTTGGGCTTGCAACAATGTTTTCTTGAAAAAGTAGCTATTCAGCATGAACATGGAAACTTCAATGTACATGCACTCCTCTCCCTATTGATCCTCTTCCCAAGTATCTACTTCACTTGACCAAAGTCCTTCATGTCAAACTCTTTTGATAGCTATTTCTTCAATCTCTTGATCTCATCTATATTTAATCTTGCAATCACAATATCATCTCACAATAGAATGATATAGGCGATGTCAAATTATTTTATAAAATAATAATTATCCGCCGCACACCTTTTATATCCAGTGCCTTACATAATATTATCAAATCTATTATACGACTGCTAATGAGCCCAATAATTGTAGTTCAATTATTGTTTAGAATGCATTTTTTTTGTTAATATTAGTTATAATTTTAGTGTGTTTTATGCTATTTCAGCTCTGAATGATCAAATTACAAAAAGAAGAGAAATTTGTAAGAAAGGATGCTATAGTCGCTCCAACACACTACGCTGCGCCGTGGTGCCAAGCTATTCGAGGATAGCCGCCACAGCACACCATAGCGCCAATTGTCTCGAGGCTAATCGCCGCAGCATGCCATAGTGCCAATCTGACTCGAAGCCAGGCGCCGTAGTATACCATAGCGCCAATTTGACTCAAAACCAAGCGCCGCAGCGCACCCGAACGCCAAACTAACTCGAAGCTAGTCACTGCAACGCACCATAATGCCAGCCTGCCCGAGGGCAAGGTGCCACAGCACACAACAATGCCAGCCTGCCTGAGAGCAAGGCATTACAGAGCCAGCTTGCCTGAAAGCAAGGTGCCACAACGTGTCGCAACGGTTGTCTGCCCGAGACCAAGGCTCCACAACGTGCCACAGTGCCAAACAAGTTATTATCTCAGGTACCACAGCGTGCCATAGCGCCTATCTTCTCGAGAGCAAGGCACCACAGCACGCCGCAACGCCCGTCTTCCCGAGAGCAAGGCACCACAGCGCGCCGCAGTTCCGAATGGGCTGAAACCCCTGCTCCATAGTGCGCGCTGAAAACCTGTCGAAAAAACCTGCTTCAAGTCAGCATTAGGAAAGCAAAAAAAATTAATTTCTCCAATTTCCCACATCAGAATTAATTGCAAATAATAAAGATCTTTAGTTCAAATAGGAGTAAGGGAATAAAATTGATTAAGCTTTAATTTTTAAATGGGAATAGAGGGCTGCTTAAAGGAGAGAGGGCCATAGAAAGTGTTATAAAAGGAGAGAAGAAAAACTTTAAAGAGGTTTTGAATTTCAGCTGGGAAAGCACCATTATTAAGGGGAAACCCTAATTCTTAAAATTTCAAAAGGAGGCTGCATCTTGAGGAGGAGAAAAGCACAGAGAACTAGAGAGAAGACTAAGCTTATAAAGAGGAGAAAATGGAGAGAACACCTAAGGCTGTTTCTATATATTATATTCTTCACCTAATCTTTCATTCTTATCTCTTGTAAGAGAAATGTATGTGCTCATGATTTCCTGTAGCTTTCTTCATGCTTTTATTGTAATAGCAGCATAAACCCCCCTATGGGGAGGGTAAGGTGAAGTGCATGTAGTGATTCTTAGAAGGTGTGCATATAATATCTCTTATTTCTAATGAAATGACAAGTTGAACTAAAAACTTTTCATATGTGAATGAATGAAATGATTTTGTTTAGTGATGAGTATTTTGAATATTTATTAAAATAGAATAATTTTATAGAATACCTCATGATTGTCTTGTCTAAAATATGTGCATTCTTGAGCGTTAATGCTACGAATGAATGTAACATCATTCGCTGTGCAAAATTAGTTTGTGCACAACCTCTAGACTAAAGTTTGATCATTTAAGTCATGAAAAAATTATAGAAAGTCTCTGAGCTCCATAGCTCGATCTATATCACTTGGATGAGGCATATTAGATAGTGGACAATGTGACATAGTTCACGTAGGTCATTTCCAACTTCAAGTTAAGTTATGAACTTGGTGCATGTGAATTAAGACCCATCTATTAAGCTCTATTGCTCACTTTGATTTAAGCGAGATAATAGAGCGTGTTAAGCTATGAGCAAAGTGACTTTGATTTAAGCGAGATAATAGAGTGTGTTAAGCTATGAGCAAAGTGACTTTGATTTAAGCGAGATAATAGAACGTGTTAAGTTATGAGCAAAGTGACATAAGCTCGTTTAGCTTCATAGCTTATTACCTTAGCTTAATCAATAGTTGAAGCATGTGATCCATAGATAAATTAAAGACTAAGTGATCATAAAATAAAATATGGGTTTTATCACTTAGACGTAAGGGTAACTTTGACTCATAAAAAGATCACGCAGATGTCTATGTGCAGAGATTAAACCCAAGTGTGCTCATCTACAAAACTAGACATGATTTAGCAACTTAAATGTCAAAATTTAAAAGTTAGAGCTCTTGATAGCATAATAAAGAGTCAAACAACTCAATTATGACATGACATTAAGAAGAGAGTAATTATGCACATATTTATGATGAACTGTATGTTTGAACCCTAACTCTCTCCAATTTTTTAAACTTGATTAAAGAACCATATTTAGTTAGATTTTTTAATTATTAGGAACAAAACCCCAATTGATAATTACTTAAATATTGTTGAAAGTAGATATACTATAGTAATAATTCACACATCGTTTCCAAAAGATAATAAATCTTGATATCTCACTATCTCATATTACTTCAGACCACGTACACTTATGTGCGAGCACAGACTACGTAATTTCAGTCTATCAATTTCTTGGCATCGTTGCCAAGGAATGGTTGAATTGTATTAAAGATAATCTACCAGTAAATATTGATTTAAAATTTTGTGTAAATCTTTTGAATTCTGTAATTTAATTTTTCTTTTTGATTTTTATAGTTACTCTTTTTCATTTATTTATATTTATACTGAATTTTGCTTATTGTTTAAGCTAAAGTTGTGCATGCATAGAAGGAATGTAGAAAATTTCTTGTTTGATCCAGAAATTGAATGTACTTTACTATGACTTAGAGGACAATAAGTTAGGTCAAGTTCTAGTACAATACAAATGAAAAATATAGAAGATAATTTATGAGAGGTACACCAACAAAATAGAGGAAGAGCTATGAGAGATTATGCTATGCCCACGGTTAGGGGAATACCTAATGCTATTGTGAGACCAAATGTAGAGGTGAATAATTTTGAGATTAAAACATAAACTCTTCAAATGGATAAAAATAATCAATTTAGTGGACAAGCTAATGAGGACCCCAATTCTCACATCTCAAATTTCCTAAAATTATGCAATACATTCAGGCACAATGGCGTCACTGATGACGTAGTCCAATTACTATTATTTCCTTTTTTGTTGAGAGATAGAGCTAAGAGTTGGCTAAGCTCCCTACCTAGTGACTCGATTAGAACTTGGGATGATTTAGCCAGGAAATTCTTAGCTAACTATTTTCCTCTTACAAAAACACCCAAGTTGAAAATTGAAATAGCAAATTACTATGGTGGAGAGACCTTATATGATAGCTGGAAATGCTTTAAGGAGTGCTTAAGGCACTACCCCCATTATGGTTTTCCATAATGAATGTAAATTCAAACATCTTACAATGGATTGAATGGCCCTGATTGATGCAATGATTGGGGGCTCCCTAAGTAGCAAAACCTAGGAGGAAGCATATGAATAACTAGAACAAATGGTTAATAACGCTTATCAATGGATGACTGAGTGGCTTACTTTAATTAGAAAGGAGGAAATTAATGCAGCTGATTCTAATCAAATAATTACACTTCAAAGAGACATAGCTATATTAAACTAAAAATTGGGTCAGATAAGTGTTAATGTGATACAAGAAGCTACTTGTGAATTCTGCGGGGGACAACACATAAGTGAGAACTGTAACTTTAAGAACCCCTTTGTACCCTCAAACCCTAAGCAAGTAAACCTTCTCAGAAGCAACAATAACTTTAATCAAAACCCAAAGAACCCATACTCAAACACATACAATCATGGGTGGAGAAATCACCAAACATTTCCTGGAGTAACGGGAACTCACAAAACACTACAAGAATGGAAGCCAAATCTCCAATATACAAGGATAATCATATAACAAACCATCTTAGCAAAAATATAAACAACAAGTGGGAATTGAGAGATCCTTCAATTCATTTAAAATTGAAACAATTCAATTAATATAAAGGATTGAACAAACAATAAACCAACATGAGTCCTCCATCCAAAGAATTGAGGTCATCCTTATAAACATTAAAATCTAACAAGGACAAATTTTACAACATTTATTTAGTAGAAAACAGAGAGCGCTTCCTAGTTCAACAGAAATAAACCCTAAGGAGATGGTGAGCATAATCACATGTGACGAAGTAGAATTTAGAGGAAAGAAAATGTCACTAGGTAATGCTGTAAAAATGAGATGCCAAGAAGCAATAAGGGGAGAGAATGATTAGAGAAGGAGGATAGGAGATAAAGATTGTAAAACCCCAAATGATATAAAAGATAATCTTATGGCTCTGAAAATGAAAGATCCGGGAGATTCAATATCCCTTGCATAATAGATGGTGAAGCTTTTTTTTATCCTTTGTGTGATCTAGGGGCTTTTGTTAATGTAATGTTTTATCATGTATATGAGAATTTAGGGATAGGGTAAATGGAAGATACTCTTATGATTTTAGAATTTACAAATCTTGAATTTATGATTCCTATAAGAATCCTAAAAATTTTTGTTGTAAACTTAGGAAGTTTCAAAAAATCTCTCAGATTTCATTGTATGTTAATGGGATAGATGGAATGAAAATTTCATTATCACTTTCAGACATCCCTTCCTAGCGACTACTAGAGAGATAATATATGTGGATAGGGAATTATGAAAATTAGGATAACTGGCAAGGAAGAAGACATAGATTTAATACCAACCTTAAATAAAAAGAAAAATGTCTATTTGAAATGGTGGGAGCGAGAGCGGGAAGAATTGAACCCAAGTGAAGTAAGAAGCAAGAACGAGCAATTAAGTGGGTCTGAATCTGAAAGGCTCACTAACATCTCATCTGGAGGTGTAGAATTGAATGAAGAGAAAATAGAATGGAAAACTCAAAGAGGAAAAAGGAAAAAGAAAATAAAACTAATTCTGGGACAATGCAGTAAACAAAATTTGAATGCTGAAAGCTCTATGCAAGGAGTGAGCATGGCAAGTGTAAGCCTTGCTTGTGCCCATCTTAATTCCATAAGAATATGGAAAGAGGTTCCATGTGGTAGAAATAGCTGAATTTGATCCAATTGGTTCGACTAATGACGTTAAACAAAGTGCTAATTGGGAGGCAACACAAATCTTGTTAGATTAGTTAATTTTTCTTAATTAGTTAACCTAAAATAATTTGATTAATGCAATATTGATTTTTGTTAAATAATAATAATAATAATAATAAATATATTCTCTGCTGCTGCGTGCCACTGCGCGCCTCAGCTTCTAACTCCATGATAGTGCACTAACTGAGCCATAACGCGCCGCCGTGCACCTCAGCTCCTAACTTCCTGACAGTGCACTTACCAAGCCACTGTACACCGCCACGTGCCTCAGCTTTTAACTGTCTAACAGTGCACTAACTGAGGCACAACACGCCATGGCGCGCTATGGCGCGTTGTGGCACGCATCACGTTAAAATTTTCTTAAGAAGTGCCACATTTATATAATTGCATTGGATCTTGTCCTATTCCATTGCAATGTGCTTTCAAGAAAAGTAGTAAAAAAGAAGTAAAGGCAGGTGTCATTTTGCATTCCAATTGATTGAAATGATAAGTCACACTTTAATGTATTTATTGGCATACTTTAACCAGCCATTGGGAGAGGGACATTTGAAATTAGAGCAGAATTTGATTGATGGGTTCTAGCCTTTAAATAGTATGGAGAGAATGAGAAAAAAAAAATACAACACTTTCAAAAACCATTCTCTCCTCCATAACAACCTAGTTGTAGAAGTAATTTTGAAATGGCCTCTCGGACGAAGCCCACCATAGGCAAAGCTGCTGCTGCCTCTTTCTCAAAGGAAGCCTTTGATGATAAGATGTTTCCTCTTCAGAGGCTGAGAAACACTTCCATCAAATCATCTCAAAAAGAAAGCTTGGTTTGGAAAACCTTACCTGGTCAACCCATCCACTATTGAAAATAGGAAATGGGATACCCTTGTTGGGCACCCAGAAACAGTTTATCTAGTGCTTGTTCAGGAAGTGTATGCTAACGTCATAAATGCTAGAATGTGAAATATCTTTGTCCGGGGAACGGTAGTGGACTTTGGGGTCCGCTCAGGTTCAAGTTTATACATAATTGAGTTTGTAGGCTCCTACGCATACACTCAATATATGAACTTTGAGTTTGACCCAATCCAGGTCACGGAAGCATTACATGGAATATTAATGACTGGAATGAGAATTATGTCGATATCCTAAGAGCCTTGCTCACTGCAGCGAGTAATGCTTGGAAAATTCTTATTTCCAGCAAAATAATGCCTTCTAAGCATTTAAGTGAAGTGACCCAAGAACTGGTTGTGCCAATTTATTCTATTCAACATATAGGAGCAATTAACCTTTAGCAAGCTCTGACCAAGCATTGTGCATCCCTTGCTTTCAGATCTATTATCACCATAATTTGCCTTGACCAAGGGTCAAGTTAAATGATCAAGAACCTTTATTTTCTTGCCATGCGTTTCACAACCCTAGGCTGTTACCCTTATTAATATAGGCCAAACTAAGCTTTAATTCTCATTCCATTAGACTTAGTTAGTCACTAAAACTAAATTCTAAGAATTTGGGGTCAATCAGACTTTAATTAGATTATTTAATTATTTTATCAATTTTAGGATCCAGAAATTTAGCTAAATTAAATTGATCTCTAAATTGAAATCTGATTACATTTTTAAATTTCTCACCCCCAAATTAGCTATGAGTAAATTTTTAGGAATTTTTGGAGGTCTTTAGATCATAATTTGGAGTTAATTTCATTGGGATTAATTAATATAATTAATTAATATTTATATTATGTAAATTCTTTAAATTTCTCCAACGGTCGACCGACTGAAAAAGGTGAAGCTGAACAGGACCATTGGATCGCTTCTCTGTCCTTGATCCTACGGCGGTCTCCTTCTTTTGCTCAGACAATCTATCAGCCATCAGATTGCATCCGCGATCCAACAAATGAGATCGTGCCAGCATATTAACCATTAAGGATCTGCGCATCTGAGCCATCCCATTGTTTGATCACATTATCAGACGGCATGCATAGCTTTCGCACTACAGACCGTCATCCCCATTCACTCTCATGCAAATTGGTCCCTCTTGGATAGCCAACGGTCTATCCACGCTGGCTGTACGGGAGATCTCTCATGTCCCCACCTCTGCTGGATGCAACAACCTATTGGCATAAAGAATTCCAAGTCTGCCCCTATCAAGCCAAACACAGTCGTTCTTTCAATCGGGATGGCCATAGGAGGCCAGCCCGAGTGCTAATCTATCCCTCAAGGCTATAAAGAGCCCTGAATTTTCAATAGTAAGCTCTTTACTCACATGATTGCACTCCTCACCCTTACAGTAGGCGATCGAACCCCTGAGGAGCTTTGTGTAACTAACTACCTCCAACTTCCCTTCCCAGCATTTTCAGATGATCTATGGGTATGGTCTGAAGTTCATACCCTCAATTGAGGTGCAGTTGACCCTAAGTAGCTCACCAAACATTTCAAATATCACGACCAGCTCCCATCAGCGCTCAGTCTTTGCTAGCTCTCACGTTAGGTACCTCTCTACTCCATTGAGCTGAGAGAGAGCAATTTTCATCCAATTATCAAGCTACCAAATGCATGTTGTGAGCTTCCATTAGTATTTAGCATTTGAATGGAAAGAAATTAGAACTGATAAGCTCAGTCCTAACAATGAGAACTCACTGTAAGGGCAGAGCCAATGCCAGTGGAAGAGAAACACTTCCACTAGAATTGAGAGCTCCAAACTCATTCCATTTCATTCCTAACCTCGTGCAATAGTCAATTAAATTGATTACTGGCTCCCTAAGGCTCTGGTTGAGTCCCAATCAGTCCTTTTGATTAATTGGACTACAACATTATACAATATTGGAGGTCGAGTAAGGACCCAACGGTCTAGTGACTCCCAGACCCAGCCAACAAATGGCTTCGGTTTGTCTTAAGACCTTGAACATGTCAAGATCGAGAGCTGGCCAAATGGTGGCTACTGTGGGGAGAGTTAACTCCCCACTGTAAACCCTAGAATTTAGGTATGGCTGATTTAGGGCAAACCAATCCCCATCGAATCCAACCTCCCCGATTGGATCATTTTAGTGCATGTAAGGCATCTCGATAATGGGATGGTTAGCAATCAAATTCAAGCATCGGTGTGGATCGAGTGATTCAAATTTGATGTTGGACACTAATCATATGTCTCATGCTGTTAGAGATTAGTCGTGCGAAGACGATGCACAATGTTGGGCCGGATTAGCCCCGATCCGCACATTTTGCTTATGGGTTGCAAATTATAACCAATTAATTGTATTTAATTTCCTTAAGGAAATTCAAATGAATAATCAGAAACCTATGATTCAATTAATCAAAAATATTTTGAATGTATTAATGAAATAAAATACTCTTTTTAAATTCAAATGGTATAATCCAATATACCATTTTGATCAGAAAAATGTAAGGAATACTAAACTGCAAGAATATTTTAATTTCTAAAATTAGATTTTCTAATTTAGCATAATTACCCTAGAAACTTGATTAGTGAATTTTAATCTCATTTCTTTGCCAAAATGCATGATTAAGGTCTCTAAATCTTTCTTAGATAGAAGAGAACTTAATTATGAGTTAGAAATATTTTCTTGTGATTAATTTTACTAATCACTACTTAATCACCATAAATATTGATTAGTGAATTATTAGCCTAATTAAGCTCTGATTTCAAGTATCTTAGTATCTATGGACTCATAAGGTGATATAAAACCCATTGGTAAGCTTAGAAACCATTTTCACAGAATAATTTAGTTAATCACATTTCAGTGACCCAAATCTTAATTAGTGCTCATTAAGCCTAATTTAAGTCCAAATTAGATGCTTAAGGTGTCAATCCTCTCCTTAGATAGTATAGAACCTATTAGAATTAAATAGATTAGATTTGGAACCATATAGCTTAAAATTCCAGTTTTGACCCTTAAGCAGGGGTACTTTGATCATTTTGACCTAGTGTTGGTTTAAGTGCCATTAAGCCTTAGAAATCTATTCACTTCCTTAAATCAGTAAGATTCAATGTTTAGAACCAATTTAATATTATTTAGACTTGTAAAATGAGACTTAAAGTCTTAACCCTTAATTTCACTAAGTTAATTAAGTAAAATATTAAGATTCCTATAATGAATTTAGAATCCCCTTTATAACCTCTGTAAATACATTTCAATGCTTACAAAATTGGTAATAACTAATCTAGACATGTATTAAACTTCTATTAATCATGTTCCTAAGTAAATCCCCAAGTGAAATCTTTAGAAATTCTTTAGTGTGTACTCTTTAGATTTTCATTTTCTAGCATTTAGTAATTCAGCTCTATTAATTAATGGAAGTACTCACTAGATTGAATATTATTTAAGATTAGAAGTTACAAGTTTGATTATTATATCTTTTGATTTTAGAATAATTGCAGCCTAGCCTTAATATTGGTAAATTTTCATCTTAAAGCTTTAGAATTATTTATTGGTGATTCTCAACCTTTAGAATAAGAATTGTGAGAAAACCTTAGAACCTTGGATATTACCACCTTGGATTTTGAGCTTAAACAACAATTTTGGAGTTTAACTCAAATTATGTAACAACCCTAGTCATTATCATAGCTAAACCAAGCTTAGATTTTTATTCTATTAGACTTAATAGGTCATTTAAACCTAACCCTAGGAGTTTAAAATCAATCTAAGCTTATTTGAGCATTTTAATTATTTTTGCCTATTTTTGGATCCTAAAAATTAACTAAATTAATTTGATCTCCAAATTAAAATTTAATTTCATTTTTGAATTCCTCATGCCATAATCAACTAAAGGTGAATTCTTAGGAATTTTTGGAGCTCATTTGATTCTAAATTGTATTCAAGATTTTTTTAGAATTAATTATAATTAATTGAAGGATTTCTAATAATTAAAATGAATAATTTTAATTAAAATATTCTGTGGGATTTGCTGTCGGGACCATGACAGATACGCTACGGGGTTCTGACAGCAGCAGAGCAGCTCTATCGAATAAGTGTGCTAACATGCATCTTGGCGTATCCCATCCAGCAGCACACTACCCCGCACCTTGACTTAATCATAGCCAATGAATCAAGTCCTTGCATTTGATGACTGGCCTTCCATCTGCAATTCTGTTTAATCAAAAGTGCATATAGCCCTCTATCTCCAATTATCTCAAGATCAGATGGTCCACGGATCATCCAGCTTTATTCATCTTCATCTCCAGTTTGCTCGCCCAACAGCTGAGCATCCTTCGTACAATTCGCTGCCAGATTGTCCCCTCGCTCCTCTCTGCCATATTCTCTTGGCCGTTAGGATCCTTCCCATAAGTGGTTTAGCTTCCTTGGCAAGTCGAGAGGGTTGAATCCCTCTGATTGGGGTAAGCTGAATAAGCCTCTTGGGTCAAGCCTAAGGCCTGGCGCTCATCCATGGATCCAACCCTAGCATCTTGCTAAGCCCTATATATACCTCCCCAAATTCTCAATGAGCACTTTTTACTCACTAAGAACTCTCAATTGCTCTCGGTGATCCCAGCTCTCCCAGCGTGCCAGCTTCTGTGAACCGTTTATAGTGGATGTGGTTTGACATTTAAACCCCAGGCGCCAGCAACGAGTCTGAACATCATCAGTATTCCTGTCATGCCTGACACTATCACCTTCCTAGTAGTTCTAGGTACAACCTCTACTCCCACTTATGTCAAACTGGATTCAGCACGACTCTCACCTAATTACGCCTTAGATGATGTGCTAGAACATCACCCCAATCTATTTGTGAGTAGCAGAGGCACTGGAGGGGATTGGCAGTGGACCAGACAGTGTAATCACTATCTGAGTGTGCACTTCTAGCTGACTGTAATGTCATCATAGGCCACGGCAAATTCTCAAGTATTCAAATCCCTATTTGATGCTCGATTCATTCAGTAGGTGATTGTTGTGTCATATCAATTATTGGGTTAGATCTGATCAATCGATTCGACTGAAATCGATCGAATTAGATGTAATTCGCGTATGTGTTATGCCATGAGTAACACCCCTGTGATCTAGACCTTCTCAGAACATCTCGACTCATCCAATAGCTTCACCATTAGTTCCTGATTATGTAGGACTTTAACCTAGGTCTTCACACTCTCTCTGTGAAGATAATTTGATCCTCACAGCTCTGCCCTAGGAGTCGATTAGGTCGAGCAGTACTCCATCGATCTGGCACATCCCAGAGAGGGGTTCAAGGTTGAATTGATTCCCCCTAGCCTTAGGAGCATTTTGCGATTCATACCAGGTTGCGCGGTAGTCTGGAGCTTACGAATTCCTCAGATCAAGTAATCCATGAGATCCGGCATCAGGGAAGATGTGTGAGAACGATGCACAGTTCCGGGCCGGGTCAGACCCTGTCCCGAGCATTTCTATTTTGGGGTTGAGAAATAATATTGGATTTTCTAGTATTAATTTCCTAAAGGAAATTAATTCAAAAAATCAAATCCTAAAGTTTAATTAATCCATTTAATTCCATTTAAATTAATTGAATAACTTTGGCTATACTTATCCAAATGGTATGATCCATTATTCCATTTTAATTATAAAATTATAAGGAACAATACTATGTAATAAAATTTTAGATCCAATGGTTAGATTTTCTAATTTAGCCTGATTTTTCTCTAATCTTAATTAATGAATAATTAATTCATTAAATGTCCAAAATCCATGATTAAGGTTTTTGATTGTTTATAAGACAGAGGAGAACTTAATTAAGCTTTTAAAAATAATTTAAGAGCTTAAATTTATTAATCACCCTAAATCTTAATTAGTGATTAATGGCTTAATTAACCCTCTTATTTTGGTAAACCAAGTTCCTATTATCTCTTAAATTTATTAGAGCTTGCTTATGTATTTAGATTTCCATTTTAAACCCTAATTTCTTTAATCACTTTTCTTAGCATTAAAAAGTGATTAGTGCTAATTAATCTAATTTTAAGTTCAAACTTAAATTTAAGTGCATCATATCTTTTATTAGTTTATTCTAAGCCTATTATAACTAATTAGAATCAATTTGGATTCTTTAATCTTAAAAACCCAATTTTAGCCTTAAGAGAGATATATTGGTCATTTTGACCAAGAGATTGTTTAAGAACCCTTAAACCTTAGAAATATTATTAATTTGCTTTTAATTAGTAATGTCATGTATTAAGATCATTCATTTAGCTTTAAGACCTAATTGATGGCTTAAGCTTAATTCTTCTTAAATTTTCCCTTTAAGTACATTATAAGCTCTTTAGGTGATCTTAAACCCTTCCCTTAATCTTAAATAATGAAATTTAATCTTAAGAAACTAGTCTTAAGTGCCTTATCAAAATAATCATAATAATTATTCTTAATAAAGTGTCTTAATGAAAACCCTAATCAAAATTTAAAGTCTTAGACCTAAGACTTAGATCTTAGATCCTTAATCATCCATTTAACTTGTACCATCTTATCCTTGAAATTCCTAATTGATTTAATCCTTTTGAATCCTTTTAGTTGGCTTAGATTGGTTCAACCTATAGAATAATGTGATTATTCTATAGATTAAGCTTAGATCTTAGATTTATATGTTCTTATTTTATCTTATAACTATAGATTCAGCCTTTCATTAAGATCATAGTCTCTCAACATTTCAGCTTTTAAGATTCTCTAATTTTAGAATAAGTGTGGGTGTGAACTTTTAGATCCTTAGAAGATTAGTACATTGGATTTAGGATTTAAACCCCAAATTGGAGTTTAAGTCCAGAATCCTTAATCTTGATTGGCATAAATCAAGATTGGGTTTGAGTTATATATTAATTAAGTCATTGATTTAATTACTTAACATTTATAGTCATCATTTCTAATTACAAATTAGAATGTTTAAGTTCTAATATTAACTTCAAGGTCATAACTCTGTGATCTTACATGATAGTTGGATATTTGAGAACTTAAGCCTGTACTAGTTCAGAATAGATAGAATGAAAAAAATTAGAAAATAACATATATCACATATGTCTAGCTGAGTCTCTTGCCTACTTTAATTATTATTGCTTTGCACACCTTGTATTTTAGCCTTCTTCCTTGGATATATTAATTTAACAGAGGATATTTGATGAGTATCCTTTATTAGATTTGAGATTGCATAAATATATTTTAACTTGATTCAGTTCATTTAGTTCAGTTAGTTCATTCAATTCTCAGTACAGTAAAGTATGTTCTAACTTAGTCTCCCTCTTTAGTTTAGTTCCTTGGATATATAATAGACTCAGACCTAGCTCTATGCTTGCTAAGGGGGATACATATCTGATTCTATAAGTTCAACTTGGACCTAGCTCTGTGCACGGCTAGGGGGATACATATTGAAATTTCTGTACAGTGGCCCTATTTTGGACCACTTTCTGTTATGATAATACTATTTTAGTCATACTTCTGCCTTTCAATTCAGTTTCAATTCAGTGGCTTGTTTAGCCATATGTTTTTCTTACATTTTTACTATTTTCTGTATGCTTTTATAGTTCATTAGAGTTCAGTATTTTATTCAGTACTTGCATTTTGAGAATGCTAGTCCTATTTCAGCCTTTTCATGCTTTAGTTCATATTTTGTTTATGTAAATCAGCATGTATTCATATGATCATAAACATATTAGGATGAGTTTACTTTCAGTACTTTTCTATCATTTATATATTTACTATCTAACCTTGTTACAGCTTTTGGTTGAGGTATGTTAGCTTACATACTTTGCTTTATTTAAGTTATAAATGTTAATTTATAACTATCATATTTCTTGTGGCTTGTTGCACCTTAATTACTTGCATGCTTAATAAAATATGTGATATCTTAAATGCTCAGTTTCTTTTAAATTAGCCTAAAATGTTCTTAAATAATTTGTCTAACTGTAAGTTTTTCTTTTCTTGGCTGGGGCCCTAGTATTGTGATACCAATAATGTCAGATTCGGAGCTGTTCATAGAGGTTCTTTCTAGAGAGGAGCTTGGCTAAGAGGAGGACATTCCTGCTGCTTAGCTTAGTTAGATTTATTTTTGCTGTGAGGATGAATGTTCCTTTTATTTTAAATTCAATCTATAATAATTTTATATTCTGTATGTATTTACTTTATGCACTTTTATGTTGAGCTGAGTTATTATTTTACTTTTCTTACTATGATATAATGTGGATGTTGAACTCTTTTCTGCTTTTGCTACTTTGATATTTTGCTGCATGATCTTCAATTTCAGGTGATAAGTCTTCTAATTAAGGCAGGTTGGGTTAAACCTAACTCAACTATAGTTGAGAGATTTGCCACAGTTGGAGCCGTAATCATCATAATTATGTTAATATCAATATTAACATGACCACAGAGGGTATGAGGCCCCACAGTTGGTATTAAAGAACACCATAAGGTGTCAAATTGGGATTTGAATTCCTTTCTACCTAATGGACCATTCTTCTGAGATTTTTAAGTCATAAAAATATAACATCCATAGCACAATATTCTGAGCAACTCTATAAAAGTGTAGATTGAAAATATTCACTTAAGATAATTAAGTCACCTTCCAAATGACTAAAGAAACTTATAAATTCTTCTGATATAACAAAATGGAGTGTGAAAGATTAGAGTTGGACTACTACATTATCACATTCATCATTATCTGGGAACTCATTTTCAAATGAGGACAAGAAAGTAGGAGATCTATTGCTGAAGTGTCTGCTTAATAAGTCTTAGTCCTAGACTGTAACAACGACTGTAACAACCCAAGTTATTACCTTAGTCAATTAGGACTAACCATAAGTTTTAAACACACAACCTCTAAGACCTAGTCCAAATCAGGAGTTAAATAGATCGAATCTTGATTTCTGAAAATCCAGAAACCCTAGAAATTGACCTATTTAATTTGACCTCCGATCAAAAAATGGACACCGCCATTGCGTTCCTTGACCCCAAATTAGCTTGGGGTGAAGTTTTCGTGTCAATCGGAAGTCATCAAAATTTTGACGAATATTTTAATAATAAAAATACCCCGGAAATCGAGGTATCAAAATACTCATTGGATCGAAAATCCGACTTCGCCATTGAATTCCTTGACCCCAAATTAGCTAGGAAAACATATTTAAAATTTGTTTTCGGGACTAAATAATAAATTGAAATTAATTATAATTTAATAATTTAATTATATTATTTAATCATTTTTCCCTTAAACGGCGCCGTCAAGTTAAAGACCGCGCCGTTACTGTTCGCGGATGCCGTCAGTTCCATCCGTCATCTCCCGATCTGGCTCATCGGACCGTCCAAAACGGACGGTCCAGATTTCGCCATCCCCGACGCGAACCCCGCGCATCCGCGTGGTGCCCTTGCACGCGCCGTCGCTGCGTCGCCTCGCGGCCTCCGCCGGGCCGCAGTTAAATCCACTCGAGCTCCAGGCTTCGGGAAACACACAGGACCCCCCCCCCCCCCCCGTCGGGCATGACCAGGTGTCGGCGTGATTCCAAACCCTACCCGATCCTCGACCTTCAGGTACCTTCTCCACTTCCGATTTTCATTCAATAAGCCGTATATTAGCTAGATGATTGTCGACCGTCACCGGATATTGGCGATAGAAGCTGTGGCGGCACGATTCGAGTTCGCATCTGCGAACCTAGGGTTTCGCCGCGTGCGATCCCACTGGAAGGCGAAGCGCCTTTTGGGTCGGGCCGGGCGTCAGGCCCGACCTGCTCTCGAGTCGTGGGGCCCGCACCTCTCTGCACTGCGAATGGGAGGTCGCCACCTGTCTGCGGGGCCCGCCATCGTTGACGCCGAATGGCAGTGTGGGTCCCGCCGCTTTAAAACACCTGCAGAAATTAAAGTAATCGTATATAGGTATTATTATGAGTGCATAAGACTCATATATAGGTATAATTAGGAAAACATTGTAATATAAATATATATATATATAATTTCATTTATGCTTTAAATTCTACTGTTAAAGTTGCCTAATTAATTAGCTTAATTGAAATTAGTAGTCAATCTTTTTATTTTATTCAGAGAGTAATAAAATTAAGCTAAATATATGTATAAATATATATATATATATATATATATATATATATATATATATATATTTAGTGTTGATTTAATTATGTTAAGTTATGTAATTAATCATTAATTAGTGAATTATTTTGAATTAGATTTAACAGCAGTTAAATAAATTAAATATAACCCGAATTTAATTCACCTAATCGATTAACTTAATGTTAGACACGTGTGTGTGTATATATATATATTAATTATTTAATTATAAGTACAAAAGTAACTTAATTAATTAATCTTATTAATAACTTAGTTAATTAACATAATTATTTAAGTTAATTTAACAATTGATATATATACATATAAATTATTTGTACAAATCTTAGTACTATATGATTGTATTAGCTGATTAAGTAGTGTTTAGGTGATATTAAACAGTCATATTGCAACTTAGTTAATTGGACACACATATATATATGTTAGGAATTAAATTAAATACTTATTAATATTTGTAGACAAAACTTTAGGTCCTATATGTGTATATATACATATATAAATATATATATATATATGTTTATGTATGAATTATGATTATATGTTAGGTTAATTTACTAATCTTAAATAATAATTAGCAGACACTTAACTATGATAATTGAGTCCTGTAAATTAATTTATTATAAACAGATTTAATTAAGCCAAACAATAATTAATTAATAATTTTAAATTGATTAAAATAATGTTATAAATTAGTATTAAATAATAATAATACTAATAAAATGAGAGTTTGATTTTAAACATTAATATTAATGAAGTTAGTAATAATTAATATTAGGCCGGTCAAATCAAAAAAATTTATTTTAACAGTAAACTAATATATATATATATATATATATTTAATAGATAGAAAAACTTATAATAAATTATTAGTGTAAGTAATTAATTAGTATTAGAGATTGATAATTAGTAGTTAATCAAATATTTAAGTTAATTAAATATAATTCAGTATAATTTAGTGTTGGCATTAGATTAATTAATAACTGGTAGCAAATTAGTATTCAACTAATTGAATTTAATAACTAAATTAATTGCAGATCATTGATATGAAACTTAGGGATAATTAATTAAATAGTAATTAGATTTAATTACTTTTCAAATCTAAAATAATAATATTATATATTTAAATTAATTAATTATTGGATTAATTAAAGCTAATTGATAATCAGATCCTAATTAATTATAGATTAATTAAGAATTAATAAATTTCAAAAATTATATATAAAAACTTTAGGAATAAATAGTAAAATAATATAATTTGAATAAATGAATAGCAAAATAATTCAAATTGTATTTTTGAATAGTAAATCTTAAAAATTTAATAACTTTTTGTATGATGATCCAAACATAGCCAATATATCTTAAAATACTCAGAAAAATGTAAAGATTCAAATAACGTAATGTAAAAATTTATTTCAGATACGTATAACAAGGTAACATTTTATGATCGATTTAGAGCCTCATAACTTTTTACCCGGTTATCGAAACATAGACAATATGGGTCTTAAAATGCTCTGGGGAGCGGCCCCATCACCGTAGTAGCATTAGTTTTCCCATTCGGGCATCAGGACAAAAAGTCAACCCTAGAATCCTCGGTGAAAATGACCAAAATGCCCCTAGACTTCAAACAGCCATAACTTAGTCAAATCAACTCTAAATTGGAAATTTAATATGCTAACCAGCCTAGAATTTCAATGTCATCAATATAATAAAATAATAATTAGGATCAGAACCCTGGAAATTTAGGTAAATGACCAAATTACCCCTAGCCTTATTTTAGTCATAACTTGACCGTTTCTCGCCCGATTTAGGCGTACTTAATGTCTATCTTCAAGTTAGACAATAATGAATCAATTGGATCTAAGAGGAATCAATTCTATCCCCTAAGTCAAAAGTTGACTTTTTGACCCTTAAAGTAGGGACAAAATAGTCATTTTGCCCTAAGATTAGATTAAGTACCCTTACCCTTTGGATAACATCTCAAATTGCCAAGACTAATATTATAATCACCTTAATAATGTTTAAGCATGTGAAATCAACCCTTAAGTCAGATTTCAATAGTCTTTCTAAGTCTTAAGCACTACACTTTAAGGATCCTTCCTGAGACTAAGACTAGATCATAGGTTAGAATTTATTCATTGGGTAAATGGGTTACTCAATGGATGAAACCTTGATTTTATTAGTTTATAGACCTTTCTTTTATTTTATAACTTGTTCTGATTATTTTGTCTTTTAACCCTAGATTTAAGATAGGAGATTCATCCTATTAAGCTTGATTACTTAATAGGATTTGTCATAACTAGTAGATCACTAATATAATAAAATCTAGAACTTAGGTCTTATCCTTTGGATTATATGATTAAACCTAATTTTCGTAGTATTTAATTCATAATCTATAGGTTTAGAAGATCTTGATCATATATTAGTTAGAACATCTAAATTCACAAAAACTAAGACGTATGATTTATTGATTTAATTCGTAGTCGTCTATCTGATTAAACTAGATTGGAACCTGATAAGTTTCAATCCTTTTTAACTTATAAGGACGAATTTCTGGGTTACACTTGATAGTAGGAAAATAGTGATCCTGAACTTGTGTAACCTGGAATAGTTAGATGGTTAAGTAGAAAACAAATAATATCACCATGTTTAGTAGAATCCCTTGCTTACTTTGATACTTTGTTGCTACGCATTCCTTGTATTTCTGTGCCATATTTCCTTGAGCATATCATATAAGATATTTGATGCATGAATAAAATGTTAGGAAAATATGGAGACTCCTTAGATTCCTTGTAAAAATATTAAAGTGATTTATGAAAAGATAAAGGTTTTATGAGCTGCCTCTCAGTTATGTCCTTATTGCCTAGCCTCCTTATGTCTCTAAGGGAAGGATCTATTTTTGTTGTGTGCCTAGTTTACTAGCCTCCTTATGTCGCTAGGGGTACATCGTTGGTGCCTTAGCCGTACTGGCTTTAAGGTTGCCTTGTATGCTTAGTTTACTAGCCTCCTTATGTAGCTAAGGGCATACAGTTGGGCCTTAATCGTACTAGTGCTAAGACCCTTCGTTTGCTTTGTGTGCTTATTTGTCTAGCCTCCTTATGTCGCTAAGGGTACACAGTTTTATGACTTAGCCGTGATGGTGCTAAGCTTCTTTGGTATTCGATGGGCTTGAGTAGCTCTTTTCTGTATGGCAGTCGATGCACGTGTGGCTTTATATGCAGTTATTATTATTTACTTTTCAGTATTCTTATTCCATCAGCTATTTCCTTGTACTATTTTTATATATATTTAGGATGTTAGAACCTTGCTGCTATTTATATGTACTACTGCTGAGTTGCTTATTTTAAATTGGCATATTTTCTGTTGATCACCAGCATGTTTAGGATGTAGAACTATTCTTACAGCACATGACAGTTATGTATATTTATATGCCCTTCCTTGCTTAGTTTGTATGCGAGGCATGTCTCAACATCTTTCCTTTTCTTTGCTTAAGTTATAAATGATGATTTATAGCTTCCCTATTTTTTTTATATTGCTTGCCGCTCCTTTTCATATATATATGTTGCTTAGATGTTATCAAATGGTGATATTACTTAATACTTATAATAATTCATCAGCTTAAAATGTACTTAGACAATTGTTTAACCAGATTTTTCTTTTCTTTGGCTGGGGCCCTACATTGTGAAACTGACAATGGCAGACCCCTTTCAGTTAGACGAGCAGGAGTTAGGTGTGGAGCCTTACCTAGAGGAGGAACCCATGGAAGAAGCTGTCGTCTAGTTCCTTTATACTTCGAGTGAGGATGAGTGGTTTTCATTTTATTTTCATTTAAACATTTTAAATGATGTAATAATACAGGTATTATTGACTGTGTATTTGGATTATATGCTTATATTCTGAGTTCTATTTTTCCTATTTGTACTGTGATACTTGGATGGTTTACATTTCCTTAAATCACTTCTGCACACTGTTTGTTTACTTATACAGTGACTGTTAGTTTGATTCTGTGTTAATCCTTCCCTAATCAGGTGAATTGTGGAGTTTATCCTAATCCAATAATAAGTGAGGGGTTAGCCAGAGTGACACCCCACCCTTAACCTAATCCTTTGGCGGATTAAGGGTGCAGGGCACCACAGTTAGTATTAGAGAATTCCATAAGGTATCAGATAAGAATTTGCATACTTATCTACCTAATGGATGATTCTTCTGCCAATTCAGTCACTATATTAGAAAACATTGGAGTCACATCCAAGAACATCACAATATCAAAGCTCAGAATAATAAGAGTATAGAAATCCAAAAAGGTGTCATGGTACGGTACCAGAACTTAATCAGTAGAAATTTAAGATAAATGAGTAACTAAGTAACCAGCTAATTCAAATCAAAACCTTTATAAGATCAAGAACTTAAGATGGTAGGTCGTAACTATGAATCCCTATAAGACTTTAAACCAACAAATAGGTCTTGGAACATTTTTAAGTAGTTACCTTCCACATTCTAAATATTGTCTCCTTAGGAATAATAATAGCAAAATCTACTTCAAGAATCAATAAGGTTAACAGTACTCTCTAAAGAGTTTAAAGCTAGTTAAAACATTAGAGTATAGGCTGAAGTAAAAGCACTATTGTAATAACCCAGGTTGTTACTTAGCTTAATTAATACTAATATAAGTCTTAACTAAGGTTCTAAGTCACTAATTAAGTAATTTAGAACTTATATCTAAAACCTATGTCAAATCAGAAGTCAACTGAGTCAAATTAGAAATTTTAGAAAATTCCAAACCCTAGAAATTGACTTTTTATCTAGACCTCAGATTAAAAATCTGACTTCACCATTGCGTTCATAACCCCCAAATTAGCTATGGGTGAAATTTTGGAAGCATTTGGAAGTCGTTGGATTTTCGTCAAATATTTTAATAATATTTAAATACCTGAAAATTCAAATAAATAAATACTCGTCAAAACGAAAATCCGAGCGCGCCGTTGCATTCCTCACCCTTCAATTAGCTAAGGGTGATTTATTAGAAATTTTTGGGATATATTTAATAGGGTAAATTTGATTAATTAAATCTGTATAATATAAATTAAATAATTATATTTTCATTTAAACTTAACGGAGCGCCGTCCATATCCTCACGCCGTCACCCGGCTTATTATTCTGCACCGTCTAAATGGACGGGCTTCTAAGCCGTCTGATCGAACGATCAGACGGCTGAAACCCATTCGTCCCCAGGATCCTGCACGCGGCAAGACGGTCGATGCACGGTGCCCTCGATCGCCAGATGTCGCATCTAACGCCTAAATTGAGCGGTCTACTTCCTTTAAATCCCCGATCATACCCTCTCAGCCCGATTTTTGACTAGCTAAAGCATCAAAGGGAGTTGGAGCTTCTTACCGTGAACATAATTTTCATCCACCGTCCATCAGGTACTCCATAATTTCTCTCGATTTCAATCAAATCTCAACTTTGTTTGTTCAAATGCTTATTCCACATGTGAATTAATGAATTGTGCGGTTCGATTTGATTAACTCTTGTAAGATTTAGTGAATTCGAAAGATCTCCCACAGTGAAATTTGTTATCGCAAACCCTAAAATCGCGTCTCTCGGAGGAAGGCGAAGGGACTCCTCGATCGCTCGAACCGGTTTAGCCAGGACCGGTTCGTCTCGCCATAACCCGGACTGGTTCAGTCGCCCCGCCTGTGAACCGGCCATGCATCGTGTTAGATGGAGGGCCCGTGTGCAGCCGAGGTACCAATCCCGCGAGGACACGTGTCTCGCAGGACAGTGCCTGTCGGTGCTGCAGCACCTGTGGGACCCACTGCCGTTTCTGCCCAATCCAATCTTGACACACGTAGCGTAGGTCCCACCTGCAGAGATAAAAAGTTAATTTTTATATATTAAAAGTATTAAAATTTTATTAATTAAATTCTGTTTAATTAAAACAGTTTTAAATTAATTAATAAATTATGAAACTTTAAACATTAATATCTTAATAATTATAAGTCCAAAATACACAAAATTATATACCATTTTGATCAACAAAAATAGAGGAACATTTTGGTACTATTAAATTTATATTTGGATCTGTATTTAGCAAAGTGACATTTAGGGTATTAATTAAGTCCAAATAATGTTACAAAATTTCATTTGACCATAACTTTGTATCCAATAATTCAAACCTATTGAATATGGGTCTTAAAATACTCAGAAAACCCTAAGGATCATTCTAGTAGTATTAACTTTGCTATTTGGATTAGTATTTGACTAATCACTTTTAGGTCCTAACCCTAATTACCCTAATTAGACCTAAACTTCAATTGACCATAACTTGGTCAATTGAACTCCAAATTGGATGATCCAAATATCAATTTAGATCAGAAAAACATAATTAATAATAATCTGTAAAAATATTTTAGATCCAACGGTTAGATTTGCTAATCACCTCTAATTACCCTAAAACTTGATTAGTGAATATTAGCAAATTTAGTAATTCAAATTGAGTGTTTTAAGTTTCAAAGAACTTATAGAGACATTTAAAACCTAGCTGTAAGGTTTTGGATTAGTGTTTGAGTGATTAATTTCACTAATCACTCACTAATCATCCTAAACCCTAATTAGGTCATAACTTAGTCAAATTAGATCCAAATTGAGTCTACCACATGTCATTATGATCAGTGGACTAATTGTAAACCATAGCCACTAATTTTACTCAATTTAGACACTAATTGACAATGTTAGGATTTTGACCCTTAATTAAGAATCCTTCAATTACCCTTTTAACCCTAAATATTGTATTGGCCATAACTTGGCCAATACTTATCAGAATTTAGTAAATTTAGGATCTATGGAAACCTTAGAGGGTGAATAACAATAATCTGAGAGAAAATTTAACTTTCATTTAGCCAAATTACTAAATTTCCCTTATGGGCCAAATTTGCTAATTTGACCTCATAAGGCTTATTAATCACCCAAATTTAGTATGATTGCTGTCTAATCTTACATTAGATAGTAAGAAAGTTATTCCAATAGAAAATTTCATATTTAAATCTCTAGATCAAAATTTGATCTTTTGAACCATTAAATAGGGGCAAAATGATAATTTTGCCCAAATTTAGGGTTTAGCTTTCTAAATCTCTAAAATTATTTTTATAATCGTTAGAAATAGTAAATATAATGATTTATAGCTAAAATTAATCAAGTTCACGCCTAAATTAGATTTTAATTAAAATCCCAATCTTTACTCTTAAAGGAAATTTCTATGTCTTAAGTGAGTGAATCTTCTTCCTTATTTCATTCTTAGATATTTCCATAAGTTTTATAACATTAGCTAGGATATGTGTTTTGAGATATACTCTTAGTAATTAAGAACCTTAATTCCTAAGATTAGGAATAGATCTTAAGTTAGAATTCATCTATTGAGTAAATTGGGTTACTCAATATATGAAACCTTGAGTTTTCCAGTTTATAGATTTCTTAGTTTATTAAATGATTATTTGATCTTTGAAATTCTAGAATTAAGAATAGAGATCTATCCTAATGAATTGATTTATCATTAGGATTTGCCTTAACTTAATCTGTGAGATTTGGGTTTTAAATCTTAGATCTTTAGTTATACCTTTGGATTAAGTGATTAGATCCCATCATCTGGAGTCTAATTCTTAATCTTTTCATCTTGATTTGGCTAATCAGGATGAGGTTGGGGTAATTTAAATTATAAAATTAGGTCGATGATTTATTCAGTTTAACCAAGTAGCCGTATTTTGATTAAGATATAGTTAGGACTTGGCCAGTCCTAATTATCTTCAACTAGTAGGATTCGTGATTCTAAGTTACAGAATGTGTAAGAATTTATGATTCTGAAACTTATGTAACTTAGAGTAGATAGAACAAATAAATAGACAACAACAGATATCACCTGTGTTTTAGATAGAGTCTCTTGCTCAATTTGTTTTGATGCTTCGCTTACCTTGATTTTGAGCTTTAAACCATGAGCATATATGAGGTACATAAGATAATTGATAATTATCTTATGTCAACTTTGATCATTCATTAATAGCATTTTTGTTTTCTTCTCGTATTTTTGTAAGGTGTAGCTTGATTAGTATGTCTCTTCAATCACCCGTTCGGGATCGGCTACATTGTTGGGGGCTCAGTCCGATAGTCTATGCCATGCCTAGTCAAGGGGATAGGATGGATAGACTCTTGCCCTACTGACTGTAGAGTCAAGATCTGATATGGTTATACTAATTCAAGTACACTTACATTTGGTTTCTGTCTTAGCTCATCAGGCTAAGAGGTTTTTCAGTAATACTCAGGCCAGAGCTTCTTTCTTAGCCCATCAGGCTAAGTTCTACTGAGTATGCCTTCAGTTGAGTGGCTTGAATAGCCATTTCAGTTTTCAATTTTCACTTACTGTTTTACTTTGCATATTCTGCATTTTCAGTGCTGCCATTACTTAAAGTTTTCCTGCACTTTCGTAGTCTTGTTTCTATATAGGATGCTAGTCTTATTTACTGTCTTCATATGCTTATATAGGATCTTAGTTGTGTTTTCAGTTTTATAATGCTTTACATGTTCAATTTCTATTATGTCACTTAGCATAAACCTGTTTTGATCATAAGCATGTTTAGGATATATTTTCTTTACAGTATTTGCTTAGTTCTTCTTGCCTGACCTTGTTGCAGTTGCTTGGAAGAGGTATGTGCTTACTTCCTAGTCAATTTAGTTATAAACTGTTTGTTTATAACTTTACACCATTCTTTTCTTATGCTTTTCTGCACCTACTTACTTTTGTATTAGTTTATGGTGATATCTAAATAACATAATCAATTATTTACCCTAAAAAGTGCTTAGATAATAGTCTAACCAGATTTTCTTTTGTTGGCTGGGGCCCTACCATTATGAAACCGATAATGGTAGGTTCTGAGTTTATTGGAGCAGTTGATCCAGTGGAGAGCTTGCCATTGGAGGAGGAGTCTGTGCCTGAAGACCCTTAGATTTAGCTTCCTTTCTGCTTGTGAGATTGAGAGTTTTCTTTCTAGTTCTTTAAACTTATTAAATTGTTGTAATAATATAGGTTAAATCTTTTCTTTTCAGCTTCTTTACTTATTCTGTACTGTTGTATTTATACTGTATGGATGGATGTTGTATTGTATGCTTCCGCACTCTGTGTTACTTGTATGATCATTTAGTGATGGATTCTGAGAGAAATAGCAAAGTTCTTAGTTAAGTTGGATTGGAATGTATGTCTAATCCAATTCTAAGTAGGGATCTTGTCATTTAGTAACTCCTCCACCGTAATCATGTTAACTTAAGAGTTAACAGGACCACGGCAGGGCTGGGCTGCCACAGTTGGTATCAAAGAATACCATAAGGTGTCAGATTAGAATTGGTATTCCTCTCTACCTAATGGATTGATTCTTCTGCTACAAGATCACTAAATTAATACTTGAAACAATGTCCATCTCATTATGAGTACAACTCAGAATAAGAAGTAGGAAGTAAGGAAAACACTTCCATAATAAAACTTTAATAAGGACTAAACTTTAATGTCATAAAATGCTTAGTAACAAATACTTGTAGATCTCTATGATCATAGAAATTGAAATATTAAACCTTGGATTTTAGACTAAGAGATTAAGTTATAATTAAGAAATTCAAACTATAAATCCAAAGCCTAGAAAAAATTCAAAACTTGTATGTTAAATGAACTTCTTTAGTGCAACAGCTTATCCATAGAAGATTGGATCCGCTTTATTGATTTAATAAGAACCAAAATCATATAGAATCTATCTCAAATGAAAATAGGTATTCCAATCACATCTTAGTTATACTTGAAATTTCTCTTATCCAAGATGAAATAAGAGCTTGATGAAAAGTTAAATCTTAAGAAAATCCTTTGAATTATAAATGAAATATGTTGATAGTATAACCTTTAACTATATTCTCCATGAAAGGATCTTTATCAATTTAAGCTGCCCTGTTATATCTAGTATCTTTCCTATTGTACTAAATTATCCTTCGAATAATGAAAACTTAAGAAGTATAATAGCTCTTCTTCTGAGACTAATCTTAATCATATTAATTTCAGAATGAGTCCTATAACTTCTTTCCCCAACATGGATGATTCATCGAATAGCAACACCGACGAAGTCACTTCACTCAGAAACATGATAACTATCATGCTAGAGAATCAATTACAATAAGCAGTGACTATCCAGAAACTAGTATATACTCTTAATACTGTAATTACTGGTATGCTTTTATATTCTTTATACTTCCCAAATTGTTACTAATAAGTCATTTAGTGGCTTCTTGAGATTTAGACTTCTAATCTTTAATGGGAACTTATTCCTCACAGATTCTGAAACTCAACGTAAGACAACCAAAAATAATCGAAAGTGCAAAGCTCACCAAGAGTGATCTAGCATATCAATGGAATCAATCCAAGAGTGCACTAGACCACATTTTTATGGAAGGTGTTATCATTTTGGTAAAGGCTGTTTTGCATGTGGTCGACAAGGCCATGGGTATCGGGAATGCTGTGCTTTCAAAACAGTCGATGGAGATATAATCCATCGTTCTTGTAAGAGTAAAATATTCCATGACAATTCACTTAAAGATTTGGAAGCAATATCAAATCTAACATCACCACTGCCTGAGGCAGAATGTCTAGCTGGCAGGGAGAAAATAGTTGCTCCTAAATTTCAAGAATACAATCATCTGGGAACAGAGGGATCTAATGATAATATTGTCCCAGGTACATTTATTCAATTTCATCATTCCTTATAATCTTATAATTTAGTTCTATTTCATTTAAGTTCAAATTGTGATGACTTAATTATGGTTGTCATTTGAAATTTTGCATATAAGACTAATATTGTGATTCAATATGTTTTGTCCTTAATTTGACAATACATCCTTCATTAGGCTTAGTTAATCAAACTTTAAATCCTTTTGGGCAAAGTCATACTTTAGTAACTTATATAAATAAATATTTCTAAGAAGTAACTTGCCCAGTTTGGGTAAATAACTTCTCATTCCTTACATTAAATTAATTCAAAATTTTGAATCTACTGCTAAATAAGTCACCAGTGTGACTAGAATTATTAAACTAGCCCATCCCTTAAGTATCTCATTCCATTAGGATGAGTGTATTCATATTAGTTAAACGTATAGGATATGTTATCTAAGTCAAAATTTTGACTCTTAGTAGTGACTTTATGATTATATCTCATCATAATTGATGAGCAATCCATTACCTCGATTTATTCTTTTGATTCTTATGATTTCAACTTTTTTCCTAAGTCATGATATGACTTGAGCACTTATTGATCATTCTCTTAAAATTAGCTCTCATTCAACATAAATTAAATATAATCATTAAATTTCTAAGTGATCTAAGCCACCTCATGTAGCTCAAATATGAATAATTGATTCCAGAAATTTTGGCATAAGTCATAGATTATGACCTATGATTGTAGCTTTAATTTCTATTGAATTTCCTAGCACTTATCCATATGGATAAGTGAATTCCTTGCCATTTTATTAGAATTTATGACTTGTGTTAAAACATTTTGTAATCATTAAAACTTGGATATTAAGTCATAAGGAGAAACTTAAATTCTTAAACTTGAGGCCATGCATCCTAATTGGATATTAATCCTATTTTGCCATAACAGAATAAGTTCTCATTCATCATAAGATAAATTAAATTATTATATTGTTAATGATCTAAGCCATCTCTTAGATATGAGCAGCTAGTTCTAGAAATTTTGTCTTATGATTTATGATCATAGAATTAGTCTTTATTAAGTTTCCTGATACTTATCCATATGGATGAGTGAGTTCCTTGACATGACCAAGTCAGAACTTATAACTTGTATTAGTAAACCTATAACCTCCAAAATTTGATGTTAAGTCATCATGTGTGACTTAATATTTTAAACTTAAAGCTAAGTATCAAGAATTGGATGCTGAACATATTTGCCATAAAGGGACATTTAAACAAGAGATGAATGTCACTTTAAATAGTTTAAACCTAATATGGACTAATTCATATATGTAGTCCATTCTCATCTTATCCTTAGTTAGGAATTATAAGTCAAACTATTTGGATTCATTATTAGACTTTGATTCTAATGATAAATCTCTTCCTAAAATTCTCATAGAATAAGAGATCAAAGAATACTAGTTCTTTGATGCCAAATCCTTAAATTCCAATTTATTGAAATAGAACCATCCTTATTCTTTAATCCCTACTAAATCCTGTAAAGGCTTAACTAATTGCCAAAGCCTTCTTAGATAGTAATTATAACTAGAACTTTTAGAATCTTGACTGCTAACTTCATCTTATGTTTAGCAAGTAATATCACTTGCCAAATTATAATCATCTTGTGTTGGTAAGTCATATGTTATGACTTAGGAATTAATTATAGATCCTTAAAATTATACTTTTGCTTAGGTGAACCTTAACTTGCTATCCTTATTAAGTGATGTATATCATTTAGTCAATTAATTCCTTAGAACACAAAACTTTTGGAAAATAACCTTTCTATCATCAATAATAAGATAAGATTATGAGGATTAAATCCTAAGGGTGGAATCTTTAAGCCTTCAAGTTCCTTTAAGCCTTGCGTATTTGTACAAAGATATATTCTTAAACTCATGACAATTTTAGTGTGTAAACACCAATCAAATCTTCATTCTTAGAAACAATTTATCTTTTAAAGCATGCATTACTGTATTAGTAATGATATGTTGTGATTACAATTTAATTGTCATAAAACCATATATATCTATAAATATTTCATATTTTAAATAAAATTAACTTAATACTTTCATAATTCTCATCTTCCTGTCTTTTAGTAAGAATTTCAAACTAACACCATTACCCATTAATTGACCTGTCAAAATCATAGATAACAATCAAAATTGATTATTTGATATGAGTCCTCAGATCTGATTATGAGTCTTGATGTTTCTTCCACCATTACCAGACTATTCTACATTCATTTAAACTATTGCAAACCATACTTATCAACTTCTAGTATGTTCGATATTCTACTCTATTTTATTTTTCCACTTGAGTGATGTCGAGGACGACATCATTCTTAAGTGGGGGAGTTTGTAACAACTTAGGTTGTTACTTAGCTCCATTAATACTAATCTAAGTCTTAGTTAAGGTTTTAAGTCACTAATTAAGTAATTTATAACTTATATCTAAAACCTAAGTTAAATCAGAAGTCAACTAAGTCAAATTAGAAATTCTAGAAATTTCCAAACCCTAGAAATTGACTTTTTATTAGACCTCAAATTGAAAATCTGACTTCACCATTGCGTTCATAACCCCCAAATTAGTTAGGGGTGAAATTTTGGAAGCATTTGGAAGTCGTTGGATTTTCGTCAAATATTTTAATAATATTTAAATACCTGAAAATTCAAATAAATAAATACTCGTCGAAACGAAAATCCGAGTGCGCCGTTGCGTTCCTCACCCTTCAATTAGCTAAGGGTAATTTATTGGAAATTTTTGGGATATATTTAATAGGGTTAATTTGATTAATTAAATCTGTATAATATTAATTAAATAATTATATTTTTATTTAAACTTAACGGCGCGCCGTCCATATCCTCACACCGTCACCCGGCTTATTCTTCTATGCCGTCTAAATGGATGGGGCTTATAAGCCGTCTGATCGAACGATCAGACGGCTGAAACCCATTCGTCCCCAGGATCCTGCACGCGGCAAGACGGTCGATGCACAGTGCCCTCGATCGCCAGATGTCGCATCTGTCGCCTAAAATGAGCGGTCTACTTCCTTTAAATCCCCGATCATACCCTCTCAGCCCGATTTTTGACTAGCTAAAGCATCGAATGGAGTTGGAGCTTCTTACCGTGAACCTAATTTTCATCCACCGTCCATCAAGTACTCCATAATTTCTCTCGATTTCAATCAAATCTCAACTTTGTTTGTTCGAATGCTTATTCCACATGTGAATTAATAAATTGTGCGGTTCGATTTGATTAACTCTTGTGAGATTTAGCAAATTCAAAAGATCTCCCACAGTGAAATCCGTTATCGCAAACCCTAAAATCACGTCTCTCGGAGGAAAGCGAAGGGACTCCTCGATCGCTCGAACCGGTTTAGCCAGGACCGGTTCGACTCGCCATGACCCGGACCGGTTCAGTCGCCCCGCCTGTGGACCGACCACGCATCATGTTGGATGGAGGGCCCGCGTGCAGCCGAGGTACCAATCCCGCGATGACACGTGTCTCGCAGGACAGTGCCTGTCGGTGCTGCAGCACCTGTGGGACCCACTGCCGTTTCTGCCCAATCCAATCTTGACACACGTAGCGTAGGTCCCACCTGCAGAGATAAAAAGTTAATTTTTATATATTAAAAGTATTAAAATTTTATTAATTAAATTCTGTTTAATTAAAACAGTTTTAAATTAATTAATAAATTATGAAACTTTAAACATTAATATCTTAATAATTATAAGTCCAAAATACACAAAATTATATACCATTTTGATCAGCAAAAATTGAGGAACATTTTGGTACTATCAAATTTATATTTGGATCTATATTTAGCAAAGTGACATTTAGGGTATTAATTAAGTCCAAATAATGTTACAAAATTTCATTTGACCATAACTTTGTATCCAATAATTCAAACCTATTGAATATGGGTCTTAAAATACTCAAAAAACTCTAAGGATCATTCTAGTAGTATTAACTTTACTGTTTGGATTAGTATTTTACTAATCACTTTTAGGTCCTAACCCTAATTACCCTAATTAGACCTAGAACTTCAATTAACCATAACTTGGTCAATTGAACTCCAAATTGGATGATCCAAATATTAATTTAGATCAAAAATATATAATTAACAATAATATGTAAAAATATTTTAGATCCAACGGTTAGATTTGCTAATCACCTCTAATTACCCTAAAACTTGATTAGTAAATATTAGCAAATCTAGTAATCCAAATTGAGTATTTTAAGTTTCAGAAAACTTATAGAGTCATTTAGAACCTAGCTGTAAGGTTTTGGATTAGTATTTGAGTGATTAATTATTCTAATCACTCACTAATCATCCTAAACCCTAATTAGGTCATAACTTAGTCAAATTAGATCCAAATTGAGTCTACCACATGTCATTGTGATCAGTGGACTAATTGTAAATCATAGCCACTAATTTTACTCAATTTGGACACTAATTGACAAAGTTAGGATTTTGACCCTTAATTAAGAATACTTTAATTACCCTTTTAACCCTAAATATTGTATTGGCCATAACTTGGCCAATACTTATCAGAATTTAGTAAATTTAGGATCTATGGAAACCTTAGAGGGTGAATAACAGTAATCTGAGAGAAATTTTAACTTTTATTTAGCCAAATTACTTAATTGCCCTTATGGGCCAAATTTGCTAATTTGACCTCATAAGGCTTATTAATCACCCAAATTTAGTATGATTGCCGTCTAATCTTACATTAGATAGTAAGAAACTTATTCCAATAGAAAATTTCATATTTAAATCTCTAGATCAAAATTTGATCTTTTGAACCCTTAAGTAGGGGCAAAATGGTAATTTTGCCCAAATTTAGGGTTTAGCTTTCTAAATCTCTAAAATCATTTTTATAATCATTAGAAACAGTAAATATAATTATTTATAGCTAAAATTAATCAAGTTCTAGCCTAAATTAGATTTTAATTAAAATCCCAATCTTAACTCTTAAAGGAAATTTCTATGTCTTAAGTGAGTGAATCTTCTTCCTTATTTCATTCTTAGATCTTTCCATAGGTTTTATAACATTAGCTAGGATGTGTGTCTTGAGATATACTCTTAGTAATTAAGAACCTTAATTCCTAAGACTAGGAATAGATCTTAAGTTAAAATTCATCTATTTAGTAAATTGGGTTACTCAATAGATGAAACCTTGAGTTTTCTAGTTTATATATTTTCTTAGTTTATTAAATGATTATTTGATCTTTGAAATTCTAGAATTAAGAATATAGATCTATCCTAATGAATTGATTTATCATTAGGATTTACCTTAACTTAATCTGTGAGATTTGGGTTCTAAACCTTAGATCTTTAGTTATACTTTTAGATTAAGTGATTAGACCCCATCATCTGGAGTCTAATTCTTAATCTTTTCATCTTGATTTGGCTAATCAAGATGAGGTTGGGGTAATTTAAATTATAAAATTAGGTCGATGATTTATTCAGTTTAGCCAAGTAGTCGTATTTTGATTAAGATATAGTTAGGACTTGGCCAGTCCTAATTATCTTCAACTAGTAGGATTCATGATTCTAAGTTAAAGAATGTGTAAGAATTGATGATTCTGAAACTTATGTAACTTAGAGTAGATAAAATGAATAAATAGACAACAATGGATATCACCTATATTTTAGATAGAGTCTCTTGCTCAATTTGTTTTGATGCTTCGCTTAGCTTGATTTTGAGCTTTAAACCATGAGCATATATGAGGTACATAAGATAATTGATAATTATCTTATGTCAACTTTGATCATTCATTAATAGCATTTTTGTTTTCTTCTCGTATTTTTGTAAGGTGTAGCTTGATTAGTATGCCTCTTCAATCACCCGTTCGGTATCAGCTACATTGTTGGGGGCTCAGTCCGATAGTCTATGCCATGCCTAGTCAGGGAGATAGGATGGATAGACTCTTGGCCTACTGATTGTAGAGTCAAGATCTGATATGGTTATACTAATTCAAGTACACTTACATTTGGTTTCTATCTTAGCTCATCAGGCTAAGAGGTTTTTCAGTAATACTCAGGCCAGAGCTTCTTTCTTAGCCCATCAGGCTAAGTTCTACTGAGTATGCCTTCAGTTGAGTGGCTTGAATAACCATTTCAATTTTTAGTTTTCAGTTACTATTTTACTTTGCATATTCTGCATTTTCAGTGCTGCCACTACTTACAGTTTTCCTGCACTTTCGTAGTCTTGTTTCTATATTGGATGCTAGTCTTATTTACTGTCTTCATATGCTTATATAGGATGTTAGTTGTATTTTCAGTTTTATAATGCTTTACATGTTCAATTTCTGTTATGTCACTTAGCATAAACCTATTTTGATCATAAGCATATTTAGGATATATTTTCTTTACAGTATTTGTTTAGTTCTTCTTACCTGACCTTGTTGCAGTTGCTTGGAAAAGATATGTGCTTACTTCCTAGTCGATTTAGTTATAAACTATTTGTTTATAACTTTACACCGTTCTTTTCTTATGCTTTTCTGCACCTACTTGCTTTTGTATTGGTTTATGGTGATATCTAAATAACATAATCAATTATTTACCCTAAAATATGCTTAGATAATAGTCCAACCAGTTTTTCTTTTGTTGGCTAGGGCCCTACTATTATGAAACTGATAATGGTAGGTTCTGAGTTTATTGGAGCAATTGATCCAGTGGAGAGCTTGCCATTGGAGGAGGAGTCTGTGCCTGAAGACCCTTAGATTTAGCTTTCTTTCTGCTTGTGAGATTGAGAGTTTTCTTTCCAGTTCTTTAAACTTATTAAAATGTTGTAATAATACAGGTTAAATCTTTTCTTTTCAGCTTTTTTACTTATTCTATACTGTTGTATTTATATTGTATGGATGGATGTTATATTGTATGCTTCCGCACTCTGTGTTACTTGTATGATCATTTTGTGATGGATTCTGGGAGAAATGGCAAAGTCCTTAGTTAAGTTGGATTGGAATGTATGTCTAATCCAATTCTAAGTAGGGATCTTGTCATTTGGTAACCCCTCCACCGTAATCATGTTATCTTAAGAGTTAACAGGACCACGGCGGGGCTGGGCTGCCACAACTATATTTGGAGATCATCCCTTGTATCAAGTCACTACTGGCATGTGTGACTCCTACTTCACTAATTCCATAACTCGAGGTAGAAACTCGACATAATACGCAATGAGAAAGAGGAAATTGGCCAACACATCTCGACCCGTTTTGGCTAGCCTCCACAAAAACCGAGATACAGCAATAGGCTTACAGGAGCCTGTACCCAATTAGGAATGACTAAAGGTAATGCTATTATTTCAGGTACACCTATTCGAACGCCTAAATATTTTCATCATTTAAATTTTACAGTCACTTCATTATTAATTATTATTCTTAGTCATCCTCAAATCTTACTTGTACTATACTAGGGTGTCACATTGGACAATTACTTATTCCTAACTTAGGTTGTAACAGCCCAAACTCTTAAGCACCAAGATATTGTCCGCTTTGGCCAGAAAGGCCTCACGGTTTTGCCCTCATAAGATAACTTCTCAGCAGGTCACCCATCCTGGGAGTGCTCCCACCTTAGCATGCTTAACTTTGGAGTTCTTATCAGGAACTCCATCGTTATCTGAAAATGCGCCTCGATTTTTAAGAGTTTAACTTATTACTACTTAAGTGGGTCATCACAATCTCCCCAACTTAAGTAACTGACGTCCTCGTCAGTATCCACACACAGATCCAAGAACCATCCATTAGGTAGATAGGACGGGTGACCCCTACAGGCACAAGAGGTACCCACAACCATGTAACACCTTAACCATCATGGGTTCATGAGGCTGCTCACATGAAGTGGTACTTTGTCCTATATGGCACTTAGCTCCTATCTGACACCCTATGGTTTGCTCTGATACCAACTGTAACGACCCCAATAATTGGATAGGAGATTAATCTAAATATTAGGATGTTACCTTAGCACCCAACACTCAATTAGAAGAAAGCAAATCAAGTGTAGATGCTAAGTGGCCAAGTCACTTTATGAGTAGTTGTAAAGTAAAAATAAATTTGTACAATTTGAATGCAATCAGAAATACATGATAAGGGGATACATGTAGATACAACATTGCGGTTAATTCTAACACAACCAATTTGAATAATCCACTCATTCATCCCAATCAGTTACAATTATAGAAAAAAAATAAGTATAAGCAAAAGTAACTTAAGTAAACTCAAGCAATTTATAATTTAATTATTGCAAACCTTTTAACAGTACGAGTAGAGGATAGTAAACAAATTACTCACTCACTCAAAACAAAATACAAGTAAACTGTAAAATTAAGCGGAAGCAGAATTCTTTATAAGTCCTTCAAGTATTCGCACCTGTATTATCTGAATCAAAGGGGTCTTGATCTATCATATTTTGGTATTTAAATATGATAGGGCAAAGCCAAAGAAAAGAAAAGGTGTAGTTAGACTAAATAGTCTAAGCACATTTTAAGATTTGTTAAGTGTTTAAATTAATAAGACATCACAATTACAATTTATAATTTAGAGTAAGCAGTGGAGTTATAATAACTATAAAGTATGGAAAATGAACTAAGCATAACTGTAAAAAGACATTATGAAATAAGTCGAGTAAAAATACTCACTTTTATATAAGTCCTAGCCCATATCCAAAATTTGTAACGGAGAGCATCCTAAAGGCTAGAACCTACTATGTGCATTTAAATGAAATGAAAGCAAAACAAGTTCAATGAAATTTATGCTAAGTAAGCAAATGAAATACAATGAAGCATTAATTAGAATTATGTAACATACATTGTATTCATATAACCAATACACAATACTGGAGATAGAGAGAGTAAGGCATATGAAATAAAGTAATATCTTAAATTCTTGATCTAAGACAAACATAGCCTAGGACTATGAAATATAAGCATAACTAAATAGTTATGAAGAGATTTTACAATCAATAAGATTGTAAAAGGACTCTTATATCTTTAATTAAAGTTATATTTAGGAGCTACCTCATTTGTAGGAGTACACTACAGAATGGGGCAAGTAGTTAAGCACATCTGCCTAACTAGATACAGTGGGGAGGTCGAACATTCACATTTACCCTCTCTAAAATGTGAAGTCCTTTTTATAAGCGCTATCTTTAATACTCAATTTGCCATAAGGTATTCCCCTTAAAGTCTTATGAAATTCTTTATTCATGCACAATGATCTTGAATAAATGTTCAAGAAAAATGTTCAAAGCTATGCAAGCATTCAATAAATGTTAATAATTGTAACCATGTGATATTCTTTTATTATCTAAACTTCAATAATCTACTTAATGATTAGAGCTAATTGAGCTCCAAATTGACTAATAGATATTGATCTTTAAGTCAATTTTAATATAAGTAGAAGGAAGATAAGTTTGGAAATCAATAATTCCATGAATTAAAGTTCATCTTATACTAGTCCTAAACTAATCAAATCAAAGAGATTTATGATTAAAGTTTAAGGGAACTAGTAAGGAAGAAAAAATGTTTAAAGATTTCTAAGTTAATGAAAGTATAAGTTATAGGAGATTCTATTAACTTACTTATTTAACTTATAAACAAAAATTATCAACTCGATTAAATCATGAAGTTATCTAAGATTAATTGATATTGAATAATTGAAAGTATGAAAAGAGATAGATTATACCCTACTTGAAAAGATTTAACTTATGATTGTATGGAATTAGGAGTCTAAGAACTTATCTAAATTTTGAAAGGAAGCTATCACCTTCAATCTAATTGATTAAGGGTTAATGTTTTTAATTGAACAATTGAAATGAATACTTATAGTTGAAGTGAATAATTTCAATTGAAGTTAATACTTACAACCCTAGATATGAAACTCTACATGTATTATAAGTATCTAATATGTGAAAATATCAAATATTTTCCTTGAAATTTCTAAGTCCTAAAATTCTTAAAAATTTCGACAGAGTCTCCTTTGTTTTTGTTCAAATAAACAATTTCACAATTCAATATATATAAGTCAATCCATTGACTATTTCCAGTTCTAAAATAGAGTTCAATCATTTAAAAGGATTTCTCATTTCCAATTCTAAAATAGTTTTGACAATTATAAAGAACAACAATTTATAAGTCAATACATTGACTATTTCCAGTTCTAATAATTTCAAATTATAAAATTAAACAAATCAATCTACTAACCTATAATTCATACACCCTATATCAATCATCTATGAAATTAATAAAAATGCATAAATAAGTTTAGAATTTATAGGAGCAGCATCATTTGGCTTATTATGCCATATGGCAATAGCATTTAGCGCAGCCTTTCTTTTAATATAAATTTATGACTCAACCTGCATAGAACAACATCATTAAGGTTAACAATTTAAATATAAAAGAAACAAGATTCATTTGAATTTAAAGGCAGCATATGATTTTACACATGATAGGTGGCAGCATTTAAATCACTTAAATTAACTAACAGCATTTGATTATTTTGATTTAACTAACAGCATTTGATCATTTTGATTTAACTAATAGCATTTGATCATTTTGATTTATCTAACAGCACTTAATTCACATAAATCAGTTGACTGCATCTGGTCATATAGATTAGCTAGTGTCATTTGATTCACATAAATGAAAGAACAGCATTTGATCACATTAATAGCAATTGATTCATCTTGAAATAAATGGCAACACTTATTCTCTCATGATAACATTTAGATCCCATAAAATACATTGCAGCATTTGTATTTATTGAAATGAATGGCAGCATTTAAATACTAATAAGAGAAACGACCATATATATTCTCATGTACAATTCATGGCAGCATTCATATTAATCTCAAGAAAATTGTGACATTTTATTGTATTGAAATCTATGGCAGCATTGAGTTTATGGAAATAAATGGCAACAATATGGATCTCTATTTAGATGGTTGTATTTAACTCTCCTAAAATACATGTCAACATGTGTTCACAAGAATATTACTAATAGCATTCGATTACTCTAGATCTTATAAAACTAAAGGTGGCAACATTTTTTTTTTATCACAAAACTTCTCAACTAAAGGCAACATGTATTCACATTTTGATCTCATAAAAAAAAAAAAGATGGCAGCATGTGATTTACCTTAGATGGATGACAGCCTTTATTTCATATTGAAATTAATGATAGCAATTGATCTTTCTCTACTTTATATAACAACCATTGAATCTCAAATAATTCAAAGCAGCATATGATGTTAATAAGAGCAACTACAGCATTTATTCTAATATTCCATAGATGTCTTTAATTAAACTAAAATCTGAGATCTTAAATCAAATAATCTCAACAAACTAAAATACAGCAATTAAATGTAGAAGCATGCAATACTTGGAACTGCAGGTGTAAATGGATTTGGCCACTGATTTTTCACTTTACATTTACAGTTTAACCAAAGCATTTGATCTCAAATGATAAAGGGCAGCAGTTATAAAGAGAAGGCAGCAGTATTCTACTATACACATAAGGTACAGCATTTACGTCTAGCATTCAAAGGACACCACTTTAAGTTATGCAATCACAGAATATAGCCTTATGAATCATCTTGAACTAAAGTGTAACATTCGCATTTCATAACTAAATGGCAGCAATTTGACAGCCTTTTCTCTTTTAAGCTATTGATGACAACATGTGCAATCATCTAAAAGAGATAGCCACTTTTGATCTACTATGAACCATGGATCTCATACTTGAAAATAGATGACCAACATAGTTAATATAATCACATTATTCTATAGATTAAGCTTAGATCTTAGATTTATATGTTCTTATTTTATCTTATAACTATTGATTCAGCCTTTCATTAAGATCATAGTCTCTCAACATTTCAGCTTTTAAGATTCTCTAATTTTAGAATAAGTGTGGGTCTGAACTCTTAGATCCTTAGAAGATTAGTACATTGGATTTAGGATTTAAACCCCAAATTGGAGTTTAAGTCCAGAATCCTTAATCTTGATTGGCATAAATCAACATTAGGTTTGAGTTATATATTAATTAAGTCATCAATTTAATTACTTAACATTTATAGTCATCATTTCTAATTACAAATTAGAATGTTTAAGTTCTAATTTTAACTTCAAGGTCGTAACTCTGTGATCTTACATGATAGTTGGATATTTGAGATCTTAAGCCTGTACTAGTTCAGAATAGATAGAATGAAAAAAATTAGAAAATAACATATATCACATATGTCTAGTTGAGTATCTTGCCTACTTTAATTTTTATTGCCTTGCACACCTTGTATTTGAGCCTTCTTCCTTGGACATATTAATTTAACAGAGGATATTTGATGAGTATCCTTTATTAGATTTGAGATTGCATAAATATATTTTAACTTGATTCAGTTCATTCAGTTCAGTTAGTTCATTCAATTCTCAGTACAGTAGAGTATGTTCTAACTTAGTCTGCCTCTTTAGTTTAGTTCTTTGGATATATAATAGACTCAGGCCTAGCTCTATGCTTGGCTAAGGGGGATACATATTTGATTCTATAAGTTCAACTTGGACCTAGCTTTGTGCACGGCTAGGGGGATACATATTGAAATTTCTGTACAGTGGCCCTATTTTGGACCACTTTTTATTATGATAGTACTATTTTAGTCATACTTCTGCCTTTTAATTCAGTTTCAATTCAGTGACTTGTTTAGCCATATGTTTTTCTTATATTTTTACTATTTTCTGTACGCTTTTATAGTTCATTATAGTTTAGTATTTTATTCAGTATTTGCATATTTAAAATGCTAGTCCTATTTCAGCCTTTTCATGCTTTAGTTCATATTTTGTTTATGTAAATCAGCACGTATTCATATGATCATAAATATATTAGAATGAGTTTACTTTCAGTACTTTTCTGTCATTTATATATTTACTGCCTAACCTTGTTACAGCTTTTGGTTTAGGTATGTTAGCTTACATACTTTGCTTTGTTTAAGTTATAAATGTTAATTTATAACTATCCTATTTCTTGTGGCTTGTTGCACCTTAATTACTTGCATGCTTAATAAAATATGTGATATCTTAAATGCTCAGTTTCTTTTAAATTAGCCTAAAATGTTCTTAAATAATTTGTCTAACTGTAAGTTTTTCTTTTCTTGGCTGGGGCCCTACTATTGTGATACCAATAATGTCAGATTCGGAGCTGTTCATAGAGGTTCTTTCTAGAGAGGAGCTTGGCCAGGAGGAGGACATTCCTGTTGCTTAGCTTAGTTAGATTTATTTTTATTGTGAGGATGAGTGTTCCTTTTATTTTAAATTCAATCTATAATAATTTTATATTCTGTATGTATTTATTTTATGCACTTTTATGTTGAGCTGAGTTATTGTTTTACTTTTCTTACTATGATATAATGTGGATGTTGAACTCTTTTCTGCTTTTGCTACTTTGATATTTTGCTGCATGATCTTCAATTTCAGGTGATAAGTCTTCTAATTAAGGCAGGTTGGGTTATACCTAACTCAACTATAGTTGGGAGATTTGCAACAGTTGGAGCCGTAATCATCATAATTATGTTAATCTCAATATTAGCATGACCACGGAGGGTATGGGGCACCACAGTTGGTATTAAAGAACACCATAAGGTGTCAAATTGGGATTTGAATTCCTTTCTACCTAATGGACCATTCTTCTGAGATTTTTAAGTCATAAAAATATAACATCTATAGTACAATATTCTCAGCAACTCTATAAAAGTGTAGATTGAAAATATTCACTTAAGATAATTAAGTCACCTTCCAAATGACTAAAGAAACTTATAAATTCTTTTGATATAACAAAATGGAGTGTGAAAGATTAGAGTTGGACTACTACATTATCACATTCATCAATATCTGGGAACTCATTTTCAAATGAGGACAAGAAAGTAGGAGATCTATTGCTGAAGTGTCTGCTCAATAAGTCTTAGTCCTGGACTGTAACAATCCAAGTTGTTACCTTAGTCAATTAGGACTAACCCTAAGTCTTAAACACAATTATAAGTGCTAATTAGGTCAAATGGGGTCAACCTCTGAGACGTAGTCCAAATCAGGAGTTAAATAGATCGAATCCTGATTTCCAAAAATCCAGAAACTCTAGAAATTGACCTATTTAATTTGACCTCCAATCGAAAAACGGACACTGCCATTGCGTTCCTTGACCCCAAATTAGCTTAGGGTGAAGTTTTCGTATCAATCGGAAGTCGTCAAAATTTCGACGAATATTTTTATAATGAAAATATCCCGAAAATCGAGGTATCAAAATACTCGTCGAATAGAAAATCCGACTTTGCCATTGAATTCCTTGACCCCAAATTAGCTAGGAAAACATATTTAAAATTTGTTTTCGGGACTAAATAATAAATTGAAATTAATTATAATTTAATAATTTAATTATATTATTTAATTATTTTTCCCTTAAACGGCGCCGTCAAGCTAAAGACCGCACCGTTATTGTTCGCGGACGCCTTCAGCTCCATCTGTCATCTCCCGATCCGGCTCATCGAACCGTCCGAAACGGACGGTCCAGATTTCGCCGTCCCCGGCGCGAACCCCGCGCATCCGCGTGGCGCCCTCGCACGCGCCATCGCTGCGTCGCCTTGCGGCCTCCGTCGGGCCGCAGTTAAATCCACTCGAGCTCCAGGCTTCGGGAAACACACAGGACCCCCCGTCGGGCGTGACCAGTTGTCGGCGCGATTCCAAACCCTACCCGATCCTCGACCTTCAAGTACCTTCTCCACTTCCGATTTTCATTCAATAAGCCGTATATTAGCTAGATGACTGTCGACCGTCACCGGATATTGGCGATAGAAACCGTGGCGGCCCGATTCAAGTTCGGATCTGCGAACTTAGGGTTTCGCCGCGCGCGATCCCACTGGAAGGCGAAGCGCCTTCCGGGTCGGGCCGGGCGTCGGGCCCGACCTGCTCTCGAGGCGTGGGGCCCGCATCTCTCTGCACTGCGAATGGGAGGTCGCCACCTGTCTGCGGGGCCCGCCATCGCTGACGCCGGATGGCAGTGTGGGTCCCGCCGTTTTAAAACACCTGCAGAAATTAAAGTAATCGTATATAGGTATTATTATGAGTGCATAAGACTCATATATAGGTATAATTAGGAAAACATTGTAATATAAATATATATATATATATATAATTTCATTTATGAGTTAAATTCTACTGTTAAAGTTGCCTAATTAATTAGCTTAATTGAAATTAGTAGTCAATCTTTTTATTTTATTGAGGGAGTAATAAAATTAAGCTAAATATATGTATAAATATATATATATATTTAGTGTTGATTTAATTATGTTAAGTTAGGTAATTAATCATTAATTAGTGAATTATTTTGAATTAGATTTAACAGCAGTTAAATAAATTAAATATAACCCGAATTTAATTCACCTAATCGATTAACTTAATGTTAGACACATGTGTATATATATATATATATATATATATATATATATATATATATATATATATATATATATATATATATATATATATATATATATTTTAATTATTTAATTATAAGTACAAAAACAACTTAATTAATTAATCTTATTAATAACTTGGTTAATTAACATAATTATTTAAGTTAATTTAACAATTGGTATATATACATATAAATTACTTGTACAAATCTTAGTACTATATGATTGTATTAGCTGATTAAGTAGTGTTTAGGTGATATTAAACAGTAGTATTGCAACTTAGTTAATTGGGACACATATATATGTTAGGAATTAAATTAAATACTTATTAATATTTGTAGACAAAACTTTAGGTCCTATGTGTGTGTGTGTATATATATATATATATATATGTTTATGTATGAATTATGATTATATGTTAGGTTAATTTACTAATCTTAAATAATAATTAGTAGACACTTAACTATGATAATTGAGTCCTGTTAATTAATTTATTATAAAATAGATTTAATTAGGCCAAATAGTAATTAATTAATAATTTTAAATTGATTAAAATAATATAATAAACTAGTATTAAATAATAATAATATTAATAAAATGAGAGTTTGATTTTAAACATTAATATTAATGAAGTTAGTAATAATTAATATTAGGCCGGTCAAATCAAGAAATTTTGTTTTAACAGTAAACTAATATATATATATATATATATATATATATATATATATATTTAATAGATAGAAAATTTTATAATAAACTATTAGTATAAGTAATTAATTAGTATTAGAGATTGATAATTAGTAGTTAATCAAATATTTAAGTTAATTAAATATAATTCAGTATAATTTAGTGTTGGCAGTAGATTAATTAATAACTGGTTGCAAATTAGTATTCAACTAATTGAATTTAATAACTAAATTAATTGCAGATCATTGATATGAAACTTAGGGATAATTAATTAAACAGTAATTAGATTTAATTATTTTTCAAATCTAAAATAATAATATTATATATTTAAATTAATTAATTATTGAATTAATTAAAGCTAATTGATAATCAGACCCTAATTAATTATAGATTATTTAAGAATTAATAAATTTCAAAAATTATATATAAAAACTTTAGGAATAAATAGTTAAATAATACAATTTGAATAAATGAATAGCAAAATAATTCAAATTGTATTTTTGAATAGTAAATCTTAAAAGTTTAATAACTTTTTGTTGGATGATCCAAACATAGCCAATATAGGTCTTAAAATACTCAGAAAAATGTAATGATTCAAATAACGTGATGTAAAAATTTATTTCATGGTACGTATAACGAGGTAACATTTTAGGACCTGTTTAGAGCCTCATAACTTTTTACCCGGTTATCAAAATATAGATAATATGGGTCTTAAAATGCTCAGGGGAGCGGCCCCATCACCGTAGTAGCATTAGTTTTCCCATTCGGGCATCAGGACAAAAAGTCAACCCTAGAATCCTCGGTGAAAATGACCAAAATGCCCCTAGACTTCAAACAGCCATAACTTAGTCAAATCAACTCCAAATTGGAAATTTAATATGCTAACCAGCCTAGAATTTCAATGTCATCAATATAATAAAATAATAATTAGGATCAAAACCCTAGAAATTTAGGTAAATGACCAAATTACCCCTAACCTTATTTTAGTCATAACTTGACCGTTTCTCACCAGATTTAGGCGTACTTACTGTCTATCTTCAAGTTAGATAGTAATAAATCAATTGGATCTAAGAGGAATCAATTCTGAGCCCTAAGTCAAAAGTTGATTTTTTGACCCTTAAAGTAGAGACAAAATAGTCATTTTGCCCTAAGATCGAATTAAGTACCCTTACCCTTTGGATAATATCCCAAAATGCCAAAACTAATATTATAATCATCTTAGTAATGTTTAAGTATGTGAAATCAACCCTTAAGTCAGATTCCAGTAGTCTTTCTAAGTCTTAAGCACTACACCTTAAGAATCCTTCCTGAGACTAGGACTAGATCATAAGTTAGAGTTCATTCATTGGGTAAATGGGTTACTCAATGGATGAAACCTTAGTTTTATTAGTTTATAGACCTTTCTTTTATTTTATAACTTATTTTGATTATTTTATCTTTTAACCCTAGATTTAATATAGGAGGTTCATCCTATTAAGTTTGATTACATAATAGGATTTGCCATAACTAGTAGATCACTAATAGAATAAAACCTAGAACTTAAGTCTTATCTTTTGGAATATGTGATTAAACCTAATTCTCGTAGTGTTTAATCCATAATCTATAGGTTTAAAAGATCTTGATTAGATCTTAGTTAGAACGTCTAAATTCACAAAAACTAGGATGTATGATTTATTGATTTAATTCGTAGTCGTCTATCTGATTGAACTAGATTGGAACCTGATCAGTTCCAATCCTTTTTAACTTATAAGGATGAATTTTTGGGTTACACTCGATAGTAGGAAAATGGTGATACTGAACTTGTGTAACTTGGAATAGTTAGAAGGTTAAGTAGAAAATAAATGATATCACTAGGTTTAGTAGAGTCCCTTGCTTACTTTGATACTTTGTTGCTACGCATTCCTTGTATTTCTGTGCCATATTTCCTTGAGCATGTCATATAAGACATTTGATGCATGAATAAAATATTAGAAAAATATGGAGACTCCTTAGATTCCTTATGAAAATATTAAAGTGATTTATGAAAAGATAATAGTTTTATGAGCTCCCTCTCAGTTATGTCCTTATTGCCTAGCCTCCTTATGTCGCTAGGGGAAGGATCTGTTTTTATTGTGTGCCTAGTTTACTAGCCTCCTTATGTCTCTAGGGGTACACCGTTGGTGCCTTAGCCGTACTGGCATTAAGGTTGCCTTGTATGCTTAGTTTATTAGCCTCCTTATGTCACTAGGGGCATACAGTTGGGCCTTAACCATACTGGTGTTAAGACCCTTCATTTGCTTTGTGTGCTTATTTGCCTAGCCTCCTTATGTCGCTAAGGGTACACAGTTTTATGACTTAGCCGTGATGGTGCTAAGCTTCTTTGGTATTCGATGGGCTTGAGTAGCTCTTTTCTGTATGGCAATCGATGCACGTGTGGCTTTATATACAGTTGTTGTTGTTGACTTTTCAGTATTCTTATTCCATCAACAATTTCCTTGTACTATTTTTATATATATTTAGGATGTTAGAACCTTGCTATTTATATGTACCACTGCTGAGTTGCTTATTTTAAATTGGCGTATTTTCTGTTGATCACCAGCATATTTAGGATGTAGAACTATTCTTATAGCACATAACAGTTATGTATATTTATACGTCCTTCCTTGCTTAGTTTGTATGCGAGGCATGTCTCAGTCTCTTTCCTTTTCTTTGCTTAAGTTATAAATGATAATTTATAGCTTCCCTATTTCTTTTGTTTTGCTTGCCGCTTCTTTTCATATATATATATATATATATATATATATTGCTTAGATGTTATCAAATGGTGATATTACTTAACACTTATAATAATTCATCAGCTTAAAATGTACTTAAACAATTGTCTAACCAGATTTTTCTTTTCTTTGGCTGGGGCCCTATATTGTGAAACCGATAATGGCAGACCCCTTTCAGTTAGACGAGCAGGAGTTAGGTGTGGAGCCTTACCCAGAGGAGGAGCCCGTGGAAGAAGCTGTCGTCTAGTTCCTTTATACTTCAAGTGAGGATGAGTGGTTTTCATTCTATTTTCATTTAAACATTTTAAATGATGTAATAATACAGGTACTATTGACTGTGTATTTGGATTGTATGCTTATATTCTGGGTTCTATTTTTCCTATTTATGCTGTGATACTTGGATGGTTTACATTTCCTTAAATCGCTGTCACACTCTGTTTGTTTACTTATACAGTGACTGTTAGTTTGATTCTATGTTAATCCTTCCCTAATCAGGTGGATTGTGGAGTTTATCCTAATCCAATGATAAGTGAGGGGTTAGCCAGAGTGACACCCCACCCTTAACCTAATCCTTTGGCTGATTAAGGGTGCAGGGCACCACATGGACAAACTTCTTCAACAACCTGTATTCAAAGGACTTGACTTCCCGATCCTAACAAAAGAATGGTTAAGCCTTGTGGAGTCAATTCTAAACCATATTGAATGTCCTGAGTCCATCCGTGTCAATCTTATGACCAATCAACTTCTAGACTTTGTTGGAGATTGGTGGGACGTCACTAGCAGGAAGCTCGAGAAGAAGTGCAAGAGGAAACGTCATTCTGTAATGTTCGATGACTTCCATCTCGCATTTTGTGTTGAGTTCATTAAATAACATTAGTGCTAGTTTAGTTAGTATGATTGTGATCTTTTATCATCTTATGATTTAAATAATTATATGACTTTCTCATATTCTGTCATCATATGTAAATCTTCATCTTTAAGTAATGAAATTTTTGTGGTTGTTAATGGAATGTCAAACTAAATCTTGTTTCATTAATCCAATTTTGAAATCAAGATTTGCCTTGTTAAATCAGGATGAATCCCAGATCAACTCCAACAACTACACCTATTAAGTCTGCCATAGCTTCTAGTAGCTCTACTGATGAAGTATCCCATCTTTGAGGAATGGTCACAGCAATGTTGGAAAACTAAACCCAACAAGCTTTGTCTATCCAAAAGCTAATTTCCATTCACCCCTCATCGTCAACAAATAATCATGCACCAGCTATCCCTGCCAAACATTCATCTCTCTCCTCCCATCATTCTGCTGACAGCCTTCTCCATAGTTTCCTGAGGCTGAGACCTTCTGTTTTCAGTGGAAATCTATCCCCTATGAATACATCCAGTTGGCTGAAGATGGTTGAAAAGAACCTAATTAGTCTGAAGTGCCCAAACTCTGAAGCGATCCGTCTTACTACACATTTGTTCCACAAGAAAGCTGAATTCTAGTGGGACAACATCTAGAATACGCGATTCATCGACTACGACATTGAGGATATTCTGTGGGATGAGTTCATTGAGACATTTAAATCTAAGTTTATCCCTCTGTCTACACAAAATATCATTGAAGATATAATTTTAAGGCTGATACAAGGAAGTTGTTCTACCTCAGACAATGAGATGGAGTTTCAGAGGCTGACTCATTTTACCCCAAAACTTGTTTTATCTGAATCTGCAAGGTGCCATCAGCGGATTGCGTGATGCACTTAAAGATTACGTTGTTCCACTTCGCATTATTAGTTTCTCTGAGCTTATGGAAATAGTGAGAGTGGTGGAGCACCATCAATCAGAAAGGGATCTTAAGCGCAAGATTCATGCAATTCCAACCCGTTACAAAGCCTTCAAGAGGCATAGGCCTCAATCTACTAAGGTCTATCAACTTGAAGCTGTATCTTCTACTGAACCTATCCAAGGCTATAATCGGCCTCATCCCTATGGCAAGTGTAATCACTTTGGCCATATATGTTACACTTGTGGTTGTCCAAGACATTTGTTCTATCATTGCACGCACAAAGAAACCGTGGATGGTGTCCGTATAAATCATTCACAAAGAAACCAAGTCTTTAGAACAACACCTCTAAGCAAGAGAGATCCAAAGTTCCAGTACAGTTTCAAAAATCAGGTGAATAATTATTCTACTGGTCCTACATGAGTATATGCTTTAATATCGCTTCAAGCTACAGAGGATAACAACGTGGTTTTAGATACACATTTTTGAATGTCTCTGAATTAAATTTTTGCACTTTAAATATTGCAATTATTAATGCAATTTGTATGAATATTTCATAAGCACATTTTATTTTAATGACCAACCCTGCAATGTGTTATTTGACACTGGGGCTACTCATTCATTCATCTATGAGTGTTTTGTGAATCTTCTTAGTATGCTTACCTATAAACTAGCTAAGTCATTAAATATTGTACTTCCATCTAGAGCCCAACTCAGTGCTCATAAGTTTTGCGATGTCAAGATTTCATTGAATAATCAGATGTTTGATTCTAAATTAATCGTTCTGCCATTACCCAATTTTGATATCATTCTCAGAATGAATTGGCTTAGTAGTCACAATGTTGTGATAAATTGCCTTAAGAAGGTCACTCTTCGTTCCCAAGGCAAGCCTGCAACTCTCATATGAAAGATTAGTACTCAACTGTCATTAATAAATGCTCTCAAAGCTGAGAAATTAATCAGTAATGGATGTGATGCTTTTCTTGCCACTATAATGGGAGAAGCAAAATAAAGCACCTCTATCTCTGATTGTAAGGTGGTGAAATATTTTGTTGATATATTTTCTGAAGATCTACCAGGAGTACCTCCTCATAGAGAAATAGAGTTCTCTATTGAGTTAATTCCCAGTACTCAACCTATATATAAATCTCCATATAGAATGGCACATAAGGTGTAACAATCCAGGTTGTTACCTAGGTCAATTAAGACTAATCTAATTCTTAAATATGGTTCTAGTACACTAACTAAGTCATTTAGAACTCATCTCTAAGATCTAGGTCAAATCAAGAATTAAATGGATCAAATCTGGATTTCTAGAAAATCCCAAAACCTTAAAAATTGACCTATTTAAATTGACCTCAAATTAAAAATCTGACTTCGCCATTGCATTCACCACCCCCGAATTAGCTAGGGGTATAATTTTGGAGGCATTTGAAAGATGTTGGATTTTTGTCGAATATTTTAATATTATTTAAATACCTGAAAATCCAATAAATAAATACTCATCGAATCGAAAATCTAATCACGCCGTTGCGTTTCTCACCTCTCAATTAGCTAGGTGTGATTTATTGGAAATTTTTGGAATGCATTTACTTAATTAATTCTAATTAATAAAAGATGTTTAAAATTATTTAAATTAATTGACACCATCTGCTTAAACATCTCCTCCACCGTCAAAATAGACGGCACCAATCTAAGCCATTGATTGGGCCGTCATGATCGGACGGTCCAGACCTGTCTTCTTCACGCGATCGCGCGCAGGCCTGCGCGTGTCGCGCAAGCGGGCACGTGGCATTCGCCCGCCGCATACCCTTAGCACCGCCTAAGCTTCCTAGTTAGCCTCATTTATGGTCATTCTGCATCTTCGGGCATGATTCGAAACCATCATGTGCTTCCAAACTCGAACATTAAGTTCTTCGTCCCGAGGCTCGGCATGTTTCCCTGCTTCCATTCAAGTACTTGATTTCCTGTTAAGTTCAATTCAACATCCTCATTTAAACTCTTAAGGCTATCGATTATTGTTGCAATCAAGTGAAGAAGGTTGTTGTAGAAATTAAACAAACTCAGCAGCAATTCAATTTAGTTTAGCTTAATTGATACCATTTCTGTCAGAATGGAATTCGATAGCATAGATAATTACATTTTCAAATTTTGTTTTCTTTTTTGAAAGCTACCCATGATTCAATTTGTTTTGAGAAGCTTGATTTCATAGAATTGCTGCTATAAAGCTCTAAAGCCCTCTAATGGTGAAAAACCTCCGGAGTTAGGGCATCACCCCAGCAAGTGTGTATGCAAGCGAATTCGTGTGCCTCTGGATTGCAGGGTTGAAGAATATCCTCAGAGCTTCCATTTAGCAGGCGTCACGGGCTATGGGATGGACCGTGCGCCGATCCATGGTTTGCTCTAGATCCTTTCCCTCTGTCGTCTATCGGGTAGGGCGTCTTCCGATCCGGGTCGAGTCGGGCTTCTCCCAACCCGCGCCACTTAGGCCGAGCCACGTGGTTCCCTGCATCTGGGTCCCACGGTCCAATGATGAATAAATGGATTGATGATAGGATATTAACTAAACTGTTAATATTAGTGCAATTTAATTAAATAATTAACATAAAACTTTAGCACTTAATAAGTTTTAATCCTGAATTCCAAACATATTAGAATTATATATCATTGGGATCAAAAAATTAAGAGAAACAATTTGGCACTGTCAAATTTCCAATTGGAGGTGTTTATCAAATAGTGACATTAGGACCTCAAAATTAAACCCTAATTATCACAAAACTTCAATTAGTCATATCTTTGTGCGCACTAATCCAAACATACCCAATATGGGTCTCAAAGTGATTAGTAAACCCTAAGGATAAACCTAGTAGTGTTTATTTTTATGTTCGGATTAGTTTTAGACTAATCACATTTAGGACCTAACCTTAATTAGGTCAATTAACCTTAGAACTTTAATTGACCATAACTTAGTCAATTGAACTCCAAATTAGGTAATCCTTATATCAATTTTGATTAGAAAAATCTAATTAACAGTAATATGTAAGAATATTTAGTTACCCTAAAACTTGATTAGTGAATATTAGCAAATCTAATAATCCAAATTAACAATTTAAGTTTCAGAAAACTCTTAGAGTATATTAAAATCTAATGGTATGGTTGGATTAGTGATTTAGTGATTAATTTTGCTAATCACTCACTAATCACCCTAAACCTTAATTGGACCATAACTTAGCCAATTATAGTCCAAATTGAGCCTACCACTAGTCATTGTGATCAGTGTATCACTTGTGATCTATAGCCATTGATTTTACTCAATTTGGACACCAATTGACAAAGTTAAGATTTTTGACCCTTAATTAAGAAATCCTTAATTACCATTCTACCCCTTAAGCTTATATTGGTCATAACTTGGCCAATACTTATCAAAATTCAGCAAATTTAGATTCTATAAAAATCTTAGATAGTAAGTAACAATAAACTGAAAGAAAATTTAGATTCCATAAAGCCAAATTACCAAAATGCCCTTATGAGTTAATTTCATTAATTTGATCTCATAAGGCTTAATAATTACCCAAAATTGGTGTAATTATTGTATAATCTTATATTAAATAGTAAGAAATACTTTACCACTAAAAATTTTGGATTTGGAACCCTAGATCAAAATTTGATCTTTTAAACCCTTAAGTAGGGGCGAAATGGTCATTTTGCCCAAATTTAGGGTCTAGTATTTTAAAACCCTATAATCACTTTCTAAATGATCTATTCAGTAAATAAAATAATTTAGATCATAAATTATGTGAGTTTAATTATTAATTTGATTTGAATCAAAATTCTAATCTTAAATCCTTAAGGAGAATCCTAAGTAAGATTTGAGCATTCCTTCCTTCCTTACTCCTTCTTAGATCCTTCTATAAGACTTATAACATTAGTTAGGATGTATGTCTTAGAGATACTCTTAGTGATTAAGAACCTTAATTCCTATGATTATGAATAGATCTTAGGTTAGAGTTCATCTATTGAGTAAATTGGGTTACTCAATAGATGAAACCTTGAGTATACTAATTTATAGATTTTTCTTAGTTTATTTAATAATTATTTGATCTTTAAATCTTAGAGTTAAGGGTAGAGATCTATCCTAATGAGATTGATTTAATCATTAGGATTTGCCTTAATCTAATCTGTAAGATATGGGCTTTAAACCTTAGATCCTTAGATGAATCTTTGGATTAAGTGATTAAACCCCATATTTGGAGTTTAATTCTTAATCCTTCCATCTTGATTTGGCTAATCAAGACGGGTTTGGGATTCTTAAAATTATCAAAATAGGTCGATGGATTTATTTATTTAACCTATAGTCGTCAGTGATTTAATCAATTAGGACTTTGCCAGTTCTAATTGTTTTCCAACTTATAAGGACGTAAATCTGAGTTACACTCAATAGTAGGACCTGAAGATCCTGAACTTGTGTAACCTAGAGTAAATAGAATGATTAAATTAGATAACAAATGGATATCACATGTGTTCTAATATAGTCTCTTGCTCACTTTGATTTTGATGCTTATTCTTACCTTGTTTTGAACCCTTGTACCTTGTTCACATATATTAGGCATAGAACATTTGATAAGTGTTTCATGTCAACCATGTTTTACATAATAACATTTGCATATGTCATCATTATCAAGTTTAACATTTGATTATTATAATGTAGCCTAATTAGTATGCCTTTTTCATGTACCTAGACTTTAGTACAGACCAAACCTAGACATATGTCAGGCTATGGTGGTATATGTCTGTCTAAAGTGAGTCTAACCAAGTCCTAGGCCTAAAATTGGCTAGGATGGTATATGTTAGACTATAAACTTCATGCCTTACATCCTTTTATACCTTTGTTGGCATTACTAATTTATGCACATTTCTACTTTAAATTATTTATCTTATTTCAGTCATAATGAATTCAGTTTAAATTTACTATTTCAGTTTACATTTCAGTACTTTCTTACTTACTGTTCTTTAGCATTTGCTAGTTTTACTTCTGCTTATAGGATGCTAGTTGTGCTTCTTGTTTATATTTATAAGATGCTAGTTTCACTTTAGTCATTTGATCATTTTACATGTTCATTTACTTATATGTCAATTAGCATAGTCTTGGATTGATCATAAGCATATTTATGATGTATTTTTCTTTCTAGTCACTTATTTTATACTTACCTAACATTGCTGCAGTTGCTTGGAGGAGGTATGTGCTTACTTCCTAGTTGTTTCAGTTATAAATTGTTTGTTTATAACTTTATCTTATTCTTTCTTACGTGTTCTTGCTCCTACTGTGCTTTTATTCTTAATTGTTTATGGTGATATCTAATGAACTTAATAAATTGATTACCCTAAAATGTACTTAGACAATTGTCTAACTAGATTTTTCTTTTGTTGGCTGGGGCCTTATCATTGTGAAACCGATAATGGTAGATTCTGAGCTATTTGAGGTAATAGAACCTTCAGGAGATCTGCCTGTGGAGGAGGAGCGTGTTCCTGAAGATTCTTAGTTTCCTTTCTGTATTTGTGAGGACGAGTGCTTCTTTTCAGTTCTTTTAAACTATTTAAATGTTGTAATAATACAGGATTAAACTTTACTTTCAGCACTTTACTTATTCTATACTCTTGTATTTATATGATGGATGGATGTTGTATGTATGCTTCTGCAATCTGCTTGTCTTTTATTTTTATTTAGTGATAATATCTTTTGAGAAATGACAAAGTCTTTGATTATGATGGGTTAGTATTAGTCACTAACATATTCATAAGCATGGGCCTTATCATTTAGATGACCCCTCCACCGTAATCATGTAAACTCAAGAGTTAACAGGACCACGACGGGGCAAGGCCATCACATAAGGAACTGCAAGAGCTTAATGAACAGTTGCAAGAGCTCTTGAGAAAAGGCTTCATTAGGCCTAGCATGTCTCCTTAGGGAGCCCAATTTTATTTATAAAGAAAAAAGATAGATATATGGGAATATGCATAGATTATCTTGAGTTAAATAAAGTCACTATCAAAAATAAATATCCCTTGCTTAGAATCGATGATCTGTTTGACCAGCTATCTGGAGCTGTCATATTTTCAAAAATTGATTTAAGATCTGGATGTCATCAATTGCGAGTAAAGGATGCCAATGTTGAGAAAATAACTTTCTGTACTCGTTATGGTCATTTTGAATTTCTTATGATGTCTTTTGGACTCACTAATGAACCATCGATATTCATGGACTTGCTGCAGCAAGTTCTTAAGCTGTATTTAGACAAATTCGTTATTGTATTCATCGATGACATTCTCATTTACTCAAACTTTAAAGAATCACGGGGATCATTTAAGGATAGTATTATAATCATTCTGCAATCATCAGTTATATGCCAAGTTTTCCAAATGTGAATTTTGGCTAAAATATGTTGCATTCTTGGATCATTTAGTCGATGTCCAAGATATCCGTGTAGATCAAAAAAAGGTAAGTGCATCCAAGATTGGGTACAGCCCAAGTCAGTTATAGATATTATAAGCTTTTTAGGATTGGTCGGATACTATATAAAGTTTGTTAAATGCTTCTCTCAGATCACCTCACCTTTAACAAAATTGACTCAGAAAGTCATATATTTTGTTTGGAGTCCTGAATGCGAGGAAGCATTCCAAACCTTAAAAGATGCACTCTCTACCGCTCCAGTGCTTGTTCTACCTAAAAAATGTTTGAACTATTAGGTAGACACTGATGCCTCTAAAATTGGTTTAGGTTGTGTATTAATGCAAGTGCTTATGCCTCTCGTCAATTAAAATCTACAAAAAAATTACCCCGTTCATGACCTTGATCTTGCAGCTATAATTTTCACCTTAAAGATTTGGCATCATTACTTATATGAAGTTCAATGCTCTATTTTCACTGATCATCAGAGTTTGAAATATATCTTCACTCAGCGAGAATTGAACTATCGATAGAGAAGGGGGTTAGAGCTCATCAGTGATTATGATCTGTGTATTCAGTATCTTCCAGGTAAAGCAAATGTAATGGCTGATGCTCACAGTCGTTGTGCTACTATATCTGCTATGATTGCTTCAAGTTCATTAGAGAAAGAGTTCGGTAAACTCATAATTTCTCCAATGAGTGGCGATATGCTAAGTTGACTTCTGGTTAATATCAATGTGGAACCCACTTTTCACAGAGCTGTCTCCATCTCGCAAACTAAAGATGAAGACTATCTGATTTTCAAAGTCGACATAGAAAGAGGTTGCTGTCAAGATCTACAGATGTGTAGTAATGTAATCTATTAAGGGAATCATCTGTGGATTCCTATATCCATGCATTGTGAAATTCTAATTGAAGGCCATAATTCTAGATATCATATTCATCCAGGAAATACTAAAATGTACCAAGATTTAAAGCATACTTTTTGGTGGCCCAGTATGAAGAAGAGCATGGCCAATTTCATGGCTAAGTGTTATGCTTGCAATCTGGTGAAGGCCGAGCACCAAAGGCCTGGTGGTCTTCTGCTTCCTTTGGAAATCCCTGAATGGAAATGGTTTGATATCTCAATAGATTTTTTTATGGGATTGCCTCACACAAAATCTGGTGCCAATGCAATTTGGGTTATCGTCGATCGATTAACTAAATCTATGCATTTCATTCCAATCCGTCAGACTTACTTCATTGAGAAGCTCACAAAGCTTTATATTAAAGAGATTATCAGGCTGCACAGTATCCCTAATTCAATAGTATCTGACATAGATAACAGGTTTACTCTTAAGTTCTGGCAAGCAGTGCACCAAGATCTTGGACTACCCTAGCTATGAGTACAACTTTTCATCCTAATACAGATGGTTAAACTAAAAGAATAAATCAAGTTCTTGAAGATTTGCTTAGGCTCTGCATTCTTAATTATGCTGGTTCCTGGGAAGATCATATCCCATTAGGAGAGTTTGCATATAACAACAGTTTTCAAGCTAGTATTAAAATGGCTCCCTATGAGGCCTTATATGACAGAAAGTGCAGTACTCCTCTGGCATGGTCAAAAATACGAAGTGTTCAACTTTATGGATCTGAGTTGGTTGAAGAAACTAATAAGAAATTCATCTGATTTAGCAAAGAATCTGTTTCGCTCAAGATTATCAGAGCAAATATCATGATGCTCATCACCATCCTTTAGAATTCAGCATTGGAGATTCTGCTTATCTAAAAGTATGTTCGATGAAGGGTATTTGCAGATTTGGTGTAGTGGGAAACTCAATCCCCGCTATATTGGACCTTTTGAAATACTAGCCAAGGAGGGATTATCAGCCTACAGGTTGAATCTTTCTGATGACTTTGCTGCCATTCACAATATGTTCCATGTGTTGTCATTAAGAAAATGTCTCAGAGACCCTTCTCATCTCATTCAACTTCCAGAAGTTGAAATTCAGCCGATCTTTCTTATGCCAAAGAACTAGTTAAAATATTTGCTCGGGATCAAAAGCAGCTAAGGAATCGTTTAATTCCAATGGATAAAATTCAATGGAAGAATCGATCATTAGAAAAATCTACTTGGAAAAAAGAAGTGGATATGCATCATAAATATCTATAACTCTTTGCAAACTCAGGTAACTTTTCCTATCTTTTTATTTTCAATTTTCATTCAATATTTCATTTTCATAGTGCTTTCTTCATTTGAATGATGCTGGGGACGATATCGTTCTTAAGTTGGGGAGTCTATAACAACCCTAGTCATTACCATTGCTAAACAAAGCTAATTTAAGCTAAACTAGGCTTGGATTTTCATTCCATTATACTCAATGGGTGATTTAAACCAAATCCTAGGAGTTTGAAATCAATCGGAGCTCATCTGAGCATTTAACAATTTTTGCCTATTTTTGGATCATGAAAATTAACTAAATTAACATGATCTTCAAATTAAAATCTAATTTTATTTTTGAATTCCTCATGCCAAAATCAACTAAAGGTGAATTTTTGGAAATTTTTAAAGCTTATTTGGTTCTAAACTAGATTTAGGAACTTTTTTAGAATTAATTATAATTAATTAAAGAATTTATAATAATTAAAATAAATTATTTTAACTAAAATACTCTATGGGATTTACTATCGGGACTACGACAGATCCGCTGCAGGGTACCGACAGCAGCGCAGTAGCTTAAGCGAAGAAGCCTGCTTGCACGCATCTTGGCGCATCCCATCCAGCGGTGCCCTACCCTGCACCTTGATTTAATCCTAGCTGACGGATCAAGTCATCACATCCAACGACTATCCTTCCATCCACAATTCTGTTTAATCAAAAGCGCATCTGGCTCTCTATCTTTTACTTTCTCAAGATCAGATGGTGAGCGGAATTTCCAGCCCTGTTCACCTAAGTCCCCAGTTCGCACGCCCGACAATTGAGGATCCTTCGTACAATTTGCTACCAGATTGTCCCCCTGCTCTTCTCTACCATATTCTCTTAGACATCTGGATCCTTCCTATTAGTGGCCGAGCTTCCTTGGCAAGTCAAGAGGGTTGAATCCCTCTGAATGGGGTAAGCTGAATAAGCCTCTTGGGTCGAGCCTATGGCCTGGACATCAGCTATGGCTCCTACCCTAACATCTCCCTGAGCCTAATATATACCTCCCCGAATTCTCAGTGAGCACTTCTTACTCACTAAGAACTCTTAATTGCTCTCGGCGATCCCAATTCTCCCAGTCTGCCATCTTCTATGAACTGCTGATAGTGGGTATGGTTTGACATTCAAACCCCCAGGCACCATCAAGGAGTCTGAATACCACAAGTATTCCCATCAAGCCCAACACTGTCACTTCTTAGTAGTTCTTGGTATAGCTTTGTGAAGAGCCACTTAAGTAGTAATAAGTGAAACTCTTAAACATCGAGGCGCCTTTTCAGATAACTGTGGAGTTCCTGATAAGAACTCCAAAGTTAAGCGTGCTTTGGTGGGAACACTCCCAGCATAGGTGACCTGCTAGGAAATTATCTTCTGAGGCCAAAACCGTTAGACCTTTCAGGCAAAACCGTTAGGCCTTTCAGGCCAAAGCGGACAATACCTTGGTGTTAAAAGTTTGGGCTGTTACAAATGATATCAGAGCAAACCATAGGGTGTCAAATAGGAGCTAAGTGTCATATAGGGCAAAGTACCACTTCATATGAGCAGCCTCTTGAACCCATGATGGTTAAGGTGCTACATGATTGTGGGTACCTCTTGAGCCTGTAGTGGTCACCTCTTATTCTATCTACCCAATGAATGTTTCTTGGATCTGTGTGTGGATACTGATGAGGATGTCAGTTACTTAAGTTGGAGAGGTTATGAATACCCACTGAGGTATTAATAAATGAAACTCTTGAACATCGAGGTGCCTTTTCAAATAACGGTGGAGTTCCTGATAAGAACTCTAAAGTTAAGCGTGCTCAGGTGGGAGCACTCCTAGGATGGGTAACCTACTGAGAAGTTATCTTCTGAGGGTAAAATTGTGAGGCCTTTCAGGACAAAACAAATAATACTTTGGTGTTAAGAGTTTGGGTGTTACAAGCTTCTACTCCCACTTATGCCGAGCTAATTTTAGCTCGACTCTTGCCTATATACGCCTTAGATGCTCTGCTAAGACCTCACCCCAATCTATCTGTGAGTAGCAAAGGCACTGGAGGGGACTGGTAATGGACTAGACAGTGTAATCATTGTCTGAGTGTGCACTTCCAGCTGACTGTAATATAGTCGCAAGCCACGTTGAATCCTCGAGTATTCAAATCCCCATTTGATGCTCGATTCCCTCAGAAGGTGATTGTTGTGTCATAGCAATTATTAGGATTGATTTGATCAATCAATTTGATTAAAATTAATCAACTAAGATGTAACTCACGTATGTGTTATGTCATGAGTAGCACCCCAGCGATCCAGACCTTCCCAGAACATCTCGACTCATCCAATTGCTTCGCCCTTAGTTGCTGATAGTGTAGGACTTTAACCTAGGTTGTCACATTCTCTCTGTGAGGATTATTTGATCCTCATAGCTCTGCCCTAGGAGTCGATTAGGCTGAGTAGTATACCATCGATCTGGCGCATCCCAGAGCAGGGTTCAGGGAGGAATCGATGCGCCCTAGCCTCAGGAGCATTTTGCGATTTAAACAAAGTCGCACGGTGGTCTGGAGCTTGCAAATTCTTCAGATCAAGTAACCCAGGAGATCCGGCGTCGGGGACGATGCGTTAGAATAATGCACAGTGCCGGGCTGGGGCAGACCCCGACCCACACATTTTTTTTTTGCTAGGAAATTATCTTCTGAGGGTAAACCATTAGGCCTTTTAAGCAAAATTGTTTGGCCTTTCAGGCCAAAGCGAACAATACATTGGTGTTAAGATTTTGGGCTATTACAAATGATATCAAAGCAAACCATATGGTGTCAAATAGGAGCTAAGTGTCATATAGGGCAAAGTATCACTTCATATGAGCAGCCTCTTGAACCCATGATGGTTAAGGTGCTACATAATTGTGGGTACCTCTTGACCTTTAGTGGTCACCTCTTGTTCTATCTACCCAATGGATGTTTCTTGGATCTGTGTGTGGATACTGATGAGGACGTTAGTTACTTAAGTTGGGGAGATTGTGAAGACCCACTGAAGTAGTAATAAATGAAACTCTTGAACATCGAGGTACCTTTTCAAATAACGGTGGAGTTCCTGATAAGAACTTCAAAGTTAAGCGTGCTCAGGTGGGAGCACTCCTAGGATGGGTGACCTATTGGGAAGTTATCTTCTGAGGGCAAAATCATGATGCCTTTCAGGACAAAGCAGACAATACTTTGGTGTTAAGAGTTTGGGTTGTTAAAAGCTTCTACTCCCACTTATGTCGAGCTAATTTTAGCTCGACTCTTGCCTATATACGCCTTAGATGTTGTGCTAAGACCTCACCCCAATCTATCTATGAGTAGCAAAGGCACTGGAGGGGACTGGTAGTGGACCTGACAGTGTAATCATTGTCTGAGTGTGCACTTCCAGCCGACTGTAATGTAGTCGCAAGCCATGGTAATCTACTGGGAAGTTATCTTCTGAGGGCAAAATCATGAGGCCTTTCAGGACAAAGCAGACAATACTTTGGTGTTAAGAGTTTGGGTTGTTACAAGCTTCTACTCCCACTTATGTCGAGCTAATTTTAGCTCGACTCTTGCCTATATACGCCTTAGATGTTGTGCTAAGACCTCACCCCAATCTATCTATGAGTAGCAAAGGCACTGGAGGGGACTGGTAGTGGACCTGACAGTGTAATCATTGTCTGAGTGTGCACTTCCAGCCGACTGTAATGTAGTCGCAAGCCATGGTAAATCCTCGAGTATTCAAATCCCCATTTGATGCTCGATTCCCTTAGTAGGTGATCGTTGTGTCATAGCAATTATTAGGATTGATCTGATCAATCAATTTGATTGAAATTAATCAACTAAGATGTAACTCACGTATGTGTTATGTCATGAGTAGCACCCCAGCAATCCAGACCTTCTCAGAACATCTCAACTCATCCAATTGCTTCGCCCTTAGTTGCTGATAGTGTAGGACATTAACCTAGGTTGTCACATTCTCTCTGTGAGGATAATTTGATCCTCGTAGCTCTGCCCTAGGATTCGATTAGATGAGTAGTACACCATCAATCTGGCGCATCCCAGAGCAGGGTTCAGGGAGGAATCGATGTGCCCTAGCCTCAGGAGCATTTTGCAATTTAAACAAAGTCGCACTGTGGTCTGGAGCTTGCAAATTCTTCAGATCAAGTAACCCAGGAGATCCGGTGTCAGGGACGATGCGTTAGAATAATGCACATTGCCGGGCTGGGGCAGACCCCGTCCCACGCATTTTTATTTTTGCTACGAAATTATCTTCTGAGGGCAAAACCGTTAGGCCTTTCAGGCCAAAGCGGACAATACCTTGGTGTTAAGAGTTTGGGCTGTTACAAATGATATCAGAGCAAACCATAGGGTGTCAAATAGGAGCTAAGTGTCATATAGGGCAAAGTACCACTTCATATGAGCAGCCTCTTGAACCCATGATGGTTAAGGTGCTACATAATTGTGGGTACCTCTTGAGCCTGTAGTGGTCACCTCTTGTTCTATCTACCCAATGGATGTTTCTTGGATCTGTATGTGGATACTGATGAGGATGTCAGTTACTTAAGTTGGGGAGATTGTGAAGACCCACTGAAGTAGTAATAAATGAAACTCTTGAACATCGAGGTGTCTTTTCAAATAACGGTTGAGTTCTTGATAAGAACTTCAAAGTTAAGCATGCTCAGGTGGGAGCACTCCTAGGATGGGTGACCTACTGGGAAGTTATCTTCTGAGGAAAAAATTATAAGGCCTTTCAAGACAAAGCGGACAATACTTTGGTGTTAAAAGTTTGGGCTGTTACAAGCTTCTACTCCCACTTATGCCGAGCTAATTTTAGCACCACTCTTGCCTATATACGCCTTAGATGTTGTGCTAAGACCTCACCCCAATCTATCTGTGAGTAGCAAAGGCACTGGAGGGGACTGGTAGTGGACTAGACAGTGTAATCATTATCTGAGTGTGCACTTCCAGCCAACTGTAATGTAGTCGCAAGCCACGGTGAATCCTCGAGTATTCAAATCCCCATTTGATGCTCGATTCCCTCAGTAAGTGATTGTTGTGTCATAGCAATTATTAGGTTTGATCTGATCAATTGATTTGATTAAAATTAATCAATTAAGATGTAACTCACATATGTGTTATGTCATGAGTAGCACCCCAGCGATCCAGACCTTCTCAGAACATCTCGACTCATCCAATTGCTTCGCCCTTAGTTGCTGATAGTGTAGGACTTTAACCTAGGTTGTCACATTCTCTCTGTGAGGATGATTTGATCCTCATAGCTCTGCCCTAGGAGTCGATTAGGCCGAGTAGTACACCATCGATCTGGCGCATCCCAGAGCAGGGTTCAGGGAGGAATCGATGCGCCCTAGCCTCAAGAGCATTTTGCGATGTAAACAAAGTCGCACGATAGTCTGGAGCTTGTAAATTCTTCAGATCAAGTAATCCAAGAGATCCGGCATCGGGGATTTTGCGTTAGAATAATGCACAGTGCCGGGCCGGGGCTGACCCCGACCCACGCATTTTTGTTTTTGGGCGAAGAAATAATAAAGGATTTTTTGGAATAACTTTTCTGAAGGAAATTAATTCAGAAAATCAAATTCTATAGTTTAATTAATCCATTTATTTTTATTTAAATTAATTGAATAATTTTGGCTATACTTACCCAAATGGTATGATCTAATATACAATTTTAATCAAAAAATCATATGGAACAAAATTATGCAATAAAATTTTAGATCCAATGCTTTGATTTTTTTGATTTAGCCTAATCTTTCTCTAATCTTAATTAGTGAATAAATAATTTGTTAAATGTCCAAATTCCATGATTAAGGTCTCTGATTATTCATAAGACAAAGAAAAATTTAATTTGGCCTTTAAAAATAATTTTAGAGTTCTAAATCTGTTAATCACCTTTTAATCTCCCTAAATTTTAATTAATGATTAATGGCTTAATTAATCCTCTGATTCTGATAAACCAAGTTCCTATTATCTTCTTAAATGTAGTAGAGCTTGTCTATGTGTTTAGATTCCCATTTTAAACCCAAATTTCCTTAATTACTTTTCTTAATCTTAAAAAGTGATTAATGCTAATTAATCTAATCTTAAGTTCAAACTTAAACTTAAGTGCCGCATTTCTCTTATTAGTAAATTCTAAACCTATTATAACTAATTAGAATCAATTTGGATCCTTTAATCTTAAAATTCCAATTTTAGCCTTAAGAGGGGTATTTTTGTCATTTGACCAAAAGATTGTTTAAGAACTCTTAAACCATATAAATGTCATTAATATGCTTTTAATCAGTAATGTAATATATTAAGATCATTCATTTAGCTTTTATACCTAATTAATTGATTAAGCTTAACTCTTTTTAAATTTTCTCTTAAGTACATCATAAGCTCTTAAGGTGATCTTAGACCCTTCCCTTAATCTTAAATAATAATATTTAATCTTATGAAACTAGTCTTAAGTGCTTTATCAAACTAATCATAATAATTATTCTTAAGAAAGTGTCTTAATGAAAACTCTAATCAAAACTGAAAATCTTAATGTGGTGCCCTGCCCCCAAAAGACGGCATGCCACTCTGGCAAATCTCTCGCTTATCATTGGATTATGTATAATCCACAATCCACTAATAAGGGAAGGACGTGCCCAGAATATATGCAAAGAGATCAATCATTAAGTAAATATAAATACAGAGTGCGGAAGCAAGGAAAAGTAAAACATAAGTTCATTTTACCATAATATAAGTAAGGAATAGAATACACGCATCTCACAATAATAAGTACAAAAAAAAGAAACACAGTCACAGATACTTATATTATTATAATATTTTCAAATGGTTTTAAGAAATAAAGACTAAATCACTCATCCTTACTGGAATATAAAAATGAAAAGATAGCTCTTCTACTGTTCTTCTGCTCCACTTACTGCTTCTCCAAATAAGGCTCCTCCTCAAGTGCAATCTCCTCAAAATGATCTGATTCTGACATTATCAATTTCACAATGCTAGGGATCCAGCCAAAAAAAAAATTTATTAAACATATTGTCTAAATATATTTTAGGCTGATATTTATTTCATGAATTTATTAATGTCACCATTTACTTAGACTACGCAAAACCATATTACTATAGGAGCAGTAAGCATACAAATGAAAGTGATAAGTTATAAATAACAGCATTTATAACTAAGCAACTATGAGGCAAAAGACATACCTCAATAACAAGCTAAGACAATGCTAGGCATACATATATAAATACAATAAGAAAGTACTGGAAGAAAAGACTAATCCTAAATATACTGATAATCATATGACATATGCAAGTTATAAACAAATAATCTGACTATGATATGTATAGTAAGCAATAACAAAAATTAGCATCATATAAGTAAGTTAGCGGGTAAAGTAAAGCTCACTAAAGTAAATGCTATAGTAAAATAATAAATAATAAATAAGTATGTATAGACTTTCATATCAGAATTATTGGCCAATCGGGCCATAGTAAATTCCCATATACTTTCTGATCTAGGGCAGAACAGAAATTCCCATAACCTTTCTGGGCTAGGGAAGAACAGAACAGCAGGACTGAGAAAGCAATAAATACAAATACAATAAATTTTAGTTATTTTACTTTTGCTCCTCTGGACACATCCAGAAGAAGCTGAGTCAAGCACGTCTGCAAGACTATATGGGTTCCAACTTAACAATACACTTCTCAATAAGTAAAATTAAGTAATCCTTACCTTACCCCTATCCATTAGAGTAAATATGCACCAGAACCTACCAGAAAATAATTAAACCCAATGCAAGTGTTTTCCTAATTATTCTAAGTTTTCATTTCATGTAATAATATTGTCTTATATGTCATGTTCAAGGTAATGGCACAAAATACTATGAATGCAAAAGCACAAATAAAACAAATGTGAGCAAGGGACTCTACTACACAATGTGACATCATTTGTTATCTAATTAACCATTCTAACGATTCTAAATTACATAACTTCGAAGCACAGCCTTATAAGGTTTTAGGACTCAATAGGTCATAATTTAGTTCAATCAAAATTGATTATAAATTAAGAAATAAATCATCTTATCCTAATTGATGAATTTATACATTCTAAGCTAAGATTTGATCAAGATCTACTAAATTAAGGATTATGAATTAAACACCATGAATTGGAGTTAATCACATAATCTAAACGTAAAGTTAAGATCTAAGGTTCAATTTAAATGTGAACTAATAATTAAGGTAAATTCTATGAAGTAAAATCAAGCTTAATAGAATAAATCTCTTATTCTTAATCTAAAGTTGAAAGATAAAATAATCATGATTAAAGTATAAAAATCTAGAAACTAAAAAAACTAAGATTCTATTTATTGAATAACTCACTTTATTTAATGAATGAAATCTAATATAGTATATATTCCTATTCCTAAGGAAAAGATCCTAAAGTGAGGTGAAGGTTCCTAATGAGCTCCTAAGAAAAAATAACTTTGTAAAATTTTAGGAGTTGATGGAAATTTATATAAGTTATTTGTACTTGCTATTTTTGTTCATTAAAAAGAGTTAAGGATGGATTTTAGCTAAGTAAGGTGCATTATCCTTATGGATTTTTAAGCCATTAATTAGGAATTTTATCAAATTATTCAAATTATGATATTTAAGACTTAAATTGATTCTAAATCAGTTTTATTACTTATTTTATTGATCTAATTGATATTTTAGAGGCTAAGGGCACTTAATCTAAATTTTGGATAAAATAACTATTTTGCCCTACTTAAGGGTCTAAAATGCCATTCATTGATTTAGTATTCCAAATTAGGTTTTCTTAATACCTACTAATTATTTACTATTTAACATGAAGATAGACAGTAAGTTTACTAAATTTGGATAAGGATTAAGTCCTACAAGTCAAAATTAAGAATTTTAACCTAAAGGGCATTTTGGTAATTAGTCAAACTAATGATCCAACATCAAAACTAATACTATCAGAGCAAACTAGACACTCTCCTGAATAAAATGAGACCCATATTAGCTAGGTTTGGGTCACTATGTACAAAGTTATGACTAAGAGAAGTTGTGTGGATGTCCTAAAATGTCACATGATAAATAGATATCCTACATGAAAATTAATGCTACCAGATTATACTTCTTATTTTTTTGAGCAAAATGAGATATATATTTACTATTTTTGACTTATAGTTTAAGAATTGTGAATATTTAAAGTTCTGCATTTAATTTAATTCCAATTAAATTAAATTGACCTTACTATTTGAATTAAATTCATTTAATCTATTTAAATTAAATCAAACAGCACTGCGGGGCCTACGGCGAGACGCGTGGCAGCCACGAATGTGCCGAATAGAGTGACAGGTTCCACTTAACAGAGATTAGCCGATGTGAAGGAACCGCGCAAACACGCGCCAGCGTACAGTTGGAAGAGGGGTGACGGTAGGGCCCACACGGCGTCATCAGGGCTGACCACAGGACCCACACCTGCGCCCCCTGATGGGGGATGCCATGTGGCAATCAGGGAGCTCGCCAGCGCATCCTGGCCAAACCCCATGACTATGCGTGTGTGGCAGAGGAAGGGCAATTCCGGCCCTTTCGTCGTGGGTTGGGTCTAACCCGACCCGATACCAGTTCTCTGTCTTGTACGAGATGGGGGAACTAGGGTTTCAGCAATAAAGACCCTCCCGATGTTAAAGGAAGGTGACTTGCACGCCAACCGGTCGGTCCAGACATGCTCTATCCAATGGTGACCGATCCAGCACCAGTGAGGACCTAGGTCGCGAGCAAATTGAAACCCTAGGTGACTAGGATCGACCGAAGGTCCAATGGTTTTAACTGTGGATGACCAATCAACTTAGGTCTATTAAGCGCCTCTAACAACAATGAGACCCGATTGATCTTCAATCATAAGTGTGGAATAAGGTTTCGAAAGTAAAACAGACATAATACATTAAGGAAGGCGGGGTTATCAAAGGTCCTGGAATGGACGACAGAGGCAATTAGGGTTCAAGCTTCTTCCGCGACTGCTATCTCTCAGAATTTGGTCGTGCACGCAGATGGGGAGTCCAAGGAAGGTTAACTATAACTCGGCGAAGCTCGCGAGGTTCTGAGGGCCACTGGTTGGCCGCAGCCTTCGGCGAGACGCCACATGGTGAGCGGGTAGCGGTGTCTGGGAAGGTGAGTCCCAAGTCATTCGATCGGGCTAATCGAACGGCTCAAATTTGATAAAAATGGGGTTAACAGCGCAGACGAGACTAACAGCAAGCAACATTGCCGTTAATAATAAAATATTAATATTTAATAAATCTTGATTGTTTTTAAATTAAAATTAAATGATTAGATGCATTCAGAAAAATCCCAAATATTCACTCTTAGCTAATTGAGGGGTGAGGAACGCAACGGCGAGGTTGGATTTCAATTTCAATGAGTATTTTATTTTTCTAATTTCTGGGGTATTTAAATATTATTAAAATATTCGACAAATTTTTGATGACTTTCGTTGCCACCAAAACATCACCCCTAGCTAAATTGGGGGCAATGAGCACAATGGCAAAGTTCAATTTTTGATCTGAGGTCAAAATAATTAGGTCAATTTTCAAGGTTCCTGAAATTCCCAGAATCATAATTTGATCCATTTGACCTTTTATTTGGACTAAAACTTCAGGGTGAGGTCCTAATGACTATTTAGGAGTGATTAAATCAAAATTAAGACTTAGTTTAGTCCTAATCGACCAGGATAATAACTTGGGTTATTATAGACTCGCCCACTTAAAAATGATGTCGTCCTCGACATCACTTAAGTAGGAAGAAAAAGCATGATTGAGTTTGATAAAGCAAAATTTAAGGAAATGTTAGGATTCTCCATTTAGAATTCCATGACTTAAGATTTAAGGTTAGACCTTCATAATCTAACCTCACAGTTAAGCTCAAGGAATGTTAACCAACTAAGTGATAACCATCACTTTAGTAAAGATGGCAAGAAAAGCTAACATTCAACCAGGTTGAATGTGACTTTTTGGGATTAAAGATTAAATACTAAATCATAACATATGACTCAGCACTATGGGATAGGACTATCACTTAGTAGGTGACATCACACACTAAGCATAGGATAGATTAAGGATCAATGATCCTAAATATTTTACACTTAAGAGTCTTAGGCAAAATAATTAAGTCATTACAAGACTTAACCAAGGTTAAGGGATGCTAATGATTTTAGTTCAGTGAATTAGAATCTAAAGATTTGGCATCAAAGAACTAGAGTTCTTTGACTACTTACTCTAATAGGATCTAGGATTGGAAACTAGCTAAATGACCACTTATTAGACTAAGTCCAATACTGAGGCCAAGGGATTTATCGTCAAATCCCACTTAGGGAATATGATCGAGCTGAACTAATTACATGAATTAGCCCAAATTGGGTTTTGAGTTAGCAAGAGACATCCATCTCTTATTAAGGGTTTCACAAAGGCAAAAAGGATCAATATCCCATTATAATACATGGCCCAACATGATGACTTAATACCAAAGATTTAAGAGTTTACTAAAAAGGCCAATAACACAAGTCATAAATTATGGCTTGGTTAAGGAACTCACTTAACCATAAGGATAAGTACTAGGAAGCTTAATGGGGACTTAAGCTACAGCCATAAGTCATAACCTATGACTTAGGTCAAAGGCTCTAGAACTAAGCGCTAAGATCTAAGTCACCGGATGTGGCTCAGATCATTAAGGACTTAAAGGTTAAACTTAACCTAGTTTGAAGGAGAGCTCATTCCAAGGGAATGTATAACAATGCTTGAGTCACATCATGACCTAGGCACATTTTTAAAGGTTGAACTCAAGCTACTTAAGAAAAAAAATTTCTTATTCTGTGGGAATAAGATCTTCCATAACCCGACCATTACTATTAAGTGACACTTCTCACTTAAGGAAGATTATACTAAGGAAAAGAGAATTAGCATCCTATTGAGATGGACAAAAGGAGATACAAGGCTATCTCATTAAGCCATCATAAGTGACTTAACTAAGAAGGTTCCTAAGAATAACTAAAAATTTTAATTCAAGAACTTGATGACTTACGGGGAGGTCAAATTTCCAAAGAACAAAGATTCTTTGACTTAAAAAGGATTCTATAGCTAAAAGCTAGCTAGCACACCATCATTAGACCGAGTCTATTGAGGCAAGTTTTACTATAATCTATACTTATGAGTTTACAGATATATGTTAAAATAATCTATCCATGAAGCAACCTCATGCTAGGAAAGGCTAGGATGAACCACCCATAAGGTCAATCCAAGCCAAGGTTCCTGTCATTGACAAGGTACTCAACCTTGCCTGGGGAGTACTACTAAGTTAGAGAGGGTGATTACCAATCTTGGATAGTTAACCTCAAGGGAGAAGGAAGTTCAATGCATCAAGTCACATATTATGACTCAATGCCGAAGGGTTGAAAGAACTCACAATGAATCAAGACGATGAGTATCTCATCCAATTAAGATGATATACTGGAACACATATCATAACGCTACTATCAAGTCACAAACTATGACTTGATCAATTAAAGCCCTAAGGTGACAATTTTCCACTCCTAAAGACATGGAGACATTCACCCCAAATGGAACGATGTGTTAGAAATATAAGGGAATGCTAAGCTAGTATTTTAAGTCATAATTGTGACCTACCCAATAGATTCATGGGTTTACTAAATAAATCCACTTAAGGAGTGAGAAGCTATTTATCCAATTGGATAAGCCACAACTCAAAAGATGAACTATTATTATAAGTCACAAAAGCATGACTTAGAATTTAAGGTTTAATTAATTAAGCTAGGAAGTAGTAATTGTTCAATCAATAATGTGGTGTCCTAACGCAGGATTAGATTCACAAGCAAGATTAAAGGGCGAATATGAAAAAATTACTAATTGAAATTGCACAAAATAATTATAAAACTTAAATGTTGAAATAATTATGTGATCAAGCATGTGTACTTGAGACATCATTGTTGCCTCTGGCCACACTTAGTAGTGCGAGGGTGTAGGCTCTTGCAAGCCTAACAGGCACATTACTGCATATTCATTTTTGTGGAGATCTAGTTGAGATGGGTCAAGGTGTGTTGGCCACTTTCCTCTTTCAATCTGGTGTTGTAGCTCGAGGGTGCCTAAAACGATCAATGCGAGTACCGTCACGGTCTTATTGTATGTGCAATATTGGAAGTAGTGATCCTGTCGGTCACAAGTATAGCAGTATCCAATGCCATGGTAACACTTCCCATCATAATGGGTCTTTGTATAGCCGTTTTATTGGCCATTAGGTGGGGCTACTGATGACAGAAGAGGATTCTGATTGGCGAGTGCAATTATTACTCTCTCCATTTCCTCGAATAGCTTGGTCTGAGTGTCAACCAGGATCCGTATTACCTCCAACAGTGTGGTGGCCTCAGTTGAGGAGCTGCTTGATATAACCGAAGAGGGGGACGATCCAGGATTCATAGTTTTAACTGAGTTTGCAAAGTGATATGATATCAGGATCTAAGAAGAATTAAATTAGACTAATTTCATTTTATTGATCATACTAGATAAAACGCTTGATGAAAAAGGTACAGTGGGTAGTCATTTGCTAAAATACTTATCTAATATAGTCCATCAAAGGTGAGATGAAAGTTAAGGTAGGTATCATCACAAGCTTCTCTTCTTCATAATACATTCCATTGGATTTCCACCTCAGCTTGTGGAAGAGAAGGCACTAGTGAAATATAAGCCAAAGGCACTAAGTGAAGAGTTTTGGTGGCGTGATATAATGGATGGTCTTTCAATTTAGTACTTTTAATTTAGATAATATCTACTAAAGCTCTCATGGTTCAACCAGAGTGTTAGTCTCTCTAGAGGAATTTCATATATACAATAAGAAACTACTTGAAGAAAACACTGGTCCTAAACATGTTGATAATTATACAACATATGCAGGTTATAAATAAATAATCTAATTGTGATATATATAGTAAAAAGTAATAGAAACTAGCATCCTATAAGTAAGTAAGCAGGTAAAGTAAAGCTGGCTGAAGTAAATGCCATAGCAAAATAGTAAATAATAAACAGGAATGTACAGACTGTCATATCAGAATCATTGGCCAATCGAGCCATAGTAAATTCCCTTAACCTTTCTGGACTAGGGCAGAACATAAATTCCCATAGTCTTTCTGGGCTAGGGTAAAATAGAATAGCAGAATTGAGGATGCAATAAATACAAATGCAATAACTTTTAGTTATTTTACTTTTGCTCCTGTAGACACATCTAGAAGAAGCTGAGGAGTCAAGCATGTCTGCAAGACTATACAGGTTCCAACTCAACAATACATTTCTCAATGAGTAATGTTAAGTAATCCTTATTTCTCCTTACCCTTATCCATTATGATAAATATACACCATAACCTACCAAAAAATAACTGAACCCAATGCAAGTGTTATCCTAATTATTCTAAATTTTCAATTTATGCAATAATGTTGTCTTATGTGTCTTGTTCAAGGTAATGGCACAAAAAATAAAGAATGAGAAAGCACAAATAAAATGAATGTGAGCAAGGAACTCTACTACATAAGGTGACATCATTTGTTATCTAATTAACCATTATAATTATTCTAAGTTATACAACTTAAAATCATGACCTTATAAGGTTAAAAATAATTAAGAATAGCTATGTCCTAATTTAGTTCAATCGAAATCGACTATAAGTTAAGAAATAAATCATCACGTCCTAATTGATGAATTTAGATATTCTGAGCTAAGATCTGATCAAGATCTACTAACTATGGATTATGAATTAAATATCATGAATTAGAGTTAATCACATAATCCAAAAGTAAAGCTTAAAATCTATAGTTCAATTTAAATGTGAACTAATAATTGAGGCAAATTTTATTAAGTAAAATCAAGCTTAATAGAATGAATCTATTATTCTTAATCTAAAGTTAAAAGATAAAATAAATATAATTAAAGTATAAAAATCTAGAAACTAATAAAATCAAGGTTCCATTCATTAAATAACACACTTTATTCAATGAATAAAATCTAATATAGTATATATTCATATTCCTAAGGAAAAGATCCTAAAGTGAGGTAAAGGTTCCTAATGAGCTCCTAAGGAAAAATAACTTAGCAAAATTTTAGGAGCTGATGGAAATTAATATAAGTTATATGTACTTGTTATTTTTGTTTATTAAAAAGAGTTAATGATGGATTTTGGCTAAGTAAGGTGCATTATCCTTACTTAAGGATTTTCGAGCTATTAACAATGATTTTTATCAAATTATTCAAATTATGAGATTTAAAACTTAAATTGACTCTAAATTAGTTTTATTACTAATTTTACTGATTTAATTGATATTTAGAGGCAAAGAGCACTTAACTTAAATTTGGGCAAAATTACTATTTTGCCCCTACTTAGTGGTCTAAAATGTCATTTTTTGATTTAGGGTTCCAAATTAAATTTTTTTGATACCTACTAATTTCTTATTGTCTAACATAAAGATAAATAATAAGTTTACTAAATTTGGATAAGGATTAAGTCCTACATGTCTAAATTAAGAATTTTAACTAAAAGGACATTTTGGTATTTTCACATAGTGAAGTTAAGAATATTATTCAGTTTAGTGTTGGCTATTATCTAAGGATTCTATAGAGTCTAAGAACACTGAATTATGATGAATATTAATTAAGTTATGGCCAATTCAAGTTTATGGGCAATTATGTAATTTCTAAGTTTAAGAGGGGTCAAAAATTTAACTTTTCTATTTGATGTCCAAATTCAGTAAACTTGGTGGCTATAGCTTTCATATATCACATTGAGTACTTTAATTGAGAGTAGACCCAAATTGGATCTCAATTGGCCAAGTGATGACCTAAATAGGGTTAGGAGTAATTAAGGTAAAGTAGGGTTTCTCGTGATCAAAAACCTAATTTTATTTCAATTTGTTGTAGGTTATGATTTTTTTGATCTAAATGGCATATTGGATGACCTAATTTAGAGTCCATTTGACTAGATTATGGCCAAAATAATTTCTAGGTCATTAAGGGTCAATAAGGAAGGTCCTAAAAGTGATTAGTCAAACTGATGATCCAACAGCAAAACTAATACTGTTAGAGCAAACTAGACACTCTCTTGAATAAAATAAGACCCATATTAGCTAGGTTTGAGTCACTAGGTACAATGTTATGTCTAAGTCAAGTTGTGTGAATGTCCTAAAATATCACTATATTAAATAGGTGCCCTACAAGAAAATTAATTTTACCAAATTATTCCTCTCATTTTTTTGAGCAAAATAAAATATATATTTGTTATATTTGAACTTATGGTTTAATAGTTGTGAATATTTAAAGTTCTTCATTTAATTTAATTCCATTTGAATTAAATTAACCTTACTATTCGAATTGAATGCATTTAATCTATTTAAATTAAATCAAACTGTGCTACGTTGCCTACTATGACACATGGAAACCACTGATTTGTCGAACTGAGCGGTGAGTCCCACTTAATAGAGATTAGCCGACAAATCGGGACCATGCGGACACGCATCAGCGTGCAGTTGGAAGAGGGGTGACAGCAGGGCCCACATGGCATCATCAAGGCTGACAAATCATAAATCACAAATGGTCTACAAAGTTAGAAAATCTTTAATAGTTTAAGGCATTAAAAATAAATATCTTATTTGCAGTTTAACCTAGTGATAGCCTATAAGAAGGGAACACATTATAAGGTAGAAGACTGTGAATGTGTTTGTGAATTAAGTGAAAATATTTAAGACTGGGAATGATGTTGACTAATTGGGAGTAATACCAAACCTATTGAGTTTAAGTTCTACATCAAGGAAGGATTTGTGCACATACTAATAAAATTTGACCAATTGTAGTGGGTCAAAAAAGGTTACTCATCAAACTTTTTTGATATTTTAATGTTTTGAAGACTATGTTTATACTAAAGATATATATTTATTTTCCAACAATGAAGGAGGATGCTTCACAAATCATTATATAACACATTTATGATAACAAATAAATCGTAAATACCTTATAATCCATTATAGTGTTAACCTAAATTTTAAAGAGTGCTTTAATAAACTTCATTCTTTCAAGTCATTCGAACATGAATTAACAAAGAATTTGTTTTTATAGACAGGTATTTTAAATGAATTATTCTTATGTCATGCTAAAAATTAGTCATGGGAGAATGAGCTATCTGAAGTTTCTTTATGCACAATTTCCTTATTTTGTACTACATTAGCTAGTCTTCTCTTACCATGACTCATGCGTCTTGATCATAATTTGAACAAGTCTATAAAATATAATAAATATTATCTTAAGATAAGTATTGTGTTCTATACAAAGATCGATGGGCAAATGGAAGCCCTCAATCTGATAATCATCTGAATTATAAATGGATTATACCACACCGAGTAAAACAATTATAATGAAAGAATGAAAAACCTAATTTCATTTAATTAGGTAGTTCATTGATAACCATTAGTAATATCATTTAAAGTTTGGTTGGGCCATCTACCAACTACCTTGAATAATTTATAACTCTTTGCTGACACTTGTAAAGGTTGTCAACTAATAATAAAAGTCGATTAAGCTATAAAATATTTAGAAAAGATTAAGAAGATGCACTCAAAGGTTACCGAGAAACTTAGTGTGACTCATCATTAGTATAAAGCTTAGCATGGCAGACACAATGTAGAAACTATCTCTTATATCTAAGACTTAATATGGCTATATTTCTAGAATTATTAATGTTAAGGATAACAAAAAGCTTCAACAACTCAGTACAGACTAGTTCAAGTTCTTAAGAAGACAAGTGACAACCCTTATCAGATTGAATTATTAGCACACATTTAGATGTATTTTGTGATTAACAAAGAAAAAGCTATCCGAGCCATCCATAGTTTGATGAAGATGTTGAGGAAGTTTTACTATCAATGGATGAGCTATAAATGGGAAGATTGGAGACATCACTAACTTAAAGCACATAGAATTATCCAATGTTCAATTTAAAAGGTCAACCCATGTGTCCCACGTGATACCCTAAAATTGTGTCACTCATAGCTTTTAAGGAATGCTACATTCTTTGAGGCATGAAGAATACTCTTGGTAAGCTAGAAGATAATTGTAAGAACAATAGGACATGCAATAGGCTGCTCATTCCTTAGATATTGCATTCATGATTCTTTTGTGCTTTCTTGGAATTCATAGTTCACTTGACTAGTTTGAAGCTATTGCAATCTTGTATTTTATATGTTTAATAGGAAACATAGTGTTATTTCATTTGTATTTATGTTAATTGTCAACATGTTCTAAGCTGTAACTTTCACTATTGCAATCTAATCCTCTCACTCTATTCTTAGAGTCGAGATTGTGGATCGATAAAGTTAATCAACAGAATTATGAAATAGCCAACAAATCAATATGCAAATTCTTAAAACATTAAGATGTAAGAAATTGTTAGAGAAGAAAGTGTGACTTTCATGTCTAGTTGGTGTGAGGAGTATAATCCCCTTGTAATTAGAACTTGAGATGAGGTTTAAGGCTTACAAAGAAAACCTTGAACTTCAATCAAATTTTCATGGTTTAACCTAAGGCTCATCAATATTACATGTACCAAAGTTTGGCATATGCAATAAAATGACTGAAGTACCTAGTTCCTCGGAGAGAAGCATTTAAACTAAAGAATTTTATCGGAATGAGTTTAGAGTGAAGACATTATACACTATTTTCTCTGCTTATTCTCGGTTGAAATCATGTCCCAGTAATTATGCATGCATCGTACTGTCTGAAACTAGGTCAAGAAATATTAGTTTCAACCAATATGACATGATAATCGATCCCCAAGTCACTGTCGTGTGATAGTTTTCATAGGGCTAAGCCAAGTTGATTTAGTATAAAAGAAAATGTGTTGTCTCATCATATAGTATTTCGATGTCTTCCTTAAGCATAAGGCTGGTGAAAGATTAACTTAATATTATAATCATAGAAACAAAACAAATGAATAAACAAATAAGCTCATGGGGCTTCATCAATTAATCCAGATGGTGCTATAAAAAATTTTAAATTTATACTTTTTTCATCTTTAAAAAATATTCGACCACCGGTTTGAACCAATAGTTTGAGGTGAGCTTATACTTCCCTCTAAATTTAGAAGGCTAGTCAAGAGTTTATATAATAAAGAGCTATTTTGAATATGGGGAAGGAGTTAAGAGAAATGCTTTTGAGATTTGTATTGACAGCAAAGAGTATTATGATGCAATAACAGAGTTTAGCTATTATTTATTTTAGCTCAAATGCACATTGTGCTTTTTTATAGTTTCTTTTAGTTGTTTCACATTGCAAATATTTAATAAAGTTATTTGGCTTCAAACTTTGCCCTCAAAGAATGTTGTTAATTAGGATTTAGTAAGAAAAAAATAATGTTATATTACTTGAGAATTATTTAGGAACTCTCTTAGAGCAGTGTAGCATTTTCCGTTTGTGATTGCTGTCAACATAGCTTAAACACGCACAAGGAGCACATGCTTTTGATATTTGACGACTTCTTATGGTCAATTTTGCAGTTTTAATAAATTAAATATTGTATTTGTCTGTTTAGCATTATTTGTGGACATTAAACTCTATTAGAAATTTGTAATGAAAAATACTATTTAGATTTGTTGATGTGGCACTTAAAACTATTCATACAATTAGATTTAGATATAAATTCATAATTGTTTATTTATTTATATTAAAATAATATAAATATTATTTTTAAAATTTGTATTGAAATGATATCTAAATCTAATTGAATAAGTTTTTTTGAGTCCCACATCAACGAGTCTAAATAACATTTCTCATTAAAAATATATGTATTAAACGGTTATTGATATATGTTTAACTTTTATATATATATATATATATATATATATATAATGGGTGCATGTATGCATATAATATGATTTTGTTTTAAAATTTAAAGTGAATGTCACTTTGCGTCATTAATGGGAAACACTATAGTTGTCACAGCTCTACTCCTCAAACGACTCTTATATGTGGCGCAAATTTATTATATATTTGCTCAATTGATTTTGCAGTTCTTCTGGTGTGCCCTCGTTATTGCGCCTTAGCTGCAATCCCTCACAAATCATTCGCCTTAGCTGCAATAACATGATCGTGGTAGGGGTCGAGGGTGTGGGCACTAGTGCACTTCGAGGGTGTGAACGTCAGTTCAATTCGCCATAGCGCGTCACAACGCTCGTCCGCCAAAGACTAAAAGTGCTACAGCGCGGCACAATGCCAGACAGATCGAAACCTTGACGCTATAGCGCGTCGTTGCGTGCGTTGGAATATTGTCTTGGAAACCTGATCCAAGTCAGTATTGGGAAGACTAGAAACTTCAATTTCTCTATTTTCCCACAGTAAAAATTAATTGCAAACAATCAATGCCTTCAATTCCAAAAAGAATAAAAAAATAATATTTTATTAACCACCAATTTTCAAGAAGTGACTGATGCTTGGATGAGAGAAAAGCTGAAGAAGATATTATAAAAGGCAAGAAAAAATGCTTAATCAAGATTTTGAATTTTCAGTTTGAAGAAAACATTGGAGGAGAAACTCTAATTAAGGGGGAAGAAAGGTTGTGATGTAGTACATCTTAAGAATATTATTAAAGGCTCAATAATAAGAATCATGGCTAAAATTCAATGGAAGAATTTGAAGATATTTACAATCACAAGAGCCTAATCAAAAGCTCAATAAATAGCCCAAATATTGGGCTTACCATTTGCATTTTGTTTTTATTAATATTATATTTTTTTTATTTATTAAAGAATATATTTGGCCAGCCCTATTATGAGAAAAATATTTAATGTAAATAATTAGAGTTGCTCCCTCACTAATTACAAATTATCCATCTTTCCCTCCATATTTTCCCTCCAAAGTTTATAGGGAAAGAGACTTATAGTACCTACAAATATGAGTTGAAATATAATGTAATAAAGTAACTTGAATAAAAAAAATTTGTGATGAATAACTCTCATATTACTTGGTACTTGGTGGTGTCAAGTTTATTACTTATCTTTGATGAGTTATGTTGTTATCTTATTTATATTTTATTTTATAACTATACTCTTATTCTCATAACCTTAAACCATCCACACATCTTCTCCAACATCTTAAGTATCCTTTAAAATTATTAAATAATTATCTAATCTCTCAAACACACTCCAAAATCCACCACAATCTCCACAGCCAAATCTGAAAAAAATAGACATAGTCTTCTTCCGTACCCCTCGACACCCATCTAAACAACATCAAACATAGCCATCTCCTCCAGATCTAAACTACACATCTTATGCTACCCATATTAATTTATTTTTAGCCCTTTAACCTTCTAAAACCCCACCTATAAAAATGATATTTTGAATCAGCTCAAACTAGGCTCAATCTGAACTAGTCTTGGCTTTCTATTAGATAGTCACTCTAAACTCATAACCACCCACCACAAACTCCATAAATCATCCTTAGACATTATCCTACCAATTTATTAAATATTTAAATACCTAATTCATCATAAAAAAGCAGCCCACTAGCATCAGGCTATTGCAACTTCAAAGGGAGATAAACATAAGAGCAAGGAAGGAGAAGAAGACTGAAGAGAAGAGTATATAAAGAGAATGTCAAGGGTTATTCCTACGTACAATATTCTTATTCAGTTTAATTTTATTTACTTGTAAGAGCAAAGCATATGCTCAGCATTTCATGTAGCTTTCTCTGTTTCATTTATAATGGCAGCCTAAATTCCACTTTTAGGGAGGGTAGGGGATGACATGAGTAAATTGCAATACTAGTGTATGTAAAAACTCTTCTTATTAATAAAATATTATTTCAAGCTTAAAGCTTTCTATGTAATATTGTATGATATGAGTTATAGAATAATAAATATTGTTGGTATTAAAACTAAATATTTTTAATGAAAATCTCATTGAGCTTGATGATCACATTGTTAAAAACTTATGCACTTTGAGCGTTAATGCCGCGATTGAATGTGAAATCATTCGTTGTGTGAAGATAGCTTGTGCACAACTTATGGACAAATGCTTGATCATTTGAGTCATGAGAAAATTATGTAAATTCTCTAAGCTCCATAACTCAATCCATAACACTTAGAGGAGGCATGTTAGGTAGTAAACGAGATGGATATAGTTCACATAGACCATTGTCTATCCCAAGTTAAGGTATGAACTTGATGCATATGAGCTGAGACCCATCTATAGAGCTCCATAGCTCACTCTTAATTTATGCAACATATTTGAGCACGTAAAGCAATGAGTGATGTGACATAAGCTCATTTAGCTTTGCAGCTCATTTTCTTGACTAAATCAAGAGTAGACGTGTGTGAGCCATAGATGGAATCAAGACCATGTGACTGAGAAATTAAAATGTGAATTTTATCATTTAGATGTAAGGGTAATTTTTACTCATAAAGAGATTACATGGATATCTATGTGCAGAGATTGAACCCTAGTATGTGCATCTAAAGCAATAGATAGGATTTAGCAGGATTAACTCTACAACTTGAAAAGCTAAATATCTTGATGATAAATTGATTAATAAATCAAGTCGATTGGACATGGAATTATAAGAAGAGTAATTATTGCAAATAATTGAGATGAGCTGCATGTTTGAACCTTAACTCTCCCAAATCTTCTCAAATTGATTACAAACCAAACTAATTTATGATTGATAGCCATAGAAATAAAAACCTTCAGCAAATTATTGCTTAAATATTATTGAAAGTGGATGCACTCTAATAACAAATCATACACCATTCTCAGATGATCATAAATCTTGATATCTCACAATCTCATATTACTTCAAATCTCGTACACTTGCGTGCAAGCACAGACAATGTAAATTAGATCTGTCAAGTTTTTGGCACTGTTGCTGGGGAATAGTTGAATTGTATTAGAGATAACCCACTAATAAATAGTGCTTTAAGCATTTGTTAATATATTTATCATTTTAACTTGTTAGTTTATTTTTTTTGTTATTTTTAACTTTATTTTCATTTTTATATTTATTTACTTATATATGGAGTACCCAAATTTCATGGGCATGCACAATAATAATCCAAATTGGTGTAGATCGTGCTGGGGAGCACATTCAAGTTCTGATTGTAATACAAATAATCCTTTCGCATCTTCGAGAATAAAGCCTGTTAACAACATTGAGTATGATCACAACTTTCAACACTATTGCTCTTACCCTGACATGAACATTAATAACACAAATTGGACAAATGAGCAATTATACTTAGAAAAATCGATGGAAGAATTTAATGGGTATGTGAACAACTATTTGCAAGAAACTGAGCTAGTCTTGATTATGCAAGCGCTAAATATATAAAATCAAGAGCATCTATGTAAGAGAATTAAAGTTCAGCTAGAATTTATATTGTAATAATTAGTTAACTTGAAAATGAGCATATAAAGGAACAAGCTCAAAAAATACCAAAGTGTATTGAAGAAACTTTAACTTAAACAAACAATGATAATAACAAAGAGTAAGAGTATCAATTTAAATTAGATCATTTGAAAATACAACAAGATTTTCAAACATAAGAAGTTGATCAAATGCAACCCGAAACTTATGTCTCTTATACACCTCAAGTGCATCTACCTCAATATATAAAAATAAGGGAAACATTATTTGAGGATCAACAATGTAAATTGATTCAAAATAATGAATGTGTCAAAATCATTTGTAGCATCTCTAAAATCATAAAACCTCATAGCAAACTTGATGATGATTGTGCGCAAATTAAATTTATGGAAGAATACTTCGATTGTACTCCTAAGAAAATGGAATTATACATCTTTTTACAAAATAAAACTGAGAGTGAGGTTAATGATGAATTTGATGTGTTGGATGAAATACATAAGGCAAGAAATGGGAAGAATGAAAAAAAAAGAGAAAAAAGAAGACTTATTATAAGTTAGATTATATAGGTTGGGTCTAAAAGGAAAGATAGTATAGTTGATATCCATAAATATTATATTATCAAGAGAGCTTATGCGCACCTGAAAGCCTTAATAAAAATCTGGAAAGAAATTCTAAAATGATATAAACTCTTATTGGTCGGGCTGAGGACATTAAACTACGAAAAAGCTAGAAAAGCAGTACTTGAATTCTCACGATGACATGCTCAACATAATCATGATGTCTTAAAATGCTTAAAGCATCTCAGTACTCTGCAAGGCAATGATACTATTTTTGAATATTTAAAACTCTTATGTTTGGGGGAATTTATAGAAATTATGGGTGCATATAGGTGACTATTGTTTGTACAATTTAGGATGGTTCTCTTAAAGCAAATTCAACTAAAGTTAATCCGATTCACGCTTGGGTATGGATTGGCCACTACTGGGCATGGCACATTGAACTCGCATTTTGTGTATTAACTTGTCTCGAACTTGGGCACGCGGCATGATAAGAAAAAAAAATAAACAATAATGTTAATAATAATAATAATGATGATAATAATGATAGTCATATGGCTGAATGTCATAGGGCTGACTTAGGGTGAACTAGAACAGTGTTAATTCACCTTGATTAAAATCATAAATGGAAAGTTAGGTTAGGGTGAAGTTGGGATAAGCAACTAAACACTCTTGGAGCTAAGTGAAAGTTAATGTTCAAAGTAAGTTCTATGCTATAATCTATTGGATCCTATAGACATGTGTATTAAAATAGGTTCACGTCATGATTAAAATAAGCTTAGTTAAACATTTATGTTACAACATTAAATCTTTTTATTCATTAAATTAATAATGTAATGGTTTTAATGAAGTTTAAAGGCATGGAGTATTACATGTGAGGGACCTTGACTAGCATGACTTACTAGTCAAGTTCCATGTATGCACAACCTAAATTTTAAATTCACTATAGTATATTTTATCATAATAAAATTGTGAGACAATATTTGATTCACATATAAGAGGCTAGTCATGAGTATAGCACACGGTCTAGCATGGGGTGCACATGAGTGTAAGGGTGGAATGAGTGCTATTATGAGATGGAAAATACCATACTTTGTGTGCACATTCTTACAAACATGTAAAATAGCAAGATAGTGCAATAAAATAAATATTAAGTACATTTGATTAGCTTAGGTAATTATGATACATGCTTAATTTCTCAAAAGCTATTGTTGCACATTACCAAGCTTAAGTCCTAAATGATGCTTGATTGAGAACATGTGCAATGAATGATATATTTATGAGATGAACTTGCATGTTGAGATAAAAATATTATAATTATTAAAGGTTAAATGAGCTTGACCGGCTTAATTACCACATGCTATCCTTAATGTCAATAGTATGTGAAGGGTTAACTTCATGATTGAGTCATAAAGGAAACATATCACTAGGTTAGTACCTCGCATTGTTAGGCTCATAAAATTAAATGATGGTAGCCATGACTTTAGATTAGGTTTTGATGATCATGCATTAATCATCTTTATAAGATTGATGATCCATTTGTAAACTTTTATAACTTCTTGTGATAAGGGTTTAACATGAGATCAAAAGGGTGAAGGAAGGTTATTAAAGTGGACAACTAAGTTCAATAAGATGGTAAAACAGTGAAGATCGCTAAATGAACATAGGTTAGAGCTTAATCTAAACTAATCTATCCATATGTGGAATTTAAGTGAGGCATGTAGAAAACTAATAAATTAATGAATAAAGGTAAAGTTTTGAGCTATAAATTCAATGGAATGACTCCATTAGGTGCAATAAATGAGTGTGTTCTAGTTAAGATTTTGGTTTGGCTAAGATGAGCTCTAGTCTAGCACTCCAAGTGTAACAAGCCCATGATGTTATGAGACTAAACCTAACTTAGTTAAGAATAATTAAGCCCAAATTAAATGACTAAAATTTTTCCTTAATAGATTATAAACTTACTAAATTAGATATACCAGTAAATGAAATATAATTTTATAAGGTTAGTCAATATTTTAAATATTTGTGAGAGCTTCAAAAATTAAAATAAATCAAAATATATGTCAAAAGGTAAATATTTTTACATAATTATATTTCTGGTATTTTTTACTCTTAATGGTTACAATTTCATAACACTTGATGAAAAATGAAATAAAAATTCATAAAATACACTAGACTAATCTAATATGTGTAATAGCGTGAGCAAATACTGCAAATATTCATCTTTATAGTTACTTGAAATTGTAGCTAAAAAAAATTTAAGATTATTCTTAGCACTAGATTATATTTTACTATTCTCATATTAATGTAATATATATTTATCATTATCATAATTTAAGGGCTAATCTATTACATGTGAGAGCTTGAGCATATAAATATTCATCTTAATGTAAGTGAAAATAAAGTTCCCAAAATTTCATAATTTTGTCCTAAGACTAACTATGATTTGTCAAATCTCAAATTAATGTAAATAAAAAATTTTCTTTATGATAATCTAAAGGCTAATCTATCACATGCGAGAGTTTTGAGCATATAAATATTCATCTTCATGTAAGTAAAAATAAAGTTTCAAAATTTCATAATTTTGTCCTAAGAATAACTATGAATTGGCAAATCTCATATTAATGTAAATAAAAATTTATTATTATGTTAATTATAAAGGCTAATCTATCACATGTGAGAGCTTGAGCATATAAATCTTCATCTTCATGTAAGTGAAAATAAAATTTCCAAAATTTTATAATTTTGTCCTAAGACTAACTATGATTTGACAAATCTCATATTAATGTAAGTAAAAATTTTCATTATGATAATCTAAAGGCTAATCTATCACATGTGAGAGCTTTGAGCATAGAAATATTCATCTTGTGAAAATAAAGTTTTAAAATTTCATATTTTAGTCCTAAGATTAACTATGAATTGGAAAATCTCATATTAATATAAATAAAAATTTATCATTATGTTAGTTCTAAAGGCTAATCTATCACATGTGAAAGCTTGAGCATATAATTCTTCATTTTCATATAAGTGAAAATAAAGTTCCCAAAATTTCATAATTTTATCCTTAGACTAACTACAATTTGACAAATCTCATATTAATGTAAATAAAAATTTATCATTATGTTAATCTAAAGACTAATTTATCACATGTGAGAGCTTGAGCATACAAATATTCATCTTCATGTAAGTGAAAATAAAGTTTCCAAAAATTCATAATTTTGTCCTAAGGCTAACTGTGATTTGACGCATCTCATATTAATGCAAATATAAAATTTATTATTATGTTAATCTAAAGGCTAATCTATCACATGTGAGAGCTTAAACATATAAACTTAAAATTATATATATGCAATTATTCACTATCATTAGTATGAACATAAATATTCCAAAAACTCATCATTTCCCTTAAGCTAGACATGATTTGCAAATACCTCATTACTTAATATTGACATATATTTACTCCATAAAAATATTTAAATCAAATCTAAGTCATCACCCATGATTTAGAATTTAATTTAAGCTTTGTACAAGAGAAATAGGGAAATGGGGGTACCTTTAAAATTTGATTGTTCACCTTGAGAATAAAGAGAGGTTGGAGGATGATGATGGCTTTCTAAAGTTGCTAACACCTTAATAGAAACTCGAAAAGCTTGAAGTCTTTACTTGATGCTCTTTTAATCTTTAGGAATGTGTAAAATGAAAGGTCCTAAGCTTGAGGAAGAAGTAAAAGAGAGAGGGGAGGAGGTAATTCAACTCTTCATGGAGTTCCCAATTTAATTTTAAGGGTAAATAGGAATTATCCAACATTCATTAGGATAATCCTTTAAGCAAGTGGATAATAAAATACAAGTCATGGTAGAATTTCAATAGAGGAGATCTTCTCATGCAATGTTTGAATGATAGGGATTAAGAGGTGGAAATATTTTGTCTTTCAATGGGCAAAATCTATGTTCCAATCTATTGAGAATATATTAATGAGTGTTCTTGAAAAAACAAATTCTGAAAATTTTTCATAAATTTTGTCTAAAAGGTCTAAAAACAAAAACTTATATTCCTATTAAATTATAAGAATATAATCCACGAAAATGCTAATCAAAGGATTCAGATGAAAGGTCTCCATGAGAGAATTTCATAGATACCAAAATCGTCTAATTTGGTTAAGTGGTTGAGTCAAATTTTGCATTTGAAAACCCTAAATTTGAGTTCTCCCGTCCGTTAACGGCGTCATTACCACCATTAACGGTTATCGCTTTCGCCATTAACGGCTATCACTTTCACCGTGGACGGAATCAGGCTCTGATTCAATCTGCGATGTCCGCTTCAGCGGCAGATGACAGAACTCGTTGGGCCTGCCGCTTAGATAGGCAGCGTTGTTGACACCGCTGTTATGCCATTAACGTCATTTTTTTTAACATTTTAATTCTAATTGTATTTTAATCATTAATCATCCAATTTAGCTCCAAAATTACAAAATTTATACTTATTCGACCGTCATGACGAGAGAAATGTGTATGTCCACATTATCAAATTTGGATGAATATTTTATCTTATATTAAATTTTAAATGCAAAAACTTTAAAAATTCATTATATTTAATATGGAACTCAAAAATTGAAAAAACTTGAAACATAACATTCTTCTGTGAAGCTTGACCTAAAACTACAAAAAAATTTAAATTCAAATTTTTAATTTATTTTCTATAAATTTCTAAAGTTAAAACTATAAAAATTAATCTATGACTGTCCGGGATCCAAATCACGCTCAAACTTTTGTAGCAGGATCCCCTCACTGCGTTCAATACATGTATTTTGATTTAGGGTATTTAAAATTATTAAAATAATAAAAAATTATTCCTTAACCATTTGGATCCTGATTTCTTGGGGGTTAGGTCATAATGATGTTTAGAACCTATTAATGACACGATTAGAGTTTGGTTGATCCTAATTAAGAAAGGTAACAACATTTGGTTGTTACACGCTTAGAGATGAGGTGAGAACTAATAAGGGGATGTTGGATTAGAGAGCCATTAGTAGTTATCACTTTCGCCATTAATGGCTATCGCTTTCGCCATTAACGGCTATCGCTTTCACCGTGGACGGCATCAGGCTTTGATTCAATCTGCGACATCCACTTCAGCAGCAGATGATAGGAGTCGTTGGGCTTGCCGCTTAGATAGGTAGCGTCTTTGACACCGTCATTACGCCATTAACGTCGTTTTTTTTTTTTACATTTTAATTCTAATTGTATTTTAAGCATTAATCATCCAATTTAACTCCAAAAATTACAAATTTTATATTAATTCGATCTTCTTGACAAGAGGAATGTGTATGTCCAAACATTATCAAATTCGGATGCGTATTTTATTTTATATTAATTTTTAAATACAAAAATATTAAAAATTCATTATGCTTAATATGGAACTCAAAAATTGATAAAATTTGAAACATAGCATCCTCCTGTGATGCTTGACCTAAAATTGCAAAAAAATTTAAATTCCAATTCATAATTTATTTTCTATAAATTTATGAAGTTAAAATTATAAAAATTAATCTAGGACTATCCGGGATCCAAATCACAATCAAATTTTTGTAATAGAATCCCCTCACTACGTTCTATATATGTATTTTAATTTATGGTATTCAAAATTATTAAAATAATCAATAATTATTCCTTAACCATTTGGATCCCGATTTCTTGGTAGTTAGATCCTAATGATGTTTAGAACCTATTAATGACACGATTAGAGTTTGGTTGATCCTAATTAAGCAAGATAACAACTTTAGGTTGTTACACGCTTAGAGATGAGGTGGGAACTAATAAGGGGATGTTGGATTAAAGAGATCTACACACTCCATTTGAACAAAGAGATGTCTAAGTTCATTTGAGAACAGAGATGGAAATCTAGTACCATCTGCACTATGTAGGGAATGCTGATAGAACCTCAAGAAACCATCATTTAAATGTAGGTTCAAAGTCATGGGGTCTCATACGAGATTGATTAAAGACAACCTTATGGTTTAATGGTGAGCTACCCATGTGCGTGAGAGATCATTAGTGGGTTTAACGATCAGTTGCTCCTTGAGATGTAAGATTAAAATTCACATAAGCTAATGAGTCTGAACTAAGTAAAGTTTCGATAAATTAAAACATAGTTGATCGGTCAAACACTCCCCAATCATTCATCATTAGAATCAATCCTTGTAGTTTAGCTTTACATTTTGCATACATAGATTTAATCTAGTTAACAAGCAACCCAATTTCGTAGTCTAAGCAATAAATGAGAGATTGGTAACTAGTGTCCTACCATTAGACCCTGAGGACGATAATTTTGGGAACTCATCATCTCTGTATTACTCCGGACCACGTGCACTTGCGTGTGAGCAAAAGTCACACATAATTTGTGTCCTGTCAAGTTTTTGGCACTGTTGTTAGAGGCTAAGTAGAAGGAATTAATAAAGTTTGAGTGGTTTATTAACTTAAACATTGTTTATTTGTTTGTAATGTTTTTCTTGATTTGTTTATTGATGAATTCATAAATTATATCTAAAATAAAGAGAAATTTCATTCATTTCAGATCTTTATGATGCTCCTAAATCAATTTTTTCTATCTTTTTCAGGGAAAAAGCATCCAAGGGAGTTCTGAGGCATTTCTGGAAATATTTCAAAATTTATTGAAGGAATCCGCTACAACGCGCCACAGCGGGCTGCAGCGGAAGTATTTAAACTTTATGAATGGGGGGCTCAACTAATTGAACAGTAATTTTTGCAAAATGAACCGCTACAGCGCACGGTCGCGCGCTGCAGCGGTCAGTAGCGGAATTATTTAAACCATATAAATAGGTTGCTCACTAATTGAACAGTGATTTTTGCAAAATAAACCGCTACAGCGCGCGGTCGCGCGCTGCAGCGGTCTGCAGCGGAAATATTTCCAACTTTATAAACAGGGGGGCTAAACTAATTGAACAGTGTTTTTTGCAAAATGAGCCGCTACAGCGCGCGGTCCCGCGCTGCAGCGGAAATATTTCCAACTTTATAAAAATGGGGAAAATCGATTAATTGAACAGTGTTTTGCAAAACAAGCTGCTACAGTGCACGGTCGCGCGCTGCAGCGGTTTGCAGCGAAAATATTTTTACTTTAAAAATGAAAAGTGAAGTAATAGAACAGTAGATTTGCAAAATGGCTCGCTGCAGCGGGACATCTTCCAAAGCTCAAACGCGGTAGCACGCGGCAGCGGGGACTTGGCGAATTTGCTAAGGACAATTGCATGCCGCAGCATGCCACAGCGCGCTGCAGCGCGCTGCAGCGCGTTGCAGCGGCCCGCCGCAAATTTTTTCAGACATGCATTTATTGCGGCTGGGGACATGACCTCTATCCTGCATTTTGTCCCCATCCATCATTCCCTGCTGCTGCTACGTTTTATTTGAAAAAGAAGGTCTTGAAGTGATGTTTTGGGTAAACAAATGAAGATATTTGTCACCTCACCATCAATGGAGGATTTTGCCATCATGAGTTCAGAATTCTAAATGGAAATGTTGATTTTGAAATGAAGAAGAAGGCAGCCCCTCTCCTACAAATACCCCTCCTCTTGACTTGAGGAGGGTTCACAATTTTAGCCAAAAATCCACTAAGTAAGGAGGAGTGCCAAGGAAGAGAAAAACTCCTCAAGGGTGGCAAAGCAAGCTCTTGCTTTAGAGGAGAAGGAAGAAGGCATCACTAGCAACCTAAGAAGGGGACATTGAGAAGGAGAAGAAGGATTCTGGAGAACTTCCAAATGAGCGTTCTTAGTATCTTCTAAACTCTATTCTTATATTTTCTTTTTAGTTGATCATGAAATAGTCTTTATCCATGTATGTATTTTTCTTCTTTTCTTTTGTAATGAGTAGCTAAACTCCCTTAGAGAGGGTTGGGGTGAGTCCCATGTGCATGATGTAATATTAATGTATAAATGTTTTTTTCCTCAAGCATAATTTATTTTGAGATCTTAATGTCTTGCTAGGAAATATTTTATCTAATTTAGTCTTGAATGTGGAATAAGAGTAAAGAATTAAAAAAGTTCAAGAATTAATCATCTTATGCTTCTTAGCTCACCTTAGGTTGGATGCTAGGTTTTGAGTGCATGAAAGCTTGGAACTATGTGATAAAGATCTTGAGCTCAATGCACTTCAATCTAAGTTCAACCAAAGTGTTGATATAAGTGATGCTAAAACCTACTAAATGAGCTCCTTAGCTCAACATAATTGAGGTAGAGGAAGGAAGTGTTGAGTGCTCATGAACTAAGTGACATAGTCGTTGAGCCCAACATATGAATCCCTCATCTCAACTATGTGAGATGCGAGTGATGCTCGTAGTGGAAATCAATTATTGTAAGATCCTAAGATTTAATAATCAAGCTCTCCTTGATCAAGAGAATAAGATTAAAATTTAAATCCAAAAAATCTTACAATAATCTTTGTGCTGAAGTAGAACCGAATGTGAGTTCATTTTGTGCATGAGATTTGAACTTGTAAGGCCTTGAGTTAAACTCAAGGAAAATAATGTGCACTTGATTTTAATTAAAATGAACGATAAAGCTTGAGAAATTAATATACATAATTGTTATATCATGGCATGTGGGATGGTGCCAACTCTCCTCTTTCTCTCATCTTGCTCTTTTTGCTTAGGGATTATTGTGCTAATTTTTAGACCAACTCATCTAAATACATTGTAGCTTAAATATTAGTGAGAATAGATACACCTTAGTACCAAATCAACCAATTCTCTGAGGATCGATAAATTCCCGAAAACTAACACTTTCCACTTATTACTTTAGACCACGTACACTTGCGTGTGAGCGCAGACGTATATTTGCACTCTGTCATTTATTTTATTTTATTGTTGTGAAATTATTCATTGTGCAGCCTATATATGTGATGTGTAGGGGAAAACAATTTGTTGTTGGACCCAAAAATTGAAAGAACATTTTACAAACTTGAGTATTATATAAATCTTAATTTTGGGGCACAGAACATGGCTGAGCACAACCTTAGAGAGATACACAACATTCATAACAATCATAATAACCTAGACAATGCACTTAGGCCCTTGAGAGATTATGCAAAATCAAATGTAGGTGGAATACCAAATGCAATAGTGAGACCAAGCCTAGGATACAAACCAATAATTTTGAGATCAAACCTTCCACTCTGGAGATGTTGCAGAATAACCAGTTTGGCAGTTTACCGACTGAGGACCCAAATGTTCACATTGCAAATTTCTTAGAAAATTGTGATACATTTAGGCTATTCCCTTTCTCCCTTAGAGATAGAGAAAAGAGCTAGCTATTGTCGCTCCCAAGTGATTCCATACTCACTTGGAACGACTTGGCTCAAAAAAATTTAGGGAAGTACTTTTTGCCCGCCACGACTGCTAGACTTAAAAATGCAATTTTTAGCTTTGTCCAATTGGACAATGAGAATCTTTATGATAGTTGGGAGATTTTCAAAAAACTTTTTAGGCAACGTCCTCACCATGGCCTTCCTTTGTGGCTCCAAGTTCAAACATTTTATAATGGGCTGAATGAGAGCACTAGGACTTTGATAGATGCAGCCATTGGTAGTTATCTCCACAATAAAACCCAAAATGAAGATCGTGACCTATTGGAGGAGATAAAACTTGAATAGGTTGCCAATCAGATCAATAGATAAGGCCACTAACTTATATCAATGGCCCATGGAAAGTTATCCCATAATAGGAGAGAGCATAGAGCATGCCCATATGGTAAAAAATAGTCATGTAGCACACCTGCAGAGAGAGGTGGTAGCACTTTAAAAAAGTTTAAAAACAATGAGTGTACATGTGGTGCAAGAGGTGAGTTGTGAATTGTGTTAGGAGCACACCCTAGTTCAAGTTGTGAATCTAACAACCCCTATGCTCCCTCCCAAGTTGAACAGATGAATTATCTGAATAAAAATATTGGATGGAGAAATCATCCCAACATCTCTTGAAGAAACAATCAAGGGGAATCATCTAGCCAAATAAGCATGCAAGAATTAAAAGCCATTACATCGCAATTCATGCAAAGAACATAAGTAACTTTAAATAAGCATGAAACATCTATCTAGCTAGTCGAATCATGGTATTGATTAAAAACATAGAAATTCAGATATGCCAAATATCACAACAACTGGCTAGTCGACCTCATTGTGCTTTACCAAGCACTATTGAGGTAAATCTTAAGGAAATGGTAGGAATGATTCAATCAAGTTATTTAATGCACAAAACTCAAGAATTGAACATCCCATTGTCTTTTGATAGGGCTAGTACTTTTATAATCAAGCCACTTCAAGAGAGGGTAGTCATTAATGATAGTGTAATCTTAACCCCTACTAAGAATGAACAAGAATATTTGAAATCTACACATGGTTTGAACATTCCTCCAAAGTTAGAAGATCGGGGGAGGTTTAACATACTTTGCTCCATAAAAAATTTTCATTTCTTGAATCCCTTATGTGACTTAGGAGCATCAATTAATGGTATGCATTACCATATTTATAAGAGAAAGGGTATAGGAGGAATGCGAGAAACCTCGTACATAGTCCATTTGGCTGACTTGTCCTCCATGACTCCCATTGTAATGGTGGAAGAGGTGATTGTTAAGGTTGGGAGCTTTATGGTTGTAGTTGACTTTCAGATTTGTGAGATTGATGCACCCTACGATGAAATATCACTTATTTTTGGGAGACCATTTTTAGCAATAGCAAGGGCATTAATTGATGTTGAGAAAGGAACAATGCTCTTAAGGGTAGGGGATAAAAGCGAGGAAAAAGTGTGGTCATTTCTAGAAGGAAGATGAAGGTGTTAGAGTTAAATCAAAGAGGAGTTAACAAAGAAGTAGAAAGGGAAGAATTGTGTTATAGTTATGTTGGAGAAGAAAATTCTAAAAAATAAGCAAGTGGAGGAATTCGAGTAGAGCAGTCTCGGTCATGTGAGGAGATTGATCAAATGCCTTTGCAAAGAAAGAAAACACGCAGTGGAAAGAAGAAAACCAAGGGCAAATCACTGATAGATAAAACTCAAGTGAAAGAAAAACACATGCGTGAGGAAGGAGATCCTAAGGTCAGAAGACAAGGAAGTAGCCTAGTATAAAAACTGGAAAATGTAAAAGATGAAAATATTGGTGCTCACCCTAGTGAGAAAAATATAACTTAAAAGGAAGTGCTTTAAAAAAATTGAAAAATGGGGAATTCATTGATTGTCAGGCTAAGGACACTAAACCAAGTGCTTTCGGGAGGGTTATGTGACTTAGGCAACCTACTCCTTTCTGCTAGGTTGTATTTGTTCATTTTATTTTCTTTTGTTTTTGAAGTTTTACTTTGTATTAAGTACGTTAGCAAAAGAGCAATTATGTACTTGCTCTCCTTGTTTAAGAAAATTAAATGAATAAAATTTCTATAGTGATGTGTCTATTTTGAATGTGCCATCGCATTTCCAATAAGCTTAGCGAATTGAGGAGGGTTATGAATGATGCAAATGGTATTTTATGTAATAAACGAGGGTAAAGATTAAATTCATAAATGAGTTGAATAATTAGAGAGGTAACAAATTAATTAACATCAAGTAACTTGCCGCTAAAATTGATCTTCATAACTTAAGTGTTGGGGAGAATGAAGTTTGTAGTTATGATAAATTTAAACTTGAATGAAGGGGTGCTAGGCTTCATTCAATAAATCTCATGAGATTGAACCCTCATGTCAATGCATGACACAAAAAAAGAGTAAGATTTGTCACTCGAATGGATATATTGTTATAGGGAATGAAGAAAAATATATCTCCTAAAGAATAAAGAGCAATCCTCATGAGATGGAGCACATTTGTCACTTAATAATCCTAAATTTGAGTCTTGAGACATTCTTAGACACAATTGAAGTTAACCCTGCACAAAAGACGTTTAGATCATGATTAGAGGTTTGGGGAAAGTGAGCATAATAGAATTATTGTTCTATAAAGTTCAAATTCATTTGGAAATATTAATCTTATCATCTTCATCCCGAACCTTTTGGATTGAAGATTGGACGACATTTGTAGCTCCTCGTCCCCAATCATCTTCATCCAGAAGCAGTTCATCCGACGGACTGGATTCCCCATACCAACGGCTATTAGGTCAGTTCACCATGACCCCCAATCGTCACCGACTTTCTAATAGTGAAGGGGATCTTTCCTGGGCCATGTCGACCTGGTTCCGCCCCATAATGGGTAATTAGGTCGACCTCTCGGACTCAACAACCATGACCCAACCTACCCAGGGTCTCCCCGATAATTTAAGACCTCCCATTTCTTCTGAGAAATCCTTTACACAAATTAGAACCCCTCAGAGCTACTCATTTCCCCTAAATCCCTCCCTACTCAATGCAATTCCCCTCTCAAGCTCGTTAGACCCTCGTGAGTTCAAATGCATCTCCCTAGCGTTCCAATGGGCGCAAGCCTTCGTGTTTGTTTTTGGGAGCCTTGCCTGATCCTAAGGAAGAGTCCCAAAGGAGCTCTGGATGTCAGCAGACATTGTATTTCCCTCACAAGCCACGGTGAAAGGTACCCCCCATTAACACCCTTATGTTCAGTTTTAATGGCTCAATTAACCTCTGTTTACCTCTGTGTTAATTGCCATATGGTTGATTTTGAATTATCCAGAGTGAGATTGACTGAATCTTGGATCAGTTAATCGCGAGAATTGTAGAAGGACGTATAATAACCCAAGCTGTTACTTTAGTCAATTAGAACTAATCTCAGTCTTAATCTTGATCCTAAGTGTTAATTAAGTCACTATGAGCCAACCCCTAAGACCTAGTCCAAATTAGGAGTCAAATGAATTGAATCCTGATTTCTTAAAAATCTAGAAATCTTAAAATTTAACCTATTTAAATTGACCTCTGATCAAAAAATGGACTTCGCCATTGCGCTCATTGCCCCCAAATTAGCTAGGGGTGATGTTTTCGTGTCAATCGGAAGTCGTCAAAATTTTGGCGAATATTTTAATACCCCGAAAATTGGGAAATTAAAATACTCGTCGGGTCGAAAATCTGACCTCACCGTTGCGTTCCTCACCCCTCAATTAGCTAGGAGAGAGTATCCGGGAATTTTTGGAAGTTAATTATTTAAATAGAGTTAATAATTAATATTATAAAATTTAATAAATATATATATTATTTAAATTCTTTATTATTATTATATTTTTTATTTATTTAACGCGCGTCGTTAAGTAGCAACACCGTTAGGCCATTTAAAGGGGGCGCCGTTTGATTTGCCGTCCGGATCTGACGGCGAATCCGGACCGTCTGATATGCGATTAGACGGTTCCTGGCCCTCGTCCCCATCGGGACTCCGTCGCTCACCACGCGACGCCTCGACCCCAACCCACGGCCAATCCCCGCCCGGCGAGACTTAGTAAGCTCCGCCCATACTCTATTAAGCTCGCACATGCGGTCTAGATTGAGTCGCGCAATCAGGAAGCCTCTGGAAGATTCAGAAGAGCCGTTCGAACCCCGAAGCCCTCAGAACTGTTCATTTCAGGTACCGTCTTCCCCATGATTCCTTCAGTCAATCACTGCAATTGCTTTTCGTTTACCTATTTCATAGCTCGGATTAGATGATTGTCGTGTGTGATTAAGCCATCATCGGCCCGATCGCTCGGGATCAAGAATCGATCCACAGTGGATTCGGTTAAATCCCGGCTAGCCCAAAACTTAGATGCCTAGAGTTTAGGTTTGACGCCAACATAGGTTGTCTCCAGCGTTGGTTCCACCATCGACGGCAAGCCCTCGATGTCCTCTTTCGAGTGACGTGCAGGCCGGCGCCATGGACGGCGGGGAAGGCCTGCAACGGCGGTGCCCTAGTCCCCTGTTCGTGAGGTGCCCGTGAGGATGAGGGATCCATCGGGCTGAGCCGGACCAACCCAAGGCCCGCCTGCGGCGCTTCGGGTCGCGAGTGCCAGTGGCGGGCCCCGCTGCGCCGCGCCCGCGAGTCCGAGCGCGACTCGTGGCCCGTGGGGCCCGCGCCTTCGACTAGCGCGCGCTCATTCGCCGTGCGCTGTGCTGTGGGCCCCGCGTGTCCCCTCTGCCGGGAGCTGGGAGGCCCACCCGGTCTCTGCCGCGCCTCTAAGAGGCTGCCACGTGGCAGTGGTGGGTCCCACCTTCTGAAAAACCTGCATAAAATATATTAGCTAAATATAATTATGATTTATATTTAAATATATGCATTGATGTATGACTATATATCCTAAAACAAAAACTTTAGGATTTAGGTGTACGTATATGTAGATATATATATGCACTATATCGAAACAAATATGATTGTAATACTAATCAATCTGTGATTAACTATTAATTATCAGGAGCTTATATAGTTAGTATATATGTGTATATATATATATATATATACATATATATATATATATATATATATTTATAGTAGATTAATTATTACTTTTAATCATGAGTCAGTTATATAATCATTAGGATAGTGGATTAATTAGTGATAATTAATATAGTTAATAAATTTAATGTTATGCTTAATTCATAATCAATTAAGTTTAATTAATTGATGAATCTAATTAGAACAATAGAGCAATAATACAAAGTTATGTAGTTAATCAAAATTAATTAATTCTAATTTTAGATTAATTAAATTGATAGGTGATAATATTAAACAGAAAATTAATAGATTAATTAAATATTAAGTATAAGCAGTAGATTAATTGATTTAATTAATGCTAATATTGATTAAATATTAAGATATATAAATTGGAATTTTATTAATTAAGATTTTAAAAATTTATTTAATCGATTAATACAGAAATATGTGTATTTAATTTTAAGAATGAACAGTAAATTTTATTTGAATTTTTTAATTCAAAATTCTTAAAAGCTTAATAACTTTTTGTAGTATGATCCAAACATAGTCAATATAGGTCTTATTTTACTCAGAAAAATAAAATGAATCAAATGGCGTAATACAAAAATTAGTTTCGGGGTACGTATAACGTAGTGACATTTTAGGAGCTGTTTAAACCCCCATAATTTTTAGCCTAGTTATCCAAACATGGGCAATATAGGTCTTAAAATACTCAAGAGAATAGCATCATCATTGTGGTGGTATTAGTTTTTCCATTTGGACATCGAGATGAAAAGTCAACTCTTTGACCCACAATTAACTTTAAAAAATGACCAAAATGCTCCTACAATTCAATTGACCATAATTTGGTCAATTCAACTCCAACTTCAAAAATTCAAAGTTCTAACTAACTTAGAATTTCAATGTGATCAATAAACTAAAATAATATTTAGGATCTAAAACCTAAAAAATTACCAAAATACTCCTAACCTTAGTTAGGTCATAACTTGATCATTTGAGGTCCAAATTGGGGTTACTCCCTGTCAATATACTCAGTATATTATAGGTAAGCTATAGAAACTAAGTTTGCTGAAATTGCACTTCAAACGGAAAAGTACGGTTTGTCACCCGTTGACCGACAAAAATTATCGCGTTGCACTTATAAATTAAATTAGCTATAACTTAGTCATTTGACCTCAGAATACAAAATTCTTGGACTCTATTGAATCCTTGAACAGTAAACAACAATAAATTGCATAAAATTTTAGATTCCCTTAGGTGTAAATTACAAAATTGCCCTTATGTCAAAAACCTTAGTTTGGACCTGTAGGATCTGTTCCCTGTCCAAATTGAGCCTACTTACTGTCTATCTTTAAGTTAGACAGTAAGAAATCATTTGGTACTAAGAAACTTCAATTTGGACATATAAATCAAAAGTTGACTTTTTGAACCCTTAAGTAGGGGCAAAATGATCATTTTACCCAAAATTTAAGTTAAGCGTCCTTAACCTCTAAATTATTTTTTAAATCACTAAAACCAATACTATAACTATATTAGAATCACTTAAGTGAGAAACATCAACTATTAGGTCAACTCAGTAAAATTTTCTCAAGATTTCCTGTATTTTTCTTAGGATTTTTCACCTCACCTTAGGACTACTCCTAAGATTAAGACTAGTTCATAGGTTAGATTTCATTCATTGGATAAGTAGGTTATTCAATAAATTAATCCTTAGTCTTATTAGTTTCTAGACTTTTATAACTTATTTTGATTATTTAATCTTTTAACCCTAGATTCAGGATAGGAGAATCATCCTATTAAGTTTGATTTGCTTAATAGGATTTGCCGTAATCAATAAATCAATTTTAGATTGAAACCCAGATCTTAGATCAACCTTTTGGATTGTGTGATTAAGCCCAATCTCATGGTGTTTAATCCATAATCTATAATTTAGTAGATCTTGATCAGATCTTAGATAGAACGTCTAAATTCATCAAATTAGGATGTGTGATTTATTGATTGAACTTGTAGTCGCATTTGATTGAATTAGATTAGAACCTGATCAGTTCTAATCCTTTTAACCTATAAGGCCATACTTCTAAATTACACTCGATAGTAGGAATTGGAGATCCTAAAATTGTGTAACTTATAATAATTAGAATGGTTTAATTAGACAACAACAGTGTCACCATGTTAGAAGAGTCCCTTGCTTATTTGATTTATTTTGTTGCTTTGCATTCCTTGTTTTTGTGCTTACTCCCTCGAACATATCATATAATAGAACTTTGTGCATGAAATGAAAACTTCGAATAATTAGGATAACAGTTGCCTTTGAGTTCAGTATATTTTAGTAGATTCTGGTGCACATTTACCCTAATGAACAGGAGTAAGGAGTAATAAGGATGCTTAACATTACTCATTGAGGAGCGTGTGTTAAGCTTGGAACCCATTTAGTCTTGCAAACGTGCTTGACTCATCAGCTATTACTGGACGTGTCCACAGAAACAAAAGTAAAATAACTAAGAGATTTTGCATTTGTAACTACTGCCTCCTCAGTTCTGCTGCTGGTTCGGTCTGCCCTAGCCCAGAAAGGCTATGGGAATTTATATCTGCCTAAGCCCAAAAAGGCTTTGGGAATTTCACCGGCCCAATGGTTAGCTTTTTGATATGACAGTCTTTATATACCTATTTCAGTTTTCAACTTACTGTGTACTGTGTTTTGATGCATATTTCAGTCAGATGTTTTTTTTTACTTATCTGCTCACCTGTATGTATATTCTTATAGGATGCTAGATTTTACTGCTTACTATATGTATCATTTTCATATTTCTGTCATTGAATTAGCATATGTCGTATGATCATCAGCATGTTTAGGATTAAACTTTACTTTCAGTACTTTTACTTACTGTACTATATATGTATATGCCAATTCCTTATTTAGTTGTTGAGGTGTGCTTTTGTCTCATTTGTTATTTCGTTATAAATGTTATATTTATAACTATCCCTGTTTCTTGTTATGCTTACTGCTCCTACTGCTTAGTTACTTTTATTGTGGCTAAGTATAAAAATGGTGACATTAATAGCATATAAAATATTCAGCCTAAAATATATTTAGACAATTATCTAACAAAATTTTCTTTTTATTGGCTGGGGCCCTAGCATTATGAAACCGATAATGTCATATTCAAATAGGTTTGAGGAGCTATGTGCTGAAGAGGAGGTGCTCTACTTAATGGAGGAGCTTCAACCAGGAGAACCGGATATTGCTTAGTTCTTTTTAGCTGCTTGTGAGGATGAGTGATTTATCTTCCGTCTTTTAAACTATTTATTTAATATTATAATAATACAAGTACTGTGACTGTGATTTACTTTTCTGCACTTTATTATTTGTTGAGCTATAGTACCATTTCTTATGTGATGCATGGTGGATGAATGTCTTAATTAGTAGTTGATTCTCTTATTTATGTTGTGCACATACTTCCATTGGCAGTGGATTGTGGACCTCACCTAATCCAATGTCGAGTGAGGGATTTGCACGAGTGACACTCCGCTCCTTAGCCTAATGAATGAGGGCTTATGGAGCGGGGCACCATAGGACGTTAATGCGTCTTTCTCGCAATTCCCATCGGTTAAGAGCTTGTGAGTCCTCCCCTATCCCTTTGGTCGCTATGCAGAAGGCTTAGGAAATGATTGTCGAGCTCATCTGGGCTCGAGCTAGACCAGATGAGCTACGATACTCTCTGGCTCTACAGTATTCCGCAGTGATGTGAGCCCGAATAGGTCCCCATCGTTCTAGGTGGGCTCAGACATTGAGAGTAGACTTGTTCAAACTATCGTGGGATGGTGACAATGTAGGCACCAAAATCTCCTCTGGTGCGGTCTGTGTCAAGCTAATTTGGCTTGCCCAATAAACCCTAGTGGTCGAGTAAGGTCCCGACAATCGGCGCCACCATCCATGGGGCTTTCGGTGCCAATCGACGCGCCTAACCTTGCTGAGTGTTTTGGTATGTGGCTCATCCCCGGAGATTGTTAGAATCGGCGGGAATTAGCAGTAGAAGTTCGCCCTAACTCGGTGGATTCGCATGGACAATGCAAAGTCACGGATTGGGCTGACCCGTGACCCACACCGGTCATGGGAAGGAATATTCTCCCAAAAAGGCGAAAACTTGTCTGGTTCCGTCAACCTGCGCATCAACCCGTGGCGGAAATAGAATATTTTGAGAATATTCTATTTTAAATAAATGGCGTGATTAATTAAATTAAATCAAAACTTTTAGGAACTTAATACATAATGCATTAATAAAGTAATTTGATGAATATAAATTCAAAATATACGAAATTATATATTATTTTGATCAGGAAAATATAAGAAATATTAACATGAAATAAAATTCAAGATTTAATGGATAAATTCACTATCACTCTCTAATTTGGACTAATCATGATTAGTGAATATTAGTACATAAAGATATTCAAAATTGATGTTTAATGTATCATTAGACTTCTTAGGCAATAATGATCAAGTGTAGATAAAAATATAAGGATTGGATGCCTAATTCACAAAATCAATTTTAGCTCCTAAATTAATGATATTTTAATCCAAGTTAGGAAGAACTACCAAACTATAAGGATAGACTCTCAATCACCCTTAGAGCCATCTAGATCAATATCTTCAATAATTTGGAAATCTAGGACTACCTAACCCTAAGCTTAAGCCAACTTGATAAGCCTTGATCCAATTTAAAATATGAGCTTGAGTGGTCTAAGCTAAAGTATCAAAGTAGATAGCCTGATTTATAGTTAGCTTCTAAGTTAGAATTTAGTATGGAATCCAGCAATTGGAGTAAGAAATTCTTAATGAAAGAACTATCCTAAAATTAGTATAACTTAATTAGTTTTAATAGTCAATTTATTAGAGCAATTTGATTTAATTAATTAGTAAGTTAAAGTTGTAGATTTATCAAACTTTCATGTTAAGACTATTTTAGGTCTTAACACCAGTTTAGATCACTTAGTCTAAATATGTATAAGATAGTAGGATGATGAATGATCCTAAGTTGTTCATTTTTTGATATAATTATGTTAGAATAATTAGATAATAATGAATATCATAGTTTCAGTTAATTAATTTCAAATACCCTTCTTATTGCTACATTATTTTGAATCAAAATCTTTGTTGCATAACACAAGATTTGTGCATAAAATGAAAAATTAATAATTAGGAAAACATTCATCTTACATGTTCATCATGTCAGAGTGATTGTGCATGCATATTATGGCCAACAGGCAGGCGGTAAGGAGAAATGAGGATACTTACACGTACTCATTGGGAAAAGTTTTGTCAAATTCGAGAAACCCATATTATAATCTTATAGACATATTTGACTCCTCAATCACTTTTGTACATACCTACAGAGCAAAGTATAAAAAGATAAAATAAATTATTGCATGTGTATTACTGCATATTTCAGTTCAGTTCAATTTTAACTATCAATAGCTAATCATATATATTAGATCAATTTTAACTTTTAGTAGCTAATCAGACTGGACAATTTTACTTTCAATATTTACAATATTTATTTAGCATTACTTACAGTTTATTTTCATTATTATTTCCTATATATACATATATATATATATATATATATATATATATATATATATATATATATATATATATATATATATTTGTATCAATACTTGCACTATCTTCAGTTGAGCATATGACATGTCATTTGATCATACGCATGTCAGCTTTTACTTGCATATGTATTATGCTTAATATTTTCTGCAGCTTAGGGTCAAAGAGGTATGTATTTTTATTTACCTCATTTTGTAGCTCGGCATAGTTATACATTTCCTCTATTTATTGTATAACTTTATTGCACCCATTTGTTAATTGTGTAAATGTAGTATCCTTTAACCTTAATAATTAAATTAGACATGCTAAAATATATTTAGACACGTGTCTAACACAATATTTAATTTTTTGTGCCCTACTATGTGAACCGACCGTTGAGCTAACTTTCAAGAAACGGGTGCTCATGAAAGGGCCGTTGCTTAGCTTTTGTGTTCTCAATTTTTAGCCTTTTTTTTTAGAGATAGATTTTACTTTTACTTGCACGCATTTTCAATCAGTTTGTATAATTATAACTCCAAATGTATTTTCTATTTATTTTTTGAGACAAATGTTCTTCTTTTCTTTTCTTTTGAATGTATGATATTGATGGATGTTTCTCTTGCTTTGCACTCTTGTATTGTATTTTCAGTATGTCATTATACTTAGTTATCATAAAAAAAACATACTTAATGATCAACCAGCTATCCATTATTAGATTAGTACGAGTGCTAACCTGGCGACAAATAGGGACCGTCACACACTCTAATACCACTTGTTAGCTTTTGAGCTCGGATGACAGTTTCCAAATGGGGGCGAATTGGACTTGATTTATAAAAATTAGAAAATTTATTACTTATTTGAGATATACTCAAGTAAATAAAAAAATGCAGATGAAAAATCACACAATCGAACACAAACAAGGTGTAGTGGTTCGGGATCTCATGTCCTTACGTCTTTCAGACATTTCAATTCTCCAAATATTCACTCAATCATAGTATCTCTTTTACAAGCGGAGAAGCATTCCTCCTTTACATAACTTAGCCACAGAGCAATAGTACAATCCCTCAATTCCAAGCCTTTGCATAGGTAGAGCTTCCTCAGAGATTGTCTCTAATACAAGCCAACCTAGAGTTAAGTTAAAAATCAAAATAAAAATAAAATAAAAAATTTATAGAAAAAATTCTGCAATTGGTTCTCAGATACCTTCATATCCTTTGAGATGTATAAGAGAACATTAAAGAGCAATTAACCTTTTAATTATTTTCCTTAATTGCCTCTTAAGAAGATAAGAAAGTTTATATTCATAGTGAGGTGTCTTGAAATGTTAGCCAGGGTTCATATTTATAGTAGAAACTAAGTGATGCAAAATATGGAAACAAATATTTTTTAAAATATGGGATGTGCTTGTGCACGGTCAAACACATTTATGTGTGTGATCACGATCTGTGACCTATTTGTTTCCTATTCATGTCAACCTTGGTGGGATCCAAAAGACGCGGTTCCATCTACATGCATTTGGGAGCATAGCGCCTGGCCGCACCAATTCATACATCTAGATGTAACCTACTTAATATTATGTGTATTTTAGGCTCTTTAATTTTCTATCATAGTCTCAAGGTTTAGTGCATCTGTTTCATATTCAAGTCATTTGCATTAGTTTCTAGTGTGACCACATCTAATATTACCCTTGCAATGTCAATCTTCCACCTTTAAAAGTAAACATACTCTTTCATTCTCCAAGGACAAGGTTCATAATCTGATGCGTTTTTTCGAGTTTTCAATCATTGATATTTCTTATTTAGTCGTTCTATCATGATTTGCATCTAACTGTCAATAAAAATATAAGTTTCTCTAGAAAATGATCCATTAGTCTAGCTGATAGAAATCACATGCTCATAAAGCTTTCCAACAAAAATTAATAGATACTATTAATCTCCAAATAAACTAATTGCATGGAGGTTTTTGTTATATAATTGCTAAAATAGAAACCACATAATGATCCTAATTTAGAGTTTCCAATCAAACCATCAAAGGGCGTACTTGAGAAGCCTCTCTGGCTCGACATCCCGACCCAAAACTTCATGTCTATATGTAGGCTAGATCATGGTTCATTTGGGCCTCACTTCAGATTTACATCACATGGCTGGATTGACACGAAGGCTCTAGCTTTTGGTAGAAGGTAATTTTGAGATAGTATTGCCCAAGCCTTAGGATAATTAGGCATGGTTCAAAGAAATACTTTAGACTACATCTAAAACTCAAGTAGACAAACTTCACAGAAAGGTTTAGTGTATGCTAATCCTAATGAGGACGTGGGAGCACATCAGTCTTGGCATATCTTAGTTTATTGCTAAAGAGAAAATCCTCATCTTTTGGGATTACAAACATAGCATTTCATCAAGGAAACCATCAGCTTGATGCTGTTCTCTCCTGAATAATAATCAGTGACACTAACAGAGTTCCTGATCCTTCATAAAGTTATATGGTGTTAGCTCCTCCAATTGCTCAATCTTATGCAGGCATTTTTTTTTTTTTTTATGCAGGCATATATATATATATATATATATATATATATATATATGCTTTCAAATCCTCCCTCATGTCAAATCAGTACTTGGTTCGTACATTATCATAGTTATCTAAAGCCCTGATTGGGACATCTTTAATTCTATGTACATATATTTGTGTGAGTGTGATTTAGCCTACAAGGTTAAAAAAGCATTAAAGACGTTAAATCATTATCGATAACATTTTTGACAAATAATTTGGTAATTGCAACATTGCTAAAGTTAATTAACTAATTATATTAGAACTTAGTAAATTACAAGAAGGGTCCTGAGCAGTACAAACCTGAAAGAGTTCTCTCAAACAAAATTGTCCTTCAGAACAAAAAATGCAAGCAATACAACAAGGTGGCCAATGATGTTATAGCACAGTGGCCGGGGCTCTGCGTTTGCACCCTGGGAAGGTCAAGAAACTCAGATTCCATCAGCTGCATCTTTACCCTTATTGAGGTTCAACTTCTCTAAAGAAAATACAACACAACGCCGTAGTCTAACAGCAGAGGCAAGACGCCAATCTGAACACATAAATTTCTATCTCATTGATAATTTAATAGAATCAGATGCAAACGGAGAGCAGCCAAAACACTCGGAAGCAATCTCCACTCGATATATCTAATGATATCCAGTAAAATTCCAATTAAATTATCAATAATTATCGATTGAACATTTTAGCACGTACGAAATTTCAGTATTGTATGAAACGGTACCAAACACCATAAAAGTGTCAATTTCAATAAAGGCATGATTGAAACTTCAAAGCAAAGCAAAGTCCATACCTTTATCAATGCCACACAGCATAGTTCCTGATTTTCTGCACAGGATTATTTGTTTTGATGACATTAGGAAAACTAGATTCCTTTAAGATAGCCACGGCCTGAAATGCTGTAGCTATATTAGATTTCAATTAGAGGAAATATTATCATAAACTTATGTTTTTGAATATATATCATTAAAAAAATGAACACCATCGAGAGTTAGAAACTTAACTCATCAAGAGCATTTTCAAAAAAGAATTACACAAATTTTAATTATAAGAAGTCTAGCATTATGTTAGAAACTTATGTAAAATCCTGTCAAGCTTATTTGGATAGCGTTTCCCAAATTAAATTCACATGTTTTTAAATCTATATTGTGCTTAATGGGCTGGATCTTTAGCAAGCCTCCTTGGTTGGACCATAGCTCTCACTTACCCCCTTCAATATCTGGAATCTTGTTGAGCTAAAATTTTTGGTTGCCTTGGCCTCTGTGGTTTGGATCTGTTCTAAGGACGTAGGGTAATGGCAACCGGTGATCTGTTGATCTTAAAAAATCATTCCTTTTGCTGTACAAGCTACAATTTGGTGTGCTATGCTAGTAACAGTAACCAGTTATACAAACCAGCTACCATTATAAACCAATTATACACTAATCGGTTATACCCTTATATAACTTTTTCTACATATAGAGGCCCATTGTACTTGTAATACATGTATGAATAATAATAGTTATAATTGAGTGTGTTGTGATCTCTCCTCTCTCAAGTCTCTCCTCTACTGCATCCTCCAGCTGCCCCCTCTCAAGCGTTCTTTCATTGGTATCAGAGCAGCCATCGCTCTTCCGGTTAAGCTTAACCTCCCGTCTTCCTAATGCCTTCTATAGCAACATCTCCGACCCCTTCCTCCCCTCTACCTAATCAAGAACCCACCATAATCATCACTGAACCTCTCTCAGCCAACAATCTTCCCTCCAAGAAGCTCTAACCCCCATCAAGAACACCAAAAACTTCAAGAAACTCATTCCTACCAATTCAACCATCATGGCATCCTCCAACACCAACGACAACTCAAGAACCAGTCAAAGCAAGTTCACTGACCCCCTCAACATCAAAAACTTAAATTTATGATGTCCAACATCAGAAACCTGATCCACAACCCATTAGCAACCAATAATTATCCCAATATGAAAAGAACAATTGATCAAATTTTTCAAGCAAGCAACCTTTACAACCAACCTAGACAGATCCCATTCCATCTCTAGCACCGGTAAAGAAAACTACCAAACCTGGATTTCTACCGACAACAACCTTCTTGCAGCCCTCTATTCTACCATATCTCTCCATTCTTCCTTACATCTAGGAAGCCAATTTTTGCAACAAAGTATGGCTCACCCTAGAGAAACGCCTACAATTATCAAACAGATCAAGAATCATCCAACATAAGAATGAACTCCACAATGTCTCTTTCAAAACCGGCCAATGGAAGAGTATCTTTCAGAAATCAAATTCATAGTCGATCAAATAACGAAATCTGGCTCCAAACTTGACAACGAAGACGTCAATATGGTCTCCCAGTCGCATGTCGAGCCTTTAAAACAGCAATTAGAACTACACTCACTCCCATAACCCTTGATGACCGCTACTCTCTCCTATGCAATGAAGATATTAATGTTCAACAAGATCTCTACAAAGAACTACAGCTCTCCAACTCTACCACAAACAGCAGCAATATATCCCTATTTTCAGACCACTTCAGGGGTCAATTCCGCGGGCGAGGCGCATTTAGCAGAAGCAGAAGCCGCCGGCTTTTACCACAAAACCAAGGAACCCACCCCGGACAACTCTACGGCAACAAAACAGCCCACACAGAGTGTCATATCTACCAGAAACGTGGCCATGCAGCAAACACCTGCTGGTACTGCATGGATCCTAACTACCGTGATGCCTCAAACCAACAACAGACCTACGCAACAGCCCTATGCATGGAAAAGACAACTGAACCCAGCTAATATCTGGACTCAAAAGCTTCCAACCACATCACCAATGACCTCATCAACAACCTAACAATTGCTGAGCCATACCAAAATAATGACAACTAACTATAGGTAATGGTCAATCCCTTCCTATCCTCAACACAGGAACCAGTATTCTCCCCACCCAAACTCGTAAGTTTCACCTAAATTATCTTCATGTTCCTCAATGTCAGTATAATCTTCTTTCCATTCATTAATTAACATTGATAACTCTTGTTCTATCTTATTTGATCCACATGAATCACAATAAAGGACCTCCCCACAAACATTTCACTTATTAAAGAAAGTGCATCACGGTCTCTACATCATTCATCCAACTTCAAAACCTCCTTCATTCAAAACCATTCTACACTCCACATCAACTCCCACCGATCCAATGCATCTAAGGTCCCTACACCATTCACCTACGGCTAGGACATCCATCAACTATTTTCAAAGCAATTTCCAAGCATCCACAACAGCACCTCACCCTCTGCTTGTATTTCTTGTATCACCACAAAGCACCATAGGTTACTTTTCTTTAAATCCACAACTATAAACTCTGATGTATGTGATCTACATTCTCATGTATGGGGTCCAGCCCCAACCATTTCAATTGAAGGTTACAAATTGTCATTTTTGTAGATGATTGTTCTATATTCACTTGGCTCTTTCCACTAAAACAAAAATCTGAAACAATACATAAATTCATCAACCTTCAAAAATTAATCCAATATTAATTCAACAAACGTATCAAAATTCTCCAAACGAATGGTAGGGGAGAATACAACTCGACTTCCTTCCACAACTTCCTCAAAAACTATGGAATACACCATCAAATGGCATGCCCATGCACACAATAAAATAGAGTTACAGAATGCAAGCATCGCCATATCATCGAAACAACCTGCACTTTTCTCCACACATCTCATCTACTCGAAAGCTTCTGGACTCACGCAACCCTCACCTCCACATACCTAATCAATCGATTACCTCTCCTAACACCAAAAACATCTCACCCTTCCAAATCCTATATAAAACAACACCCGACTACAACCATCTTAGAGTATTTGATTGTCTATGCTTTCCACTCCTGCCCATAACAAAAACAACCAAACTCAACCCTAAATAATTCCTATGCATCTTTCTTAGATATTCTCCACATCACGAAGGCTATATAAGCTTTAACTAGAAAACATCAACCACATTCATATCATGTCACGCACATTTCATAGAAAACATATTCCCACACTCGCGACCTCAAACCTGTCAATCCAACTAACACCCTACCAACACATACATCCCAACCCCTAAACTCTTGTACCCACCACCAAATTCACCATAAACCCATCAACACATCATAATCATAGTATCAACCAACATCAGACAGAAAATTGGACGCCCGAACCCCCCAAGCGCAAGCCCAACCTGAACAGACAAAGAGAAAAATGCTTAGACGCACCCAAGCGCCAGAGCTTTGCCAATGCCAACTAGAGAGTAGGGCGCCCAAACACGCCCATGCACCAGCCAAAGCCTAGCAATCTTTCACCACAACCCTCCCACCAGAAATCCACATCTTCCTCTACCTCTCAATCATCCACACAAACACCCATCCGACACACTATTCCTCCCACAATCAGACAGCCAACCCTACCATTCTATGCTAACCCACCTCAAAACTAGCACAATAAACCTAAAACCCCTCAGCTTTCTACACTCCACCTCTCCTACACCTAATCCCGCCCATACAAAGAAGCAACTAACCACAAACACTGGCAAATGGCCATTGCCGAAGAATATACAGCCTCATTGATCAACAAACATGGCCACTAGTTCTGCCAAACCACAACCAAAATGTCCTCGAATGCAAATGGACATATAAAACAAAACTCCACACAGACGGAACCGTAGCACACTACAAAGCCCGATTAATGGCTCAAGGGTTCAACCAACACTATGGTACAGATTACCTCGAAACATTCAGCCCAATCACTAAAATACCAACCATAAGACTCCTCTTCACAATAGCCACTCACTTTACCTGGCTTATCCCACAACTAGGCATCTCCAATGCCTTACTCCACCGAAACCTCAATGAAACTGTCCATATGAAGCAATTGACCGACTTTACGGACAAAAAATGCAAACTCAACAAAGCAATCTACAGCCTCAAACAATCACCCCGCAATGATATTCAACTTTCACCAACTTCCTATAGTCCAAGGGTTCTCAAACAAGCAAAGCCAACCCTTCCCTCCTGATCCATGACACCACCCCTAACAGAATCTATTTCCTAACATGTGAGGATGACATTCACCTAACAGGCCCAAACAATACTACAATAACCTTCCTCATTCAAACCCTCACTCAAAAATTTTGAATGAAACATTTAGGCACCCCTAGTACCTTTCTCGGCATTCAGCTTGCATAATCACCCAGCGGCCCAATTCTCAACCAATCAACCTACGCATCCAACATCCTCAAAACATCGGGATTGGCTTATTGAAACCCAGTCCTCACTCCCATATCCACTCAACAACCCCCCACAATCTCTCCTCAGTTCAACAACCCCCCAGAATCTCTCCTCAGTTCAACCACCCCAAGTTATACAAACAAATTGTCGGCTCCCTCCGGTACCTCACCATAACACGCCCCGATCTTAGCTTAGCCGCCAACAAAATATGTCATCATATGCACAAACCTACAAAAACTCACTTTGACCAGGTCAAATGCACCCGCCCTCCGCTACCGTTAAAGGATCACGCATATTGGGCATCTCATCAGCCCTCGAAACAAGCAACTCAGAGCATACGCCGACTCAGATTGGGCAGGGACACCACCGATGGCAAATCTATTATCGGATATTGCATCATTGCAACTCAACAACACTCTCATTCATTGCAGTGCAAAGAAGCAGAACATTGTCTCACGCTCATCTACTGAAGCAAAATATTGAGTAATTGCCACAGCAACCACAAATATCATTAGGCTCAGACGTCTCCTCCAAGAATTCGCTATTTTACAGGGAGCACACACTCTGTTATTTTGTGACAGTCTATCAGCTATAGCCCTCACAAAGAATACAATCTTTCATGCTAGAACGAAGCATGTTGAAGTTAATTGCCATTTCATCCGCAATAACGTTCAGAAACAGGAAATCAAACTTCTACAATGAGACCGCTATCCACCGCTCGATTCAATCAACATAGGTCCAAACTTACCATCTCAATCCAAAATGGCTCGTTTGCGGGGGAATAATAACAGTAACCGGCTACTCACTATATAATTAAGTCATACACTAACAAGTTATACCCTTATGTAACTTTATATATAGATTCCCATTGTACAAGTAATACATGTATGGATAATAATAGTTATAATTGATTGTGATGTGATCTCTCCACTCTCAAGTATCTCCTCTACTGCATCCTCCAACTGCCCCTCTCGGGCATTCTTCCATATGCGGCATTCGCTTGCTTTAAGCTCAATTAGAAGCTTACAATCCTAAGCGTTCCACCTCAATTGGCAAGCCTCTTGATAATGCCACTTTACCATATGATCAACAGTTGTGGTATATTATCATCTTTAAGCAAAGCACAAAGCAATTCACCTCGTCAAGCACAGACAAGGATGTCGCAGAAGCTTCTGGGGATCCTCCAGCTTCGTCACCCTTGAGAGCACAAACGAGAAAACACAACAAAAATTAAAAGAAAAATAGAGCATTCAAACGCACAAATTTACGTTAAAAAAACCAATAACAAGGAAAAAATACAAAGCCACACCACAAAGATTTCACTATGATCAAGAAAAATATTACACAAGATCTCACTCTTTTCAGAAGCTCACAGCTTTACCAACCTCCAATGCAAGCACAGGACCCGCATAGCATGACATCACATAAACCCTAAGCACATATGTAGTATAGCCCTCCAAATAGCCTCCAAACCCTCCATCTGGTCCAAGGGGTTCTTGGATGATTGTCATGTGTCCAATTTCCCCTAATCTTGTGCCATACTAGTTCCAAGATTCTGCATTCGCCACATGGGCCTGCTACCTTCGGCTGCTCAAAAGAAACACAAGACACCAAGGCACGCCTAAGCGCTAGTGCGCGCCAAAGCGTCGGGTCCATTTTCTATGACTTCATTGTCTGAAGCAGTGTTGACGCATGAGCGCCTGTGTTTGGCCCATAGAATAAGTCCAATGCCCTGTGTCTGGCCCAGAGAATAAGTCGCAAGCCTTTAGCGCTTTAGCGCACTTGAGCACCCAAGCTTTCAGGTTATGCTGACTACAAGAGCATCTTCACCAGCGCTTGGTCGTACCTAAGCGCCTGAGCTTCCGTTAAGAGCTAGCTCCTCAGCGCCATGGCGCGTCTAAGCGTCTAAGCTGCTGTTGCAGGAATTGTTCCGGTCCTTAGGGTGCACCCAAGCATCGGATCAACTATCCAATTCAGTTCCCTTAGCGCTCTTCAGGCTCAGTTGATATAAATTGTATCCAACTCACACCCAGTCGATCCATGACTGGCCTAAAGTCACTCCGAGCTCCGCAACTAACAAATGATCCACTCCAAGACCAGTTTGTTGCACTTGAGACTTCGCCAGTCCGGTTCTCGCTTACGTTGGCATCCTACAAGTTGTATTCAGGCGCACCCAGCTCAATCACACCACTTCGGGCTGCACTAGAGTCCACAAACATAACAACCTCCCACTTCACGATTGAGTGCAGGTCACCATCTTCTTCTTCACCTTGGCAGCAACTTCATAATCCTCGAAGCATAGTGTGGCTCAACACTGTGTCCCGATCACACCCCGAACCTCACCATTGGAACAAAAAAATCCAAATCAACTCCAAGTTCGTCTCGAACACCTTGTGCATGAATTGTCTTTGGCGCCTGTGCCTGTAGGTCTCCATCCCACCCACTTCCGAAGAGCAGTTTTCCTTCCTCCAGTGGTCCGAGCATCTAAGTCTCCTGCTAGACTAGGCTCCGGTGGCTGCACCTCTTTGCAGGCCGTGGCATGCGCCCACTTCTTGCGAGCACACCGCAACCCGGAAGATTACTTGGGCTCACTCCTTGGTTCTTGAGGCACGACCCACCTCAACAGAGCCTTCTCTTCAATCTCTTGGTGGCCACCATACTCCTTCTCAATAGAAAACTTAACTTTCCTTCATCGCCTATTCACATCTTCATTTGAGAGAGGAGATTCATACCTTCCCCTTTTGTGCCCTTCAAGATCAAAGTGTTGCTACAAGAATCGGGCTCGTCACATACAATGACCTGAATTTCCTCCCACATGCAGTCACCAACGCCCCCTTGGTCACCTTCCAGAAGTTCCCTATGAACATTGTCGCAAACCCAGCTCGTGCTACTAGCCAATAGATATCAAGTTCCTCTTGAGGCTCAGAATATGCTGAACATTCTTCAGCTGCCGCATCGCACCGTTCAATAGTCTAAAGTTCACACCTACTCGCCTCGTGATGTTGCATGCAATATCATCTCCCATGCTTATGCACACTAGCTCGCCCATGGTGTAATTTCTGAACACCACCTTTCTAGGTGTCGCATGGCACGGCGTTCCAAAATTCACCACCCTGGACATCATCTCATCTCAAGACAGGATCAACGCACCTTTGAGATCTATTGTTTCCAAACTTGTTGCACAGCCTCTCTCCCAATTTGCGCCTCCAGTTCTTCTCCACAACTCGCAATCCAGCCAGAGATGTCCCTCTTCGTTGCAGCTTTAGATTTGGCTCGACACACCAACTTCCCTTTCCTAGATCTTCGACTCAAGTCCAAGTCTCTCTCCAAGTTGCTTCCTATGTTTTCAACAGGAAAGGCTCCATGTGTAAAAGCCTCACCGCCGAATCTCCTTGCCTCTTAACTCAGGATAAGCCTAACCACGTCATCGAACATCAAATTTTCAGCAACTGTGGAGTTATCGCCGTTACAAAAGCATCCCAGCTTTCAGGCAATGAAGATGGCAGTAGCAACGCCCAAACCTCGTCCTTAAACTAGACATTCACCGAGCTCAGCTAGCTCGTGATGGTGTTGAAGCAGTTTACATTTTCCGTCATCGAGACATGGCCCACCATATTCTTGTTAAATAACTTTTTCATCAGCAACACTTTGTTCGATGCCGATGAATTTTCTTACATCCTCGTCAAAACAGTCATTAATCCCATGGTACTTTTTCGTTTGCAATGTTGAACGCCATAGATAAAATCAAGGACAATCGGATTAGTCCCAGAGTTGTTATGTCCAGAATTCAACAATTTTCATCGCTCATCTCTAACGGCTTCTTTGCAATACCCTCCAACAAAAGGTACAACTATTTCAGGAATAACAAACCCTCCATTTGCATTTTCCAAAATGCAAAATTCATTATGTCGAACTGCTCCATCCTGTATTTCGTCTGTATCATCATTTCTCCCACTTGAACAAAGCTCAATTCGCTCTAATATCAGTTGTGTTTTAAGCCAAACACAAAAAATTTATGTGAAAAAACCTAATAATAAAAGAAAATTCAAGAAGCCACGCCACAAAAATTTCACTATAATCAAGAAGAAAATATCATAAAAGAGACCTTACTCTCTTTAAAAGCTCATAGCTTTACCAGCCCTCACAAATTCTTCCTCACAACACTCAGCCACCAGCCTCCAATGCAAGCACAACACCCACACAACATATCATCACATAAACATTAAGCACATAGATACTTCCAAACCCTTCATCTGTTCCAAAAGGTCCTCGGAGAATTGCACGTTCCCAAATTTATCTATTTCCACGCCCAACTGGTTCCAAGATTCTACATTCGCTACCTTGCGCTTGGACGCGCCAAGGCATCGGACTCTTAATTATCTTTAGATATTTAGAAGATACGCAGGGCAACAAGGCACACCTAAGCGTCAAAATTACTACAAGGTCCTGGCTCTAGGGCACGACTAAGCGTCGGGCTCACTGTCTCTAGCTCTGTTGTATGAAAAAGTACCGACACCTAAGAGCGCGTAAGCGCCCGAGCTTCTGTTGCATAATTGTGCCGACTCGCTCAAATGTTCGGCTCAATACCTTCAACATTCTTCAGGCTCGCTTGATCTGAATCATGTCCAGCTCGCACTCAAATGATATTGACCCGAAGTTACTCCAAGTTCCATAGCTGGCCTATCATCCCGAGACCATTTTGTTGCTATTGATACTTCATACTCCGATTCTCACATACATTAGCAACTTCAAGTTGTAATCAGGTTCACCCAGTCCGCACACACCACTTTGGACTGCACTCGAGTTTTACTGTCACTACTCCTGTTGTCAGAAAAAGTGCCAACGCCTGAGCACACCTAAGTGCCCCGTATTCAACCCATCGAATAAGTATAATGCCTTCAATGTTTGGGCAAGCCTAAGCGCCCAAGCCTTCAGCGCTTTAGCACACTTAAGCATCTAAACTTTCGCGTTCTGCGAACTCCAAGAACATCTTTACCAGCACTTGAAAGCGCTCATGTGCCTAAGCTTCTTTACCAGCCCTAGCGCCAGGACCTCAACTAGAGAGAAATTCCGGCGCTTAGGGGTCAAGTGCATCTCCAAAATAGTTAAAGGTAGCAGAGGGCTCGGCGCCTAGGCATGCCCAGATACCCGGCAACAAATGCAGAATCCTTGAATCAGTCTAGCAATTAGGGTAATTGAATATGTGGGATGATATGTGGCAATCATCCAAGAAGCCCCTGGACCAGATAGAGGTCTAAAGATTATTTAGAGAGCTATAAATACCTATGTGCTTAAGGTTTATGTGATGCTATATTGAGTGGGTGTTGTGCTTGCATTAGAGCCCGGTGGCTGAGTGTGTGGGGAAGAAAGAGAAGCTACAAGGAGGGCTAGAAAAGGTGTGAGCTTCTGAAGAGTGTAAGATCTCTCTTATGTCTCTTTTTTTTTATTATAGTGAAATCTTCATGGTATGGCTCCATGATTTTTCCCCTATTCTTGAGATTTTTCATGTAAATCTGTGTTTAAATGCTTTATTTATCTCCTATTTTTGCTATGTTTTCTCATTTGTCCTCTCAAAGATGATGAATCTGAAGGATCCTTCAAAGCTTCCAAGATATCCTCGTCCGTGGTTGATGAGGTGAACTGCTATGTGTTTGGCTTAAAACACAACATATATGTCCTTCCTGCCGCTTTTGTGGCTATAAAGATATTTCTCTTTGCTTTTCCTATTGATGGTTTTGAGATTGAAGTATATTTACTCCATAGAACCTTGTGAGGGATGACCAATCCCCAAAGATGCATTAATTGTTCAACACCTCAACAATGTGCCTTCAGGCACTTTTCAGCAAGTTATGACACTAAGGTCCTCTGGGGTGTAACATTAATTTTGAGATCAAAAAGTCGTGCTCATTCATCAATCTTATTGACAATGATTTTGTTTATAGTAAGCATTAAGATAATAAAAATAAAAGTGCAAGAAAATGGAGCCCATTGGTGATACTTTCAAGGAGATTTACTACTTTAGGAAAAATGCAAAAATTGAAAGCTGTAAATCAGGTGCTGATGCTTCTTCCATTACTCTTGTTTTAATAATTGCCTCTCCCTAGCATAGCATGGCAGCCATTGACAATGGTCTCATCCAAGCAAATCATATTGATTCTCCCATCCACCATCAAATATGGATCGCAGAATAAGAAAAAAAAATCCCATATTGACATAGTTCTTCTGCAAGCTGCTAGGAAACAAATTCAAAAAATTCAAATATTAGTTGTTTAACAATCACATGGACATTTATTTCTTTTTTAAGTTGATCCTAAGTTTCTTGGAACTTATGGGTTTAATAGTTATATCAAACCATTTGTTTTTAAAAAAAAATTGGTTTAGAGGAAAACAAAATTAATGACAAAACAATACATGTAAAAAAGTTAGTGCATTACAGTCAATAGATGCCATATATATTTCCCTCGCAATCTTTTTGAATTCTTTTATACTTGAAAATTTTTTTAATTAATTATAAAGAAGAATAGCATTTCTCTTCTCATAAAAAGCATTTAGTCGACTACTAATTTAGAAGAATCTAAGTTTTATCTCACACAATTTATATGATTCATAAGCATATGCATATTTAAATGAAGAGATTTGAGAAAACCACAATTGCTAGAGTTCCGTTATTTTGAATTCTATTCAATCTCTATTCCCTAGGACTTTTTGCACCCAGCATAATTATTGATAATTAAAGGGTTTTAACCTTTCAGTCTCCACATCCTGATATCCCCTACATATCCAATAAAATAAAAACAACTCCCACTATTTGTGAGTAACAGCTATCAATTTAATTTCCTCACTATCCTTGAGATAATATAACAAATTGTTCCGACAAATATTTTCTAAAGTCAAACTAATTGTTAGGTTCCACGTTCCAAACAATAAATTTACATATTATACTCATATAATACCCGCACGTGTAAAAATTCAAAAATACTCATGTTCTCTATACCTTCCACAGTAGACAGTAAAATTCAGAAATTTTAACCATCAAAAAGCATAATACACATTTTATATATTATACTCACATATTATTGAAAAATCATATTACATAATTTAGCATAATAATACTTTTTTATTATAAATATAATTATTTTAATATATTTTATGTACTCTATTTTTATTCCAAATTTTAAGAAAAATGTATTAAACATGTTCTTCTCAATGCCCGTTCATTACCCGCACAATGTTTTACCAACTAAAGTTCAGAATGTGAAAGGCAAAAGGATGAGTTAAGTAGTTAACAGCCAAACAAAATCGACATATGTGGACGCTCATACAGTGCCCTGATGAAGAGCGATGAAGACTGGCATAGACCAAGAAAGGTCGGCAGAAGCTGGTGGCCAGCAAAAGCTAATGAATCTAGCAAAGCTCAACAAAAGGTGGGTGAAGTCTGTTACCTGAAGTTTTTCTTCCTTAGCAGGGGTTCCACACGATGCTTTTTTTTCATTTTGGTCATAATAAGTTTATACGAAAATGAGGTTTGGAAATTCACTTTACATTCAAATTGTCGCAAACCAAACATCAGTATTATTGGATTATAAGTAAGAACTTCACACCCAAAATACAACTAATCAAGCAACCCTTTAAAGAGTAATGGAAAGAAAAGTAATTTATATTGCTTATAATGAAGCTATTAAAAACATGCATAATGGAGAATTAACACGAAGTTGCAAAGTGGTTTGTCAAATAACTTTATATTTTGATAAAATTATATCAAGAATCAATTCTAAATATATCTTATTACAATAATTATGGATGCTCTCAGTAAGCACATAAAAGAGAATGTGTTAGTGCACGTTGTTTGAGAATATTCTTTTTATTCATAAAACTAGAGATACTATTGAACAAAAGCTCAAAGTACAGAGAACCATCTTAAAATCTAAAGCATTTATGCTTAAGTGATTATTTGACTTGTAATTTAAGTGTACAATAAATTAATTCCTCAGATTTCCAAATTTTATGTGCTTGACATGCATGATTCTCAAAGTTATTTGATTTAGGATAAAATTGTAGGGGAATATTATTCGTCTATTTCTTTGTAAAAGTTGGGGTAATCAGATTACACCATAATCGGTTGTAAAAGTTGTGTAATCAAATTATATTTGAATTGGGTGTAATCAGAATACAGCACGATGAAGACAAGAATTTCATGTGAGTTTTGCCTTAACCTTGACATCTTCATCTTCACCATTATCATATTTGCGATCACCAACCCATTCAAGCCCACGTAGAACCACTAACTTCCAAAAACACTCACTAAACTCATACGACCTCCGATCTTCGCCCTAGATTCTGCTAACTCGCAACAACCTTCGCTGATCTCCAGCATGTACGACTTCCGATCTTTGCCCTAGCCTTTGTGTTCACCGTCTCAATAGTCAATCCTTTGACCGACCATTATAGTTCGCCGGCTGACCATCTCAACCCATTCCATCACCGGCTGCCCACTACATCAAAATTAACTTACTTTTACTGTTTATTGAAGAGCTGTTTCAAGATTTTTTTGTTTATTTTTAAAGCAAATTACTTTGAGAACAAATAAACCCAACATAGCATCAAATGGTGAATTCAAAAAAACTTTTTTATCATAATCAAAAACTATTACTTGAATTATGTTGTAATTAATATTTTGCTTAAGAATTTTACGTTGTAATCATTTTACTCTAGTATTCTCTTTACCTCAAAACAAACAATCCCTTAATAAATCTAAAACCAAATATATCCAAATATATGAGAGTAACTTTACCCATGATAGTATTTGTAGTATCAAGGATAGCAATAAAACATTATGTGAATAAAATGAGTATAAGGTTTAGCTATCATGGTTCTACATAGGGGTGCAAATAAACTAAGCCGGCTCGTGGTTAAATCCTTAATAAGCTCGTGAGCCAAGCTTATCGAGTTCATGAGCAATATCAAGAGACCGGTTGAGCTCAAGTCATTATATAAACTCAAGCTTGAGCTCAGACCATCACGATTTGTTAACTCCATAAATTAGCACATTTATAAATAATGTTTATAGTAAATACTAAATTACCTTATAATAACATTAATAAATTGCTCAAAGAATGTACGAACAATCAAGAAACAAAATCACATATCCACTGCATTGGCAGGAGATATATTGAGCGAAGAATAAAATGAGTGGGAAACAGATCATATATGCAAAATGAGAATACTGAAGAAGCTGGAAGAGCCCATGACGAATTGACTTGACTTGTTCAAGAACAAATGCAACATCAGTTAGACATTTGCGATGAAGAAATTGGCAACTTGAATGCCAACTTGCGATGATGGGAGACATTATGAAATTATTAGTCAGCCAACTTAACCTGATATCAGGGGCAGCTCATTCGACAAAGATGCTTAATTCACTTCAGAAGCAAGTACCAGCAAAATGCCCATAGCAAATAATGTCATTGATGAGAGAGGTTGCTTACGATAAGAGGAATCGATAATTTTTCACTTAAAATAGGGTGTTGTGACCATGACACGGGTCGAAGAATTAATTAGCCAAAAGGTCAAGACAAGACAATTATTACTTCAGAGGCAGTTAAAATTCTTAAAAGGAAAGGTCATCCTTATTATGTTGAATATAATTAAGTATTGTATCCAAAATGATACATTGTTCCTAAGTTTAATAAATTTTCAAGAATGGAAAATCCAAAGAAACATCTGGCACATTTTTAGGCGACTTGTGGTAACACTAGAGAAAGAGACGTTTACAGTTACAATTATTTGTAAACATTATAGTAGCACAACATTTGAATGGTACTCCGATTTACAGAATACTTTAGTGCAAACCTATGTTGAGTTGGAAGCAATATTTATAAAAAAATTTGTTGGTGCAACTAAGAAGGTAACAATCACCGATCTTGCCTTAAAAAAGCGAAGGACGAGACAGTTACCAAATATACTACCAGGATGGTGAAATCTCAGTATGAAATGTGAACAACTTAAAAAAAAGGATGTTGTATAAAAATACCAAATGTGGTCTTAGCTTTGTATGACAACAATTAACACATTCAAGAAATAACTGAATCGTGTAACAAAATTTGAAAGGTTGCTAAAGCCTAAGGGCTATATTACTAATGTCTCTGTAAGAGAAAACAAGTGAAGAATGACCACAAAAGAATTATTTGATGTTAATGCCGCATTTATATTTTCAGCGGATAAAAAGGGGAAACAAGTTCTCGAGACCCCAGTAAAAATAATAAAATAGGAGGCCAAGTAAAGAAAGCACCTACACTCTAGGAGAAGATACATAAGCAGTATTCATTTAAGAAAGACTGCACTACTAAGATCTTTCAACATGCATTAAAGGCTATTATTTAGTTACCAGAGTCGTGTTGACTAGAGCAGGATGATAAAATCAATGACCGTATCACAGGGTTAATAAATCACCCAATTGAAGATTGTTTTGCTTTTAAAAATTGGATGGTAAATGTTATCAAAATGTTGAGCATACACTATCAAATAGTGTGTTGATAAACCCTAAAAGGGAGAAAGCCAATGCAATTTCAGAAGCTTCAACCTCTCAATGTGATGATCAAAAAGGGAAATCACCCAGACACTATTGAATGAAGCATGGTACCCTACATCTCCAAAAAAACTAAACAAGTGATTAAGGTGTTAATGGAAAATGATGCGGTTTGCTAGAAATGTTTGTTGGAGCTGGAGCTTGATCTTAAAAGGTTTCCTAAGACAAAATCTCTCTTAAAGCACCCCAAGTCACACAATGGGCAAACTCATAATACCTGCCATCTTCAAAAGCTAAGTCAAAATAAAAGATCAAGAAAGAAGAGGCAAAAGAAGCCCAAAATAGACACTAAAATGCTCATCAAGACACTTGATGAATATCAGCAACCAACTCAAAAGTTGGTTAAACTGAAAGAATACATGTCCAACTTGCAGCTGGAGAAGAAGTTGAAGATGACGAACCATTATGGGAATCATGTAGGATCATCCATATTCGACATCTAAAAAGCTAGACGAAAGAGTGCTAACATGAGTGGTCATCAACGAGAGTCTAGTAAGACTGCCACACTTTTTATTGACTCAAATGATAACTCAACTTTCCCAATTAAGAATAGCCTAAATTAATGGCAAGTGTCTGATGTCCTTGGCTGGGCAATTCAGTCAGCTTTGAGAAATTCGATAGTGACACAAGTTCGATAGCATTTGAGGGTGATGACAGATCTTCGGAAGAAAAATAAAAGAGGCAAAACTAAGAAGTGAAAAAAAAGTTCCATCTCCAAAGAAAGGGAAACTAAAGGGAAAAAAGAGAAGAATTCAATTAAATGAAGAAAATTTCCCTCAATTACCCAACAATGATTATACTAACTGAATAGAAATCATATTTAACAAGCACTTTTCAATTAGCATTGTTACACCCAAAAATCTCTTGTAGAGGACTGAATGCAATAGTATACATCACAGTGCATATATCAATAATTTGTTTTTCTTTCTGCTACTCTTTAAGCTACGACTTATAAATCATCATCAGCTGCCTCAAAATATTGAACTAAACGAAGTATCATAAGAAATTGTAATGTAATTCCCCATCCTTATCAATTCTTAACACCATAATCATTTTGCCCAATTTTACATTTACTCTCACAGCACTTTTTGAAGTAACAGCACAGATTAGGCGACAGAGGCTGGAAATTCTTGCAAGCAAAAGTTAAAAGAGCTGAGGATGAGGCTTTAGTAGCTGAGAAGAATTCAAGGAGGCGAAGAAGGAAACAGAGGAATCCTGCAACAAAAGGGGAAGTAATTATCCACTGGAAAGGAAGAGATTGCTAAGCTTCTCCTGAGTAAGAGTAATTGAAAAGGATAGTTAACACTCTAATAAAAACATTCTTTCATAGAAGCTTCAGGTCACTCTAATAAAAACATTCTTTCATAGGAGTTTCAGTTCAATTGTGTTTTCCTGCAGGACAAAGCCTACACAAATAGCATGTGAGGAATACCAATTCTCCATCCCCCTTGACTTCTACTCTATTGAATTCTGCTCAGCTTATTCGAATACCACAAAGACTTTTCAATCTTGCAAGACACAAAGGTTTAGGCAATAATTTTTTACTTCAGCCATTAAACAGCAAGATCATCCACCCTTTTTCTTTCCAGCTCTAGCTTTTTAATAGGAAATCAGCTAGCTTATGCAAATGATACTATATCTTGCAAGGAAATGAAAAGGTTAAAATTTATAATTAAGGACCCAATCAAACTATGAAAATTAGCTACGGAAGTTCAAAGTAGTGTATTAAAAATAAAGAAGTCAACAAAGCATTCTCAAAACAAATTTCCAAGATTTGGATGCATCAAATTAGCACATGGGGGTTATGCCTCATTTCATTATTTAAAAAGCCAAAACAATCCAATATACAGCCCAATATAACGAGAGAGAAACAATAATATCTTGATCCAACTGCCTGTTACAATAAATTCACATTAACTATTAAAGATACTAACGCATGCAATAAAAAATTACCGGGGTGGAGTTCATAAGACCAGCACCAAAATATTCCTAGAAGCTACAATGGCTGCTGCAAAGGCAAGAAAAATCAGTTTATCATATCACTAAATGAAATACTGATTCTAAATTTCAGTTTCTATAAATATATAAATATATATATATATATATATATATATATATATATATATATAAGGCTGCACTAGTGCTCCATAAAAATAGAACGTTGCAACAGTACCCCGCTCGGGGCACCGTAAGGGGTGCCAAAGCATTTTCCACAAGAATAATAGAACACTATTAGCTTTCACATCTATCACCACCAATCACTTGAATTTATTAGCTCACTTTAAAATTGCTCAAAAATAAAAAGACAACATTTTTTGTATTTTAATAAATGGTGAGATATATGAAATCACAAAAATAATTAATATTTTTAGAGGAATGATAGTATAGCCCAATAAATATATATATATATATATATATATATGTGTGTGTGTCTGTGCGTGTGTGTTCGCACTTACATGTATACATATATATGTATACACATAGTGTGTCATTTACTTGCATAGCACCCAAAAACTTCATTTCGGTATTCAACAAAACAAAACTTAGTATTATAAACATAGCATCTAAAATTATCTAATTTAATTCAAACCACTTAAGTGGATCAAACTTACATTTGTATATACTAATGTTTGTGGGTGGTGCTAGATTTGAAAATTAAAAAAGAGATTTTTACCTGCGTAACACCCTAAATTTTACAATACATGTCCAACACCTAAATTTTAATATTCACAAACAGTGTACTTTCATCTTCTCATTAAGTACATGACACCTTGTAAATATTTATTATAAGAAAAATTTTATTATTAGTGAAAGGATAGGGCTTAATTTGCAAATATTGAAATTTGGGTGCAGAATATTTATTTTATAATAATTTAGGTGCTATGTATGTAAAGACCCATTATTAAATTTAGGGCATTTGCAATAAATGAAAATCATGCATATATGCATATATGAATATATATATATATATATATATATATATATATGTATATGTGCATATGTATATATTTATATATGTGTGTCTATTCATATATACACACACATACATAAACTTTTATGTAAGTTAGTTTTCAACCAACAAAGCACTAGCAAATACAACAAGAAACAGAAACGAACTGAATACTTTAATTGCTATGAGAAGAAAATGCCTTTGCATATCATTAAATAAAAAATATATACAACCTTGTAAGAAAATTAAGTCCTATTCAACACCCTAAAGCCTCAATGAAGATCCAGCTACATCAGTAAGTAACGAGAGAAAACATACATTTCCAGTCGAACATCAACAATGCAAGTATTAGATTTGCATTGTGCATTTCTTTTGGGAATGACCTAGAAGATGGCAGCGGCCACACTGTACAACCTTCTTCGGCCGCTTTAAACTTTCTATTCGAAGAACTTTCTTTTTAGGGCGACCAGGCGGACGTCGAGTTTTAGGGGGACGAATGATAACATCAGTTTTGTGTCCACCTCCCTCCACTCCCTCTCCAAACCCATTCCAGTGAATTCTGTCTGGTAATGGGTATATAATCACTGAGTAGGCCTCAAGGTATTTGTTGACACTAAAACACTCTTGAGCATAATGGCGAACATCTTCACCGCAAGATAGGAGCGCCGCAGCAGCATGTGCACATGGTATGCCATAGATTTGCCACCGTCGACACGAGCAGCAGCGTCTCTGTATATCAACAATATTTGTTCGCTCTGATGATACAATTTCAAATTCAACTTTATTTGCTCTGAGAACTTGGTAACAATGAGAGTCAGCAACAGCTTCCAAAATAATCTTCTCAGCAGATGGAACAAGAATTGATGCCCATGTTGAGCCTAGAGTCTGGCGCTCAACAAACCAGATCATTAGTTGATTACGGATAAGCTCCATCATCTGTACTATGGGCAACTCATGTCCTTCAAGGGCCCAGTTGTACAATACTTCTGTGATCCCTAAAGTGGTGTGGCCGTAGCGAATACCTTCAAAGTATGCAACAGCCCAAAGGTGAGGAGGGAATTGGTGAAACCAAGGCATGACATCTTGTACTTCCATCATCTCGGCCAACTTTGCTTCAAATTCAGCAGCAGTCAGTGAATAAGCAGCATTCCAGAAGAGGTTAATAAGCTTGGTGTTCTTAAACTCATCGCGAAAGCTCTCACTAACAAAACGCAGGCAAAATCCATGATATGCACTGGGGAAGTGGGTTTCAACTGCTTCTGCAATCCAAGCATGTCTCTCTGACAATATTGTGAGTACTGGCATCTTATCTGTGTTTACCCCTAGAAGTTTTCTCAGTTCTGACAGAAACCACATCCAATTTTCATCACTCTCCACATCAATGATAGCAAAAGCAAGAGGAAAAAGAGTATCATCAGCATCTAGGGCTGAAGCACAAAACAAGGTCCCAAGATATTTTCCCTTAAGGTGTACTCTATCAAGTTCAAGGAGCGGTCTGCAAGCATTCAAAAAACCATATACTGATGCACGATATGAAATGAAGAGCCGATGGAAGCAATTATCTTGACCCATTGTATAAACTACTGCTACACTTCCCGGATTTGTTTTCTGTATCTGCTCACAATATGCAGGAAGAAGACGAAACCCATCCTCAAAGGTACCATGAACTGCAGCAAGACTTCGTTCTTTTCCACGCCATGCTTGCATATAAGAAACTGCTACTCCGTGTTGTTCTCGTATATCCTGCAGTATTTCCTTGGGTTTATAACGTGGATTATCTCTAACTCTAGCCTCAACAGATCTAGCAACCCAACCGACAGTTGCTTGCTGATGATGAAAGTTGTGAACACCTTCACATGTATGTTCTCCATGTAATGTTCTTATGGAAAAAGTTGGGCCTCCATTACACTTGGCTACATGAATCCTCCAAGGGCATCCTTCCTTGGCACACTTGGCAATAAATCTACTACGATCCGATTTCACGATACGAAGATCGAAATGAAGAGAAATTGCCATATCTTTTAGTGCCCTCCTGCAAGTTTCAACATCAGGGAACTCCTGCCCAACAACTAGAGAATGATCTGTGGAAACTAAATTGTGCTCCTGAACTACCATGGAGTTGCCACACATTAACTCCTGAACTGCCAATGAGCCACTGTTTATTAATTCCTGAACTACCAAGGCATTCTCAGCCATCAGACCACTATACAAATCAGGCCCGTCCTTTTTCTTCATCTAGCCCAGATCTTTAAATAAACAATCAAAAGATGCTATCTATCAAAAACAAGATGGTCATAATAGAGAGCTCCATTGTTCATTCTGGTTCAAATCAGCTGAAAACATCAAACCTCTTGATTTTCAGAAACCGTAAAAAGTTCATTGTGAAGATACCAAAAAATCAAATTGGGCATAATGACTAAATGTAGTGCTCAAAGGGATAAAAGGAAACCCTAATTAGTAGAGTGATTCAGCTATTACCACCCTTTAAAGCTGAATAAGATAATTTAAGCTTGAAGGAACTAAGCCTACAGTATAATAACACATAATCGTAATTGAAATTAAGAATTTAAATGTGTGAAGCTTTCGTTTCAAAAGAACCCTAGCAATAAGTAATCTCCACACCAAGAATGCAAAATTAGCTACTTTAAGATTAGAACAAATGAAAAGCTAAACAATGTCTCAATGATGGGGAAATCAAGTGTAAAGTAAACAAGTAAAAATTTGGCAATATCGTTAGGAATAAAAAAGAAGAAGATCAAAGTAAAAAAGGTAACAAAGAGAATGGATGCCAAATACGAAAAGCATTACCTCGTATCAAAATCTAATATATTGAAAAAATATTAAATTGCCTAAAATTATGTCTCGAGACATTGTCAAGATGAAGGGATCGATCGAATCGAAATTTAGGAAGTAAGAAATATGACATGCGAAAATACCATAATAAATTGAAAAGTTGAAAATACCCTAGCCAAATTATCGTTGAACTTGGATCTTCTAGCTCATTATTATTATTACATTAATGAGAAAATTTTATACATATGATGGAATTCTTTTTAGTTTAAATACAATAATTGAATGTTAAATAATGTAAAATTATTACTTAATATTTTATCAATATATCAAAATTATCATCTCACTTAGTTATTTATAACCATTTAAAATGGAGAAAAAAGCATTGTTAAATATTAATTTTGTATATATTAAAAATTAGTTATTAAATACACACACACACACACATATATATATATACACACACACACACACATAGTTTTTGTGTGCCATACATGTAATAATCCCTATATTAAATTGATAAACACTCATAGCACATCTTCCCTCATTTTTGTGAAGATAAGTTATGATGTTAAATGATTAAAATGGTGAATTTTAAAACAAAAATTATTATGATTTTTTTAAAAAGATATCAATTATTTTTATATATTTGGTATTTTACCTCATCAAATATTTATTTTTTGTTGAAAGCACAATAGCAAAATTCTTTTAATATTTGGAGTTTTAAACTAAAGTTAATATAAAATACTCTGAATTTTCATTTTTTGCAAGTATTAGAAATAATGTAAACCAACTGCAAATAACTTTCTAAAATAAAAAATTTACTTAGCAAGATTGATTTTTTGGTAATCCAAAATCGTTAAAATGTGCATTTGTTGTAACACAAATATTTGCTGAACATTGCCGCCTCTTTGTATACATTGGATGTCGTCCTATTAGCAATAATCATCACTGCTTGCTCATTTCCAATAGCAGTCATTCGATGAGCACCACTAATCAGTACCCACCTAAGGCTGTCCCCAATATTTTAAGCAATTAGATCAACAAATTTGAACCGTCCGCATGTCACACCAAAATTACTCTCCTCAATTGACAAATCAAACACCATTGATCAGGCATCACTCAGCCAACCCAATATACCTTGAACTCAACATCCACATCACACCAAAACAACTGATTTCTTTGAGTGGTTGGCCTTCACATACAAAAAATCTCACATTGAATTCAAAGTGATGATGCTTATGATTGAAATACTTTTATTTATCCTGAGTGATTTTTAAGTGAGACTAAATCAACCTAATCTTCACTAGCTTCCTCAACTAAAATATAACCAAGCAGCTGATCGTCATCAATCTAAAACCAAGACAGTACACTTCCTGCCATGCCTTATAAAGCTTAATAAGAGGTCATACTTATGCTAATCTAATAATTACGGTTGTAAGAGAACTCAAAGCAGATGATCATCCCAACTATTTCTAAAATCTAGAATGCACAAACAGCAAATAATCTAAGTCTGTCTATCGGTCTAAGGATGAAAGATTATGCTCACACTGAGTTAACATCCCAGATCAATCTTAGGACGTAATCTTTATGTTAGTCTGGTGCCCTAATCTGATATTGTCATCATAAGTAGTCCATCAGGTCTCACAATTTTCATTAGATATAGCTTTGCCAACTTTTTCACTAAATCAACTTGTTGAACAAGAAGGAAGTGCACATACTTTGTTAGACAATCCACAACCACCTGAATCATATTTAAACTTAGAATAGAAAAATTCACTATAAATCCTACGAGATATCCTCCCACTTTCACTTCACATAGCAAGTGGAGTAAGCCTCCAAACTTTTTATGTTTAACTATAATCAAAATGCAAACTTTGCAACGTGAGACAAACCTTCCAACATTCTTCTTGAGTCTGAGTTACCAAAACACTATTTTAATATCCTTGTACATCTTCATACTACCCAAATGTATTGTGAAGCCCACATGACAAGCTTCTTTAGGATGGAAAGACAGAGATCCTGGCTATTAAGCTCCCATAATCTAAAACTACGAACAAGAAACCATCATCATCTAATCGGAAATTATGTAAGCTCTTAAAGAGTACTAAAGAGGCCATTTTCTCTTATCTTGCATCCAGTATTTTTGTTTCTTTGATTCGATCTAAGAAGGTTCGAGTGATAGCTGGTCAATAAAAGCATCTATTAAACCAAAAGTTATTACTTCCAGCTTCAGCTTCTCCATTTCCCAAATTACGCATCAACAAAGGTTAAACAATGTAAGCACCCAGAGGACAGTGGATGCGCACATTGTAATCTTTAATCAATTCAATTCATCTGTGCTTTCAAAGTTTTAGCTCCATTTATACAAATATAAACTTGTAGATTTCACACTTGGCTTCATAAGTAGCATATCCAAATCTTAAGGGCAAACACCAAAACTGTTACATCCAAGCCATGACATAATAGACTTTCATTAGTTTTAAGCTATCTTGACGTGTAAATTACACTGCTTTTTGTATCAAATACATCTTGAATCATTCAAGGAAGCATCGTTGTATAACTAGTAATCTTCATTTTTTGTAACACTAATATAGGAGAGAAGGTAAGGCAGTTCTTGACTTTCAAAACTGCTTCTTCACACTTCAAGCACAAAACCAAGAGGGCCTGCTTTTGAGTCAATCGCATTAGAGATGCAATTGGAAGAAACCATTCACAAATTTGTGATAATAGCCCAGTATGCCTAAGAAGATTTTGAAATATTTTATCGAAGTCAGTTGAGGCCATTAAATAACTATACTAACTTATTTTATAAACTCAAGGATATTTTATTCTCAATGTATGAATTTTGGTTAACATCAATAACTTTTCAAGGGTTTTGCCATTGGAATATCTATGAATTCAAAAAAAATTAGTGCAATCCAATAATTATCTCAAATGAACACCATAACATAGATCAAAAGCTTCTTAGGCTTAACAAATTATTACTGCAAGTTCAAGAAGAGTTTCTCCCAAATAATTGCACCCCTAACGCAATTTAATCAAAAGCACACTCCCTTTATCTAGTGCTAAAAGTGATCAAGTATTGTCTTATCTCCACTCCCATATTAATGCCACTTACTAAAGACAAGGATTACCAATTATATAATGACACTTGCTTGAATAGTTTAGAATGTGTTTTGATGCAGGAAAGCCGCATCATGGCCTTCATATGAAGAAAGCCCAAACATCAAGAGAGGAACTATCTTGTACGTGATTAGGAATTACAAGTATGATGTTTACCTTAAAAATCTAAAGGTATTATTTATATGGAACAAAATGTGAGATCACAAATCACTAGAACTTGAGTATATCTTTTCACAAAGAAGTTGAACCTTTGGGAGCAAAGATGATTGTGATTGATTGATGCATCCAAGATCTATGCATTGATTGATTGTAATTTACGATCTACACATCCAGTATCATCCAAGGAAAGATATTACAGTGGTTAATTGATGCATTGCATAAAAATTTATTCGAGAGTTTACACTATTTAACCTCTAACAATACAGTAGTCTAACAAATGAAGATGGAGTTGAAAGTAATAACATCTAGTTCAATTGGATGCAAAAGATGATCAGTTGGCCTCTTCAATACACTCTAAGAATAGATCTAATTTTCATTTAAATGATGATGGTTTCTTGTTCGGTGGCTCCAATTATGGGTGCCTAATAGCTAAGATCTCAAGCTCTCTATATCAAAAAAAAAGTTCAACATGTAGGCTTATCTATATAACGATGTGAAGATAATGTTTTTGCTTGAAGAAGTTGAGACCCATTGAGTCATATATGTGGTCGATGAGATTGAACTATCGACCTACCAGGATGCGAAGATGATGTTTTGGTGACCTGTATCAAAGATGGAGGTTGAAGAGCTTTCGCACATTGCAAAGCTTGCAATCTGGTTAAAGTTAAGCATTGAAAACCAATAGGCCTACTCCAACCAATGCTTCTCCCCAAGTAAAAGTGTGAGGATCTCTCTAAAAATTTATAGTGGGTTTTCCAAGTTTGATGTTTGGACATGATTCACCTTGGGTGACTGTGAATCATTTGACAAAGCATGTGTGCCTCCTTCATATTCGACATTCTAGTCTAATAAAAAAGTTAATCAAGCTATTTTTGAAAGAGATTGTGAGATTTCATGAACTACTTAAGATGGTAGTGTTAAATCAAATTGTCATACTCACATCAAGGTTTTGGTGTACTATTTAAGCCAATCTAGAATCTTAACTCAGTGTGAGCACAGCCATCCATCCTCAGACAAATAAATAGGCTAACAAGTCAATTAGATTCTAGATGATGTGCTTTGCCCCTGCATCCTAGAATTTGAACACAAGTGGAATGATCGTTTAACATTGATTGAGTTTTCATACAACCCCAAGTATTAGAATAATATTGATATCCCCTTGCAAAGGCACGAAGTGCACTACATAGCTAGCTTAGTCTAAGACTAGTGATAATCAGTTGCTTAATTATAATTTATGTAAAGGAAGTTACTGCAAAAATTAGGTTGATTCAGCATCGTTTAAAAATCCCTCATGACAGACAAAAGAAATACTTCGATACTAAGAATCGTCTTATAAAGTTTAATGTGAGATAATTTGTGCAAATGGAAGTCAATTTGCTCATAAGAATTAGTCATTTTGGATGAAGTGGCATGGAAGTTAAATTGAAGGTATATTGAGTTGACCTAGTATTATGGCCAATGATGTTTAAATTATCGATCAATGGGGCAAGTGATTTTAGAGTAATACATGAACAGTCCAAATTTGTTGATGAAATTTGTTGATAATAGCAAGGATAACTCGAGATTATTAGAGAACATCAAGACACAACAGCTCCAAACAGAAGACTGAGTACCCAAGAGTATGTGCATCAGATTCACACGGTGCCAAGACAAAGCACTGAGCGCCCAGGCGCCTGTGAATCAAGCACCTAGATGCCAAACAGACGGCTAGGCGCCCATGCGCATATGAACCAAGCACGCAAGTGCTAGGCAGAGCACTGGACGCCCAAGCGCCCGTGAACCAAGCACCTGGAAGCAAGCCATACAACTGAGCACCCAAGCACGCTCAGGCGCCTGTGAATCAAAACTTAGTACATACATGTTATTGATTATATAAAGCCATGTATCATTCATTATCATACAATGAAAAATTATCATTTTCCTGCAAAGTTTCTCTATTCTTACATGGTGTCAGAGCTCAAATCTGACCACACATCTCTTAATCTCCTCTCAGTAACCACTCCGCTCCTCAAAACTTCCTTCCTCAAGATTAACCACTCTCTCAAAACTTCCTTCTTCAAGATTAACCACTCTCTCAAAACTCCCTCCATCAAAACCTCAAGAACTCTTAGCTCCTTCACTCCTTACTTCAAAATTATCATGGCCTCATCAACCTCCTCTACCCTCAATCCAGTAACAACAATGTTCAAGAATATCAAGTTCAATGCTATCCAATCTCGCCTCCAACCTTACATTTTTTATAAACAGCATCAACAATCTAGTAAATAATCTCCTCACCACCGATAATTACCAATATGGCGCATGCAAGTTCTCAATATCTTCACAACAAATGGTATCCAAGGCTACTTAGATGGCTCCTTGACAAAACTTTCTCTCCATACCCAAGCAGCGTCAGCAACCTCATCCCCAACCCTCTATACACAACATGGAACTACACCAACAAGAATCTTATCTCTGCACTTTATTCCACCATCTCCCCCTCAATTATTCCCTACATAATCCATTCCAAAACCTGCCAAGAAACATGGCAAACGCTGGAGTGAAGACTCCAATCTACAAATTGATCCAAACTGATTCAGCTTAAGAATGCACTACATGACAATTGCTGCATACTTCTCAGAAATTAAAGAGATTGTTGACAAAGTTACAATCACCGGTTCCACCATCAACCCAAAAGACATGATTCTTTACACGCCAAACGATCTCTCGGCTCAATACCAAGCCTTCAAAACAGCAATCCACACAAATCTGCAACCCATAAACCTCAACAACCTATATTCTTTGCTCTCTACTGAAGAAATAAGCCTCCAAATTGAAGCAAGTTATGATCTTCATCAGCAAATACAGCCCGCATGGCAGGCCATGGAGAGGATGAGGTTGATTCATCCTACGATCAAGATCACCCAGCAATCATAACAATCACCCGCATCTTGCCACTGTAACCTATCAAATCTGTGGCAAAAGAGGTCACACAGCCCTTGATTATTGGCACCGAACCAATTCCTCCATCTTAAGACAACATGCATATCCCACCGCTCTAGTAGCAGAAGGCTACATCGACAGCAACTAATTTCTTAACTACAGCGCATCTGCAAACATAACAAAGAATCTAAGCAATCTCTCCACCTCATATTCATATACCGGGCAAGACAAAGTAACCATTGGCAACAGCCAATCCTTACATATCTCCAACATAAGCAACAGCCTACTACCCACTCCATCTCGTAAGCTCACATATCTCAAATCTTACACGTACTTCAATCTCAATTCAATCTTATTTATGTCCATAAACTTGCTACATACAATAATTGTTCTATTTCCTTTGTTCTCAATTCTTACAAAGGTGAGGTACAAACCAGTGGTGCATATTATCAGAATATAACCGCAGCAGCAAATGCTAGACATTAATCAGAATTAGAAACTGCTTTTAAGTTACAAAGATTAGAATGTAATTGTCGGTTGCTCATTAAAAGCTTGACATTGATCAGAATTAGTAACTGATATATGCTGATATATGTTACGGTTACACATCATTATATATATGTACGATATAACAACATATGTAAGAAACACAAGTTCTTCAGATTTCAATTTACTGTGGATGCTCTTCTCTCTTCCTCTCAACTTTCATCATCTCAACATGGTATCAAAGCTTTTCACAATCCCCTCCTTCACCACCGACGTTTGATCCTTCAGCACGGAAAGTCTCCGTCTTCATCTCCTACGGGATCGCCTCTGTCTAACACATCAGAATCGACGACAGAATAGAAATAAAGTATCGTCCCCCTCAATTATTCCCTACATTATACATGCCAAAACCTGCCAAAAAGCATGGCAAACACTAGAACAAAGACCTTCATCTCTCGTAAGACTCCTGCTTGATGGATTTGCCTCTATCTAGCGAAAACATTATTACCATCCCTACTATCGCCCAATGGTTGTATCATCCTCCATCACAGCAAGCAGCACTGACGCACCAGAAAATCAAGAAGCACCTACATTATTGATTAATAACATCAATAACCTAATTAACCACCCCCTTACCTTCGACAACTACCCAATTAGGCGAGTGCAAATCTTTATCCTTTTCAAAGCCAACAGTCTTCACAGTCACCAAGACGGTACCACGCCAAAACCACCATCTTACATTTCTGACAACGTCGAAAATCAACACATTTTGAATTATGGACCTCCACCGATAGAAACTTGATAGCCCTACTCTTCAACATCTCCTCCTCCATTTTACCCTACATCCTAACCACCGAAACTTGTCATGAAGACTGGCAAATTCTTGCAAGACGTTTCCAATCCACAAACAGGTCCAAGGTAATTCAACTTAAGAATGCCTACACAACGTCACAATGCAAGACAAAACCATGTTAGCTTACCTCTCTGAAATCAAAGAGATTGTAGATAAAATATAAGTTGTTGGCTCCACCATTGACCCCGAAGATATCATTCTTCACACCTTGAATGGACTCCCCGCTCAATATCATGCAATCAAAAAATGCAATCCGCACAAACTTCCAACCTGTGGGTCCCAACAACCTCTATTCCCTGCTTTGCAAAGAAATCAATCTACAACATGAAGCCAGTCAGGATCTACAACAAGCCTCATCACCCACACTCCTAATCCTGAAAAGGAAGAAACCAACCAAACTTCAGCCCACTTCCCCTTAATTGATCAGGTTTCAGCTCATAGCGAACACCACACCCAGGGATCAGTGGGGAAGAGTCACCATCGAATTTCAAATATGTGAAAAATGAGGGCACACAGCAATATCTTGTTGTTATAGACACGATCCAACCTTTACTAAATCCTCCCATTAGCCCACAGTACTCATTTCCAACTGCTACACCGACAACAACTGGGTTCTTGACTCCGGCACATCAACCCACGTGACCATTGATCTCAGCAACATCTCTATCCCATACTCGTACAATAGACACAACACGTCAGCATTTACAAGGGCCAATTCCTACACATCTCCAATATCGGTAATGATCTATTACTACTCCATCTCGTAAGCTCAATCTCTCTCAAATACTGCATTGTAATGACCCTAGGTCATTTTTAAGATAAACATTGAATTCCCGATTCGTTAAATCCTCCCACAAATTTCAGTTTCCTGTTAAAACTCCCGCTAAAATTCGATTTTTCAGTTTCAATCCCTAATTTAGAAAGTTTTCAAATTCTACAGTTACGAAATTAAATAAAATTTCTCCATTAAAAGCAAATTTCGACTGTTATGCCATTATCCTTAATCTACGAGAGTTTTTGAGGAGAAGCCAGTCGGTCCAAACGGGTGTGCGTTACGCACGCACACCCTATATAACAGAGCATATAGCATTCAACCATCACCACGCTCAATTCCCTTCACCTCTCCCTCTCAGTTGCTCGGTTATCTCCCGTAAGACGCGATCCTCCTTCCGCTCGAGCGTACCTGGAGACCGATCGAGCAAGAAAGATCGATCCTCCTTCCGCTCGTGCGCCGAGAGACGGACGTCAGGAGCTAGCAGCGCACGACCTCTGCCTCTGTGCCGACTTCTTCCTGCGCTCGATCGATCGCTTGGTTCTGCGCATCGACCCCCCTTGCGCTCGATCCCTTCCTTCCGTGCGTTGGCTCCTTTGCGCCCGATTCCTGCAGCAGGTAAGAAGCCCGACTGCTCCCATATTTTATAGACACTTAATTAGGGATTAGCAAATAAATATTAAGTTGATAATCAAACTAGAAGATGTTAAATTAATTTGACTTTTAAGTTTTATGTATCGATTTTCATGTTTAGTATAATTCAATTTATCTATTGTATGTTGGATCAAAAAGCGAAGCGTCTATTTCCGTGTGTTAGTAGCAGACCCTAAATGTCTAATTCCATCTTTAATTTAATTATTAAATCATTCTATTAAAAAATTTGAGAAACAGAATTTGATGTGGTTAATTATTAAGATTATATACGCTTAAATTGAAAGTATAAATAAAGTGAATGCTATATTATTTTAGATATCATCAGCAACTAGATTTCTATATGAATGTGCAATATACTTGAATCCATACTTTGGTGTTTATACAAATACCAAGAATCTGAATCAAAAATTATATTCAGATTGCACTCAAGTTTAATTTAATGAATTACCCAATAAATGTTACAGTAGAATTGTTTTCAATTCCTTAGTCTAGTAGAAGTATTAGAACCATTGTTCATTTCAAGGCTTCTGTAAATAAATGTTAAATCTTGAGAAGAATAAAGATATTATATTGATGAAGTTTGAAGTGAAAGAAATCAGATTTAGAACTACTTCAATATTGAATTTTTGTCACTGTGTGATTGTGTTGCATGTAATCCTTGCATTTAGGTCTGCAAATTAGCAATATTAAGTATTGAATCATGTGAAGGAAGTTCTAATCTATTTTTTTTTATTCCAACCTATAAGTCTCTTTATATTTATGCATTCGAAATTTGAAACAAAATTAAGAAATCTAGGAAAAAGCATGGTTTAGTCTAAAAATTCCTATGACTTTGAGATTCTAAGTATATAAATTAAAAATCAAGCTCAAGAACATGAATGTAGGTTTTAAATCTTATAAATAAGATTCGTTGAAATACAAATCACTTTCAAAGTATAATAGAATTCCAAATTTATAACTTTTACAGATACATCAAGGTTGTGAGTGAATCGTCTTGTTAGTCAAAATATAAAAGGTACACTGGATATTATTTGTATACTTCTTACTATCATTTGCTGCTTATGCATCGCTTTGAGCCTATTTTATATTGCTACTTAATATGTTACTCTAACTACTAATGATGTAAGAGAAATTGAATGATGTTTATGTATCTTGTGAATGTTGCAAGAAGGTTTCCGAAACAGAGCATGACTAGGTTAGGGACAGGACTAGTCCTCGGGAGCTATAAGGGTGCCATCTGGAGCCTTTGAGGGAGGCACAGGTGAAGATTATGCTTAAATGCATGTTTATTGCCATATGATGCCCTTAAAGGGGTCCAAGTGAAGGTTTATGCTAAATGGCATATGAACCCAATCTCATGATTCTGACTTTGCCCATTATAACTACTATTATTACTTCATGACATCATAGACATAAACATAAACATAATCATAAATTTTTATGCTATTATTGCTTTTCCATTTGAAAACTTGGCATGTGAAAAGGGCATTTATGTTGCAGGACACATGATCATCTTTTACTTGCAATAAACTATATTTTTCCTGCAATTGTTATTATTTTTGTCTTCCGCTTTGCTTTAAATATATTTTTAATATCCTTTGTATTTAGAATGTGCAGAATGTTCACTAAGGCATTATTTTTATAATATCAGATCAATTACAGCTGGAGGAAGCTGACATAATTTAAAGACATGGCGCGGCATTAACAGATTCTAACTGCCCCTTCAGGGGATATTTATTTTTGTATAATGAAAGTTATGTATTAAATTCTGAATATTATTTTACTTTAAATTGAATGAATATTATTTCTTATATTTGAATGGATTTGAATGTTTGTTTAACTGATATTTTACCTAACTGCCAATATGATCCTGTGGAAAGATGCATCTGATGTTAGTTTGGTTATTACCAACCTAACATGGGTCATCACATGCATGTTCCCAAACTCAAATTCAATCTCATATTTGTACACAAACTTGCAACTGATAATAACCACTCTGTTTCATTTGATCATATCGGCTTTTGCATCAAGATCTCCGTTCGGACACTATTCACCTTCAAAGCCACAATTGTAATAACCTCTGGTTCATCCCACCCGAGCCACCACCAACTTCACCTTAACTACTCACTTCTTCCACCACATCGACCGCAACAACATTCTAACACCGAAGGCTAAGCCATCCAGAAGCTTCTCGCAACTCAGATTCCTCATCCCAATTAGCAATAACCCCGTCGAGGGCATCCAATGCATCATGAACAAACACTACAAATTGTCCTTTCCTATTTCTACTAATCGTCACTATAAACTACTAGAATTGATTCATTTCAATGTATGGGGTCCAGCCCCTAATGTATCCAATGAAAGCCATCAATACTGTCTCTTTTATTGATGATTTTTCTCGCTTAGTGTAGTTTTTTCACTGAAACAAAAATCTGAATCTACAAGTCTTTTCATTCAAATCACTCATTTTCTCGAATTTAAGTTCAACCGCAAAATAAAATACTACGCACCGACGGAGGGGGAGAATATTGCAACAACACCATCTCCACTTTCAAACAAACTGGAATTCATCATCAACCTTCATGTCCCTACACACTTCAATAAAATGGAGTCGCCGAAAGAAAATATCACCACCTCATGAAAATAACCATAACACTTATTCAGCCGCTGGCCTCTCCAATTTTTGGCCTAACACTCTCTCTACATCAAATTATCTCATTAATAGCCTCCCTTTCAAGACCACCAATAATAAAATACCCTACAAACTCAAACACACTCACAAACCCACCTATGCTCACCTTTGTGTTTCAACTACACTTCTCCCACTTCTACCACCTCACCAACAATACAAAGTCTCCCCCAAAACCATTCCATGCTTCTTCATCGGCTAGTCCCCTACCTGCAAAGGATGCTGATGCTTCAACCCACTCACATAAAAAGTTTTCATTTCTCGCAACGTACACTTCCTCGAACATCACTTCCAAACCCAAATCCCATCTTCTCTCTCCTCCAACTTTCTCAATCTCCGAAAAACCCTCGGCCGCCCATTCCTCCTTCCACTCTAGCCCCACCTTTCTCTACCACACCACATCAGCCCATACGTCACCATTACCCACTCTCTCTACCACTCCACACTCACAAAATCCTCAAAACTCTATCTCCTCTAGCGAACCTAATTCTCCCATCAACAACTCCTCTCTTGTACCCACCCCCGACACTACCTTACCCACAACAAACACTACCTCCCCATCCTCCCTCTCCGCCACCTATACTAGAATCAGAACATGCGCTATTTAGCATTGTTTCATACTCAATCTCACCACCCAGACTCTCTACAACCCGATCCAGCTACCTACACCCAAAAAATAAACTTGATCGTTGGAGACAAGTAAAGGCCGCTGAAATCATGGCCCTTAAAGACCAACAAACATCAGATTTAGTTCCTCATAACCCGGCTCAACTAGCCCTTAAATGCAAATGGGCATTCCGCACCAAATACAATATCAATGGCTCTGTTGCTCATTACAATGCTCGCCTAGCGGCTCAAGGCTTCAACCAAACCTATGGGTTAGACTACACAGAAACTTTCAGTTCAGTTGCTAAAATATCCACCATTCGCATCCTCTACACTATATCCGTTCATCACCGATGGGCCATATTCCACTCGACGTATCAAATGCATTTCTCCACGACTCTCTGAATGAAACAGTCTACATTAAACAAACTCAAAGACTCATTGATCCCAATAAACCCCACTACACGTACAAACTTAAAAAGGCTCACTATGGGCTCTCAACAATGGTTCTCCATTATCACTGAATTTATCCATTAAAGTAAAAAAAAATGCCTGATATGAGTTATTGTGTAGTCCAAAAGTGCTCAAAGAGCATCGCAACATTCTTGATGTTCATTGGTTGTTATTTTATTAGCATTATTTATCATTGATTGCTCCTTTCCATCAACTATTATTTGATGTATTGAGATGATAAAAGTTGAGAGGAAGTGAGAAGAGCTTCCACGATAAATTGAAACGAGAAGAACTTATGTTACAGTTACTTGCATTTGGCTTACATTATTTCAAATAACAATGAAAAATCAAAATCCATAATAATTAATATTAATTTAATTTATTAAAGACTCCAAATATGAAAAGAATTTTATTATCATTCTTATATTTAAACAAAAATAAATATTTGAAGAGGCAAAATACCAAATAACTAATATCATCCACATTTTAATAAATCAAGATAATCTCTTTTAATTAATAAAGAATCATAGTTTATCTTCACAAAAATAAGGGGAGTTGATATGAGTTCATTATCAAATTAATATAAGAATTCTTATGTATATGAACACCTAAATTTTGATACATACAAAATTGATATCTAATAATACTCTTTTCTCTATTTTAATGATTAGATGTAAATAAGTGAGCTAATTTAATGCATTAATAAGAAAAAATTAAACAGCAATTTATAATATTGAAGATTTATGTATTTAATCCGTAAGTTAAACAGAATTCAACACATGCATCAAATTGCCCTATTTATATAATAATAATAATTATTATTATTATTATTATTAGCATTATTATTATTATTATTATTATTAAAAAAATAATATGCTTACACAAGAATATACACCAAAAAGTACTCAACACCAATAGAAATTATTTTTTAAAATTTTTGCATATAGACCCCACAAAAAAATGTATTCAATCACTAATCTACTTACACATAGGATTGGCACATCATCTATATATTTTGATGTATACTAGTGTGTAAGTGTAACAATACTCTTATTATTATTATTATATATTGTGAGCTATAACGTTCAAGTTCTATAGTAATTTGGCTAGAGTATTTTCGTCATGGCAAATTAATATGGTATTTTCGTCATCCCTGTCTTCTTCTTCTTCTTCTTTGTTCTTACACTTAATGTCTGTTTGGCTCCTTGCTTGTTCTGCTCTTAATGAAGCTCATCTTTGGCATTTATGGTGTGCAATATGCTTGGTGCTGCAGTTCAAAGGCCTCAGACAACCGAGTTTTATTTTCAACTACAACTTTGTGTTTTAAGATGTAGGCCTGTTTCCTTTAAACTTAATTTTCTTCAGTGTAAAGGGTGGTAATAACTGAAGGCTTGACCTAAATCAGAAGCTTAGAGTTATGTTTCGGGTTTATGCGGTTGTCCCAAACTTAAACTGACAATACTTACAAAAATAATACCTTAAATATGGATCGATTGAAGATAATGTCGATCAATCTCAGCATCCTTCAACCTGAAAAGTGGAATATTCAAATTCCAAGATAATTCTGAATTTAAGCAAAAAAAACGAATATTTTCAAAAGCAATACCTCCGAGAATATAGAGGGGTCGTCGGAGGGGTTGGAAAGTTACCGGCGCCGGAATTGCAGTCGGGTTTTGAAATCAGAGAGGAAAGCCTTTCGATTCAGAAATTGGTAAAACATTAATTTTCAGAATTTATAGTTCAATTAGAAAATATCTAAAAAAGTATTGAGAGAAAGTCATGGAGAAGAAGAAGAAGAAGAAGAAGAAGAAGAGAGAAAGAAAATTTAGGGAAAACAAACAAGTAGAGGGAGAGGAGGAGGAAGATGATAGGGACTATCTGGGGACAGCGGAAAGGAAATAAAGGGGAGGCCAAGGTTCGGCCAGCCCTAGAGAGAGAGAGAGAGAGAGAGAGAGAGAGAGAGAGAGAGAGAGAGCTGAGGGACTTATGGCTTCAGAGAGTTCGGTCCTTACCTGCGTGAAATCTTTCGTCGGAAATGAAGCGCTGGGAAAATTAGGGAGTGCCGACTGGTCAAACAGGGATACGGGATATCTAGAATATTTTAAAATGTTTCATTACTTTTGCTTAAGGTATTATTAGTATTTAATAAATATTTAATTATGATTTTAATTAATAAATCTCATTTATTATAAGCAAATCATTAATTTTAAATATTTTAATTTTTTTATTGTCTCCAATATTATGTTAATAAATATTAAAATAATTGAAAAAAAAAAGGGCTCATTTTCTGAGCATTATAACAAATCTCTAATTTAAAAATAATTTAAATTTTATTTTTAAATTCAATTTTAAGAAAATTGGTTCAAAAGTTTAGTAAATTATAAAATTTTGATAAAAGTAAAATATTTTTAATTATAAATTATATATTGTGCTCTAAATTATCTTAAATTCTTTCAAATTCTAAGAAAAGAGAAATACTAAATGTTTATAAAATAAACAAAAAAAATAAAATAAATTAGGTATTTATTTAAAAATTACAATGATTTAAGAGTATTGTTACACTTACATACTAGTATACACCAAAATATATATATGATATGTCAATCCAATGTGTAAATAGATTATTGGTTGAATGTACTTTTTGATAAGACCTATATTCAAAAATTACAAAAAAATAAAATTTCTAATTGATCCTGGATATTTTTTGGTGTATATTCTTGTGTAACTATAGTATTTTCCATGATTTAATTATAACCTACACGTGCAAAAGTATATCACATCAATCTCATTTTTACATATAGAAATTATCATATCATCAATTCTAATTTATGTCTAAATATTATTTTATTGCACATATCAAATTTCAATTATGAATTGCTCATAAGAGAATGATAAGAGAATAACTTTTAAAAATTATTAAAATTAAGTAAAAATTATATGAGTGCATGCAATTAAAATATAAATAATTTTGCTTAGAATTATTTCAAATTAAGAGATGTGATGAGGCAAAACTATAGAAAGTAGAATTGAGTATTGCTGCACTTACAATGTCTTGTATAAGCATAACATTTTTCATAAGAATTAGATAAGAGCTTTTAAGATGGGGTGTGTGATTGAGGAATTCAACTATAATGAGTTTCATGGAATAGCCTTAAGACTAAGAATGTTTTATGGCAAAAAATTAACTTATGAAGTAGAAGTGTATTTGTAAAATAAGTGTTGAAAAAAATATATGTTAAGATGGTGAGTAGGACTTTGTGAAAAGATATGATTAGAAATAAGAATAGTTATAGCACAATTGAGTAGAATTTATTGAGATAAAGATCTTAAGAAGTCATCTTTATGTAATTCAATTATATAAGTACTAAAAATTAGATGCTTTAGAAATACTATTAAATTTTTTCAATTATCCAAACTTAAGAATGTGCAAGTGAATATTATAAATGACCTCATACGTATGACAAGGCCTGACAAAGCAAAAACATATGTATAAAATATGTGATAGAATGTAGATTGCAAAGCGAAAGCATGCAAAAGTGAATATGTTAAGGTGAATGAGTGAGATGTGCACTAAAAATATATCAACTTAACAGAAGTTTAAAAGATTTGGTAAATACTAATAAGAATGACCTCACATACTTGGAGCTTAAAGATGGACTCTCATATAATCAAACAAAATGGGAATAAGCCTCTAATGAAGTATACCCTATTTTGTAGGATTAAAGTTTGACATAGTTTCTATTGCATTATAATCTTGAGGCTAGTCATGCCAAAATGTTTGGTGAATGTTAGTAAGGACTCATCTAATTAAGAAATTAACAATCATAGGACTTGATTAGAGAAATGAATAACCATATCACTCAATACTATTTGGATTGTCTAAATGTTCTCATTTCTACAATATTTGAATATAGTGATATTGTATTTTATCTATCCAATTGGAGTTGTTTGAACAACTATGGATCAAGCTAATTGTTACATAATAGTTGTTATATACTATGCATTAATCAATTTGCTAACTTCTAATATCAAATCATCCAAGTGGCCTTTGATCCATACATAATGGACACTACAAATTATATGCCCCATCTTGTATGGACATTCTTATATATATGTGGTGCCAGAGGATGAAGGTTGAGAAACTACGAGGAAATAATTAAAAAAATTTCAATCAAACATCAAAAGCACCAACCATAGATCCATACTTAATCATAATACAATTATCTACAAAATAATATAATACAATAGTTCAAAATATTACAAGTCTCTAAGACAACATAAAATTAAATCATTAAACCTTCTAATGAGCACTCTTATCTCCATCCTCTTCTAAACTAGTCATTAAACTTGAGATCAATATAAGAAAAAAAAAGGTTAGGTAGAAACACTCATCAATAAAGAGTATATAAAAGTCATATCTTATTATCATGCCGACTTTTATATAAGGTATTGTGCAAAATAAGGTTCTAAAAGTATTTATAAAGTTTTTGGGAACAAGCTAATATTAAGAACTGAAGAAAAATGCGAAAAATATTTTAGCATTACAATACTAAAAGTAATAAACAAAGTTGTAACAATGAGTTGGACAGAGACTATGAGTTGGCTTGGAATTGCTTTCTAAGAGTGTTCAGAAAGATGCATTTCTTAAAGAAAGACTGCATTAACTACTATAGAGTAGCACAAACCATTAACTTCCTTGGACTTATACTCCAAATATCTCTCTCACTGTATAAATAAATATATTAGAATAGTAAGCTGAACAGAGAAATATGAATAGTTTTAATCCCGGCTGCAATTATTTTGAAATCTCACGAGCATAATTCGAACTTCAATAAAATATGCTGTACACCCAAATCGTTCCCCTCCCGTGAAGGCTGGGAAACCTCACTACACCATCACTTCTTAGGCCTAATTTCTATTCCCTGCACAGTAAGGCCTTGCTTCCAGTTCCCCCCCTTGACCTCCATCAGGGACATATCAACTTCCCCATCATCCCCTTCCTCATTGTAGAACTCCCCCAGCATTATTTCCAACCACCCATCGCGCCTCTTGTTCGGCTTACCCGTCGTGTTTCGCCCCATCTCCGCTTCTTCTCGCCCCCCTTCCCGCGCTTCTCGCACAAAGCCGCATTCTGGCTCCTCCTCTCCCTCCTCTGAGTTATCTTCCTGTCGTTCGGCCACCGCGTCACCCCCGCCAATTGGCTCTCCCAAATCTTCAGCCGGCTCTCGCGCAAAAGTTGGGTGGTGCTGGAAGACGTTCGCCGAGATGCGAGGCCGGCGCCAGAAGGGCCATATGGGCGGCGACCAGTAAGAATCTTCGGAATCCATCAGGCAAACTGTGTTCTTTGAGAGGTGGGCTCCTATGGATACTGATCCCTCCTGGAGAGGATGCCTCAGTCCAGTCGCAGTGTTTGATAATTTGAATATGAGATAAGCTGCATAGTTTGTGCGTTTGGAGAGCTGCCTTGAGCTGATCCTGCCGCGGATCTCCAGCCAGCAAACATTCCTTAGCTCAGCCACCTCAGAAAACCTTGCAGAAATGCCACTCTTATGATCAGGTTTCATAGTTCTATTAGCGCAATATTGGAATATGATATACGGGCATGATCACATTCAATCAAAGATCTAGTTTTGCAGAACAGAATGTAAATATAATCAAAGTGCAACCAACTATAAAGCAATTACACTGAATTTAAGTTCCGAAATATACAATTCTTACTACACCCTAAATCCTTGTATAATGTACATTAATGTTATATGAAGTAGAATATCATTTAAATTATATATTATTCAAACTGTTTTGATAAATGTTAATGTTTCAACAATGTGATAATGTTATGAACTCTTTGCATTATTTTTAAATAGTGTGCAATTTTAAGTATTTTTTAAATAATACAAAATAACAGCATTATAGTAATAAAATTAAGATTAAGATAACAAAGCATGTGTGATTGCATGCTATCTCAATGTTATTAAAACACAACATACCATTAATAATAAATAATTGGTAATCAAAATATAAAAATTAGAAGATTACATTGTTATATAGGGTGTTTTAAGGGAACCTTTTAGCTCCACTATTGATGCAATAAAACAAGGCACATTAATGGTAGTAGAATGCTTCAATACTTTGAAAGCTGATAAAATAAAGTGCTTTTTTTTTTTTTTTTTTTTTTTTGGTAAAATATGCGGCCTATAAACTTTGAACAATTGTTGTTTGGAATAAGGAAAGCTCTAGATCAATAGCATTATCTAAATTTTGCACTATAGCATGATGTCAAAAGTTAGCCATTACCACTCATTAAACTGATAACAACGAGTAAGTTGCCTTTTACCAATGGAAAAAGGCTTGTTAAACAGGACCACCACAAGTCAATAAAGCCGCTAAAAACTCATCGCTAAGATGGCATAAATTATAAGAAAATAGTTAACTTTTCAAGCTTTTGATGTCATAAGATTATCATATGCTATTTGCAGCATGACAATAGCATGACAAATATATAAAAATTACGCAGAACCTTTTTTGATGCTTGCCTCAAATTTGTCCTAATCACTTTTGTGCCAAATATATGCGCTATGCGAAATCCCCATAATATACTCACTATAAGAAAATCAAAATTTTCACATTTCATTCACTTGTGCAGTGGTTCCCCTCCTCTTCTATGATTTTCCTAACAAAAATTTTCGGCATAAATCTCGTGTGTTTGTATTATACTTGTGAGATCGTGTGTGCTTACTCTTAAGCAAGATAAAATTCTTTTTCAACCCTCTGAATAGAGATCTACTCAAATTATCTAAAAACAAAAAAATTAGTTCTGTAATAATAAAAAAGTTCTAGCAATGTGAAATTTGAAAGTAAAGGAAAACGGTAAAAGGCGAACTTTTGAGGATCGCAAAAGATTTATAAAAAAAGGATCAAGTTATATTTGTTGAATACTGCAGTAGATTCAATCAAACAATCAGAAACATTTCTCCAGGAATTAACAAAAGAAGGTCACAGAAGAGCAATGGAGAAAATTATCTTCCTTTTCCTTAGTCTAATAAACTAATCCTTTAATTTCAGCGGCACATCCACTTATAAATACGATTATACCAGCATAACAAAAATTAAAAGAGATCTTCACCTTGAATCAGGATCATGCATCCAACTCCAATATTGTTCAGTATCTCCCCACACAATTCCAAGCTCTTTGGCGGACAGGATGAAGCACTTGGCCCCAGTCTCTCTATCCAAAGTAAAGCCCTAAATCATCAGCCCGTAAAAAAGCAACAATCAGAAACAGAAGAGCCAAGATCCGCATAACAAATCAAAGAGAAAATAAAAATCCGAAAGAGCTAACCATGTTCCCTCCGTCGATGAGGATTGGATCGCAAAGGCGAAAGTAGAGTTGCTTCAAGGAGGAAAAATCCACCGGATAGACGGCTCGAGCGAGGATCTCTTCATAATCAGCCGGCAAAAAACACTTCCAGACATCGTCGGAAGTCGCCGCAGATCGAAACGCAGTCGATACCGCCTCCGATCTGCACGAATATCGAGGAGATGTCAGCGATATTGCGCGCGATAAGCAATCTTCCGGCAGCTTCTGGATGCAGCTGATGTTGGTGTCATTTCCCTCTACTTCCATCTTGCTTGATATCTTCTTCTATCCTTTCTCTGACTTATCTTTTGGCTCTAGTTGCCTGCAGGTACATGCATATATACAAGAAGAGGGGGAGATGGGGGAGAAAGAGGACGCGATGAAAAGAAACTTCGCAGCGAAGGATGTAGATGAACGGTGGATCAATGCGACAACCTCCGATGGCGAAAAGAATCCAATATTTTGACCTTATTTTTATTTGATCAATCACAATTAATATATGATCTTAAAAGTTAGAGTAAATGCTATTAATGAATCTAATGTTAGTTAAAGGTACATGAACTGTCCTAAGCTAATACAAAATAAGAAAATTTTAAGTAATTGAAGCCTACTGCAAGAGGAAGATGCTTCTGAGCCCATCTGGAGCTCCAACCCTTCATTAATCATGTTAACATGTATATTAATATGATTACTGTAGAGTTGTCAACATAACAAATCCTTAATTATAGTCATATTAGGTTTTCTCCCCCTAATCTGCTGATAAATGCAAGATATGCACATATTTCTGTAATTCAATCATCTAATACACACACATACATAATCAACAAAGTGTGGAAGCAATGTAAATAACATCTATATCCATAATGTATAAGTAAGAGAATATAACTCAACTCAGAATAAAAGTGTAGAAAAGTAAATATATTTAGATCCTGAATTATTATAACATTTAAATGAAAGTTTAACTGAAGTGAAACACTTATCCTCACAAATAAAAATAAAAGTTATCAAAGCATCAGCAATAGTAGGAAAGTCTTTCTCATGGCTAAGCTCATTACATGGTGCTATCTCCACAAAAAATTTTGAATTTGACATATTAGTTTTTACATGTTAGGACTCCATCCAAAAAAAAAAAAATCTTACATTATATAATTATATAAGTATATTTTAAGATGATTTAATGAGTTTTACATTTTTAAGATACCATATTTAAATTTAACAACAAGTTAAAGGAGCAACAAGCTACACAAAAATGAAAATTTATAAATAAAGGCATTTATAACTTATCAAAGTAAAGTATATACAAAATATTTACTTCATGTCAAAAATTGCAATAAAATTAGACAATAAATACATAGACTGTAAAGTAACTATAATTATTGAAAAGAACATCATAACATGCACATGATCATTTTAATGCATGCTAATTAAACAAAAAGTAATATTGGGTTGTGATACAATGGCGCCCAGCCCCCACCATGGTCATACTTATCAAAGTAAAGTATATATAAAATATTTACTTCATGTCAAAAATTGCAATAAATTAGACAATATATACATAGACTGTAAAGTAACTATGATTATTGAAAAGAACATCATAAATGCACATGATCATTTTAATGCATGCTAATTAAACAAAAAGTAATATTGGGTTGTGATACAATGGCGCCCGGTCCCCACCGTGGTCATACTATTACTAATATTAAAATGATTACGGTAAAGACTGACACCAATTGAGATAAATCTTCAAATATAGTCGAGTTCGAAATCAACCCAATCCGTCTTAGCTGAAAGACTTGTCTCCTGAAAACTATAAGTCATACATCAACATATCAAAGTGCGGAACCAAAGTAAGTATAACATCTACATTCATAACATAAGAACCGAAATAGTAACTTAACTCAATATGAAAGTACAGAACAATAAATACATACATAATATTTAATTATTACAAACTGAATTTAAATGAAAAAGGAACACTCGTCCTCACATGCAGAAAAGAAATTCTAACTAAGCACCAATAGTAACAGGAAGCTCCTCTCAGTAAGTCACTCTCTGTGATGACCCACTTAAGTAGTAATAAGTGAAATTCTTAAACATCGAGGCGTCTTTTCAGATAACGGTGGAGTTCATTGAAATATGCAAATAATAGGGAAAGATATGTAAATATGCTAATACGAATTTCTATATAGCTAGTTCTTTCACTCCACTATTTGCATTGATAATATGATCGTTTGGTATCGATTTGGGTATCAATGGAAATGCCTCGGAAATACTTTTTTATCGATATATGGCATCGCACGTGAAGTGCTCTAGGTTGAGAGTATTTGAGCCCGAAAGTTGACCCATTAAGTTTTCGCAGCTTGCCACAGCGCCCGAAGTTTCGAATTCGGGTCCATAATAGTTTAACGAAGCATAATTTTTTTTTTAATGAAATTAAATGAAATTTGCTGCAGCGGGCTATAGCGTCATTTCAGGAAAACCATATGAAATCAAGAGATAAATTAATTGAACAGTGACATTCGAAAGTTAAACCGCTACAATGCGTCGTAGCGCCTGAAACCGCTGCAGCGCGCCATAGCACCCAGCTCTCAAGGTGATCAAGCCGTAATGCGCTAGAGCGCCAAAAAGCGCTGCACTCGCCACAGCACCGTAATCTGCAGCTGTAACAACCCAGGTTGTTACTTTGCTCAATTAAGACTAATCTAAGTCTTAATTAAGGTTCTAAGTCACTAATTAAGTGATTTGAAACTCATCTCTGAAACCTAGGTCAAACCAAGAAGTCAACAAAGTCAAAACAAGAATTCTAGAAAATCCCAAAACCTGGAAATTTGACTTTTTATCTAGACCTCAGATTGAAAATTTGACTTCACCATTGCGTTCAGAACATCCAAATTAGTTATGGGTGAAATTTTGGAGGCATTTGGAAGTCGTTGATTTTTCGTCGAATATTTTAATATTATTTAAATACCCCTAAATAATCAAATAAATAAATACTCATCAAAATGAAAATCTGAGTGCACTGTTGCATTCCCCACCCTTCAATTAGCTAAGGGTGATTTATTAGAAATTTTTGGAATACATTTTTTATGGTTAAATTTAATTAATAAATCTGTGTAAAATGAATTAAATAATAATATAATTTTAAACAATTAACGGTTTCCGTCAGCTAAATCTAACGCCGTCACTCTAATAATTTAACTTGTCGTCTATCTGGACGGATCATCCTTGCCGTTCGATCGAAGATCGAACGGCCAGGACCCTTTCTTCCTCAACCTCGCGTCGGAGGTCGACGCGTGCCTCGTTCGCAGGCACGCGGCAGCAGCTTCGCCGCGTGGTTCCTCCCCACCACTCTTAGCCACCGCGTTAGAGCTAGTTTAAGACCGGTAGATCTCCTGCCTCGCTCGGTTTTAAAGCTTGAAGTCCGGAACCTAGCAGCCAAGCTTCGAACCCCCCTCTGCCGTTCGTTTGAGGTACTACTCCATCCCTACATTTTATCTATCCTTTAAATTCAATTATTGCAAGCATCTATTGAGCAATTCCTTCGATAGCAAATATTTCGCCTCTTTCACAAACCCTAAAGTCGCGCGTCACGGAGGAAGACGAAAGGATTCCTCGGTCGTTCGAACCGGGTTAGGATCGGTTCAATGACTCGTCTGTTCCCGGTCCGGTTTAGGAGGAAGGTGAATCGCCGCTCGTCCACAGCCGTCGGATGAAACGGTGATCCAACCGTTAGATCTAGGATAGATTAGATCTGATCCAGTTGTTCTGGACCGGTTCGATCCAGCAGTTTATCTGGACCGGTCGAACCGCCCGTCCGTGAACCGGCCGCGTTTGACACGTCGCGATGGATGGAGGGCCCCGCACACAGTGGAGGAGCCAATCCCGCGAGGACACGTGTTCCGCGGGACAGATCCTGTCGGAGCCTGCAGCGCCTGTGGGACCCGCCGCCGTCTACTCAGCCAATGGTTGTGCGCCACGTGGCCTTCATTCTGCCGCGTTCGTTAGCTGGGTCCCATCTGCAGAAACGAAATAAATATATATATATATATAATTATATAACAGATAATTATAAATTAAATATATATATATATATAAATTATAATAACAGATTTAAATTAATTTAAATAAACAGCAAAATTAATTTAATTAATTCTAAAACTTTAAACCTAAATAACTCCTAAAATACACATTCAAATGATACAATTAAATATATTAAATTAATCAGAAAAATATGAGGAATTTATTGATACCAAAAATTTTGCTGTAGGATCAATATTTTGCAAAGTGATTTTTCAATGATTAATTTAATTTAAATTAAATGTCACAAACCTTATTTAGCTCATAACTTTGTACCCAATGATCCAAACATACCCAACATGGGTCTTAAAGTGATCAGAAAACCCTAAGGATTAATTTGATAGTATTTATCTTACTGTTTGGATTAGTGTTTGCCTAATCACATTTAAGTCCTAATCCTAATTAGGTTAATTAATCCTAGAACTTTAATTGACCATAACTTGGTCAATTGAGCTCCAAATTTGATGATCTAAATATCCATTTAGATCAGAAGAACTTAATTAACAGTAATATGCAAAAATATTTTAGATCCAACAGTTAGATTTGTTAATCACCTCTAATTACTCTAAATCTTGATTAGTGAATATTAGCAAATCTAGTAACCCAAATTGAGAGATTTAAATTTCAGATGACTCCTAGATCTATTTAGAATCAATCTATAAGGTTGGAATAGTATTTGAGTGATTAATTTTGTTAATCACTCACTAATCACCATAAACCCTAATTAGATCTTAACTTAGTCAAATTAGGTCCAAATTGAGCCCACCACATGTCATTATGATCAATGAGCTATTTGTAATTCATAGCCACTGATTTTGCTTAATTTGGACACTAATTGATAAAATTAGGATTTTTGACCCTTAATTAAGCATCCCTTAATTACCCTTTAAACCCTAGATCTTGTATTGGCCATAACTTGGCCAATACTTATCAGATTTTTAGCAAATTAAGATTCTATGGAAATCTTAGACAGTAAAGAGCATTAAACTGAAAGAAAATTTAGCTTTCACTTAGCCAAATTACTAAATTGCCCTTATGAGTCAAATTCACTAATTTGATCTCATATGGCTTAATAATCACCCAAAATTAATTTAGTTACTATCTAATCTTATATTAGATAGTAACAAACACTTTCTAAAAGAAAATTTTAGAATTTAAGCCCTAGATCAAAATTTGATATTTTGAACTCTTAAGTAGGGGCAAAATGGTCATTTTGCCCAAATTTAGGGTTTAGCCTTTTAAAGCCCTAAATTCAATTTCTAATCATTAAAATCAATAAATAGAATGATTTAGAATTGAAATTGATCAAATTTAAGTCTAAATTAGGTTTTGATTAAAATCTCAGATTTTACTCAGTAAAGAAAATTCCTAAGTTCTAAGTGAGTTTTTCTCATTCTTTAATCATTCTTAGAACCATCCTTAGGTCTTATAACATTAGTTAGGATGTGTGTCTTGAGAGATAATCTTAGTAATTAAGAGCCTTATTTACTAAGATTAGGAATAGATCTTAAGTTAGAATTCATCTATTGAGTAAATTGGGTTACTCAATTAGGTGAAACCTTGAGTTTTCTAGTTTATAGATTTTCTTAGTTTATTAAATGATTATTTGATCTTTAAACTTTAGAACTAAGAATAGAGATCCATCCTAATGAAATTGATTTATCATTAGGATTTGCTTTAACCTAGTCTGTGAGTTTTGGGTTCTAAACCTTAGACCCTTAGATTATACCTTTAGATTAAGTGATTAGACCCCATCATCTGGAGTCTAATTCTTAATCTTTTCATCTTAATTTGGCTAATCAAGATGAGATTGGGATGAATTAATTTACAAAACTAGGTTGAAGATTTATTCATTTTTAACCAAATAGTCATCTTTTGATTAAGTTATAATTAAGACTTGGCCAATCCTAATTATCTTCAACAAGTAGGATTCGTGATTCTAAGTTACAGAATGTGTAAGAATTGATAATTTTGAAACTTATGTAACTTAAAGTAGATAGAACGAATAAAGTAGACAACAACGGATATCACCTGTATTTTAGATAGAGTTTCTTGCACTTTGATTTTGATGCTTCGCATTCCTTGATTTTGAGCCTTATACCTTGAACATATATTATGTACTTAAGATATTTGGTAAATATCTTATGTCAATTTTGAACATTCATAAATAGCATTGTGTTTTGTTTCACAAGTGGTTTGTAAGGTGTAGCTTGATTAGTATACCTCTTCGATCAACTCGTTCGGGGTCGGCTTCTTGTAGGGGGTTTCAGTCCGATAGTCTATACCATGCCTAGTCCATGGGATAGGATGGATAGACTCTTGCCATACTGACTATATAGTCAGGATTTGATATGGTTATATTAATTTAAGTACACTTACATTCAGAGTTTCTTAGCTCATCAGGCTAAGATTTGCTGTATATGTGTTCAGTTTGGGTGACTTAGATAGTCACTGCAGTTTTAGTTTACAGATACTGTTTTACTAGCATATTCTGCATTTTAGCACTGTTTTACTTTCAGTTTTCCTGCACATGTTATATATATAGGATGCTAGTTCTACTTACTATTTTCATATGCTCACATAGTATGTTAGTGTTTTCAGTTTTATACTGTTCAAATTATGTATGTCACATAGCATAATTTGTTTGATCATAAGCATGTTTTAGGTTGTATTTTTCTTACAGTTTTACTTTTCTTTACTTACCTGTCTTTGTTGCAGTTGCTTGGAGGAGGTATGTATTACTTCATAGTTGTTTTAGTTATAAACTGTTTGTTTATAACTTATTACTGTTCTTTTGTACGCTTTTTTTTTTTGCACCTATTTTGCTCAGTTCTGTTTATATGGTGATATCTTCTTAATTTAATAAAATTGTTTGCCCTAAAATGTACTTAGACATATTGTCTAACCAGTTTTTCTTTTGTTGGCTGGGGCCCTACCATTATGAAACTGATAATGGTATGTTCTGAGTTTGTTGGTTTAACAGATCCAGTGGAGAGTTTGCCATTGGAGGAGGAGCCCGTTCCTGAAGATTTGTAACTTTAGTTTCTGTTGCTTGTGAGATCGAGAGTTTCCTCTTTCAGTTCTTTAAACTTATTAAATGTTGTAATAATACAGGTTTATATTTCTCTTTTTCAGTACTTTACTTATTCTGTATTATTGTATTTATACTGTATTGGATGGATGTTATACCTTTTATTGCTTCCGCACTCTGAGTTCTTGTATGATCATTTAGTGATAAATTCTGAGATGAATGGCAAAGTCCTTAGTTAAACTGGATTAGAATGTGTGTCTAATCCAATCTTAAGTGGGGACCTTGTCATTTGGTGACCCCTCTACCGTAATCATGTTAACTTAAGGGTTAACAGGACCACGGCGGGGCAAGGCTGTCACAGCAGCAGAGCGCCACAGCAAACCATAGCGCCTGGCTCTCGGCCAGAAGGCGCCACAGCGCGCCGTAGCATCTAGAACTGTCCGGATTGGCCTAGAACCGACTGAAATGGTCAAAACTTCACATTTTTCGAATTTTAAGGACCGTAAGACCCTAGTTGGGCCAAATTATATCAAATTTGAAACTAGTTTAAGTAAAATTGAGCACTCTTTAAAATTGTATGAGAATTTTAAATATAAAAAAATTAGGTAGTCTCCTTTTTAAGAAAATAGAACCCTATATATTGATTTGACCATAACTTGATCAATTATACTTCAAATTTAAAAATTTAAAGTGCTAACTAGCTTATAATTTTAGTGTCAACAGTAATTTAAAATAAAATTTAAGTTCTGGACCCTAGAAAATTAGAAATGACAAAAATACCCATAACTCTAATTAGGTCATAATTTGACCAATTGAAGTCCAATTTGGGTCTACTCTAAGTTAAAGTACTCAGTATGATATAGGAAAGTTATAGCCACTGAGTTTGTTGAATTTGGACACAAACTAAAAAAATTAATTTTTTGACCCCTCTTAACTTAGAAAATTACCAAACTGCCCTAAAAATTAAAATTGTTATAATTAATTCATTAGACCTCAGAATTTAGTGTTCTTGGACTCTATGGAATCCTTGAATAGTAACCAACAGTAAATTGCATAAAATTTTAGACTTCATTAGGTGCAATTTATTAAAATGCCCCTTAAGTTAAAAATCATAATTTGGACCTATATGACCCATTTCTTATCCAAATTTAGTGTACTTACTGTTTATCTTCATACTAGACAGTCAGGAATCATTTGACAGTAAGAAATCCCAATTTGGAGTCCTAAATCAAAAAGTAGATTTTTTTGATCCTTAAAATAAGGGCAAAATAGTCATTTTGCTCAAAATTTAAGTTAAGTACTATTAACCTTTAAAATACTATTTTTCATCCATAAAATCAGTAATAGAACTGAATTAGAATCAATTTAAGTCATAAAATCTCATAATTGGTTAACTGTCTAAAATCCCCCAACTTAAGATTGAAAATCTCTAAGGAAAAAGGATACTTAGTTAAAATCAATTCCCAACCTCCCTAATTAAATGAAATGAGTAAGTGTAAAGAAATTCAATCAATTCTTAAAATTTTTTTAAGTCTTATCATTAGGAATCATCACTTCACCTTACGATCCATTCCTTAAGAATAAGATTAGATATTAAGCTAGATTTTATTCATTAAATAATATGATTATTCAATGAATAAATCGTTGAATTTTATTAATTTCTAGATTTTCATAATTTCATTTTTGATTAATTTATCTTTTAATCCTAAATTAAGAATAGAAGAATCACCTTATTAAATTTGAGTTTAATAGAATTTACCTCAATCATTAGTTCACGTAGAACTGAAATTTTAGACCCTTAAGCTTTATCTTTGGATTATGTGCTTAACTCCAATCTGATGGTGTTGGAATCATAATCCCTTAAATAAGTAATTTTCATAACTACCAACAACTCATTAATGGTTCATTACTATTGTTGCACTCAAGCAAATGTTAAATGCGCCTGGGCAGAGTCGGGTGACGGCTTTGGTGAAACCGTCAATGGTTCAAAGGAACCGTTATTATTTTCTTGCGCCATGGACACGAATGACAGTTCCTATATAACCGATGGTTGTGGCTACTTGTAATGTCGTTTTGAAACCCAAATTCTTCCATCCTCATGAATAGCTGTTTTTACTTATTCTTAAAGAAGAAGAAGAAGTAGAAGGCTCGTTTGCTTTAATAAAGTAATTTTTCTTGTTTATAATCATTGTGTCTACTTCTTAGCGCATAGTTCTTAAATTTATAAGAAATGCTGCAACTGTTGCGATCATATATATACTAAGTTGTATCACTGAGTAGCAACAACATTTTGACTGAGTAGATCGATCAGTCTAGTTGTTACGACTTGGCCTCTGCTGTCAGCAATTTTTGTAAGCGTGTGTGTAGCCTTTCCAACTTGGTCAGATACTATAGGATGATTATTAATAAATTTTCTCATATAAAATTGAACTCCATCCATTATTATAACCCTCAAATTCCTTTTCCTCAAACCATCAAAATATTATATCCTTTTATACAATCAACGTTCCAAAAGATAAAAATTAAGAAAGAAGCGACTGATAAGTAACAAACACTTTCGTAACAAACTTTATGACAAAAATAATATATCCACATATATATATATATATATATAGACGTATTAAAGACGACATAATGGATTGAGGGCTAAAACCGTATTTAGTAAAGTAGCCTCACCATTACGAGATCTGAGATGGCATCGTCAACTTCGGCTCCGAATTCATCGCCACGTTGCTCACCGGCTGATGATACGTGGCAACCATCCCATGATAGAATACCGCTCTCCCCGCGCTATCGTACGCCATCTGCGGCGCAGCATAACCCACCGCCGGCGAGTTCGCCGGCACGGCGTCCATTCCCGCATACATCGTCGGAACGACCCTTGAAAACGCTGCCGGATGTGGCGCCGACGCCGCTGGAGAAGCCATGTAATAGCCATGCCCTCCGGCCGCTGTGTACATCTGGGACTGGGGGATCAAATACACCGGCTGTGTGGGAGCCTTCTCATGAACTACGCGTGCGTAGTACTCTCCATTGTAAACCCTAGCTAGAGCAGCCGCCTCCTCGTCGCCTTGCACCTGGGGTTGTATCTGGCTGTTGGCAATCTGGAGACTCTGGATCCCTTGAATCTGCTTCTGCGCCTCTGTCTCACCTGAGATCTGCGCCCTCTCCTCCTTTCCGGGATTGGACGAAAGGCAATCGATGGAGGCCGGAGCCAAACTCGAAGCTGCTGCCGGAGGCAGCACAGCGTCGGACAAGAAATCCGTGAGATCGGGAACCTGAGAAGGGGTCTGATCCGCAGCAGGCTGCGGCGGATCTAAGAGCCAAATCCGATCGGACTTCCGCTCCGCCTTGATTGAAGGGAAGAGGAACAGGCGAAGGCGGGCGGCGGGCTTACCGGAGCTCAAGAGGAGGCGATCGTACTCGAGCATCATGTGTTCGAGGTCCTCGTCGTTAGTGACGGAGACGAGCGCGTCGAGATCCTCGCCGGGGAGCTGATACTTGAAGCAGATCTCGTCGGGGAAGATTGCGCCGTGAAGAGAAGCGAGCTTGGCGACGATGGCTTGGAATCGGATTGAGCGATCGACGCCGAGGATCTTCGTATCGCCTCCGAAGTAGGAGAGTTGGTTGTCGTGAGGGCGGGGTTGGATGCGGCCGCCATAGCTGCACATGAACTTGACGCGGACGGCGGGGGGAAGCGGCGTCTCGTCCCAGGAGATGGCCGTCTCTCCGTCGATTTCGCGGCATTGGGGCGACGAGATGTCAGAGTCTGGGTAGGCGGAGTACGGGAAGCCCTCCATTGATTGCCCTATGGTTAGGGTTTTGCAAGGGGAAAGTGCTTAGGGCGAGCAGTTGGCCGAAGGACTGCGGTTAAAGGTCGGGTGGGGAGGTTATATATAGTCATTAGTTCGATTAGTAGCTGTCCTAATTGATGGGCCTATGGTTATATGCATGTTTAGAAGAGAAATATTATTTGGATTCGTTGATGTGGCACTCAAAAAAATTCAATATAATAGAATTTGAATATATTTCAGTAATGTTTATTTATTTCACATGTTTAGAATTGTATTTAAATTCTCTTTAATTTTAAGAGAAAAGATATTTAAAATGTGAAAAGAAAAATATAAGTTAGATGCATGTATTAAATTTTTGTAAATTGCAAGTTTTATGAAAAAATTTGACAAATTTGTTGCATTGAACATATTCTATATTTTTTGTATGATTTAATTTATATTATTTCATATTTACGTTATTTTATTTTCTTTGGCTCAATACTTATTTTTGTGATCCTAGACGATATGGTAATGCCCTCATAATCACGAGGTGGGAGTAGGCAGCAAATAAATATTTTTCTAATCAAATCTCTTATTGTTTGACTTAGGCCAGATTTAGACTAAACCATTATTATATATATGTGATTTTGGGTTTTTTTATCTTTCTCTTGTAAATATTTATCACAAAACTTGGTTTTGGCTATTCAATCCTTTTGAAACTTGGTTTTGGCTATTAAAATCATCCTATTTTTAGTAGGCGGTTTGAGCACCCTAAAGCACTGTTAGCAACCAAGTGTTCTATATAACATTTGGGAGCATTGGGTCACACAACTGGCAATGAATCTTCCACATCTTTAAAATTGTGTCTCCAAACATTATTTTCCATAAAATATTAATTTTACATGCATTAATGATTTTTATAGTTCTAAAAGTAAGAACATTTATGAATTTGGAAGATATTTACCATTGCTTCATAAATTTAATTATTCAGGTACATACGATTTAATTTATTTACAGAGGAAATAATATGAAATAATATATGCTTGTATTTTAAAAAGTTCTAAATAAGACTTTAAGAATATGTGGTCTCCCAATGGAAATAGGAAATTTTATGTTTTAGCCATGTAGTTAGGATCTCACCTTGTTATGCTATCCTAAATTATTAATATTGAAGGTGAATTTTGCTTAAAATGAAAATCTTAAGAAAATAAAGAACTTCCACCTATAATATAACATTTTTTAGATGTACAATAAAGAAAATATTGAAAGCAAGGAAATCCTATCTCCTAAAATGAATGTAGTCCCTTCACACATGCCGAACCACTATAAATCATCATTTAATTTGTTTTTTATTGCAAATTTTATGATACTTCTTTGCACATATGCATAAATTGGTGTTGTAGATAATAAACTCTACAAAAATTATAAATCCATGAATTATTTTTGCTTAAACATTTAAAAAAATATTTTTCAGAAATATGCCTCATAAAATCCACTACAAAAAGATGTCTAAAAGGAAAATTTGAATACTCTTACCATATATGAGACAAGCATGGCTTATATTGCCCCAACATCATAAGGTGGGCCTACTATTGATGGCATGCAATAATTGCTAATGGAATACATCAACAAACTATTAAAAAACCTAATTTTATAGAGGAGCCAACATATAAAACACTCTTAAATATATAGTTAAGAAGAACTCTTAAATATCAAGATTTTTTTTAAGATAACTGTGAAGTTTTCGATAAAAACTTCAAAATTAAACGTGCTTGGGTGGGAGCCCTCTTAGGATGGATGACTTCTTAAATAGTTCTTTTGAGGATAAAATTATAAGATCATTAATTTCAAAGTAGACATAAGCCTTAAAACTTAAAAGCTTTGGTTGTTATAAATAATATAAAAACATAACATTAAATATTAAATGAGGGGCTAAGTGACATGCATGGTAAAATGTCATGCCAATGGTGCAACGACTCAAGTCGTTATTAAGATAAGGACTGAACTCGACTCTAAAATAAGGATTTCGAGTGACTTCAAAATTAGTGCAAACTAGAAATACCGTTGGATATAGTATATTTCTGTAATCGTAATGCCCAAGTTTGAGAGCAATCTGGATAACAAATACTTCTGAATTATTTAAATTCAGACAATTGAGAAAATTAAATACAAATCTAAATTCAACAATTTTAATGCCGTTGGATTAAGAATATTATAAAAATGCTGCTCAAAAAGTTTCGTCAAACTTTGAGTTCCAGATTTACCATAATAAAATTTTCAAATTTTTACCTTTAGAAATTAATATAAAATAAAATATTGCTTCAGATTAAAAAAAATTAGCATGAGTGTGTTCATTTTATCAAAATACACTTTTGTGTCAAATTTTATTATTTTTTAATGGAAATATTAGATGAAAGAGAAAGAAGATAGACAAAGTAGAGAGAGAAAGATGAGAGAGAAGGAGGATGAGAAAGCTAATTTGTACACTCCAAAGCATTATGAGGAAGCAAAAAAATCAAATTTGCTCACATCCAAATAATGAAAAAGAGAGAAAAAAAATGTTTATAAATATCCCTTCCCACCCCTCCCCCACTTATCCCCATTCCTCCCCCTCTCATCTCCCCCCTCCACTCCTCCCTCTTCTTCCTCAACCATTATGGCTGCAGCCCCTTAATTAACTAAGATTAAATGGTGGTTGTTACGGGGCAATTCCTCACTTAATATTAGATTAAAAATAAGCATCCCTAATTCATCGATAAAGGAATGATATGCCCTAAGTAAAGCAAATGAGACATTCACTAAATGAGTATACAAGAATATCAGAGTGCGGAAGAAAAGAGTATCAAATACTAACATCCATGAATCCATGATATAAAATGAAATAACATTCAACTCAGAATAAAGTAGCAGTAAAGGAAAATATATGAGTACTTGTATTATTACAAAGCATTGAAAGTTTAACTAGAAAAGAGAGATTATGGGGCCCCGCACCCTCTACGGCCATACTAATACTGATATTAGCACAAACACAAGGAGTGTGGTGCTCCAACTGTGGTAAATCCCCAACTTAAGTAAAGTCAGGTAGGACCCAACTTGCCTTAAGCCGAGGACTTGTCACCTGGAATTATGAACATATATCAATATAAATCAAAGTGACAGAAGTAGAAAACATTATAATATAACATCCACATCACAACATAGTATAAGAGAGTAAAAGAAACAGTAACACAGAAAGAATGCAGAAAAGTAAATTGTAACAACCCAAGGTGTTATTTTGCTCAATTAAGACTAATCTAAGTCTTAATTAAGGTTCTAAGTCACTAATTAAGTAATTTAGAACTCGCCTCTGAAACCTAGGTCAAACCAGAAGTCAACAAAGTCAAATCTGGAATTCTGGAAAATCCCAAACCCTAGAAAATTGACTTTTTATCTAGACCTCAGATTAAAAATCTGACTTCACCATTGCGTTCACCACCCCCAAATTAGCTAGGGGTGATATTTTGGAGGCATTTGGAAGTCGTTGGATTTTCGTCAAAAATTTTAATATTATTTAAATACCCCAAATAATCAAATAAATAAATACTTATCGAAATGAAAATCCGAGTGCGCCATTGCGTTCTTCACCCTCCAATTAGCTATGAGTGATTTATTAGGAATTTTTAGGAATGTATTATGTGATTAAAATTAATTAATGAAATTTGGTGAATTAAATAAATAATATTAGTATTATTATTTATTATTAACGGCGCCGTCACTTTAGAACTCACGCCATCCCTCTCCTTAGTTTCAAATTAACAGTGGATCTCGGCCGTTCGATCGAAGATCGGACGGACCACACTTCGTCTCTGCCGAATCAGGCCACACACAGAACGCGTGGCAGCCGCTGGCCTTCACCTCTCGCGCTTGCTCGACAGGTGCCCTCCAATGCTCGCTCCAACCGCTCAAGCTTCCATATTAAACCATCACTAAACTCCATTGCTTGGTTTACGCAATTTGCATCTGCCTGAAGACAAAGCTGTCACCCAGATTTCTTGTATCGAGCTAATTAGTTCTTCACCGTAACTCCAGGTACCTCCTTCACCTCCTATACTTTCATCTATGCGTTTTGTAAAACATTAACGATTGTATGCATTTCATTTCGGGCTGTGATCGATCAAAACTCCGTTCGATCGATCAAGAATCGCGCAATCGAACCCTAAGTTGCGAGGGAGAAGACGTCGTGCAAAGGATTTAATCAACGACCAAGATTAAACCATGGATCATGGCTCATCTCTAAACTGTCCGATCCTAATTAGTTTAAGTTTAATTGTTTAGATTTCGCCTAAATCTAACCTAATCTAAATAATTTAAGCCTAATCATTTTATTTTAAACCATAAACTTTATTCAATCGTTCTGATCCATCCATTTTAAGATCAGATTGATCTGGATCGCAGATCTTAGACCGATTTTAACCGGTCTATTTTTCTTCCCGGACCAGCCAAGCCGGTTCAGGGATTCAAACTGGCATGCCTCTGTAGCGCGGGGCCCACCGCTGTCGCGAACAGCTGACATGCTGTCAGGTGGGGCCCACCGATGCTCCCTTCAGCCACGGATCGCTGACGTGGCACTGTGGCTGTGGGACCCATCTGCTCTCCTTCGGCGAATCCGGTCTTGACATGTGTACCTGCTTAATAAATAATAAAAACACATATAAATATAACATTTTAAATAAATACGAATTTATAAATCTTAATAATAATAGATTTATGTATATATATTAAAACAGAATTAATTAATTAGTTAAATACTAAATTTTAAATCTTAATAACTCCTAAAATACAACTCCAAATTATGCAAAATTATATATCATTGAATTCAGAAAATTAAGAGGAATAAAATGAAACAATCAATTTTTTTATTTGAAGCTATAAATCATATAGTGACATTTAAGGGTGTTAATTAAATTCAAATAAATGTTACAAATCTTATTTAGCTCATGAATTTGTGTAGCTTAATCCAAACATACATTTGATCAGAAAACCCTAAGGTTTAATTTGATAGTGTTCATCTTGCTGTTTGGATTAGTTTTTGCCTAATCATTTTTAGGTCCTAACCCTAATTACCCTAATTAAACCTAAAACTTCATTTGACCATAACTTGGTCAAATGAGCTCCAAATTTGATTATCCAAAGGTCCATCTAGATTAGAAAAACCTAATTAACATTAATCTATAAAAATATTTTAGATCCAATGGTTAGATTTGCTAATCACCCTAATTATTCTAAATCTTGATTAGTAAATATTAGCAAATCTAATAATCCAAATTGAGTGATTTAAGTTTCAGAGGACTCATAGAGTTATTTAGAACCTAGCTATAAGGTTTGATTAGTGCTTGAGTGATTAATTTCACTAATCACTCACTAATCACCCTAAACCCTAATTAGATCATAACTTAGTCAAATTAGATCCAAATTGAGTCTACCACATGTCATTGTGATCAGTGGATTATTTGTAAACCATAGTCGTTAATTTTACTCAATTTGGACACTAATTGACAAAGTTAGGTTTTTGACCCATAATTAAGGATTCTTTAATCACCTTTTAACCCTAAATCTTGTATTGGCCATAACTTGGCCAATACTTATCAGAATTTAGCAAATCTAGATTCTATGGAAAGTTTAGATAGTAAAAAATAATAATCTGAAAGAAAATTTAACTTTCACTTAGCCAAATTACTAATTTGCCCTTATGAGTCAAATTCACTAATTTGGTCTCATATGGCTTAATAATCACCCAAAATTAATTTAGTTGCTGTCTAATCTTACATTAGACAGTAAGAAATACCTTCCAAAAGAAAATTTTAGAATTTAATCCCTAGATCAAAATTTGATCTTTTGAACCCTTAAGTAGGGGCAAAATGCCCAAATTTAGGGTTTAGCCTTTAAAGGCCCTAAATTCAGTTTCTAATCACTAAAATCAGTAAATAGAATGATTTATAGTTGAAATTAATCAAATCCAAGTTTAAATTAAATTTTGATTAAAATCTCAATTTTAGCTCCTTAAGAAAATTCCTAAGTCTTAAGTGAGTGATTTCTCTTCTTCAATTATTCGTAGATCTTTCCTTAGGTCCTTATAACATTAGTTAGGATGCGTGTCTTGAGAGATACTCTTAGTAATTAAGAGCTTTAATTCCTAAGATTAGGAATATATCTTAAGTTAGAATTCATCTATTGAGTAAATTGGGTTACTCAATTAGATGAAACTTTGAGTTTACTAGTTTCTAGATTTTCTCAGTTTATTAAATGATTATTTGATCTTTAAACTTTAGAACTATGAATAGAGATCTATCCTAATGAATTTGATTTATCATTAGGATTTGCCTTAACCTAATATGTGAGTTTTTGGTTCTAAACTTAGACCCTTAGATTATACCTTTATATTAAGTGATTAGACCCCATAATCTGGAGTCTAATTCTTAATCTTTTCATCTTGATTTGGCTAATTAAGATGAGGTTGGGATGAATTAAATTACAAAACTAGGTCGATGATTTAATTCACTTAAACCAAATAGTCGTCTTTTGATTAAATTATAGTTAGGACTTGGCCAGTCCTAATTATCTTCAACTAGTAGGATTCGTGATTCTAAGTTACAGAACGTGTAAGAATTGATGATTCTAAAACTTATGTAGCTTAGAGTAGATAGAACGAATAAAGTAGATAACAACAGATATCACCTGTGTTTTAGATAGAGTTTCTTACTCATTTTGATTTTGATGCTTCACATTCCTTGATTTTGAGCCTTATACCTTGAACGTATATTATGTACTTAAGATATTTGATAAATATCTTATGTTAATTTGGAACATTCATAAACAGCATTATGTTTTTGTTTCACAACTGGTTTGTAAGGTGTAGCTTGATTAGTATACCTCTTCGATCAACCCATTCGGGTCGGCAACCTTTCGAGGGTTTAATGTCCAACAGTCTATGGCCATGCCTAGTCCGAGTGATAGGATGGATAGACTCTTGCCATACTGACTATAGAGTCAGGATTCTGATATGGTTATACTATTTCAAGTACACTTACATTCAGTTCTGTCTTAGCTCATCAGGTTAAGAGTTTTCAGTGATGTTCAGTTCAGAGTTCTTAGCTCATTATGCTAAGATTTGCTGTGTATGTGTTCAGTTTAGGTGACTTAGATAGTCACTGTAGTTTCAGTTTACAGTTACTATTTTTCTAGCATATTCTGCATTTCAGCACTGTTTTACTTATAGTTTTCCTGTACTATATAGGATGCTAGTTTTACTTACTGTTTTCATATGTAGGATGTTAGTTGTTTTCAGATTTATACGGTTAAATTTCTGTATGTCACTTAGCATAATCTGTTTGATCATATGCATATTTAGGTTGTATTTTCTTACAGTTTTGTTTAAGTCTTTTGCTTACCTGTCTTTGTTGCAGTTGCTTGGAGGAGGTATGTATTACTTCCTAGTTGTTTTAGTTATAAACTGTTTGTTTATAACTTATTACTGTTCTTTTTGTACGCTTCTTCTGCACCTATTTTTGCTCAGTTCTATTTTTATGGTGATATCTATTTAACTTAATAAAATTGTTTGCCCTAAAAATGTACTTAGACATATTGTCTAATCAGTTTTTCTTTTATTGGCTGGGGCCCTACCATTATGAAACTGATAATGGTAAGCTCTGAGTTTGTTGGAGCAGTAGATCCAGTAAAGAGCTTATCATTGGAGGAGGAGCCCATTCTTGAAGATTTATAGCTTTAGTTTTCTTTCTTTCAGTGAGATTGAGAGTCCTTTCAGTTCTTTTAAACTTATTAATTGTTGTAATAATACAAGTTTATATTTCTCTTTCAGCACTTTACTTATTCTGTATTATTGTATTTATACTGTATTGGATGGATGTTATATTTTTATGCTTCCGCACTCTGAATTCATGTACAGTCATTTAGTGATAGTTCTTATAGATTAAATGACAAAGTTCTTATTTAAGTTAGATTAGAACACGTGTCTAATTCAATTCTAAGTGGGGACTTTGTCATTTGGTGACCCCTCCACCGTAATCATGTTAACTTAAGGGTTAATAGGACCACGGCGGGGCAGGGCTGCCACAGTTAGTATCAGAGAATTCCATAAAGTATCAGAATGGAATTTGCATTCCTTTCTACCTAGTAGACTGTTCTTCTGCCACTTAATCACTAAATGAATACTTGAATTGACATCCATCACATTATGAGTATAACTCAGAATAAGTTAAGATATTAAATAACTATAAAAGATGATAAATATCAAATTATGTAGATATATATATATATGCTCAACAAATCTAAGTAGAATGTTATAATTGTAGGAATAAAAGATCATCTAGGAATGGCATTCATGACATACTTAAAGAAGTTTGAGACTATTTGGAAATATGAACATAAGTTAGGAAAGAAGCAAGGAAGAACTATTGAAGGAATATCAGAACAAGGATCACAAGTAATAAATAAATTACTGAAAGAAGGCGTCTATAGAGGACTTGATTTTCTAGTATTAGCAAAGGAGTGGTTCGCGAGAGTTGGCCATATATTTGGTGTTATGGAGTGGCCTAGTCACATCAAACTAGAAGTGGTGCTATGTCTTCTGCGTATGCAAGCAAAAGAATGGTGGATTATGTCATACGAAGAATTATTTTATGAAGCACAGGAGGAGCATCGTGAAGTAACTTATGAAGATTTTCGTAGAGCATTTTTCATTAAGTACATAGGATGGGAATAGTATGTAATTCATGATGTAATAAGTATGATCCTCCTTCTGCACCGGCTCCTCTCCTACAGCACTACCAACGAACAGTTCCAAATTTGACATTTGTCGATATCACAAATGCTAGGGCTCTAGCCAATAAAAGAAAAATGTTACAGTTAGACAATTGTCTAAGTACATTTTAGACTATTTAAGTGAACTGAATATTTAGGATATCATATTTAAAGGTTTTAAGCATGCAAGCATTATAAGGTGCTACAAGCTACAAAGAACGGGATAGCCATAAACTAACCATTTATAGCTAATTAGCAAGTATGTAAAAATAACATACAAAATAACAACTAAATAGGGTGAGGCTAAAAGTGAAATAACTGCAACTACTAAAATAAATCTGATCCTAACATGCTTATGATTATATGGATACATGCTGAGTATATAAAGAACATAAGTGCTGAAATAAACATATAATTTTAGCATCCTAACATGCTTTTATTTATAAGTATTCCATGGAACATATATATGCAAATATGCAAATTTAAATAAATAAAAAGCCACTGAGATATGTGGCAAAATAACTAAGCACAGAAAAGAGCTAAAGGTAAAGCCACTGAGACATGTAGCAAAGCAAGCCAAACACTAAAGTAAAGTCACTGAAACATGTGGCAAAGCAAAATAAATATTGAAAACTCAACTGAAGTAGAAGTAAGCCTAAGACATAGTAATGTCATAACAGAAATAGGCCATATAGGGCCTCTGAACTGAAAGTTCAACATGTGTCCATCCTAGGCATCATCAGAGCTAGGTTCGAGTTGATCTCATAGAATAAGACATGTATCCATCCTAGACATCTGTAGAGCTAGGTCCAAGTCAATTCTATAATAAAATTAGAACTGAAGAGGCAGACTAAGCTAGGACATACTCTACTAATTAAAAGCACTAAAAGAACTGAATGAATTCTATGATTTTCAAATACTTCTTAGGATATATCTTCCATATCCTAATATTTACATATTATGCTCAAGGAAAGAGGCTTAATATTCAAGGTGTGCAAAGCAATCAAGTCAAGTAAGCAAGAGACTCAATTTAGACTTATGTGATATTTGTTATTGTCTAATTATCCAACTAACTATTCTGAGAAGATACAAGTTTAGGATCTCCAATATCCAGTTATCGAGTATAATCCCAGATTCATGACCTTAATGTTAACATTAGAATTTAACAAGTTATAATTCATAATCATATGACGACTATAAAGGATTAAAGTAAATAAATCAACGATTTAATTATTATTTTCCTTTCTTAACTCAAATCTTGATTAAGTAAATCAAAGTTAAGGATTCTAGATCCAAACTCCACTTTGGTGTTTAAATCCTAAATCCAAGGTGATATCCTAATAAGGATCTAAGGTTCACACTTAATCACAATTTAAAGATAAGGAATTTTATAAGCTGAAGGATTCAGAAACTAAGATCTTAATGAAAGGTTACTCTACTAGTTATAAGATAAAATAATTAATTAAGAGTTAAGAATCTAAGATCTATATTCAATCTTTAGGATTATTATATTATCTAAAGATTGAATCAATCCAACACCCACAAGGAAGGTTTCAAAAGGATTTAAATAGTTAATCAAGTAAGAAATTCCAAATGAAGGTAATTCAATTCAATCAGATGGTCTAAAGGGCTAAGATCTAAGATCTAAGATATAGGGTCTGAAGTTTGATCACTTGGATCTAAACTAATAAGCTTAAGTTTTAGGGTTCTTTACAGCTTTTATTTTACTTCTTTAAGACTATAATTCATGAATACACTTAGGTAAGATAACTAGGATAAGAAACTTTAACATTGATATTGATTAAGCTAGATCTTTTATGAAGGGGTCTTAAGATCACTTAAGATCTTAAGAGCTTACTTAAGGATTTTAAGATTTAAACGCTAAGATTCATTCAAGAAGTGATACCACTTAGCAATTGATTTTAATACATTACATTACTGATTATTATTACTTTAATTGAGAATTCTAAGGTATAAGGGTACTTAAACACATTTTGGTCAAAATGACCAAAATACCCCTCTTAAGGCTAAAAATGAGACTTTAGGATTTAATCATCTAAATTGATTCAAATCTATTTTAATGAGCTTTATATTGATTAATGAAATGGAACAAACACTTAACTTAGATTTTCAATAACATTAATAACTTAGTTAGCACTAAATACATTAAGAGGCCAATTAACAAGATTAAGGAAATTAGGGCATACTAATATGATCTAAATACTTTTATAAGCTCTAATACACTTAAGAAGGCATTAGGAACTTAGTTCCCTAAAATTAAAGGGCTAAATAGGGTTTAATTTATTAATCTCTTTTTAGGGTGATTAAGAGGTGATTAGCTAATTTAATAATCTTAAATTACTTTTAATGGTCTCAATAGATTCTTTATAGTCGCATAAGCAATCAGAGACCTTATAAAATATTTTTAGATAATTAATAAATTTAATATGATTTAAATACAAACAAAAAAGGATTAGGTAATTATTTAAAATCTAACCATTAGATCTTTAATTTTATTTTATATTATTATTCCTTGCATTTTTCTGATTAAAATAACATATTGGATCATACCATTTGGATAAATATAGCTAAAGTTATTTAAATAAATTATTATGTATTTTTATTTAAATTGGAATCATATAATAATTAAATAAATATATTTATCCATGAATTAACAGAAGGGAAATAATTCCAATAATTGGATTTTATTAGCCTAGCCCAAAGACTGAACCGTACGGGACAATCGGGTCGAGAGCCCAATAGCTGCTAGACAGTGCGGGTCATGGGTCAGCCCAACTCGCGCTATCGTCTCCTTCCTCATGACTGTCCCCGACTTAAGAGATCTTCTATAACAACCCTAGTCGTTATCCTAGCTAAATCTAGATTAATTTAGCTAAATTAAGCCTTAATTTTGATTCCATTGGATTCAATGAGTCATTTAAACCTAACCCTAGAAATTTGAAATCAATTGGAGCTAAAATAGAAATTTTGGTATTTTTGGCTATTTTAAATACTGAAAATATCTAAATTAAATTCCTCACCCCCAAATTAGCTAAGGGTGAAATTTTAGAAATTTTTAGAGGTCATTTAGATACATTTTGAATTTAATTTAAATTGGTTCAATTACAATTTAGGGTTTTTAACAATTCTTAATTGCAAATATACCCTCTTCCAACGGTCGGCTGATTCCAAACCGCGGGCGCCATCCAGGCCGTCCATTCCGCTGATCTGATCCAATGGCCGCGCTTTAGATCAAGGCCCATCTCATCTCGACCATTCCGCAGTTTCGAGATCCTAATCCGACGACATCTAGATATGCACTATAAGTACCCTCAATCAACCATTAGATCACCCGATTTTATCCAATGGCCAAACCTTTATCCGTGATCGTTTGTTAAGTGTTGGGAGATCAGGGCCGTCCCGCTTCGATGGATGATCAATCAGACGGCCTAGAGCACCCCGAGCACTGTGGATCATCCCCTTCCTCTCATCCCGTCTGCGTCTGGTCCCCCTCGATAGCCAGGATCCTCCCAGCCCTATGGTAGTACGAGAAATGACCCACTGTTCCTCTCCTACCCTTGGCGCATTCATCTTGCCAGCTGCCCTCTCCCCAAATTGCCCATGACCGTTAGAACCTAGCCTCTCCTTTGGCCCGAGCCTCCAGCCATCCTCGAGCCCTGGTCTCCACTCCTAGGACTCCCTAGAGCCTATAAGTACTCTCAGGAGTTCACAGTGAGTCCCTTTGCTCACTGTGAATCCCCAATTGCCTAGCTGAGGGTCTGCTGGAGCTCCCGTCATCTCGGCAAATTCCTGGCATTTTCTGGAGTTTATAACCGCTGATAGAGGGTCTGTCTAGTGTTCAGACCCCCTGTGAACCTTCGTCGATCATCCAGGAAGCTTGGAGGCACTTCAATTTCCCTCAGCCAAGCTTGCAACCCATTCTCAGGTACAGCCTTCTGCCATTGAATTTTGTTGATTCAATTCTCCCATCTGTCTTGGAATTGAGCCTCTGGATGTCGTCTAGCTAGCTGTAGCCACTTAGGGAACCAATCGTGATTGTCTCCTGGGTCTAAGCTAGCTCCAATCGATCATATCGATCGATTGAGCTAGCGGCTGAGTCCGAGTAAGGACCCAGCGATGGGCTGCACCCCGAGTTATGAAACCATGGGGGTTCGACTCGCCTCCCCTCCCTGAAGGTGTAGGCCTTGAGCTCTGATCAATTAATGGCTATCTCCTCACAGCGAACCCTAATAGTCTGAATTAAGTCACCTCGATCGAGTAGCATCCCATTGATCCAGAAGAACCCATATGGGGGTTCATACCTTAATCGATGCGTTTGAGCCTCCTGAAGGTGTAGCCGTCGAGGGCTAGGTGTGGCATGGCCGGAGCGTGGAGAATTTTGGTGTGGAAGTTCCACTATGGCAGAGCCCGTCGAGAGAAGGAAGATAAAGTCCAGGTCGGGTCGACCCGTGACCCGCGCATTTTGAATTTGGGCTGGCAGGTAATATTAGAATTTTTGGATTTAATTTCCTTAAGGAAATTATTTTAGAAATTAAATCCTATGATTTCTATTTAAATAAAATATAGAATAAATTAACTTAATAACTTTAGCTATACTGATCCAAATGGTATGATCCAATATACCATTTGAATCAAAAAAATACAAGGAATCTAAATCTAAAATAAAATCACAGATCCAATGGTTAGATTTAAAATAATTTCCTAATCCTTTTTTGTTTTTAATTAAATCATAATAAATTTAATTAATAACCAAATTCATTGATTAAGGGCTTTGATTGCTCATATAATCCTAAGGAACCTATGTAGACCATTAAAAGTAATTTAGAAACCCTAATTTTTCTAAACACTCAATAATTACCCTAATTAGGGATTAGTGATCTAAGTCAGGATTAAGCCTCTAATTTTGAGTAAGTTAATTTCTAATGCTATCTTAAGTATATTAAAACCTATGGGTAAGATTGGATTGCCCTAGAATGCCTTAAATTCATTAATCACTCTAATTAGCTTAAATAGGTGATTAGTGCTAATTAGCTTAATTAGGTTGTCAAAACCTAAGATAAGTGTGTTTCCCACTTTATTAACCAATATGAAACACATTAAAATAGATTAGAAGTAATTTGGATAAATAAATCCTAAAATCCCGTATTTAGCCTTAAGAGGGGTATTTTGGTCATTTTGACCAAAATGTGTTTAAGTGCCCCTTAAACCTTGGAAAATTTAGTAGATTATCCCTAGTTATATTATTAGCATCTCTCTGAATTCTTAAGTTAAAAATATTCATGTTAAGTTAAGAAATCTTCATTTAGCCTTAATTAAGACATTTGGATCTTAAGTGAGCATAAAATGGATCAGTTTGCCTTAATAATTGAATCTAATAATTTTAGATGTTAAATCTCAAATTAATAAGTTCAATTAAGTCATCTTATGAGCTTAAATTCTAAAAGAAACACATTTAAAAAGTCTAAGTTGAAAACCTAATTTAAGTCTAAAGTGATCAAACCTTAGATCTTAGATCTTAGACTTTAGATCTTCTACTTGAATTAAACTATCTCCAATTGAAATTCCTTAAATAATTTATTGTCTGAATATTTTGAAGCCTTCCATATGAGTATAGGATTGATTCAATCTATAGGATAATTATATTATCCTAAAAGATTGGATATAGATCTTAAATTCTCAAGTTCTTAATTGATTATTTTATCTTATAATTAGTAGAGTATACTTTCAATAAGTTCTTAGTTCCTAGATCCTTCAGCTTATAGGATTCCTTATCCTTAACTTAAGGTATTAAGTATGAACCCTAGACCCTTTTTATGACATCACCTTGGATTTAGGATTTGAACACCAAGGTGGAGTTTAAGTCCAAAATCCTTAAATCTTGATTTACTTAATCAAGATTTGGGTAAGAGAGAAAAATATTAATAATTAGGTCGTAATTCATTTGTTTAAACCTTATAGTCATCATATGATTTTGAATTAGAACTTGCTAAGTTCTAATATTAACTTTAAGATCGTAAATCTGAGATTTTACTCGATAGCTGGATATTGGAGATCCTAAACTTGTATCTTCTTAGAATAGTTAGATTGAATGAATTAGACAACAATAGATATCACATAAGTCTAGATTGAGTCTCTTTCTTACTTTGACTTGATAGCTTAGCATACCTTAGATATTGAGCCTTATTTCTATAGCATAGTAGGAGGACTTAGGATATGGATGATACATCGTAAGTTAGTGCTTGTAAAGCATATCATTCATCTAGTTCTTGCAGTGCTTTCAGTTAGTAGAGTATGTTCTAGCTTAGTCTGCCTCTTCAGTTCTTGCATTGTTATAGAATAGTCTCAGGCCTAGCATATTAGAGGTCTAGGATGGTTATAGACTTATTCTATGAGTTCAACTTAGGCCTAGCATATTGGATGTCTAGGATAGTTATAGTTAAACTCTTAGTTCAGAGGCCCTGTATGGCCTATTGTCTGGTATAGCAATACTATGTCTTAGGCTTACTGCTACTTTAGTCTAGTTTTCAGTTTTGCTTGCTGTGCCACATGTTTCAGTGGTATTTCTTACAGTATTTGCTTGCTGCCACATGTCTCAGTGCTTTATGGTGCATTAATTATTTTACTTTTTGCCACATGTCTCAGTGGTCTTTCCTTTTCATATAAATCTGCATGTTATATGTATACTCTTATGGATTAGCTATATATATTTGCATGTTTAGAATGTTAGAATTTCTTGTTATATTCAGCACTTATGTTCTTTTATACCCAGCATATTTTAATATGATCATAATCATGTTAGGATTAGATTTATTACAGTAGTTGCTGTTACTTTTTCTTTTAGCTTCACCTTGCTTACTTTCGTATTTTGTATGTTATTTCACATACTTATTGATTATTATAAATGGATAGTTTATAGTTATCTTATTTCTTGTATAGCTTGTTGCACCCCATAATTGCTTATATGTTAAATTAATCAAATGTGATATCTTTAATTAATCAGTTCATTTAAAATAGCCTAAAATATACTTAGACAATTGTCTAACTGTAATTTTTTTATTTTGTTGGCTGGGGCCCTGGCATTTATGATACCGACAAATATCAGATTCAGACTTGTTCATGGGCAGTGCTATAGGAGAGGAGCTAGTTTAGGAGGAGGATCATTCTACAGCTTAGATAGGCTCTTTGCATTTTCTTTCAGTGAAATTGAGAGGCTTTTATATTTTCATTTAATTTAGTTTGTAATAATTAAATTCTAGATGTATTTTATTTTTCTGCACTTGTGATGAGTTACTACTTTATTCCTTTCTCTTCTACTATGTTGTGCTTGTGGGTGTTACTTTACACTTTTATGCTTTTGCCACTTTGATATACATATGTATTGATGAATGTTTATAGTATTCAGGTGACAAGTCCTGAGCTTAAGGTAAGTTGGGTTTTACCTGACTTTACTTAAGTTGCAGATTTGCCACAGATGGAGCACCGTACTCCCTACTGTCAGAACGGGGGCCCCACATCTTCAGCGCTGAAATTCTTGAAGCTTAGGTGATGACGGTGGCTCAACTCAATCCTTACACGTTCCTAAAATGTACGTAGACAATTATCTAATTGTAACTTTTTTATTTTGTTGGCTGGGGCCCTGGCATTTATGATACCGACAAATATCATATTCAGACTTGTTCGTGGGCAGTACTATAGGAGAGGAGCCAGTTTAGGAGGAGGATCGTTCTATAGCTTAGATAGGCTATTTGCATTTTCTTTCAGTGAAATTGAGAGACTTTTATATTTTCATTTAATTTAGTTTGTAATAATTAAATTCTAGATGTATTTTATTTTTCTGCACTTGTGATGAGTTACTGCTTTATTCCTCTCTTCTACTATGTTGTGCTTGTCGGTGTTACTTTACACTTTTATGCTTTCGCCACTTTGATATACATATGTATTGATGGATGTTTATAGTATTCAGGTGACAAGTCCTGAGCTTAAGGTAAGTTGGGTTTTACCTGACTTTACTTAAGTTGGAGATTTGCCACAGATGGAGCACCGTACTCCCTACTGTCAGTACGGGGGCCCCACATCTTCAGCGCTGAAATTCTTGAAGCTTAGGTGATGACGGCAGCTCAATTCAATCCTAACACGTTCCTGAAGTTCAGACGCATCAATCCCACCATTAAGCCCTCTCTGGGACGCACTGGTTCACCGGATGGCTATTCGATAGGCTCGGTCCTAATCACGACATCTAGGGTTTACTATGAGGAGAAAATTCTCCTCACAGAGACAACCATTTGGCCAAAGATAAATTTCTACATGTTCCTGGTGGTGAGGCGGATTGAAGCCCTCTGGCCACGGGCTTTGGGGGGCTCGGGATCGCCAGGTCCTTACTTGAGCTCGATTACGAGCTCACAGTGAAAACCAAATAATCGAACGATCGCGATAGACTAGCCTAGACCCTAGGGACAATCACATTGGGTCTAATTAGCTTGCCTTATCGATCCAGGATTACTTTGAGCAGAAATGGAGGCTCGGGACTTCAGAGGAGTGTCGGCACTCCCTCTGGATAGAGCTCAATTCTGACAGTGGATTCCCATTGTCAGCATTGAGCTAGGCCCAATGTCACTGATGCTTAAGCATCCTAAGGTCTAGAGAAGAGTATCCAGAACATCACAGAGCTATCATAGTGCATGAATTGAAGGACTGAGCTCATACACCTAAGTCGGGAAGAGGCAGTACCTGAAGTCGAGGAATCACAGTAATAGAGGGGGATCGAGGTGTTTTTGAGCTCACCAAGCTAGCGACGCAGGGTCACAGGGGGTTTGAACACCAGACAGACCCTCTATCAGCGGTTCGCAGTTCTATAAAATGCCAGAATTCATTGAGTGTGATGGGATCTCCAGAGGACTTCGACTAGGAAAATTGAGAGATCACAGTGAGCAAAGGGACTCACTGTGATACTCTGGGGTATTTATAGGCAGAAGGAGCAATGGGGGTGCAAATTAGAGCTTGGGTTTGGGAGATGGGCTCGGGCCGAGGGGGAGGTCTGGTTCCAACGGCTAAGGGCAAATTCGGAGCCTACTTATAGCGCCCTGCCCCGTCGCTGCGCTCAAAAGAGATAGTTATAATCAATTTCGGCAGCGGAGCGGCGCGCCACTCGGGAAGGAATATCCCGTCTCCCCTAATAGCTGAAAACTGAACCCATCTGAAGGGCCTACTGACTCAACTTCAAGGAGGGTTGAAAGCTAATACTTAAAATAAGCGTAGTATACTTATCCTAAGTATTAGGCAAATACATATATTGGATTTAGAATACAATAGGAATCTAATATATGTATAAGATATCAGCATTTTCAGTATACTGATCACATCACAATACTAAGTATAAGTAGTATATAACAGAGTGCGGAATCTTAAAGTAAATATCTAGAAATATTCATCATAAAAGCTATATTAAAATATTTGTCTCAGAAAAGAAAAGAAAACACATCCAAAATTATTACAAATAGTTACTGAATTATAGACATAAAGCTAAGTACTAAACTAAAATATACTAAGCAGAAAGATAGTAAAACTGGAGAAGAGTCCACTAGTGCTCCACGGTCTCCTCCCGAATATCCTGGGTGTCCTCCTGACCTTGCTCAATATACTGCTCAAGATCTAGCAAATTGTCAGATCCCAAAAGTACCTCGTGTTAGACAATAAGTCTAACACATTGAAACTAGTCTAAATAGTTCTAGTTATTCATTTAACATTTACATAATATGATTAAATCTGCAGAAATCCTATAAAGATAACTTAAAGCATAAGACTATATAAAACTGTACAAAATTGAAGTAAAGTAAGGTAAAGCTAAACTATAAACTGAATACTAAAAATAAACCAAAATAGTAATGAATCTGAAACTAAGTAATCATATGTAAAACTATGATGTATCTCACTGAAATTGTGTATTTGAATATGCCACAACACTGTATGCTACTAATATGCAACCAAAATATCATTGAACTGCTATGAATAGTACGGTCCAATGTATACATACATCCAGTTGGGAATACTGTTTACTGTGATGCTGATGCATCCTGAAATTTCCTAGTCAATATATGCAACATACCGTAACTCATAAATCATCACTGATACTCATACATCATTCTGATATTCATACATCATGCTTATGCTCATGCTCATGCTTCTAAGCTACATAAGATAAATCCAAAAATTTAGAAAATACTTTGAAATCCAATAATGAATTCAATGTCTCCATTGTGCAGAATCCTACTAAAAGGATTCTGACTCCTAAAATTCTAACTTTGATAATTAGTTAAAGTTGAGAGTTTACTTAAAAATCATTAGATGGGATGATTGTAAACACATATTTAGCATATTTGTAAGAAAGGTGGATTTAACCCTTAGCTTGTTTAAACCGCACTTATCGAAGCGCACTATGATAGGAGGCAGAACCCGATCACAGTTTATATCTCAAGCTAAGCCATTAAATGTCCTAATTATAAGCATACTTAGTGTCATACGCAAAGTGATTTGAGATACTTAGTTTGCTTAAACTGCACTTATCGAAGCGCACTAGATAGGAGGTTGAACCCAGTCGCAATTTATATCTCAAACTAAGGATCTTATTCACTAGTTGTAACATTCTTAGTATTGGAAGGTTTACTCTAATGGGACTGTATTCATCTCATCCCTCAGGATAGCACCTGGTCATAAGTCCATATTGGAGTGAATCAACCAATCCTGAATATTACTGAAATAATCAAGTACTATAGGTATACCCAACTATACCCTACCAATAATCTGGGTTTAGAAGGTTTTATTTAATCAACAAGAATTTATCAAAGCTATTAATCCTTATTCTAAATAGGTGTATCCTATATAAGGCTTCGAGCATGTGATCAAAAGATCACTCAATATTGAATTCTATTGTAAGGGAGAGTTCCATTCTAACTGCTTTAGGTGATTCCTACCACAAGGTATCAAGTTCAACTTTTAAAGTTATGAAGGATCATTTAAGTTTCTGCCTCAATAAGTTACAAAAGCTCTTCCTACCTCAAGGTATCAATAATTAATGTCCTAAAACATTTTAAGAACAATCCTAAAGAAAGACCCTTAAGATCTCACTTTTCTACTTCTTAAGGTTTATTTATTAGACTTAGGTTAAAGTGATCAGATCAGATGATTAAAATTCATCTGATCCTTTTTTATTCTATAATCATGGGATGAAATCAAGGATCTTATTAGAGTTAGATCATTTCGTAAATTATTACAATTTTATTACATATTTTATGATAATAGTCTTATATAAGAGAAAATTAAAGATCTAAAGTTTAGATTTAGATGGTTCAATCACACAGATTTGATATTAACCTTAGTACTTCTAATTTAATGATTTAAGATTAATACTAAATCAGATGCATTATTAAAACAATGTTAATTAAATTATCTTTCAATCAAGTTAATTGATTTAATGATTAAGGTTTAGATCTTAATTAAGATAAGTTAGGGTTTAACCCCTAACCCTTTTACCATTAAGACCAAAGGTTACTTTTAAAGGTTAATGACAAATCAATGTGTTATTAGTGTATTATTGATGGCAATTTTAGGTTTGGATTAATTATCATCTACTTAATCAAGTTATTATGATTATTATGTTCAATTATAATTTAATGTCAATTGAAGCATATTTAGGTGTCCAAATAATATTAAAATTCTCTAATATACATCCTAGTATCATGAAAGCATATAAATGTAAAGATGACATAGAATAAAAGGTAATTAAGGCTAACCAAATTCTAAATCAAAACAAAGGAATTAGCTCTTGATTATAAATCTAAAGAACTTAGGTTTCATGCCATTTGGTTGTTAAGATTATACCCATTCAATACAAGCTTTTAAGGATTCTATTATCTAGCAATTGATACAATACATTTAAGATACATGGTATATTTTGAGCACTTGATAAAGATGATAAAGCTTCAAACTTAATTTCAACATAAAATTTTATGCAATGCTCAATTTTAACTAAAATTTGATATAATTCAAATTTGATATAATTCGGTCCCACTATGGTCCTAGAGATATTAAAATGCAAAAATGGAGAACTTATGGCTATTTCAGCCAATTCTGGACCTTTTCAGAAAATTCTGGGCAAAATTTGGTTTCTAGGCGCTATGGCGCTTCCGACGATGTAGCGCGCTGTGGCGCTTTTTGCACTATAGCGCGCTGCAGCACTTTTAGCATTGCGGCTCGCTGTGGCACGCTTTGGCGTGCTGCAGGGGTCCAACTCACAAAAATACTGTTCAATTAATTTATTTTTCTGATTTTTGTAGTTTTCTTAAGATACCGCTACAGCCCGCTACACCGTGCTATGGCGCACTGCAGCGGTCCATTTCTGATTTACTGTTCAATTAGGTAATTAACGGATTTTATATGATTTTTCCAAAATGCCGCTGCAGCGGGCTTTGGCGTGCTGCAGTGGTCTATTTTGCAACTTTGGGCGCTGCAGCGCCAGACGATATTTTTCACCTGGACGAAACCCATAACGCCTATTTTCAAGCTCAAATACTCTAAATCCAAAGTACTCCATGAGCAGTGCTATATATTAATGGAAATGTCTTTCTGATACCTTTCCATTGACACCAAAATCGGCACAAACGAAGCATCCTAACTATATGAAAAATAATGATGAATGCAGGGGTGTGCAAAATAGATGAAAAACATAGCAGTTTTCTGTGAAGCTTTTAAGAGACTTAATGGCTTCCATACATGCTTCTAGATTTCTAAGGATATATTTAAGCATAATAACAACATGAAGAGGAGCAAATAGGTACAAAGAGAGTAGACAAAAGGGTACCTTTAGCTTTGCGAGAGAAGAAGGAAGAAGACCTTAGAAAACTTGGAGGAGGAGCTTCTCCTTCTTCTTGTTCAGCCCAAGACCTAGCAATGGAGGGCAAGGGAGAGCTGCAGCTTTTGTCAAAATGGAGATGAAGAAGGAGCTTGAGCTCCTTCTTAAAGGGGAAGGAGAAATGATGAGCCTAGGGAGAGGGAGGAGTAGAGGGAGCCATCATGAGCCTTGGGAGAGCATGGCTAAGAGGAGACAGGAGGGATGGCTAGCCAAATTGCATGGGGGCTGTCAGTCAAATAGGAATTTAGAAAAATAGGGAAATTTCATTTTAGGGACTGAATAATTACTTATTTATTTCCCTAATTATTTTAATATTCAGATTTTTGAAACGCACTCCAAAAATTCCTAAAAATTCACCTATAGCTAATTTGGGGGTGGGAAAATCAACAGCAAAGTCAGAATTTAATTTCAATAATTATTTAATTATGTTAACTTTTGGCATATTTAATTATATTAAAATATTCGCAAAAATTCGACGACTTCCAAACGCGTCCAAAACATCACCCCTAGTTAATTTGGGGGTGACGATCGCAACAGCGAAGTCGGATTTCGATTTTGGGATCAAAATAAATATCTTAATTTCCTAATTAATTAAATATTAAAATATTCCAAAATAATCGATTGAGCTCTGAATTGCTCCAAACCTTCAGGGTTTTAAATTAATGACTAGATGAACTTAATGGAATGATAATTATGATACTATTAAGCTATAATTAAGCTGGGTAACAACCTTGGATTGTTACACTACTACTGGCAGGAGGTCGCGCCGATGGTAAAAGAGGAAGAACGGGTCTTTCTCGTACTGCTACAGGGGCTGGAAGGTGCCTGGCTGTCGGGGGGGACCAGTGAGCGATGAGTCGAGAGGTGGGAGACGATCCATAGTGCAGGGGAACTCCATAGCCGTCTGATCGCTGAGCCGTTAGTCTCGGACGGTTCTGATGCGCTACATAAATGATACGCCGCGAATTCGATGGCAGCTGTTGGATGTGCTTGGTTGATCCGACGCCTAGGATTTTATTATGGTGTGGGATAGATCGCGTTGTTGGATTAAGCACGCTAAGATACATGCTAAAGCATCCTACTGGCTTATACCTACGCGCCGCTGTCGAGACCCCGCAGTGGATCTGTCGTGGTCCCGACAGCAAATCCCATAATTTAATTATATATGTATATATATATATATTTAATTTAATTAATATTAATGTATTTAATAATTACATTAAATTCTATTTAATTTTATAAATCCAATTTAGGATTAAATTAGTTCCAAAAATTCCCAAAAATTCGCCCTAGCTAATTAGGGCATGAGGAATTCAAATATGAAATCAGATTCTAATTTGGAGATTGAATTAATTTAGGTATTTTCCCAAGGCTCAAAAATAAGCAAAAATATAAAAAATTCTCAATTTAGCTTCGATTGATCCCAAACTTCAAGGGTTAGGTTAAAATGACCCATTGAGTCTAATAAAATCAAAATTAAGACTTGGTTTAGCTTAATTAATATGAACTTAGCTATGGTAACAACTAAGGTTGTTATAGATATAAATACTCAGTCTCATAAGCAGGAATAAAATAAAACTAATGATCCTCAATAGCATGCTCCTCCTGAATAAGCTCCTCAAAAGGCCCAACAACCTCAAATAACTCAAAATCTGCTATTATTGGTTTCACAATAACATGGCCCCTAGCCAAAAGAAAAAAAAAATTGATTAGACAAATTGTTTAAGGTTATTTAAGACTATGAATTTTATGTATTAAATGATATCATAAATATCCTAAGCATTCTCGGAGTAATAAAGCAATAAAATAAGGTGGTAAAAATTATAATCACATAATTATAACTTAAGTAAAAATGTGAGGTAAGCACATACCTCAACCAAAAGCTACAAAAAATGGTTAAGCACTGTATATATGAAAACTACTAAGCATAAGAAATATCATAAGTAAATATGATCAATTCTACATATGCTGATTTTATAAATAAAATGAATATAACAAAATTGAAATAAAAGACTAGCATCGTAACATGCTTGTAGATATAAAAAAAACTGCTGAATGTGTATATAACTATAGAAAATACTGCATAAATATTGAAGAATATAAAGCTAAAAATATATAATAAAAGTGCTATCTCTTATGGACATGTACCTACTTAGTCCCACCATAATAGTAAATACTACTCAAATTCTTCTAAACATCTAGGAGAAATTTTCTAGATGAACAGGTCCATAAAAAATATACCATCTAGGAGAAAATTCTCAGATCACCAATATCTCAAATACAATTTTCTACATCTAAGAGAAATTTCTTAGATCACATCATCTCAAATGTATGCAACCACACTGTAATGGTAGACTAAGTAAGACACATTCTACAAATATTATATAATTCAATTAATTCATTTCTCCTCTTTTACTTATGAATATGCCTTATGAAAATTTTCAAATATAACATAGAATATTTATCAAATATTCTATGTTTCACCTATTACATCACAAATATAAAGGTCCAAAATAAAGAAGCAAACCAGACAAGACAATGTATAAATGACAATATACAAAACTCTGCGATATCGCTTGCTTTTTAATTTAATTCGTTCTAACTAAAATGAGAGGATTCAAGCTTAGAATCTCTAATATCTAGCTATCAAGTATATATCGATCCTATAAAGTTTAAAGCAATTACAACTACTCAAGTTTTAATATATTTTAATCAATGATGCTTATATAAGTTTGAATAATAAATCATACATCATAATTTGATAATTTTAATAACCCCAAGCCAATATTGATTAATAAAAATTAAAATTGGGAGATTAAGAGTTAAACTCCAAATATAGGGGCTTAACCTCTTAATTTAATAGGTTATAAGACTAATTGCATGGGGTAAATCCCAACTCTTATGAACTACAAATTAAGGTTATCTTATTAAGTAAAGTTAAGCTTAATAAGATGAATCTTTTAAACTTAGACTAAAGTTAAAATACAAAATAATCATAAATAAATGATAAAATTTTAAAAAGATATAAAGTTAAGGTTTCATCCATTGAGTAACTCATTTACTCAATGGATAAATTGTAACCGAATTTCTATTACTAATTCTTAAGGAAGAAGATCATAAAGATTAAAGGAACTCCTAAGGAATTAAGTTAGGTTAAAATTAAAGATTCAAGCATTTATGTTAATTAATCTTACTTAGCTTCATTTTTTGATTTAATTGACTTATGGAGAGAGCATAAGGTGAACTAAATTCACCTGATGAAGCTTATCATAAGACTTGGGAAGATTTAAGAGAATTTTAGAGTTTTTCTTAAAATCACAATTTAATAAGTCTAAAGATTCAAAATTGAAATTAAATGAGTTGCTTTACTGATTTTAGTGGCTAGATTAGGTTTCTAAGGCTTAAGGATACTTAAACCTAAAATTTTGGGCAAATGATTATTTTGCCCCTACTTAAAGGTCTAAGAAGTTACTTTATGATTTATAGTTCCAAATTGAAATTTATTGATGGCAAATGGTTACTTACTATCCAATATGAAGATTAACAGTAAGTACATCCAAACCAGATAAGTATTAAGCTTAATGAGCTTAAGATTTTAGCTCATTAGGGTCAATTTCATAATTTTACTAAGCGAAATCTAAAAATTCAGTTAGCCTTACTACCTAAGGATTCTACAGAGTCTAAGATCATCGAAATCTGATATCAAATGGCCAAGTTATGGCCAAAACAATTCTAGAGCTCAAACATGTAAATTAGGAGGATTATAAATGGGTCAAAAACCTAACTTTCTCAAATAGTGTCTAAATTTAGCAAATTCAGTGGCTATAGCTTTCCTGTAATATACTAATATTATGACTCAGAGTAGACCAAAATTAGACTTCATTTGATTAAGTTATGAGCTAATTAGGGTTAAGGGTGATTAGTGAGTGATTAGTAAAATTAATCATAGAATCACAAAACTAATCATACCACTGAGTTCTATTCTACTTAAGGAACTATTAACAACTTGAATCTCTCAATTTGGATCATTAATTATGCTAATATTCACTAATCAAAATTTAAGATGATTAAGGATAATTATGAAATATAATCACTAAATCTTAAAATACTTTTGTAGTTCATTATTTATTAGGTTCTTCTGATCAAAATAATATATTTGATGACCTAATTTGGAGTTAAATTATTACTATAATCAAATTTGGGATTTATACTCAATTGGATTCCCATTAATTCCCTAGATGACTTAGGATTTATTTGATGACCTAATTAGGTTCTGATTAATAAATTATTTTTAATAATATAATGTAAATTAATTATAGTTAGTTTAATAATTAATAATTAATTAATTAAGTAAGGTTTACTGTTCAATAATAATTAACTACTAATTATCATTAATTAATATACTAATCTAACTACTAAGTACAATTAATAACTAATTAATCACAATTAGCATTAATTAACTAAAAAAAATTAAGTTTCTGTCGGATTGATGTGCGAGCCCAACGACTGCCACTGATTGGCTGGCTGAGGGGTCGCAGGCCCCACAGAGCCACGTGGGTCCCACGGGACACATGGTGGCATCCCGGAGGGCATCGGCACGTAGGTGGGACCCACGCATTTTAGCGGCTCTGTGCTGCTGACGCGGGGGATCCACGTGGCATCACGAGGGAGTGCCACATGTCGAGGCGGGCCCCACCAGTCCATCGCGGACTCGGATGAATACTCAGGTCGGGCCCGGGACGACCTGGCTCGGCCCGACACCCTTCTTCCTTGTGCGACTACCCGAAGGTGCCGGGCTAGTGATGCTAGATGGCTGCCTTTTCTTAGTAAATTAGATATATAAATATTGAATGGATTGGTATGATAATATATGAGGATAATTTCTGGAGTTTGTGGTGGGTTGGTTATCAGTTTAGAGTGGACTATCTAAAGGAAAGCCAAGACTAGTCCAAATTGAGCCTAGTTTGGGCTGATTCAAAATATTCGTTTTGTAGGTAGGGTGTTGGTGAGTTAAAGAGCTGGAAATAAATTAATATAGGTAGTATAAGATGTGTAGTTTGGATCTAGAGTAGATGGCTAGGTTTGATAGTGTTTAGATGGGTGTCGAGGGGTATGGAAGAAGACTAGGTCGAGCTATTTTTAGATTTGGTTGCGAAGGTTGTGGGGGAGTTTGAAGAGTGTTTGGGAGATTAGATAATTATTTAATATTTTTAGATTATACTTAAGATGCTGGAGAAGATGTGTAAATGGTTTGAGGATATGAGAATAAGAGTATGGTTAGGAAAATAAAATATAAATATGATAATAACCTAACTCACCAAAGATAGGCAATAAACTTGACACTACCAAGCACCAAGTAATATGAGAGCTATTCACCACAAATTTCTTTTATTCAAGGTGCTCCATTACATTCTATTTCAGTTCATATTTATAAGCACTACAAGTCTCTTACCTAATGAGCTTTAGAGGGAAAATATGGAGAGAAATTTTGGAGAAAAAGATGGGTAATTGGCAATTAGTGAAGAAGTAATTCCAACTACTTACATTAAATATTTTCCAAATGACATGGCTGGCCAAACATATGCCATAATAAATAAAAAAAATATAATATAAAAAAAAACAAAATACAAATAGTAAACCAATATTTGGGCTCTTTATTAAACTTTTGATTGGGCTTTCGTAATTAGGCCCACCTTCAAATTCTTCCCTTGAACTTTAGCCATGGCTCTTGTTATTGGGCCTTTGATACTATTCTTAGGATGTGCTACATCAGCTAGGGCACATCATTTGCTGGCCTTCCCGGTGCCGGACCACCTCGGCCCACCCTGCTGACGACAGCCCCCGACAAGGCCTTCACGTCGATGGGTGGACTGTCACGGGAGGTGGCCAGGGTTGCCAGCAAATGCGAACCCTAGGTTCTAGGTTACGGTGAGGGTTGGGTTTAACAAAAATGACTGTAGCAATGCAATCATTTCTGGCTTGATCGAGTTCGATTCGTCCGATCGAACCCGATGGATGATCGATTTATCGATTGAATTAGAGTTACGAATTGACAATTATGCATTTGGAAGCTAAACGTGGAAGAACGGAGTACATTAGGTTTGATGGTAGGGGAATGTTAGGGTTCGCAGCCTCAGTTCGGGTAAACATGAACCCGAGGCTTTGCTGAGGTCTTAAGGGTTCCTAAGCGGACTTGCCGAAATCCGGGGCTCACCGGTTGGGCGAGAATGGTGGCAGACCTCCTCATGGAAGTTCGGCGTAGTGCGCGAGGACAATACGCGGGGGTCGTTCGATCGTCCCGATCGAACAGCTCTGAGTGTTCGATCGAGGAGATGGAGATGGAGACGGCATTAGGCGCGGGCGAACGGTGCGGAGGGTTAAGTGGTTGACACCATTTGTGACTATTAAATAATATAATTAATAATGTAATTAAATTATTAAGTTCTAATTAAATCTGATTAATTATTTAGTCCCAAAAAAATTTCCAAATATTCACCCCTAGCTAATTAAGGAATGATGAACGCAACGGTGATATCAGATTTTCAATTTCGCGAGTATTTTAACTTCCCAATTTTTAGGGTATTTATATATTATTAAAATATTCCTCAAAATTTTGATGACTTCAGATTGACACGAAAACATCACCCCTAGCTAATTTGGGGGCTATGAGCGCAATGGCGGAGTCCTTTTTTTGATCGTAGGTCAATTTAAATAGGTCAAATTCTAGGGTTTCTGGATCTTCCAGAAATCAGGATTCGTACCATTTGACTCCTGATTTGGACTGGGTCTTATAGGTTAACTCCTAATGATTTAATTAACACTTAGGATCAAGATTAAGACTGAGATTAGTTCTAACTGACTAAGGTAGCAACTTGGGTTGTTACAATCACTATCTTCTTTTGTTGCTTTTAATATTGTTAATGAGAAAATAATTGCATATCTTATGAATGCTCTGACGAGGATGTATGAGAAGACCTTGACTTCAAATAAGGTTTTCTTAATGAATAGACTATTTAATATGAAGATGATGGATGGGTATTCAGTGACTGAACACCTCAATGGGTTCAGCACTATGTTGAGCTAGCTGAGCTCGATTGACATCAGTTTTGATGACAAGGTCCGAGCTCTGTTGTTCCTCTCTTCATTATTAGGTAATTGGGATGTGTAACGACCCCAATATTGAGTAATAACTAAACTCAATATTGATATATCACCACAACACTTATTACTGGATTATAAAAAAACCAACCTAAATTATTATATGTTGTGTAACATCCCAAGATTGTTACCAAGTCGATTTGACCTAAAATTAATCAAATCATAAGTCATTCTTAGGTAGTTAATTTAAGTGACATAATGTGAGATTTATCTCACATTATGTCCCCTCTAAGCTTTAATTTTCTTCTTAGTAAAATACTAATCTAACTTTAAGCTCCATGATGTGAGATCCTTCCTTTTTGTCTTCTAATACTTCCCTTAAACTTTCAATTCAACTTTAGTTAGGATTAGAGCTTGAGTGTTCATCTTAGTCCCTTAATATTTTCCTTAAGAATTAGGATTAGAACATAGGTTAGATTTTATCTATTGAGTAAATTGGGTTACACAATAGGTAAAACCTTGGTTTTACTAATTTATAGATTTTCATAGTTTGTTTATGACTATTTGATCTTTCAACCTTAGACTTAAGAATAGAGATCCATTCTATTAAGTTTGATTTTACTTAATAGGATTTGCCTTAATCTTAATTCATGAGATTGTGTTTTAAACTTAGTCCTTTAGAACCACCTTTGAATTAAGTGATTAAACCTTAATATTTAGAGTTTAATCCTTAATCCTTCCATCTTAATTTGGGCTTAATCAAGATGGGCTTGGGTTGCTTAAATCATCAATGTAGGTCGATTAATTTACTTATTTAACCTATATAGTCGACATTGATTTAATAAGATTAGAATTGATTAGTTCTAATTATTTTCAATTTATAAGGTCGTAAATCTGAGTTACACTCAATAGTAAGAATTGGAGATCCTGAACTTGTGTAACTTAGAGTCAATAGAACGAATATAATATATAACAATGGATGTCACCTGTATTTTAGTAGAGTCTCTTGCTCACTTTGAAAATTGATACTTTGCTTATCTTGTATTTGAGCTTTATACCTTGGACAAATATGGTGAATATAGTATATTTGATGAGTATCTTATGTTAAATATTGAATTGCATGAACATCAATTGCATTACTATCAATGCTTTTAACTTTCCAGATTTATTTTTAGTTTAGTAGAGGGTGATATAATTAATATGCCTCTTCAGTTTCTTACTTTTGCTTTTGTGCAGGCCAAGCCTAGGTCCAAGATTGGCTAGGATGGTATTTGTTTAGCTACTGCAATGTTTAACTAAGCCTAGTCCTAAGGTGGTCTAGGATGGTATTCATTAGACCTTTCTTTCCTTTGCTTTTGCTTTAGTACAGGCCAAGCCTAGATCCAAGATTGGATAGGATGGTATTTATCTATCTACTGCAATGTCTAACCAAGCCTAGTCCTAAGGTGGCTTAGGATGGTATTCGTTAGACCTTTCCTTCCCATAGCTTGTTTAACCAGTCCTTTGATATGGCAATACTAATTTTAGGTGCACTCATATTAGATATTTCTGCCTTAGCTTAGTAGGTTAAGTGAGTTATTTTGCATACTTTCAGTTTGAATGGCTTGTTCAGCCATAGCAGTTTTCAGTTTCATATTTACTGTTTTCAACTTATTTTCCTATACTTCAACACTTTCTTTATTTACTGTCTTATTGCATTTACTAGCTTTATTTACTAATAAGATGCTAGTCTTACTCGCTGTTTATATATATATATGATGCTAGTCTTGCTTTCAGTTATTTATGTGTATCACATGTTCTTTTACTTTATGTTAATTAGCATAAGTTTACATTAATCATAAGCATATTTAGGATGAGTTTTCCTTTTAGTTATTAATATTTATTCTTTCTTTTATGCCTAACCTTGCTGCATCTATGGTTGGAAGTATGTGTTAACTTCATCTTTTGTTTAAGTCATAAACTTATTATTTATAACTGCCTTTTTCTTTTCATATGCGTTGTGCTCCTATACTTGCATGTTTAGATGCTAAATTTTAATGGTGATATCTTAAGAGAAATTGAATAATATCCAGCCTAAAATGTACTTAGACAATATGTCTAATAAGATTTTCTCTTTTTTTTTGCTGGGGCTCTATCATTGTGAAATCGACAATAGTAGATTCTGAGCTATTTGAGGTTGTACAGTCGTTTGGGGATCTGCATCAGGAGGAGGAGCATGTTGTTAAAAATCCTTAGCCTTTGCTTTGTCTATTTTATCAATGAGGATGAATGATTTCTTTTCAGCTAAACTATTTAATGTGCTATAATAATACAAGTTTATTTTGTATTTTTTATTACTACACTTATTTTGAGTTATACATTTTTACTTACAATATTGTGATGGAATGAATGTTATATTTTGCTTATGCACTCTATTTATATTTCTTATATTAATCACTTAGTGAAAAGTTCTTAGATGACAAACTTCTTAATTATAATGGATTAGGATAAAATACATAATATAGCTATAAGTGAGGAACTTGTCATTTGGTGACCACTTTACCATAATCATGTTAACTTCAGAGTTAACAGGGCCACGATGGGGCTGGGGTGCCACATGCTATGTTTGGCCAAGGATTTTGAAGAGGGTCATAAGTTAAGATGGGAAATATTTATAGAATAATGCATGAAATACAAATGTTGAATATGAATTTAATTGTATATGATTTAAGTACTTACAATTTTTATGCACGATGATGCTAATGATGTGCACTTATGTTATGAGTATACAATATGAGATGTATGTACAATTCAATTTATTTATGGAATCTTTCCTAAACAATTATACATTAGGATGAATTCATCATAAATGAATATTAAATAGTTACATTCATCACATTTAGGGATATGTAAGATCTACACATCCTATTCAAGATTATAAATGGGAAAAGCATATAAAGCAATTTGTTATCCTAGGATTCACACATCCTATATCATTTACATTCATCACTTTTATGGATAGGTAAAGTTTAAACATCCTATTCAAAATTAAATGTGATAAAATTATATAAAGTAATTTTTTATCCTAGGATACACACATCCTACATCATTTACATAATTTAAAAATAAGAAATTAATATCTAAATTATAATAAAGTATGCAACTAGATTTTTATTAAGTATCCATTCATATATCTATTCATCCAAAACCAAATATTTAAGTAAAAGATTTAAATTCCAACATAAGTATAGTAAATACAAAATAAATGACTTAAGTTAGCACAAGCCAAAAATAAATAGTAGAAAGTAAAGAAAATAAGTCTCTCTCTATCTCACATTTAATACAAAACAAGAAAGTGATAATTAATTAGCAGAAGCAGCAATTTAGCTTAAGCACTTGATCCAGCTCCACTACCCTCCAAATACACCTGATTTATCATATTTTGGCATTTAAATGTGATAGGACAAAGCCAATAAAAATAAAAAATATTTAGTTAGACTAAATAGTCTAAGAATATATTAAGATTAGGCGAAATATTTTAGTATTTATTTTAGATATCACAACTAGTTACAATATTTTGCATAATCAAGGGTGCAAAAATGAAAGCATACAAGTATGGAAAAGAAAGCAAGGGAGGGTAAGGAAAATGAAGGAAAATTAAAGTGAGTAAGAATACTCACAAAAGAGACATTAACTTGCAAGTAAAACAAGAATAAAAGCATCCTAGATAAGCTAGAAAAGTACTAAAATGCATATAAAAATAAATAAAATAAAGCATGTATATGTTCAATGAACTTATGCTAAGTAAAGAAAAGAAGATATTGAAGCATTTAAATATAATTATAACAATGTTCACTGCAATCTAAATGATCTATAAATAAGTAAAGTACAGTACTAAAATAAGGAAAGTGCAAAGCATAGTAATTGAAGGAAGATCTTAACCTCTTGGTCTAAGATACACATAGCCTAGGACTACTTAAAGTAACATAGCTGTAAAGATATGATGAGTCTTTACAATCAATAAGATTGTTAAGGAGCTCATGTATTATTTAAATGAAGTTATTTTATGAAATTATTCATTCTGCAGGGACTTACAGAATAAAGCAAGGAGTTAAACATATCTGTTTAACAAGTAAAAGAAAGTGGGGTTTCAAACACAACAAATACTCATATTCACGCTCTGAGAATATAAAGTCTCATTATTTCTCCAAATTAGCTTACCCTTGGCTACATCAATAAACAACCCCTATAGTTTTAATGTGAAAGTTTTACTTATGCACAAGTCTTATATGAATGATTCAAATGAATAAGGCTCAAAGCTAAGCAAGCATTCATGAAAAATTTAATAATTGCAATTAAGTGATATCCAAAGTTATCTAACTAATGATATTTTTAATGATTGGAGCTAATTAAACTCCTAATTGACTTTGAGATATTGATCTCAAGTCAATTATGAGTAATAGTAGTAATTTGGGGTTTTGAAAATAGTAGTTTCATTTCATTTTATGAGATGATAAAATAATTTATAAGAATAATAATACAAGTAGAAATTAGTTCTATTCTTATCCTAAACTATAATATTTAAATAGATTAACTAAATAAAGGCTTAGGAAACTAGTAGGGAAGGATGAGGTTATGAAATTATCATATTTAACCAAAATGAAAGTTAAGGTTCAAATTACTAAAGTTCCTTAGCAAAGGTATAGTTGGAAGTCTTAATCTAATCAAATACTAATTTAGCTAGGTTAATATAAAAGGAAAGGCTTAAAGGCAAAGGAAAGAAGTATTTGTAATTTATAAACTCTATATTTTTTATAAGTTGAAGATTAAGGAAATCAATAGGATTCCTAAACTATTCTCATGAATTTATGACTTCTATTACAAATCTTTAAAGGACTTAAGTGTGGACTTAAGGACTAAAATGAAGTGAACTAAGCTCTAGTCTAGTCATTTAAAGTCAGTCCTAGTTGAGTCATAATCTACAACTACAAAAGTATTAAGATTAACCACACTTAATGGATGTAATAATAGTTCTAAGGATCTTCTACAAATCAAGCTATAAATCAATCATATAGTTTCTATCTTAAGATTGAAATGTGAATCAAGCATTTTGTAATTGATTCAAGTAAGTAATTTAAGAGAATTAAGCTCATAACATGCATTTAAAACTTATATGGGAAGAAAATAATGTGACAAGATAGCTATCCTAAAGTTTTAAATATTTAAAACATGCAAATTAAGAAATTAGAAATTATCACAATAATACTAATTGAGGAGCCAAAAACTTAAAATCAATAATTATTGTCTATTGTGAATAATATATAAAAATTTTGAAATCCTTATAGTATCAGGAGAAAAATGACACTAAGTAGGTCAATTTTGGACAATATTAGAAAATTAGGGTTTTCGGGACTCCTAATTAGGGTTAAAAAGTGATTATAAAAATTAGAGTTCAAATATTAAATTTGATTTCATATTATTATTCCTTATATTTTTGTGAGTGAAATAGACCATTTGATCATTAAATTTGAACTATTAATTATCAAGTTATGTCACATGCAAGAATTTAAATTAATTTGTAATTAATTAATTAACCTAAATTAATTATTAATTAAAATAATCACCCAAACAAAAATTGAATGTCATATTAATAATCTACACATTTTTGTAATTAAAATAGTATACAATATTGCATATTTTTGTTGTGTATAATTAAAGTTATGATTGAAATAAATTATTTAACAATTAATCTAACTAAATATAATTAAATTAACGGTATTTAACATTATCAGCTGACGACGCAAATAATTAAAGCGTGAATCAAAGGGCAGTAAATTGGCGTGGAAAAACATAACAGCCATGAAATTAATGGCAGCCCGGAGAACTAGGTCGGCGCAGAATCTTATATGTTCACGCGTCCGCACACGAGTGGACACCCCGACGGTGCGGTCTGCCTACCCACGTGAACCGACCCAGTTCAGTAGGAGAACCTAGGTCGCAAAAAAACCACGGGTCGGCCACTCCATCCCCAACACAGCCCGTAAAAGACCTGTTAAGGTTAGGATGACTAGTCGAATCTAGGATCCCTGCGGTGCAGCCCACACGCTAGCATGCAGCCCTAACCTTGGCCGATGGACTGGACCCAAGCTCTTCGCTTGGCGACGACTGAAGCCGCCTCAAAATAAAGCCCTAGGTATACCCCATCGGCTAAGATTAGGGTTATGGTTAGCCGAGAATGGGGGAGATTAAATCGACTTCTACTCAGCTCGATTCAACCTCTAATCCACATTAAATAAATAGTATAAAAGGATACTCAGACGATATAAACAAACAATGAAAGATAAAAATCTAATTTGGATAGATTTGGAGTTAGTACCTTGCTCCTAAGAGTCGCACAAAGCAGGGCTAGGGTTTGAGAAGGAGAAGGAGTTGCGGACGATCGAGCGCTCCCTCAAGCTCCTGAAGCTCGGCCTAGTGGTAAGGAGCAAAATGCGAGGGTTCTAGGATGCTAGCTAAGCCTAAAGCGGTCATTTGAGGGCCAGCAGGGTATGGATGCGAGCGTCCTCTACGCTTCTGCGAATAAACTTGCAAATGGCAACAGGGGCAGACAGGAGAGGGATCATGATCGTTGGATTAGACACATGATCCAACGGTCTGATCAGATCCATGCACAATAGCCGTCAGATCAGGCTTAAGTAACGCGCGACGGATCAAATTGTACGGGACCGCTGTCCCGTGCATGACTTCCCATAGCAGATCCCTGCAGAAAGAAAAAAACTGATGGATTAAATATTAAATATATATTAATTTAATTTATTTTAAATACTTTAATTAATTAATTAATTATACACAATTTATTAATCAAAATTAAATAACCAAACACACTCCAAAAGATCTCAAAAATTCACCCTTACTTAGTTGAGGAATGAGGAACTCAAAAATGCAATCAAATTTTTGATCGGAGGTCAATTTAATTATCTTAATTTTTTGGGTATTTAAATATTATTAAATATTTGAGAAAAATTCGATGACTTCCAAACATTTCCAAAATACAACTCATAGCTAATTTGGGTGTGGTGAGTCCAATGGCGAACTCCATCTTTGAATCTGAGGTCTAAATAAATTAGGTATTCTCAGAATTATCAGAAAACCATGAAATATTGGAAATTGCCAAACGATCTCCAAATTGTACGAAAATTAAATAGATGCTCTTAATACTATTATAAGACTAATGAAAAAAGATTAGAGTCAATTAGATCACTAATTGACAGGTAACAACACTCGGGTTATTACAGGATGGGCTAGTTACAACTATCAGCAATTCATCTGGAAATGTGTCGTTGAAGTTCGACGATATCGTTGGGCTAGTGCTGAATGAGGAGGTGTAGAAGAGATCTCAGGGAGAAGCATCTACCTCAACATTGAATGCTGAGAGCAGAGGTAGACATGCTGAGAGGAGATATACCAAAAACAGGTCGATGTCTCGGTGAGGTAAATCAAGATCCAGAAAAGCCAAGCCGGATTGTGGGAAGGCATGTCACTTCAAGAAGGACTGCTCTGCTTTGAAGAAGCTAAGTGATGGTGGTAAGATAATGAACCTCATTGTGAATATTTCAGCTAAAGAGGATCATAATGCTTTGATCCTCTCTATTGTCAACACAGAGTCCTGGGTTGTGGACTCGGGCGCATCGTTTCATGCAACTCCATCGAGGAGTGCCTTCAAGAGTTACACCAAGGATGACTTGAGGAAGTGTATCTTGGAGATGATAAAGCATGCAACATCATTAACAGAGGTGATGTGGATGTTAAGCTACAAAGCGGTGCAATTTAGAAGCTTAAGGATGTTATATATGTGCCATATTTAAGAAGAAAATTGATCTCAGTGAGCCAGTTAACTAGAGAAGGCTACAACACTTATTTCACAGGAGACTCATGGAAGGTCATCAAGGGTACACTCATAATTGCACAGAGCAATATGGAAGGTACACTTTACTTGATCAATAAAGTGTTTGACATTATTGCAGCTGTAGAGGAGATAGATGCTAATCTATGGCACCTGAGGCTTGGCCATATGAGTGAAAGGGGGCTAAAATCCCTACAATCAAAGAGAAAGCTCCAGTGACTGAAGTCAGTGGACTTGGAATTCTGTGAATATTGTGTGCTAGGAAAACTGATGAAAGTTACTTTCTCCAAAGTTGGAAGAGATACAAAAAGCAAAAAATTGGAGTTGGTGCATACAGATGTATGGGGACCAGATCCTATATTTTCTATAGGTGGAGCAACATACTTCATCATCTTCATTGATGATCATACTAGGAAGGTATGGGTCTACTTTCTAAAGTATAAATATGACGTATTTGATGTGTTTGGAAGTGGCTAGCTTTGGTGGAGAACGATATTGGATTAAAGTTGAAATGCTTAATATCTGACAATGGCGGCGAGTACTGTGATAGGGAGTTCAATGAGTTCTGTACCTTGAGAGGAATCAAGAGGAAGTTTACAAACCCTAGAATACCACAGAAAAGATGTTGCAGAATGGATGAACAAAACTATCACAAAAAAAGCTATAAGCATGAGATTGCATGCAGGTCTCCCAAAGCAGTTCTGGGCTGAAGCCGTTAACACGGTTGTCTACTTAATCAATAGTGGACCTTCCATACCCTTGAATGAAGGGATCTCCAAAGAATCTTGGAACAGAAATGAGGTGAAATTGAACCACCTCAAGGTATTTGGCTACTCATCCTATGTGCATATTGATGCAAGATCCAGGAGCAACCCTGATGCTAAGGCGATCAAGTGCACATTTGTTGGATATGGCATGGGCGAGTTCGATTACAGATTCTAGGACAATCAGAACCAGAAAGTCATCAGAAGTAGGGATGTCACTTTCAATGAAAGTGAGATGTACAAGGATTGTATGTGAGTCAAGATTGACTCCAAGGATGCTTCAGATGGAAAACCCCGACACATTAAGATTGATGACAGCATTGAGCCAGATGTTGGAAAATATGAAGAAGCTCAAGAGGGTGTCAATGTCGAACCACAAACACCCATGTTAAGAAGATCTACAAGAATTTCTAGACCGCCATTGAGGTGCACTCCTTCTTTATTATATTTGTTACTAATGGATGGTGGTGAACCAGAGAGCTTGGAAGAGGCACCTCAAGTTGAAGATTCAATCAAGTTAGAGGATACTATGAAAAATAAAATGGAATCACTGATGTCAAATAGAACATGGGAGTTAGCACCCTTACCTACTAGGAAGAAGGATCTTCAGAACAAGTGGGTTTACCAAGTGAAGGAAGAGTCAAATGGGAGCAAGTGCTACAAGGAGAGATTTGTAGTAAAAAGTTTCCAGCAAAGGCATGGGGTCGACTACAGTGAGATATTTGCCCCAGCTGTGAAGAAGACTACCATCAGGGTTGTACTAAATATAGTAGCAATTGAGGATTTGCATCTGGAACAAATAGATGTGAAAACCGCATTTCTTCACGGAGAGCTAGAAGAAGAGCCTTACATGCAATAGCCTGAAAGGTACAAGGCTTAAGAGAAAGGAAAGTTTGAGCTAGTGTGCAAGGCCAAGAAGAGCATCTATGACTTGAAATAAGCACCAAGGCAGTGGTACAAAATATTTGACAGGTTCATATTAGAATATGGGTACAAGAGATGCTAGGCGGATCACATCTATTACATAAACCAATGTAAGTCCTCCTATAACCTTCTATTATTGTATGTAGATGATATGTTGATCATAGGATCGAATATGGAGGAGATAAAGATGCTGAAAGAAATGATGTCAATAGAGTTTGACATGAAGGACTTGGGGCCAACCAAGCATATTATTTGAATAAGAATTAGTAGGGAGAGAAATGCAGGAATTCTGAAGCTGTCGTGGAAAGAATATGTTGAAAAGGTCCTAAAAATATTCAACATAAATGAAGCAAAGCTAGTGGGCACTCCTCTAGCAACTCACTTCAGCCTATCAAAGAAATAGATACTGAAGTTTGAAGAAGAGAAGGAACATATGATGAAGGTTCCTTATGCTTTAGTAGTTGGGAGCTTGATGTACGCAATGATCTACATGAGATCGGACATTGCCCATGCAGTGGGAAGGGTCAGCAAGTTCATGGGAAACATAGGGAAGCATTATTGGGATGTAGTCAAGTGGATCCTAAGGTATCTGAAAGGTACAGTGGACAAAGCTTTATGCTTTGGAAGATCTGATAGTATTTTACAGGGCTATGTAGATATAGATCTTGCAGGAGATGTTGATAGCATGAGAGCACTACCGGTGTGGCACCCCAACCCCATCATGGTCCTGTTAACTCTTAAGTTAACATAATTATGGTGAAGTGGTCATCAAATGACAAATTCCTCAATTATAATTAGATTATACATTCTTTCTAATCCAAAACAATTAAGGAAATTGCCATTTAAAAGAGAATTTTTACTAAATGATAAATACTAGAAATCAGATTACGGAAGTAAAACATAACATCCATTCCATCACAATACAGTAAAAAGAAATATACAACTCAGAATAAGTGCAGTAAAAGAAAATACAAAGTAAACATGTATTATTACAAAATATTAATAAAGATTAAGCTAAAAGAAAAATGCTCATCCTCATAAGCAACAGAAGTAAATGAACTAAGGATCTAAGTTTCTTCAGCAACTCGATCCTCCTCCTGAATCTGGTCTTCAGAAGGCTCCATAACCTCGAAAAGCTCAAAGTCTATCATTATCAGTTTTATAATGTTAGGGCCCCAGCCAACAAAAGAAAATCTTATTACACAAAATATCTAAGTACATTTTAGGCTGCAATTTTATTAAGTTATTAAGATATCACCATTAAATTCAATATATAAGGAAGTATAGGAGCAGAACGCATATGAAAAGAAAAGATTGTCATAAATAATAAGTTATTAACTTAAACAAAAGAGGAAGTAAGCACATACCTCCAATTATAGCTGCAACAAGATTAGGCATAAGTAAGGAATAAATACTAATAACTAAATAGAAAACTCATCATAAACATGCTTATGATCAATATAAACTTATGCTAATTATCATAAAGTAAAAGAACATGAAATGAACAGTTTGGAAACATATCTAACATCCTATATAATCAAATATGCAATTCTAACATTCTATAAATGAATGAAGCTAGCATGCTGAATATGTGAAAATAAGCAAACTAGCATCCTATGAATAAATACAAGACTAGCATCCTAAATATACATATGAAGTAAAGCGAGTATAATAATACTTAATTAAATAAATAAATAAACTAAGCATCCAATTATATGTAAATTAAACAAACTAGCATCCTACAAATAGGCATACTAAAAATGAGGTAAGGCAATAAAAGAAGTGCTAAAATACTAGAAAGTAAACTAGAAATAGTAAGTACAAAACTAAAAACTGGTATGGCTAAACAAACCATTTAACTACAAATCCTCATAGCACCACTTAACCTGCTGGGCTAAGGTAGAAGCTCTAAACTGAATAAGCACGAACTCACTTAGCATACTGGGCTAAGGTAGAAGCTCTAAACTGAATAAGCATGAACTCACTTAGCCTACTGGGCTAAGGTATAAATACTGAGTATAAGTGCACTAAGAACTAGTAATGCCATATCAAATCCTGGCTGATAAATTCAAGGGGGCAAGATTCTATTACGCACCATCCTAGGCTACCGTATAGGGCTAGGCATGCTATAGACTATTGGAACTAACAACGAGGTCTAGGCCTATCCCGATTGGATGAACTAAAGAGGCAAACTACTTAAGCTACACTGTACTGAACTGAAAGCCAGTAAAACTAAAAACACTGATAAAAATGTAAATGCTAATTATACAATTTCAAAGTTGACCTGAGATACCCATCAAATATCTTATGTCCACAACATATACTAAGGTATAAAGCTCAATTACAAGGTAAGCAATGCATCAAATTTCAAAGTGAGCAAGAGACTCTACTAAGATATAGGTGATATCCATTATTATCTAATTTATTTATTCTATCTACTCCAAGTTACATAAGTTTAGGATCTCAAATTCTTATTATCGAGTGTAACTCAGATTCATGGCCTTATGAGTTGAAAATAATTAGAACTGGCCAGGTCATAATTTGATTAAATCACTGTCGATTATAAGTTAAATAAATAAAATAATCGACCTATTTTGATAATTTAAGAACCCAAAACCATCTTAATTAAGATCAATCAAGATGGAAGGATTAAAAATTAAACTCTAAATAATAGAGTTTAATTACTTAATCCAAAGGTGGTCTTAAAGGACTAAGGTTTAAAACCCAATCTCACGGATTAAGGATTAAGGCACATCCTATTAAGTAAAATTACACTTAATAAGATGTATCTCTATTGTTAAGTCTAAGTTTGAAAGATCAAATAATCATAAAAAAACTATAAAAATTTATAAACTACTAAAACCAGGGCTTCCTCTATGGATTAACCAAATTTACTCAATAGATGAACTCTAACCTAAATTCTATTCCTAATTCTTAAGAAAGAAACTCTTAAGCAAGATTAACACTCAGACACAAAACCTAAATAATGATATTAGGACTTAAGAGATGGAATAGAAGCTTCAAAGAAGGATAAGATGTGAGATTAATCTCACATCATACAACTAATATTTTTACTAAGAATTTATTAAAGGTCAAAATTATAGTTTTGATTGAAATTTTAATTAATGGCTTAAATCATTTAAATTAACTTCTAAAATATTTTACTTACTGAATTTAGTGATTATGTTATGAATTTAAGGCTTAAAGGCACTTAACCCTAAATTTGGGCAAAATGACCATTTTGCCCCTCATAAATGGTCTAAAATCTACTTTTTGATTTAGGGCTTTAGATAAAAAAATTTTAATGGAAAATGATTATTTATTGTCTAATATAAAGATAGACAGTAAGTACACTAAATTTGGATAAATATTAAGCCTTATGAGCTCAATTTAAGAAAATTGACTCATAAGGGTAATTTAGTAATTTGTCCTAATATGATCTAAATTTTCTATCAGTTTATTAAGGCTTATTGTCAAAGGGTTCTATAGAATTTAAAATTACTAAATTCTGACCTAATTAAGGTTGTGATTATTGAGTGATTAGTAAAATAAATTACAAAATCACTAAACTAACTACACTACTAGGTTCTACTCTACTTTATAAGTTATCAGAAACTTAAATCACTCAATTTGAATCACTAATTGAGCTAATATTCACTAATCAAGATTTGGGATAATTAAGATGATTAAGGCATCTAACCATCAAATCCTAAATATTTTTATAGTTTATTGTTTATTAGGTCTTCCTGATCAAAATGATATATTGGAAGACCTAATTTGGAACTCAATTGACCAAGTTATGGTCAATTAAAATTTTCATGAAATTAGGGTTAATTAGGGTAGGGTCCTAAAATTGATAAATAAAAATATAATTTAAATAGAAAAATTGACACTATCAAATATATCTCATATTAATTTGAAGCTCAATTAACCAAGTTTTCATGAAATTATGGTCAATTAGGTCAATTTATAGGGACCCTAAATGTCACAAAGTCAAATACACCTCCAAATAGAAAATTGATAGTGTCATAATGTTCATCATAATTTTTTGATTAAAATGAGATATATATTTGATATGATTAGACTCATGGATTTCCATTTACAAGGATATAAAGTTCAAAGTTTAATTTATTTAATTATATTTAATCTAATTAAATCAAATTCAAATAAACCCTTCAGTTAATTAATCCTTCTGCCTGGTTTGCACAGAGGCGGGTCCCATAATTCAGCGGTCAGGACAAGCAGGGACCCGTTGCTTACATCGACGGGTGACAGTGCAGTAGCGGGCTCCACCGCCTCGACTTCAAAGGAGGACACGCTGACATTAGGTGGGACCCGCACTTTCGTCTCTCGTAGCGGAAGAAACCCGCGATGGAGGTCGGTGACGCTCCTAGGGCATGCGATTCAGAGGTCCATTTGGCCTCGCCGGAGACCGGCCCATATGTCCATGAGTAGGGCTTGTCGAGCTCTTCTTGTTGATGGTAGAAACAAGAACGGGGATGGACGGAGTCGCCAACTACAACTAGCCCTAGAATCCTGGGGTTAGGGCCGCACAACTGGCAGTTGATTGAAGAATCGAGTTCAATTGAATCATTGCAAAGAAATCAATGCATATTAATGAACATTCATATTAAATAAGATTGGTGTTTGAGCATTGGACAAGTAGAGTACACGAGGAGTATCTGATCGATCGCAATTGAGAACTTAGGGCATTCAAGATGCGCTGCCGAGATGTTTTGATTTCTTGCAGAAGTTTTTTTTATTTTTTTTTTATTTTGAGAAAGAGCAAACCATGAATTCGAGCGAGAGAGGGGCTTAATCATTCATTGGAAGTGGAGAGCAGCATCTATCGAGCAAAGCTTTGAGGTGCGAACGGCGATTGCCACGCGCACTACGCATGGCGCAGATCGGCAGGGAGGACTCCATCATCTTCCGATCAAATCTTGATCGGACGATCCCAAATGCGAGACACCAAATCAAACGACGCCAAAGAAGAGTGACGGCGCATGAAGGTTTTAACGAAACCCGGATAAATAAATAATAAATATATTATTATTTAAATCTCATAAGTTAATTCTCTTAATTAAAATTGAATTAGTTAACGTATTCCAAAACTTTTCAATAAACCATCCCTAGCTAATTGAGATGTGAGGAATGCAACAGCGAAGTCATATTTTTTATTAGACGAGTATTTAATTTTTTTCATTTTCTGGGGTATTTAAAATATATTAAAATATTTGCCGAAAATCCAATGACTTCCAAATGCAACCAAAACCTCACCCCTGACTAATTTGGGGGTGATGAGTGAAATGACGAAGTTAGATTTTTTATTTGAGGTCAAATTAAATAGGTCACATTCCAAAATTCTTGAAATTCTCAAAATTAGGTTTTGGTCTATTTGACTCCTAATTTGGACTAAGTTTTTATGGTGAGTTCCTAATGACTTAATTAGTGTACTGTAATCATAATCAGGACTTAGTTTAGTCCTAATTATCCTAAGTAACAACCTATTTTGTTACAATAAGATATGTATACACATTGGGAAGTACAGTGGTGAGCTGGATCTCTAGGATACAAAACATCGTATCGTTATCTACCATAGAGGTAGCATATGTTGCCATCACAGAGGCAAGCAATGAGATGATCTGGTTGAAGGGTTTCATGGAAGAATTGGGCAATGAGCAGAAGGATGTGAGGATCTACAGTGATAGCGTGAGCGCTATTCATCTGGCAAAGAATGTCGCTTTTCCTGCCAGGATAAAGCACATTCAACTCCGTTACCATTTCATCCGGACACTGTTGGAAGAAGGACATCTTGGATCAGAGAAGATTCATACTTTAAAGAATCTAGCTGCTATTCTTGCCAAAGTAGTTACAGTGGAGAAATTGAAGCTATGTGCAACTTTAGTTGGCCTCGATACATGAAGAGAAAGTGATGTGAGCCACACCACGTTTATTGACAGACACAGAAGAAGACAGTGAAGGGTCAATGGAGGAAAGGAGAGAATATTTTGCTAAAGGTCTCCAAGTGAGAGATTGTTATGCAATGAAGAGCCTTTAGTGGGCAGGAGCAGCAAAAGCGCTGCAGCATATTGCAGTGCCCCCAGGCGGTTCTTACTCGAGAGCTGAGATGCTGTCGTACGCCTCAATGGTCAGAAATTAAGGAGCAGGCGTTGTAGTGAAAATCATCGCCACAGCGCGCCACAATGGGAATCGATACTATAGCACGCTCTGGCTCAATCCAAAGCATAGGCATGGCTGCGCGTCGCAGCTATTTCAGCTCAAGAGGTTGGGCGCTACAGCGCGTCGTGACGCGCCGCAACGGATTCAATTCAAAAGCGCGGGAGCTACAGGGCGCTGTAGCGCTCGACGGAAATCAGCACAGTCTAGGTTATGCCCTAAGCAAATAGGAGGGAATTTTGGACATTTCAGGGCCTGTATCTTCAGGTGAGTACTTAAGTAAACATTAGGAGGAGATTCCTAAGTTTAGTGAATGCAAGTGAAGTCAAGTGGAGGCTGTAAGTGTAACTCCCCGTCCCGTCGCCGTGAGCAAAAGACAAGTATAATTCATAATTCGGCGACGGAACGGTGCGCTACTCGGGACACACAAGAAAAACCCATCTTCCCGAATAGGCTAGAGAGATGGAGCCATACTGAATGGTTGCTGACTAGAACCCTAAGAGTAGGTTCAAGAGTCATTATCTAAGATAAGAATGAAATACTTATCTTAGGTATTAGACTTTCATGAAGCGGTGACACTTGGATGCTTCTGTTCTCACTAGATCTGGAACAAACATTGACAGTCTCCTGAATTCTTGTTCATACTCGGACACTGACTTATTTCCTTGTGTGAGGTGAAGAAGTTCGTCTTCTAGAATTGCTTGTGCTGAGGCCGGAATGAAAGCTTCACGAAATGCTTCCATGAACATATCCCATGGAATGTCCTCTACCTTGAAGTCCCCAAATCTATTTTTCCATTCATTTTCCCACCAGTATTCCGCTTCTTCTTAGAACAGGTAGGTCACCAGATGGATTGCCTCAGAATTAGGACATTTAATTAAGGACAGATTCTTCTCCACCAACTTTATCCATGTTATTGTATCCATGGGGTTTAATGCCCCATTGAATGTGGGAGAACGGAAATGAAGGAAATTGTGTAGGACTCCATCACCTGAATTATAAGAAGAAGATCCGAAGGATTGTTGTTTGACTGAGAGGATGAGAGATCGTGTCTCCTGCGCCTGTTGCGCATTACTGTCAATTAAGGCCTTTATTAAATTGGCCATAAGACTTGATTCCTCAGGCCCGCTTGACGATGGGATCGTCTTTTTAATAGGAGTAGGAGCAGAGGGGCAACCAGGATTCATAGCTACAATTACAATGAAGTTTTAGAAACATAAAATTTCATTCATTCTTAAATTCTTTCTCAAAAGAGAAAATACATGGATACATCAAAATTTGTAAGCGAGATGATAAGAAATGACATAAAGAAACTCCTAGGATCTAGTTATAATACTCTACCCAGAAGGCAGCACAAAAGTCATTATATGTGACTATGTGACATTTCCAAGCTAATCTCCTATCGACCCAATACCACCAACGACTCACTGATCCCTTCACTAGGATCTCTACAATCTATAGGAGGTACTTCTCTGGACAGGCTGTCTCTCGAAGTGCCGTGGTAACACGATCCAGCCACTCTTTGGCGAGTGCCGAAAGACTGGTACCTCTAAATGATGAATGAATCAGGATCTTATCTAGTACTGCAACTCCTCGGGGTGATATTCCATCTACCGTCCTCCCGTAGATCTGACCATCTCGAAGGTCGTCTATCCAATAATCATCAAACCTTCTAAGGTAAAACAGAAATGCTGACGGCGAGTATTCCATCCCCTAAAATAGTTCAACCCATAAATATTACATTTATTTATTTCTTTCAAAATTCGTTCAATTCCTAAGAAGTCATTTTAAGTAATCTTTTTACATGCGTTTAATTCCTAGGGTGTCAGTATTGTAGACATAATCTCCCTTTCTATTTCTGAGACAGCTTAATGAACCTTTTGGATGATTGCTTTGCACTACACATAGTAATTGTGATCTTATCATAACGCAAGGAACATGTTATAAAGTAGATAAGAACAAGCTCCTTATCTGACACTTTATAATACTTCTCTGATACCAACTGTAACACCCCGTCCCGTAGATGTACGCAAAAGACAAGTATAATTCATAATTCGGCGGCGGAACGGTGCGCTACTCGGGAATGGTGGGCCACACATGAAAAACCCATCTTCCCGAATAGGCTAGAGAGATGGAACTATATTGAATAGTTGCTGACTCGAACCCTAAGAGTAGGTTCGAGAGTCAATATCTAAGATAAGAATGAAATACTTATCTTAGGTATTCGACTGGCACGTACATAAGGTTCAAGGGAGCGAGAAAGAACCCATGTACGTTATAAAATATATCAGCGTTTCCAGTACGCCGATCACATCACAATACTATGTATAGCAGTATAACATAGTGTGGAAGCTAAAAGCAAAACATCCAGAATACATTCATCTCAAGCAATAGTAAGTGTCCATCTCAGAAAAGAAAAGTACAAAGTATATCCAGAGTTTATTACAAACCATTAAAATGCAGAAATATAAAGAGTCTATCTAGAATGCTGGAAAGAATTAGAATGTAAAAGTAGGTGCTCAATCCCCTACAGCTCCAATTGCTCCTCTTGAGTCTCTGGTACGTCCTCCTGACCTGTCTCCAAAAACTGCTCTGGATTTAGCAAATTGCCGGATCTCAAAAGTATCTTGTGTTAGACAAGAAGTCTAACACATCGAAACTAACTATGCAAAGCTAAACTAAACATAACAAATATACAAGTAACATAAAGTAAAAGTGCAGAAAAATTGTAAAGGCACAAAATAACTGAACTGTAAAGACTAAGCAAGGTAAAACTGCATCAAAATTAAATACTAAAAGTAAATGAAAATACCAAATGCTCATACATCAATATGAAAGGAATGTCAAATGCTGAGAAGGATGCTATAAGCTGCACTATATGCCATTGAAACAATGCTCACAAATATGCTATACCATGGTATATCACAGAACTATCACTGAAGGTCTATGAGTAGTATGGTCCAATGTAAGCACAACAGTTAGGAAGCCAGTATGGTGACGCAGATGCACCCTGAAATTCCCCAGTCTGTGTATATAACATTCCGTATCTCATATTGTATCACTGATAACCATGTGTCACAACAGAAGGAATGAGTTCAACTCATGTTTATGCTTATGCTTATGCCATTATATGGTATGAATGAAAAGTCCCCGAAATCCATGAAGAATATAGTAAGAAACAGTAATGAATCCTAAGTCTCCACTGTGCGGAATCCTGCTAAAAAAATTCTGACTCCAAATTTCTAGATCGGTATTTAGTTAAAGTTGCTTATTTACTTAAAGATCACTAGGCGGGGTGATTGAATACACATATTAAATATGCTGCAAAGATAGGACTCACAACATTTAGTTTGATTACGCCACCCTAATAAAGTGATCTTCATTAGGAGGCACCATCTGATGATGATTTTGTATCTCAAACTAAGCATTTAGTCGCTAAACTCACAATCATACTTAGCGTCTTAAGGAAGGTGAATCCCGTTACTTAGTTTATTTGAGCCAAACCTATTGAAGCGATCTTCGCTAGGAGGCATTGCCCGATGGCAACTTATCTTTCAATTAAACTAAGGAATAGGCACCCGTTTAACACTCTCTTAGGATCGATTGATTTACTCTAAGCGAGGTTATATCCGCCTAAGCCCGTAGGATAGCAACAAAGATAAATCTCACTTAGAGTAACTCAACTAATCTTGAATATTACTGGGGACCAGTAACATGGGTATACTATACTGTACTACCCAATAATCATGGTTCAATCAAATCTATTTAATAGAATAAGGATTTATCAGAACTATAAGTCTTAAACTAATAGATAAGTCCTATACAAAGTTTCATCAAGTGAATGTGATCCAAGATCACTTAATATGGATTCTACCACAAGGAGATGTATCTCTTCTAATGTCTTAAATGATTACTACCACAAGGAGAATAAATCAATCTCTAAGGTGATGGGATCTTCTATACTTCTACCTCAAGTATTCTTACAAGGCTTCCTACCTCATGATATATGAATTTAGGTCTTTTAAATAATTCAAGACGATCTTATGAAGAGATATTTAAGGTTCTCTCTTCTAAATTTTGATATTAATCTCTTAGGTTCTGTTTCATATTTAGCTTTAGGATGATTAGATTAGATGATTAAGTCATCTGATCACACTCAAGCTAAAGTTATGGGATCTAAATCAGGAATATTTTTAAGACTTAGATCACTTGATTAATCAATATAATTTTATTAATCTTCTTAAGAGAAAATCAGGGATCTTAAGATTTGATTCAGATAATGAAATCATTAAAGATTGTTATTAACTTTAATTTGTCTAATTAAAATGTTTAGAATCAATAATAAGTCAAATGCATTATTGGAAAAATGTTTAATCCAAAGTTTTGAATCAAATCAATTAAATTAAGGTTCTTAAGGGTTTAGATCCTTCTTAAGTAGCTTAGGGTTTGATCCCTTCTCATGCCTTAAGAAAAATCAAGTTATATATTTAAGGTTAATGTCAAATCAGTGGATTAATTATGTATTATCGGTGGCAATCTCAGACCTAGATCAAGTCTTAATGGCTTGATCCAAATCTTATGATTTCTTAAGTTAATTAAGATATTTAAGATTTTCGATCTTTGGATTTATTCAAGTATGTTCCATAAGCTTATCTAAAGTAATTCATTACACTTAACTTGCTGTTACAAGTCAGATTAATAATTAAAGTTTATAAAACAGAGGGTACTTAGTGCTAATCAAACCCTAATTCCAATAAAAAAGATTAGCACATAAGCATAAATCCAATCATTCAAATTATAAGATATTTGGCATGCAAGTTCGAATTAATCATACAAGTAATTAGAACTTGAGTTTGCTATGATCCAATAAGAATAAACCCTAATATTTACTAATCATATTTTAACAAAATTAGGGCATAACGAAAATTACAAAGCTCAGAAAAATATTCTACTTAGCACATACATTTTGATTAACATTAGTGAACTAATGGCACCTTAAACATGCAATTTGGATAAGTAAATTTACTAATTTGTCCAATTAAGATCCACTGTAATTAGGTAATAATTAAAGATCTAACCATCAGATGCATGATTTTTTTGAATATTTAGATTTCTGAGATTTTTCTGATCATTTTCATATATAATATCATAGGATTTGGACCAGTGGATTAAAAGTTATTTAAATAATACATTCTGTATTTTTATTTAATCAAAATCCTATGATTTGAATAATTGAATTATTTTCCTTAAGGAAAATAATTCCAAAATTCCGATTTAAATATAACGGCTCGGCCCGAATTCAAAACGCGAGGGTCGACCGGGTCCCGGGAGACCCGACACTGTCGCACCGCGCAGGTCGTGGGTCGACCCAGCCCACACAATGCCGTCGTCCCCGTTCCTTCGTCCCGACGGATAGAGCCGAGTAGGGAACCCTAATCGCCAAAATTCCGGCACATCTAGGCCACGGCTCAGCCAGCATTCGATCGCTACTCCATCACCGTGGTCAGACGTGTTTATTGGGGCTCGAAGCCCCTTGTGAGATGGTTTGGATCAGCCAGACCTTACTCACCCGAGGATTCCTCCATTAGAGTTACTGTGGGGAGATAATTCTTCCCACAGGGGCCATACCAGACCCTGGGCTCGATCCCTACACCATCAGGGAGGTGAGGTGGATCGAAGCCCTCTAGTCTGGGGGTCTGGGGTGGTCTAGATTGCTGGGTCCTTACTCGACCGAGGCGATCCAGAAGAAATTTGACCCGATCGATCGATTCGATCTATCGGGGCTAACCTAGACCATAGTTACGATATGGCTGGGTTCATATCGACAATAAGTACAACATCGCATTAAATGGAATAAGGTTTGGGCCTTATTAGCTCAGAACCTGCAACTGGAGTACCTGGTTTGACGAATTGGCTCGGAACGCTTGACTGGGGGCTCGACTGGCTCTAGCTGCAGTTCCAAATGTGACAAAGGTTCTTCAACTCCAGGAGAGCCTACTATCAGTGGTTCAGAAGCACGGGAGCACCTGGAAGGAGCTTCGGCAATCGGCAATGGCAGTGAATTGCAAAGGCTTCAATTGATTAGCAAAGGGTCAATTGAAGCGAAGCTGGGGCTATTTATAGCCTTGGCTGAGCTTAGGGAAGCTTTTGGAGCCACTGGCTCAGGCTGGGGAGGCCCGAGAGGTCGGGCCTTGGCCAAGCTCTCAAGTTTCCAATTTGAGCTCGGCCGGGTCTCTAGGCCCGACCGGGAGCTCCCTGCCATAACGAGAAGGATCCCAACAGCTTGCTGAGGTGACGCGGGGAGTGGGGGACAAGCTGGGCAGCTGGCAGTACGGGGATTCTCCCTGTTGGGTGCACGATCGGGAGGAAGACGACGATCCACAGCGCCCGGATCCTAACGGCCGATCGCGGGAGCGATCCTGGCTGTAGGATCTACGGGATAGATCCAACGATAGATCGGCGGTTCCGCAGGATTGAATCATGACCGTAGATTGAAAAGGCGGAAGGGTCAGATGGGCGGGATCCCGCAGTTGCGTGCCCCGGGCTCCGCAGCGGATCGCCCGCGGTCCACACAGCGGATCCCAGCTGTTAATTTAGTTAAATAGGTATTTTTGCAAAATTAAATTGTTTGGAACCCTTTTATGCAATTAAACCATTTTAATTTAAATTGAATTATGGTCCAAATGAATTCCAAATTGCACCAAATTTTCACCCTTAGCTAATTTGGGGGTGAGGAATTCAAAAATATAATCAGATTTTAATTTTGAGATCAAAATATTTTGGGCCTAGATTAAGGCATCTAGACTGATCAAATTGCAAATTTAACTTAGAGAAGTCCAATGAACTTCAAATCTCCTAGATAGGCTTAAATTGATGTTCTAAAGGTAATTATGCTAAAAATTGATTAAGAAATCTATATTTTGCATGGTAACAACTTAGAGCTGTTACCGTAAGCTTGTGTGAGGAGGAGATCCTTAGGCTGAACTCTAAGGAAGCTATAGTGCAAGTCAGGCCTTACATGTTGGAGGTGGTGGCTGCATCCTCTCCTCTCTATTTTAGAGTAAGAGCTTGAGCAATTTGTGCTAAAGTGATAAGCTCTTTTCAACTCTATAACTTCTATTATATTCTTGTGGATCTTTATGGTGTGGCTTTATAGTTTTTCCCATTCTTGAGTTTTCCACATATTTCTTGGTGTTTGGAGGATTTGTGTATGCTGTGTGTTTTCTCTCTTATGTGCTTGTGATTTTTTCTGAGTTTGCTTGGTAACTTTCAATGCAACCCCGATCCTCAATTGTGCGCTCTTTCTCAAACCGCTTCCGCTGCGGAATAATGTGTGCTGGCCAAGAAGGCACTTATTATCCAACAATATCACCACAAGGTATACGATCAATCATTTAAGGTTCATGAGATTCATTTAAGGACCTACCTCAACATGTATCAAATAAGCATTTCCTACCTCAAAGTTATCTTATTTAAAGTAGTATTATTCATTTAAACATAATATTATCCTTACCCTTCAAGGAATCTAAGACTCTTAATACTTACATCTAAAATCTACAATTTCTAAAGATTGATTCTACAATCAAGGTAAATATAATAGCATGCAAAGTTGTAAGTCCAATTATTGATTAAAAGAAAAAAATCAGGTATGCAAATCCCTTAATTCCTAATTTTACAATTAAACATTCAAGTTATGAGATAAATCATTAAATATTTAATAGTTCATTATTTGATAAATCAAGTTTCTTTTATTGATTAATTATATATTAATACATGATGGTTCTCTTATTTAAGAGAAAATCAAGAAGACATAAGTTCAAGATTAAGATAAGAATCACATTAATATCACATTAATCAACTTACTATCTATACCCCTTAAACATCTTCTAAAACGTTAAATTATTTTGTTTATAATATATAAGTTATTAAGTATGAAATAATAATCCATAATATCCTAAATTTTATGCAAAGTTACATGCTTAATCATGCAAAATAAGCAAGTAAGTAAAAGTTGTGCCATCTACTACTCCTTCGAGTTCTCCTGGGTCTCTTGGATGCCTCTTCAAACTACTCAAAATCTGACATTGTCAGTTTTACAATGACAGGGCCCCAGCAAAATAAAAAAAAATATTATATTAGATAATAAGTCTAAGTATATTTTATGTTGCAATATTTTTTTCTTACTATTTAAGGGATTTTACCTAACATTTAATAAAACAGAAATCTACTGTAGAAAATAGAACTGAAATTAAGTAATGAAAAATGAAAGTAAAGCAAAACTGTAATCGAGTAAAAGAAATGAAAGTAAATCAATTGTAAAATAACTTTAAACTGGACAAAGCACTAAAATTAAAACTGTGCTAAATAACACTGTATATCCATTTAAATAAGCCACTGAAATATGTCATAATTATACAATTGTTGCCACCTTACATCCAAAAGGAATCATAATATCTTGTTGCTTACTGGATCCTACAGTTCCTACTCAACCTTGATGCATGCCACATCCTGTAGTATTGATGCTTTATGCATATGCAGTTTATGTCAAATACTTTTAATACAACAATATTTCCAAGTCATCAGAAATCAAGAAAAAAAAAGTAAAGTAAACATCCATTCTGGTAATCTAACTATTTAACCTAGTTTATCCCAATATTCACATTTACTCATAAATGCCACATAAATCAGAACTCTAAATCACATATTTTACTTTAGCCCAAATTCATCTGAAATCAATATTTCTATAAATTAGGTTCTCATAACCTTCTAAGTTATCTTATATAAAGAGTACAGATACATACTTAACATATTTTTAAGAAAGGTAATTTGACACACTTACTTTTTTTTACTGCACTTATCAATGCATACAAAGATATGAGAATAATTTTTTTATATAGTTTATTCTCTCAAACTAAACTGTTCAATCTCCTACTTATAATATACTTAGGAATTGGGATATTTATCCTAAAGCGTACGTATCTTGTTAACCTAAAATAAGACCAGAACTCTACAATTCTATTCAGGATGAATCAACCAATTTCACATCATGCTGACTCAAATTAGTTCTATGAATATGCACTACAATCTTCATATTATAATACCAATATTATCATTCTTTATATTTATAAACTAACTAATTTAGAAAATAAGGAATTTCAAACTATTGAAATAATTCTCCATTATAGTAGGTGCTAATTAAAATAGTTTCAAGAATGTGATATATAAGTCACTCAATTTAGGTGATATACCACAATTGAATAATTTAATATAAGTTTTTTAGTTCATCTCACCATAAGATATAAGATCAATCCTTTAAAGTTCATGAGGTTCATCTAAGGACCTACCTCAATATGTATCAAATAAGCATTTTCAACCTCAGATTTATCTTATATAAAGTAGTATTATCATTTAAACATAATACTATCCTTATCCTTCAAGAAATCTAAAACTCTTAATACTTACATCTAAAATATACAATTTCTAAGAATTAATTCTATAATCAAGATAAATATAATTGCATGAGTCTAATAATTGATTAAAGGAAATAAATCAAGTATGCAAATCCCTTAATTCCTAATTTTACAGTTAAATATTCAAGTCATGAGATAAATCATTAAATATTTAAGAGTTGATTATTTGATAAATCAAGCATCTTTTATTGATTAATTAATGATTAATACATGATGATTCTCTTATTTAAGAGAAATTTAAGAAGACATAAGTTTAAGATTAAGATAAGAATCACATTAATCAACTTATTCTCTATATCCTTTAAGGATCTTCTAAAACTTTAAATTATTCTGTCTATAATATACAAGTTACTAAGATTGAAGTAATAATCCAAAATATCCTAAATTTCATATAAGGTTACATACATAATCATGTTTACTTAAGAAAATTAATGATTTCAATCAAGATTGCAAATCTTTTCTTATTTTATTTCTAAGGGATAACAATCAAGTCATAAGACAAATCAATAAATCTTAAATCTGGTGGCTGAATTAATCAACATCTTTTATTAACTTACTAAATTACATTAAGCATGTTAATTCTCTAACTAAAGAGAAAGCCAATAAAATGCAAGGCTTAGCAATTAGGTTTTAAGCACAATAATTCTCTTAATAATTTAATATTCTAATAATATAATTTACTTTAAGAATAAATCAAATGCTATTAATTCATTTCTTACTGATAATCACAAGTTTGAAAAAATAATTAAAGTGAATTCACCTAAATTCTCATATTTTAGCAGAGTGAAAGATTTAACATATAAGCTTATAATATTTTTGTCAAATATTTTACAAAATAGAGCTTACGTTCCAACACATTATCAATAATAAGCTCTATATAGGTGATGTACGCACTTTACATAAAACTCAAGTAAAATGATTTAATCTATCAGAACTCAATACAGGTTCTAAGTACTTAACGTACCTGATTCATTTATTTATATTGCAAAACTTTTCTTATATAAATCTTGAAGCAAAGAAATTTTGATGAAAAAAAGATCTTCTCCTTGCCGTGGAAAGAATGCCATAGTACTGCCTAGATCATTTTTTTAGGTGGTTTAGAGCTTCCAAGATCTTCTCCTTATCGTGAGATTTTGCTTCGGGATAAAGTACTTATGGTTTTGAGAGGAGGAGAGGAGAAGAAGAGGAAGAGAAAGGGAGCTTGACAAATACTTTCAAATGGAGGTAAGAAATAAATAAATGCAGAATTTTAAGTTTCTAATTAAGGGTAGAAGGTCTATGAGTGCCTTAAAGTATCGATTAATGATCCAATGGTGTAGGTTTGAATAATATGAAATTTGAATAGTTCAAAGTAATATATCATAAATTTATCCTTAATTAAGAATAGTTTATGTGGAATAATTACTGATGCCTTTAATTAGGTGATTTATATGCAAAACTTCCAATTATTATGGCATATTATTGCCTAATTTGCATAAAAATGAAATTTTAGTATTTCTCAAAATTAATAAAAAATATACTTCCAAAATTCAAATTTATGGTTCCAAAATATAAATCTCATTGAGAGGAATCCATGAACACCAAAATTGTCCAATTTGGCCAAGTGGTTGTCCCGGGACCTGAGTTTGAAGTTGTCCAAAATCATATTGCTAAAACCGTAACAACTATTTTTTTTTCTTAATTGCAAATGTATTTTTATCACGACTCATCTATTTTAGCTCCAAAAATTATAAAATTTGTGTTGCTAACTAATTTGATGATGGAGAATTCAAAATTATTTTAATTTTGACACCCAAAAATTTCTAAAATTATTTATGATTTAAAACAATCATAAAATAACTGCGAAAAATTTTCTCATTGAAAAATGCCAAAAATTCATCTCTATATAATTTGGAGGTGATTAGTTTAATGGCAAAGTCAGATTTTTGATTCGAAGTCAATTTATTTTAACTAATTTTTTAGTCCTAAAATTGGCAAAATAGTCAATTCAACCTAATGAGGTCCGATTGACCCCAAAACTTCAAAGTTGGGTTCTACTAATTGGATAAAAATAATAAAATGAAAATTAAGCAATGATTACGATCATATTAACTAGTGTAAAAAATTAAGGTCATTACAAGGTGTATCTTATGTAACGGCCGCATCTTGACCGTTGTCGAGTAACACTAACTCAACTATGATCAAGTGATGACTGTCACTAACATCACAGATAATAACCAATATATCCATGGCATTAATCTAAAGATGAGCAAAGTCTTATGCAGAAACATAAGTAAAGCAATGCAAAAAATAAGGAAAAATGGCATTCAAACATTATCCACATCTATCCATTCACATACAATATAGAAAATACAGAATAATAAGAAAGAAACTCATTTATTACATTTAATTAAATATGAGCAACATAAATTTTAAAAACTGAGCAAAATCTCCTTCTTTGCATAGCATCAATCTCACCTGACCCTTTATCACCAGCACACCCCCAAGCACAAGTTCTGAGCTAACACCTGATACTGCTATATGTACATATTTGATAGGGCCAAGCCAACAAAGAAAAAATAATATTAGACTTATAAAGTCTAAGTACAATAAAGCTGTAACATAGCATATACTTGCATTTAAAAGATGTTATTCAATCATAATAATAAGACATAAATCAAGCTGCAGAAATACTGTAAAATAATTGAAAGTATAAAATTATATAAAATTGAAGCAACGTAAAGTAAAATTATAGAAAAACTATAAAAGCACAAAATAACTGAAACTGTATAAACTGAATAAAGTAAACATGAACTGTAAACTGAATGATGAAAGTAAATAAAAATAGCGAGTATTCTAACACTAATGCAAAAACATCCAATGATGTACTATATGCCACTAGGATCATGCATCCAAATATGCCACAATACAGTATGCCACTGATATGTAATAGGACTATCACTGAATAGCTATTAGTCGTATGGTCCAATATATACATACATCCAGTTGGGAATACAATTTACTGTGATTCCGATACATCTTGAAATTCCCCAGTCAATGTATGCAATATTCCATAACCCATAAATCATTGCTGATACTCATACATCATTCTGATACTCACACATCATGCTTATGCTCATGCTCATGCTTTTAAGTTACATGAGATAAATCCAAAAATCTTGAAAAATATTTTGAAATCTGATAATGAACTCAATGTCTCCATTGTGTAGAATCCTACTAAAAAGATTCTGACTCCTAAAATTTTAATTTTGATAATTGGTTAAAGTTGAGAGTTTACTTAAAAATCATTAGCTAGGATGATTGTATACACATAGTTGTATATTTCCAGGAAAGGTGGATTTAACCCTTAGCTTATTTAAAACTGCACTTATCGAAGCACACAATGATAGGAGGCAGAACCGAGTCATAGTTTATATATCAAGCTAAGCCGTTAAATAAGCTAATTACAAGCATACTTAGTGGTCTACGCAAAGTGACTTAAGATGCTTAGTTTTCTTAAACTGCACTTATCGAAGCGCACTACGATAGGAGGTAGAACCCAGTCGTAGTTTATATCTTAAACTAAGGATCTAATTCACTAATTGTAACACTCTTAGTCTTGGAAGATTTACTCTAAATGGATTGTATTCATCTAATCCCTCGGGATAGCACCTGGTCATAAGTCCGCATTGGAGTGAATCAACCAATCTTGAATATTATTGAAGTGACTCAACACCATGGATATACATAATTATATCCAACCAATAATTTTCGGTTCTGAAGATTTTATTTAATTAACAAGGATTTATCAAAGCTATTAATTTCTTATACTAAATGGGTGAGTCCTACACAAGGCTTCAAGGATGTGATAAAAAAAAGATCACTCAATGTTGATTTCTACCACAAAGGGAAGTTTCATTCTAAGTACTTTAGGTGATTCCTACCACAAGGTATCAAGATTAACTTCTAAAGTTAAAAAGATCATCTAAAATTCTACCTCAATAAATCATAAAGATTCTTCTTACCTCAATGTATCATCATTTGTTAAGGCTGTTAGTAATACTAAATAAAGCATAATATAAGATCATCAAGATCTCACATATCTAAATACTCAATATAATCTTATAAGATTATTCATTAAGTTTGGATAATTAGATCATATGGGTAGCTCTATCTGATCGAGTTCTAGACTACAATTATGAGATATAATCGAGAATCTTATTATGATTTGATCTTGTAATGAATCATCATAAATTTTATACTTGATTTCATACTAATCATTTTATTTAAGAGAAAATCAAAGATCTTAAGTTTCAAGTCCAGATGCTTAATCATACCGATTCTTAAATTTTCTTAGCACTTCTAATTCAATGAATTAAAGTCAATATATCAAATCAAATAGATTATTATAATCATATTAGTCAAATTATCTTACAATCAGGTTGATTGATTAAGTGATTAAGAGTTTGAGTCTAAATCAGACAGATTAGGTGTTAACCCTAATCTTATCAATTTAAGACCAAGAGTTGCATTACAAGTTAATGGCAAATCAAATGAATTATTGATTTATTAATGATGGCAATTTAAGATCTAGATCAAGTGTAAATCACTTGACCAAGATCTTAAGATCTCTTAAGTTTAATAAGGGATAATTAACAGTTTAATGAAAATAAGCAATCCTAATATAATTAAAAAATCTTAATCCCTTAAAACAACTCGCAAAAATACATGAAAGTTAAATACATGAAAGTTAACATAGAACTTAAGAAAGTAAAATGCACAAAAATAGTAATAAGAACTATGCAAGTGATGTACACACTTAACATATGACTAAATAAACAGTTTTAATTATTAGAACTCAATACAAGTTCTAAGTACTTACGTACCTGGTTTGAGCAAATTTTAAACTTCTACAACACATGGCTTAGGAGCCTAAGCCTTCAACTTTACTTGGAGTATGGATAGATTCTAAAATATAAAATAAAAGCAAGTTGATGAATTAATTCAGAAAATTTAGTTGATTGAGTCATAATCTATCATAATGCAATAAAAGATTAAGATGAACCAACATTTAGGCTAAAAATATTTTGAGGATTTTAGTCAATATTTTCATTATCTAAACCAGTTTTAGCAAAAGAGATATAAATTAGAGATGTGTCGCTTTGCATCTGATTTGATTTAACTTATTTCACTTTATAAAATTTTCCAACAATTTATGCTTATATTTTGTCTTAATGAAATTAAGAACTTATGGTTATACCAATTTGCCTAAAAAATATAACTTAATATGCTTTAATATACTTAATAAGGTGAACCAATTTATGATCATGCCAATTAGTTAATTAAAAACATGCGAGGAGTTCATTAAAATATTTACATTAAGTACTATATAAAATTTATTTGATATCTAAGAAATTCTAAATAATCAATAATATAAGCCTAACCAATCTTTCAAAATGATTCATCATCTTGGCAATAAAATATAATTAATGATAATCATATGAAATTAATTAACTATTGAGCTACATACATAACTCACTATAATTTTTAAAAAAATGCATATTTCAGCTTTACATATCTCAACTACTTAAAATATAGCTATATGATTAAACATAAATATTTACAAGTAAAGCAATATTATTATATCACTTATAATCCTTCTATTAGCAGCTATATGATATGCTGTGCACTTTAAGAAAAAAAAAAAGAGATAATCGAGCTCTATTAAAATTATTGAAGTTTTATATATATATATATATATATAATAAGAATTTGAGTGGTGATAGATACCATCAAGAGGAGCGACGAGGCAGTCGGAAACAATGAGGGAAGTCGCCGACGCAATCTTCGAAGGAAGAAGGAGAAGGCACAGATCAACGATGGTGTTGCTCAACAAGACGAAGATGGATGGCTCGACGATCCTTGGCTGCGCCGAATGGAAGGGAATCGACAATAAAATATGATAGATTAAGGAAGTGGAGGAAGATGCAAGAGCTCGACTAATGGTCAAATGGAGAGAAAGAGAGTGCTGAGCCTCTATTAAAATGAGGAGAGCATGGCTCTCTCTTGAATTCTCTCATCAATTATGGGAGAGAAGAGGGAATGTCATGAGTCTTCTTTTTTTTTTTTAATTGTGTGCATTAAAGGAGTGGAAGGGGAAGAGGGGGGTTAGAAGTAATTGCATGCATTTGAGGAAAGGAAGGGGAAGAGAGAAAATGGGATCCACCATGAAAGAAAAAAATGAAGAAAATAAATAGATTATTTAAAACATTTAATTTAATTTATTTAATTAATTAATATTTTAAATCTCAGATTTAATGAAGCAGGAAAATGGGGTCTAACCAAGAAAAAGAAAAGAAAGGAAATAAAGAGAAATAATTTAAATAGATAAATAATTATTCATTTTTAATATTTAACTTTTTTAAAAATTCAGATTTAATAAACGTGTTCTGAAAAATCCCAAAAGTTCACTCCTAACTAAATTGGGGGCGAGAAATTCAATGGTAAAATCAGATTTCGATTTCGACAATTATTTAATTATGCTAATTTTCGGGGTATTTAATTATACTAAAATATCAGCGAAAATCTGACGACTTCAAAACGCGTCCAAAATATCACCCATAGCTAATTTGGGGGTGAAGATCGCAACGGCGAAGTCAAATTTTGATTTCGATGTCAAATTAAATATTTTAATTATCTAATTAATTAAATATTAAAATAATCTAAAATAATTGATTGAGCTCCAAATTGCTCCAAACTTTCATGATTTGGTTCTAATAGCTAGATGAACTTAATTAAAATATAATTAAACTAAAATTAAGCTGGGTAACAACCTTGAGTTATTACTCCTTAGCTCCTAATGGTTTTGGTGAGGCTTGCTGGTGTTTCCAAAGCCTTTATGGCAACCTACAACCATATAAATCCATACTTAACCATTTGGATGAAAACGGTTAGCTCAAGTCCTATAAGGTTAGCTTAAACTAACTCATTTAACATCCTTATGTAAAATCTTAAGAATTTGAGCTTATAAATTTATTATTTAATATTTTAATTATTTTGAGTAATTTATTAATTCTTTTACAAAAGTAAAATACTAGGTTGTTAAGAATAATTTTAGAAAATTTTGAAAATTTTTGATATTTTTTATAAGTGAGTTCTGCTCAATTATTTTATAATGGATTTAAATTAAAAAAATTATAGAAAATTATTGGGGTATCAAAATTAAAATATTTTTGAATTTTTAAATTTTACACTATCAAATTAGCTAGTAACAAAAATTTATAATTTTGAAGCTAAAATGGATGATTTAAGCTAAAACTACATTTGTAGTTAAAATAATTTAATAATTGAATTAATTTAATTTGAAATACTTAATTATTACTTATGGTGAATGTTTATTCTTAAATTATTACTTGAAATCTCCCAACTCCGGTCTTCAGGTTGTTACACCTTGCTTGAGTGAATGAGAGAAGGCAATTTGGGATCTTAAGCGGTTACTTATGGAACCTTGAAGCCATCTAAGATTGGCATGCCTTCTTTGTGATGGACTGAGTTTAAAACCCAAAGGGGTTAGGTCAGGCTGACCCAAAGAGAGAATAGAGGGTTCCTCGAGTAGGAGAAGGAAAAGAAAGATGTAACATCTCCTAAGCCCTGTTTAATACCATTAAAGCATATGCAGGTTGGGTATAGTTTTGGGAACGTCCAATAAGTGGATGACGGCAAGGTGGTGGCCAGCGGCAACTCTCCAAAGTGCAGGAGGAGCCTTTGGCTTGGAGAGATAAGAGAGAGCCTAGTCAGCGTGGAGCTCCGTCGTTGATATCTAAAGCTTTATTGGGTTTTGATGGACTCAGGGAGTGTCCAAGAGCCGACAACATCTCTCCAAAGGTGCAGGTGAAATTATCAATTAAGAAAATTAGGAAATATGTTGGGAGGAAAAAGGGGGGCTCTTGAGCTTGTGAGGGGTCTTAATAACCTAATCCTAAGCTTCCTAACCGTCAGGTCTTGGGATCCACAATGGAAATGTCGGCTGCCTTCCACCTATAGCGGTTAACGTGGATGAGGCTAAACAGAGTGCACACCTCATTTTTTTGCGTGGCTGCACTCACATCCATGTGAGGGCTCATCATAATCGATGAGGGGGTTGGGCGGAGACATGGCTATTGACATAAGGCTGACAATAGTGTGAAAAGTGAAGAATGCGAAGATAAATAGTAAGAGGGAAGAGAGAGAGAGCGAGTGCACAGACATGAGGGAAATATAAAATATATAGCTATTATTAATTATATTCATTTTTCAATCATTTGGATTTCAAATTTTACATAATTTGGTCCGATTTTGTAGTTTGACATGACAACACTTGCACAAATATTATTAAATTTGGACGTATATTATATTTGTTATTAATTTTTAAAGGTTAAACTTTGAATATTTATTTAGGAAAATTTGTCGCTCCGAAAATTATGAAATGTTCTTGTAATGACCCCAATATCGGATAGAAGATTATTCTAATATTTGAGCATTACCTTAGCATCTAATATATAATTAAAAGAAAACTAACCAAATGCTAGATGCTAAGTTGGCCAAGTATCTATATAAGTAGTGTTAAGTTAAGGAAAAATTTACAATATAAGCATGTATGAAGTATGTAAGGAAATATGTAATAGGTATAAGTAGAATATGTAGTATTTATCTACTCATTCAATCAAAGCAGTTTCAAAATAGGTAAACTCAGCACATAATTAAATTACATTATTACATGCCTTTAAATGAAAGAGTAAGAAGTATAATCACTCTCTCATATAATATTAAAGCAAGTAATGTAAATTAAGCGAAAGCAATTTGTAAGGTCTTCAAGTGCTAGATCCAGCTCCACCTGAATTATATTTCTCCTAATTTATCATATTTTAGTATTTAAATATGATAGGGCAAAGCCAAGAAAAAAAGGAGTAGTTAGACTAAGCAGTCTAAGCATATTTTATGATTGGCTAATATTTATAAGTTTATTTGAATATCACAAGCTAATTTAAAATTTAATATAAGCAAATGAGCATTTGAAAGCATTTAAGTAAGAAAGGAAAGTAAGTACAACTGTAAAGAAGAACAGTTGAAAATAAAGAAGTAAAATTACTCACATAAATACTTGTTCTAGCCTACAACCAAAAATATAAGAGAAAAGCATCCTAAATAAAGCTAAAAACTACTAAAGTGCATTTGAAAATAAAAGAAATGGAAACATGTATATGTCCAAATGAAAATTATGCTAAGTAAGAAAAATAAAGGTAGTGAAGCATTTAAATGAAATTAAAGCGACATACACTGCATTCTATATAAACTGTAAGTAAGTAAAGTATAGTACTGAAGATAAAAAGTGCAAACCATAGTAAGAAAAGAATAATTTTAGTTTCATAGACTAAGAATGTATAGTCTAGGACTATATAATTGAAAAATAACTAAAAGGCTATGATGAGATCTTACAATCAATAAGATTGTAAAAGACTCATATATTATTAGTTGAAGTTATTTTATGAAACCTTCATTCTGCGAACACATACAGAATGATACGAGGAGTTAAGAATGTCTGCCCAACTAATAAAGAAAAGTGGGGTTTTAATGAATATAAACACTCACATTCACAATATGAGAGTGTGAGGTCTTCTTATTTCTCTTATAGCCTGCCCTTAGCTATTCATCATAATATAACCCATATATTTTTATTGTGAATGTTTTATTTATGCACAATATCTTGTGTGTATGTTCAAAGGAAGATGCTCAAAGCTAAGCAAGTAATTAAGAAAATTTAAATTATTGTAAATTATGTGATATCCAGAGTTGTCTAATTTTAATGATTTACTTAATAATTGGAGTTAATTGAACTCCTAATTGACTTGTAGATATTGATCTTCAAGTCAATTTTTAATAATAATAGAAGTGAAAGAAATTTGGAAAATAATATATTTTAATGTAATTTATAAAATGATAAAATAATTTATAATTATATTCAAGTAGTTGGACCTTATTATACACTAGTCCTAAGCTAATCAAATTAATTTGATTAATGATTAAAGTTTAGGAAACTAATAAGGGAGATTGAAATTGAAGGTTACTAAACTAATTGAAGTGAAGGTTAATGTACAACCTACTACCTCATTAAATTAGTTTATAGAATGAAAGGTTTTAAATCAAACTAATTACTAACTTAATTAGGATCAATTGATAGAAGATATCTAAATGTATGGGAGGAGAAGAATTAGAAGCTACAAGATCTGTGGTATTATAGATTAAAGATTAAAGGAATCTACAAGTCTTTTAAGTTAATATAGGAAACTAATGAATCTCTAATTTAATCACATTAAAACTTTAATAGAGAATTATAAATTTAGTAAAATGAATACTATAACTTCATTTTAAATATTGGGTACTAGTATTGCTAAATTCACTTAATGAAATAAAGTATACTACTAGCATAGTAATTGTTAACTTGCTAGAAAGCTTAAGATAAGAATTAGAGGTAAGGAGACTAATACTAAACCTCATTCTAAGTGGTAATGTGCTACTTCTAATTAGTTCTCTTTAAGAACTTATGACTTTTAAATAGCATACAATTTGCATGGGATAGATTAACTAAGATTTTGTTGGCAATTCATACAAGCTAAATTCCTAAATTTCATATGAAGCATTCTAAGAATAGGAAAAATTCAATTTAGAATATGCTATATAAATAGTCTCACTAAATTTAATACATTGCAGTTATATGAGTGTGAAAGTTATCAATCTTAATTAGAAATAATCTATCTCAAAAGATCATATGTAATTTATGATTTCAATTCAATCTTATAGCAATTTTACTAATAATGAAGATTAATTTAAGTAAATTACCAATTATTATAATCATCAAATTATGAAAATTCATATCTCATACATACAATTGATAGTATATATGAAATAAGTAAAGTTAGACATGTTTGATGTCCTAAGGTTCAAATACCTAAAATAAGCATAAATCAAAAATATAAAATTACAAAAAATTTCTAACTATTATTTTCCAAATGAAATAATATATATATCAATGAAATGATTATAACATAAGAAGTAAAATGATACTAACTAGGTTGAATTTGGACAACATTAAAATTCTAAGGTTTGGAATACCCCTAAAAGGATTAAAATATTATTAAGAGATTTAGAGTTCAAAACATAAATCTAATTTCATATTAATGTCCTACACATTTTTATAAGTGAAATGAACTATTTTATCAACAAGTTTGGACATCAATTATCAAATTATGCAACATACAAATTTGAAATTAAATTGTAAATAATTAATTAATATAAAATAATGATTAAATAAAATAATCATTAAAACCAAAATTAAATGACATATTATTAATCTACACATTTTTGCGATCGAAATAGTATATTATATTGCATAAATTGATTTAAGTAGTTTGGGAATTGTATGCAAATGAAGTTTCATAAATTAGTTATTAACCATTTAATAAATCTCCACACATCTCATAATTGCCAGGCGCTGAATCCCACACAAATATGGAAAACGGCTCATAATTTATTTAGGAATAAAATGTGGCACGGAAGATGAGATGGTTGGACACGCGGAAACCTAATACGGGGCCCTACATGCTGAAGATGCAGCCCGCGGTTCAAATTTACTGATCCACCCAGTCCAGTTAACTTACCCGAACCACATGCATAAATTGATTAAGTAGTTTGGGAATTGTATGCAAATGAAGTTTCATAAATTAGTTATTAACCATTTAATAAATCTCCACATATCTCATAACTGCCAGGCACTGAATCTCACTCAAATACAGAAAATGGCGTAGAATTTATTTAGGAATAAAAGGTGGCACGGAAGATGATATGGTCGGACATGCAGCAACCTAATACGAGGCCCTCCACGCTGACGATGCAGGCCCGCGGTTCAAATTTATGGAACTGCCTGGTCCAGTTAACATACCCGAACCACATGCACACTGGTTTGAACCAACGTCATCTCCAATAGAGTCTGAATGAGTACTCTTAGGGTTCGACCTATCGATCAAATCTGGTGATCTTACGGTGTGACCCGCATGCCTGCGGAAAGCCCTCATCGAGACCGACCTATTGAGCTAAGAATCGGATGTAGCTCCCCGTCCCATCACCGCCCGCAAAAGAATTAAGTACAATCATATCAGCGACGGAGCGGTGCGACACCCGGGGAGGAATAATCCGTCTCCCTGAATAGCTGAAAACTAAGCCCATCTGGAGGGATGCTGACTAAATCTCAAGTAGAGTTGAGAGCTAATACTTAAGATAAGAGTAGTATCCTTATCCTATGTATTAGGCAGATACATACATTGGATTTAGAATACAATAGGAATCTAATATATGTATAATATATCAGCATTTCCAGTATGTTGATCACATCACAATACTAAGAATAAGTAGTATAAGAACAGAGTGCGGAAGCTTAAAGCAAACATCCAGAAACATTCATCACAGAAGCTGTATAAAACATTCGTCTCAGAAAAGAAAATACATCCAGAATTATTACAAACAGTTTACTGAAATACTGAAATAAAATTAGGTACTAAACTGAAAATACTAAGCAGAAGTAACACTGAATGAGAGTCCACTAGTGCTCCACGGGCTCCTCCTAAATCTCTTGGGTGTCCTCCTAACCTAGCTCAATATACTGCTCAGGATCTAACAAATTGCCGGATCCCAAAAGTACCCCGTGTTAGACAATAAGTCTAACATATCGAAACTAGTCTAACAGTTCTAGTTATTCATTTAATATTTACATAATATAAGTAAATCTGCAGAAAAACTATAAAGGTAACTGAAAGCACAAAGCTGTCTAAAACTGTATAAAACTGAAGCAATGTAAAGTAAAACTGAACTGTGCATGAATACTGAAAATAAATCAAAATAGTATTGAATCTGAAACTAAGTAACCATATGTACAACTATGTTGTATATCACTAAAACTGTATACTTGAATATGCCACAATACTGTATATCACTGATATGCAACCTAAATATCAATAAACTACTATGAGTAGTACGGTCCAATGTATACATACATCAAGTTGGGAATATTGCTTATTGATGATATTGATGCATCTTGAAATTCCCCATTCAATGTATACAATATTCTATAACTCATAAATTATCATTGATACTCATACATCATTCTGATACTCATACATCATTCTGATACTCACACATCATGCTTATGTTCATGCTCATACCCTTAAACTACATGAGATAAATCCAGAAAATGCTTTAAAATCTGATATTCAATTCAAAGTCTCCATTGTGTAGAATCCTACTATAAGAATTCTAATTCCTAAATTCAAATCTCAGTAATTGGTTAAAGTTGAGAGTTTACTTAAAAATCATTAGCTAGGAAGATTGTATACACATATTTAGCATGTTTGCAAAAAAAGTAGATTTAACCCTTAGCTTGTTTAAACTGCACTTATCGAAGTGCATTATGATAGGATGCAGAATCCGGTCACAATTTACATCTCAAGCTAAGCCGTTAAATGCTCTAATTATAAACATACTTAGTGGTCTACGCAAAGTGACTTAAGATACTTAGTTTGCTTAAACTGCACTTATTGAAGCGCACTACAATAGGAGGCAGAATCCGATCGTAGTTTACATCTCAAACTAAGGATCTTGTTCACTAATTGTAATACTCTTAGTCTTGGAAGGTTTACTCTAACGGGACTGTATTCATCTAATCCCTTAGGATAACACCTAGTCATAAGTCCATATTGGAGTTAATCAACTAATCCTAAATACTACTAAAATAATCCAGTAATATGGGTATACCCTACTATATCCAACTAATATTCTGAGTTCAGAAGATTCTATTTAATCGATAAGGATTTATCAAATCTATTAATCCTTACTCTAAGTAGGTGTATCCTACATAAGGCTCTAAGGGTGTGATCAAGGGATCACTCAACATAGGTTGCTACCATAAGGAATAAGTCACATTCTAAGTACTTTAGGTGATTCCTACCACAAGGTATCAAGTTCAACTTCTAAAGTTATGAAGGATCAACTAGATTTCTACCTAAATAAGTTACAAAAGTTCTTCCTACCTCAATGTATCATTAGTTAAGGCCTTTAACCATTTCAATAATGAATCCTATAGCAAGACCCTTAAGATCTCACTTTTCTACTTCTCAAGGTTTACTTGTTACACTTAGGTTAAGGTGATCAGATCAGATGGATATAATTCATCTTATACAACTCTATTATACAATTATGCAATAAAATCAAAGATCTTATTAGAGTTAAATTATTGCTTAAATCATTATAATTTTATTTCCATCTTATGCTAATTGTCTTATGTAAGAGAAAATTATGGATCTAAAGTTTATTTACAGATGGTTCAATCGCACATTTTTAATATTATCCTTAACACTTCTAATTTAATGATTAAAGATCAATATCAAATCATATGCATCATTGAAATAATGTCAATTGAATTACCTTATAATTAAATTGATTAATTAAGTGATTAAGATTTAGATCTCAATCAAGACAAGTTAGGATTTAACCCCTAACCTTACTATTATTAAGACCGAAGGTTAATTTAAAGGTCAATGACTAATTAATATATTATTAGTATATTATTGACATCAAATTTAGGTTTAGATTAAGTATCATCTACTTAATCAAGTTATCAAGATTCTTATGTTCAAGTGTAGTTTAATGTCAATTAAGTGTTTAAAGTTTTCTAACATACATCATAGTATCATGAAAACATGTAAATGAAAAGATGACATAGCATAAAAAGGTAATTAATGATAATCAAATTCTAAATCAAGCCAAAGAGATTAGCACTTAATTACGAATTTAAAAGATCTAATTTTCATGTCATTTAGTTGTTAAGGTTAAACCTATTTAATTCAAGCATTCAAAGGATTCCAATATCTAGCAATTGGCATGAAATATATTTGAGTTACATAATGGGTTATGAGCACTTATTGAAAATGACAAGTTCAAACTTAATTTCTATATAGAAATTAATGCAATGTTCAATTTTAACTAAAATTTGATATAACTTAGCCCCACTAGGATCCTAGAGGTCTTAAAATATCAAAACGATAAAATTTTGACCATTTCAGCCAAAACTGGGTAGTTTTACAAAATCTGGGCAGTTTTCTGAAATTCTGAGAAGTTTTATGAAATTCTGGGAAGTGTTGCAAATTCGGGCACTGCAGCGCGCCGGAGCACGCTTTAGCGCTTTTTGTGCGGCAGTGCTTTTAGCGCCGGGTGCGCTGCGGCTCGCTGCGGCCTGCTGCAGCACGTTATGGCACGCTGTAGCGGTCTATTTTGCAAAATACTGTTTAAATACTTCATTAATTGTTTTCCTAAGTATTTCATGAAATACCCCTGCAGCCCGCTGCAGCACGTTGTAGCGGTATAATTTGTAAATTTACTATTTGATTACTTTAACATATGTTCTTATAAGTTTCTGCCAAACTACTGCTGCAGCGGCCTAATTTGTAAAACCGGGCACTGCAGCGCCAGACGGCATTTTCGCCTGGATGAAACTTGTAAGGCTTATTTTCGAGCTCAATTACTCTTAATTTAGAGAGTCCCATGAGTGGTGCCATATATTAATGGAAATATATTTTTGATACCTTTCCATTGACACCAAAATCGGCACAAATGGAGCATTCTAACTATACAAAAAATATGAATTAATGACAAAGTGTGCTAAATAGATGAAAACATAGCAGATTTTTTTAAAGCTTTTAAGAGTCATAATGGCTTACATTCATGCTTATGGACTTCCAAAGCTACATTCCAACATTATAACAGCATGAGAAAGACAATGAGAAGAGGAGGAAGGAACCATTATTTCCTTCAAGAATTTGGAGAGGAGCTTCTTCTTCAGGTGCAGCAATGGATGGGAAGGAGTGGAGAAAATTTCAGCAAGTAATAGAGAGGGCTGTACTCTCCATTTAAAAGAGGAGAGGGGGAGAGAGGCTCCATCATGAGCTAAGGAGGCTAAGATGAGGGGGAGTAGGGGCCATCATGAATGAGCATTAATGGGGCATGGCTTAAGAGAGAAAGAAAGGATGGCCAGCAGAATGAAGGGGAAGATGGCCAGCAGAATGAAGGGGAAGATGGCCAGCCAACTAGGAGAGAGAGAGGGAGAAATTGCATATTAAGGATCAAATAATTGTTTAATTATTTTTCTTAATTATTTAAAAATCCATATTTTTGAAACGCACTCCGAAAAATCCTAAAAATTCTCCCATAGCTATTTTGGGGGGGAGGAATTCAACAGCGAAGTCGGAGTTTGATTCCGATGATTATTTAATTATTCTATTTTTTGGCGCATTTAATTATATTAAAATATTGACAAAAATTCAACGACCTCCAAACGTGTCCAAAACATCACCCCTAGCTAATTTGGGGGTGACGATCGCAACGACGAAGTCGGATTTTGATTTCGATGTCAAAATAAATACCTCAATTTCTTAATTAATTAAATATTAAAATAATCCAAAATATTGGATTTAGCTCTGAATTGCTCAAGACCTTCAGGGTTTGGTTCTTATGGCTTGATGAACTTGATTGAATGATAATTACAATACGATTCAGCTAAAATTAAACTGGATAATAATCTTGGGTTGTTATATCGGACCTTGATGATGATTATGTAGGACATAGGATCAAGCCCTAGGTCTCACAAATTGGAGCCCAAGCTACTACTACAGCCTACTATGGACGGTTTGCAATGCCTGAACTCAATCGAGTCTGATTAGGGTTCGGATCGACAGCTTAAGGTTCTGAATAACAATCTATAAAATCAATTTGAGGGAGAAGGATGAGATTTGGTACCTTATACCTTCGCTCTTCTAGGTCGAAACTAGGGTTCACGGCAAAATCGATCTTAACTTTTCCATGCAGCTTCTTGCTTCTGCCGATGCTTTAGGTAAGGGTGTGAAGAGAAATGGGATGCCTAAGAAGATAAAACACAAAGGAGGAGGCCAACATAAGGATTGTACCTCCACTCCTCTGCACTTCTGCGTGCGATCGTGCGAACGGCGACAGAGGTGTACAGGACTCTGATCTGGACCGTTCGTTCGATCTTTCGATCGAACGGTCAGATTAGTCTGATATGGATCGGAACAAAACTAGCCGTTCGATTATCCTTAGAAAGCATAGGACGGACGGGATTCGTAGATCCCGCTGTCCCGGGTTCGATTAGCTACGACAAATCTGCGCATTTTTTGCAAAATAGCCATTGGATATTTTATTTAATATACATATATTAATGATTCAAATGAAATATTTAATTAATAGATTTTCCTTAAATTATTTTTTAAATTTAAATACTCAAACGTACTCCGAAAAATCTCAAATTTTCACCCATACCTAATTGAGGGGTGAGGAACTCAAAAATGAAATCAGATTTTTGATCAGTGGTATATTAAATTATCATAATTTTCAGGATATTAAATAATATTAAAATAATCGAGAAATTTTCGACGACTTCCAAACACTTCCAAAATATCACCCCTGGCTAATTTTGGGGTGATAAGTCTAATGACATACTTCATTTTTTATTTTGAAGTATAAATAAATTAGGTATTCTTAAAATTATTAGAAAATCACAAAATATTAGAAATTGTCAAACGGTCTCCAAATTGCATGAAATTTGAGGTTGAGGTTCCTAATACTATTATAAGTGCATTAGAAAAGAAATTAAGTGATTATGTTATTAATTGACGGGTAACAATACTATTATTGTTACAGTTTTCCTACATATTTTAATGTGATAGATCTAGATGTGCAGTTATTTTCTTAAGTTTTGCTGAGAAAATATTTTTCCTATATTTCTTAACTATTAAACTTATGAAATTATTAAAATATTTCAAAACTATTTTATTCTCTTATTTCATAATAATGATTAATAGTTCAATGGGTTTGGATTTTAATTTCACCTAATTAAGATATAGTTAATATTGCACTCGATGAAATTGTATGTATGTATGTATGTTTGATTGGAAAAATATGTGTATATATAAGTATTCATCAGGTGCAATATCCTTCTTAATATAAATAGAGACATCAGATATTAAGTACTTTTTTGTTAAAGTGATCGAATGAATTGGTGTAAGAAATAATGCATAATTGATCACAGATAATACTGCAAGCTATTAGCCAAGAGATATGATAATCTCTATCGCCAAAAGAGCATTAAATGAGATTTGTTGTCTTGCACTTGTAAAGAGAATTTAGCTAAAATTGTATCAAAGGTAACAATATTTATTTATATTCACATTGGAGAGAAATAGTTGATCATGGTGTGACATATTTTTCAAAAAATTCATGATCTTAAAAAGTGTATTTTATCATGATATAAAAGCTACAATAATAAGCATTTACTACATAAATTCAAAATAGCAAGAACTTTGAAAAGAGAATAAGTAATATCAAATATTTTAGATAATAATTTTTTAAATGGACACTTATTTGATCAATAATACAAGTTCATTCATATGACAATTAATAATAGTTGACTTTGATGAGAGGCCACCACTCATGTGTGTTTATGACGACATGTATTGGGCAAGAATAATAATTAAGAATATCTTAAGAAATTCAAAATGATTTTATAAGTCATATACACATATATTATTAAAAGAAAATAGGATGAACAACTCCATCGATGGAATCAATCATCTGTATGTTCTCAACTCGTTTTCTTTATATGAACGATAGAAACTTTATTGTAAGAATGAAGCAACACAGGGCTTCATAGATCTGATTAAAAAATAAAGATATTTGAAGCAAATCAAAAGTTGTCATAAACAAAGTAGACTTTTTAGAGATAATTTAGAATGCTTTAGAAAGCTAATTGCTTTGTTCATATTGTTGCTATATTTTTTTTCATTTATGTTGATTTTATTATTATCTTTTTTGAAAAGAAATCTATGTATTTTTATTCAAATATCATCATCAAATTATTGTAGATAACTAAGAAATTATTTGAAAAACCAAAGGCTATATTTTATTATTTATATTTGATATAATTTTTACTAATGGAATTTGTATAATTCCTTTTGTATTTCTTATGCATATTAATTTTTTTTCTTGTTTTAAAGATTGAACTTAAAGAAATTAAATTAGAATTCACTAAAGTAGCTACTCTTTGATACTTTAGACATTTAGATAGTAGAAGATGATCCAATTTTAAATCTTGTATGATCCTTAATCTCTCGTCTTAACTGTTTGATCCCATTTTGAATTCCTTAATAATATGCCACAAATTCTTTCAAAATTTTAAAAATTAAGAAAATATATTTTATCATCTTAAATGAAATTAAAATACAATAATTATAATATATTTCTAATGTTGTTTATTTATATAAATAAAAAAAAGTTTCAATAATATAATATTATTATCAATAAATAAAATCATATATTTTTGAAGAAAACTATTATACTTATATAAGAATATACACAAAATATTTAAGATCAATAAAATTTTTTTTTCCTAAAATTTTTACATATAAATCCTATAAAAAATTATATTCAATTAATAATCTAATTATTATACACATATATATATATATATATATATATATATATTTTATACTCGTGTCAGTTGACCATCACATGCTCAAATCAATACTCAAGATAAAATCTGAATCTGGTCGAAGATCTAAAGTTCTGCATTCAATGATTTTGAAGCTCTCCAAATAAGTCATATATTTTTTAGAAATATAAAATATAAAAAATAAAATTAAATAAACTTTAAAATAATTAAAATTAAATTAATCAATAAATAAAAAATTAATAAACTTGTTTAGTTATAACCATATGATTTAAATCAAGTTAAATGTTGGGTTATTTATTAACCGCAGTAAAAACAAGCGTTAATTAGTCCTAAAGTTACATTTACACCATTTTAATCATGTTCCTGCTTTTTGCCAACGTGCCTCTCTCATTGAAAGGTTATGAAAGTTTCTAGCTAACGACGGGAATTTCAGAGCAGAAGTGCTTCTTCCTCGCGACCTTGCCATAGGCTCGTGATTAGCTTGTGGATTCCCGCTTCCTGATCTTTCCGCTATGGATCTCCGCGTCTTGTCTTTGTTAGCTCTGTTGATGTCCGTATGGCTTATTGCTTTGGAAGCTAAGGTTTGTACCACTTTGATAATTTCGCATTTTTATTCTACTCGGGAAACTCCAGAAGTGAAACCAGGAGTCATTTTAATAAAGTTTTTGCTGCACTGATTCTCTTTTAAGGTGGAAAGCGGCAGTCGTTCGGTTACTTTTTTTGATTCACAGGCACACTCGTACATCCGCCACCGGCCATTAGGGATCCCAGGCGAGGTTATTGCATTAATGGCTTAATTTGTTTATTTCTATTTTATTTTATATTTTACATAAAAAGTGTGAGATATTTTACCCTTTATTTGTATGTAGTTCATATATTGCGTTGGAGATAAATCTGATATTCTATTTGAAGCTGTATAAGTGTAATTTCTAAAAAGTGTCTCAGGTCTAGGTTTAAGAAATGATTGTTGTGCATTAATTTGTGCTGAAAATTGGAGATAAATCTTAGTTCTCCAGAACGAGGAAGCACCAAGGATTCGGCTTTTCATCCCTCCGAAATTCTTATTTTTGCGTGCTAATACATCTCTATTAAATTGAAAAATTTATCATTAAACCCAAAAATAGGAAAGAACTTTAAAAATAAGTTTCCAACTTATATAATATATGCCTTTGAGATATCTAATTTAATCATCATGTTTCCACCCTTTGTTTTCTTATTACTATCATGAATCATCTTTTGGGCAAGAAGGATATTATCATAAGTGTTACGGCCCCTCATAAATTCACTTTGATTGGGTGACAAAATTCTAGGTGAAATATCAATTAACTTGTTTGAGATTATCTTGGTAATAATTTTAGTCTTTTTGGACGAAAATCTTTCTATGAAGTATAAGAAGAATTCTTGGGAATAATAACAATTGTAGAAGTAGAATATCTATGGATAGGACGACCTTTAAAAATATCACCTACAGTATTCCAAAGATCCAAATAAATAATATCCTAAGATAATTGAAAAAATTTGCAGAGTATCCATCTGGTCCTGCACATTTATCACCGTCCAGTGAAAAAAATGCTGTTCTAATTTCCTCAGGACTTGGGTATTTTAATAGTCTAATGGCATCTTCCTCTGAAATTAAACAAGGGATGATATTGTTGTCAGTCTCTCCGATATTACAAGAATCTTTGCAAATTTTTTAAAAATAGTTTATAGCTGAATTTTGAAAATAAATTCTTAAGAGTTTAACCGTCTATCACCTTCTTTAATTTTATGTATCCAAGTATAAACTCTCTTATGATTTACCATGGATTGGAAATACTTGTATTTCTCTCTCCCTCAAAAAATCTTCTTAAAGCAGCTTTTTACTTCCAATAATTCTCTTTTTCCATGTCAAGGATAGTGGATATATGCATTAACTTTCTTTCAATTTATTTTATCTTCTAATAGGACATCCTTAATAAATTTATTTTCCATTCCTAAGCCTCATTTTCAGATTTCATGATTTTATCAAAAATGTTGCCAAAGTGGTTCTTGTTCCAATAAATTAAAGCTTTTTGGTGTCTTTTAAATTTTTGCTAAAGGATGTATAAATTATTGCCATAAACAGGTTTTCCTTAACTAGACTTGAAAACTTTTATTTCTTGTCCACATTTCAAAACCTTAAAACTAGGAATAAAATTATGATAGACGGAGAACACAGTAAATAGCATATCGACATTAATATTAGGTAACTAAACTTTATTTATTTCTCGCTTTATTGGATCTAAGTTTGTTTGGTTGAAAATAAGTTGAATACTTTACAATACTGGCATTCATAGATGCCAAAAGGAAAGAAGATTGGGTTTTACATTCTCTCAAGTGAATTGTCATAAAGGACTTTATTGGGTTATTTGATGCAAAGGAAAATTAAAATTGAGAAAAAGTATTAATTCAAATAGCTAGAGGTGAGATGGACCAATTGACAGACTTGGCATTCTCTCAGTGATCAGTAGCTAGAGGTGAGATGCTTAGGAATGAAATTTTCTTTGTTGGATCCTTTGTGCCTTATGCTTGAAATTTAACACCAACTTATAGCGAGGAAACAAAGTTGGCGCCTATGTATGGTTGCCCATCTATATTTATTTTAGGGATTTTTGCCTACGGACACTCAAAACCCTAAAATTTATATTTAAAAAAAATGACTATCATCTTCTCTTTCGAATGTGTATGAAATCTTATATCTAGTTATAGCCATAAAATTTCTATGAATGGTAAAATGATAATGTTTCATTTGTAAATACTAAGTTTGGGTGCTGAATATGTATATTATAAAAATTTGAGTGCTATGTGTGAAAAGACCCCTTTGTTTTATCGAGAGTACTTTGGATTAGCCTTGCTTAGAGGAAGATAAGGATGAATTCTTTGAACACATGCAATGAACGATTTTTACCAGCTAGCCACCTATTGAGTACTTAATGAATTTAAATGCATATGTTGATTTGCTGAATTTGGCATTTAAATGAGGGCAGAAGACTACTAAGATTTATTTGCTTTGTATGATTGTCAGAATATTTGACAGGTCACTTGCAAGTTTAGTTTGGTTGAAGTCGGTTTAACATTTATAGAACTTATTTAGGCCCATTTTGGGGGAACCTTTTTTAAGCAAACTCATGCAACACAATTGAGGATTTTTGCACATTATGTTGGTAAAACAACTTCAGCACTGAGAACACTTCGCGCGGAAGCGGTTTGACTAGCGCACTCGATCGAGGACAGGGGTTGCGTTGACGGTTACCAAGCAAACATGAAATCGCAAATCAACAAGAGAAAGATCACATCACATGCATGTAAGACAATCACAGACTTGCAAATATCCAAACACATAAATTTACATGGAAAACCTAATAATGGAAAATTACTGAGTCACACCACACAAAAAATTTTTACTATGAATATTTTAATGTATATAGTTACAAAGAGCTTCATCTTTGATAGGAAATACACAAGCTCTTTCTCTAAGATGAAGAGGAGAGGGAGCAGCCACCACCAGGAGTATTTTCTCTAACATGCAAGAGCTCTCTTGCACTGTAGTTCCTTAGGGATTCACCTTGAGATCTCCTTTTCACAGCAGTCAAAGCCTCCAATTGAAATGCCAACACCCTTTGGAAACTCCACCACTTGTTCTCTTAAGTATCTAGCTCAATTTTGAACTTCAAAAGGTCTAAAATGCCCTCCAAATTACTTAGGACGAAACCTGAATCGGAGCCGCGCCGTAGCGCCTGAGCTTCATGTAGCCAGGCGCCAGGGCGTGCTGTAGCGCCTTGGTTTCTGTTTGCCTGCCGCTGCGGCGTGCGGTAGCGCCCGCCTCTCGGGATGACTGCCGCTGAGGTGAGCTGCAGCGCCGATTTTCGTTGCGGCGCGCGATAGCGCCAGCTTCTCTGTCTACTGATCACTGAGGCGCTCGACAGCGCCTCTGTCTTGGGTGAGGGAGAGCCAAGGCGTGTTGCGGCGCGCCCCAGCGCGTTGCAGCACCTGTGTTGTTGCTGGACTTCACACGTTCTGAATTGCTTTAGAATCTTTCGGAAACTCACCGGAGCACCATTAGCATCTCCATGATGAATTAATTGGTCTTCACAACACAACAATTTTCCACTTGGAGATCTTTTTGGCATCACCCCTTCTTCAGTCCTTGTCTTCTTCTATTTCTGTCAAGAATGTGATGTGGCTCACCTCCACTCTCTCGTCACGTAACGAGGCCAACCGAAGCTGGACATAGTTTCAGTTTCTTCATTGTTACTGCTTTTGTAAGCATATCAGCTGGATTCTTAGAAGTGTGGATCTGCTCCAATTTGTGCTGCCCTTTCTTCTAACTGTGTCAAGATAAAATGGTAACGGAGTTGAATGTGCTTTGTCCTGGCATGAAATGCTGCATTCTTCGCTAGGTGAATAGCGCTCATACTATCACTGTAGAGCTTCATATTCTCCTGCTCCTTGCCCAATTTTGCCATAAAATTCTTCAACCAAATCATCTCCTTACTTGCCTCTGTAATGGCAATGTATTTCGCCTTAATGGTAGATAGCGCCACGATATTTTGTAGCATGGAGATCCAGCTCACTGCTGCACTTCCCAACGTATACACATATCCCTTAGTGCTTCTCCGGCTATTAACATCTCTTGCAAAATCAGAGTCTACATAGCCCTATAAAATAATGCCAGATCTTCCAAAACATAAAGCTTTACCCGCTGTACCTTTCAGATACCTTAAGATCCATTTGACCGCGTCCCAATAGTGCTTCCTTGGGTTTCCCATGAGTCTGCTAACCACTCCCACTGCATGGGCAATATTCGATCTTGTGCAGATCATCGTGTACATCAAGCTTTCAACTGTTGAAACATAAGGAACCTTAAGCATATGTTTTTTCTCTTCTTCAGACTTCAGCATGTGCTCCTTAGATAAGCTGAAGTGACTTGCTAGGGGAGTGCTCACTGGCTTTGCCTCACTCATGTTGAATCTTTTCAACGCCTTTTCAACATAGTCTTTCTGCGACAGCTTCAGGATTCCTGCACTTATTTCCATATTGATTATTATTCCAAGAATCTGCTTGACCGACCCAAGTCTTTCATGTCAAACTCAGCAACAATGGCATAGTGGCATGCTACAAAGCCCGACTAGTAGCTCAAGGATTCGAACAGAACTACGGCATGAACTATTTCGTGACATTCAGCACCGTGGAAAAAATGCCAACCATTTGGGTTCTTTAACCATAGCCACTCATCATAAATGGCCAATTATCCAAAATGATGTTTTTAATGCCTTCCTACACGGGAGGCTAACTGAAACAATATACATGCGTCAATCGAAAGGATTTCAGGACTCAACCTTCCCCAACCATGTTTGCTCTTGAAGAAAGCATTCTACGGCCTCAAACAATCACCACACCAATGGTATTCCACCCTCACAGTTTTTGCACAGCAAAGGATTTCGTACCAGAAACCGCCGACCCCTCTCTCTTGATTGTCGACACACCTCCACAGCTCCCACCTACCTTCTAGTCTGCGTGGACGATATCCTCAGCACAGAGCCGAACCAAGCATCACTTCAAGCCTTCATTACCACGCTCACCCATCAAATTCGAATGAAGCATCTTGGAACATTAGTCATCTTTCTCGATACCTTCTAGCACACCGTCCAAAATAGGTCTCTTACTATCTCAGGCTACATACGCATCTACAATCCTCCAAATTGCAGGTATGGCACAATGCAATCCGACTCCCACATCAATCATGAGCCAAAACCGAACAACTGCCTCATCGGCTCCCTTCTCACAATTAAAACTATACAAGCAACTAGTGGGATCTCTTCAGTATCTCTCAATCATTTGACCGAACATCAGCTTGGAAGTCAACAAACTTCGCCAACGCATGCATCGTTTAACTCATACAAACTTTGAGCGGTTCAAAAGAACTTTTCGCTACATCAATGGCACTCTATATAGGCATTTATATAGATTCCAACAACATGCAACTTCAAGCCTATGCAGACTCTAACTGAGCAGGAGATACAAAGGATCACAAATCCACAACTGGTTACTGCATTCTACTCGGTAATACACCCATATCTTGGAGTGCCAAGAAACTGAGCACAGCCTCCAGATCCTCCACGAAAGTAGAATATTTTGCTTTAGCCACTACAACTATGGATATCATAATGCTCCCCCTCTTACAAGAGTTTGACAAGCACACATCTCACCCTACAACACTTCATTACGACAATTTATCTGCCAACACCCTCTCGAAGTATCCTATTTTGCATGCCAGAACCAAACACGTCTAGGTCGGTCGTCACTTTATCCGTGACTGCATTACATGGAAGGTAGTAAAACTCTTCTACTTCCCTACAGAAGCTCAAGTCGTCGACATTTTCACCAAACCACTTCCAACCGCTCGCTACCACTCACTTAAAGACAAACTCGCCATCACCACACCGGTGATGAGTTTGCGGGGGGATAATAACCTTTATAATGCACATCAACCCTCCATCAAAACGTTATTTAATCAGGATCATTTAATGTATTTTCTGCAGCTATATATATATGTACCTATGTAATCACAATGTGTAGTAACGAGATTATTAGTTTTCCATTGTGTGAATAGCTTTTTTCCTTTCTACAATAATTGCTATAGAAGCACCTAACCTTCTATACAGAATCTCATTCCCATTGAACGATCAAAAATATCCTAAGAGTACTGCTTTATGTGTAAGTGCTTAAGTTTAGAAGATGAGTATGTAAATTATAAATGTGAATGCCATGCAAGTAAATTTCACATTAGTTTTTTATATTTTTTTAAAGATATTTTTTCAAGGGCTTTGACATGTAATAGCTATAGCTATTAGTTGAGGGTTTCAGGGTTCAGATGAAACATTCCTTGAACTTTCATTGCATAACAATGTCAATTTTTCTTGCTACAATTTTTCATTATGAGTTCGCAAAGCTTATTTTTGTGCTTGTTGTTTTTTATAATTCCATCGTTTTACTTCGCTTGGAAGATGCGGCTTTATTAGTAATGTTCATAAAGCAAAAATAATGTTTCTTTCCTAAATTTAAGCTCCTTTTTTTTAATCTTCCTTGTCCTCTTTTGGGGGTCATTATTTAACACTAGACTAAAGAAAGCTAGATTATCGCACTAAAATATGCCAGGCTTCATACTTTTTGCCACAAAGTCTTACTGCAAAGATACTCTTTCAGGTTTTTTGTTTCATAGAAATATAGCAACATGAGGCATGTAAAGAAAAAATAATTGGAAAAAAGTTGTCATCTAGGATTCCTATAGCTGTACTACGTTGTTACCTTAAACCTGACATATTTTCCATAATTCGTGATGTCTATGTTCAACAGATGCTGTATACTCCTTATATTTCATTTTTCATCTATAGCTATTGTCATTAGCTTAATCACTATATCATGACAGACATGTTCTATGCTATCGGATGAAGTTGCTGCAATTGTATCTGTACTACTTGGTTTGGTGCCACCTTCGCTTTCCGCTGAATCATCCTCTAAGGTTTTTTTGCTTAGACCAGCAGCTTGTTTGATGCAAATACTTTGTAAACTTTTCTATTTTTGGTAATCTCTTACATGCTTGTTTACTGTAGTTGAATGAGGTGATCCTCCCTAATCCATTTGAAAGACCAGATGCTGTATTTCTTTTAGAAGTTGAAGGCATTGATGGTCAGCGAGGTTTATAGTTTTAAACCAATGATTTTGCATTTCATTCATTGATTGTGTACAAGTTCTATAATTTGCCTGCAGACTTATCTCTTTCTGCTCATACTGATTTCAAAATGGGCAATTCTTTTAGTAGTACGGTGCTTGGATCCAAGAAGGCTAAAATTCACATTCCAGGTTTGAACTTTACGGCATTTAAAACATTTGGAGCATAATCTGCAGCTTGTTTTTCAATTAGTATTAATTTAAATGCGGTTAATTTTCTAAACCCATGTACCACAGGTGAGGAAAGTGATTATGTTGTTCATGTAGATGAAATTTCATGCGGTGAAGATGATGGTTCTTGCGTTGATAAAGAGCTATTTAAACTTGTGAGTCAACTGTCATCTTCCATTAGGCTCACATAGCTTTTTTGTTGTTTTAATTTTTTTTTTCTTAGTTTATCTTTAGTGATTTTTTATTAATGTAATTTTCACTTAATTTTGAAAATGTACTGATGTTTTTTGTCAGGCCGAGTGGCTTGGAGGGTCTTATACGGGCAACATGAAATCACAAGATGGAAAGCTGACAATTCCATTGTCCACTGGTAGAACTTATGATCTACATATTTCTGAAGTAAATGTCTTCCTTTCTCAATCACTTCTACATAAAAGCCATTGATGGGCGTGTTTTACATGAATAAATTTTTATATTTTGGTTATGTTGGTTTCAAGAAGAATCCATCAGCTTGCATTTTGACAAGTACAATTAGGAAAACATGAACCTGTTTAATGCATGCAATTTAATCGTGCATGCGAAAATCCTGACATCTTTGATAGCCATCCTTTTGTAAATTGAGCTTCATCCATTCATTGGTGCAAATATTGTATTTTACTGTGGGTGCTGCCATTTATTGATCTAGTTTACAGCTATCATTTTATTCACTTGTTCTTAGAGATGTCGTTGCTATGTCAAATGCCTTTCTCAAAAAACCTATAAATATGCATGTCTAAGGATGCTATCATTATCATTATCAAATTTATCTCAAATATTTTCTGTCAGTCATTTATATTAATTCTCATTTTTTTTCATGAGGTATTGAACCTAATTTGTGTTTTTTTTATACAACTTCTATTCTTTTTTTCTTAGGAAGTGCATTTTGTATCCGTATTTTTTAAGCACTAATTCATCTTCTAATTCATTGGATGCATTTTCTATCATTTGTTGTAAATGTCCAACAAGGCGAGTCTAATTTCTCGTCTTATATATGATCCACATTATTCTCACTGCTTTATAATACTATTATTCATTGTTTATACTTTATAATTTTTTCATATGTCCATCGTATATTCTAATTTTTCCTAGCTCAGCCTGGTATCTTCTGTTATTTACTGCACAACACTTTGATTTATGTAACACAACCTGATTAATTATTATTTTGTAAAACTCACAATTGAATATCCATAGAATTCTTTTATTTTATGATTGTTTCTAGGCACTTATTTATTTTAATTACTTTATTTAATTCTAGAAATTATGCATCATTTATCGATACAATAAATTTATTAGAACTAGGCATATTGCACTTACGTATTGCCTTATAGTCTATTTATATTGATCACAATTGCTTATCACATTTATCTATATAATAAAATTAATATATCTTTATTGCACCTACTCTAAGTTCTATTTAAATCTATCAATATTTTCTAGTATCTCAGAAACTAACATTGTATAACCCTTTTATATACTCATTAATTTTCTAATATCGAGCCATTCATCCTGCAAACATTTCACTTATTTGTCAAGTTTGCTTGTTGCAACAGATATCCCCATCAATTATAATCATGTTAACTACATAAATATATATATGAATGGAAACTTTGTGCAGCCTCTGCGTAAACCAATAAAGAAAAGTGGATTTAATGCTATACCTTTTGGTGTAACCTTCTGGAATCGAAAATTTTTCCATTAATTTTAATCAATGTAGAATACTCCATATAATTTAACCATATATTTGATCTCATGCTTCTCAAATTATAAAAATCATTTGAAAGTTATCAAAAGGTTTTTCTTACTATTGCTGGCCTTATCGCAAATTTACGTCCATAATGAAATTTCTTGGCATAAATAAACCATTGTATTGACGTAATTTTTTGGGTATATATTTCCTTTCTATTACTTTATTACACTTATAAATCTAATTGCCTTAAGAATTGTCATAACACCTCGTTTGTTCTTACATATTGGCACCAAATTATTTCCCTAGTCGGTTGTCATCCTTTAATTTGTCAAAGAATTTGTTGATGACTATACTGTAGACAGAAAAATCATGCAATATTTCTAATGGCTACAATCCTCAGTTGGTGACTTGGTATCTCATCAGGATTTGAACTTATACCTTTGTGCTTTTCCATCAAAGTTAACTTTTCTTTACTTTCTTGGATCAATCTGTAGATTACTTTAAAATTTGTTCATTGTCATGACATGTATCCAACTTGAATATGTAGGAGAAAATGGTGGGAGAGACTGTGGAGTAAAGAGTAACGATGAAGTTCCGGTTGGTGGTGGTTCACGTAGTGTACTGTGGATTGTCGTCATGTTGTGGGCGGTCAGATTCATCTAGATGACTATGTAAGTTGTTGGCCTTGAATAGCTGTAGAATTTGAACGAGCCAAATTGAGTATGTTTCAAAGGATAATGGAGTATGGATGAGGTTTTTGATATGGTCATTAGGAAATATTAGATCTCGCATATCTTCTGAGGAGGCATAGTGACTGTGTGAGTTGAATTTGTCGCTAGATTGAGACTTGGTGTTTGTCGACTCCATTGACGTTGATCGAGCTTGGGAACGAAACCAGGGTTGGCTTAATAGGCGGTATTGAATAAGTTGATCGAGTACTGAATGTCGTATCTCGCTTGGATTGACAGGAGAATGGCGCTTTGGGAGGGAGGAAGAGATTGATCATGATGTTTGCACGAGTCGAGAAGTGGGGGGTATCAGATCTGCTCTGATACCTTGCAAGAAATGAGAAATGGTAGATTACACATAATGCGACACAGAGTAATGCCATATATTTCTTGTTTTAAAACTGTAATATACATCCCGATATATAGGCGTGGTTTGTTACGAGGCTCGGTTGTGATGGGAATAGTAGTACGGGCTTGTAGTGGATAGTCTTGATTGCTATTAAATGGACCATTTTGATAACTTTTTTTTTGTTTGTCTTAGATGTTTTATTTTCTTTGGAGTTTTTTTTATCTTAAAATTTATCGTGCTAGGTGGTTTGACTTTCATTTATTTTTCTTGTTTCTTCCATTATTTTCATGCCTTTCATTTACAAACATTTTTAGAGATGGTGTCTCTCTTAACATTTTTTGCAATGCTTGCATTTATTGCATTGTTATTGATATCCAGCCCTTTTTGACAGGAAGCTGACCGAATATTTGCAGTGAGTCTCGCATCCCTTGTTGACAATACAAAAAGGGCTGTACTGTTAAATGAATTTGCTCCAAGAAGTATAAGGCCCACAGAGTTATTCATTGGACGTTTTAGAGGACTTGAGGTGGGCTCAACTCACTTATTTATTTTAGCTTCTCTCTATATACTAGAGTGGCATTTGTTTTTCATTCCCTTCTACTTGCTTGACAACTTTCTTACTGTCATTTCAAATGTATAGTGAATTTCTGTAAAAAATGATCCAAAAGCATCAATGAATTTTTATTTTATTTATGTTACTGATAAAATGAGCTGGTAATAACAAATTGTTGTTATAGATTTAATTCCTTTCAACATAAGTTATACCAACAACATTCTTTTTGGGAACCCAAACATTCAACATTAAGCAATTAGAACTTGAAAGCTTTAGCCAATAAATCTATTTTATCTTGAGAGAGAGAAGAAGAGCTGGCTTACCTCTTAAGGAAACGATGAATTTGATGCAAATCAGCTCACAAAATGAGGATGGAAAGGATTTTGAGGTGGAGGTTAGGAAGGGTATTTTGCGCCATTACTCCAAACAAAAAAGACCCTTCAGGGCAAGACACCACCAAGTTGGTGAGAAGCTCTGGCCAAAACAATAGCTCTCCCGAACGGCATCAACCCCTAAAGCGCCATGAAGTGAATCGACGAGTGATTGCATATATCATCAATATATATATATATATATATATATTTATATAAATATATATAACGATTAAGATACAATAGGTATGGAGTTTGGTGACTTCAAAAAGCTAAAAATAGAAAAAAGAAACAAAATAAAGGAAAATTAGAAAATAACCAAAGGATCATCAAAACTCCTATAAGAGAATCTCGCAAAATGAGGTATCCATAAATGAAAATAAAAAATGAGAGAGGAACCCAGTGATGTCTACCCGATGAAGTCAACAACTGCATCTTTTTCTAAGGCTGTAATATGATTTCTTTGAGCCGGAACATTTATTCTTTTTTCCTCTCTTTTTCTTGGGAAGTTTTCAATATCATCATAGATATTTTCTGCAACCGTACTATCCAACTCAGAATTTTCCCGTCACCCTCATCGACCAAAGAAGGGAATGAAGTTGGGATATCTCGTTGGTTTCAGTTAAATATTGTTGTAACAGATCTGTAGAGCAAACCATCAACGTTCTGAAGTTATGGGAGAAATCCTCAAATATATTCTCTCATCACGAATCCTCAAAACTTCACGGGCAATCAAGATTTTGCTCTCAGAAGTTTATCTAATGAGAATGCCTCGTAGCTGAATAAGTCTGCCTCTGTGCTGTTATTGCCAAGAGAATCTGCCACCGTGACTTCTACAACATCCATATCCAATTGGGCTTATTTCTCTGATGATGCCTTTGTGCCGGTAACAAAAGGGCCCAACAATAATTCCGCTTCGTCGGCCCCTATGCCGGCCGCATGACTTGGATGAATATCTCCTATCCAAATTATGTTTTCAAAATGCTCGGTAAAGTCAATTACCACAAGGATTCAAACTAGCGCTGGCCTAACTAGTTTTGTCGTAGCAAAATCTACCTTGAGTGACTCGCCGAAATATGAACCCAAGGAGTATAGAATACCATGATTGACTAAATGCGCTTTAAGGAGTGCAAAGTTTATCCATACAAGAACTATAGGAGTTTCACAACTTGGATCAAAGGAGGTTGTCCACTATAAGATTTTCATATGAAAGTTTGAATAAAATAAGAGTGTGTAATTTTGCTCACACGAAAGCTTTATTGGGACATGTCGGTGGTCAATTAAGCCAATGCTATACGCTGCTGACTATTCCATGTCATTGAAAAAGTTTCTGATTACAAGCATTGGGGGATTGTCGTTGTTATACCTTCCTACTAAGGTGAACTCGAATGGCTTAACCAATATGTCTATCTCTTCCTTGGACAAGAAGAGAGCCGATTTACCTCTTAGCATTAAGATCGGCTTGATAACAAACAAAACATGAGGAGCAAATTAGCGCATTAAGGGAAGAGGTAGGAGCAAGAGGAGGAGAGACATTTTTTATGTAAAGGTTTGGAAGGACCTCTCACAACTTTCCTCTTGTGGATCTATAATTGAGTGTTGAATAGAACTCAACACTTCAACAGAGCAAAATTTCCCTTGCGCTTTCTTCTGCACGTGGGAGGGGATGGCGACGAGGTTCGCATGCGAGAGGAGATGATGCCGAGGTTCGCACGCATTGAATTCGCACAGTAGTTTTGCACGCGAGATCGAAAGGAGGCTACAACGCTGCCCAAGGGGCGCTACGATGCCTTGCGTGAAAACCTACCTGAGAGTGTTGCACGAGGGGAGCTACCATACGTCAATATATATATATATATATATGTATATATATATACATATATATATATATATACATATATATCACATGCATTGGAAGTTATATTTTTCTCATCATATAAAGCTGTTATGAAATTCAGTTTCTTCTTCTTGGGTAGCAAAGCGAACATATCTAAAGTTTCAGTCAACATGAGAAACCCACTTTTGTCCTTTGCTGCCGCTGAACAATAATTCTCACCTCAGTGCTACTAAGTAATAACAACCCAATTACACGTATCATGTATAAAACCCATTGGGCCTAATTGTTTTAGTTGGTTCTAGTATATTCTAGTTGGTTCTAATATATTCTAGGTGGTTATAGTATATTCTAGGTGATTCTAGTATATTCTATATATTAGCTATATTGACACCTCTTGTAATTACATCAAGAAATATGAAATACAACACTTTCTGTTTACAATAATCTCATCTTCTATTGTGCTCTTGCTCGACTCACTCTCAGAATTTTTACATGGTATCAAGGCGTCCTCCTTCTCCGCTCTCCCTCCCTCCTTAACCCTGATTCTTAATCCCGATCTAGAGTTCAACAAATTCCTAATTGATTTCAATCCCAAGTTCGGCGCACTCTTCGCTGATCCAAACCACGACGCGTTCCTCGTTGATTTGAAGAACCGATGAGATCTCATACAATGTCTCCCTCTCTCTGGGCTCCTAATCACCCCTCCGGTCGACTCTCTCTTCCCCGATCAACGTCTTATGTTTTCGATTCGAAGAGACGATGAGCAGTGTTGGTACCCTAATCCTCCCTTCGGGCTGACTCCGCACTCAAAGCAACTTTGCCTTCACATTGGCCTCTCTCTTCTAGCATGCCTTCGGCGCTAAATTCTTCTCCAATCTCAGGATACCTTCTTCTATGGAATCCACAAATGTTGGCTCTCAATCCAATGCTACCTCTGGATCTCATAGTGCCTCCCTTGCCGAATTCAAAGATCTGAAATTCCTAATGTCCAATATAAAAAATATCATCCATGCTCCACTTGCAGTAGATAATTATCCCATATGTAAAGCTCAGATACTTCAGCTCTTCAAAGGTAATCACTTTCATGGACATCTCGATGGATCCAATCCGGTTCCGCATCCTTCTTGTCTTGATCACACATCATGTTTCTCAGCTGATCATAACCTTAAAACAGCCCTATACTCAATCATCTCACCCTCTATCCTACCCTACATTCTTGAAGCAATCACCTACACTGATGTATAGACCACACTAGCCAAACATCTTCAATCAACAAACCATTTTTGAGTTATCCAACTCATGAACGAACTCCACTACATATCCATGAAAAACTGATATATGCATGACTACCTTTCGGAAATCAAAGCCGCCCTGGGCAAAATCACGGCAGTCGGATCTAAAGTTAACAAAGAAGACATTATTCTCTACATGCTTAATGGACTCCCCAAGTTGATGCCAATAAACTTGGATGACCTCTATTCTTTTCTTTGCAGTGAGGAAATCAACATTCAACAAGGCCTCTACAAAGAACTTCAACTCAGTCACTCTTCGCCGGTACGCAATGTTGGGATGTGGAGACTATTCAGATCATCATGGAGGTGCTATTGGAGCTCAGGTGGGCTTTTGGTTGGTTTTGAGGCGATACAGGACAAGTCGGAGAAGCTGAGTTGCAGCAGGCGCTATAACGCCCCGTAGCGCGCCATGACGCCCAGCAAACGAGATCAGGACGCTACAACGCTTTCAGAAGGGAGGAAGTCCAGAGACTGGGGCGCGACAACGCGTTGTGGTGCGCCATAGCGTGCCCCAGTGGTAGGCAGTCTGGAGACGGGCGCTACAACGCGCCTCTGCTCTAGGCCGCCAGAGACCTAGGCGCTATAGTGCGCCCTGGCGCCTGGCCACCCCAGACTAGGGCGCTGTAGCGCCCTGGCGCTTGCTTGTTCGAGACCAGAGCGCTACGGTGTAGCGCTAGGCGGAATTATGCTCCGGTTTAGGCATCACCCTAAGTGATTTGGGGGTTATTTTGAACCATTTGGGGCTCGAATGTTGCCTGGATAATTAAGGAAGTACTATGGAGATGTTTCCTATACAAGCTAAATTCAAGCTAAGTGCAAACTAAGGGTTTTGACTACTGTTGATGGGAGCTTTGCATGTTGGAGATAACTCTAATCAGGTGGGGCTGCTCCTCTTCTTCTTTAACTTAGAGTAAGAGTTTGTTAGTTACGTGAATGTGATGTTCTTTGTAACTCTGTAATTTTCTTGATTCATAGTGAAAATTTTATTTGTGGTGTCTCAATGATTTTTTCCATCTTTGAGTTTTCCACATAAATATCCTTGTGTTTGGATGCTTGTGATTGTGCATGTGTATGTGTTGTGATTTCTATTTTGTTATGCTCGATTGATGTCGTTGCTTGCTTGGTAACGTCAATGTAACCCCAATCATCGAGCTCAAATTACTTCCGCTGCGGTGCTTGTGTTGCTGTGCTTGTATTACAACAAGTGATATTAGAGCGAGGTTCTTCGTTTGTTCTTGTTGTTCTAGGATTTATAGTTTGACTGGGAGCAATAGCCGATGAAATAAGATAAAATAGAGAACTTCAACAGCACTAATTTTGCTTTCTGAAAAATGCAAATAAGGGATTTTCTCTATTAAAAGAAGTTGTATTTACCATTAAGTGGAGCCGACAAAAAATTGGCTACTATGTCAGATGAAGATTGGGAGGTTATTGATAGAACCACATTGGGTTTGATTCATCTTTCATTGTTTTATTCTGTTGCATTTAATATTGTTAATGAGAAAACTACTTTATATCTCATGGATGCTCTGATAATGATGTATGAGAAGCCTTCGGCTTCCGCCAAAGTCTTTCTTATGAAAAGATTATTTAACATGAAGATGATGAACGACTGACTATTCAATGACTGAACATCTGAATGGGTTCAACACTGTGACAAGTCAGTTGAGTTCGGTGGGCATCAAGTTTGATGATGAGGTATGAGCTCTGTTATTCCTCTCATCATTGCCAGACAGTTGTGATGGGCTAGTTACAACCATCAGTAATTCATTAGGAAATGCGTCATTGAAATTCAATGACATTGTCGAACTGGTGCTGAATGAAGCGGTGCGTAAAAGATCCCATGAGGAGGCATCTACTTCAGCGTTAAATGTTGAAAGCCGAGGAAGAGGTGTAGATCAGAGATATAACAGAAGCAGATCTATGTTAAGACGAGAAAAATCAAGACCCAGAAAAGCAAAGACTGATTGCTCGAACTGTGGAAAGACAGATCACTTTAAGAAGGACTGCCATACCCTGAAGAAGACAAGTGGTGGGAGCACGGATGTGTGCTCCAGACTGAATGTTCAACTGAAGAGGATTAGGATGCATTGATCTTATCACTTGTCAACTCGGAGTCCTGGGTGGTGAACTCGAGCGCATCCTTTCATGCCACTCCTACGAGGGGTGCTTTCAAGAACTACGCCAAGGGTGACTTGGGGAAGGTATATCTTGGAGATGATAAGTCATGCAATATCATAGGTAAATGTGATGTGGATGTCCAGCTACCAAATGGTGCAATTTCGAAGCTAAGAGAAGTTAGACGCGCGTTGTCTTAAGAGGAACCTAATTTTAATTAGCCAGTTATCCAGGGAGGGTTGCAACACAGGCTTTACAGGGGACTCATGGAAGGTTACTAAGGGTGCACTCATTGTTGTATGGGCCAACATGGAAGGTACACTTTACCTGATCAATAAAGTGTCTGATTCCATTGCAGCTGTAGAACAGATAGACACATGTCTATGGCATCAGAGGCTTGGCCATATGAGCGAGAGGGGTTTGAAATCCCTACAGTCAAGGGAAAGGCTCCTAGGATTGAAGTCAGTGGACTTGGATTTCTATGAAGACCGTGTACTTGGCAAATAGAAAAATATTTCATTCTCTAAAGTTGAAAGAGAGTTGAAAGGCATGAAACTCGAGTTGGTGCATACAGATGTATGAGGGCCAACTCCTACTTCTTTCGTAGGTGGAGCCACGTATTTCATTATTTTTATTGATGACCATATAAGGAAGGTATGTGTTTATTTTCTAAAGCATAAATCTGATGTATTTGATGTGTTTGAGAAATGGTTGGCTTTGGTGGAGAATGAGACAGGGTTGAAGCTTAAGTGCTTGAGATCCGACAATAGAGGTGAGTATTGTGACAAAGAGTTCAAGAGGTTCCGTGCCTTGAGAGGAATCAAGAGGGAATTTATAGTTCCAGGAACACCATAGCAAAATGGTGTTGCTGAACGGATGAACAAGGCGATCACAGAACGTGCTAGAAGCATGAGGTTGCATGCAGGTCTCCCAAAATAGTTCTGGGCTGAGGTTGTTAACACGACAGTTTACTTGATAAATTGGGGACCTTCCGTACCCATAAATGAAGGGATTCTTGAGGAGGCCTGGAGTGGAAAGGAGGTAAAACTGAACCACCTCAAACTATTTTGCTGTTCATTTTATGTGCACATTGATGCAGTATCCAAGAGCAAGTTTGATACAAAGGCGATCAAGTGCACATTTATTGGGTATGGCGTGGGCGAGTTTGGTTACAGATTCTGAGACAATTAGAACCAGAAAGTTATCAGAAGCAGGAATGTCACTTTCAATGAGATGTACAAGGATTGTTTTGGAGTCAGGATTGATTCTAAGGTTGCTTCGGATGGTGAGACACGACACTTCAGATGGTGAGGCTCGGCACATGGAAGTTGATGACAACGTTGAGCCAGAGGAGCATGTATAGTAAGATACTCAGGATGGAGTTGAAGTTGAACCTTAAACACCCATGTTGTGGGGATCCACAAGAGTCATTAGGCCGCCACAGAGGTACTCTCCTTATTTTATCTATTATTAATGGTTGGTGGTGAACTAGAAAGCTTTGTAGAGGCACTTCAAGTAGAAGATTCAATCAAGTGGGAGGCTGCTATGAATGATGAAATGACATCATTCATATCAAATGGGATATGAGAGTTAGCAGCTTTATCAACTGGGAAGAAGGCTCTTCAGAACAAGTGGGTTTACCAGCTGAAGGAAGAACCAGATGGAAGTAAACACTACAAGGCAAGGTTTGTAGTAAAGGGCTTCCAACAACAGCATAGAGTTGACTACAGTGAGATCTTCGCCCCAATTGTGAAGATGATGATCATCAGGGTTGCATTGAATATTGTTGCAGTTGAAGATTTGCACTTGAGCAAATGAATGTAAAAACTGTGTTTCTTCACTGAGAGTTGGAAGAGGAGTTGTACATGCAACAACCGAATGGGTACAAGGCTTAAGAGAAAGGAAAAGCTGAGCTAGTGTGCAAGCTCAAGAAGAGCATTTACGACTTGAAACATGCACCTAGACAATGGTACAATAGATTGGATAGGTTCATGTCTGAAACAGGGTACAAGAGATGCTAGACAGATCACTATTGCTATATGAAATAGTGTAAGTCCTCTTATATCATTTTTTTGTTGTATGTGGATGATATGTTGATCACAGAATCAAATATAAAGGAGATAAAGATGCTGAAGGAGCAGATTCCAAGGGAGTTTGACATGAAGTACTTGGGGCTAGCCCAGCAGATTCTTGGGATGAAAATCAATAGGGAGAGAAGTGTAATAAACATGAAGCTGACTTTGAAGGATTATATTGAAAAGGTGCTGAAAAGATTCAACATGAGTGAGGCAAAGCTAATAGGCACTCCCCTAGCAAATCACTTCAGTTTATCAAAGGCTCATATACCTAAGTTTGAAGAGGAGAATGAACACATGCAGAAGGTCCCTTATGCTTCAGCGGTCGGAAGCTTGATGTACGCGATGATCTGCACTAGATCGGACATTGCACATCCAGTGGGAGTAGTTAGCAGATTCATGATAAACCCAGGAAAACACTATTGGACACGATCAAGTGGATTTTGAGGTAACTGTAAGGTATAATAGCAGGCAAAGCACTTTGCTTTGGTAGGTCTGACATTTCTCTACTGGGCTATGCAGACTCATATCTTGCAGGAGATATTGATAGTTGGAAGAGCACTACTAGATATGTGTTCACATTGGGAAGTGCAGCGGTGAACTGGATCTCCAGGTTACAGAATGCTGTTACTTTATCTACACGGAGGTAGAGTATGTTGTCATCACTGAGGTGAGTAAGGAGATGATTTGACTGAAGCATTTTATGGCAGAATTAGTCAAGGAGCAAGAGAATGTGAAGCTCTATAGTGATAGTATTAGCACAATTCACCTTGCAAAGAATGCAGTATTTTATGCCAGGGAAAAGCATATACAACTTCAGTACCATTTCATCAGGACACTGTTGGAAGGACAACTTGGATTGGAGAAGATTCGCACTTTGAAAAATCCCGCTGACATGCTTACGAAAGCAGTAACAGTGAAGAAACTGAAGCTATGCGTTGCTTCAGTTGGCCTCAGCACGTGAAGAGAGCAGGGGTGAGCCACACCATGTTCTAGACAGAGATTGAAAAAGACAATGAAGGATCAATGTTAGAAGAGGGAAGATTCCAATAAATCTCCAAGTGGAGATTGTTGGGACGTGGAAACCATTCAAATCATCATGGAGGTGCTAAATGGAGCTGCGATGGGCTTTCGGCAGGTTCTGAGGCTATACAGGACAAGATGGGGAAGCTGAACTGCAGTAGACGCCACAGCGCACCGTGGCGCGCCGTAGCGCACCGTGGCGCCCGGTAAAAAAGAGATCAGGGCACTGTAGAGCACCTTAGCTAGAGGAAATCCATAGACTAGGGAGTTATAGCGCTCCCCAACGCCAGCCCGCCAGAGACCCATGCGCTACAACCCTCCCTGGCACCTGGTCACCTGAGACCTGGGAGCTGTAGCGCGCCCTAGCGCTTGCCTGCTCGAGACCAACAATCATCTCTCATTATTTTCTGGTCGCTTTCGAGGAAGGGGACGATTCGGTTCAGGATGAGGTCAATCACCCGAGTCGTCACAAGTTACTGAACACCGAAAATTTACAAGCCTCAATACATCGAGTGTCATGTTTGCAGCAAGCCAGGCCATTCAGTAAAGGACTGCTGCTACCGCATGAATTCCGATTATAATACCACCACACTCCAATCCGCGACTCAACACATCGATGGTCCACAAACCCCCACATGGTCCTTGATGCCGACGCTTCCACCCACAACACAAATGATTTCAACCATTTATCAATGGCTGAATCCTACCAAGGAACTGATCAGGTATCGGTGGGTAGCAGTCAAACTGTTCCCATATACAATATCGGCAATGACATCTTACCACACCCAATCTAAGTTCCTTCTCAAACATTTATTATATGTTCCTCAGCGTAAATATTATTTATTATCTATTCACAAGCTCACAATTGATAATTCATACTCAATCTCATTTGATCCAATTGATTTCATCATCAAGGATCTCCAAACAGCCACTCCTCTCATTAGAGGCCGATGCACCAACGAACTTTACATGCTCGCCTGAACCTCCTCCTAGCCAGCTCATCCTTTGGTCCTCCACAACAACAACCACATCTCCATGGCATCTTCGGCTCGGTCAACCCAGCTACGACATCCACCATCTTCTCCTCAAACATCATCCAACACTCAATCTAAACAACAACCATTTTTCTTGCTCCGCCTGCATCACAACTAAGCATCACAAATTACTGTTTTCGAAATTTTTTAGCAGAGCTTATAATATTTTTGAATTTCTTCAAATTGATGTTTGGGGCACTGCCCCAATGTTATCCAATGAAGGTTATTAATCATACATACTCTTTGTGGATGATTATTTAAAATTCACATAGATTTTTTCTTATGAAATAAAAAAATCTGAAGCATTACAAAAATTCTCTCATCTATACAAATTCATTGAATGCAAATTTATACTTCAGTCAAAATACTACAATTAGATGGAGGGGATGAATATGTCCCATTAGCATTTCAAAGCCTTCTAAAAAATCTTGGCATTTATCATCAACAATCATACCCATGCACTCTGGGATTGTTGAATGCAAACACCGGCATATACTGGAAATTACTCACGCTCTCTTACAAAGTTCTCATTTACCTAAACATTTTTTGGCATCAACAGCTCTTATTTCCACTTACCTCGTTAATCTTCTATGTTCTCCCAGTACCAAAAATACTTCTCCGTTTCAACTCGTCTACAATACCAAACCATACTACAATCACCTTTGGGTTTTTGGCTGCATGTGTTTCCCCTCCTCCCTCCCATACATAGTTCCAAGCTCGGCCCTAAGTCTCTTCCTTGTTTCTTCCTTGGATACTTACAGCACTACAAAGTTCTATATTTGCTACAATCCAAAAACCTCTGCTTATTCTCTTGCCATGATATTTCATCGAATTTATCTTCCCCTTTCTACAATCTACTCTAACTACAAACATACCCTTCTCCACTACACAACCGCATCAAAATCCCCTCACACTTGTTCCCACACAATTTATCAACAGCATCAATCAACAACAGCCATAGATTGGATACTCTAGCGAGCCCAATTCACTCAGCTAGTCCAGCTCATTCTGCTCACCCAATCCTTGGTCTTCCAACCAGTTCTTTAACTCCTCTCAACTAATTTCTCCACAATCTAGCTCCACAAAAACCTCACCACCCCAACCCCCTACCCCTCCACCGAGCTTCAAAATAAAAAACCCACACATTCAAAACTCATCGGTCTAAAAACAGGGTGGGTCATAAAACCCAAGACTTTCTATAACCTCATTCATTCGACAGTCTCTCCCATCGAGCCCTCCTCCTATAGTTGCTGCCAAACAAGAACACTGAAGCTCGCAATGAAAGATAAATATCGTGCTCTCCTTGAACATAACACTTAAACTCTAGTCCCTTTAAATCCAACTCAAAATGTACTTGGATGTTATTGGACATACTAGATAAAATACAAGGAGGACAACATGGTGGCCCATCACAAAGCTTGACTGGTTGCTCAAGGCTTCAACCAACAATATGGAATAGATTGTTTAGAAAATTTTAGTCCTATTGCCAAAATGTCAACAATAAGAACCCTACATAGTTGGATGTCTCAAATGCATTTCTCCATGGGCAACTCCAAGAAACCGTTTACATGAAGCATCCTCACGGGTTCGAGGACCCTCGATTCCCCAATCACGCCTGCAAGCTCAACAAGGCCATCTTCAGACTCAAACAATCCCCTCGTCAATGGTACTCCGCTCTCACTGAATTTTTTCACTCCAAAGGATTTTACACCGGTAATATCAACCCCTCCCTTCTCATCATAATAGCACTCCAAATAGCATATACATCCATCTAAGTTGATGACATACTTATTACCAGTCCTCAACAGTCAATCCTTACCCCCTCATCCAAACTCACCCATCATTTCCATATGAAACACCTTGGAACACCCTCTACATTTCTCGACATTTCCCTATCCAAAACAGCTAACACCACTACCCTTAGACAAGCATTGTATGCCTTAAAACTTCCTTAAAACCTCAGGTTTGGAGCAATGCAACCATGCTGTTACACCCATCACCACCTCATCTTCCACCACTTCCATATTTGAAACTTTCAGCCAGCCTAATCTCTACAAGAAATTAGCCGGCTCTCTGCAATACAATACAATTACTCGCTCAGATCTAAGCCTTGTTGTAAACAAAAAAGTTGCCAACATATGCATAATCCCACAATAGCAAACTTCGATCAGTTCAAGTGCATTCTCCGGTATGCCAAAGGATCTCTTCACCGTGGATTCAAATTCAACCAACAATTATCTTTCTTCAATCATATGCTGACTCGGATTGGGTTGGGGGCAAGGTGGAGTGGAAATCACAACAGGTTACTGCATATTTCTAGGTACCATTCCAATCTCATGGAGTGCAAAGAAACAAACCACAATTTTTCGATCATCCACGGAAGCCAAGTATCGTGCCCTCGCCACAGTCGCCACATACATTATCTGAGTTCGCTGCCTCCTGCAAGAATTCAATATCACTCTAGCCACTCCCACACAGTTGTAACAAATTAGCCATTGCATTGGCTCACAATCCGGTCTTTCACGCTCTCACCAAACATGTGGAAGTTGACAGCCATTTCATCTGTGATAGCATTCAAAAAAAGAAAATTCAGCTACTCTACATACTCATTGAGGATCAAATGGAGGACATCTTCACCAAGCCACTTTTTCAGCACCACATTTTAGACTCTTTCGATCCAAACTCACTATCTTTGTCTAGGATGGTTTGTTTGCGAGGGGCTAATAATAACCCAATTTCACATATCATGTATAAAGTCCATTGAGCTTAATTGGTTCTAGTTGGTTCTAATATATTCTAGGTGGTTCTAGTATATTCTAGGCAGTTCTAATATATTATAATTAGTTCTAGTATATTCTAGATGGTTCGAATATATAGAACATATTAGAATCACCTAGAATATGACAATTCTATTATATTCTAATTAGTGATAATATATTCTAGTTAGTTATAGTATATTCTTAGTAGTTCTAGTATATTCTAGGTGGTTCTAATATGTTTTATATATAGTAGCTATATACATGTAACTACATCAAGAGATACGAAATACAACACTTTCTATTTACATAATCTTTTCTTCTCTTCTGCTTTCGCTCGACTCCCTCTCGGAATATTTACACTAAGCTCCAATAAGTGTCTCAAATCTGCTTGCAAATTGTGGTGTCTCCAATTCCCGTGTGAATCTCCTCATCTTGCAAATGAAAGAGCTGGGCCGGGAGCTTAACATCTGTTTTTTTGTATTCGAGAGCATATTAGTTTCTTATTTAACTAAAGGTCAAAGGGTTCTTGCAATTTTTTGGTTAAGTACAAAGGAGGGACAGCCTCTCGAAGGATTACTTCACTACCAAGCCAATCTATTGAGAGTTTAACTCAGCTGCAGCTTTTGGTTTGTTTCTCCCATTTTATTCGTATGATCGAGTTTTGTCATTGAATCAAAAGTCCCCAGTTTTCAACGGCATCCCCTTTGTTGCCAGGAGCAACTGTGTGCGTCTCCAACATCTGCAAGCTCTGTTTGTTGTTTGCAACTTCAGAAACAATCTTTTTATATGTACTGCGTGACTTTCATCCGCAGGTTCAATCAAATGCAGCCTTCAATCGATTCTCTCCTCCATAAGCATTAGTATCATTGATTTTTGTGCTTTGTATTCTTTTAGCTGTTCTTTAGTTGAATTATGAGGTACAGTTGAATGTACTTTTGCATATTAGATTAATTTAAACTGAAATTTATACATACTACTGAAAATTTCGTAATTTACATTTTCAACTCCTAAACTTTAATATTTACTGAAGTATGCTTAATTGTGCTTATATATGAACTTTTCTTCTCAACTGATGATAATACAGTCTCTAAGTTGATTGTCAATTTGATATGTTTAAATTTTTTTGGGTGCTATATTAGTCAATAAGAAAACTTAGGTATTAAATATTTAAAGAAGGATATTTTCAGTTTATATAGAATTAACCCATTTAAACAACATACACACTAAAATGGTACCGTTCAGACTTTCAACTATGGTATTGATATTTGAATGCGAATATGAAAGCTCCATATTGTAAACATGTTGCCACTGTGAAGAACTTGATTTCAGATAAATTAATTCATTACTCACTTATTGTAGGAGCTTATTCTCAGAAACCTAGTGCTATAGAATCGAAGTTATTTTTGTATGTTAGTTATACTAGTGGATTTATTTCCTTGATTTGCATGTCCTATGGTTTTATTTTGCACTGATTTTGTTATAGCGATTATTATAAACGTTTTTCAATTTATCATTACTGTCATCAAGGCTTATTAGTTTTAGAAGTAACTTCATTTAGCCTATGTTCCTGTTTCTCTACTGAACGATTTACTAAGATACAAATTTATGGTAGGTCCTGAAGGTGGAATATGGTCAGGGGGATATTCTCAAATTAGGCGAGCAATTGGTGAAGGACTCCCTGATGATGCTATTTAATACCTTACAGGCATCTTCAGGTAATTGGTTTTCCAGTTTTTTGGCACTTGCTGTAACTCATTTAATTTCTCACATTAAAAGAATTGCACTTTTTTTTATTTCATTTTAATCATGATTAATTTCTCTGATTTGCACAAAATTTTGTTACAAAATTTGACATGGAATGTAATATAATATTACACATATTTTGGCTAAGGAATTAAAATCTTAATTTTCTCTGAGAATAGAATGTAAAATTTTTAGCTTCTCAAGAAATTTTGACCATTTTATTTTTCAAACCAGAATTTTTATTGCAACGAAAGTGCTATGATTCACGTACTTGCAGCACGGAATAGAGCATGTTTATCATTGAAAAATGAACATGTTATGTGCATGGAATGAATATAAATAAATAAATAAACAAATAAATAAATAATAAATAAAGAAATATATATATCTATATATATATATATTATGACATATGCTAGCATTTTAGATATATAAGCAAAATTAATACAACAAACGCGGTTGATGATCTTGAACCAAAAATGAAAAAAAAAAACATAAAAAGAAATAAAAGAAAATGGTCATCAACCTCCAAAAAGAATCTTGCATGAAGTATCCAATACAAGAAATACATTTAATAAAATAGCGATAACTACGATTTCACTTGAGCTTTTGAATCTTTATATGAGATTAGCGATCGCTTCTCCAAAAATAATCTCTCATGGAGATTCCAATACAAGAAATAAAGCTAATAAAATAGTGATATCTACCATTTCACTTGAGCTTTTGAATCCTTAGATTAGGTTAGCAACGTCTTCTCCGATATTTGAACATATAGCGAGATTTAGATCCACTCTTCTTCTTCTTCTTTTTCTTGCCCTTTTGTTTCTTAAAGCTATCTTCAATAGCAGCATATTCTCTTTCTGACAATGAAGAGTCCTCAGCATTGTGATCGAAAATCTCATATTCAATTGTTCTTCCCTTTAAAGAAGTGAATTCCTCGGCAAAAGATTGAAGCTCGGAGTGTTCTTTTATTCTCTCTCTCATAACACCTTAGGAATTTCAGAAGCCATTTTTTGAAGCAAGGCCAAAGGACCATCTAACAAATTCAAATCTGATTTAGCCAATGTATCCCCATAACCCACGCGACAAACCATGGGTGGGTGGCCTACCTCATCTTGGGCTCCAACAGTTTTTGCTCTCATCTATAAAAGCACTTGGATTGAATTAAGCTTTGTTATTAGTCTCTAGAAAAGTAATCGAATACCCCTTTGATTCTTCCTCCCATAAAACAACAGAAAGGGGGTCGACAAGTTCAATGACCGACGTCGATGTTTCATCATCGGCCCCATTGGACGCAACCAGCTCCAAATCAACAATTGACTCATAAACTGGAGTGGTCACCCCACAACCTTGCTCGGGGCGTCAATGATGACTTCCAAATCCACCATCGAAGCAAATCCATTCCCATCAAGCTGGCCCAGATCCGAGGTATGTGGATCCATATCCATTACCGAGCTAGCCTCGTCGGGGAGCTCAACCATGGGACACTTGTCCGCTTTTCGCCCATTGGTGCTTGTGACGACCGTCAACAATTCCTTTCTTTTTTTTTCTTGGACATAAACCATTTTTGTTTATTTTTCGAACCTTTGGGAACATTTACCTCTATTTGCACAAACTTTCTCCTAGGCTGAGGATTGCATTTGAAGCATTGTGATTTATCATGACCGATGATCAAATAATTATGGCAATAGATTTGTCGGTTTTCTATCACACACTCTTGGAAGTATCCCTTCCCTTCTTTTCCGATCCAAATTTTGGATTCGAAATCCTCTGTAAATCCATTTCAGCAAAGACTCTCGCCATAGAATGCCTTGTCAAATTTAGCGTTGCATAATCAATTTTCAAAGGTATCCCAAATTAGGATCCCAACGCAAATAGGATCAAATGAATGACCAGGTGAACCTTAAGAAGAGGAAAATTTATCCAAACTGACGCAATAGGAGGTTTACATGAAGGATCAAAAGATATCATTCATTTTAGGATTTTCATAGTGTGGTCCTCAATGAAGTAGATTCTGCAAGCGAAAATTATTGAGTAGTTCATTTCAGTGGAGAGTTTGAGGAGCACGTGCCAAGAGTCAATTAAGTTGGGCTTGAAATTTGCCGAATTAACCCATACTATTAAGAAATTTTCTTATGAACACCATAGGAGGTCTGCCATTCGATAACTTCCGAACCAGTGTGAATTTGATGGTTTTGCAAGCGTATGCTCTTCAACCTCTGTGATGATCAAGGCATGCTTATCTTGGAGAAGTCAATAGCTTGATCCCAATCAAGTCTTCTACAGGAGAAGCGTGTGTTAGCACCTCCCAAAAGGATTTGGAGATTGAGGGTTTTGCAATGCATCAAAGACGAAGGTCCGGTAACGTTTCGGAACCCTCTGGCATCATCGCGACATCCCTCTATCGAACTTGAGAGCTTAGGTGGCACCATCACTAGAAGATTCCACCATTTTTACTACTAGGGTACTTGCGCTATCTCTTACGCTCTTGTGAAATATTGCCCTACAGGGTGAACTATTTGATATATATATATATATATGTGTGTGTGTGTGTATGTGTATATATATATACTTTAAAATTTTGAGAGATAACAATTAACACTAATTCACAATGGGATATTAATATTTTAAAAAATCAATTTGATTCTATGTCAGTTAGCTACAGATATCATATATTTACGTAGAGATTTTATAAAGAGATTTGGAAAGAAAAAAATTTCATTTGGTTTTTAGTGATCTTGAGAAAAGCATATGATAAAGTCTCAAAAGAAATTCTGAGAGAATCCCAAATAGAAAAGGAAATTTTTTTCATTTGGGTTTGAACAATTCAAGTTCAAGCAATGTCAATCCAATTTAGGCAATTTGAATGTGTTCTCGTGCATGTTACATTTTGGACATCTAAACATACATTTCTTATTTTATCTTAATGCAAGTGATTTGGACATAATATTCAGTTTTTGCATGTGTACAAGATTTCAATCTAACCCTAGTGAAACCCATTTAATTGTGCTTAAGCATGTCTTGTGTTAAGAAAACAATGTTCAAATCATAAGACTTTGGTCACTGTTATTAGGATATTTTTTATAATATTGGTTTCTCTAATTCAAATTTTATTTTATCAAGAATCAATAGAAAGAGCACTTCAAAAACTTTTTTTTTTCTTAGTAATGCCTTGATTTCATGATCCAATAGAAAATAAATATCAATTACATTGTCCGCTGCAAAAACAAAGAAAGATAGTATTAGTATTTGTGCTGCTCAATTATTTTGGTTCAACCAACAATTACTCTATTGTTTTCTCATATTATAAAAGATATTAATTATTTGTGTTAACATTAGCCCTATAGTACTTGAATTTTGTACAGCATTGTCTATCGAAACATATTGAGGCTAGATATCTCTTCGCCTTTTTTTTCTTATCCAACTTATTTATACTAGTATTGCATAATGATAACCGTTCAAAGATTAGTAGTTTCGCATGATGATAGTCAACAAATGAAAACTAGTTGTTAGATTCTTCAAGCCACAACATTAGAGGTAGATTGCACAGTGGCTGATACATGTTATATAATGACTCATATTTGAACAATATGCAACCATTATGAGCCACTTAGATTGCGTGGCAAGATTGTGATAATCGCATTGTGATCCATAATAATTTGGATTTAATTTTTAATTTAAATTGATTAGCCATTTTGCTATTGTTTAATTATTAATTTCCACTTAATGTGACATCTAATAGTTACTAATTCCGACCATAAACTAGTTTAAAACGTACCTTGCGGGTTGTGCTAGGGACTTAACTTCTCCACCAACAAAAGGATTGTGAACGTGTGCTTGGCTTCTATGCCAAGTGGAGCATGGGGAGGAGTATTTTTAATGGTGCTGAAGAAAAGAATCTACATTTTGTAGATGTAGGATCAACGGGTGATCTGAACCATTATAAAATTCTCTGTATATACATTATATTTCTTGCATTTTTGTTTTCGTGCAATTTTTATTATCTGTGCGTGTAATTTTTATGCTTTTTTCTGTTTCTTAAAGTTTATATAAGTATATCAAATTAAAATATAAATTTGTCAACAATTTTCATTTATTCATAGTTTAAAAATTTTATGAAACTACCAATTCAAATAAGAACTGGATTATCATTTTGTAATTTACAAATTTATCGTAAGTGACTTGGGTTTTTTAAATGATACTACAGAAGAGTGAAAGCACTTATCAAATCAATTTGAAAAAACATGTGACTGCCAAAAATTTTACGAAACGACCATTTCAAATAGAACTGGATTCATTTCATAATTTGCAAATTGATAGGAAGTGACTTGTGCTTTTTGAATGATACTACAAAAAGAATGAAAGCACTAGTCAAATCAAATTGCAAAAACAGGTGACTGCCAAAAATTTTATGAAACGACCATTTCAATTAGAACAGGATTTATTTCGTAATTTGCAAATAGATCGGAAGTGACTTATGTCTTTGAATGATACTACGAAAGGAATGAAAGCACTAATCAAATCAAATTGAAAAAACAGGCGACTGCCAAAATACAAACGGATTCAAAGGTCTTTAACACCATTTAACTCTCAAATTATGTAAGCACTAATTATTGGTGTGCTTGCTAGCCTCTTTTTCTTGAACAATTTTGGATGTTTAAACATCCACCTGAAAACTAGCAATCCAACTTGCATGCCATTGAGCTTCTTTATTCAATTTGAAATTGCTTATTTTCATTTGATCATTTTGAAACTCCTATCTTTTTTATAATTTCACAAGCAATTATCTTTTCATGTTTATTAATATGATAAGAGCTCTTTGAGAAATTGTGCTATAGCTATGTTGTAATCTTAAAGCAATGGATTGTTTTGTTTGAATGAAATGAAAAGTGTGCAGACATTACTACATCACACAATTGTAGTTTTAAGTCAGTTATGATTTTCACAATATGAATAAATATGCATAAATCAGATGGTTCAAGACTCTAGATTGAGAATATGATCTTGAAATTTTTGTACTTGGATAGAAAAGCTCTTAGATTTCATGGATATTAGAAGATAATTATTTATTCTTTCAGAAAATGAAGAGGGTAAGTGAGAAAACAAAATGAACGATAATTTATACTTCAAGTTTTGTGCATTTGGGTTATAATTATTTATTATAAGATTACCGTATGTATTATCTTGTATAAATGCTTAGATGATGATGTAATCAATGGCAAGAGGATTATTGATAGGATTATGGAAATAAAGATTTTTATTTGTGAATTACAATCAATTTTACGAGTATTTATACCTTTTATGTATTAAATGCAAGTATAATAGGAAGGGTTTTGGCATGATTTGAAAGTGTTGATTCAAAGAGTATTTTAAGAGGAAATATTATTTGCTTGAGGGGATTTAAATGGACATGTTGAAAGATTAATTGAAGAACTTAATTATTTTTATAGTGGTTTTGGTTATAGTGAGGCTAAGAAAAGAAAAATGATCTTCGAGTTTGCTTCAGCTCATGTCTTTTTATTGCAACACATTTTAAAAAATATATATTATTACTTATAAGAATGTGTCTTTTAAAACTTAGAATGATTATTCTTGTATAAGAAAATATATCATTTATTTTGCACATTGCAAGGTTATTTTAGGATAAATCTTGATTATTCAACATCAATTATTGATTCTATATTTGATATGATTAGCTAAAAAGAATAATAAGTTTATGTGATATCAATACAAGGTTGTGGAATAATAAAAATAAAATAATGATACTTTTTAAAAATAGAATTTTAAAGCCCGTTTGCTACTATTAAAAAGTGTATTAGTTTTATATGAGTTATTTCTAGGTTTATTTGTAAGGTGACTAAAGATATTCTTATAAAATTTATTGAGTATCCAACATTAATGATGCTTGATAGTGGAAATAAGATGTTTAAGAAAAAAAATTAAAGAGGAAGCTTTATTATGAAAGCAATTTATGGTTTAAAATAATGAGAATTGTAAGTTATAAATTGGCTCATCGAGATATCAAACGATTTTTCTATTGATGCTATGATTATGATTTTCAAAGTCTTAAATTGAATACTATTGAGGGAAAGAGAAACATATATAATTAATTGAGCAAATAAAGATTGACACAAGTATAATAAGTATGATGGGTAAAAATTCTTTTCAAAGTTGAATATATTCAAGACAGATGAACTATTGAATAAGCTTTTTAATAAAGGTTATAAAAATATTATTAACTTGAGTGCATTTAGTGGATTTAAAGATGATTTTATTACTTGTCAAGTCCGTGGGGATAACCCAATGAAGCTTTAATTAGTGAGTTATTTAATGTTTTAATGATTATATAATTTTGATAATTGCAATTCATAGTATTGTTTATATGCTCATGTAAAATTCATCTTCAATGATTATGAATATTTGTTTCTAGTTGCTTAGTAGGTGGTTTGATTAACTTTTATTAAGCCGACAAGTTCAAGGATATAAAAGGTTTTCTTCAAGCTAAACATGAAAGATTTGAAGACCTTGAAGATGAGTGGCTTGAAGATTTGAAGACCTTAGTTTATTTAGATTTTAAATTATTTTTATATTTGCACTGTATAGGTTTTATGTTGGAATTAGTAATTTTCTACTTTTATAAAATAAACTTGAAAGCTGTTAAAGTTTAAACATTTTTGTTAAAGTTATTATAGCTACATAAATATGATCTTAGTAGATCCATATTTACTATGATATTGTTTGAACATTTGATATGCAAATTATAAGATATGGCTCGGGACTTTACTTTCTTATTATGATTATTATGTTCGTAAATATAATTATTGTATGGTCATATATGCGAGGTGAAACATAATTTTAGAATTGTCACATGTTATGAATAGTATTTGTTAAAGCTTGTATAATTTGTATATACATATTGAAAAAGTTCTGAGGTACGATAAAAATACATATACTAATTGTTAAAGACTACTATATCTACTTATTGCAATCTTTTCATGAATATTGCAATGTCGTTTGATGACATAAATCCCATAAATAATTGGTAGAGCTAGGGTTTTCTCTGAAAGCGATGTGTTGCATTGCCTGAATATAGTGAAAATGTGCAAAGGACGCTACATTGGCACCCATGTGAAATGTCAAATGTGCGAGGATTTCATCATTATGGTTAAATGTGGTAAAGATGCTAGTCTTATTAAGGATAAATATTAAATGCCTTTGAGAAACAAAGTGGCGGGAGAGAAAAATAAGCTTATTGTTTAAGCTTTAAATTCTGGTACTCGGAAAAAAATAGCAGAGATAGAATTATATCTTTAAAGATTATAATCAATAGAATAATTTCTTATATTGCGTGTGTTTTTTTCTTCAATGAAGATTACGAGTACAAAAGAAATTTTTTGACAAGATTTGGAGGAATTGGTTCAAGTAATACCCCAAGAAAAGAAATTTATAGGAGATTTAAATGGACATGTTGGAAGATGATTGAAAATTTTAATAATGTTCATGGAAGTTTTGATTATAGAGTGATTAATAAGGAAGAATGATTTTGAATTTTGTTTTGACTTGTGATCTTATGATTGCTAATACTTTTTTTTTTTTAAATAGAAAATTTTGTGTGTTTGTGTACTTCGAATATGGACATTTTCCCTCAATCATAAGCAACAATCATAAGCAACAATCATAAGCAAGGCTGACGTGATCTTTGCCAGTAAATTCAAATATTATATTTTTATGTATTACTCATTCTTTTTTCTCACTTCTAATTGTAAAAATTATAATGAACATTTTTTATATTTTATGCTTCCATTTATTAAATAATATAAAAGCATAGTCACGTTATTTTTCATTAATAGTAAATATTAGCAACAAATTACAATTTTCTTTTAAATCGCATAATTCATATTTTTCATTTTAAATGTTAAACAAAAGGCATATAAGTACAAATAGATTATTTTTAATTTAACATGTGATCGTAATTTAGTAACAGCAGACATACATCACCTTAAGTGTGTAAACCATTCATATGCATGCTTGTAAACCTAGGAAATGTGCATTATGACATGAACATATTAAAATATAGGGAATTTGGGTAAAGAAAATGTAATAGAACACAAATTGAGATGGTGTGCAAGGTGTTCTAATTTAGTGATTGATTGGCTAGCATTGGCTAGTAGTAGTAAACTTTTGCCATCTCAAAAGATGGAGGTATAAAGCTCATGCACCACATATTTTGCTGCTTTGTGAGGCTCATTCTCTCTAAAAAATGATGAGCTTAGGCTACAATAGAAGTATTATTATGGCAAGTATTCTTGCTGGATCTTAATAGTGAAGCATTAACTTTGATAAAACTTGGCTGCATTTTTTTGGATGAATAATAAAGCAAAGACTGAATTAGCAGAAAAAAGGAAGAATTATGCAGGAAACGATTATTAAAAGGGATTTTAAAATCCTAATCTTATCATTACTGCTGATATGTTGTGTTCATAAAGGACAATAGCTATTCTAAAATTATTTAAAATGAACTTCTATTTTTTGTTCTTGTTGATTACATAGATGCAACATTAGTAGTGGTGTATTTTTCATCTTTTTTATTTCTTTTCTAAATGATGAGATGTCTGACTTGTTGTTTTCATCTAAAAGTTTCTACCCTACCTAACAGTGCCCAACTTTCTAAGCTTGAACTCAATTTTCTTATATTACTATGAATTTCTGTTAAGGTCTTCTATGGATCCTATTATACATTTTTTTCATTTACTTCTTTTTTGGCCTAGTATATAATTTATTGTTGACAGCTACTTTGCATGGTTATTTTTAACGAGTAATGCTACTGCAGGAAGTGTTGTCTGTGTCCTTGTGTCCAGTAAGGATGCCAACCCAAGCACAGAAAATTTGTTTGAAATCACACAGTTTTCTCGTTTGTCACGGTTGCTGGATGAAATGAGCTCTGATAATGGTACAAGTGCAGAGGTTAAACAGGTGTTGCTTGTAAGACGGAGCTTGGCCTGGATAACTGCTATCATTCTTATTGTTTCAACTCTAATTGGCGTAAGTAAACAATTTCAGTTTTCCTTTAAACATAGTTTTCTTTTTTACTAATAATGATTGTCTCGTGTTCACCATGCTTCATGAACTTGATGCTTTTAGATGACAAGAATAGTCGAGAATGCTAAATTTGCTTGGTTCGTACATAAGTTGATATCCTGTTGTTCTTCTTAGTGCTAATGGGAACTTGTGACCTTAGGCAGGCTTGGCTAACCTATGAGAAGTATGGTTGGAGATTCAAATTTTGTGTGATGGGTTCTTCATTGAAGAAAATGGAGGAAGGTGGACAGGAGGATGCAGTGACGATTTGCTGGAGTGTGCTAGCGAGTAGATTACAGAAGCAGATGGGTGGATGTAGGGATTATCTGTGGCTGGGAAAACAGTTTGAAGGAGGCGCTGAAATGGCTGCCTTGCCGCATGTTTTGTTTCTTATTATCTTAGCTTTTAACTTAAGAAGCTCTAAAATTTTTATGCGATTATCTTAGTTAAGCTTAACCTACTTGACTTTGAACTAAACATAGGGTATTAAATTAATCTACTTAAACTTTAGTTTAAGCCTACTTAAATTAAGCTAGCTTAAGTTAGCATAATTGTAATTACTTAATTTATAAATAATTATAATTAATATAACTAATTGTAATTATTGCATATTATCTTATTAGCTAAATCAATGTTGTTATATTTTTATATTTATAATTTGTTGCTTTTTTACATTAAATTGGCTAATTTATTATGTTTCTTATTAATAGAACTAGTTAAATATTTTAATTAATTATTGATTTCAATAATTGTAACTAATGGTATTAACTATAATTAATAAAGTTTTTTAATGTATAATTCGTTCACAATTAATTAATTAGCCATGTTATTTGTAATTAATTGTAATCAATTAATTAAGTACATTAGTTAGATTTTAATATTATTACATTATATATAACTAAAGTTTTATTTGTTAATAAAAATAATTAGTTAATACATTAAATAAATTTAATAAATTTTGTAAACTATGTTATTTATGATTATAATTTGTTAAATTAATTTTTAGTATAAATAATGATATTTATTATTATTTATTATTATCATTAATTAATTTGCAGTGTTATTTGTAGTTAATTAAGTACATTAGTAAAACTTCCATATAGACATTATATATAATTTTAATTAAATAATTATTTTTTTATTAATTATAAATACTCAATTATTACATTAATTTCAATTATTGAAATTTGTAACCCAGTTTTTTATGATTATTATTAGCTAGTTAAATTAATTCATTTTATTATAAATTATGATATATTATATTTTTAGTATTGCTAATTAAACTATTTTAATTGTATAGTTATTTACATTTTTAAATAACCAACTTGCCTAAACCAATTAGTTTTAAATGTAGTTAGCTAAACCAACTTAAGTTAGTTTAAGTCAGCTTAGCAGTCAAGCTATTCAAACTTAACAGCCTAATTTAATTTTTTAGGCATATGCCAAGCTAAGCTGGAATCAAGCAAACCTAGAGTAAGGTTAAGCTTATTGATAGCCAAATAAATGTTGAGGGAAGAAGCAGGTTTACTGTTTAAGAGGGGGAGACGCCATGTTGTGGAAAGGAGGAAGATAAGGAGGATAGGAGGGTTATTCTTGACTAGGTGGCTGCGTGTTATAAAGGGGGGGTCACAGGAGGATGAGCTTGTTGCTTTATAGGGGAGAACTATGGCAGCAATTTGAGGGGAAAGAGGAGAGGTGTTCAGCTTTTTAGGGAAAACCCAAATTTTAACTCCAACATCACATAAGGCACTGCATATTAAAGGAAATATTTATAAGCCCTGTGTTATATAGAAAGAGAAAAAAAAAGATTGAAAAAAAAAAATTAAATAAAAAATTAAGAGATTAAATTAAAAGGATAAAATATATGAGGATTTAATTAGTTATTAGCTAAACCACTCTTATGTACATGATATTTTTTTCCAATAAAATTTTAAATACTTGAACTAATTTGACTTCCGTAATTGGGTGGCTTAATGCTGTCAAAATTATTTCATTCCACCTTTCATCAATGTCTCATTTTCCAATATGCATTAATAACCAATTATGATATCTCCAATACTTGTCGGGCCTTGTGATGATGATGGGGAATGAAATGGTAATGATAAGATAAGTTCACTTTACTACTAACCCGAATATGATCGACACAAGAGCCATAGATATTTTGGAAACTCCTTATGTCGATTGTTTTGAACTTATGCTGGATGATGTATGAAGGAGGCTATGTACATAATAAAATTTTTGTGCTATCATGCTTCAAATTTATCGTTCATCAAGAAATTCTTGTAGGGTTTGAAATGGAGTGGGTGGTTGAATTGTGAAACTGCATTGAAAAGTATACTTCTAAATTCTTTAATTTTGCATCTCTTAAAAAAATAAGAGCCATATCTTTATCACAAGATTATTTAAGAAAATTAGCGTTCATTTCAGTTGTCCAATTAAATATCCTGTGTTATGTTTATGGAAAATATAGGCACATCATTAAAACAAAAAATTGCCATATTATTATTGGAATGTTAATTGATGTGTAGTGGCATCATATATAAATTTGTATACTGTGATAAATTATAGTATATCAATATGAAAAAAATGCTAATGAACATGTATGTGAGATGGTATAAGAACAAGTGTGCAGAACTATGTCAGTGAATAGAGTGAAAAATGATGAGTAGAATTCGTGTGGGTACACATTGTGAGCTATGAGGATGGATATGCATACTCATGGTTTCAGTATATGCGTGCCATGTTTAATGATCTAAATAATAATGTATATGCATGTTCATGGTTCCAGTATAAAATAAAGAAAACAGGATGGATGAAAAGATCAACTCTTGAGAAGGTTTAATGCTAGCATGAAAAGCATGAAGGGAAATTCACTGAAGTGATTCTAGTGTAGCCCAGATGCACTACAGCCAAGTAAATTAGAAGGTGAATCATGGGAATGCGTCATGGGAATGCGTGGAATTTAATTTATTTAAAATTTAGTTTAATTTCAATAATACTATGACAAGCAGGTCTTTCTACTAAGTTTCAAAGTTGATTTCTTTGCCTCCGCTCGGGCATCATTTGTGCAAATTGTCGGGACAGTCTCTCTCTCATTCGCCTTTTGCATCAATGGCGCCTTCTGTGAATGTTGAGCAGTTGCTTAAAATCGTTCGAGGCTGCCATATCCACGTCAGCCCCATGATCCCTACAAACCGTTGCACAAGTCCGACAAATGCGTTGGCTCTTTCGTTCGGTGGATGAATTGATGGATGCAAACTGCATTTGTCTTCACTAGTAGATTGACACCCTGATAACTGCCGCTCCGACAACGGCAACTAGCTACTGCCATGGAAATCGTGCTTTTTGTGCCTATAACTGTTTGATCCTTCTCTCGTTCGACAACATGCAAGGAACCAATCAAACGAGCAAAGAGGTGATCTAGTGGGCACGTTCCATTGATCTTAGATCCAACCGGGTATTAAAGATTTTGAAGATCCCACGTTCCGTCGATCTTAGATTCGGTCGGGTTGACTATAAAATCTCTCAATCGTTTTTATATCCAGGCTCAAGGATGATACGATTTTCGGCACCATTTCAAGGCATCCTTGATACGATTTTCGGCACCATTTCAAGGCATCATGTTGCCGAAATTTTGTCAAAAATTCTCATCACCAAAAAGCATATTGTTATACTTCCACGGGAATTTAGAAGACAAGTCCTAACACATGGTACAAATACCCGGGGAGAGCTTGCGTTCCATCGATCTTGGATCCGTTCGAGTTGACTATAAAATCCCTCCGTCTATGATCTCTATTATCACCCACGATCCCGACAAACCATTGCACAAGCCCGACAAATGCGTTGGCTCTTTCGTTCGTTGGATGAATTGATAGATGCAAAGTGCATTCTCCTTCACTAATGGATTGACACCTTGATAATTTCCATTTGACAACCGCTCCGATAACCGCAAAGTGCATTTCAGGGCATCATGCTGCCGAAACTTTGTCAAAAATTCTCATCACCCAAAAACATCCTGTTATACTTCCACGGGAATTTAAAAGACAAGTCCTAACACATGATACAAATACCCGGGGTAGAGCCTGTGTTCCATCGATCTTGGATCCGATTGAGTTGACTATAAAATCCCTCCATTGATCATATATGCGAGCCCATGGATAGTAATATTTTTATACTATTTCGTGGTGTTATGCTGTCGAAAGCTTGCCAAAATCCCCATAACAAAAAATACCTCGTTTTGTTGTTACAATTTTCCTCATTAAGTTTATTATTTTTAAATTAAATTATTAATTAATTAAAACTGGAGCACAGTACTATTGCATACCTGCTTATGGCTTGTGGATTGGCCCTTTCTTATCTGGCCGGCTTGGGCATGATTTTGAGCCTATTAGGTGCTCAGATGTCTCCAAAATAGAAGCTCAACTCACCATCTAGGATCTGGCTTGCCAGAAACAGATGCAAGAAGGAACCTACTTAGGCATCTGGGTCCTGTGAACCTACAGGTCAAGGCCAAAATGAGATGTAATTAGCTAGCTTCTTATGTGGTGCTCTCCCAAACTTTAATGACTAATAGGCTTAGTACAATAGTTTTCATTATTATTACAATACATTAACCATAAATTAAGCAATAAAGTTTTTAAAGTTCTGGCGTCTAGTAGATATAAAATATTAAGCAATCTGGTTCACTTCGGCGCAATGTAGATATTGTAATACTAATATTTTGTCTACTTGATTTCCTTGTTCTTTTGGATATCCTTCTTCAACATTCACTCACTTATTATCTTAAGTAATGGAATCAAGTCTCTGTTGCTATATGCATTATATGTATCATTGTTCGTAGCATCTGAAAAACTGTTGCATTAGATCATCTAAGCATTTGAGTATTTGATCATTTGAGATCATCTGACTATCTGAATAGCTAAATCATAAAGTTATTTTGAGAATAAGATAATTTTCTGAAATTTAAGATAAAATATTCGTACTCTAAAAATTATATTTCAATTTTTATTATTATCAAATGTTAGGCCGGATGTCAATATATAACTCAAATTCTCATCCACCCTTTGTTTTTTTCTTGTTTTTATGTATCCTCAAAATTTCAAAAGTGGGTATTATTTACAACATGCATCAAATGTTACTTGTGCTTATTTATCTTGTTTTTTGACATTTTAGAATTGATATCTAACATTAGGATAATAGATGGGTCTATAGACAATAATATAATATTTCTTTGTAATTGCATTAAGTTTATCTTGTATCATAATCAACAAACACATAAGAAACATGTTTGACAATTCTTATTTGTTCCTCTATTATCTCAAGAAATTGAAAGTTCTTTATAGAGATAAGTTTATATGCATTGTATCTGACATTACTCAAGTATCTTGAGTAACTCACCCTGGAATGCAATCACCTGTTTCTATCTCATTCATTCTACATTTGCTCACTTTTCAATATTTGTTTCTCTCTGATTTACCAGGAATTATTATCGTAATATGGATGTATCATTCTAATCAAATGTTTTTTGAAATATTAGCTTTCTTATTCCTTATTATCAAACTTCAGATGTTGATTTTCTGTCTTGTTTAACTCTACTTATGTTATTTATAACTTCTAAGTAAAAAATGCCACATTTACTTTTCAAAAAAGCCCATACTTTTCATATTAATTCATCTATTAAGTTAGCCTAATATTACGAGTCACCAAAATAACTTACTGGGGCTTACTCCAAAATGCTTGATTGCACTTGCTCAAACCTCTCTGCCTTGAATGTCCTTAAAGATTTTGACATCCTTGTTCTCTTGTGCTTGCTAAAGGCACAATCATTGCACTACACTATGTTCTTGTCTAATAAATTAAGTGTTACAAAGATGAGGATGCTAAGGTGGATTAGTGGGCATACTTAGTATACATTGAGAAAATAGTTCATTCGTAGCTTGGCGTTAGACCGTTTGATGCCTATATTAAAAGAATTGGGTATTTAAATTTTGTCCATATTTAAAGAGGAAGAGAAAGACTAAAACAAGACATGAGAAGAAATCATTAGAAAGAATCTTCTTTTATTTGGAACTTAGGGAAGGGCTTCTATTAGATCATGTGCAGATCCCACTTGATGAGTCTTAGGCTTAGTGTTGCTGTTATTATTGTAGAAAACCATTTTTAATGCGATTAACTTGATTGACCTTTCATGTTTGTAATTAATCTAGTTGTAAGGCCTGTTTGTGGGGATAGCAGCCACTCATATAGTTTCTTGTGAAGCCATTTTAATTGAAGTGTAATTAGAATTTGTGGTTGAAACAGTTGATATTATTTGGGATGCAAATGTTACACTGCTTTCAAGAAATCGAAATTATTGTAATAATCTTTAAACAAATTAAAAAAATATACTAAAGTATTCATATCGTTATTTCGTGCGTTAAATGTAAAGTCAATCATGAAAATCAAAATGTAAGAAGTCATCATGAGATTGAGAAACCAATAGAAGACCGAGACGGTTTGGCTCCATATTAGTGTTAACGTAGAAAAAAAAAAACAATAGAAGAATAATGGGGCAACATTGAATTTATCTACTTTTTGTTGGAACTTCAAAAATAATGAGCATTTTATACTTTTTTGTGAGAGGACATTTTACGTTGTCCATACCATCATCAAAAGGTGGCATGACATGAGTTCATCATGTTGAGTTCTTTTTCTAAATTTTGAGTATTTCATTTCTTTTGCTAATGCATGAATGAGTATATTATATTATGCAAGACCGTGCACATGCACTCGATAGACGAAAGTTTCTGTCAAAGGCCTCTTCTGGTTAAAAGTAACGATTGCTAACAGTGCACTCTTAATAGCACTTTGCTTGTTCTGTCCCGTACATGTGCCTTTATAGAAGAGCTTTGCTATTAACCCATAAATAATCAAAATTGAATAATAGATGATATGATATATACAAAGAGAATTTGTGTAATGCGCATTTTAGTGGGTTTGCTTGTTAAAAATAAAGAGAAAATTTCAATTTGTTCTGAATACTCAAATATTTACTTCAAAATTCTTCTGTAAAGACATCAAATTGCGTAATTCCCAGAGCAAAGTCTCTATCAAAGATTGTTTTTTATTAAATGAAAAATAATCATATGCATACCACACAAAACATGCATATTTGCACAGTGAATCTTCCATAAATATTACCTTTTAATTTTGATACAAGCTTTTATAATCTATGAATATGAACTTAATGAAGCAAAAATGATTTGTAAAAAAAATGTTTCCACAGGATTTCTATTAGGAATTATTTGCATGAGTTTTCCCTTTTGGTAATTTCTAAATGTTGGGGGTGCTAACTGAAAAGCCCATGCAGATATGGCTCTTGGTGAACATGCCACTCACAAGGGACACTCTCCTCTACTCCAATGCCAAGCTGGACTGAAGTCATTATGAAGCATGAAAATGCTGATAATCACACCTTTTTATTTTTATTATATTTTTGAAAAATACAATAATATTTATGCTTTGGCACTCTTGCCTGTGTAAAGGCTCCATAATCTCAAATGAGCTTTAAACTTTCTTAAATCAAATTGGATGGATAGAAGCATCATTCTATTTGAGCTTTAAAAAACTTTGATGAGCTCTTTTCTTCTCAAGCAATGGCATTATAAGATGAATTTATATGCTTGTTTTGCTTGATTTGTGAGTCTATATTGTGGATTCGACTCCCAAATTCGTTCTAATTGTAAGTAGATATGATTTATTATTATGCATGCACTTGAGAAATGTGGAGATGTACTTCTATCATGATAAATACATATAATCTTCTACAATTTGGAAGGGCAGTGCCAAACCCAAAAAGAATATCTATATAAAACTTTCAATATATCCACTACTATTTTCAGATCATACATTCACTGTATATAACATTCTTAGTTTTACAGTATTATTATAATTTAAATTTGAAGTACATGCAGTGATCAAATATTTGCCTATAATTGCATTATTTTTAATAATATTGACAAAGCTTTCAGTTTGAGGCCATGGTGGGGTGGGGGTGTTGGTGGAAGTCAACAGGTGAAGCTGACAACTTGAAGAAGGGAGGAGAGGTGAGGAAAGACTATTCCAAGATTTGTCATAGTATTTTGTAGCACTTGAAAAACATTATTATCAATCAAATATGGTAGGAATACATAAATTCTAATGTTTTAGTATTTATTTACTTGGTCATTTGTAAGCGATAGCAATCATGGTGATCCCTCAAATAGATAAAGATTGAAGGAAATTGAAATAGCAAAATATATGTGCAAGCATAACAAGAAAAAAAACATTTATGTAATAGAGACAAAATCATATAATTACTTCTCACTTTCTTGGGAATTAAAGCCAATTCATAAACTTCCAATTGTTAAGTTGCACAATCACAAGTCTATAGTTGCCCACATAAGCATATAGATATTGTGGGTCTTAAACAATAGCAACTCACCTAAATTTATCATGTGCACTAATAGCATTATCTGTATATGTTCACATTAATACACCTACCTATCCATGACCTAACCTAAATTGGTCATAAACTTTCATGCATAATGCAATAAATATAATAAATAATAAAATATCTAGGTCAAGTCATTCAAAATGTGAACTTTAATAAAATTTAGGAAAATATGCATTATTATAAATTCTTACAAGATCACTATTTATATATAATTATTCAAATATATATTTACATATTATTATAAAAATATAAATTTTTATCAAAATTTTCATAAATGATAAAAATACCTATTTTTATTAGGTATACTATTAGTGAAATTTATTTAAATAATATATTCATGTAATTTCATAAGAAATAATAAATAAATAAACATATCTTACATTTAATGAGGGTTTAATAGCATGCTTGACAATATCTAAGTAGGGGGCCTAAGATTTGATCCTAACTTCACCAAGGTTGATACTGTAACAGCTGATATCAAATTTATCTAATTGTTTAGTTTTGTACTAGATTAATAGCTCTGATACCCATAGTAACAATTGGTATTAGATTTAACAAATCTAATATCAACTACTACTATAGAATTGTATTAAGGCATTTTAGCACATATACAAAATAACTCACACTTTTAAATAGTCATAAAACAAACAAACGTCCAAGCACATTACCATCACAGTTTAGTGTTACTAATATAATAAGTACAAAAGTTTTTGAATATTTTAAATATTCAAAAATATGGATATATATAAGTTTCCAAAAGTATGTATCTATATTAATCAAATGAATAAAGTAGTTTCATGTTTATGACTTTAAAAAGTTTTAATTTCAAAATGAATCTAGATTCTAATCCTCCAACTTCCGTCAAGAGGACATGGCTATTTAGTTCCTCATCAAATTTAGATGAGATGAGAACTTTAATTGAATTGGTCAAAATCAGGGCTATCTAGTCGAATTGGTCAAAATCATGGCCGAATCAGCCCCGTGGGGCCCGCTAGCGCTGACGACCATGTGATGGGGCCTACAAGAGCTCGATATTAATCCATAATCACGACTAATAGTGAAAGGTGCCATATAATCCACTTCTTTTTAAATTTTCTCATTGATTTTTGTTTAGCAATTCCTTCGCCAGTAGAGCAAATTGACGAGCTCCAAACGAGTTCGATCGATCTTTATCGCACTCGTCCCATTGATTGCAATAGTAGGAAATAGTAAACCCTAGATCCGTCAAATTAAAATTAGGGCTTATAATTGAGGCGACCTCACAAAGACTCGTATATGTCAATCAATATGTATTGAATTATGATTTCTTTTGACATCAAGCAGGCATCCCAAGACCACCTGTACATTGCATATTTGGAAGCCATAGTTTTCATATTCGGCGCCTACCGACTGAACGAGGTACAATGTCGAGCAGATCGACCTAATCCGTGCTGCACTGTACCAGGACTTGCATGCACAATCTGCCCTCGTGTGGGCAAAGGGCGCAGAAGCAGATGATGGCTGCACGCAGGAGCCATAGATGCAAGCAGTGAAGGATTAATAATTAAAGTTTTAATTTGAACTTAGGCAATTTAATTTAAGTTAAATTATTTTAATAAATTTAGAAATACAATTCTAAATTAATTGAAATTATATTTCATTTTGATCAAAAAAATATGTAGAACATTAATATAATGTTAATTTTATATTTTGAAAATTAATTTTTCTATAACTTTTAAATATCATTAAGAGTCATTAATGCTTAGATTGACCATTGGAAGTCCAATTTGACCCTAGTTAGTGTCATTGTACTTGTTATTGTATAAGAAAGTTATAGTCACTATGTTTGCATGATTTAGACCTCAAATGAAAAATCTGATATTAAAACTTCCAAAATTAGGGTTTTTCCTATTTAGGTCCCCTAAACCTTAAGACACCTTAAAAAACTTATTTTATGACATGCTTCAACATTAGATGATGATTTGAGCAAGAAAATAACTAGAATAACTTAGTTTTATCTTAGTGCTAGTAAACTTAAGGTAGAGCCTCAACATAGAAATAAAGTGACTATATGAACTCTTAAGGCTTGATTTAGTACTTGATGTTTTAGTAGTCCTAAAACTTAAGATAAAATAGATTACTTAGTTCCTTATGATTATGAGATCCACTAGTAGAACCCTTAATAGTTTAGTTAAAATTAGCCTAATTTTGTATACCCCTTGAGTGTAAGTTTAACCTTAATCACCCTATTAAGTAACATAGTATTATTATAGTAAATCTAACCTCTTAGTTAACCTTAGAATCTCGAGTGCACTGTTGTAATCCTAGAAGCTAGTGGTTTGAGAACCATCACTTAGCACCTTACATATTATGACTACATTGACTTGTAGTTAGTCAAATTAATGAAGTTGATAAGTTAGAATCTCTTCAAACCTTAGATGCCTTAGTGAGCTTAAGTCTAGTAAACTTACAAACCAACCTTCTAGCTAAGAATCCTATCACTAGTCTATAGTAGCTTACTGAAAAGAAGAATTATAGTAGTAAGTTAGATTCTTTATTCAACTTATATCAATACTTACTCATTATTTGTCATCTAGATAACTTAGATTAAATATTAACTTTTAGATGCTAGTAGTTATGGAAACCCTTTAATCTAAGTAGTTAGATAATAGTTTGGAAGTTAGATGACCTTTTAGCTAGAACTTCAAGTATCCTAAATTATAGGAATCTAGTAACTTAAGAAGTGTAGTAGTGGAACTATCTTAAATTAGTGGAACATTTATTTTTTTGCTGTAGTTTTCCTTTTGATGGACTAAAAATGCTGAACCTTATCTCAAACCCTATATTTCCTCTCACTCTTCTTTTGTTTCTGGAAATTGTGGCCAACGACCCATCAAATATGAGAAGGAAGAGCTTAACCTTGATTTTAATCATGGTCCACTGCATCTAACAAGAAGAAATAAAATGATTCTTAAGTCTTAAAATTGTTGCATTACTACTAATAAGAATAATATATTCTCCATTTATAATCAGTTGCTTTTATCAAATGAGGTAGCTAGGACGAGCAATGATGAACCGCGACACTCACCATTAGGCATGGTATGCAAGCCACGCTTGATTCTTAGCATGTTCAAATACTTTGATTTTAATTATGAGGCTTGAAGTCGTTTGGAACTCAACGCTATCCTGAATGTTGAGGAATTTCTGAGCTTTGAGCTATCCCTCCCCCACCCTTTTTATTATAAAAGGCTTTATTTTTTCATTATTTTGAGCTAGATTTTTTGGTGTGCCTTTTGCTGCTTAGTAGTTTTGATGATTTGTATTAATTAGATGTAATTAGATATTTTCCGTTTGTGAAGTGGTACTGATCTCTGATTAATTTGATTTTTCTATTTGGCTCTATTATTTTTATTCATGCTGGGATTGTTTTATGAATTAAGCAACTTCATTTTTTATCGCATTTTATTTAGTAAAGATGTATTATTATCTTCAATTTTTTTAGCTAACACACTCTAAGTTTTATATGCTATTTTTTATGTTTGCTTGTCTGAATATGGTTGAAGTTAATGTTGTTATTCCATTAGGCTTTGACTCCTAGCTTGACTCTATGAGATTGTCTCTATTGTATTTATTTGTCTTTACAACAGCTTTCTAACCTTTGTGGAATTTCTATTATTTGGCCCTCTCTTGACCCAACTATTGACATGGTAGTTGTCATTTTTAAAGTGTATATATATATATATATATTCTTCATACTATCAAACTAAAGTTACAAGAATTCATCTTGCTCATTATTAAGTATTTATAGTAGTCAATGATATGACTGTGGACATTGTTGAATTTCCCTTTGAATGTCATTTATATATATTCCTTGCTTGGTGGCATATCTCTGGAAGGTTTGGTGCCATTAGAAGTGTCATTACTATGTTGAAATTATGGTTGTATCTTCTCTATTGTGGTTCATCACAAGTTACTGCTAGTGGATAAAGGAAATGCTTGGGCAATGATTTATATTTAGAGCTTTAGCATTTCCCAGATCCTTCGGCTATGTTCCTCTTTTTCCTCTACAACACCCCCATGCGGTTGCCTCCGTTTGTGATCCCAACATCAAACACAGGTATTCTGGGTGTTCCTCCTTCTCCTCTGCAAGGATTTTCTATAGCTTCCAGTACGTCGTGAAAATCTCTATTTACTTATGTTCATAACGAGCCCAAACAATCTAATCTTGCCTGCATTTCTCCGACTGATGATAGAATATCAATCACGGACGAGAAAGTGCTAGAGGGTGAGAAGCAATGGATCAACTGTATTGTTAGATATAATTTGGGGAAAATATACATACAAAGTCCTACATAAATCTAAAAAAACATTCTCTTTATTTTTTATAGAAATATGCGCTCCAATTAAAAAAAATAAAATAAAGTACCAAAAAATCGACCAAATAACAAAACAGCTGTCACTGCATTTATTAGTACTTCTTTTCCCAATAACGAATAGCTCTAACTTCAAGATAGCATCTTATTGTTTTGTCCGCGAAAGCTTAAGATATTGTTTCGGAGTATTATTATATAATTTTAAGTAAAATAAAAAAATATTATTATAAAAATTTATTTTTTAAATCTTAAATACTAGTAATTCATATTTTTTTTTAGAAGATATTGAGTATTATGTAATATTTTTCATCGTTTTATGTGCCAAAAGCTTAAGATATTTGTTGCTAAAAATGAGTACACATTACTGATATAATATTTCCAGGATAATTTAGAAAAATAATATTTAACTCTTAAATAATTTCTAAAAATAAAGAATTATTATTATTTATATATATATATATATATATATATTGATGAAAAAAATTTGTAATATTTTTATATAAATATATCATTTTTCTTGTGTATCACTATATTTTTAATTTTATTTTTATGTATATTTTTTTTGTATTTTTAAAAGATTTTCTAAGTCAATTACTCTTAAGATTGTGCAATATATTTCATTTCCAAAATTAATAATAAATAATCAAATTTTTTTTATTTTATTTTATTTCTTAGGATATATTAGTATTTTTTACTAATTTTTTATTTTGAACTTCATATATTTGAGTTTGTAACTTTCTTACTAGGAAGTGCTATTTCCTACATTTCTAGAATTATTAAAAAAATTTATAATTTTTCATTTAGGGATGCTTAGCAAGAGATAATCTGATACATTTGATGTTAACAGTAATTTGATTACAACGCAATCATGTTACAGCACAGTCTAATTACAACGATTATACAGCAATTCTGCTCCTTTTGGTGCCTAGTACATTAAATTTTTTAAACATAGTATTTAACACATAGTAATTGAGTTTCACTTGTAACTTTAATAATATTTGACATTTGTATGGGTGGTAAAAAGAAAAAAATATAGACTAAAAGTGGATGTTTAAATATAAATAGAAATTAGATGCAAGAAAATAATTTGAAGAATATTGATTTCAATCGAGAAGTGCATGTTCAAAATGCAAGCCTTAATCCAATTGACAAATTTTTGTGAATTGAAGCATTTAGTCTATCAATAACAAACTCCATATTAGTTCTTTAAGAAGCTTTTTTCAAGCAAATTTAGCACATCACAAACTTTGAGTAGAAGAGGAGAAAAGATTGATTATCTCATAGTGTGATGAGATGCTTGGCATCCTTGATATAAGTGCCTACGCTTCATGAATTAAAGAAGGCATGTAAGCAATTTTGGCAGCAAATAACTTGGAAATCATTTTATAGACAATATTGCATAAAGAAATTGGATGAAATTGCTCCACCATGTTGTTATTCTTGTTTTAGGCATCAAAGATAAAATGGTGTGGTTGAACCATCTTGGCATAGAGCCCGTGTGATGATGAAGTGGTAAAACAAGCACAAATATGGGGCCATGTGACTTACTATGTATTCTTATAAAAGTGAGAAGTGAACCCATCTAGCCTGGGAGATGTGTTGCTATTAATTTTGAATAATTGCACTTTGATTTCTTCAAAAGAAGGAATTGTGTCGAGATGTAAGTGATGAACCAATGATAGCAGGGTTACAGCGATTAGAGTAATAAGTAGTTTGATCTCTATTTTGCCATGCTATATCATTATAAATAACCTCAGACACAAACATTGTTGATGAAGGAGAGATTAAGTAAAGTAGAATGGTTGCCTGTATTAGCATTGAGATATTCTAGTACGACAAGTTACTTACGCCTCAGTTTAGAAGATATAATTTTATTAGGTTTTCTCCATACATAATTAAGAAGCTTTAATATTATTTTTGTGTGTAATCCTTTTTGAAGAAGCAAGAAGAGAGTGTCGCCACCGAATAGGGTAGTTCCACACACTATTTATGACTTTCAATAAAATATCACACTTACACCAGATATTCTTGAAGCAAATTTGGGAGCCTTAGAAGAAGTGACTCGTTCAATGATTAGTAAAGAATAATGATCAGATAAACCCAGTTATTGAATCTTATAAGAACATATATTACGGACCTTAATCCAAGAGTCATTGTAAAGAACCCGATCAAATTTAGCTTTAATAGGGTTACTAGCCTAGTTGTTGAACTAGGCGAAAGCATTACCAGCACCTTGCAATTCGAGCAAAGTTGAATTAAAAAGAAAGTTGTTGAAAGTAGTTGTATTATAGAAAGAGAGACACCAACCACCTAATTTTTCACTAGAGAATCTGAGACAATTGAAATATTTCATAGTAACCTATTGTCCTTATACCTTGCTTGGAAGTTGAGTTAAAGTGAACCAAATAATATAACTATCATTTTTTCAAATTCGGGGCCTATACAAAAGTGTGAGTGTAGCTGATGATAACCATTTGTAAATATCCATGAATGATATAGGAATTCATAAACAATGGGTTATAGGAATTCATAAACAATGATAGAGTTCTCACTGATCGCAAGGAGAGAGAGAACTACAATATGTTGAGCAATATCAAGAGTAGAGGGAGGCGAAGTTGGAGTTACTGAAGAACTAGCTCATCTATTATTTCTACTTAGAATTTTAGGTCTACTTGTGCTACGATCTTCATTACCCACTGAGGAGCAATAATACTTTTATAATCCATAATAAAATAACATATATTGTAAATCTTAATTTATAGGGAGGGGAGAGCAAGGGCCCATTTCCATGCAAGTAAGAGCAAAAGAAATACTTGCTTCACTAAAACTGAGAGAATCAGGTAGTAGAGAGACTCTGATTGTGCTTGTGACCTAAAATGTACTTGAATATGTCCATAATTATAGTGGGAGATTTAGAAAAATTCCATATAGAATAGAGGAGAAGACAAAATTGGAATAAAGAAAATCTTTTATTTGGGTTTTAACCAAAAAAGGGCAACTGATGAAAAACCATGGTCTACTGTTAAGAACTTGGTTATAATCTTCTTCACAAATGAACTTGAGTAGATAATAGCCTCCATAGAAAGTGAAAAGAGAAAATGAACTTGTTATAGGACCATTCTTGAAATGCTTAAAGACCTTAAATATTGATACATTGAGGTAAGAAGAACTTGTAACTTATTGAGGTAGAAACTTAGATGATCCTTCATAACCTTAAGAGTTGAACTTGATACATTGTGGTAGGAATCACCTAAAGCTCTTAGAATGGAACATCTCCCTTATAGTAGGAATCAACTTTGAGTGATCTCTTTGATCATATTCTTGGAACCTTGTGTAGGACTCACCCATTAGAGTAAGTATTAATAGCTTTAATAATCTTTGCTGATTAAATAGAATCTTCTGAACCTAAATTATTGGTTGAGAATAGTAGGGTATACCTATAATACTAGATTACTTGAGTAGTATTCAGAATTGATTGATTCACTTTAATGTGGACTTATGACCAGGTGCTATCCCAAGGGATTAGACGAATACAGTCTTGTTAGAGTAAATCTTCCAAGACTAAGAGTATTACAAATAGGGACTCATTCCTTAGTTTGATTAAAATGCAAATTGTCATCGGGTGATGCCTCATAGCGAGGATCGCTTCAATAGATGTGGCTTAAACAAACTAAGTAATTCGAGTCACCTTGTTTAGGACACTGGGTATCTTAATGACTTAGCTTGAGATACAAATCGTCATCAGGTGATGCCTCCTATCGAATATCACTTCGTTAGGGTGGCTTAATTAAACTAAGTGTTAAGAACCACCTTTCTTGGAAAAATGCTAAATATGTGTATACAATCATCCAATCTAATAATTTTTAAGTAAACTCTCAACTTTAACTTATTATCGAGATTAGAATTTATGAGTCAGAATCTTTTTAATAGTATTCTGCATAATAGAGACGTTGAATTCATTATCGAATTTAAAAGTATTTTTTGAATTTTTAGATTTAACTCACGGCATGAGCATGAGCATAAGCATGATGTATGAGTATCAATAATGATGTATGAGTATCAGTAATGATTTATGAGTTACGAAATATTGCATATATTGATTGGGGAATTTTAGGATGCATTGACATCACAGTTCTCAACTGGATGTATATATACATTGGACAGTATAACTCATAGCAGTTCAGTGATATTTTGGTTGCATATCAGTAGCATACAGTATTGTGGCATATTCAGATGCACAATTTTAGTGGCATACATTATAGTTTTATATGCTAGTACTCAGTTTCAAATCCATCACTATTTTTAGTTTACTTTTAGTATTCAATTTATCAATTTTACTTTACTTTACTTCAGTTTTGAATAGTTTTATATAATTTTATACTTTCAGTTACCTTTACATCTTTTTTTGCAGATTTACTTACATTATGTAAATGTTAAATGATTAATTAGAACTATTTAGATTAGTTTCGATGTATTAGACTTATTATCTAATACGGGGTACTTTTAGGATCTAGCAATTTGCTAGGTTTTGAGTAATATATTGAGCCAGGTCATGAGAACACCCAGGAGATTCAGGAGGAGCCCGTGGAGCACTAGTGGACTCTTCCCCAGCTTTACTTTTCTGCTAAGTTTATTTCAGTTCAGTATTTAACTATTATGTCTGTATTTCAATAAACTATTTGTAATAATTCTGGATATGTTTTCTTTTCCTTTTTAAGATGAATATTTTCATACAGTTTCTGTGATGAATATTTTTGGATGTTTGCTTTAGCTTTCTCACTCTATTGATACACTACTTATATTTAGTATTATGATGTGATCAGTATACTGGAAATGCTAATATCTTACATATATTGAATTCTTCATGTATATTTTAAATTCAATGTATGTATTAGTCGGATACTTAAGATAAGGATACTACTCTTATCAGAAGTATTAGCTCTCAACCCTCCTTGAGGTTGAGTCAGCAGCCCTTCAGATAGGTTTAGTTTCAGCTATTCGGGGAGACGGGATATTTCTCCCCGAGTGGCGCGCCACTCCGCCGCCGAACTTAATTATGACCATCTCTTTTGCGAGTGGCGACGGGGCGGGGCGCTACAGTGCCCCAACCAAGAAAATAAAAAGAACTTATGCTAGATAAATTTTCTAAGTATATTTTAGGATGATTATTTTATTGCAAAAATTTAAGATATTACAAATTTACCTAAGCATTTAGGTGCAACAAGAAATAAATAAAAGCATAGAAGCTATAAATAAAGTATTTATAACTTAACAAAATGAGATAAGAAAAAGCTGAGTATCTCAACCCAAATACTATAAAAAAAGGTCAAGCAATTCTAATATATGGACTACTAAAGTACAAGAAAATTTTCTAAGCAAATATGATCAAGTTGAATATGCTGAGTGTATTGGTATATAAATAAGATGTTGTAACACTCAAAATAATTATAAATTAAGCAACTTAGCATGCATATAAAATAAGCATTAGAAGAAAAATGCTGAAACAAAAAAATACTGAAAAATAATTGAAAGACAAAAAGAAACATAAATTGAATATGCATATAAACTAAAAATATCTTTTACTGAAAATATCTCTAGACTTGCATGCCATAATAATAACTATCTAAATATAGCCACTAAATATGATTTTCTCACATGTATCATTTATCCACTCACAGGACTAGATCTGAGCTGGACTATAGAATTATACATGTTTCATCCAGCGAGACTCATGGCTGGATCTGAGCCAATTCTACGCAAATAGAACTAAGGAGATAGAATAATTAGAACATAATCCATTGAACTGTTATTTAATTTACTATTATTAATTTACTGATGTAAAATGATATGTCTTACAAGGTTATTATCATGTATTCACCAAATACACAATATTATTTTAATTATGAACAAGGTTGTAAAGCTCAAAATAAGGCAAATCAAAGCATCAAATTAAAGATTTAGCAATATTCTAACAAGATTTGTGATATCCTTTATTGTCTACTTTATTCATTTTAACTATTCTAAGAATATACAATCTCAAGATCTCCAATATTCTACTATCCAATATAATTTCAAAGTCAAGGGTCCTATGAGGTTAAACATTAAAACTAATCAAGTTCTAATTCAAATTCAGACTGTGTCATCTACTAAAATTAAATGCATAAATTAGTCATCCTAGTTGATAACTTTTCTCTATCCCAAATCGATCTTGATCAATCTCACCATGATTAGGAGTTAAGAGATAAAACTCTACACATGGGGTTTAAGTCCCTTAACTTAGGTATTTAGCCATCTAGGTTTTAAGCTGCATCAAGGCTAGACTCATCTAAGGTATAAATTGAGGGAAGTATTATTAAGTATAATCAAACTGAATAAGACTGGAACTATAAGCATAACATTAAGGAATAATTAATATTAATCAAGTTTTAAGTCTATAGTTATGATTTGATCTAAACTAAATTCTCCTAGATATTAATTAAGGCACCTTCTATTAAGTTAAATCAATTCTCAATAGAAACAAATTCTATCCTAATGCACTGAACTTAAATTACAAGGAAGAACACAAATTTTCAAGCCACATTCCAAGATACTTAGGAGCTAGGTTTTAGGCAAAAACTAGGATTTTGTCTAAGTGAAATATTTATAAGTCTAAATAAATTTAAATTGATTTTAATGTTTTAATAAAATAATTTTAAAGATTTATGAAGGAAATGCAGATTATAAGTCCATATCTTAATCACCTAGAGTATTTAAGCTTAACTAATTATAATAACATATAACATAAACTGTAATAACCCAAGGTTGTTACTCAATTAAATTTTAGCTTAATGATATCTTAAGTATCATTTTATTAAGTTCATCTAGCCATTAGAACCAAACTCTGAAAATTTGGAGCAATTCAGAGTTCAATCAATTGCTCTGGATTATTTTAATATTTAATTAATTAGAAAATTGAAGTTTTTAATTTGACCTTGAAATCAAAATCTGACTTCCCCGTTGCGATCATCACCACTAAATTAGCTAGGGGAAATGTTTTGGACGCATTTGGAAGTCGTCAGATTCTCACAAATATTTTAATATAATTAAATGCACTAAAAATCGGGATAATTATTTAGTCATCAAAATCAAAATCCGACTTCGTCGTTGATTTCCTCACCCCCAAAATAGATATGGGTAAATTTTTGAGATATTTCAGAGCGTGTGTTTTAAACCTAGATTTTTAATAAATCAAAAAATTAGAAAGGAAATAAGTATTTATTTCCTACTTTTCTAATTTCTTTCCTAATTCTTTTCTTCCCCTCTCTCCTAGCTAGCTCCCTATTCGGTGCCCCCATACCTCTCCCTAATTCTGGTGTAAGCAAGCAGTTGGAGCCATCCCTTCTCCCTTTTCTTCCCCCTTTCCCATGACCTATCACATCCTCTCCTTCTTCCTTAAGAAGGAGCTCAGCCCCTCCTTCTTCCCCTTGCTGACCATCTAAAGATTCTCCTCTTTCCCCATTGTTGAGCTGGTGTTGAAGAAGGAACCCTCTTTTCTCCATTGCTGCACTTTGAAGAAGCAGCTCCTCTCCAAGTCTTGAAGAAAGCAAAGGTTCCTTCTTCCTCTTATAAGGCTAAGGTACCCATTTGCTCATCTTTCTTATTTTTTTCATGATGTTATTATGCTATTTTGTACTTTTAAAAGATCCATGATTGCATGAGGAAGCCATTGATGTTCATTAAGGCATCATATTATTTGAAAATATCATGCTCTCTTTTTCATCTATTTTGTATACCTGAACCTTTAACTCTATCATTTGTATAGTTAGGATAATCCATTTATACCAATTTTAGTATCAATGGAAATATATTAGAAAGACCTTTCCATTGATATATGGAACCGCTCATAGAATTCTCATGATTGAGATTATTTGAGCTCGAAATGTGGCTCTTCACAGTTTTCACACAGGCGAAATCACCGTCGGGCACTACAGCGTGCCGTAGCGCCCGAAGCTCAAATAGTTTCCGCTGTAGCACGTCATAGTGCGTCGCAGTGAGCTGCAATGTCATTTCAAGAAAAATCATATGAAATCAATAAATAAACTAATTGAATAGTAACCCGCAAGTTAGATTGCTGTGGCATCATTTCAGGAAAAACTATAGGAAATCAAGAGAAAATTTAATTGAACAGTAACCCGCAAGTTGGACCACTGTAGCGCTCCACAGCACGCTCCAGCGGGCCGTAGCATCATTTCTAGAAAACTATATGAAACCAGAAGAAAAATCAATTGAACAGCGTTTCCGCAAATTGACCCACCACAGCGCGTCGCAGCACCGTAGCATCCAGCTCTCGGAATGGTCCCTCCTTAGTGCGCCGTAGCATCAAAAGCGCTGCAGCACGCCACTACGCGCCTTAGGGCCTAGAAACGTCTGAAAGTGTCCAGAAATGGATAAAATGGCCAAAACTTCACCGTTTTTGCATTTTAAGGTCCCTAGGACCGTAGTGGGACTGAATTATATGAGATTTGAACCTAGTTTAGTTAAAATTGAGTATTGCATAAAATTTTGTGTAAAAATTAACTTTGAAAATTTGCCCTTTTATGGCATGTGCAAAGACTTTTTATGTGCCTTAAATATTTTTGTGTCAAATGCTAAATAATAGAATCTTTGAGTGCTTGTATTGATTAGATTTATCTTAATAACCAAATTATATGAAACCTAAGTATTTTAGAGCTATAATCAAGTGCTAACTCCTTTGGTATGATTTAGAATTTAGTTAGCCTTAATTACCTTCTATTTTATATTATCTTTACATTCTTAAGTTTTTATGATATTAGGATATATATTAGAGAACTTTAACATTTAATTGGACACCTAAATATGCTTAGTTGACATTAAAATATAATGGAATCTTGAGAACTTGATTAAGTAAATAATACTTAATCTAAATCTAAAATTTAACATTAATAATATATCAATAATATATTAATTTATTATTGATCTATAAATCAACCATTAGTCTTAATTTAGGTAAAGTTAGTGGTTAAACCCTAACTTGTCTTGACTAAGATCTAAACATTAATCACCTTAACTAAAGCATCCTTGATTGAAAGATAATTTAATCGACATGATTCCAATAATGCATATGATTTGATATTGATCTTAAATCATGGAATTAGAAATGCTAAGGCTAATATTAAAACAGTGTGATTGAATCATCTGAATCTAAACTTTAGATCTTTGATTTTCTCTTATATAAGACTATTAGCATAAGATGAATAATAAATTTATAATGATTTATAAAATGATCTAACTCTAATAATATTTTTGATTTCATCCCATGATTGTAATTTAGAGTATGACCAAATGGATTTTATTCATCTGATGTGATCACTTTAATCCAAGACTAAAAAGTAAACCTTAAATATTAACTTAAGAAATAGAAGAGTGCGATCTCAAGGGTCTTGCTTTAAGATCATTCTTGAATGCTTAAAGACCATAAATATTGATGCATTGAGGTAAGAAGAACTTTTATAATTTATTGAGGTATGAATCTCAGATGATCTTTCATAACCTTGAGGTTGATCTTGACGCCTTGTGGTAGGAACTACCTTAAGTACCTAGAATGGAACTTCCCCCTTGCGGTAGAAATCATTATTGAGTGATCTCTATGATCACATCATTGGAGCCTTGTGTAGGGCTCACCCATTTAGAGTAAAGATTAATAGCTTTGATGAATCCTTATTGATTAAATAAAATTTTTTGAACCCAGATTATTGGTGGGGTATAGTAGGGTATACCCATAGTGCTAGATTATTTCAGTAGTATTCAAGATTAGTTGAGTCACTCCAATGTGGACTTATGACTAGGTGCTATCCCGAGAGATTAGATGAATACAATCCCGTTAGAGTAAATCTTCCAAGACTAAGAGTATTACAATTAGTGGACAAGATCCTTAGTTTGAGATGTAAACTGCGATTGAGTTTTGCCTCCTATCATAGTGCACTTCGATAAGTGCAGTTTAAGAAAACTAAGTATCTCAAGTCATTTTACGTAGAGCACTAAGTATGTTCATAATTAGGTTATTTAACGGCTTAGCTTGAGATATAAACTTTGACCAGGTTTTGCTTCCTATCGAAGTGCACTTCGATATGTGCAGTTTAAAATAAACTAAGGGTTGAATCTACCTTTCTTGGAAATATGCTAATAATGTGTATACAACCTTCCCAACTAATAATTTTTAAGTGAACCCTCAACTTTAACCAATTATTGAACTATAATATAGGAGTCAAAATCCTTCATTTTGATAGGATTCTGCACAATGGAGACCTTGATTTCATTATTAAATTTCAAAGTATTTTCTAGATTTTTGGATTTACCTCATGTAGCTTAGAAGCATGAGCATGAGCATGAGCATAAGCATGATGTTTGAGTATCAGTGATGATGTATGAGTATCAGTGATGATTTATGGGTTACAAAATATTGCATACATTGATTGGGGAAATTTCAGGATGCATCGGCATCGCAGTTCCCAACTTGATGTATGTATACATTGGACCGTACGACTCATAGCAGTTCAGTAATATTTCTGTTGCATATCAGTAGCATATAGTATTGTGGCATATTAAAATGTACAGTTTTAGTGGCATATAGCATAGTTTTATATGCAATTACTCAGTTTCAGATTTTTTACTATTTTTGTTTACTTTTAGTATTTAAGTTTCAGTACAGCCTTACTTTACTTTAATTTACTTTAGTTTTGTACAATCTTATATAATTTTGATACTTTCAATCATTTTTACAGTATTACTATATATTTACTTACATTATATAAATGTTAATTGATTAATTAGAAATATTTAGATTAGTTTCGATGTGTTAGACTTATTGTCTAATACGGGGTACTTTTGAGATCCAGCATTTGCTAGATCTTTTGCAGTATATTAAGCCATGTTAGAAGGACACTCAGGCGATTCGGGAGGAGCCTGTGGAGCACTAGTGGACTCTTTCCTAGCTTTACATTTCTGCTTAGTTTATTTTAGTTCAGTACTTAGCTTTTATGTATGTATTTCATTTAAGTGTTTATAATAATTCTAGATGTATTTTCTTTTCATTTCTGAGACAAATATTTTAAACAGCTTCTGTGATGAAAATTTCTGGATGTTTACTTTAAGGTTCCGCATTCTGTTATATATTACTTATACTTAGTATTGTGATGTGATCAGTATACTATAAATGTTGATATCTTACATATGTTGGATTCCTTATGTGTTTTACATCCAATGTATATATTGGTCTAATACTTAAGATAATGATACTACTCTTATCTTAAGTATTAGCTCTTAACCCTTCTTGAGGTTGAGTCAGCGGCCCTTCAGATGGGTTCAGTTTGCAGCTATTCGGGGAGATGGGATATTCCTCCCCTTGTGGTGCGCTGCTCCGCCACCAATCTGTTTTACCTTTTGTGCATGACGACGGGGAGGCCCGTTACATAAACTAATTGGGATATAAATGATTCAAATTGAAGCTAACAATGATCCTAAACATTTCACTTGTTGGTTAAGAAGTAAAGGAAGGATTATAGGCTTTAAAGTCTCATTCTAAGCACCTTTGACTTTTAGCTATTAAAATATCATAAATTAAGGGTTCAAAAGTTGACTTTAATATTTAGAGTTCCAAATTAAATTCTCTCAATTCTAATTGATTCCTTACTATCGAAGAAAAAGATTGACACTTTAAATATTAATTTTGGTTAAGAAATGAGCTTAATATACATTGATTATGGTTGAGCTCATTAAAAGATAATTTGCAAATTAAATTTTAAGAAATTGAATTTTAAGGTATAATTAAGTCCCTTACTATCTAAACAGTCATTAATCATCTCAAACACCAAAATAAATTCACTAAAACTTCTAATGTTCACTAATCAAGATTTGGGATAATTAGTAAGTGACCAACAAAAGTAAGCATAAAAAAATATTTTTAATTACATAATTATATTCTCTTGTGTCTAATGAGAAAACTATTGTATACCTCATAGATGCACTAACAAGGATGTATGAGAAGCCCTCAGCTTCTAACAAAGTTTTCCTAATAAAGAGACTGTTCAATATGAAGATGATAGATGGTTGTTCAGTGACTGAACATTTGAATGGGTTCAACACTGTGACAAGCCAATTAAGTTCAGTGGACATCAAGTTTGATGATGAGGTTCGAGCTCTGTTGTTTCTCTCATCATTGCTAGAGAGTTAGGATGAGCTAGTTACAACAATTAGTAATTCGTCAGGAAATACGTCATTGAAATTTGATGACATTATCGAGCTAGTGCTAAATAAAGAGGTCCTGAAGAGATCCCATGGAGATGCATCTACTTCAGTATTGAATGTTGAAAACAGAGGAAGAAGTGTATACCAAAGACATAACAAAAATAAGCCTATGTCAAGACAAGGAAAATCAAGACTCGAAAAGAAAAGCAAAATTGTTGGAACTATGGCAAGGCATGTCACTTCAAGAAGGACTGCCATACCCTAAACCTACCATAAAGAAGACACATAGTGGGAGTAAGGTCATATGCCCAAATATGAATATCTTAGCTAAAGAGGATCAGGATGCATTGATCCTCTCACTTGTCAACACAGAGTCTTAGGTAGTGGACTCAAGCACATCCTTTTATGCCACTCCTATAAGGGGTGTTTTCAAGAATTACACTAATGGTGACTTGGGTATGGTATATCTTGGAGATGACATGGCATGTGACATCATAGGGAAATGTGATGTGGATGTCCAACTATTAAGTGATGCAGTTTGGAAGCTCAGAGAAGTTAGACATATGCCATGTCTAAAGAGGAACCTTATTTCAGTAAGTCAGTTAGCTAGAGAAGGCTACATCACATGCTTTATAGGGGACTCATGGAAGGTCACCACGATGCACTTGTTGTTACAGAAGGCAACATGGATGGTACACTTTACCTTATCAATAATATGTTTGATTCCATTACTGCTGCAGAACAGATAGATGCGTGTCTATGGCACCGAAGGCTTGGCCATATAAGCGAGAGGGATTTGAAATCCCTACAGGCAAGGGGAAGGCTCCAAGGACTAAAATCAATGGACTTGAATTTCTGTGAAGACTATATACTGGGTAAACATAAGAAGGTCACATTCTCCAAAGTTGGAAGAGAGTTGAAAATCAGGAAGTCATATTCTTCAAAGTTGGAAGAGAGCTGAAAAACAGGAACTCAAGTTGGTGCATACGGATGTATGGGGGCCAGATTCTAATTCTTCCATAGATGGAGTCACATATTTTGTCACTCATTGATGACCATACAAGGAAGGTATGGATTTACTTTCTAAAGCATAAATATGATGTGTTTGATGTATTTGAAAAGTTGATAGCTTTGGTAGAAAATGAGATAGGATTGAAGCTTAAATACTTGAGATCCGACAATGGCAACGAGTATTATGACAAGGAGTTCAAAAAATTTTGTGCCATGAGAGGTACCAAGTAAGAATTTATAGTTCTATGAACACCACAGCAAAATGGTGTTGTAGAGCGAATGAACAAATGATCACAAAAAGAACTAGGAGCATGAGATTGCATGCGGGTCTCCCAAAGCAGTTCTGGGCTAAGGTTGTTAACAGGGAGATGTATATAATTAACAAAGGACCTTCCGTACTCCTAATTGAAGGGATTCCCCAGTATGCATGGAGCAAAAAGAAGATGAAACTGAACCACCTCAACGTATTTGGTTGTTCATCCTATTTGCAAGTTGATGCAAGATCTAGGAGCAAGCTTGATGTAAAGGCGATCAAGTGCCCATTTATTGGATATGGCACGGGTGAGTTCAGTTATAGATTCTGGGACAATCAAAACTAGAAGATTATCAAAAGAATGAATGCCACTTTCAATGAAAGTGAAATGTACAAAGATTGTATTGGAGTCATGATTGATTCCAATATAGCTTCAGATGATGAGCCTCAGCACATAAAAGTTGATCACAATTTTGAGCCAGATGAATATGTACACAAAGATACCCAGAATGGTGTTGATGTTGAACCACAAACACCCATGTTGTGAAAATTCACAAAAGAGTCATGAGACTGCCACAAAGATTCTCTCCTTTTTTATTTTATCTATTAATAACAGATGGTGGTGAACCAGAAAGATTTGAAAAGGCATTTCAAGTAGAAGATAAAATCAAGTGGGAGGCTACCATGAATGATGAAATAACATCACTCATGTCAAATGAAACATGATATTTGACAGCTCTATCAGTTGGGAAGAAAGCTCTTCAAAATAAGTGTGTTTACCGAGTGAAAGAAGAACTAGATGGAAGCAAATGATACAAGGCGAGACTTATAGTAAAGGGCTTTCAATAGCGGCATGGAGCTGACTATAGTGAAATCTTTGCCCTAATTGCAAAGATGACAACCATCAGGGTTGTGTTGAACATTATTGTAGTTGAGAACTTGCATATGAAGCAAATGGATGTTAAAATTACATTCCTTCATGGAGAGATAGAAGAGCAGTTGTACATGCAACAATCAAAGAGGTACAAGTCTCAAGAGAAGGGAAAAGTTGAGCTAGTGTGCGAACCAAAGAGAGCCTTTATGGCTTGAAACATGCGTCTAAGCAATGGTATAAAAGATTCGACAAGTTTATATTAGAAACTAGGTACAAAATATGTTAGGCAGATCAATGTTTCTATTTGAAACAGTATAAGTCCTCATATATTATTTTATTACTATATGTGGATGATATATTGATCATAGAATCAAACATAGATGAGATAAGGATGCTGAAAGAGCAAATGTCAAAAGTGTTTGACATGAAGGACTTGGGGCAGACCAAGCAAATTTTGGGATAAGAATCAACAGGGAGAGAAGCCTGGGAACTTTGAAGCTATCTCAAAAGGACTATATTGAAAATGTGCTTAAAAGATTCAACATGAGCGAGATAAAGCTAGTGAGCACTCCCATGGCAAATTCTTCAGCTTATCAAAGGATCAGATGCCAAAGTATGAAGAAGAGAAGGAACACATGCTGAAAGTTCCTTGTGCTTCAGCGATTTGGAGCTTCAACGATGATCTGCATGATACTATACATTGCACATATAGTGCAAGTAGTCAGTAGATTTATGGGAAATCTAAGGAATCACTATTATGATGTAGTCAAGTGGATATTAAGGTATTTGAAAGGTACAGCAAGCAACACACTATGCTTTGGTAGATTTGACATTTCTCTATAGGGCTATGTAGACTCGAATCTTGCAGGAGATGTTGATATCCATAGGAGAACAACTGGATAAGTGTTCATATTGAGAAGTGCAGCAGTGAGCTAGATCTCCAGGTTACAAAATATTATTGCTCTATCTATCACAAAGGCAGAGAACATCGCCATAACTGTGGTGAGTAAAGAGATGATCTGGATAAAGAGTTTTATGACATAATTTGGCAAGGATCAAGAGAATGTGAAGCTCTACAGCAATAGTATGAGTGATATTCACTTCACAAAGAATGCAGCATTTCATGTCAGAACAAAGCACATACAACTTCGATACCATTTCATCCGGACACAATTGGAAGAATGACAGCTTAGTTTAGAGAAGATTCATACTTTGAAGAATCCTGCTGACATGCTTACAAAAGCAATAATAGTAGAGAAATTGAAGCTATGCACTAGTTTAGTTGGCCTTAGCACATGATATGAGAGTGGAGTGAGCCACACCATGTCCTTAATAAAGATTGAAGAAGACAATAAAGGATCAAGGCTAGAAAAAGGATTATTCCAAAAGTTCTCCAAATGAAATATTGTTATGTTGTGGAGATCATTCAGATCATCATGAAGATGCTATTAGAGCTCTGGCGAGCTTCTGGAAGGTTTCGAGGTGATTCAAAATAAAGTTGGAAAGTTCTGCTGCATCATAGGCGCCACAGCACTGTGACGCATCATAGCTCACCATGGCTCCCAGAACCTAAGATACAGGTAATGTAGCATTCCCTGGCACCAATCTACTCGATATTGAGGCACCGTAGCGCCAAGAACCCAAGAAGAAGGCATGGTAGTGCTCCCTAGCGCCGGTCTGCCCGAGACTGAAGCGTTGTAGCGCATCGTGGCGTGTTATGGAACACCATGGCACCATTTACCCGAGATCAGGGCACTGCAATGCACCGAGGCACCTGTTTACCCGAGGCCAAGGTGTTACGGTGCGTCGTTGCACCCGGTGGATTTCTGCTCTGATTTAGGTGTTGCCCTATGTGACGACCGGGGAGTCGAGTTTGAGAATTTCTAAGAAATAATTCACGCACTGAAAGTAAATTATATATAATGTCCATAAATACATCAGAGCCAACCATATGAAATACACATTTTAATATTTATTACAAAATAAGTTTGAAAATAAAAAAAATATCTTCATTCTATTCACTTCTCAAAACCTTTGTCTTTAATTTTAATAGTAAGAAAATCTTCTTAAAGCTTAATTATCAAAACTTGAAATGTTAACAATAGTAATAAATTAAGTTGGAGTACGTAGATCATTCTTATAAGAATTTCATTCTAGCATCTTATAATATGCATAAATTGATGTAAATGAGATATGAAAAAAATTTTACATCATAAATAAGAAAGTAAGGCATTTGTCAAATAAAATTAACTTTTGCTCTCCATGTTAGTCATAAAAAATCAATATATAAAAAAAACATAAAATAATTTTATCATAAGTATTTTGTAACAATAAGTCGAGTCTGTAAACCCCTAAGCCCAAATGGGTAAACCTATAGGCATAACCTTTATGAACCTTTCTCGCTACCCGTCGGTATCTTATTCTAAATTTGGAAATAATTGTGTCTTTCCTTTGGATTTGCTCACTTCCTAAAAAAGGTTAAATCCCTTCATATGACTCCCAAAGGCTGCCAATGTGCCCAATCTGTATAGATTCTCAGTATTGTTTTCCATCCTCCAAAGATAAATACAACAATAATATAACACATTTTATCTTTTTATTACATGCATTATGATAATATTTTCTAGCAAAATTAATAAGCAGTAAGCATTTTAAAAAGCATAAGCATGGTCCAAACAAAAATGGTTCAAACTAAGTATGCTGAAATAAAACTTATAAATAGATCTACGTACCTGACTATTTTAATAAAATAAAATCAAATCATTTTCTTTGATCTGCCAAATAATGATTAAGTTTATTAATTTAATATTTATGATTTAATAACATTTAGAAAACTTTTAGATTTAGAAAAATTACTATAAATCTAATGACACAAGACAATAGTTTTATTTTAGAAAGATTACAAAGATTTAATGCATGATTGGTTTCATAAGCTTGTATTCCTTCAAACTTATTCTCGTGCCATCAATGATAAATCAATACTTTTATCGTAAAATCAAGTATACAAATAAAATATATTGTAGAAACAAAGGAACAGAAGAAGAGAATATATAGGCATTTAAAATAACTTTTAAAGGTGGCAGGCTGAACTAGTTTGACGCTCATTCATCAAATCATTAATAGATGCAAACTTATTAAGGGATTCATTGAGGTTTAGTGTCTGAATGTGATTGATAGTTTAGTAGGAGCAAATTTTATAAACAAAAGGATGAGATATTTGAAATATAAAATAACATCATCTAATTGTATTATATTTGCATGCATATGTCAACCCAATAAAATTTAGATATTTGTTTAACCTTCGAAATCATAGAAGTTAAAATTGTATATAAATAAATAGCAACACAACGTCAAATTATTCGTGCAAGATAGGACTTAGCTGCATATAATGTAATATGAATCACCTTCTTAATTTCGTCAACAATAATTTTTTCAAAGAAACATCTTTCACAATTATTGTTTTTAAATTTGTATTATGAATCAATAAATAAAATAATTCTACTAAAATTATCATAAATTTTAGGTTAGCATCATTTAATTTTAATATTGAAAAAATAGCATTATGTCTTTTAACATTACAAAAAACAATAGCATTTAGTTCAGTAAAAAAAAAAAAATAGTAGTAGTTTTAATTATCAATGTAAAAGATAGCATTAAGTAACTTAACATGCAAAGAATAATTGCGCTTAGTTCAGCAATTTTAAATGATATCATTATGTAACTCAGCAATTGTAAGGTACAATAATATAATTTCAGCATTGTAAAATATTGCATCATTAAATTAGCATTGTAAAGTACAACAATATTGATTCGTCATTACAAGGGATATCTTAATATGCAAAGAACAATTGTGTCTAGTTTGTCAATTATAAAAGACAGTTATTTTGGATTAGCTTTGCTTACAATCCATTTTAAGAATTATACAAAAAAAAATATAATTCCAATAACAAACATTGATAAGTTAATTCAAACAAACCTATAAAAATAAAAGATGTGCATAAATACATGGCTTACATAATTTAATATAGTTTGGAGGTTGAAAACTTAATTTGACATAAACATCTAAATAGATCTCCACAAAATCTAGCCTTCAGTTTATATACATTTCATACCTAAAATTTATATTCAGCAAAAAAAGAAATTCAGTGAACTTCATTTAGTAAATTTTCTCTTAAATTTGTATGAGAACTTCGCTAATGAGATAAGATAAGGAAACCAAGAATACGTAGAGAAGAGGAGCTGCATGAAATAACAATTAAAATATTGTTTAAATACAGTCACTCATCGAATTACATCAAATCCAACACATAAATATCTAACATTGCATTGACATCATTAACTAAACTAAAATCTGCTATCATTAAATTAAATAAAGTAATTTAAAAGTAAAAACTTGCATAAATGAATAATTTTTATTTCAATTCATTCATTCATATATATAGATTAGATAAAGAAACATAAAGAAAAGTATAAGAAATTCAATTCATATTTAAATAAATGCAAGCTATGGCATGAGGGAAAAAGTGCATAGCATATATACTCTCACATTTTTATTGATGAAAAGAGAATTTAATTTTGCAGGAAAAATAAGCTTAACAAATAATTCATGATAAAAATTTTAGTAGTCTACTACTTGAATTTTAACAGCATGCATGAGCCAAGAATTCTATAAGAATTAATGATTTAAGCAACACATTAAAGAATAATAACTAAAATATCATGTTTTTATCGTCTCCTTTACTTTTCTTTCAATTCTTCAATTATTATGCAAAGCTCAATTCTTTGAGTAATACATTAAAACCCTGAACTCATAACAGCATTAATCAAATTCTTTTTGACCAGAAGTGGGTTCATAAATACTAGCAATTGAAAGAACTAAGCATACTTAGACTACTTTAAAACACCATGAATGTATAAAAGAAAATCTCCAAACCGTTAGCCATATCCCTCATCGGCAGCATGATTCCTCATCACATTACAAACTAAATACATGACGTAATAAGTTAAACAAAAGCATCTCACCTTTATGGTACTAGAAAATATGTAGCTATTATTTATAAAAATTGTAAAGGTTGAGGAAGACGCAAGGATTTTAAACAAATAATTTTGTATATGTAGATGATACTATTGAAATATTGGGATAATATTTTTGATAAAATCTTAAGATTTAGATTAGCTAATAGTAGTAATGCTGAAATATGAACTTTCTTGAATCTCTTGACTCTTAAAGTAAAACAAAAATTTAATAAACAATGACTGAAATTAACTTAATCGCATTAACAATCGGCAGGTGAAATTCGAAAATAATAGGAGCGGCTAGTGATTCCTTCCTTAATGGATGAACGAGCCCCATAAGAGTTTGATCAAATGCTAAGATGAAGCATATTTATTATAAGGTAAGTAAGAGCTGGAGTGCCTTATTGTTGAGCTTAAGGATCGAGAAAATATTGCCTGGATTTGCTCTTTCTTTCCCTTTCATGTCGAGATGATAAAGGTCGCTTTGATAAAGAGGGAAAGTGGTAAGGGTTTGATTGGGATTATGGCTGCGATCATAATCCTTGAGGTTTTCCATTGGCGCATACACGCGGTGAGATCCAAGCGTCGATGGCTGCTCGCCTCGATCGAGGCGAGCAGCATCACCCATGCGCCACTCGAAGGAGAAGGATAGGGTCGGTCAAGAGAGGATGGCTTGCGATATGATTAGGATTAGGGCAGAGGGTTTTGTCGCATAAGGAGATATAAAAAGAAATGGATTTTATTAATTAATTAATCTAATAAATCAATTATTAGATTCTTTTATTAGATTTAAATAATTATACGATTCCTAAAATTTTTTAGAAAACTTTGCTCTTAACTAAAATGGGGGACGACAAACTCAAAAATGCGATAGAAATTTCAATCGGAAGTTGACTTAATTATGTCATTTTTCAAGATATCAAAATATAATAAAATAATTGGGAAAATTTAACGATTTCCAAAACTCACCAAAAATTTTACCCCTAACTAATTTTGGGGTGAGGAATGCAATGGTTGAGTCAAAATTTTGATTTGAATCAAAATTATTTATAGTATTAATAAATTAAATTGGAAAAGAGATTTTGGTATTTCACACCCTAAGTAATTTGGGGGGTATTTTGGATAATCTTGGGTTAAAATGTGAGCTGGGTACTTAAGGGAGACTTATGGTGGAGTTTTCTATGTGATTGCAAGTGTTGGTTAGGGCTTTGGCTATTGTTCGAGAGAACCCTAAGGGAGATAGTTGTTGCTCTCATTCTTCTTCCTAGAGTAAAAGTTGGAGTTCGTTGTTAGAGAAGAAATCCATTGGGAGATTTTGTAAGTTGTAGATATTTCTTTTTCTATTGAATGTGAAGCTCTTTGTGTAACAACCAAAAGTTATTGCCTAGCTTAATTTAAGCCTAATCATATCTCAATTATCATTTTATTAAGTTCATATGATCATTTGAATCAATACCTGAAGATTTGATTCGATTCGGAGCTAAATCAAATATTTTATATTACTATAATATTTAATTAATTAGAAAATTGAGGTATTTAATTTGACCTCGAAATCAAAATCCGACTTCATCGTTGAAATCGTCATCCTCAAATTATCTAGAGGTGATATTTTGGACGCATTTGGAAGTCGTCGGACTTTCGCGAATATTTTAATATAATTAAATGCGTCGAAAAATAGAATAATTAAATAATCGTCGGAATCCAAATCTGACTTTGCCATTGAATTTCTCACCCCCAAATTAGCTTGGGGTGAATTTTTGAGATTTTTCGAAGTGCGTTTATTTAAACCGAATTTTTAAGCAAATTAAGAAATTAGAAAATATATAAATGATTATTTAATTAAGAAAATTCATTTTCTTAATTTGCATTGCTGGCTGCCCATCCCTCTTCCCTTTTTTGGCTGACCCCTCTCCTCCTCCCCTTAATTGCAAATATTGATGGCAATGCCATCTCTCTTCCCGTGCCTCCTAGCCTCCCTAGCTCTTAATGGCCTCCTCCTTTCTTCTCCCCTTTAAGAAAGAGCTCAGCCCCTCCTTCATTTGCTTGCTGCCAAGCTGAGAGCTCTCCCTCATTCCTCCATTATTGCTCCTTGTGCTGAAGAAGAGGAAGAAGAAGTTCCTCCTCCAAGAGTTCCGAGTCTTCTTCCTCCTTTCCTTGTAAGGTCAAAGGTACCCCATTTCTCTCCATTGGTTAATCCAATGACTATTTCATTTCATTTTTATGCTCATTTGTATATTTAAAATTTTATGTTACCTTAGTTGTGCATCTATAAAGCTATGTTTAAGATGTAGAAACTCAAAAAAATAAAAATCTGTAAATAATAGGGAATGATATGTAAAGTTGCTAATACAAATTTTTGTACACCCAGTCATTTAACCCCACAGTTTGTATTGATAACTTAATCTTTTAGTGTTGAATTGGGTATCAATGGAAAAGTCTCAAAAAGAGCTTTCCAACAATATATGGTACCACACGTGAAGTGCTCTAGATTGAGATTAATTGAGCTCGAAAGTTGACCCATTGCGGTTTTCGCACAGACGAAATCACCGTCTGGCGTGACAGCGCGCCGTAGCGCCCAGAAATATTGAAATGACCATAACTTGGTCATTTGGACTCCAAATCAGAAAATTTAAAATGCTAGATAGCTTAAAATTTTAGTACTAACAATAATCAGAAATAATATTTAGGTTTGGAACCCTAGAAAAATCAGAAATAACTAAAATACCACTAACCTTAATTAGGTCATAATGTGACAAATTGTAGTCCAATTCTGGCCTACTCCTAATTAAAGTACTCAGTGTAATATATGAAAGTTATAGCCACTAAGTTTGCTAAATTTGGACACCAAATGGAAAAGTTAGCTTTTTAACCTCTCTTAGCTTAGAAAATTACCAAATTGCCCTTAAAAATACTAAATTCATTAGACCTCAGAATTTAGTATTTTTAAACTTTATGGAATCCTTGAGCAGCAACCAATAGTAAACTACATAAAAATTAGATTTTATTAGGTGCAATTTACTAAAATACCCCTTAGGCTAAAAACCTTAGTTTGGACCTATATGACCCACTTCTAATCCAAATTTGGTGTACTTACTGTCTATCTTTATATTAAACAGTAAGAAATAATTTGGCAGTAATAAATCTTAATTTGGAGCTCTAAATCAAAAAGTAGCTTTTTGTACCTTTAAGTAGGGGCAAAATGATCATTTTGCCCAAAATTTAGGTTAAGCATCCTTAACCTCTAAACTATCTTCTAAGTCAATAAAACTAGCATTTAAACTATAATAAGATCATTCTAAGTGTTAGAAATCAGTTTTTTCAAAATTTTAAATTTCCTAAAATTTCCTCTAAGTCTTTTCTTAGAACTTTGCACCTCATATTAAGACTACTCCTAAGAATAGGACTAGCTTATAAGTTCAATTTTATTCATTGGATAAGTAAATTATTCAATGAATGAATCTTTAGTTTTGTTAGTTTTTAGATTTTGATTATTTTGTCTTTTAACCCTAGATTCAGGATAGAAGATATATCATATTAAGTTTGATTTGCTTAATAGAATTTACCTTAATTAATATATCACTTTCATACTGAAACTTAGATCTTATATTTTATCCTTTTGGATTATGTGATTAAAGCCCAATCTCATGATATTTAATTCATAATTTATAGTTTAGTAGATCTTGATCAGATCTCAGATAGAATGTCAAAATTCATCAAATTAGGACGTTATAAATTATTGATTAAACCTGTAGTCATGCTTGATTGGATTATATTAGAATATGATCAGTTCTAATCCCTTTAACTTATAAGGTCGTACTTCTAAGTTACACTCGATAGTAAGAATTGAAGATCCTGAACTTGTGTAATTTAGAATAGTTATAATGGTTTAAATAGACAACAACAGTGTCACCATGTATAGAAGAGTTCCTTGCTTACTTGAGTTATTTTGTTACTACGTATTCCTTATATTTTGTGCTTAATTCCTTGGACATATTATATAAGAACATTTTGTGCATAAAATGAAAACTTAGAATAATTAGGATAACAGTTCCCTTTGGGTTCAGTTTTTGGGTGGATTCTGGTGCACATTTACCCTAATAGATAGGGTAAAGAGTAATAAAGAGGCTTAACATTACTCATTGAGGAGTGTGTGTTAAGCTTGGAACCCGTATAGTCTTGTAGACATGCTTGACTCCTCAGCTATTTATGGACGTGTCCACAGAAATAAAAGTAAAATAACTAAGAGATTCTACATTGATATTTACTGCCTTCTCAGTTCTGCTGCTAGTTCTGTCTGCTCTAGCCCAGAAAGGCTATGAGAATTTCTGTCTGCCCTAGCTCAGAAAGGCTTTGGAAATTTCACTGGGCCCGATTGGCCAATTATCTGATATGACAGTCTTTACATTTCTATTTTAATTCTAGCTTATTATGTGTTGTATTGTGATGCATGTTTTAGGTAGCTGTATTTCTTTACTTACTTGCTCACTTGTACTTATTTATAGGATGCTAGATTTTACTGCTTACTATATGTACCACTTTCAGATTTTTGTTCGTAACTTGCATATATCATATGATCATCAGCATATTTAGATTTAGACTTTACCTTCAGTACTTTTACTTACTACACTGTATATATGTATATGCTCATTCCTTGCTTAGTTGCTGAGGTGTGCTTTTGCCTCACATTTGTATAGTTATAAATGCTATATTTATAGCTTACCCTATTCTTTATACGCTTACTGCTCCTACTGCTTTTAATTTACTTTTCATTGTGTTTAAGTATAAAAATGGTGACATTAATAATTCTTATAAAATCTTTAGCCTAAAATGTACTTAGATAATTATCTAATAAGATTTTCTTTTATTGGCCAGAGCCCTGATATTATGAAACCGATAATGTCAGATTCTGATAGATTTGAAGAGCTGAGTGCTGAAGGAGAGGAGCCTTATTTAGAGGAGAAGCATCAGCCATGAGAGACCGTGCGGCTTAGATTTCTTTTTAGCCTTCTGTGATGATAAGAGATTTTATTCAGTCTTTTAAACTATGCATTTAAATATTGTAATACTACAGGTACTGTGACTGTGATTACTTTTTTGCACTTTATTATTTATTGAGCTATGTTGTGTTTCTTACTTGATGTATGGTGAATGGATATAATATTTATTTTATTTTGCTTCTGCACTCTGTATATATGTCATATTTAGTAACTGATCTTTTTAGTTATTATGTGCACGTCCTTCTCTTATTAGTGGGTTGTGGATCTTACCTAATCCAATGATAAGTGAGGAATTTGCCAGAGTGACACTCCACTCCTTAGTCTAATGATTGTGGACTTAAGGAGCGGGGTGCCACACTTTGTAACTTTGTAATCCTTCTTTATACATAGTGGAATTTATCTATGTGGTGTGGGTCCGTGATTTTTTTCATTCTTGGGTTTTCCATGTAAATCCTTGTTGTTTGGTTGCTTAGTTATAGATGCATGTGTATGTGTCGTGATTTACTTTTCACTGTGATTGTAATTTTTTTATTTTCTTGGTAAATGTCAACGCAATCCCAATTCTAGAGCGCAAATCGCTTCCTCTATGGTGCTCTCAAGGGTGGTATAAATCTTCAACACCCTCCACTGTGCTTCGTCTCTACAAAATTTCCCTGACACCCCAATTTATGGTTAGGTTTCTGCATTCGAATATCAATAAGCATGCCACCTTAAGGCACAAGCTATAAAAACCAAAATACTCCTTATCTCACTGTGCACCCGACAGTACCAAAAGTCCCTTTATTCGAAGCCCATATGGTTCAGACCATATTCAACTGAGGACGGTCCTCTATGGTTTAGTGTGCGACTCAAACTCTCTTCATATGGTCGGTTCCAAAGGTCAATCCAAACTTTAAAATGATCATCGCATTAAGGCGATTCTAACGGACCCAAGAGCATCATTTTTGGCCACTAAAATTGCTTGATCACCCTAAATCTTGGGTTCAGTATTTATGAAGAAGGATTACATAGTTACAAACTTAAATTGCTAGACCATGTCCTAGCTCGATTTTATTATCACACCTTCACGGTACTAAAGCACATCAGCCTGGCCTATTTGACTTTATGGCTAGCTCCATGGATCAATAGGGTCTTACTCGCCTTGCTTTTACTTTGTGGCACTGTACAGATCCTGCTCTATCATGGGTTAACTAGATAGTATAAGTCGCATTAGATTTTACAATCATTGCCTACTCTTACGGGATGGACAACGGGTGACATTGGTCAATTAAAGAGATTTTAAGCAACAATTTATCGTCTTCTCTCGCTTTCGACTAGGACTTCTTTTTTTCATCATTTCTTGAACTTATATTACCCCATTTGAACCCATTTAATTTGCATTTGTAAAGAATTGTGCACATATCTAATTACATTGATTTTATGTGAAGAGAATTGCCTAAACCAACATTTATTCATGAAGCTTTTTGGTGAAGCCCCTAAGTCTCTTTGTAGCTGGGTTGGGTCACAGGTTCAGTTCAACTGAAGCTTTGAAGCTTTGGACATCCACTAGAAGTAAATGGAAAATTTAGGGGAAATTAGTAGTCACCAGGTGCTCGAAAGACTTGGAGCATTTATCGAAAGGAAGAAGGGAGTGTGGCAGGAGGTTTATATGGGTCGGGGAGGTTGTTGGGTCGGGCTATAGGGTTCTCCGGTTGAGCCATAATTGGGGGGATGAAATCAAGGTTGTGTGATCTCGGATCAGAATGACGTAATGGTTCAGATCTAAGCCACAGAAGCAGGAGCATGCCTTATAATGTCTAGGGAAGAAGGCAAACTAAACCCTAAATTACATAACTTTAATATGCTTTTGAATAAGTTTTGAATTTGAATTTTTGACAGATTAATAATTTAAATATATTGACATAAACCTTAGAATTAAAAAAAAGGATCACTATATTTTTCAAATGAAAAATATTATGCTTAAACATAAGAATATACATCAAAAAGTATTCAGTACCAATATAAATTTTTTTTTTATTTTACATATAGGTCATACAAAAAAATATATTCAACTAATAATCTACTTATACATTAAATTGACACATCATTTATTATTTTGATGTATATTAATATATAAGTTTAGCAATATTCTTTTCTAATATATCCAATAAAAAATGGAAAATTTTATAAATAAATAAAAAAAAAGAAAAAAAGAAAGTGATGGGCTAACCGCCCTCTTTTTCCATGGCTAATAATGCATTTATTCTCTACAAAGGAGTACGTAATATATAAGGAAAAGCTACCTGACATACATAATGAGCCGCTGCGGCTGGTAGTGGGGCCCACTCACTCAGAGCGGTAGCAATATATTAGGCGCTCAAATATATGTAAATGTATAATAAGAAACATCAAATCAAAAAATATATAATTACATAAAAATATAAAAAATATTATGCTTATATAATAATATAAATAAAAAATATTTAGAATTAATATAATTTTTTTTAATTTTTACATATACTCCTATAAAAAATTATCTCTACTTATATATTGGATTGACACATCAATATATTTTAATGTATATTAGTATGTAAATATAGCAATATTCAAAAAATATACACCAAAATATTTATCATTAATAAAATTTTTTATTTTTTTTATTTTTACATATAATTCTTATAAAAAATACATTTAATCAATACATTAGATTGACATATAATCTATATATTTTTATGTATATTAATGTATAATTGTAAAATACTCAAATAAATATTAAATATAATATTTTTTGAAAATTATTAAATTAAATGTCATTATTTACATGATAATTTTAGGATTTTTTGTGGAATTTTTGGTATTTTCTTATAATTATATTATATTTAATGAATTATTAAAGATTATCACAATGGTAAAATGATTAATAATGACTAAGGCTTAAAGGCCATCGAATTTGATTTGGGAGACGTGTTGTCGACATAGCAATGGTAAAATGAATAATAATATGCACTGTAGTGTTATTTTACTTAAGACTGTCGAATGAATGGATCACATTGAACAACCAACGTTGATTTGAAATCTCAAAAAGTTTAAACACCGTTGGATTTAAAGAAATATGCAGTCAGATCATCACGGTTAAAATTGGATCTTATAAGCCTTAGTGCAACCCAAATGATATTCAGCCCATCGGGCTGACCCAACATCGCCTTCACCGTGTAGCTGCCAAAACCCTATTAAATTGGGATACCTATTAGGATCTCTCATCATCAGTTATATAGTAAATTCGGAGCAAAACCTGCAAAACTAAAAACCATATAAAGATCAGCATAATCACAAATAAATAATCATCCAAACACAAGGATATACATGAAAAATTAAAAAACGTGAAAAATCACAGGGTCACGCCACCAAGAAGATCCACTATGAACAAACTATCAAAATCATATAATTACTAAGGCTTAAAAGCCTCTGCTTCAATCCTTCGTGTTGTAGCTACAATCATAGTACACTGATACGGCTATCACCGCAGCACATTGCTGCAGCCACCACCACAGCACACCGTTATGGTCGCCGATACAGCTCCCTTGTGATCACCTGCTGCAACACACTTCTAAAGCCCTTCAATGTAAATCTCCAGTGAAGATCTCCATCAACAATATCTTGGTACAGCTACCACAGTAGCCTCCCGCTGCTGCCCTTGGCTACGACCTCCGCTGTGGCATTTGGTTATAGCCTCAGCCTTAGGGTTGCCACCTTTTTCTCATTTGCACTCACAAGGCTTGTTATAGCATCATCTCAAGTCATCCCCCCACAAATTTAGGCTTTTATATAGGGTTAATGAAACCCTATTTTACTCTAAGCATGCTTTGGGGCCTAGGGGACAAGTCCCTTGATGTTTGAATATGCCATTGGTACCATGGCTCTCCTGGGCGCGATCGATCCGGTGGGTGTCGTGACGCACCATGGCGCCCATGTCTCAAGTGTCAGGCGTTGGGGAGCGCCCTAGCACTAGGTTGTTTGGTCCAATTCCTGCAGGGCGCGCTGGGGCGCCCGAATTGACCCTTACTTGTCTCGGAACATCTCAGGATCCCCCTGAAGCCACTAGAATGTTATGCCTTACCTCGAAACCCTCTAAAACACCATTAGAACTATATCAGTACCTTCCGTGTATATCCAATCAGGCTCCACACTGAACAATCTCCCACTTGGAGACTAGTTTCAATTGGTTCATCTTCAACTAGATCGTATTCCCCTTGGCTCAACTTTAACAAAGTTCATGGTGTGGCTAACCCACCTTTGTAGCTTTCCAAGGTCAATTGAAGCATCTTTGTCAAGAATTTCACGTTCTTCAACTTTTCATAGCCGCTGAATTTCTTGGAATTTTTTTGTGGCAAAAAACAATTTTCTTTTATGCTCCATTACACTTTTCTGATCTTGTATCTCATTTCATCTATCATTGCTTTCACTCAAACTGACAGGTCCTAAAATCATTTTCTGATACCACTTGTTAGGATCTCTCATCATCAGTTATAGAACAAATCAAGAGCAAAATCCACAAAATAGAAAATCATACAAAGAAATAATCAGCCAAACATAATATTACATGTGAAAAACCAGATAATGAGAAAAACTACGGAGCCACACCACCAAGAAGATCTCCTATGAAGAAACTATCAAAAATTTTATAGTTAATCCCGATAAACCCTAACTTGAAAGAAGATGAAGATTCCATAACTAGGGAGATTACACAAATCATAACATCTTTCTCTCTGTGCCTTTCCTGTTGAAATGTGGAAATAATTTAAAATATCATTAAGATGCTAATGGAGTTTCGGTGAGCTTTTGAGAGGTTCCAAGGCGATACAAATTGAAGTTGGAAAAGCTCAGCTGTAGCAGGTGCGACGACACGTCATGGCATGCTGTAGCGCACCATGGCGCCCAGCACCCAAAACTAAGGTGGTGTAGCATGCCCCGATGCCAGTTTGCTCGAGACTAGGGCACTGTGGCGCGATGTTGCGCGTCATAGTGCCAGCCTGCTCGAGACCAGGGCGCTATAGTGTGCCATGGCGCCTGCCTACCTAAGACCATGGTGAAAATCTGTTCAGGTTAGGCGTCGCCCTAAGTAATATTATCACTATTATTATTATGAAAATAAAATGAAAATAATATTAAAAATAGTAGTATTAGTAATAATAATAACTATTATTATTAATGAAAATAATAATATTAATAAATATTATTATTATTATTATCATTATTATTATGAAAATAAAATGAATATAATAATAAATAATTTATTATTATTATTATAATTAATAATAAAAAAATCAGATAATAGAAAAATAAAAACAAAAATTATCTTCCTAATATTTGTCTCCTCTGTTTCTCACTCACAAGAGGAGGCTCGCTGGCGGCCGGAGAAGGGGCTGGAGGAGCTGGGGGAGGTTGACCGGGCAAGAGTGGTTGTTGCTGGGGGTGGAGCAGGTGGAGGGAGAGGGATGTGTGTGGTTTGAGAGGGATTTGGGCTCCATTTACAGGAGAATTTGGGAGGGGAGGGGGGGCTGCCGCATTGAGCTCGCCATCCTTGATATGAATATTTGAGCTAAGAAATGAAGCTTGTGTTTTGAAATATTTATAAAAATTGTATTAAATATGTAAATAAAGAATAAATTTATATTATGTATATAATAAAGTGCATTTATCTATCTTGTTGCTGTTAGCTGTTACTGTCATATTCTTTGTATTTTTTTTTTTTTAAAACACCTCATTGTAATAATTATCGCTTAGTTCCTACCCGCACTGTACCCACCTTTCTTCACCGATTCTTTCCTCTCTCCCACAAGCAGCATGGTGGGGTTTCTGAGAGCGTTCCTGCATTGACATTAAAAACAGAACAAAAACAGAAATAAAACAGAGGAAGGTACTGATGGCAGACGATTCTCTGTTCCTTTCCCCAGTCTTCTGTCGTCTTCCTTCCCAGCATAACAGCAACAAGTTTCTCATATTAGTCTTTCTTGTTCCAACCTTTTATCGTTCTAATTTCTTCATTGCATGTAGGTTTTCTCTCTTCTTATGGAGGTTTTGACTTCTTAAGAATCAGGTGAGTTCGGAAAGAAGATAAAGCGAATGTGTTCAATCGTATCGAACATCTTGGATAATATATGGAGCTTTGTAATCTTGATTGAGGCGAGGTTCGGGAAGTTTATGTAGTCTGTGAAGCGGGTTTCGAGGAAGGAAAGGGGGAGTTAAAATGGAATCTACGCCTCAGAAGAGCTTGGAGAGGGTGATTTCTCAGAGAGCTGTGCAGATGAGCGCCTCTATTTATTGCAAAATCTGGGTTCTGGGATTCTTTTGCGGTATCTGCATTGCTTATCTGTTTCTTGTTGCTTTCACTCCCTTCAAGGCAGCGGAATTTGGGTTTGCTTTCACGAATTCTTTTGAAGCAGAGTCCTCAAATTCAAGCTCGCTAATTTTGGGTAAAATCTTCTGAGTTATTATTATTTTTTTTTTCCTTTTTGTTGAATTTCGGCTGTCTGATGAACTCTTGATCAGTTGATTTAAGTTCAGGCTTTTTTCGGTTATGATAAACAAATTGTCTATCCCAGAAAACACGATTTTATATTATTAGGCTTTTGATTGACTAAAATTTCGATTTTAATATGAAACAAAACGGAAGTTCATGAGTTTACAAACACATTTAAAGTTATATTCTACATTAAAATGATGTTATATTCTGTATATGTTTATTTTTATGTATGTAAATTTATTTAAGTTAAACTAAAAACTATGACCCAGCTGCACAAAACTGAAACTTAGATAAGATTCTGACCTGCTTTATTCATTTTTAGTGATTTCTATTTTATTATCTATATGCCCTTGTACAAATGCTGAAATTAATTTTGAATTATATTTAGGACTCCTACTTGTTGCCAGATTGTTTATTTGAGCTCCGAAAGCTGCATTTCCAACTTTAGTTTCAAAACTTGCTTTCAGCATTTAAGTTTGAATTCTTATCTTTTGCAAAATTCAATCTGTAATTGCTGCAGAAGTTGAGAAAAGTGCTGAATGTACATTTTTGAGAAGAAATGCCAAAATTATAGGGAATTTTGAGGGCACTGAGGAGCCAACTGATGTGAAGAGGGCTGCTTTGCTTGACTCGGTTTGGACTGCCATACGTGATGAATCAAAATATTCCTTTGGAGACTTTTTCAACATAAAGCTAAACGGAACAAGTGTGCCTAAGCCTCCTCATATGGAAGACTGCGATATGAATGCAGAAATCAATAAATTTCTTGATAAACGTGGTGAAAACGGGAGCTTACCTCGATGGTCCTTATGGAAGGGGAAATTAGGTCTAGAGTTATTGAAACTTAATTTCTCTTCACAGAAACAGCAGGCCCAGCATGGGTTGAGGACCGCGTTTAATAATGCCAATCCTCCTTGGGTATGTTAATCTTTTTTATTTCATAATTTTTTGTCATTATTATGATTTAGCGGCTGTTCTTCCAATTTATGGTTTAAGTTGGATGTTCGGTGAGAAGTATTGAGTTAAAGACTGACTGTACAAATTTGATATTGGTCTTATTCATTATTTATGTTTAGTAGTATTAAGAGATATGAGAAATGCTTCACTTTCCTAATTAGACCAGAGCCATCAGTTATCATTAATAAATAATCTAAAAAATTGCAAATCAATCCTATTCTTTTATAACAGATTTAAGGCTTAGACCCAATTGTATTGTTGACAAGGTTTTCATGCAAATATATGAATTACTTGATATTAGATCTTTAACTAATACCAATACAAATTTATCTAAATGATGTTTTTCTCACACTTGGGTTCAGAAAATGTTATGTCCATTACACTCAAGTGCTATATTTACACATAGATGTGATCGGACACAGCCATACACAAAGTTCTCCCGGCACGGTCTTAAGTGAAGCAAGCCTTAGGAGTGGCACCTAGGTGTCAGACCCTCTGGTTCAGGTATGCCTAGGTGTGAGATCAGAAGACATACCAAGGCAAGGGAGAAATGGAAATGTTTGAAATGATTCACGTGCCCGGTTGCATGACGATACATATCTAGGCGAACAATTACGCTGTCTTGAATGAAATGCAGGTGGTTCATTTATGAATTGATGGTTCATTTAGGGTTTATTTATGGTTATGTGCCCAGGTGAATGATATAATACACATGGGCGCAGGTTGGGCTGTAGTTTTTGTGAAAATGTCGACTGTACAACTAAACTGTTGGCACTATTCATGCACTTAGATGCGCCTTGGCACGGGTGGCACTTAGTTTATAAATGTCGGTTGTAGTTGCTATGGTGGTTAATCCAAAACCATTATCTTATCTCCTCACTAGCTATTTGAGTTATCCCTCAAGAAGAAGAAGGCCATAGTGCTGGCGCATCAAATCTTAGATAAAAAATTGCAGTTATTTGTTGTAATGGTATTGTTTTGTTTCTTCTTTTTGTATTTGAGTTATATCATGTTATTTATTTGCATGATACTGTTATATTTTTGAGAGTTTTATTTTAGTGAGAAATTTTCCTCAGAATAAATTTGTGTGTTTCATCCACTTTTGTTTCTCTTCTCTCTACTATTTTTGATCCTCTACAAGTGATATCCGAACAAGATTGCCAAGGTTATCTAGGCTGGTGAGTTATTTCTGGGAGTTTTGGGTGAGAAAATATTATGAGTAAAGTAATGGAAAGTAACTCTAGTAAAATAGTGGCTTTGAATAACTCTAATTATTATTCATGGAAAGGGAAAATAGAAAATTTACTTAATGCCAAGGATTGTCATTTTCTTGTCTTTATAGAATTGAGGCCTGAAGACAAATCAAAAGAACAATGGAAGCTTCTATACCGATAAGTGTGCAATTACATTCGGCGGTAGGTGGACAACAACATTCTTAACCACATCAGTGAGGAGAAGAATGCCAATGAGCTGTGGAAGAAGGTTGAGGAGCTATATGTGAAGAAGTTTGGGAACGATAAGATGTATTTGATCAAGAAGTTGATGAGGCTAAAGTATGGAAGGTCTATGTTGGATCACATGGACAAGCTTCAGGAGATCATCAACAAGCTGAACGGGATGGGGCATAAGTTTAAGGAAGAATTCTACACCAAAGAGAGATATTATTATGAATTTGATTAAAAATAGTGTCTTGAATGAGGAAACGTGAAGGAAGTCTCTTAGTACCTCCACTTTTTAACAAATACTGCTCCTCATAAAAAGATGAAAATGACATGATAGGAGCAAGAATGGTGGGAGAAAATACACATATTTGGAGTGTTTTTATTGTGGTAAGAAGCGCCAGATTAAGAAACACTGTTATAAGCTGAAAAGGGCAAGGACAAGATGTCAAAAAAAGATGAAGTTTGTTGTAAGTCCATAGTAGTTTCTGATTTTTTTTTATGATGACACAATATACATAGAGACCAGTTGAGTGATCAATAGTGAAATGTTGATCCATGCCATCTCAAGAAGAGCACACTTTTCATTTTATATCTCTACAATTATGGGTATGTTAGAATGGGGAATGATGGAGTTGCCAAAGCTGTTGGCATTGGAAGTTTATGATTTAAAGACTTATATTGGGAATACATTGGTAAAAGAAGTGAAGCATGCTCCGAACATAAATCCGAATTTGATATCAACCGGAAGGTTGGAAAATGAGGGATATTGTCACATATATCATAATGGACAATGAAAGTTGTCCAAAGAAGCTTTTCCGGTGGCTTGAGGCAGAAGAATTACTTTGTTATATTTGTTGTAAGTGAAAATAATGGAGTCGTCCGTGAATACTGCACATACTGAGAATCATTTGAGCCACAAAAGCAAAAAGATGCTCCACTTGCTGGTTAAAAAGAATCAACTACCCGGTGTCAAGAAAGAAGTCTTGAAGAAATGCCATCATTATTTTTCAGGGAAGTTGGTAATAGTGACTTTTAAGGGTAGTCGCTGAAGGAGTTATGATATGGACGATTGTGATCTAATGTGAAAGAAAGAAGAGGAAATTTCTTTAAGCAAAATTGCTAAAGATAAAGGTGGGCTCTTACTTAGGAGAATCACAAGGAAGATGCCCCTTATTGCAGAACGATCAACCAAATATTTAAATTACGCCCAAACAAAGCTAAATGTGCCGAGGTCTAAAGCTTCACAGATGTAACCAGACATGAATTAGAAGGCGTCGGGCTCAGTCATAATAAGCCCGAAGAGCGGGCGCATGGATGCATTCAGAAACTAGGTCCTTTGTTTCATGCGCACCTAGGAGTGTGGATGAGACACACTTAAGCATGAGGCCAAAGGCATACTCGGGTGAGGATGACTTGTGAGCGCACGTAATGGTTCACACAATTGAATGAATGTGAGGATGCGTTTGAACTCGTAAATGACATGCAGCTGGGTAAATGGCAGTGTCGTCTTAAATGAACTGCAAGGGGATTTCATGAATGAATCGACATTTCATTAAGGGTTTATTTATAGTTACGCACATGGGTTGACAATAAACGCACCTGGGTGGGATTGGCAATGGTTTTTGTGAAACTGTTGACCGTTCAATGGAACAGTTGACTTTATTTATGCACTTGGTGCGTAAGGTGGCATGCATGGGCAAGGGTGATACATAGTATATAAGTGCCTGTTGTGGTTGCTGTGGTGGACGTTCTAGAGCCCATTCTCATTTCTCCTTTCAGCAGCTATTTGGGTTATCTCTGAAGTAGAAGGCCATAATGCTGGCGTATCGAATTTTCTCAGTTCTCAATAAATTTCTTGTAATCCGTTGTGAGGATGTTGTTTGTGTTTCTATTGTATTAAGTTGTATCCTGTTATATGTTTGTAAGATACAATTGTATCTCTCAGAGTTCTTATTTTAGTCACAATTTATTTTATGAGAATAAACTTTGTGTTTCTTGCATTTTAACATCGCTCCTGTCAATTTTTTTGATTTTCTACAGAAAGTGATAGATCCAAACAAGGGATCTGCTAAAATATTATAAAGCAGTTTTGGAAAGGATTTTCTAGAGAAATGATGAACAAACATTAAAGAGAGAAGCCTAAAATTACAATTGCAGTACAAGAATTAAAAAAAAAATTGCATAACTAACTTACAAAGAAAACCACTGGAGAGAATAGAAGTGTATGCACTAGGGAGAAATAGAGACAGAAAATTCAAAAAATTGATGTTTGAATCCCCTTAAGCAAACATATATATAGAGATAAAAACTAGAGCACTTAAAGTAGACTAAAAAATGTAACTATACCTCCAATTTAAATTTTTGGCATGGGCACTACCACCTTTATCCCTACAACCTGATTTATAAAGACAATCTTTGTTAGGGGCAGCTACCTCTTGGATCCTTATCTGCGTTGTGTTTTTGGTTTAACCCAAATCTGAGGCTCAAGGCAAATAGTGATTAATATTTGTACTTAAAATTCTCTTAGTAGTCTGATAAAATACATAAATCTAAGTTTAATGGTGAAAGAATTAAGCAGAAGAAATTTAATTATTAAAAGCTGCCAAAGCCTACTACATCAAAAGACTAATCAATTTACAAACACAAAAGTAAAGAAATGCAATTCAACAAGAAAGCCTTAATCCCACTATGTCGGCTATGAATAATCCTTTCTTTCCATCATGATCAATTAGAAACCCATCCCTAAGTTCCAAATAAGAGGTTTATGGATTTAAGTTTTAGACTCATTTCATTGTGAATATATTTTGTCTAGTTGTATTTTTTGTTCTCTCCTGAACTATAAATGTTCATTTTGCTGAAAAAGATAATTCTTACAAGCCTTTGTAAATTTCCCAGATGGTAAGTCTCTATGATGCTGATTTATTTTTAGGTTTTAGGATCCGATGAGGATAATTTTCCGCTCACTCGACAAGTCCAACATGATTTATGGATGCATCAGCACCCACAGAACTGCTATGACTCCAACGTGCGTTTTCTAGTTGCGGATTGGGAAAGGCTACAGGGATTTGGCATAGGAGCCCAACTAGCAGGAATGGCTGGTCTTCTTGCAATTGCCATCAACGAAAATAGGATTCTTGTTACAGGATACTACAATAGAGCAGACCATCACGGTTGTCAAGGTGGCATATTTTATCTAAAAGGATGTGTTCATAATATATATATATATATATATATATATGTGTGTGTGTATGTGTGGAGAGAGATAGGAAAGAGAGGTAGGCTAAAGTATTCTTAGAAGTATAGATTCATTTTTCATTACATAGCAGTTGTCATAAATTTCAAATTTTGAATGTCTGGTATTTCAAGTTGCTAAAAAACAACATTCTTTATTCTATTTTTTTTAGTTACTTGAAGTCTTCAACCTTTCAAATTTTTTAACATATGATTAGACTAGAGATGCGTGAGAAAAAAATGCTTTCATGCATCTAGAATATTCTAGCTTCTCTCTCTACACAAACATATACATATATATACTTATTGATGCTCTTTAATGATTTATCATTAATGAATTTTTCTGCCCTATTGCCTCACCTATTGCAAAAATTTATCTTGAAATATAATGATTGCCTTCTCATTTTTAGTTTGTTTTCGAACTATTTTCTTACAAGATTAAAAGTATCTTTGTATTAGGTTCATCGCGCGCACATTGGTCTTGCTATTTTTTCCCTGAAACTTCCCAAGAGTGTCGGAACCATGCCAGTGAACTTATGAAGATAAAGGAAGCTTGGGATGATCACATAATTACAGTGAAGGAGAACTACACATCAAAACAGATATGGGCTGGACGGATTCCCAGGTATTTTTCTATTTTTTTTCATTTTTCAGATTATTTCTTATGAAAAAACTGACGATTTTAGTATGCATTTGGATTAATTTTCTTGAAATGAATATTGTCATTCAGAATGTGGGGTGATCCATGGAGTTATTTGCAACCCACTACGGATATAGATGGAAACTTGCTTAGGCAGCACCGTAAAATGGATCGGCGATGGTGGCGGGCACAGGTTTTCTTGATTTTAGAGCTTAACTGATACTTTGCATTCTTATACATGAATTGAACTATTAAATCTTTTCACGTCTTCTATGTTGGACCGTTTTAGGAGGTTGATGTTTATTCAGAAGTTGAAAAGAGTGTTTCAGCTTAAAAAAAAAAGACGATCTTCTATTTTTTGCTTAAACCTTTTTCACAACATGCTACAATTCTCTACTGATGCGAAAGACTCTTCAAGCTAAATAAAAATGTCAGATGCAAACAGCTTCTAATAATTGCACTAAAATAATTAAGGCAACAAAAATTATGTGGTTCACGAGACTTATTCGTGTCTACATGGCACCGAGATAATGTCCACAAGTTTAGCCATCAAGTTCGATGACGAGGCCAGAGTGCTCATGTTGTTTTCTTCATTGCTGGATAATGTCTGCAAGTTGGGGTGGTTTGGTAATGGCATTGAGCAACTCATCGGAAAATGTAACGTTGAAGTTCAATGATGTTGTCGAGCTTGTCTTAAATGAGGTTCAAAAAAGATCCAGTTCAGAGACGTATACAACTGCCATGAATGTCTAAGGGAGGGAGTTTGAATCGGAACTCAAATCAAAGTTGGGTATCTCAAGAATAGAAAATTCATAAGGGCAGAGTACTAGAGCTACAGGAAGAAGGGCTATCTCAAGAAGGATTAAATAGCTCCAAAGAGAATCAAATGCATGAATCAAAAGAGAGATATCACATCAAACATCAGTGTAGCTAACCTTGAAGATGAGTTGCTTCTATTCCTAGGCAATTATGGACCATATGGAGCCTTGAGTGGTGTATTTATGAGTATCATGCCATGCGATCCTGAGCAAATGTGTGTTAAAGTCTTACACTGTTGGTGAGCTGGAGAGTATGTGTAACGACCCGATGCATTACTTTGCAATTTATGTCAAAATCCCGACTCTAATTTAGGGCCCGGTGAATTTTGACTTAGGGCAAACAAAAATACCATAGATAAGAATAGTTATAACGATCAAACTGCCCTAGTTTGAGAGAAATTCGAATAACGGAAGCTCCTGCTTTATTTTCTGAATTAATTAAAATCTATAAATCGAGAACATTGGAATGAGTGCCCAAATTCATCATTTTCAGTGTCATTATATTAAGTATATTATTTAAAGGCTGCTCGAGAAATTTATCAAATTATGAGCACCGATTTTATCGTAGTTAATTTTTGATGTTTTTTACCTCAAAAATTAATATAAAATAAAATATTACTTCAAATCGAAATTTTTTGGTGTGAGGGTGTATGTAATGTCGTAACACCTCGGTGCCAAGTTTTGTTGTATTTTGAAGCCAAGCGGCGGAAAAATGCGATTAATTTAAGTTTAAGTAATTTTCTTAAAACTTTCCTTCCCCCCCGCGCCCGCAAATCGCAAGCCGTGCGATTTCTTCCAGATGAAGCTTCCGCGCCAGGGAAGTACTGGCGCATGCCATGCGCCATTAAGGCGTTTTTAGCGCACGTTTGGTGCAGGAGACCCCCTCCTGCGCCTATTTAAGCGCTCCCAACTCTCCCTTTATCCTCTTCAAAACAGCCAGCCACATAGAGCAGCTCCTCCCTTCCTCCCACAGCCTGCCAGCAGCACTACCAACAGCATCCTAGCCGTCGGCCAGCAGCTCCGCTAGCTAGCAGCAGCCACCTTGCCATTCCAGCCCTCTCCCAGCTAGCTCCCAGCAAGCGGCCAGCTCCTCCTCAGCCCTACCAGCCTCTAGCAGCCAGCCAGCAAGCCGTCGGCCACTCAGTAGCCGCTGTTAGCTAGCCTCTTGCTGCTGCCACCTCGGCCAACCGTCCGACCACTCATTTCGACCTCTCTCTGTTTCTTTTCAGCAATCCTAATCTAGAAGGTAAAAGATAGAAAAAAGAAGAAAAGAAAAGAAATTTTATTTGTTATTTCATTCAATGTGCTTAATAAATCATTAGTATGATAATAATGATGATAGTATTATTATCTCAAATACATCATTCACATTATCATAATAGATAACAATGAAATTGTAATAAGATGTCTATTATTTCTAAATTCAATTTAGTCATTCATATTTTTATAATTCTCATTAATAATAAAAACAATTTAAATGGTATAAAATGATCACTATTTTCATTTAAGTAATTTTTTCATTCCTATTTATCTTCATTCTTTCATACAGTAATATTATCATAATGATAATATTATATTATCACATCAAGTGACTTAATAAAATACAGACTTTTATCATTGTGAGAATGCGAAAGAAAAGACAGAATATAAAAGAAGAATGTAAAAAAATCCTACAAAAAATATCACATCACTTTAAAAAGGGATAATCCAAAGAAATATCAGGTACTTAAATGCAGATTGAGCGAACTATCACTCATCTGAACTTAAGAAACAAAGGTACCCAGTATATGACATGTATTATATTTTGTATTTTTATTGATGATTTGCTTCGCTTATTTGCTTTGAGCCAAATTCTTGAGCCAAATTCATTTGAAGCTTGGTTGGTTGTTCGGAACCAATGTGATAATATTTGGGGTTATTACTAGAAAATGACATCAATAATATTCGCGGTTGTTACTGAAAAATGACATCAATAATATTCGGGGTTGTTATTGGAAAATGACATCAATAACATTCGGGATTGTTACTGGAAAATGACAACAGTAACATTCGGGGTTGTTACTAGAAAATGACATAAGTAACATTCGGGGTTGTTATTGAAAAATGACGTCAATAACATTCGGGATTGTTATTGAAAAATGACACCAGTAATATTTGGGATTAGTTACTGGAAAATGACATCAGTAACCTTTATTTTGTAATAATACTTGTTCCAGTAAATTATTTATTTATTTCGCGCTATTGCATTACTTTTCCTGCACTTTATTTCCGCCTTACTTTCGCTAATCGCATCTTTTAAAATGTAAATATTATTGTGTACTGCAGTACTTAGAGTATTCTCTAATTACTGGGAATTCCAATCTCGGTATTGTTTTCTATACAATACCAGGTCAGGTGCTCCTGGGGGAATACACGCAAGAACCCTAATGCTTAAAATGTTCAAACTGCTGATAGATCCACAATGCTATTTTGCTTGTTTATCTTTTATCTTTTTCTTTATTTTCATTTTTAGCACGAGGAGTGTTGAAAAGATCTTGTAATATGAACATTGAAATAAATGAATAATATATTTTGATTTTATATGTGTTCCCTTTTCTCTCAAATTACTCAATATGATCATGCGGTAAGTGAATACCCGATGTTGGAACGGTTTCTGCTGAACCGGTGTCGAGCCTTCACAGTATGAGCCTTGGAGATGACAATGCTTGCAGCATGGTGGGCTGAGGAGATGTGAACATTAGACTGTTAAATGGGACTTTGTGGCAACCGAAGGATGCTCAACATGGTGGGCTGAGGAGATGTGAACATTAGACTATTAAATGGGACTTTGTGGAAACCGAAGGATGCTCAGCATGTTCCTAGAATGAAGAATGGTTTGAATTTTGTTGTCGGCTAGTGCACTTTGGATTCAAAACAATAATGACAGGAGGCTCTTAGAAGGTAACAAAGGGTGCATGGTATCAACATACATCAGAAGGACATGTGCCCAGGCGTTAGCCTCTCTAGTGCCAACCAGAGACTAGAGAACCCAGGCGCCCAGGCACAAGCATTGCCAGCGCCAACCGGAAGGATGGGCATCCAGCGTTAGCCTCGCCAGTGCTAGCCAGATGTTGGAACGCCCGAGCACCTGTGAGCCTAATAACTGCAGCAATTGAATCGGTCCTATTGTATTTATACATATATCTATGTAATGTTATGTTTAGATATATGAATAACAATTATTGAAAGCATTATCTGTGAAACTACCTCTCTTATTTTTCTTCAACCTGTCTATCACAGTAGTGGTTGCTAAGGCTGGTAATTTTACCCGAAACTTGAAATTTTTGAGTTGATTCTCGAACTGAATTGGTTGACTCAAACTCAATTCAAGTCGAGTTCAAGTTAGGCTTGACTCAACTCAAATAGGGTTTGAGTCAAATTGAAATATATAGACAGGTAATGTATATATATATATATATACATATATAAACATACTTCCTTAATAAAAAAAAACCGCAGCATAGTTGAGTGAGCTGCTCGCTTGTTTCCCCACCGGTCGCGATTCAAATCATAGCGAATTTTTTTTAAATAACTGCTAATTTTAAATAACGATTATCATGGATTTGGAATTACGTAGAAGAGTTGTCTGTGTTGCCTGTCACTGAGGGCATATCCTTTCGCAAAGGGGGATCAGGGTTCGCATTTTCCAATTTTTTCAACTTCTCTCTCGCCTTCTTCTAGCTGTTGGCTCCTTCGCTTCCGAGTTTTGAATCTGATCTTTTTGGCTTTCTTTCTTGGCTTCTTGCTAATCGTGATTCTTCTCTGTTGAAATTATGAGCTTCTGAAATCTCCAGAAGTTTTGTAGGTTGTTTAATAACTTCTATAAAATTTTTCTTAGGTTTTCGAACATACAGGTAGTTGTGAACTTCCTTTTATGGTTTGTCATGAGATGAAGCTGCCATCTTCTTTCGATCTTTTTTTAAGTTTTTTTAATGTTCTTAAGCATGCAATAAGTTGTGTACCAGATTTTAGGATTAAATCCACAAGCTGACTATTGAAGCTAATCCTTTTTATGTTCTATATAAATGTTTTTAAAAAAAAATTAGGATTTTTTTAAGGTTTCAAACATGTAATTAGTTATGAGCTTGTATTTAGGGCTAAACCATGACTGTGAGTTGAAGATGTGATCATCTTTATGGTCTAGTTTTTTTTTTCAAATATTACTAGGGTTTTCTTATTAGGATTTTCAAACATGCAATAAGTTGTGAGCCTATTTTTAGGGTTGAAACCATGAGCTAGGGATATAGCCATAACCTGAAGCTCTAATCCTCTCTACTGTCTATTCAAAATTCTTCAAATTTCTAAGGATGTTTTTGTTTGGGTTTCCAAATATGCAATAAGTTGTGAACTTGTTTTTACTTTTAGTATTAAAGTTGTGAGAAGTTGTTATTCTCTTTACTGTTTGTTTAATTTTTTTAGTATTTTAAGACATGCAGTAAGTTGTGATATTTTCTTAGTATTTCAAAATAAGTGTTATAGAGATGAGGATGCTTAGGTGGATGAGTGGGCTCGTAAGGGTAGAATGAGAAATGTGATTATCCATAGCAAGGTTGGAGTGGCTCTAATAGTGGACAAGATTAGAGAATATTGCCTTAGATTATTTGGGAATATTAAACGTAGACTATGCAATGTGCCTGTTAGAAACTACGAGTTTATGAATTTCTCCCAAATTAAAATAGATAGAGAAAGTTCCAAAAGATATGAGAAGAAAGTATTAGGAAGATCTTCTCTATTTGGAACTTAGGGAGGGGCTTCTATTTGATTGTGATTATCCATAGCAAGGTTGGAGTGGCTCCAATAGTAGACAAGATTAGAGAATGTTGCCTTAGATTGTTTCGGAATATTAAACGTAGACTATGCAATGTTCCTGTTAGAAAATACGAGTTTATGAATTTCTCCCAAATTAAAATAGGTAGAGGAAGTTCCAAAAGATATGAGAAGAAAGTATTAGGAAGATTTTCTCTATTTGGAACCTAGGGAGGGGCTTCTATTTGATGTGTCAATGGAAACAAAGGAGTCATATAACCGACCCCGCCTAGTGGGATTAAGGCTTAGCGTTGTTGTTTATTTTCTTCTCTTGAGAAGCATGCAAATTTTTTTTGAAGACACATTAATCCCACTATGTTTTCACTAATGTTTATTGTGGCATATTGTTGTTAAAAAATCTTCGAACATTTTTAAAATTTGACCTCTAATTTTGTTTGCCGCATTCTTATAGCATGGGTTGATTGTTTCCTGTTTTTCAGGCAGTAAGGTATCTAATGAGATTTCAAAGCGAGTATACTTGTAGGCTACTTAACGTTGCCAGGCACTCAGCTTTTGGGTTGCAGGCCGCTGAAATGGTTCTTAAAACTCTTCCTTCTGGTTGGCCAAAGGTTTTGAATGTATGCCTATTTTGTTATGTTATTGCCGTTTTTTCTGTATATGTATTGCATTTCTTTTTGATGAAGACGATAATAATGTTCACTAATTAAATTCAAGTTGCATCCATTTTTCAATCAAAACCTAGTAAAATTTTCTTCAAATGAAAACATGGAGTGCCTTTTTATTTGTTTTTACTGTAAAAATTATTTGTTAATAACATTGTTTTTTTCTTTTTTAGTTCAAAAAGGATACTTTATACTAAGTAAAAGGAAAATCTAGTTCATGCTGTTAGGGAGGAGTGAGCTTAAAATTAGTCTAGACACTAATAGCCAAAGCTAATTTTATCCAATAAGCTTGAGCATATGGGTGCGATCATCCTGTGCTCACTTTGAAGTACTTGATGCTCTACTACACAACTCCTCCTAGCTGCATGAAGACACTGTTAGAGTTACCCTCTCTTGACTGTTGCTCACTCATGATAGAAGCCACCAAGCCTTATAGGAGCTATAAATTATTTACCAATTTTTTGTTTTTGAAAGAATGAGAGCTTTAAATAAGAAGTAATTATGTAGCCGATAAGAATTGAACGTATGACATAAGATAATAAATTCTGAACTTCAACCATTGAGTTTTTACACCAATCACAATTATTTGAACCATTTGATCAATAGCTAAATCATTGGCTTTGATATTACTTGTTAGTGAATAATGAACCATATTTATAACTAAAAGTTAGCTAGATGCATTAATAGTCAAACAAGTTCTTATTCAAAAGCTCAAGTTTATGAGAATCTAAGTCAACATTGATTTTGATTTTCAATCAATATGTGGGACCACACCACTCTCTTACATCTCAACTCACGGGAAATGCATAGTAGTGTAAGAATGTTCTTTTAGTGTTGGTAACTGAACTACTAACCTTCAGCCAATCTATGAATGCAAACCTAAAGGGCGACACATGCAATTTCTTCAAGTTGATAACTGATGCAAGCAGATTGATCAATAAATTTTGAATATTATAAGTTATACAGGCTGCTTATGAAATGTTATAAATATTGCATTTTTAAAGAAAGAACGGATGAAGCTGCTCAGATTGTTATATTTCAAATTTGAGGCACACTAAGCTATAACAGAAGCCTATTATTTACACGACAAAAATTTTCTGCTTTCCCAGGAAAGTGTGGACAGTTCTACCTCAGACATGGAAAAATTTGTATGGTCCAGCCACAAACCATGGATTCCAAGACCCATTCTTAGCATGCATGTGAGAATGGGAGACAAGGCTTGCGAAATGAAAGTAGTGGAATTTGAAAATTACATGCATCTTGCTGGGCGGATTCGCAGGAACTTCCCTGACCTCAAAAGCATATGGCTTTCCACAGAGATGCAGGTATGCAATTTTTTCCTCACTCTTGCAATTCGTTTGAGGCACTGTAGTTATCTAAAGATGTTATGAAGCTTTGGTGAGGAAACTGTTGTTGCTGTTTGAATAGTCTGCTGTTATACTGATATTCCCGACATACATAGAGGCCAATGGCTGCCTATTGATGGGAAATCAGTGATGGTGGAGATAATTGGGCAAAATATTAATCTTTGTAAGCCAATAAACTAAAATTTAGCCAAGCTTCACTAAAAAAATCGATTCATAAAAGCTTCTTAGAGCTAATTCATTAAAACAATAAATTTAAAGCAAATGTCTCAAGTAATAGAAATCAAATAGAAAGTAGTTTAATATACAACAAAACAACTAGAAGGTTGTCCCAAATAAAGCTTTGCACATCTAACAATTAAATTTTGATATTTATAAAGTCATCCCCTACAAATCTTTTTGTTCAGGAAGTCGTCAATAAATCGAGGCTATACCCTCACTGGAAATTCTATTTTACGAATGTGACGCGGCAAATCGGAAACATGACAATGGCTGTGTACGAGGCCAGTATTGGCAGAGAAACAAGCACCAACTATCCTCTTGTTAATTTCATAATGGCAACTGAAGCAGATTTCTTCATCGGAGCATTGGGCTCCACATGGTGCTATCTCATTGATGGCATGAGGAATACTGGAGGGAAAGTGATGGCTGGTTATCTGAGTGTCAATAGTGACAGATTTTGGTAGCTTTAAAGAAAATGTGTACTTGGATCTTTAGAACATATTATGTACATAAAGCCACTATTGTGTTTTTTTTAATTTTTGAAAAATTCCACATTTGCATTACAAACGATTGAAACCGACGAATAAGGAGCTTTTTGCCAAATGCACTGTTAGAGAATTGCGCTAATCAGTGGATTTATGTGTAGTATATTTCAAATGACTCGAACATAATTTGAGTTGAGTTGGCCCAACTCGAACTAGGCTAAAACATATTCAAGTCCAGCTCGATTCGACTTAAAGTTGAGCGAGTTTGGGTTATGCCCTAGTTGTGTCTCAAAAATAGAGTTATATATCAAAGTTGAATAGTCATGATATGTATCAAAGTAACAATTTGCCTTATTTTTCTAGGTTTTTCATCGGTCGGCTTCTCATGGTAATTGTACAGTTCTTATTATTACTCCAAGTGGACAATGCTTTATCCAAATATTTGTGCATATTCATAATATTTCTATTATGGAACTAAGTGAAAATCACATAGTTAATATAAGACAAACATACAAACAAAAAGAATCTACTAACAAGTAAAGATGGATGGAATAAGTTTTGAAGAATAAGATTTCATGGAAAAAGGGCAACTTGAAAATGATAAAATCTTAATGAAATTTTAATATTTGTGGACTTTAAAATCAGCAAACATTAACAAACAAGTTGGGTGGTCTTAGGTTCTCATGCAATTTGAGATTTTGATAGAATTTTTGTAGAAATCTAAAGAGGGAGTCGAGTGAGAGAGGAAGAGAAGATGGGATTATCATAAACAGAAAGTGTTGTATTTCATGTCACTTGATATAATTATAGGAGGTGTATATATAACTAGTATATAAAATATATTAGAATAACTTAGAATATACTAATGTCAACTATATTATACTAGAATCACTCATAATATATTAGAATCATCTAGAGTATATTAGAACCAACTAAAATATTCTAGAATCAACCAGAATATATTAGAACCATCTAGAATAAATTAGAACAAACTAAAATATTGTAGAACCAATTAGGTCCAATGGGATTATATATGGTACGTGTGTGTGACCCCCCCACCCACCACAAACGAACCATTCTAGATAGAGATGGTGAGTTTGGATCGAAGGAGTTTGAAGTGGGGTGCTGGAAGTGGCTTGGTGAAGATGATCGCCAATTAAAGCATAATTTTCATGAACATATAATATATATTGCATTTTATACATCTATTTATACATTAAAATATCTTTATTTTTTATATAAATTCACCATAGGATTTTAGTGTGTGTGTGTGTGTGTGAACATGCATCAATCTCATATGGATCAACACAAAAGTTATTAAATTATTCATATATGATAATATATATGAAGATTTAGTACAACACATGAATCACAAATCAACCTAAGGTATATAAAAATGAATTATTAAACCTAAGGTTGAATGAATTCCCTCATGATTTAAAGGTCAATTATAATCAATATTAAGCCAATATTAGATCTCCCTATTATTTAACACTAAGTTTGAGTGAATGTTTGGGCTAATTTTGTCACTTATTATTTTCTATATGAGAGTTAGGTTAGGTTCATTGTGTGCTATCCTACCATTAAGGAGAAGATATAGGTCATTACCCAATATAAGATTATTCCAAATATGGGTGATGATTAACCCTTTAGGTGATTTATAGTGATTAATCTAGTTCTTTAACCTAGTTAAATCTTACGATGACAAGTCCTAAGAATAATGTAACTTAACTTTGGCCATGGGTCAATCCTTAGGAACCTTAATAGTTTAAGATCTTGGAGCTTAATGTTGTGTGATATCACTAATCTAAGCTTGTATGAATAGTATTAGACCCACTATTATGTTTAAATTAGTAAGCTTCTCATTCTAACTTGGTGTCTAAGGGTGTATTGGTAAAAGGTAAGGGGATAAAAGCCTAAAATATGAAGGAAAACCCTAGATTAAAACTTGTTATGAATATAAATGGGTCATTAATAAGGCTTTAAGACAACAAAAATTCATCTAAACCAAGGGAAAAGCAAGAGAAAAGGTCTAAAGAAGAATTGGATTTACTTAGGTGTGCTTCCTTTATTTGAGAATCCAAAGGCTTCTTGGTCTTCAAAGATTTTGACCAGACTATTTACTAAACCCTACATAATCTCTTGAACCAAAGCAACCTAATCTAGTAGCTCACTAAAATATACAATAATAGAGGAAGGAGTGTTAGCCAATCTACTAGTTTCCTTATTTAGGCTTGTGAGGAAAGGGAGTTAAAGGGGAAGCAAAGGAAGTTCTTAGAGAGCTTGGATGGATAGAAAGGTGTTGGACAAGGGATATAATAGAGAGGAAGTTAAAATTTTGAGTTGTATAAAATCTAGCTCTATAGGCTCTGTGAAACATTTATTGTATTAATGTAGTACTAGTGGGTATTTTCTAGATGTGTGGTCAATATTATGCAGTACAATGGCTATTAAGGATTGGATGATATAGTGGAGTTTGCTAGAAATAAAGTATTTTATGAGTTTGTTATTGGCTTAGCAAAGTAACTAATATTGCTTAGTGTCTCTAGAAGGTAACTAGGAACATTGTGATCTCATTTATGACCTTTTGAAGCAGCTTGGAGGCTTGGGTGGTGAACCGACATTTGGACTATTGGTGGTTTAACCTTAATGAATCTTATTGTTAATTCAAGTCCTCATGCTTGTTCGAATACTAAATAGGGTATTTAGGAACAAGTTGGGATAGCTATTCTGATGGCTTATATATGGAGAATCATATTTTCAGAATTTGACCAATCAGCTAACTTTCTAATTACACTAATATATTCACAATTATGGCTTGATTTTGGTTCTAAAACATTTAATGGGAAGTTGTGGTTTAAATCGAATAAAATAGGTTAGTTTTGTCAAGCCAATATGAAACCCTCAAAATGGGTTAGGGAAGTCATTGTCCATTTCATTAGGGACGATGCTCCTATAGCTTAAGCTAGGTGCAAGTTAGGTTGGGTCAATTTTTAATGGTTAACAACATATTAAATGAGGGTCATTTGATTGCATTTTGCATAAATCTTATGATGCTTAATACTTTTGTGGTATCCAATTCATGATAGGCGTTAGATGAGATCCACATGATTGGATCAAATATGATGGCCTGCAAAAACTTCATGGTCATGATGAGTAAGTTCTAAATCTGATAGTCATGATTTTATCCCCAGTTATGAATTATCATATAAATAATTTTAATATATATATATCAATACTGAGAGGTGAACCTTTCATCATGATTTTATATAGTTTCTTAGATTTTTATGCAGTTTTACATTATACTTAATAGAAATCATAGTTTATTTATTTACTGAATCTAAGTACTTGATTGATGGGGAGTGTATCGACTTCGCAAGTCAATCAGCCACAATAGAATAAGCTATACACTGATCCAGTGCAATGAATTCAATAATAGGGAATCCTACATGATTTTTCTTAATTATATTCTAGAATTAGGATATTCAATAGGAAAGATGTTTCTTAAGATATTTCCTTCCTCAAATTTGTAATATTCCTTGAGTTACACATCACATTTTGACCAAATCCTTAGAGATATGGATTCCCGACTATATACATTATTATTACTATACTCATTGGGTGCTCAATATTAAGTGACTATGATCTAAGTTCATAATGTATAAATTATTCCATTAAATTATAGGTAGTATATGAACTATGAAGACTAATACTATTTCTAGCTTGAGAAGCAAATGGCTACAACCCTTTCAATACTATTGTTGATAAGAATCTCACATGTGTGTTTTCGTATTGGTTCAATTTCATAAAAGTTTTAAATACTTAGCTAATATGTTCTCAGAGAATTAATAATTAAAAGTTTAGTAATCTTCTTATATTATAGTCTTAAGAAGTGATGTTAAAAGTTGAACATTCTAAATATTCAATGTACATTGGGTACCAGACCAAATGGTGTCTTTTAAGAGTGGATCTATCTCTATAGGAAATATTTGTAAAAGAAAGTGTAGTATAATCAAAATGGTACAATACAAGTGTGTTAAGAAATAATATTCAAAGCATCATTAAACTTCTACATAGGTCATATTAAAAACTTACGCTGATACAAGACTACCTTTGCATTGAATCTTTACTCGATGTGCCTCTATGGTGTTAAAAAAGTTTGCTTTCTAATGATCTTCTAGATATATGCTTGAATAATGTTGCTCAACAAAGCTTTGTAATTCTTCACTTGGTTGTTAGTTCTCCCATAATAGTAACATTGGTCAAGTTCAATACAATATCTATATGAGTTGTGAGTTTTACCACAAATTTGGTAAGTAAAGGAAGGCTTATGAGAAGTCTGACTAGCTTGCACCTAATAAGAGGTGATTGTATATGTTTCTTTCTAGAGGGTGGAGAAGAGAAAGCTTTTAATCTCTTCTTGGTGTGTAGAGAAGATGCACTCTCTCTTGCTTGACTTTTTGGCAGCTTAGTTTCTTTTCACTATGTACTCCCACTCAACTATTTATTGAGCTAGTAGGCCATGTTTTGAGTTTAAGAAGTGAGTCATCATGCTTATCTATTTTGGCATTAGATTATCTATAGTCTCATTTATTGGATAAATCTTCAAAGAGATTGAAGTTATCATGGTGTGATATGTTAGGGGATTAAAAAGGGCTTCATCTAACAGGTTAAACATGCACAATTTTCATTTAAAGCTCCATTGCATAGTACAAAATTATCCTTATGTGATATAAAGCTATGATTTTGATGTCATTAAGCTTTAATTAAAACGATGTGTTGATTGAGAATCATTGGGTTTGATTTGGTTCAGGTTTAAATTGGAATGAATTTTTAGGGTTCCGTTGGTTCGCAGGTCCATTTCAAGGAAGATAGTGTCATTGTAGTGTCAGGCTTTCAAGTCAAGTTCAGACCCAATTCACATGGCAAGGTTCTTCTGTAGGATTAACTCTCAATTGTTTGATTAGATCATGTGATTTTATTCAATTGTTTTTGTGGATTTAATTCGAGTTATTTGATTAAAAAGACAACAACAAATTAATTTTGTTGGTGTTTGTAATATACGACTAATAAGTAGCTGTTCAATAACAATTTAATAATTACCTATTACTTTAGAACCATTAATATATTGTTTAATCCAAGGAATTAAAAATCGGATTGGACGTCAAACCGCTAAACCGGACTGGACGTCAAACCGGACTGGAGGTCGAACTGTGATGACGTAATAAATAATATTTTAATTAAATATATTAAAAATGAGCTATTTAAATAACATTTGATTATATATAATATACAAGAAAAAAAGAAAAAAATCGTAGAGATAAAAACATTGGCATTTAGAGATACATTCTAAAAATCAAACAAAAATTCTAAAATCTGTTGTTTTGCTTGTCATACTCTCATCTAGTGAACATGGCGGTAAAATATCAATTGACTTTTATAGATGAAACCAATAGGTCAATGGCAGTAAGAGACGCATTCTGAAAAATAAATAATAATTTTGAAAGTTGTTGTTTTGCTTATCACACTATCATATAGTGAACATGATGATAAAATATCAATTGACCTTCAGAGATGAAAATAATGGACCTAAGAGAGGCATTCTGAAAAATAAACAATAATTCTAAAAATTGTTGTTTTGCTTATCATACTCTCATCTGGTGAGCATAATGGTAAACTATCAATTGACATTTAGAGATGAAAATAATGACATTTATGGATATATTCTAAAAAATAAACAATAATTCTAAAAATTGATATTTTGCTTATCATACTCTCATCTAGTAAATATGATAGTAAAAATACAAATTATCATTTAGAGATGAAAATAATGGCAGTAAGAGATGCATTCTGAAAATCAAATAATAATTTTAAAAGCTGCTATTTTGTTTAGGCAGTAAGATATGCATTATGAAAAGCAAACAATAATTCTAAAAATTGTTGTTTTGCTTATCACACTATCATATAGTAAACATGATTCTAAAATACCAATTGACTTTCAGAGATGAAGACAATGGCAGTAAGAGATGCATTTTGAAAATCAAATAATAATTCTGAAAATTGTTGTTTTGCTTATCATACTCTTATATAGTGAACATGATTGTAAACTACTAATGGACCTTTATAGATGAAAAAAATAGCAGTAAGAGATGCATTCTAAAAAATCGAATAATAATTTTGAAAGCTGTTGTTTTGTTTAGGCAGTAAGAGATGCATTCTGAAAATTAAATAATAATTTTGAAAACTGCTATTATGCTTATCATACTCTCATATAGTGAACATGATGGTAAGCTACCATTTGATATATATAGTTTAAAATAATGGCATTTAGAGATGCATTCTGAAAATTAAACAATAATTTTAAAAATTGCCGATTTACTTATTATACTCTCATATAGTGAACATGATTGTAAACTATCAATAGACCTTTATATATGAAAAAAAATGGCAATAAGAGATGCATTCTGAAAATCAAATAAAAATTTTGAAAGCTGATGTTTTGTTTAGGCAGTAAGAGATGAATTTTGAAAATCAAATAATAATTCTAAAAGCTGATATTATGCTTATTATACTCTCATCTAGTGAACATGATGGTAAGCTACCAATTGACATTTATAGTTAAAAATAATGGCATTTAGAGAGGCATTCTGAAAATTAAATAATAATTCCAAAAATTATTATTTTGCTTAGTATACTCTCATCTAGTGAACATGATTGTAAACTACTAATGAACCTTTATAGATGAAAAAATGGCAATAAGAGATGCATTCTATTCAGAATTCTGATACATAATTAGAATATATTATCAATGTTCGCTTCAAAATTCAAATCATAACTAACAAAATTAATTGACCCAAATGCCACAACATCATTTTCCTCTACAGTTTTGGTCCATTTCGAGGGAATATTCAGCTAAAAAATTAACATTTTGTTAGGTTTTCATAAATATAATGCAATTAAAAAATAAAACATAAATTTATTGACACTTACTAATATGTGTTTCATAAGTTTGCATATTTTGAGTAAAAATAATAGGAATAGCATCATTTTGTAAATTTCTTTTTCCAACTCTCCCAAATTAAGTTCTGTGCTCGGTTCTTCATCCACAACCCAAAAATCGAAGGAATCAATACATGTGTAATCTAAATGATCATAACTCCGTTTTTTGGAACATAACCTGCAAATGTTTATAAAATATTTAAAACAAAATATAAAGAAAGACGATGTTTTGTATAAGTTATACCGATTTCTTAAATTCATATTGTACCGAACATAAACAAGATCATTTAATCTTTGATGCTTCAAATAATTCCTCCGCTTTGTATGAATTTGTTCAAAAACACTCCAATTTCTTTCACATCCAGATGATGAAGACGTTTGGCTAAGAATACGAATAGCTAAATTCTGTAGATTTGGAGCACTTGACCCAAACATTCGCCACCACTCATCTATAATTTAAGCAATTAACATTAACATTTAAATTTAGATAAAACTTTAAAATATAAAATAAATTTAAAAAAACATATTTGGCTGCATTTTCTTGGCTAATGATAGTGCTATTGACTTACCAAAACTCTTTAAATTATTACGATATAATCTTACTTCATTCATTGCATCCTTCAGCTTGCTACATATATGCTTATTTCTGATTAATTCTACTATGTCTTGCATGACTTCAGGTTTGTTGCAATAATTATCATGATCATACTGAAACTGAGGGTTTAGATAATATGAAGCAGAATGAATTCCTTGGCAAAGTTGCCCATCTCATCTCCACTTGATGATATCAGTATATGGCTTATAGAGCCTCTTATTATTTCTAAACATTTTTTAATTGTCATTTTTGCTCTATACACGCCCTCATAAATGTAGCCCATATATGGTTTCTCATCAGCATCAATAATTCATATTAATCTAAAAAGAGGCCCACATATTTGCAATATAATAAAACAATCACTCCAAAACCTTTTATCTAAAATAATAGAAGATGCTTCTTTTCATTTAAGAATTTTTGCAAGCTTTGAATCTAGTGTTAAATCAGATGCATCGATAAATTTCAAAAATGATAAGCAACGTGGAGAATATACAAGAAAATTGATCAATTTGTGTTTCTATTATCTGTCCACCCATTTGCCATTAATGTACAACCTGTTGAGGCACTGAGTCTTGAGTCTCATAATTTTTGTTTTTGGTTTTAGTTTTGCTATTTTCTTATACTTTTAATTTTACTTTTGTAAGAATATTTAAGAAATTTCATTTGTCAATTGATGTAGAAAAATTATTAGATTATGGAAGCATCTGGATCTCATAGCATGTCAAGCAGTATGCATAATGTGTATGAGAAAATAGATCGTGCATAAAATTATTTTATTAAGATAAAAGACAATGATGGAAAGAGACAATACAAATGCTTATATTGTTGTATTATTTGCAAGGGTGGTGGTATAAATAAAATGAAATAACATTTGACAGGTATTAAAGGTAATATTAGTTATTGTAAAAAGGTTTCGCATGATATTTGTTTTTAAATGGAGGAAAATTAAAAAGAAATTTTGTATAAGAAGCAACAAGCGCGTGAATCAATGGAAGTTGCTTGTACATACTCTGAAGCTTATAATGTTGAGGAAATAGGATCAACATTATCAAAATCTAATCATTCACAACCTTCAGTAGATAAAAGTAAGAGGAAACTTGAAGATGTTGATAGATTTTATGTCACAAGAATAATAAAAGGTGCACAACCTTCTATTAAGAGTATGATGGCTTCCAAAAAAGTTGTGCGCATATATGTCTATTGCAAGGTAGTTTTTTGGTTGTGGCATACCACATAATATTTTAAATTCACCTTATGCACAACAAGCTATTGATGTCATAGCAGCCATAGGGCCTGGGTATGAGCTTCCTTCGTATTATAGAATGACGGTAAATTTATTAGGAGATTGCAAGGAGAACTGAACATTACTAGTTGAATCTTTTAAATGTTATTGAAAGGAAATAGGTTGTACATTAATGGAAGATGGGTGGCCATATAATAGAAACAGAACATTGATCAATTTTCTTGTATATTGTCCACGTGGCTTATCGTTTTTGAAATTTGTCGATTCATCTGTTGTAACAAAATATGCGAATACATCATGTGATTTGTTTTATGAAATTGTTAAATGGATTGGGCCAGAAAATATTGTTCAATTAACAACTAATAATGCAGCCAACTATAATAAAGTGGGTGAACTTCTTCAAAAAATATATGGTAATATATATTGGTCATCATGTGCTGCACATTGTTTGAATATAATTCTTAGAGATATAACTTCTATGGGACATGTCGATGAGCTAGCCAAGAAGGCTTCAAATATTACTTTGTTTGTTTATAATCATACATTTGTATTAGCCTGGCTACGAAAATGGCCTATGTAGCGGGAAATTGTCTATCTCGGGGCTACTCGTTTTGCAACAACTTTTATTACATTACATAGTGTTCATGCTCATAAGCATGATTTACAAGCTTTTGTTACGGGTAAGGGGTACATAGCTTCAAGTCTTGCCAAAACTCTTAAATGAAAATATATTTTAGATAAAAGATTTTGGAGTGATTGTTTTATTATGTCGCAAATATGTGGGCCTCTTATTAGATTACAATGAATTGTTGATGCTAATGAGAAACCATCTATAGGAGCAAAAATGATAATTAAAAAAATGTTTAAAAATAATAAGAGGCTCTATAAGCTGTATACTGATATCATCAAGAGGAGATGGGATGGGCAAATTAGCCAAGGAATTCATTATGCTTCATATAATCTAAATCCTCAGTTTTAGTATGATCATGATTATTATTGCAACAAACTAGAAGTCATGCAAGGCATAGTAGAGTTGATCAGAAATAAACATATATGTAGCAAGCCGAAGGATGCAATGAATGAATTAAGATTATATCGTGATAATTTAGAGAGTTTTGGTAAGTCAATAGCACTATTATTAGCCAAGGAAATGCAGCCAAGTATGTTCTTTTAAATTTATTTTACATTTTAAAGTTTCATCTAAATTTAAATATTAATGTTAATAGTTTAAATTATAAATGAGTTGTAGCAAATGTTTGAGTCAAGTGCTCCAAATTTATGGAATTTAACTATTCGTATTCTTAGCCAAATGTCTTCATCGTCTGAATGTGAAAGAAATTGGAGTGTTTTTAAACAAATTCATACAAAGCGAATGAATCATTTGGAGCATCAAAGATTAAATGATCTTGTTTATGTTCGGTACAATATGAATTTAAGAAATATGTACAATTTGTACAAAATATCATCCTTCTTTATATTATGTTTTAAATATTTTATAAAACATTTGTAGGTTATATTCCAAAAAATGGAGTTATGATTCTTTAGATTACACATGTATTGATTCCTTCGATTTGAGTTGTGGATGAAGAACCGAACACAGAACTTAATTTGGGAGAGTTGGAAAAAGAAATTTACAAAGATGATGTTATCCCTATTATTTATACTCAAAATATGCAAACTTATGAAACACATATTAGTAAGTGTTTATAAATTTATGTTTTATTTTTTAATTGCATTATATTTACAAAAGCTTAGCAAAATATTAAATTTTTAGCTGATGATGCCCTCGAAAGGACCAAATTGTAGAGGAAGATGATGTTGTGGCATTTGGATCGATTAATTTTGCTAGTTATAATTTGAATTTTGAAGCAAACATTGATGATCTATTCTAATAATGTATCAAAATTTCGAACATCATGCATCTCTTACTGCTATTTTTTTCAGCTATAAAGGTCCATTGGTGGTTTACAATCATGTTCACTATATGAGAGTATCTTAAGCAAAATAATAATTTTCAGAATTATCATTTGATTTTCAAAATACATCTCAAATGTCATTATTTTTAATTTTAAATGTCAATTAGTAGCTTACCATCATGTTCACTAGATGAGAGTATGATAAGCATAACAGCAGTTTTCAGAATTATTATTTAATTTTTAGAATGCATCTCTTACTACCTAAATAAAATAACAGCTTTCAAAATTCTTATTTAATTTTTAAAATCCATCTCTTACTACCATTTTTTTCATCTATAAAGGTCCATTGATAGTTTATAATCATATTCACTAGATGAGAGTATGATAAGCAAAATAATAATTTTTAAAATTATTATTTGATTTTCAGAATGCATCTTCAAATGTCATTAGTTTTAACTCTAGATGTCAATTGTTAGATTATCATCATGTTCACTAGATGAAAGTATGATAAGCATAACAGTAGTTTTTAAAATTATTATTTAATTTTTAGGATATATCTCTTACTGCCTAAATAGAATATTAACTTTTAAAATTATTATTTAATTTTTAGAATACATCTCTTAGTACCATTTTTTTCATCTATAAATATCTATTGGTAGTTTACAATCATGTTCACTAGATGAGAGTATGATAAGCAAAACAATAATTTTCAGAATTATTATTTGATTTTCAAATGCATCTCTTACTGCCATTGTTTTCATCTCTGAAGGTCAATTTGTATTTTACCATCATGTTCACTATATGATAGCGCGATAAGCAAAACAGCAGTTTTAAGAATTATTATTTGCTTTTCAGAATGTGTCGCTTATTGCCTAAACAAAATAACAGCTTTCAAAATAATTATTTGATTTTCAGAATGCATCTTTTATTGCCATTGTTTTCATCTCTAAATGACAATTGATATTTTACCATTATATTCACTAGATAAGAATATGATAAGCAAAACAACAATTTTTAGAATTATTATTTATTTTTCAGAATGTATTTATAAATGCTATTATTTTCATTTCTAAAGATCAATTGATAGTTTACCATTATGTTCACCAGATGAGAGTATGATAAGTAAAACAATAATTTTCAGAATTCCTCTCTTACTACCATTGATTTTATCTCTGAAGGTCAATTGATATTTTACCATCATGTTCACTATATGATAGTGTGATAAGTAAAACAGCAGCCTTCAAAATTATTATTTATTTTTTAAAATACGTCTCTTACTGTCATTGATCTATTATTTTCAGCTCTAAAGATCAATTGATATTTTGCCATCATGTTCATTAGATAAGAGTATGACAAGCAAAATAACAATTTTCAGAATTATTATTTGATTTTCATAATATATTTCTAAATACCAATGCTTTCATCTCTATAATTTTCTCCTTTTTTCTTATATATTATGCATAATCAAATGCTATTTAAATAGCTCATTTTTTAATATTACTATTTATTATTTAATTAAAATATTACTTATTACGTCATCACGGTTCGACCCCGGTTCGACCATCAAACCTTGAACCGCTCGCCTTAGCGGTTCGACGTCCGATTCGGTTCTTAATTCCTTGCTTACAAGTCTATATCACATTATTTATTATGCAACATATATTTATCGAGCGAAATTCTAAACTCTAAATCTTAAAATATACTTATAATTACACAAATATAATATTATGATTATAAAAATAAAATACTTTCTTAAATTAAAAAATATTATGATACCCAAAATTTCATAAACTTGTTAAAAAAATTTGTGTATTCCAAGAAAGATAGAGAAATATGAAGCCCAAGCATAACTACTAAACACATCTAATTATTAGTTTGACAATGCTTACTCACCCTTATGACTTTTGTGGAGAAATTGTGACTTTATATAAAATTTAGTCTTTTTTTCTCTTAGAGTAAGCCAAAACAAAAATGCTTTACACCAAGACCTATCAAAATGCTTGAATAACAACTCATGTTTGATAGGAAGAGGGGTTCGATGCTTCTCGATCTACAAGGGAAGAACTCAGCGCTAAGCAAACAGAGAGTACTGCCTATCAAATGCATCCCAGGCGCCCAGCAGACAAAGAGCCCAACGCCTAGACGCCAAGCAGATAGAGTTTGGCGCCCAACAGACAGAGAGTCTCGGGTGTGACGTTTCCTAAGCTATTTAGGGCACTTGGAGGGATGGTTTGGGTTCCATATAAATGCGAACATATTGGGTTAGGATTTTGGGTGTGCCATTTTATGTGAGAGGGCTTGTCGAGGTTCGGAGACTTAAAACCTTAGAGTGAGAACAAAGAGAAATTTAGAAGAGGAGAAAAAGAATAAGCTAAACAATGGTGATTCCTTTCATCGTCCAAGCAACTAATAAGTTCTCTGTTTCTCTATAATCATATCTTTTATAGCGGATTTTTATGTGGATGTGTGGTTCCACAATTTTTTTCTATTTTTGAGTTTTCTACATACATCTTTGTATTCATATGCTTGTGTACTTATGAGTGTTTATGCTGTGATTTTTAGTTGTTTGTATTGATGTATTTTTTCGTATTTACTTCGATAACTCTTGGCGATCAAACTAGAATTCTGGAGATTTTGTCTGAGATCTCTCCGTAGGTTTTCCCAACAAAGTCAAACTCTATATATATTAAAGTATATATGATAATAATTTAAGTATAATTACATCAAACACACTTAATCTTTTTTATCGTGAATAAGCTCAAAGATATTAAGCTTGATTATTTGTTCATAAGATGAATCCTGAATTAATTTTAAGAATTTTTTTTTAGATTTTAGTCTTAGATTGTGTTTGCACTAAATATATTTCTAGCTCCATATAATGTGCCTCATTTCTCAAGTCAATGAGGACTCCAGATTAGGGTTTGTCTACTTGTAGTTGGAATTGGGATAATAATATAAAATATTAGATTCATTCATACAAATTTGAAATATAAAACTTCGATAATTTATTAAAATATTCTTGGTACAATATTTTTGCATGAATAAGATATATTTATTTGAGTCCATAAGAAGATAAGCAAGAAAAAAAGTGCAACGATTGTGGTCCTCATCGAAGTCCTAACCTAGTATTTACAACGAAAATGTTCTGATTGAATTCCCGTTAGAAAAAACTCTAAGTATTTTGGATATCATTTATTATATATATATATGGGAAGCATGAAATGGAACTTATAAGATGTCAAGAAATAAATTAATAAGAATTAAAAAGATAAACATTCTTCTCTTGAGGATTTCTATAGCTTCTCTATAAAATAAATATCAAAGAATAAAACTAACATGTCACATAATAAGTTATACTTTATCAAAATTTGAATATTTCTTTCTCAAAAATAAATGATAAAATAATACTAATAATCTTGTTTGAGTGAGAAAATATTAGAACTTTGAGAAATCAAACACGTCATCTTGATTATCATAAGTTTGAGTTCAAATTTTTATCACATATCATCTATGCTAGCCCCCTCATAAGCATAGTCATAATATCCTTATATCTTCAAAAGCAAGATGATAGCAAAGTTGCCCCATTCTAAATATATAATTTCATTATGTACATATTGTAAATAATCTCTTTGAAACCTCATTTTATTCATTCAAGTATGTTATCTATATTAGATAGTATATCAAATGATGACATTATACTTAACTTAATACATTCTTAGATATGAAATATGTAGAGTTCAAAAAAGAGCAAGAAACATGTAGTTAAATTAGCACATATAAATATATTTTATGATATTAGGAGTACTTGTTTTTGTGCTTATATTGATCTTTCACAAATATGTGTGTATAAATTATTATTTTGAAGGTGATAAATTTTGCATTTATTTAACAACAAATTTATTAATATAATTATTTTTCTCTTATCTTCTCTCTCTCCACTATTAGTAAAAATAATAAAAGAATGGATTATTATTATTATTATTATTATTATCTTTAATGATAATAATCAATCCTTAATAAAATGATGGTTTTATTTTTATGATAATTATTAGAAATAATAATAAAGATGATAATAGTGTTATTATTAGAAAAGAAACATTTATCTTTAATAAAGATGATAATAATAATATATTAATAATTTTGGAATGAAAATATTATTATTATTATTACTATTATGAAAATGAGAATAATAGTAATACTAGTAGAAAATATTAATTTCTTATATTGATAAAGATAATAATAATAATAATAATAATAATAATAATATTATTATTATTATTATTATTATTATTATTATTATTATTATTATTATTGTTATTATTATTATTATTATTATTATTATTATTATTACTATGAATAGAAAGAGATTAACATAATAGTAGTAACAATGATACTAATAATGATGTTAACAATGATGTTAATCAGGATGATGATTGGATTATTATCATTATAAGGAGTGGAAAATAATAATGGTGATTAAGATTTATTATTATTATTAATGAGTACAAATTATTATTATTTTTATTATTATTATTAAGTAGAAAGAAAAAATTATAATAATGATATAATGTTATTTATTATGATAACTAAGAAAAAAAGTATTTTTTAATATTGATGGGGAAATATTATAAGTATAATGATGATGATAATAATAATAATAATAATATCAATAACAATAATAATAATAATAATAATAATATTATTATTATTATTATTACTATTATTATAAGATGATAGTATTATTATTAATATTACTAAGTGGAGAAAATATTATTATAAAGTAATTATCAAAGTTATTATTATTATAATAATAATAATAATAATAATTCTTATTATTATTATTATTATTATGAAGATGATAATAGTAATAATAAGGAGATATTATTATGACTATAATTGTTATTGCTATTATTAGTATTATTATTATTATTATTAAGAATATGAATATAGTAATAATAGTAGTGATACTATTATTATTATAAAAGAGAAAATATTATGATAATAATAAGTATGATAATAATAATGGTTTTTTTTATTATCATTATGATATTAACAATAAAATGATAATAACAAATAATTATTATCATTATAAATAATATGATAATAATAAAATGAGAATGATAATATGATAATAATAATAATAATAATAATAATAATACTAAAGCATAATTATTATTATTATTATGATAATAATAAACAATTATGATAATAAAAATAATATTAATAATAATGATAATAAAAATAATAATAATAAAATAATTATGTTATTATTATTATTATTATTTATAATAAAATAAAAATGTAAAGAAAAAAGAAAGAACAAAATAAAAAAAAATTGCTAGTAACAAGAACAAAAAAAATTAGTATCACAAAAAAAATTAGTAGTTAGTGAGATTAGGAGTTAGTAATTAATTATTTTTATTACTATTATATTATTATTATTATTATTATTTACCTTCAAAAAAAAATTCCTTGCATTTATTTTTGTTTTATTATTATTATTATTATTCTTCTTCTTCTTGAAGGAGCTTCATTGACATCAGTTGGCTGGGAAGGGGGAGGGCTGGAGGTTGGCCGGAGGAGTAGGAGGGAGGTGTCAATCAGTCGGAGGAGGAGGAGAAGAGGGGCTTGTGAAAGAAGAGAGGGGGGTAGTGCCCTATTTATATGGAAGGGGAAGAGGGAGGGGAGGGTCGGCAGGGTAGGGCGTGCATCGCCCCACGGAAGGACAAAGAAAGCCTTAATATTTTTTTCTTAAATGAAATTTAAATTAATCACATTTTTGCTGTCTGATTTCCAAATTTGACGAAACTTGATCGATATGTGCGTCTTGATGAGATGAACATTCTCGATAAAATTTTTTTCAATTTGAAGCTATATTTTCTCTAATATTAATTTTGATAGAGAAAACTATAAATATTAATTATGGGCAATCCGACGTTCCAATTTTGAAGAAAATCTTTGTGTAGCATTTTTTAATTATTCAAAATCTAATGATACTAAATTTTTAGATTTAAACTTATATTTTATATTCTTAATTTTTTGTATTTAAAATTTCTTAAAATTAATTTATGAGTATTTGTTGTTCATATTACTCCCAAATCTGAGCATAACGATCACAAAAAGATACTATTTCTAACTATATACTTGGTTCGACCTAATTTTGAACTAGTCCGAGATCCCAATTTTGGTTTAATCGAGCTTGATTTTGGTCATAATTGTCTTAATAGGATTTAGGTTGTTACAGACTCAATCCAATTAAAATCGATATCATCCTTGATATCATAAATACTTTTAGTTTGGTGATTACCTAGTTACTCTTAAGAGGATTGAATATTTTATCTACATATTATCTTCCTTTTCTAATGTGACTTCATATAAATTTTGATCACTCTATTATATCTTTTTCATAGGGATTGATTTGTTGTAATTTAAATTAATTGTATTTTTGCTTTCTAATTTCCAAATTTGATGAAACTTGATCCGAAGGTGCGTTTTGATGAGATGAACATTATTGATAATTTTTTCTTTTCAATTTGGAGCTATATTCTATTTTATATTAATTTTGATAGAGAAAATTCCAAAAATTAATTACGGACAATATGACATTCCAATTTTGAAGAAAATTTTTGTGTAACATTTTTTACTTATTTAAAACCCAACAACAATAAATTTTTGGATTTAGGCTTACATTTTACATTTCTAATTTTTTGGATTCAAAATTTTAAAAATTAATTTAAGAGTATTTGTTATCAGATTACTCCTAAACTTGAGCATTACGATCCCAAGAAAATATTATTTCTAACAATATACTTAGTTTAGCCTAATTTTGAACTAGCCCAAAATCTTGATTTTAGCTTAATCGAGCTAGATTTTGGTTATAATTGTTTTAATAGGATTTAGGTTGTCACGAATCCCCCACTTAAAGTTGATATCATCCTCAATATCATAAATACTATATATATATATATATATATATATATATATACATAATATTTTGTTTCCATAAAAATGATCATGTGCACTAACTACATTATTACCCCAACCTTGCTTGGTGGCAAGAGTGGCACCATCACCTTCCCATTTCATTCTCCTCCACCCTCTCTATACAGCACCTACATCCCATAGCTCCACCATTCAATCTCCATCCAAGAACAAGCACCCCTCTACAATCTGACATGTGTGCATCTCATTCTTAAAAAATTTTCTATATTCAACAACTATCCAGCCCTTCTACATTCCTCCAATAGGTTTGCCATCAAATTTTGTTGAAAACCAATGCACAAATGACTTGTGCCATCCCCAAAAAGTCCACAAAGATATGATAAGCTCTATCGAGTCTACTTGTCATGCAGGCAATCCATTGGCGCTATCCCTCCCCCAACAGACTAACACCTCCAGCTCATTAGTTGTCAACCCGCAGTCTCAACCAAGCCCGACCGACACACTATTTGGCCCATCAACAAGAAACTATAACCAATCTAGTCAGTTACAAAACTTGCTACTGTTAGTTTTTACATTAAACTATAACCAATCCAGTGCTTGTATATGTATAGATTAAAACATTTGGGAAAGAGACAAATGTATTTGCTTGTGCTTGTGCAAATATATATTTAAAACTACACCTTAGGAATGCTTGTATATGTATAGGTTAAAACATTTGGGAAAAAGAAACGTATTTGTTTGTGCTTGTACATATATATATATATATATATATATATATATATATATATATATGCCGTAGAAATAAAATCAACAATATAAGATAATAAATCATGAGCCTCAATCAATCAATAGGTTGTAACATTCAATAATGCACTTTTCTTTTTATGTATAGATTAAACTGAATGATGCAATATAAAATACGCAACAAAACAAAATAAAAAGCACCATTGTGTTAATTGATGGGCAATGCAGAATAAAAAATAAAGCAAACTTGCTCAATAAAACCACCACCAATGATAGTTATTTTTGACTGGTGATTAAGATTTTGAATTTATTATTTCATACCATAAGTTTAAGCTCCACGAATCAGAATAAAATGATAGGCGCACACTTGCAATAAAGCCACCACCAAATTAGCACAAAAAAATAGCCAATTATTGAACCAAAAGCATAAAAGCAAAAACACTAGGTCCAGTACAGTAACAAGGATGAGCCTTGCTTGCTCTGCCATGTGTCATAAAAAGTAAAACATCTTCAATAAATGAGTGAATCTAATCACAAATTAACATGACCTAAAAACCTGATGTTCCCAGAACGGAGAAGTATCTGAGCCTTCAGCCACAGACCTACTACGACAGATATAAGAAATATAAGACTCCGAACACAAAAGCAGGCCATCATTCATTCAATTTGCTCCTTTTGCTTGCAAGGTGATGCCGAAACCTCTGCACTGCACACTGGGCAAACCTGCATGATTCAAGGATCGGTATTTGATTTGAAGGAATATATACAATAATTTCTAGCTAGCTAAATATGATAGAGAATAATACAAGAATTCCTCTAATGCAGCTAACGCAAAAAATATAGAAAGTAGCTATAATTATGCAGAATATGCAGGCGTTAATGTTGAGTATCTTCAATAATATTTAATCTGGTTCATTAATTTGCGGAAGAAAAAAGAACTTGGAATATTAAAAATGTGTGTGAACTAAACGACAAATCATATAATTTTCATATAAAAGCAATAAGAACAGCCGGTTGCATAAGAAGCTACTTTAAGTTATTGAAGTACGAGCGCTTTCAATGAAGATACAGACTAGTTGGAGTGAATAAACCATAACATGTAAAAATTCAAAAGTCATAAAAAACAATGAGATGAATTGAACGATAAGTCGAGAATGTGTACTCATCATCTTGTAGATTAAATCTCTGTTTTAAAATGATTGTTCTCATATAATTTAAACTAAACTGACTCAATCGGCTGGACATATAATCTTAAGCATACCTTTTTATCTTAATAATAGATAAGTTTATAAATGTATACAAATAATTAAAAATAAAACTAATCGATCTTGAGTTATAAGAAATCATGCCTACTCAAAATCAAATCAAAGATGCTCGAAATCATAAAGGTTTTTATGGGTTCAAGCAGATTTCAAGCAGGTTTATATATATATTTGATCCAAGTTTGAGCTTAACCAAGATTGCCTCAAAACCAAATTATTATCGCATCTGATGCTAGTTTACACAATGACCAAAAAACACCCAAAAGTTTACATAATAACAAGAACAACAACAAATCAAACTTTAATCACATTAAGTGGAGTCAAAAAACTCCCTAAGCATAAATAATAGGGTTCAATCATATTTCTTGCGAAATTTTATGGTCATCTTCTTCAAACATAGGCAAAATTTATTAATTGAACTTTTCTCAGAGGGACATCTAATAGGTTACACCTAATGCACCCAAACCATCTAAGATGACTCTCTATGGGATTCTCCACAACCTAGCTACCCAAACTCTATGAATGCCTCATTTCTCAATATATACTCTTCATGTATAAGCCACTCACCTGCCTAAGCAGCCTGTCTCTACAGCGCGTGTATTATCAAAATGTTGCATAACATGACAACATTATGCTTGATACAATATTGTCGGTTTTCTAGAAGTTCTATAATTTATCAGAGTTTCCTCCTTTAATTTGAGTGAAACTTTAAGACGCATAACACCCCAAAAATGATCCTCCATTTCATCAGCCTGAAATTGCCATTTTAGTATGATTGTATCAACATATTTGCAATCCTCTCTTATTGATAGTGTGATCTTCATGTGTAATATTCGTGATATTAGAACTTTGATATCTATATTTAAAATCCACAAATTAAAATTGGATATACTAAAATGAAACTTTTTAAACAAGACTAGTTCTTCAAAACTTTAGCTTTAGCTCCTAATCAATAAGAAGAATATCAGCTAGAAATAGTATGCACCAAGGCACCTCAAAAAGGTATTCAATAAAAATTTTCATAATTCATGCAAGGAAATCTGAAGTTAGAATTGATTCTTAATACACTTTGATTGCAACAAGAATATCATTTGACAAGCCACCTAGCATTTAAGCACATTAAATTGTTCCAATACACATACTTTTAACAACATCAAACTTAAATTACACATCTTTCTTATCAAAATTCTCTGAGAAATTTCTTTAGGTATTTTATCATATGTATTTTTCCAAATCAATAATTATTAAAAATCAACTGTAACTAAAGTTCTCGTCTTAGTAGATATAAAATTATGTGAAGTGTAGGTTCAATTGTATCTAAACCTTAATCTTGAGGACTTAACCACTGAGGACCACGTGATCAAGAAAAGTGAGAGGTTTCAAGTACTTGGTTCAATTATTCAAAATAATCTCGAAATAGAGAGCGGGATCCAAGCTGGTTGGATGAAATGGATGAGCACTTATGGAGTGTTGTGCGAACAAAAAATTTCAAAAATTAAAAAATATATAACTATATGACCAACTATGTTATATGAGGCTAAAATATTTAGATGATCTGTATATAAAGTGAAAATATGAAATTTTTTGTGTTTACTAAATATTTTTTACGATAAATAAAATATATGTAACTATATTTTCATTTATTTTTATTCATTTAAATTCTTTATAATTTTGTTAACCGTATATTTGTAATTATTTGAAATTAAACAAATTTAAATATTTTTATGTTATTAAAGTTTAATCGAATGAACTAGAAAAGTAGTTACTTTATAAATAAAATGAATACAAACTTCCATATCGATGCACCATACCAATACTAGTGCACCGGATCCCATCATAACTCCGTAGTTAAGTATTCTTGGGCGAGAGTGAATGGTGTTGTAGCCCAGTAGTTGAGGTTAAGAATTAATTATCCTAGATTATAGGTTCAAACCCCACCGACCACATAAAAAAATAATATATTCTTGGGCGAGAGCAGTGCTATGATGAGTGATCTCCTTATTGGCCAACAAAGAAGAAACTTACCAATAAAATATGTATTACATATATGAGGATGCTTAATTAAATAAGTGGGGTATATTCAAAATGAGAATGCAAGGTTGGAGTTCAATAGTGGATAAGATTAGAAAATATCGTCTTAGATGGTTTAAGCATATTAAGCATAAATCGTGCAACACCCCTATTATAAAATTGAGTTTATAAATTTTGTCCATATTAAAAGAGGAAGACCAAAAAAGGCATGGGAAAAAACTACTATGAAGGATCTTCTCTATTTGGACTTAGGAAGGGGCTATATTTGATAATGCACAATGGGAGCAAAATATTCATGTAGCTGACCCCACCTAGTGCGATTAAGGCAAGGTGTTGATGTTGTTATAATAAATAAAAAAATCAAGATATTCATTTCTCTCTACAATTATCCATCAAACTTCTTAGCAATAAATTAACCTCTACAGTTGATCAGCATAGCATAAAATCAAATTGAAATCATAAAATACAAAAGTCTTGTCAAAATCAATGTTTATCAATTTCATCTAAGGTTCCAAAGTTGGCTCAATAACTAATTCCTTTGTAATGTGTACAATCGTGCACATTGCCCTTGTTTCTTTTAAGCATTCCAAATCTCACTTTCACTCATCTAAAGAACGAATAAGCAATTAGTATATATCATTAGTCACTAAACTCAAGATAATCATATAATTACAATTTTCAATATAAAACATATGAAAAAAATAGATTTATCTATATTGAATGTCAGTATCACAAAAAGTAATTTCTAACAATTATCCTTACTACACTTGGGTTAAATATTAAATTTTCTTATCTATTAGTTTATTTAGCACATATATATACATATATATATACATATATTCCTCATCATTATCAAATTACCTATAAACTCTCAATAGTCTATTTTAACATAACTAATAACTTTATTGGACTAATACCATCTTATTTTTATCTTTTATTGAACAAACACAAGGATACAAAGATTATTCTTTTATATAAGTGTTAATCATAAAACTAATAACTAATGATGACTGTCACATTTCTTAGTAATAACTTGAAAATCTTACAATATAATTTTTCTATTTTGTTATAAAATTAATCAATCTAGATTCTAGAAAGTTCAAGTGATGGCATATTCTTTTTTTGAATAATATATTGCAATTATAAAATCATAAGAAATGCAAACCTCCAAAATCATTTTCCTTTTCATTAATCTTGCAAAAATCAAAGCATTGCAAATATAATTAATTTCTTCTATTACTCGCCCAACATACCATTTAGATCTCCTTCGAAAAGAGGCATTCCCTCTTAGTGAAAAAACATATACAATATATTTAGTCATATCATTAAGTTCACAATATTTAAAGAATAATTCCTACATTTTCTTAACTTTGATTACTTCATCCTTTATATTTTTATCAAAAACGATATCCACATCATTACTTAATCAAACATTTCTTGAATAAAAAAGTATTAATCCTAAATTATTAATTCTTTTGTTTTCTAGCCAACTCATTTAATTTTCCAAAGACAGACCATATATCTACACATTAATTATAATATCATTAATTTCATAAGCCTAATAGTCAGGGCACAAATATTTCAAGATCATATTCTCAACAGTATATTGACTAGCTTCTTTACAGACAATCATCTTCAAAATATGAGAAACATCAATCAAAACACTACACCCCAAACATCGATATAGCATTGTTTGTGGTGCTAGGAGAAAAAGTTGCTTGGTGTGGGGATGAAGAAATAAAAGTGCTGCAAGGCATCATGTTTAGAAAACTGCATAGAGTGACAATATGAGGCTTGGGAAATGCATTGTAGCCAAGCCTCCATTAATATAAAACTCTGAATATAGCATTACCAGGATACAATACAATTAGAACAAATCATGTTGCTATAGAAATCGAATTTGGTCATAAAGATAGAATATTGTCAAATTAACTAATCAATCAATCGTCACCTTTGGAAAAGGCTGAGAAAGTTGTCCCCACTTAAGAAAAAAAACCTTCATGTCGTTACATGAGAGAAAATTGTAGCAATACAAAATATTTGACCAAGGAAATAAGCATGTAACGCTTTGTCAACAGCTGAATTTCCAGTAAAACCCATATTGGTTGTATAATTGCTGCCTTCCCCTAAATAGGGGGGTGACAACAATTCAGCTGCATACATGAGCATATCAACATTTCAAACTAAACAAACATGTTCCAAATGCACTTTTTTTTAAATTCGAATTTCTAATTAGTACTAAGCTGTGTTCAAATTCAGCTTTACTCGTAATCAATGGGAATGCAAAACTCCAAAACACCTAATTTTAAGATTTATCAGCCGTTGCAAGATTTTAAAAGAAAAGCATTAAATTTGCAATTACTTTGAGGCATTTGGTACAAGATGTTAATGGAGAGTAGGTTGCAAAAACGAAGTTGTGCAAGGGTATTGAGCAAAATGAGGGATTCTCGGTTCACTTGAGAGTGGAGAGATCTAGCGGTATTTCCTAATTAAGTGTAGGAGCCATAAAAGAGGGACATTTAGAGACTGATGAAGGCTTTGACCACATTTAATATCTATATCTCTCTTGCTCTTTTACCAGCTTTTAATTCTTTCATCATTATTTATACTGACCCTGAATATATCACGGGACGAATTATCTCAACACATGCTACAGTAAAATAAATTTATCAACTACGCATTATTTTTTTTCACAAAGCATTGAATAACTTTATATCCACTATTATAACATTTTTCTCTAAGCTTTTATAAAGATTGATAGAATCATTAACTCTTATTCATGGAGTGATTTGTACTGTAACTTCCATGCACTTGTATAGGGATAATCACATTCATTCAATAAAGTAAATTATCTTTAATAGCATAACGACATTTTTATCACCTGCATATAAAACAAGTATCAAGTAATCACGCAAAGTAAAAATTTTAAAATTAGGGTTCTATTGGGTAAAATTGATTTGTTGCCAAAAGCTTCTGTATCTTTAATCTAAGAATTTTGCTAGTTTATAAATACAACCCGTTGGTGTAAAAAGCTGCCATAATTCCATCCTTTCGATGATCTGCTGATTGATATTAATATGAAGTCCTATTTTGATATTTCTAGTCAATCTTAATTTTTTATGCCAAATCTTACATGAGATTTCTTATAGAAAAAGTTTACAAATGCTAGTTAAACAAAAAATATATTTTTATTGAAATTTGAAATACAAACAAAAGTCATACAACAGCAATAACCTGTTACAGGTTTCAAGTTCAAGATGGTAAAGGTGAAAGATTGTAATAAGCAGCCGATGGCCACATATAATTTTATCAAGTCGGAGGTAATGATCAATCGGCTTAAATTGCATAAGAAAATTGTGACCAATAGAATCAACTTCTGGCATATTTTACCAAATCCTAAACACAGGTGCAAATCAACTACAATTTATGTTAATGAAAAGATATTATGTTGATAAAAAAATAGAATGATGGAAGTTCCAGAACACAAGATTTAAGTCTCATGTAAACACAAGAAAAAACTTTCTCAGAGGTTAATATCTACACATGAGAAACTTGTATCCAACAAAACACAAATTTGAAAGAAAATATAAAATTCTGTAAAACAGAAACTAAAATTTACATGCCTCAAAAGCTTTAATAATAATCACTAAAGCATCCATATCAACATCAGAATATTCAATATTTTGGTCAAAACTGCAAGCTCCGTATCACTAAATCTTGAATTTTCAATAATGAAATCAGTAACAGCACAATAAACTAGAAGTTCTGGTTTCTAGCTATAAATATAATTGAGAAGCAGCCAGTAATGATGTCAAATCCACTTAGCATGTAGGGTATTATTATACAGGTTGATTTACGTTATTCAAACCTGGTTCATAAGCATACACTACCCAAAACCCAACCTGTGTAAGCATATAGCAAGTATATTATTCACAGATCATACAAAAGAGAAGTTTTGAGGACCGATACATGACTCAAAAAAGAATAGTTTGAAATTCTAACTCAAAGCAGACCCATTTAATATAATATTTAAGTTCTAAACACAAACTTTTTTGGGAGTCAGATTATCAAGCTGTTTCTTACATCAGCTCCCTTACTGGTAGAATAAAAGTACTTTTTTTGCCATAATGCAAGAATCACAAAATCTCGAGAAACTGCATATAAAAGGTAATTAAACATCCTGCTTCGGCGAAAAAAGAAACAATACATCAACCAAAATTCACACCCTCAAGAAAATTAAACCAACACCTGAAAAAGGGAAACAACGTACACCTAGCATGCAGAAATATCTAAAGTAGACGACAACATTCCAGTTAAACACAACTTTCTATGCAAGAATCATAATTATAGGCAAATTTCTAGAAATATGAGGATATGTAAAACCAGAAGTATGACAGAGAACTATGCCTCAAAATTTTAAATGGTGTTCCAACACTTGCAGCATGTGCACTAAATAAGTGCAAGCATTTATATTTTCATCACTAACACGAGTAGAATACATATAGAAGAATAAAACAACAAAGATACAAAAAAATCATCAGCTTGTATACAAACAATTATGTCAATATTAATAAATCAGATACAATGTGTTTCAGTACACCACCATGAAGCAAAAACGCAGAGTATAATGTCAAAGTTTCAATATAACAGCATATATGGTAACAAGCATCAAATGCGTATAAAATCAAGAAGAGTAAAATTCACTCAAACATCAGAAGAACAAGTGAAGAATGTTTGGCAATCTAGATACCATATTGGGTTAGAACTATGAATCTCTGCAGGTTATTCATACTAAGCAGAAATTTACATTCACAATTGAAATAAGTTTGAACATAAAGATATCAAATTCAGATTTTAGCAAGTAGTCAAGCCTTATAGCTTTATGGCATACAATGAAATTGCAAACATAGATGAATAAAAAAATTTGACATTTGGAACACAACTTGAAAGCTAACAGTTAAATTTTCAAAACATACAAACTAGATTAATGTAAAAAATGTCGAAGGGCCCTGTTAAATAAAACAGAAAATGTTAAAAAATTATGAAAACAAAATAAGCATTCATGCACAAATCCACAGGCACACCTACATGTGACCAAACAAGTATGCTAATACCTTATTTATTTGAAGCCATTTATTTATGCACTCTGTGTGGTATGTATGCTTGCATGAAAGCACAATTAACGAATCTCCATCTTCAAACTCCAACCGACAAATGATGCATCTGGGCATATTAACAGATAAGAATAGACAACTAATGAGAATCTGAATAATTTAAGAAAATAAGAACTTGCTTCAAGCACGCATTCAAAGCAATTTTAGTTCCTTTGATTTGTCAAAATGGTCCTTCACAACTTATTTGAAGTTAAACTGATCGTACATCTCAACTATCAAAATTCATGCTATTTTAGTACTCCCACTGACTGAATAAAAATGAAATGAAAGTAATAATTCTTGATTTTAAAATTTTAAATACATATATGCATATACATTTGCATGTGTTAATGCATGCACATGCACATCATCAACTACTTCCAAAAAAAAGGCTTGAAAAGAAAAAGAAATTCAATTTTAATTTTAAAATAAAATTTATAATCCATCATATTAAATTAATGCTTGGCGTTGCTGTTGTTGTTATATTAGATTTAATAAAGACATAATAATAATTTAATAACACAGAGAAATCAAATTATTAAATATGTAAACCTTCATATTTTAACACCATAATTTCCATCCTTATCTAACGTACATGAATCATTTAATTAGGAGGCTATAAGCTCATAAATAACAAAAAGCTGCTAAATTACTTTGTATCATGTCCTTCTCATATCAGAAATATTTAAATAATCTCAGATCTTTTTGACAATTTTTTCAAACCAAGATTAATATTGCATATCATTCATACATATAATAAGCGTTTATCTATGTAAATTAGTTCTGTAATACTTTCCAGTATCACAAGACAGAACTATTATTAAGAAAATAAAGAATCTCAGCTTGCCTTTTCATTCTATTTAGTCTTGAGACATAACATTATTTATTCTATTTAATTAAAAGGACAACTACTGAGGAAAATGTGGTCAAAAAAAGTAAGAGATTCATAAACATAGATTTAATTATTCAAAATAGTGTTGAAATAGAATGTTGTGTAATTAAAAGTATCTAAAATTATGGGATGAAATAATGGAAAGCTTCAGTTGTGTGTGACCACTCAAAATTAAAGAAAATTTTTAAAAAGCAGTTATGCAAACAGCCATATTATATGAGGTTGAATGTTGGACAACAAAGAAGAAACTGATTGATAAAATAAGTGATATTGAAATGATAGAATCTCCCATAGAGGATTAGAAATTGTTGTTTTAGATGGTTCAATGCTCTTGTTAAAAAGTGAAGTATATGAATTTTGCTAATGTGAAATGTGGAAGAGGATGACCAAATAAGACTTGGGAAGAATCCATTAGAAAGGATCTTTGGAACTGAGGGGTTACTATTTGATCGTTCACAATGGAAACAAAGGATTAATTAACTGAGGTTGGTGGTGTTTTGTTGTTGTAACTTGCCTTTTTAAATGAGGATTGCATCACACATATTAAACTACAATTTAACTTGAATATATTTGTATTTAATAATAAAAATAATTTTTATTCATTAACTAAGTTTCTAATTTAGCTATTTTGGCAATTTTATACTAACTTATAATGCTTCGATATATTGATAATTCATACACACTAGTTATATTAAATGTATTATACAATTCCTAAAAATGACAAAATTAATTGAATTGAGAGAAAATACAAATCCCTTGAATGAACTAAATGGGGATTTCAACTACCCCAAAACTTTACCTGAAATTCAAAATCATCATAAAAACCTCAATCCAAACAACCACATTTTTCAAATTTATAAAATCACAAAATTTTGATCTAGATATCATAAATCCTCTTTAAATGAAAGAAAACTTATCAGGGTTAAATTCCAAGCAACTTCTTAATATTTTAGTATAAACAAAACATAGATGCGATACTGCTCATGTTATTAAAATTTTTATGTTATGTGCTTCTGAAATTTATTTGGAAAAAAATAAAAAACTATGAAAAATATAAATAATTTAATTACTTGACAATCATATGAAGTAACAAGTCTATTTTGATGAACGTCTACCACATGATGAAAACATTATTAAGATAGGTCAGTGAAAATGCGACATAGATGTTTTGCTTCTATAGTGGACATGTGGCATGGCCTCCTTGTTTCGATAGTGGGCATGCCGTCATATAGGATGGGCTCAAATGTATTAAAAAAAAAAACTTAAGAGGATAATTACGTAGCAAGCACCCAAATTAATCGTACTTTTAAACAAGCACTCACTTAAAAAACTAGGGACGGACTTTTAGCATATTTATGCATTCCACGTTAAAACTGTTGCATATTTTACAAAACTGAAAGGTAGGTTAGGGTTTATTTCATGGTTTTTGATGTGAAAGAAAATATTATTTAAAATGGTGTAATGATAAGGTGATTATTTTGTAAATACCTTAAATAAGGGTGATTTCTATGAAATTATCCCAAAAATTAATTGTAAGAAAAGTTAGGTCTAATACCACATTACTTGCCTATGAACCTCACCTATTCAAAAAAAAAAAATCAACTAATATAAGACAAATATACATAATCTAAAATAATTAAAAGGTAGGAACAACATTTAATTTATAATTTGAAATAAAGGGTAATAAAATATAAAAAATAACAATTTAGAATGAATGGTCGCTATTCACTTGAATGAAATTTAATAAAAGTGCAATCTAATAGTAGCATAAATGTAAATTACTATCCTAATTATTTTCTTATATAAAATCATTATGAAATTCATTTGTTCAAAGCTCTCCTTTTACAGGTCATCGAACTACAAAAGCTAGGGACCTTTCAAATTTCATACATGATTAATATTAATAATTTTTCATGCAGCATATAGAAATATACTTTCATCTACATGAATCATTTTCAATATATTCCTTTGATTACAGAAAGTGTAAATAGAGAATGACTGCAAGAGAAACTTTTATTTTGAGCATACTATTATTTACTAATTTCAAGAAAAAAAGCAGGGAATGTGTCCAGTTGATCTACTCAACAAAATCCCAATGTAATGACCAAATATCATTATTTTGCAAATTAGGTCAAAATACTGACTCTAACATCAGGACCCCGGAGAATTTCAAATTAGGGCAAACAAGAATACCGTTAAGATGAGAATGAATTTTAGATCAAAGTGTCCTAGTTTGGGAGAAATCCAGATAACGGAAACTCCCGCCTTATTTTTCTAAACTTTTTAAAATTCAATAAATCAAGAATATTGAAATATGTTTCGAATTCATCAATTTTCGTGTCATTATGTTGAGTACATTATTTAAAGGCTGCTCGAGAAGTTTCATCAATTTCAGAAGCGCCGGTTCGATCTTAATTAATTTTCGAAGTTTAGAACTTAGAAATTAATTTAAAATAAAATATTACTTCGAATCGAAATGTCATAACACACTTCGGTGTCAAGTTTCGTTATTTTTGAACCCCAAACGGTAAAAAAATGTGAAATTGATTTAAAGAATACACCAAGAGATGTTATTCATAGGATTAAACTTAAATAATTATATTGGAAGGGCGACTAAATAATTTTATAATATTCCTAACAATTTGATTATGAAAAGATTAATAAAGAAGAAAAATGATTTTGAACTTTACTTTAGCTTATAATCTTATGATTGCTAATACTTATTTAAAAAAATGAGCATCTATCATTCATAAAACGAGTCTTTAACTAGGTTATATTAAAAGGATAGTAATTTATTCTAGATAATTAATTGATGACCAAACATTGATCATGTATTTTATATTTGAAAATGACAAATATGAAAAATATAATTAAATCTAAAATATGTCCTAAATAATATAATTGATTCTTAAGAAAGATAATATTAATATTTCTAAATGTAAAACTTTAAAAATTGAATGATGGAATTTTTAGATTGAAGCTAATTTTATGTGAATTTTGTTGCTAGTTAAATTAACAAGATAGCTAAAAGTATGCTTAATGATTAAAATAAAAAAGCATGTAATAGTAAACACGATTGGTAATGAAAACAAGGATTAAGGAAAAAGATAAGTAATAAAGAATATTTCAAATATCAGAATAATGAAAATTTAGAGAATATAAACTAGTTTATCATGAATCTATCATAGCGATTCCTAATGCTGAATTGCAGCAATTGACCAATTATATGAAAGATTGAAAACTATTGTAAATGAGACATATAAGCTAGCTAAATTAATAAACAAAATAACCAAAAAACTTATGTAAAATATATCAAAGGGATAATAAAAAAAAATTGAGATAAAAATATTTAGTATAGATAGATGAAATCATTTACTAACCTTTTAATGAGTTGTACCAATACACTTTATATGGATAAATCGAATAATTACAAAAATAAAATCAATTGAATTTTCATTCAAAAAGTTAGTAAAATGTAGATTTTGAATATTTTAAATAAGATGAAGAGCAAAAGGTTATAGTATCAAATGACATTTCTATCGATGTGTTGAAATATTTAGATGCAAAATTTTCAATGCTTATCAAATTATTTAATGTTACTTTGAAGATCAAAATGATGTCAAATGAGTTAAGTATTGTAATACCTATTTATAAGAATAATGGTGATGCACAATGTATATTATTAAAAAAATTAATATTTCATATGTTAGAACTTTGATAGAAAGTGATTGAATATAGATTACAAAGAGATACTTATATTTCACATAATTAATTTAGTTTTGTCAGGTAGTTCTATCACAAAATTCATACATTTATTAAAAGGAAAGATAAAAAAATTTAGAGAACAAAAGGATCATCATTTAATCTTTATCCGTCTTGAAATGACTTGTGAAAGTGTACCAAGATATGTTTTTAGAGCATTATTGAAAGAGAATAATTTTGTAGCATATTTGATGTCATTAAAAATAATATAATGGGGCTATAACATGTATTCAATTCACAAAGTTACCTGTCTAATGATTTTTTTGTTACTATTGAATTACATCAAGACTCTAATTGCAATTCACATAATTGTTTTAATTATGGATGTTCTTACTAAACAAATCAAGAGGATGTTCCTTGATGCATATTATTTACAAATGGTATTCTCTTAATTGATAAGACTAGGGATAGAGCTAAGGAAAAACTTGAGCTATAGAATCTAAAGGGTTTATGCTTAATAGATAACAACATTGTATTTTGGAAAAATTTAGAGAAATAAAAGATCTTTATTTATTTTTTATTTATCTTGAAAAGGCTTATGATAGAGTACTAGGATAAATTCTTTGGAAAGCTTTAGAGAAAAAGTGGAATTGTGTTGTATATTTTGATATTATTAGAGATATGTATAAGGGATTGTGACATGTGTTTGATCGCAATGTGATTTTTTAATGATTTTCCAATTACTATTTGATTACATCAAGGCTGGGCTTTTGGCCCATATCTATTTTTAATAGGAATGTTCTTATTGAGCACATTTAATTATGGATGACATTCTATCCATTTATAAGACAAAGGATGGAGTTAATTAAAGAAAAACTTTAGTTGTGGAGGTCTACTTTAGAATCTAAGAATTTTGTCTTATATAGATCTAAAATTAAATATATAAAGTGTAAGTTCAAATGTATAAAAGCCGTAATCTCAAGGACATTACTATTGAGGAACATGTGATCAAGATGACCAAGAGGTTCAAATACCGTGGTTCAATTATTCAAAATAACGTTGAAATGGAGAGTGAAGTAATTTATAGGATTCAAGTTGGTTCAATAAAATGGAGGAGCACTTCTAAAGTGTTGTGCAATTGAACAAATACACTCAATTTTATTAAGCAATTATACGATTAGCTATGCTATATGGGGATGAATGTTGGCCAACAAAGAAGAAATTTACGATAAAATATATGATACATAAATGAAGATGCATAAGTGGATGAGTGGGTAAACTCATAAAAATAGAATGAAAAATGAGTATATATCCATAGCAAAGTTGGACTCACCCCAATATTTTATAAGATTAGGGAATGCCACCTTAGATGGTTAGATCATATAAAGCATAGGTTGTTCAATGCCTCTACTAAAAAAATTGAGTTTAAGAGTTTTGCTAAAAGGGGAATAGGGAGACCAAACAAGGTATGGGAAAAATCATTAGTAAGAATCTTCTCTTTTTGGAACTTAGGGAAGGGCTTCTATTTGATCGTGCACAATGGAAACAAATGATTCACGTAGCAGCTTGGTGCTGCTATTGCTAAGTAGATCTTAGAAAATATATATGGAGCGTAACTTTAATCGTAATAGAAGCCTTAATCTCAAACATGTGATCAAGAAGAGTGAAATGTTCAGATATCTTGGTTAAATTATTCATAATAATGGTGAAATAGAGCAATGTAATTAATAATGTTAGATGGATAAAATAGAGAAGTGTTCCCGGAGTGTGTGTGCTAAAAATTAAGTTCAAAAAAAAAATTATAGAGCAGATTTACTACCAACAATGTTATATGAAGCTAAATATTGGCCAACAAAGAAGAAGCTCACCGAAAAAATAAGTGTTAGAGAGACAATGATGAAATATCCTACGAGCGATATAGTCAAAAAATAAAATGAGAAATGAATTCATTTGTAGCAAGGTTGTAGTGGCTCCAAAAGTAGAATGTTGCCTCAAATGGTTCAGTATACAAGCGTAGTAGACAATGCCCATATTAGAAAAATTGAGTATGAGAGTTCTCGCATGTTAAAAGAAGAAGAGAGGTAAACCAAAAAGACATGGAAAGAATCAAATTTAAAGAATCTTCTCTATTTGAAATTCAGGGATGAACTTCTACTTGATCACGCACAATGGAAAAAAATAATTCATATAACAGACCCTACCTAGTGAGACTAGGTCTTGTTGTTGTTATTGTAGAGAATAGATAATTAATATAAAAAGGAAACCATAGTTTCTGAATTTCTTTGCAATCAATTTATGGGCATGTCTAACAAGGTTTTGTCCTGACTACTCAAATGTACATTCTGAAAACAAGTCCAAGAACAAGGTAATGATTAAATTATTTTTAAAGGTGTATATTATAAAATAAGAAATAATAGAAAAGAACAAATGTGGAACAACATCAATGTATTTTAGTTTGCTTTGTCATATCTTATTGATCATGTAGTATCACTTATAAGAAATGTATTTTATATTGTGACAATTATTAATAGAATTCCTCTCCAGGTTTGAAAATCATATTAAAGATAGTACATTCTAAAATTATGAAGGAAATGAGTTACAATAATAATCTTTAAATCAAAATACAAAATATGAAATTCAAATTTAAGAAGGAAAGAGTTGTTGAAAAAATCATTAAATTCAATTTTATAATTTATAATTTTAAACTATAAATGGAATGCATGAATTTATTAATAAAGAGTCACGGAAAAGTAATTAGATTTTTTCCAATTTTTGAGTTTAAGAAGAAGAATTATTAATGAATTGCAATTAAGAAAAAAGAATTTGAAATCTTCCATTGTATCAATCTTTTAATTGCAATCAAAATTCAGTAGAATTCCCCACAATATGCTTCTTTTGATAAATTTGGGAGTTATCAACCTATATAAAAGTGCAAGAATATAATGAAAAGTGGTGATGAAAGAAAATTAATTTTGATTAACTTAATTGTCTTCAAATAATTTTCTCTCTTTTATTTCCTTAACCAAATCCTATCAATTGCTGCTTTAGCTGCCGCCTTTAAGAATCAGAGCATTCGAAGCATTCTTTTCAAAAGTCTACCAATCTTTCAAAAACATATTTAAAGACATTTACTTGGTATATTCAAAATATTAGAAAAACCAAAAAATGTATAATGATGCTTTATTCATATTGCGGAATCAAATGATATGTGAGCGCAACAATACTAAAGCATGAAATGTAACGACCCAATGTCGTTATTTTTCAAATTATGTTAGAGCCCGCTTCAGACATCAAAACTCCGGGGAATTTCAAACTAGGGCAAACAAAAATATCCTTAGATAAGAATAATTTTTAAGATCAAAGTGCCCTAGTTTGGAAGAAATCCGAATAACGGAAGCTCCCGCTTTATTTTCTGAATTATTTAAATTCTAAAAATCAAGAACATTGAAATATGTGTCAGAATTTCTCGATTTCAGTGTCGTTGTGTTAAGAATATTATTTAAAGGCTACTCGAAAAGTTTCGTCAAATTCTGAGGGTCGGTTGATCGTGATTAATTTTCGAAATTTTAAACTTCAAAAATTAATTAAAAATAAAATATTTGTCCAAATCAAAAAATTTTGGGGCGAGAGTGTTCATTATGTTATAACACAACTCGGTGTCAAGTTTCGTTATTTTTGGACTTCAAACGGCGGAAAAATGCGAATAATTTAACTTTAAGTATTATAAAGTTTTTTTTTATTTCATTTCCTCTGTTTTCCTTCCCCCCCGTTTCGCCTCCGTGTTCGCCCCGACCGATCGCAGGAGGCGATCGCAGGCTCTGTCTTGCGACAGAGCCTGCAGCGGAAGTCCCATCTCCCTCGTTCACGCCTATAAATCCCTCCCACAGTCCACCTTCTCCTCCCTCACACAACCCCTCTCCTCCTCCAAACCCTAGCCAGCAGCCAGCCAGCCCTCTCCTCCTGCCAGCCTCCCTTCCCCACGGCAGCCGCCCTTCAGCCTCCTGCAGCCCTCCCTCGGCCGGCCAACATCCAGCAAGCAGCCGTCCGGCCACCCCATTCCGGCCAACAGCCCGGCCAGCAACCCCACTCCAACCTCCCTCCACTTTCCGGCAATCTTAATCATAAGGTAAGAAGAAAGGTATAAGAGAGAAAAGAGAAATTTCTACGTTTTTTTTATACCTACTTAATAGTCATTATTATGAAAATAATAAATAATATAATATCATCATTCACATTAATATGATTTTCATTAATTAATAATGAAAACTATACATATGTTATAAAATGACTATAATTTCAGTTAAAACATTTTCATTTTGACAATCATTTTCATTATGTTCTTTCATTCTTATATTATTATTATCATTAAAATAATGATAATAATAATATTATATCAATATGATTCTATCATCAGCGACTTAATAAACGCTATAAATATTACTGTCATCGCAGTATCTTAAAAATCAGATTTCAATCATAATAAGAAAGTGAAAGAAGAACATAATCTAAATGAAAATAAATATTACTCCTAAAAACATTGGCTAAGAGCTAATTTAAAAATGTCCAAAACCTAAATGCAGATTGAGCGAACTGTCATTCATCCGAACTGTTGAACTGTTGAATTGTTTGAACTTGTGAACTTAAAAGAACAAGATACCAGATGTCTTTTATTACTCTTATTTAAATATGACTTTCTGCTCAGCATCGCACAAATTTGATAAAAGTGCTTTTTAAAGTCACATAAAGGATATATGAATAAGTTTGGATAAGTGAGAAGCAAAGTTCCATATTGCTTTATACTTTTTGTCTGATAAGACAACCACTAGGATGGGGTTGTCCGACATCGGGAGTCATAAGGAGCCTATACTGATAAGCCTTTGAGGGGGCAGGTATAGAGAGAAGTTGAAATATGTAACACAAAAATGAACCCCCCTTTTTCTCAATTTTGTACTTGCCCAACAAAATCATATTTTGCCTCAGATATCAAGCGCTAAAAATTCTATATTTATTTTTGTGACTCCAATTATTTTTACGCTTACGTTTCAAGTGCAATTGAAACAGGTTTGTAGGGATAAGTTTGTACAGCTTTTATTTCCTATCAAATATTATTTATTTTGCTTATTATTTAACATTTGTAAAGATGACATCTATCAGTATTTAGTTTCACAACTAACTGGTATTCGAATGCCCGCACTTTTGAAACGTGCCCAGATCAGGAGTTCATCCTTGAGGAAAGGTGCTAAAGAACTGAGCAATGCTGATACTGGTACCTGCTAATCCACCGCTTTCTTTTTGACTATCTATTTTTAAAAAATTTGTAATTTTTCTTTTATTTTAATCTATGTACCCAAGACTCGTGAATTAATGAATAAATGAGTTATGTTTGATGTCTATATATTCGTCTCTTAAATCACTCAATATGATCCTGCGACCAGAGGACTTGTTGTTACTTGTTGTTATTGCTATTACTATTCCACAAGCAAATCGGTGTTGGATTAGCTCCCGCTGACCCGGCACCGGGTCCTCACATGAAAGTGGTATTATTTTGAAATTCTTGTAAGAATTGGATTGTGAACATGAAAAAAAAAATCATCAGTATGCAAAAGACTATCAAAATAACATAAAAGATGTGCCTAGATGATTCAAAATCATCTTATGATTTTCTATTTACCACAAACATGATCCTACATATACATTAAAATGCTCTATTTTACCTATAGCAATGAGCCATCCTCAAGTTGCCCAAGGCAAACCACCCACTAAAATTTATTCCCCATACTATCAAGCGCCAACTATACCAGATAACTCAAATCACATTCAACCATTTTAATCACTTTCATGTTACCAAGCTCAATATAATTGGTCACCCCAAAAAAAGTAGACATCTCCACATTTTGAATAGGTTTCAACAGCAAATCTTTCGTGGGGTATATCTAAGTTTTAACCAAACTTGACTATGATGGATGGCTCAGTGTTTAGTTAGATTTGGGGACGAGGATTTGCTATAGACGCAAGACTCTATAGTTAACTACCCGTTCTAGTCAATTAGGAGAGAATTCTTGATTAAGGAAAATTAACACCTTTCTACAAGCAGCAAAATGGAGGTGGTGAAAGAAAGCAACCCTGATCAATACCCATGGTTTTGTCATCCCATGGAGACTTGTGATTCAATCTATCGACGTTAAAGAGAATTTTATCCATAACGCTCAAAGAATATGATAAACCATGGATAACCTCATCTTAAAGATCCAAGCAAGTTGGGTGATGTTTACTAAGGACTTAAATTTAGGTTTAAGTGTTTTAAAATTTGCAGTTGTATCCACTGGATATCTCAACTTTGATTTAGGATGGGCTTATATCCACCAAAATGCTTGGGTTTAGTTTCGGATAGAGCTGATATCTATTAAAATGCCTAATTAAGTTTTAGGATGGGAATTACATCTGTTGAAATGCTCGATTTTGGGTTTATGATAGGATTTTTATCTATTTAGAATGCCCAAATTAGTGTTTGGAATGAAGCTTATATCTATTGGAATGCTAAGATTTGATTTACAATGGGATTTAATCAATTTTAAATGATTAATTAGGTTTAACATGGGTCTTAAATTCATTGAAATGCTCGAGATAGTGGCCCTACAGCCTTATCATTTAGCATGGTGGCCAGATGTTGATCAGAAATTGTGTTAGATTTGTTTCAGATATTTAGATTTTCATTTTAAGTATAATCAAATGTTCTAGCATCACTTCAATTGTGACAAATTAGTTGGATATTAGATCGCCCCGATTTAATTTGATTTGACTAGAATACATTAGATACACTAGAAATCAAGTGATAGCTAAACTATAACCATTAAGATAGACTAGTATTTGTATGTTATAAGCTTTCTTTATGTTGTTCTTGTTATGCATTTTACATACAAGCTTTTATTGTTTCTAGCACATGTGCATTTTTACATACATTTTGTTATTCATTCATATGCATATGGTGTTAATCACAACGAATGTGCAAGTAGCAAGCAAATGATTAAAGGTGGTTGGTAAACTTTGGAGTCACAATATTAATAGTGGCGCAAGACAACTCAAAGAGGCATAACATCGAGAAATTGGGAAAGTGGGTACAGATATTTAGGATGCCATTTTGTGCTCAGAATATTAAGAGTTTTGATATGTATATTACATTTTATTACAACACTCAGGAATGTGTATAAAATCCAAAATTATATAAATAGCTTTTCTTTTCTTTTCTTTAATTCTTATGGTGTTATATGGATGATAACAATGCTATTGGCAACATTTGATCCTTTTTACTTGACTCAGTGTGACCCTTTTTTACTTGACTCAGTGTGACGATTAAAGTCTAAGAGAGTTTAAATTCGTGTTCACATACTGATGCTCAGGAGAAGCGGGGAAGGAAGCGCGAAAGCAAAAGGGAAGAAGGACAAGGGAGAGAGAGGAGGAACGAAAGAACAAGGGAAAAAGGAACGAAGGAAGAACTGAATTGGAGGAGGAGGGAAGAGAGAAAGAAAGCAAGAGGAAGAAAGGTAATTATTAATTAAATATTTCATCAATACTACTAAATAAAATAATAAATATTATAATTAATAATTAATTAACTTTGTAAATCAAAAATAATTTATATTTAAATAATTAATTAAATTAATTAAGAGGCTGTTGGCATGAGACAAAAACTAGTATAAAGTATATTTTTCGAGCAAACTGAGATTTTGCTATATAAAACAAAAGAGTGAAAAATTTTTACATTGTATTTGATTTTGCGATAATATATAAAGAGGAAATTGATTATGCTAGTAGCGGTCGAATTTAGAGTGCGGAGAATAGCACGTGGCGAAGTAGAAGATTGAGAACGAGAGCTTTCATTTGATCGTTTAAGCAAATAAAAGAAATCTTGCTTTCATTCGTTCAAACGGAAGCTTTATTCAAACGAACAGTCGTCGATCGTTCGTAATTTCATCGTTCAAGTCCATTTCTTCGTTCACAGCTTGATCGTTCGTCCACGACTTCCTTGTCTAACAAAATTGATTTCTCGATGAAATCGGTTTGAAATCGATTTCTATTAGATTTCTTTCCGGGGTTGAAAAAAATTAAAAAATAATGTTAAATTTTTTGGAGGGTAAATTTACCCCCTCCAATTTACTCAAAAACACTACACTCACAGATTACTTCATTTCATACACAAAAATATTAAACTTCATGTAAAACTACAAAACAACAGTAAAGTAACATGATTATAAGGTACCCAAATTTCACTGTAATCAAAATACTTTACACTCAAATTTTCATATTTCCTCATGCCAAGCAGCCCAAAAATTCACAGTTGTATAATATTTTTTATTAAATTTTGACAAATAACGCCTCAAAATAGTGTGAAGTAATGCATCCTTGTCTCGGGTCTAAAATCAATGGAAGGTGTTTGTAATCATCCTAACCGGCTCTAAGAGTATGGTAAGCAAGTCTTCAAAGTCTTCTTCACCCGACCGACTTCTAAAAGCAACAGTACACAGGTCTTCAAAATTTTCTTCACTCGGGCGATTTCTAAGAGCAATAATACATAGGTCTTCAAAATCTTTTTCACTTGACAAGGTCTTATCCTACAATTTATCTGCACATGTACCTATACTTATATCATCACATGTATATGAGCTTTGTACTTGTAATTGCACATGTGCTTCTTTATTTTCTATCATAGTTTTTATACATATTTTCTAAGCCTTCTTCACTTTTTTACTTGTTCGAATATCTCTTATTTCTCTTCTTTTTCTCAAGCCTTATTTATTTCTTGCACGCGCTCTCTGTGTTTTCATGGTGCAAACAAATAACAAGCATGCTCGAGCACCAATGATTCAAGCAAGCGCTTCTTTGGGTGGTTACCAAGCGGTTAGCAGATAGTTCCCAGGCGATTGCATCGTGCAGTGGATGCGGTCCGTGGGAATGTAGCAAAGAGTCTCATGTCCGTTGATTGAAACCGCTCAGACAACGATAAGTAAAATGGCGTAGCATAAATCAAAGGTTCCTCTGCATGTCTTGGAGTGTTTTGGTGTCGTGAGAGGTGGTGATCTTCGATGAGAACCTTCAACGAAAAGTGGCGAGGCTTGCTGAGGTCATGGAGCGGCTTGAACTTCATTGCATTCAATAAAATTGAGGACAACGAAGGAGATAATGGAGGCCTAATGCATGAGCAGACGAAGCTCAATATGTTCAGCAGGCTACACTTGTCATATGAGAGGTGTAAGTGTCAATAGCTGCAAGTGATCGTTCACCCACTTCTTCAGCCTTTGTTCATTGTTTTTCTTCTTTTGCTTCTTTTTTTATTCAAACAGCATCAATTACCTGACGCATCAACAGCAAAGGAGTGACTTATTCAGTGCACTAAGCGTGACTGAGACGAATATGAAAAACAAAGGAATTAGCATTTGAGCAAAGGTGAGTCTTCATTCTTCTCCCTCTATCATTCGCTATTTTCTCCCTCTATTTTTGATTCAAACAATAACCTTAAGTATCATTTGCCTACAATAAGCTAAAATCCAATCAAGATCCTACTCTCCTTAATGATATACTCACTACTAAGGTCCCAATAATGTCTCAAACACATCCACATTTTATTGATTTTCTTATTGCTCTACCAAGCAATAAAGTAAGCTCTGGTCACTTTTTTTTCTCCAGTTAGCAATTATCTCCTGCCACCTACATAGTAATACTTATGTCCCACCTCTGCCTATAATAAACAAGAAGAATTTACCAAAATACTTGCAGAGAATACTATTATTGCAAATATGGTAAACATCGTCATTCCAGTATAGTGCTTGAATTCTCCGTATAGTGTTGTTATGGATTCACTAAAGAAAGTACATGGCGTGGCATGATAGAGCCCTTCTTAGTGGTTAGCTTCATCCGTTGCTTACAATATTAAAATAGAATATTGCAAAGCTCAATCCAAGAGATTTGAGTAGAGTTCCTAATGTTTATTAACCTCTGCTGATAACAATACTTGAATAATAACTTCAGTGTAAATCTACCACCCAAGAGGAACTTAAGTACCACAATGTCAAATTCCTTTATTTAGCATGTCTTATTTTGTGTTATGACAGATTAAATGTATTTTGTTGTAATAAATATTAGTAGCATTTTACCGTCCACTCATAAACTTAGCCAGTTTAATAGTTCAATGGAACAAAAAACAAGGCTTTTTATTTTCAAAATGGATAGAAAGGGAAACTGGGTTAATGAAGTGCAAGCACAATTTGACAGTGCACTACTTGTCACGAGTAACAGAAAGTTTAAAATATAAAATTTGAATGTGTTTTCTTCAAGAAAAAGGAAACTTACTGATCATCATTGCATTCCACTCTGCTGTGAGCCTTGTAGTGCACTGAAGGCAAAGAAGCTATGGTGTCGACAGAGAGACCTCTGCTCTCAGAGCCGACTATCTCGCCTAAAGCAACAAGCTCCTGTAGTTTATAAAGGAACATCACAATGATATATGTTGTCTCTGAAATTTTAAATAATAAAGATGATTTGACTAACAAGCTTACCTCATATGATAGTTCGTCAGGATCAGCCTCTCTCCATGAATCATCCTGATATAAACAGAAATAAGATAAAAACCACTAAAATCAAAAATAAATCAGAAACATAAGATGAAATTTCATGGACAAGTGCAAATGCAGTTCTAATACTTATCACAGAAAAAACACTGCAGAATAATGCACATGTAACCTTTTTAATGAAGTTTTTAATTTTGTCAAAACTTGGTGTGAGACATCATAAACTCACTTTAGAGCCACATTACTGAAGGTGTTTTAGGATTTAGGAATTACAAGAGCATTCTAAAACTATAAACACAAGCATACATACATACAAAAGACATTAATTTTCAGTTATTTGGCTATTATTTACAAATTAGAAAACACTTCATTCATATTTAAATGATAAATTGAAAGTAACCAAACTATACAATTAAAAATAAATTTTAGAGAAAATGTAAAATTTTTTACAACTACGCAGCTTTTTCTCATAAAGTGGGTCAGCTATATGAATCTTTGTTTATGCTTTGCTCAATGAAGCAACAACAATTTCCTAAACTTCAAATATGTGAGATCATAATTAATATTTCTTGTCATATTTTTTTAGCTCTAACTCTTCCTCTTCTAATATGGGTATAATTTATTAACTCAATTTTCATAATTGAGGCAACAGGTTTACACTTACTATGTCTAAGCATTTAAAATAACTCTCTAAACAAAATCTCAATTAAAGTTACTCCAACTTTTTTACAAATGCCCTCATTTCTAATCATAAACTTTCATCCACCTTAGCATCCTCATCTCCGGAACAATTATTATACCAGTATGTCACTCTTTACAGACCAATATTATGCCCCAAATAGCATTATTAATCTAATAGCTGTCCTTCAAAGTTTCCTTTGAGCAAAAGTTTTCAATAGTACAACACCCAAAAGTGATCCTCCATTTCACTCATGCTATAAAGCTTAAATATCAGATCAATCACTATTTTACCAAAATATTTTGTATACTAGATTCAAGAAATTTGAATCTCACTCTCCCTAATCAGATAATCTTAAATTGTTATATCCTCTCAATGACTTATGCTACAGTACCATAATCATAGCAAAATTTAGCTATAGATAATGTGGCATTCCCTGCTTACAAAAGATGATTGGTATAATGTGAGTTTACTTGGGCTTGCTTAAAATAAAAAAGTGGGAAAATTATATTATCCCTGGATAGTCAAATGGGGTTATCATTGTGGCACCTTATCTTTATCCACCCTAAATATCATAATCCTCTAATGATCAAAAACTCTTAAATTCTAGTCTCGAGTTTTGATTTAGCTGCATCTCTAATGTGATCAATATAAAGAACAGTATCTGCAAACAATATGTACCAAGGCACTTCCACTAAAATTAACTCAATAAGAACATCCTATAATGCTCTAATTTCTGAAATAATATATTAATCAGCACTCACTATGCACTTCACTTAATAATCTTTGTTTTCTTATCTCTTGGTTTGGTTAGCTTATATATGTCTCTATCCATCAATGATGTCTAAATTATCATATAAACTTTCAAATGTAACAGTTTTAACATTGTTAACTACTTTTTTGACCTCATAATAAATTAATTTATCTCTTTTGATTTTCACTGATCTTACATTAAATCACTCTTAACAATAAATCTTCTTTTTAAGTACTGCTATTTTTTCATCACCAAGCATATATACTGTTAGGGGCTCTAATTTAAATTCTCTAATAACTTTAGTAACTTTATGAATACAACAAAAAATTATTTGACGTAAGAGATTAGCTTCTCCATCATTGTCACGCCATTTAAACTTTAGAAGTCAAGTTCACAATATAGCTTATTTATAAATCTTGATATTATGTCATCCGGTCGTAATACATAACTGAAGTTTATTATTCTTTTCAAAAATTATCATTAAATCTAGAATCATTACTGATATTGGGTTGTCAAGATTTTCCTAGAATAACGCAATATTTGCAATGCAAACAATTTCTTTTTTATAATAAACAGCGATTTGAGTTCTCTTTTCTTGGATCAAATATTAACAATAACAAAATCATAAGCTAAAACAATTTTTAAAATCAATTTTTCTTAGTTAGTCTTAACAAAACCAAAGTCTCATGAATAATAAGCTACTCTTCAAAAATGCATATTTAGATCCCATAAATAACATTTTTAGAGTCCAAATTATTCTGAATCCTTTTTTTTTGTATTCATATCAAATCCTAATTGAATTCAAATACATGCAATATTAAACAAAACTCACTAATATAATTTTTAAGTTATGCTTTTATATTCATCATCTTTTCTTCATTGCATCATCTTTCAAAGTTTTATTCAAGATAATATATGATGTAATCCAATGTTTGCACCAACGTCAGCTACATAACTTAGCAAAGTTGATCAAATGAAGTTCGACTTAGTAAGATTTAATGAGCGAATTCACACAAAGTAAAACTGAATACAAGATTTATAACAGTTCAGCTAATGAATAAACCAATGTCCACTCAAATTGTTGGCCTCATGTTTTCATTAGGTAGCTTTGGAAGTTACAATAAAGAAGTAAACATTGTGAGGTTTTATGCATTGGCTTGTGTGATGGCCCGATGCCGGTTCATTGAAACCGTTCCGACATCGGGTGTTCACTTACCGTAGCATCATATTGAGTAAATGAAAGAAAAGGGACACATAAAAATCAAGGACATTTCTAATTTATTTCAAAAGTTCATATTACAAGGTTTTTCATCGTACTCCTCGTACAAAAGTGAAATATATAAAAAAATATAAAAAATAAGCAAAACATTGCCGTCGTAGATCCATTGGCAGATTGAAAACTTTAAGCATTAAGGTTCTTATTTAAGCTCTTCCAGAAGTACCTGACATAGTATTGTATAACAAACAATACCGAGATTGAAATTCCCAGTAATTAGAGAGTACTCTAAGTGCCACAGTAATCAATGCAATACTACATTTAATAATAGCAGAGATGCGATTTGCAAAAGAGATGCAGGAAAAAATAATAAAATAAAAGCACAAATAAAATAATTAATTTTCTGTAAAAGATATTAGCTCAAAGATGTAGGTTACTGATGTCATTTTTCCAATAACCCATCACGATTGTTGTTACTGATGTCATTTTTCCAGCAACAACCTACGAATGCTATTACCGATGTCATTTTTCCAATAATTAGCCACGAATGTCGTTAATGATATCATTTTCCAGTAACTGGTAACGAATGCTATTACTGATGTCTTTTTTCCAATAATTAGCCACGAATGTTGTTACTGATGTCATTTTTTCAATAACTAGTCACGAATGTTGCCACGTTAGTTCCGAACAACCAACCAAATTTCAAATTAAAATTTTGGCTCAAAGCAATTAAAAAGCTAAACAGCAGTAACAATACAAAATATAATATTTGTCATGTATTGAGTACCTTTTATCTTTTTTGTTCGAGTGAGTGACAGTTCGCTCAATCTGCATTTAAGTTCCCGATATTTTAGCCAATGATCTTAGGAATATTATTTTCTTTTAAGGATTTTCTTACATTCTTCTTTTCTATCCTTTTTCTTTCATATTCTTATTATGATATAAGTCTGTATTTATTAAGTCACTCGTTGTAATCATATTTTATTATTATGATCATACTAATATTATGAAAGAATAAAGAGAAAAAATAATTGATTAGAAATAATAGACATCTTTATTACATTTTCACTGTTATCCATTATGATAATGTGAACAATGTATTTGAGATATTAATACTATTCTTATTATTATCATACTAATGATTAAGCACAAAAGAAAAATTTATTTCTTTTCTTTTCCATTTCTTACCTTAGATTAGGATGCTTGAAAAATGAAGGAAGGCGGAGGCTGGAGGAGGGCTATGGGGCTGCTGTTGGCTGGCAAGGGTGGCAGCTAGCTGCTAGCAAGGTGGCAGCGGGCTGCTGGCCGGCTGCTGTGGGCTGCGGGAGGAGGGCTGGCAGGGTTGAGGAAGGAGGTTGGCTGCTGTGGGCTTGAGGGCTGAAGGCTGGGGTAGCTGCTGTGGAAGTTGGGGAGGGCTGGAATGGCAGTTTGAAGGCTGAGAGAACTGTTGGGAGCTGGTTGGAATGGAGAAGAAAGAGCTGCTGGCTGTGGGTAGGGGAGGTGGGTAGGGGGTTGGGAGCTGCTGTTTGAGAGGAGAAGGAAGGGCTAGCTGCTGTGAAGAGAGGAGGAGATGCTGGCTGGGAATGGGGAGAAGAGTGGGGAGAAGAGGGCTGGCTATGGGGCTGAGGAGGAGGGGCTGTGTGGGGCTGAGGAGAAGGAGGTTGCTTGGCTGCTGTGGGCTGGCTGAGAGAAGGAGAAGGGAGAGCTGCTGTGTGGGGAGAAGGGGGAGGGAACGAAGGAGTTTAAATAGGCAAGGAGGAGGAGGGAGGGATAAGAGGCGCAGGATTAGGGGGATAAGGGCGCCATTAACTGGCGCCATTAAGGCGCTAAAGGCCGCAGGAAATAGTGCAGAAGTTTCTTTCGCTAAAAGTTGGAACTTGCGATCGGTGAGATGGGGGGAGGGAAAAAAACTAGACTTAGGAAAATCTTAATATTTACTTAAACTTAATTAATCGTATTTTTTTCGCGTTTTGAACGTCCAATACAATGAAACTTAACACTGAGGTGTGTTATGACATTACGAACACCCTCGCTCCAAAAAAAATTTCGATAAAGAGTAATATTTTATTTTATATTAATTTTTTGGGTTTAAAAACTTCAAAAATAACCACGATCAAACTGGAGCTCAGAATTTGATGAAACTTCTCGAGCAACCTTTAAATAATAGACTTAACACAATGACACTGGAAACGGTGAATTTGGACACATATTTTAATGTTCATGATTTTAGAATTTAAATAATTCAAAAAATGAAACGGGAGCTTTCGTTATTCGAATTTTCTCCCATACTATGGCACTTGATCTTTAAATTATTCTTACTTACGGGTATTTTTGTTTGTCCTAATTCGAAATTTCCAGAGATCCTGATTTCTAAGGCGGGATTTGACCTAATTTGCAAAGTAACAACTTTGGGTCATTACTGCTTAGCTACAAAATTGAGTTACAATGCACAATGAGCACTCCCAAGTGTTAAAGTCAAGAGATCAACTAAGAAGAGATGTTGAACTTATGGCTAAGACTCACTGTTGAAGTTTTAGCATTGTAGAAGTTAATAAGAGCAGAAAATTGCTACCAAGTAATCTTGAAGGTAGCTATAAGTCTCCAAAGTACCAAAAGATCCACTTGTAGAAAAAAATATTGATGATTGTTTAATTATTTTGAGGCATTTATTTTTGTGATGTACTATTCTAGATGTCTATACCTTTATTGAATGGAATTCATTATATCTATATTTATGGGTCTAGATAAAATGTATATATTGTGTGCTATTTTTCTTTCTTGGAGGTGCACCCAATGTTGAATTTGATTGCTAACCCAAAATCAAGTCATCACATGCTCAATTATACAATAACCACGCAAGTTTCTAGAAAAGGTAATTAAGGTTTATCATGGCACATGGATAGCTCAAAATTAATTGTTTGAACAATACCTTATTCACAATACACACATCATTTTCCATGGTCAATACTTGTCTAAATAATAATTTCTTCGAAGCAAAAACCATCAATTTCTTAAGACCTTCTTACCAACCAATTTTTATTCTGTAATGCTCAAAAATTTAGATTTCATATTAATCTAACATCAATAAACTACAAAAGCATGCATATTAATAATAAAATATTCCAAGTTCTTATTTTCATCTTAGTTTATTACACTAACGTTTTTAACCCATAATTACCCATAATGTGGGAAATCCTCACTCACTTAACACTACTACATAAATGTCTATGCCGAGGCCTTGGCACATTTTTTTCACTGAAATCAGACAACCCTAGCATATCATTTGCAAGAGCATCTTAGTTGTACAATTGCTCAAATTATTCATGTATTGTTAATATGACAACTATAAAGTTTTCCATCCACTAGATAATATCATGTAATTAAATTACACACCATAAATATTTCAAACTAAGTTAGGCAATAGAGCAGGGGTATAAGCATAAAATGAGAACAAGACATCATGTAAAAAAAACATATGGTTTTTCATTATAAGAAGACAGTTAATTTGTACTGCAAAAACCAGCAAGCAAATACTATTCCAGCATTTTTTGTTATTGAGAGATACTAAACGAGAAACATCTCAGGTAAAGAAAGCAAATGAACACACATCACAACATCGACATGTGCTTCCATTTTAATGTCATAATTTTTCAAATACTTATAGTTAAAAAATCAACTAGGCGACAAAGATAATTAACACCATTTGTAAATCACCAACCAAGACAGTAAAGACATGACTTCTTTACAGCATGATTCTTGAAACCTTCATAACCATATCCTTGGGGTTGTCCCAGTATCTTAACAATTGTAGAACATCAACTAGATAAAAACATAAAATGCATTCATGCTGCAAATGATGCAGAATTCATTATTTTGCTTGAAAAAAGACTCTTCAATATAACAATATAACTTGAATTGTTTAAGGGGTTGATAATGCCGGACTGCATCAAAATTACTTTTGCATTTTAGTGTTTGGTCTAGTCATAATATATTGGTTATATTGTTCATATTTAAGAATTTTTATTTGGGTTGTTATTAGTCAAAATTTAATTTGCAATTTATGTCCATTTTCTCCATCGGTACATCAAGCAGACTATAAATGGAAAATTTTGTGAATTTGTAGACAAGCTAGATATTGCGTAAAATCTGAATTTCTCATCTTTCTTCTTGGAGACTTGAATAGTCCCCTCACATGCAAAAATTCCATGTATCTTCTTCACAAATATAATTAACATGTACCCTTGTTGGGGGCCTGAGTAAAATCAGAGCCAAAACCTGGTGCAAATGTTTTCTGATGCAATTATCATAACAGTTCAGTCGGCTTTCAATGTTCCTCAGCCAAGCTGACAAACAAATATCCTTTCACTGTAAGTGGACAAATCCAGTAACTCGAGTTGGTTGTGCAACCATCAGTAGAGAAGTGCAGCTATATTAAGAAAATCTGGAGGCAATAGTTTCACTAAATGAGCTCCATAGTTTGTTTGATTCACTACATTGGAGGGAAATTTCTTAAATAGAGAAAACCATCGAGCACCTGTAGTCTCCTCAATAACTCCAACAATCCGCAAAGCCCTTCCAATCACTTTAACACCCTATAGCTGGCTAGTGCTTGCAAAGTACACAAACCTTTTACTTCAAGATAAAAGAGTGATAAACCTTTTCTTTAAAAAAAGAGGCAAGAAGAAAACTTAATAGATAGCCAGCAGCACACCCTCTTACTACTTTGCTGATCTCACTGTCCAACAGTGAGTCTCGGTCCTGCAACCAGCTATTACCAAAATTATTATTTCAAATTCACACTTTAGAAGCAGATTCGATCGAGCCAGAAAATGGATGTCAGGATGGATGACCAAACGCAAACTTCACCACAGCCTCAGGATGTGCTTCAAAAATGTGTAGTTTGATTTGAACGTCAACGTGCATTGCAAAAACTGAGATTGATGTGACCAATGCACAAATCTGTGAACAAGTAAATTATTATGGTGTAACCAACCAAGCGGTTACTTAAAAAATTGAATAGCCACATGATTTTCTTCACAATATTTTTGTAGTTTACTGTTAATTAGGTTTTCCTGATTAAAATGGTAATATTGGAAGACCTAATTTAGAGCTCAATTGACCAAGTTATGGTCAATTGAAGATCTAGGGTTAATTAAGGCAATTAGGTATAGGTCCTAAAAGTGATTAGGCAAATACTAATCTAAATAGAGAATTGAACACTACTATGGTTGTTCTAGAGGTTCTACTGATCACTTTAAAGCCCATATTGCCTATATTTGGACTAGTGGTTAAAAAATTATAAGCCTTACAAGATTAGGGTTGGCCCCAAAAATGATTAGTCAAATTATTAATCAAACAGCAAATCTAATACTACTAGAACATTCCTGGGAGTCTGCTGATTAATTTAAGACCTATATTGGTTATATTTGGATAAGTGTGTGCAAAGATATGGTCAAACAAAATTTTGGGATATTTAGGGCATAATTAGGGGTCCTAAATATCACTAGGTGATATTCAACTCCAAAAGGAAATTTGATAGCTCCATATTAATCTCTAATTTACTGATAAATTTGACATATCATTTTGATACATTTGGAGTTCAAAATCAAAAGTTATGCTTAGTTAAAGTTTAGTAATTAAATAAATTTAAATAACTAATTTAGATTACATTAAGATTATTACTTAAATGATTAATAATCCTAATTAGTTTAATTCAGCAGTGGGACCCACAACCATCAGACAGAACTCATCATGCCAGTCCAGGGTGGGCCCACCCATCGCAGTTGACCACAGCAGGCGCGACTTAGTTTGAAGCGCCAGCTTGAGGCTAGACCGGTCCGATCAGGACCGGTCCATTTACTGTGGATCGTCCCCGAAGGGGACCGAGACCCGTGGATTTAGGGTTACAGATCCCTCTCAGCACAGGTTACTTTAGGCAACGATTAATATATCAAAACAAAGATATCCACAAGATCTACCTATTGGATGTAAAAATTGAATCTAGTAGTTATCATAGCTCTTACATTTAGCAACCCTAATTTTTTTTTGAAATAGACAATATTATTCAATACTATAGTCCATATGTGTTCTTAAAAGGTTTGATTGATCAAAATACGCTAAACTACAATCACAAAATGAATTGAAACATTGAACATGTTCAAGGCAACTGAAAGCTTTTTCACCATCTTTGCTCATTCAGTTTAAATTTTGTACAGGTATGATTTTATGGTTTCATAGGAATTGTTTGTTATACTAGCAAAATAAATTTTCTTACTGAAAAAAAAAAATTTAAATCCACTAAAAGCCGCTGCCTTGTTGAACCCAAGCCAGTGGTGTTTCCCCTAGGACCCCCAACCAGAGTAACATGTAGCAGTATCAAATCCAAATAGAACTAAATTGACAATCAAATACATTTATTATTTATTTTTCTTCTCCAATATCACTTTCATGTTTATTGTAATATTAATGCACTAAAATTCTTTTGTTGCTGACTTGCTCTTCAAGATGGTTAAGTCTATTGCTAGGCGGAAGTATCCATCTTGGGAATGGGGAAAGCCAAAATAAGAGTTGAGTAATCATTGATACATATGTATTTGCTGAAGCAAAGAGGCCAATGTAGACACTATTCGTTCTAAATAATATCTTGCTAGCACTTTTGATGCATCTAAAAGATACAAATCAAGGTAAAAGAACAGTTAATAACCAATAGAAAAGGATAAAGGATGTATGGTTTGGGATAAAAAAAATTGTTGAAAAAAAAATAAAAACCAATATAAAGTATTTAAGTAAAATAAATACAAGGCAATACTTTATGATTGTTTGGTAGTTAAATTGAATTATTGATATTTATTTGAGTGTAATGTAAGAAAATAACAATACAAAAAATTCAAAAGAAAAGAAAATCAGTGAAACTAATCAAAGCTGGTAAACCATGTCAAAGGGAAAAGGTCGGTGCACACTGAAGGAACGGAGCCAGATCTGGGTGCAATGAAAGCCATCAAATGCCAGCCTTGATCGGCCAAGACCGGAGAAAGTCAGCAACACCCGACTAAGGCTAACGAAGTTCAGATAAGGCTGATAAAGCCCTGCTAAGGCAAAAAAAAGGCAAACAAACAGCAAGGCCAAAGGCCTATTTGGTGCAACATAGCCAAATCTGGAATGAAGAAGGCCGCCAAAGCCTAATAGAGTTCGAAAAAGTCTTGCCAAGCAAGGCAGTGCAATGCCTCAATTACTTTAGTTCCCTGCAGTAGTCCTTTTTGCCTGATTTGAGAGTAAAATTTTTACATGGAAATATCTTTTGAGGGAAAAATCCTTCCAAAAATTACTTTACACTCGAAACATAAGAAATTAACAACTACACCAAACCATAATCCCACTAGGTGAGGATAACACCTTTAAAATAAAAAAGTTTTGTTTTAACTCCATTACTAGTCTTATCAATTAAAAATATCTGCAAATAACATGTACCAAGGAATCTCCTCTCAAATATGCTCACAAAAAACATTTATAATTAAAGAAAGATATGGGATGAGAGTTGAGTCTTAATGCAATCCAATAAAAAAAAATCATTAATCAAGACACCTTGCGATCGAATAATGTTTATAGCCCTATTATACTATATCTCTAATAACATCAATATATGCAATACAAATCTCTCGTCTCTCCAAAGATCTTCAAATAATTTCTTTTAATACTCTATCATAAGCCTTTTCAATATCAATAAAAATTAAATGAAGATCTTATTTTTTTCTAAATTTCTCCAACAAACCTCTTAATATATGTATGGCTTCCCTGATAAATCTATCTAGCATAAAACTAATTTATTTTTGATAAAAATACAAGTATACTTTCATAATATGTATTCAATTACTCTTTCCAAATATTTCAATGTATGGCACATAAAATTGATTTCTCTATAATTAGCAGCAAACAAAACATCTAAATTTTACCATTGTCGGTAAAAATGTTACATTACACTCAAAATGTAACCAATCAAATAGGCCATAAGAAAATGAAGTAAAACTTATGTATAGAACACGATAAGAAGATGTAAAAATCAATAAGTTTCAAATGTTTACATGTTTTTCTTTATTTAAAAAAAATAATGAAATCAAGTTCCAAGCTAATTACTATCGGTACATCTAGCACTAAATATAAACAGCCAAAAATAAAATAAAAGGTTGCATTGACCATTTCGAGTATCCAGATTCAAAAAAAAATACAGGCTAAAAAATGATGCAAATGGGAGACGAGTACATTAAAAAAAAAAAATGAAATAGAACAAGATACCTAACAAGATGATGACTCTATCAAGCAAAAAACTCCTTCAATGCAGTAATGCTGGATAGTTTTATTTATTTGAAATTAGTTAAATGGTAGCATTGGATCAAAAATAAACCCCAATCACCAATTAAAAATATCTCTACTAACAACCAAAGAACACAAAAACTTTGACAATAAATTAATTGTACTCTAATATTAGATGAGTAAATTAATCATAAAAGAGATCAGCAACACTAACAATGACACCACAATCTTAGTACCACTAAGTGGGGTAAATCATTTTACCACCATTATAACTCGATCAAATAACAGCGCCTTCCTGAGCTATACGGAGGCTCTTTCGTAATAGTTTATTGCTATGATTTTTTGGTCTTCATCATTTATTATTGATATAAGTAAATCAATAAAAGTTTTGTATACTCATTACCCTCGAACAAGTTCTTCAAGACAATGATACATTGATTATTCTAAACTGCAATACAAATATTTGAGCTCATTGAAGCGCATATAAATAGGATTGGCAAGTAAATTATTTTTCAAGCACCCATAATAATCACTAACTATATTTTAGCATGTTAGTAATTAATTATTTATAATGTTTTCTTTTATTGCCACATGTAGTCTGAAATTGTAAATTAATTTTATTTTTCATAGTCATAGGTTATATGCTTATGAAGAAGAAATCACATTTACATTATACACCATGTGCAGCACATTATCTAAATTTAGCAGCCTATTATATAAATTAAATTAAAGAGCATTGTAATGACCAATAAAGTGAAAATACAGTTTAAGAAAAACATGGGGATCTTGATTCATGTATAAATATGTGCTTGTTCTCAATTTGACTAAAAATTTTCTTATAATAGTTGCTTTGTCATAATGTTACTTTAAATATTATGAGAGCAATAGTGAAGTTGTTAAAATTTGTTTATAGCAAAGGTTAGCTATCGTATGCATATATGATTCAATGGCTAATGCTAAGAATCTAACTAGTGTCTTTGGTCAAGATAAAAGTAAATACGAACAAGTTTGTTGCATCATTAATAAATATGGCAATGTCGATTGCGTCAATAGTTACATCAAGCTAGTCATACCAATTTAAAAAAAAAATTAGAACAAATCATTGATACAAACATGCAAATAATAGACAAAGGCCTATAGAATGTTATTAGTGAATTAGCCAAACACCCATAGATCATATGCTCTTTATTTATACTAATGCTAATCTTACAATTTAGTTTGTATTCAAAACCTTGATAAAAAATTGCCAAATCTTAACTGCAATTTATTTTTAAATCTGATATTAGCAGATTTTCTTCTTAAACAAGTTATTATCACAATAAAATAGCAGAGAGGTGAGAGATGTATGATGCATTAGCACCCACTATACAGTAAATGGAAATTAAAATTTTAGGCTTGACAAGGCTGCAAATGTGAGAGGAACTAGAGTACCTTTGTGCATACAACAATTCCATTCCTTCTAAATGTATTACTTATTGCACAAGAGTTATAAACTTTATTATAACTGTATTTCTAAATATTATACAATAAAGAAAATCGATTGGAGTAAAAGCACTTTAATAAGTAATTTTTATAAAATATAATTAGAACATATAATGAAGGTTTAATTATAGAATTAATATTGATATGATGAGTTTGATGTTATTGATGCTAGTTGTTAATGGATCATTGAGAAAATAGATGATGCTAGTGAAGATTTCACATAAAGACAATTTGAAGAGTCATCAAGTGAAGTTAATCTATAAGGCAAAAATAAGGTGTGTCCACAATATGTGCCATTTTACTTCAGCTAGCACCTACTTATGATGTTGTTCAGTAAAAGAAATAGAAATTTGGCTTTGTAGAGTTAGAAAGCAAAAAACATTATTTTGCATATAATGATAATTTATTTGAATGAGAAGGTGATAACAACCACGGAAAGGGTAGAGAATAACTAGGATTTACAACTTCTATATTTTTCATTGTAATAAAGATTTATCAACCCTTAGTAGTCTTTTATAAAATCTAAATTGTTGAACTTTTACACATTAAATAACACTAAATTTAAATTTGACACTTGGAACCATTAATGTCAGCTAATTTAGCGTTAAAAAATATAGCATTCAAGTCAATAACTTTCAAAAAAATATTTTTGAAATTTAGATGAAGTATGCACATTTTGTGTAAGCCGTCCATTTGAAAACTTCTATCAAATTAATATAACTTACATTAGGATCATTTTTATAACAAATCATGTTTTACATTTTTTACAATTATCATTCTATGCATCACTATATTTTTGACCTACCAAGTAAGAGGATTGCATCTACCGAATCACTAAAAACTTTTTACATTGCAATCAAATTATATGAAATCTTTTACATTGTAATGGAAATTCAAATAAATTTAGAACTCAGCATACAACCAACCCCTAAAAATTTTTCAATGCATTAGAGAGCAGCTTTGTAAAGGAACAAAGCATGAGTCATACATTGAGGAATATAATGGAGGGTTGCTTTAAAATCGAGGATATGACAATTAAAATACATATTATTAAAGAGAGGTGTACAAACATCTTAATTTCATCATACAAAATCATGAAAAAATACACAGTAATGAGATTAATAGGACCCATGCAAGTTAAATGAAACAAAGTACTTATGGTATGTTGTTCAATTAAAAAATTCCATTCAAACTAAAAAAAAAGTTTTATAGTACATCTGCAATACTAGCAAAATTATGAGAGCAAAATGTTGGCTTGCAAAGCAAAAACATATTAATAATATAGGTGCTGTAGAGATAAAGATGTTAAGAATGAGTGGGCATAAACAAAAGAATAAGATGAGAAATAAGTACATTCATAACAAAGTTAAAAAAACATCCATATATGATAAGCCCAAAGAAAGTCATCAAATATGGTTTAAACATATTAGGCATATTGTATGCTCCAATTGGAAATGTTTAGTCCAAAAATTATTCCCATATTTATATGGAAAGTGGATGACAAAAAATTATTTGGAAAGATCACACATATTTCGTGCATAAGAAAATTGTGTTATTTGATTGAGTACAGTAGAGACAAATGATTCATGTTGCTGACCTCACTTGGTGGTCTAAAAAACTGTGTTGTCTGACAATGATTGATGACATATTCACAATAAACTTTAATTTTATGCTAATATAAGAATACAAAAACTTTAAACTATATTAGTACATATATGTATCTATGTATGGTAAGAATAAAACATATATTTTAGCTCTTATCAGATCAAACAAAAATATGTTTCGATTGGATCAACTAAAAATCAATCTCAGAAAAAATGTTTGGGTTTGGCACGTTAAAATTAAACGAGCTGTAAAAAGGTCAAAAATGGGTTTGAAAAAAATCCTTTGACATTGACACTTCTAATGGGATAAAGATGTCAGCTATTTTTATCTCATTCTATTTCTTAGTTGAGACATAACAAAAAATAAATAAATAAACGCACGGATATCAGTTAGTAGAATCAGTACTATGCAATAAAATAAAGAGAAAACTTTACTCTGACCTGATCATGGCTGTCATGATTCTGGGTTTCTGCAATACTCCCTGTTTACACCGAAAAATTAAGTTCAATTAGGTTCAAGAGACCAATTATGCTCAGACCGATTAACAAACAATAACAGAATAAGCAGATAATAAAGAAAATCTCACAATCATTCAATCCAGCAAGTGCCATCAACCGAATGGCAACATCACGCTCCTCGGCATCTTGGAGAGCCCTAGCATAAGCTTCATCATTGTCGAAATCTTCCGGATCAATGCGGCTCTCATTAGCATCAAAAGCATCATCCTCAGAATCAGTCCTCTCCGCACTACCATGATCATCATAAGGCTCCCCAGGATCTCCATCATGTTCTCTTTCCTCTTCCTCGTAACTCCCTCCATACGAACTCGCATAATCACTGCCGTCACCTTCGTTCATCCTAAGCATCAAGTACGCCCTTTCCTGAGACAATTCACAAAAAGCCCTAATCCTCAAACGCCTTGCAAAACGACTTTTAAGAACAATAAATTGATTGAAATCGCATACCTGCTCTTGAAGAGCCCGAGCGAGGGCAAGGTCAGCGTCGACTTGGCCGAGGCTAGTGAAAGGCGCTCTGCGAGACACACGGGCTGCCATCTCGACAGTAGATCCGCCATCAACCAAAGCGCTAGATTCAAACTGAGAGCAATTAGGGTTTTCGCTGGAAACTTCATCCGTGGCGCCGATTTTCTCCTTGGAGCTCTCCATGCAAAACACAGGCGGCAATGATTACCAGGAGAAAAAAAAAATTCATTAATTAATTAATCAATAAAGTGGGGAAAAATTTAGAGAGATTTAAATTATTTTGTATACTCACAACGATTCACTCTACTCGAGTTTGTAGCGTTTGCAAAATCCTATCTAAGGCCTCAAAGCTCGAATGGGCCAAAGCTCAATAAGATGTGCTTACTAATAAAGGCCAGTGATGATATATGAAGACCAGGCATATTCCAACTTCAAGTACACAAGGTTTTTGTTAACAAGTCAAATTGTAAAGCAAAGTATTAGAATTATCACTCAATGACAATCATTCTTTTATGTAAAGATGCCCGAGCATCAATCAAGGCGAGTCAAAATATAATTGAACTAAAATAAAAGAATAATCATAATAATCATATATGTATATTACATTTATATGTATATCATTACATCGTATACAGCTTAGTTTTTCAGCATACTGGCTCTCAAAAATAATTTTACTCATTGCACGCATGCTTAATCCCAAAGCCCGATCCAACAAGCTCATATATTTAGTGGATCATTTTCTCTTTTAGCAGTTGCACTTGTACCTGCACCTGGTTGGATCTGGCCTGATCCAACGGCTAGATCAAATCGAGGCACGAGAGCCATCAGATTCGATCCAAAGAATCGCAGAATGGCCCAGATCTCTGGATCCGGCTGTTCCGAGTTTGAGGCTCATAGCAGATCCACGCGATGAACGGTAAAAACGGTTGTCCATTTTAGATTTAAATAATTTAATATTAAATAAATTTGAATTTTTGAAATTCCTAATTCATCTAAACGGACTCCAAAATATATCAAAACTTCACCCTATGCTAATTTGGGTGTTAGAAATTCAAAAATGTAATCTAATTTTTCGATCTGAGGTTTAAATAATTATTTTATTTATTTGAGTATTTAATTATATTAAAATATTCGACAAACTATGAACGACTTCTAAAAATTCCAAAGCTTTACGGCTAGCTAACTTGGAAGTGGAGAATTCAATAGCAATGTCGGATTTCGATTTAGAGTTCAAAATAATTATCTTATTTTTTTTATTTAATTAACTGAAAATTAGGATTTGGCCCAATTCATTCCCACATCGAATCAAAACTTCGGAGTTCGCTCTTATTAATGGTTAGAGACTAATTGAGATGATCTAAGATTGGTTAGACTAAGCTTAACTTAAGTAACAACCATGGGTTGTTACATGCTTCTCGAAGCTTAGCTAGGCTCTTGACCCCCTAGCCGCTCGGGCCATCACAAATTGCTTCGCACCAGGTACGACATTCTCCTTATTGAGTAGTGTATGCTTGACAGACTATAAATATACGTCTACGCTCACACATAAGTGCACGTGGTATAAAGTAATAAGAAATTGTGAAGTGTCGGGAATTTATCGTCCACTGTGAGCAGAGTATTTAGTTACTAAAGTATATTTATTTTCAATGATGTTTGGACAATGGATAAGTAGTGATTTTAGTTCTAGATTAACAAGCAAAGTTCATAAATTATAAATTACAAGTAGAAGATGAATGGAGAGTTGGGTTTTAACATGCAGCTCATTAAGGGGTTTAGTGTAGTACTCATATTTGTCAACTTTACATGTCCAATTTCTCGAATGCTTTAATTATGATCAAGCAACATTAGTCTTCTTTAGATGGTCCTATAATTCCAACTATGTCATGTTTGGTGCTCAAGATGAACTCAAAATGGTTCAATCCCGGCACACGAACCCTCACGTGACCGATATGAATTAAATATAATACTTACGTCTAAGTTTTCAAATCTAGTGTTAAAGTTTTTACAGTCATGTAAACTTGATCCCACTAAACAGTGTCACATTCGTCTATCGTAGTTTAGCTAAGAAAATGAATAATTGGGCTTGTGGATTATGTCACATTCACCTACAAGAACTAAATTCTTCATCATCCTCCTTTAACTAAAATGAGCTATGGAGCACATTTGGTGGCTCTTAACTCACACACATCAACTTCTTAGCTTGGTTAATAGAATAGTGCAACAACGCTCAATAGCTTGTCACTTAGCTCTCAGCAATTATGCACTTGTTCTTAGCTTGAGCCAATTGTGAGCAAGGAACTCTAAGATTGCTTAATTTTTTATTGCTTAGTTAATCATTTCAGATCCTACATAGTTGCACCGATCATCCTCGCGCAGCAAATATTGTCACAGGTATTCGTGGCGAGGATGCTCCATGTGCAAGTTCTTAGTTTTGGAATGATCAACAAGTTTGAAACGTTTTTGGATTATGCTGAGTGCTTTTCCGTTGTGGCGCGCAGCAGAGCCGAGCTCTCGATTTTGTGGCCGTTGTGGCACGCAGTAACGCCGAGCTCCATATTTGTGCACACTGCGGTGCGCGGTAGCCCCGAGCTCTCGATTTTGTGGTCGTTGTGGCGCGTAGTAACGCCGAGCTCCCTATTTGTGCGCGTTGCGGTGCGCGGTAGCCCCGAGCTCTGTGTTTGTGCCCGCTGCGGTGCGCAGTAGCCCTAAGATCTCTCTTTGTGCCCGCTGCGGTGCGCGGTGGCCCCAAGCTCTCTGTTCGTGACCGCTGCTGCTCGCGGTAGCCACGAGCTATCTGTTTGTGCTCGATGCGGCGCGTGGTAGCCCCGAGCTCTCAGTTTGTGATCGCTGCTGTGTGCGGTAGCCCCGAGCTCTCTGTTTGGGACCGCTGCTACGCATAGTAGCCCCGAGCTCTCTGTCTGTGCCCGCTGCAATGCGCGGTAGCCCCGAGCTCTCTGTCTGTGCCCGTTGCAATGCGCGGTAGCCCCGAGCTCTCTGTCTGTGCCCGCTGCAATGCGCGGTAGCCCCGAGCTCTCTGTTTATGCCAGCTGCGGCGCGTGATAAATCCATAAATTATATATAAAATAAAGGGGAAATTTTATTTATTTAAGATATTTTTGCTGCTCCTAAATTAAATTTTTCTATCTTTTTCAGGAAATGAAATCTAAAGGAGCTCTAGGGTATTTCTGCAATTTTTTAAACAAAGAATTCCGCTACAGCGCGCTGCCGCGCGCGGTTGCGCGCCGCAACGGGCTGCAGCGGAAACATTTAAACTTATTAAACTGGCTCCCCTCTAATTGAATAGTGATTTTTGCGGAATTGACCGCTACAACGCGCTGTCGCGCGCTGCAGCGGTCTGCTGCGAAAATACTGATGATTATTAAAAGGGGGCTCAACTAATTGAATAGTAATTTTTGCGAAATTCACTGCTACAGCGCGCGGTCGCGCGCTGCAGCGGTTGACCGCGCAAATACTTATGATTATTAAAAGAGGGGCTCAACTAATTGAATAGTGATTTTTGCGGAATTCACCGCTACAGTGCGCGATCGCGCGCTGCAGCGGTTTACCGCAAAAATACTTAACTTATTAAATCGGGACCGCTCAACTAATTGAACAGTGTTTTTCGTGAAATTCACTGCTACAACGTGCCCAACTAATTGAACAGTGTTGAAAAAGCTGCCCCCCCTTCACATGGATCACCATATTAATGGCATGGGGAAGACCATTTGACCATCTTCTTTTGCCTTGAATTTTTTTGGCTATAAATAAGGAGGGAATGGGGGGTTATCCTTGCACCTTCTCTTCATCTTCTTCATTCTATTGATCATCTTAAAACTCTCATTCTAAGGCAATGTATTCCGGGAAGAAGGCAATTGCTAGGAAGGATGTTGAAGCTTCCTCATCCGGAGGAACTTTCAACACAAAGAGGTTCTCCTCGACGGAGGCCGAGCACCGTTTCACCTCTATCACTTCCCAATGGAAGTTGATTCCGGAGTGAAGCTTCAGCGTTGCCTACCCTGTCCCTCATACACAGGCCAATCCTAGAGGATGGCATGAATTTGTGACCAAGAGAGCTCTCACATACATGACAATCGTCCAAGAAGTGTATGCTAACGCAATTGACGCATCCAGACAACGAATTTTCTGTCGGGGAAAGAGTGTCACCCTAGGAATTGCTCAAATTGAGTAATTCTATGGGTTGGCGGAGGTAAGCTCTTGTTCATACTCTAATCTCTTGGACTCTCATTTTGACCCCCGCGCTCTAGTTGAGGAAATTGTCAATAATGACACCGAGTGGGAAGGGGGACTCGCCAACATTCATCGCTCTGAATTAACGGAGACGAGTAGTGCTTGGCTAGTCTTCATTTCTAGCTATGTCATGTCCTCGAGTCACTTAACTGAAGTAACCCGTGCCCGAGCACTACTTTTGTGCTCATTGGTGAGGGCATGCGAAATTTGCATCTCAAACATTATCTTTGAGCAGCTTTGGAAAGCTCTTAAAGGATCTTGCGCAGCATTGGCCTTCGGGTCTTTGATTTATGGGTTATGCGAAGCCCAAGGGGTTAAGATCATCTCCTCCGACACCATTGTTCCTCCCAGCGTTGCCCTGCACCCCTCGAACCTTAACGTCCGGGCAATTGAACGTAAATTGCCCAAGAAAAGAAGGGGCCATAGGGCGGAAGCGTCTGCACCTTCTGGTTCACGTCTCACAAACCAACTCTTAATGCGCCTCCACAATCAAAATGTAGAGCTTAGTTAAGCTCTAGCTACCGATATGGGTTTTTCAAACAGGAATACGCTCAACAGCGCCAATTCCAATCAGAATTCATGAAGCCCTCGGGATGTTGTTTGATGATTGGAATTTGCATGGCGGACCGGACGCTTCTATGTTTCCACGGCCTCCCATCGGTGCACTCATACCGGAGACGCGCTACTCTACCGAGACGGCATATGTGTCGGAGAAAGACGATGATGAGAACGAGGAAAATTAACTAGGTTGTATTTGTTTATTTTTTTTTACTTTTTCTTTTTATCTTTATTGTAGTTTGTTTTTATTTTGAGATTGTAATTTATGAATTCTCATATTTTCGTATTTATTGAGTTATTCCTTAGAACATACTTTTTTTAAATTTTTCAAAAGAAATGAAAATCACAAAAATACAAAAATCAAATGAGATATAAGTAAAAGAATGCTTAGCAAAAAAATGATTAAATGAATTATAAGCAATCAAATGTGAGATTGAGGAATGAATGGAGAGAAATCTAAATCGCCAAAAAAAACAAAAATATTTAAATAAATGCTTGAGCTAAGTGTGGGGGAAGGCATATGATTTAAACTAAAAAAATATGGTATGAATTCTAAATAGAGTGTTCTAGGCTCCCGTAGAACTTCATGATCACAAACATGTTAAGGATGAAGAAAAATGTCTCTCCATAAGAATGAAAAGAACAAAATATTTATGAAAAAAATGATGATGATAAATATCTCTCCTAAGTGAATAAAATAAGAAATGATGAAGAAAAATATTTCTCATTTAAAAACTTTTCATCTTTGTGATTTATAAAAATGAGCACATATGACACAACTCTAAGAATCTCTAAATCATGTCTTTAGTCTAAAAATCTAAAATATATGGAACCCATCACCTATTATCAAGAATTAAAAAATTTAAATATTTGGAGATTTAGTGACTTAACTACCTTAGTGATTCAATTGAAAACATTAAGATTGCTATGATGTTCATTTCATTTTTTTTTGCATGCACATATTTTCACTTATACTTATTTCAATTACATTATTGTGTCTTTTATCCATTCAAATACAGAAAAAATTATCATTTTGAGCTTACACGAGAACGAGCAAGAATTTAAGTGTGGGGGTGTGATGAATTCATAAATTATATATAAAATAAAGGGAAAATTTTATTTATTTAAGATATTTTTGCGCTCCTAAATCAAAATTTTCTATCTTTTTCAGGAAATGGAATACAAAAGAGCTCTAGGGCATTTCTGCAATTTTTTAAACAAAGAATTCTGTTACAGCGCGCTGCCGCGCGCGGTCGCGCGCCGCAGCGGGATGCAGCGAAAACATTTAAACTTATTAAACTGGCTCCCCACTAATTGAATAGTAATTTTTGCAAAATTGACCGCTCCGGCGCGCGGTCGCGCACTGCAGCGGTCTGCTGCGGAAATACTGATGATTATTAAAAGGGGGGCTCAACTAATTGAATAGTAATTTTTGCAGAATTCACCGCTACAGCGCGCGGTCGTGCGCTGCAACGGTTTACCGCGAAAATACTTATGATTATTAAAAGGGGGGCTCAACTATTTGAATAATAATTTTTGCGGAATTCACCGCTATAGCGCGCAGTCGCGCGCTGCAGTGGTTTACCGCGAAAATACTTAACTTATTAAATCGGGACCGCCCAACTAATTGAACAGTATTTTTCGCGAAATTCACCGCTACAGCGCGCGGTCGCGCGCTTTAGCAGTTTATCGCGAAGGACTTGGCTATATAAATCGGGTCGCCCAACTAATTGAATAGTATTTTTTCGCGGAATTGACCACTACAGCGCGCGGTCGCGCGCTGCAGCGGTCTGCCGCGAAAATATTTCTCTCTATAAAATATGAAAAAAAAATTAATTGAACAGTATTTTTCGCGGAATTCTCCGCTACAGTGCGCTGTCACGCGCTGTAATGGTCTACAGCGGAGGACTTAGCTAAAATTTCTAAAGACCGGGGTATGCTAAAGCATACCGCAGCACGCTACAGCGCATGACTCCGCGCTACAGCACGGTGCAGCGCAGCACGCTGCAGCGGCCCGCTGAAATTTTTCCCAGACAATGCATTTAATGCTGTTGGAGACATAACATTTATCTTGAATGTTGTCTCTAGCCATCATTTCCTATAACTGTCATTTTTGTAAGCTTTTAGGTGATGTTGTGGCTAAAGAAATGAGATTATTGTCACCTCACCTAAATTAAAAATTAATGCAATGATGAATTCAGTATTTTTAATGAAAATTCTGGTTGCTTATGGAAGAGAGGAGCATGCAGCCCCCCACCCTCCTATAAATACCCCTCCTTTTGACTAGAGGATGGTTCACAATTTTAGCAAAAATTTCCTAAGTAATGAGGAGAGCCTAAGGAAGAGAGAACTCCCTAAGGGTGGCAAGGCAAGCTTTTGCAAAGGGAGAAGAGGAAGAAGGCAGCACTAGCAATCTAAGAAGAAGGTAATTAGAAGGAGAAGAAGAATTACGGAGAACTTCTACGGAGCATTCCTAGTATCTTCTAAACTCAATTTTGTATTTTTTTTTAGTGATCATGAAAGAGTCTTTAGCTATGTATGTGTCTTCCTTATTTTCTTATGTAATGAGTGGCTAAACTCCCCTTGGGGAGGGTTGGGATGAAGTCCCATTTTGCATGATATAATATTGATGTATGAATGTCTTCCCTCAAGCATAATGTATTTGTGATTTAAATATCTTACTAAGAAATTTCTATCTAATTAGTCTTGATGTGTTTATGAGAAAAGAACTAAAGAATCCAAGATCTAATTGTCTTGTGTTCCTTAGCTCACCTTAAGTTAGATGCTAGATTTTGAGTGCATGAAATCTTAGAACCATGTGAGAAGGTTTTTGAGCTCAATACACCTCAATCTAAGCTCAACCAAAGAGTTGATGCAAGTGATGCTAAGACCCACTAATTGAGCTCATTAGCTCCACATAATTGAGATTGAGAAATGATGCGTTGAGTGCTCATGAACTAAGTGACATAATCATTGAGCCCAACATGTGATTCTCTCATCTCAACTATGTGAGATGCGAAGTAATGCTCGTAGTGGAAAATCAATGCTTGTGAGATTTTGAGATTTAAGAAAGTTTAAACTCTCCTTAAATAAGGATAAAATGAATTAACTTTAAATCTCAAGAGTCTTACAAGAATCTTTGTGCTAAAGTAGAACCGAATGTGAGTTCATTTTGTGCACAAAATTTGAACTTGTAAACCTTTGAGCTAGACTAAAGGACAATAATGTGCACTTGATTTCAATTAAACTAAATGATAAAGCTTGAGAAATAAATCTATACAAGTATTATATCATTGCATGTGGGAAAGACCCAACTCTCCTCTTTCTTTAATCTTACTACTTTACTTAGTGAATATTCGTGCTAATTTTAGACCAACTAACCAATACATACTATAGCTTAAATATTAGTGAGAATAGATATACTTTAGTGTCAAATCAACCAATTCTCTATGGTTCGATAAATTCCTGGAAAGTCACACTTTCCACTTATTACTTCAGACCACGTACACTTGCGTGCAAGCGCAGACGTGTATTTACAGTCTGTCAGCGTGCGGCAGCCCCGAGCTCTGAGGTTGTGTCCGTTGCAATATGCGGTAGCGTCGAGCTCTTAGATGAACCTTAATAACCCTAGATGATTGATCCTATGCCTTATGGTAGGATAACCTAAAGATACTTAGAATGAATTATCTTTTGTGATAGTTATCCTAAATTGAATGAATTATATGTCATTTTTTTGAAGCCATTTGTGTAGAACCTACTACAATGGAGATTGGATTTTATAGTTTGAATTTCCTTGGCTTTAAATTAGTTTATTAGAATTATAAGAGATAAGTACATTAGCTTTATCATATGGAGATTATAGTGTATACCTATAGGGTTGATTTGATTGAATGGGATGGAATTGATTGAATTACCTCGAGTAAAACTGTAGAGTTTTAATCTTATCTTAGGTAATTAGATAAGTACAGTTCAGTTCAGAATAAATATCTCAAGTCCAAAGTATGTTATAAGTTGGGGATTTAACAACTTAATCTGAGAAAATAAACTGTAAAAAGATTATGTCACTTATCTTTGTGTGCATTGATAAGCGCAGTTAAACAAACTAAGTGTTTAAAGTCTTTTTCCTCAAGACATACTAATCATGTATATGCACTCTTAACATGTGATGAATTAGGATGTTAGAAAAGTATAGTTTGGAGTAAATGTTGAATTCATTATAATTAAAATAGAATTGTATAGTACATAAAGTTAAACTTTTGATTTGTATAAGATTTAAGTGAATATAAATAAGGAATTATGCTAAATAATTAGACAACAATAAGGGATATTTACTTTATTTTTATATATTTTATGGTTTTAATAATTTAAAAGTACTTAACTTATTTAACTATTTAGCATATCATAAATTACATAGGCATATCATGTCATTAACAGAGTGGTTCTACTCACATAGGATATGTTAGTAGAGCGGTTCTGCATATCCAAGATCTCTGGGATGCCGGGTGGCATCAAAGTGTGCATATTTGTGGTATAAGTACAGCGGCCTATTCAGATGCATATACAGAGTGACATACATCATAATCTTACTTTTAGTTATTTTAGTTTATAGTTTCATTTCAGTTGACTTACTTTCAGTACTTTTATATATATTATAGTTTTTTCTGCTTTCAAATTTAATATTTAGATTTACAATTTCAGTTACTTCAGTTTTTACAATTTGGTTTCCGCTTTATTAAATATTAAGTAAAAATCCCTTAAATATAAGAAAATATCAATTGTAGCCTAAAATGTACTTAGACTTATTGTCTAATAAGATTTTCTTTTTTTTTTTGCTGGGGCCATGGTATTGTGAAACTGAAAATATCATATCCTGAGCAGTTGGAGGAGCTAGCTTTGGAGGCAACTCAAGAGATCCAGAAGGAGTTAGAGGAGCACTAGTTAGTTCAACACTTTCTTATCATCTTAATTTATTTTCTGTTATAAGACGAGAGACTTTTGCTGCTCTTTTTATTTTAAGCTGCGGTTTGTAATAATTAAATTATAGATGTATTTTCTCTTTCTTTTCTGAGATAAATATTTTTACTTAGCTTCTGAAATAAATATTATAGATAAGTACTATGACTTCCGCACTCTATTATTACTACTACTTATCTTTAGTATTGTGATATAATCAGTATGTAATTTATACAAAGTACTTATATACATTGGATACTTATTCAATCCCTTCCCCTAAGTTCAACGTGTGTATGCACCCTAACTACAATATAAGATAAGAATATTATACTTGTCCTATAGATCAGTTGTTAGCAATGAGTCAGATTAAAGAAAGTCCAGTTTTTCAGGGTAATGCACTATTTCGCCACCAATACTGTTATCAGTATCATCCTGTTGCGTACGTTGACGTAACGGGGCATTACAGTTGGTATCATAGAAGAATTATAAAATGTCAAATAAGGAGAGTGTTCCTATCTACTTTATGAGCTATTCTTTGGAGTATATATGATCATAATCACTAAATGTAAGGAATTATAACAACCCAAATATCGGATAGGAGCTTAATCCCATATTGGAATGTTACATTAGCATCTAATATCTAATAAGAAGAAAACTAACCAAATTCTAAATACTAAGTTTGGCCAAAAATCTTGATAAAAGTCTTAAGTTAAGATGAGAAAGGTAGTAGAAGAAAATATATGAATAGGGATAATTGCAATTACATATAAGTGAAAGTGTAGTTGTAATTATAAGTAGAAAGAGTGAAGAGTCACATGTTAATAGTAATTCATATGTAAGCAGTTTATATATAAATAGAAAAAGAAAAATGTGTAAATGGAAGTAATTATAATTACATGAGGTAAATGGTAGTTGCAATTATAATCAATAATAGGAATTTAAAGTGATTGCGAACACATATATGAAAATAATATTTGCAAGTAGGAGTAAAAGTAAGCAATCACATATAACAATATGAATTTACAAGTATGAGTTCATATGCAATTTATCCATCAATTTATCCAAGCCAAACATTTAAGTAAGAGATATAAGTCCATCACATAATAAATAAAGACAAAAGCAAATAGTTTAAATTATTACATGCCATAAAATTAAAGAATAAGTAAAAACTCTCTCTCACTTAAAATAAGAGCAAGCAATAAGCTTTAAGTAGAAGCAATTATAACATTCTCAAGAACTTAGCCCAGCTCTACTTGTTTCAAATTGCAACTGATCTATCATATTTTGGTATTTAAATATGATAGAAAAAAACTAATAAAAAAAAGTATAGTTAGACAAAATAGTCTAAGCACATTTTAAAATTGACTAAACATTTTATAAGTTTATTTTGAATATCACATAATAATTACAACTTAAGTATAAGCAGTTGAGCATTTAAAAGCATACAAATAAGGAAGGGAAATAAACAAATTATAAAGAAGAACAAATGAAAAATGAATGAGTAAGAATACTCACAAGTAAAGATACTCAAGCATGCAACCAAAAAGTAAGAGAAAAATATCCTAAATAAGGTTAGAAATTTTTAATGTTCAATTGAAATTAAATGAAGTAAAATATGAATATGTTCATTGAAAATATGCTAAGTAAGGAAAAGAAGTCAATGAAACATTTAAATGGAATTAAAATAACATACACTAAATTCTATATGAATTGTAAGCAAGTAAAGTACAATACTAAAATAGAAAGTGCAAAGCATAGTAAATGAAGGTAAATCTTAGACTATCAATTTAAGATGCACATAGCCTAGGACTATGAAAAGTAGCATAGCTTAAAAACTATGATGAGATCTCATAATCAAGAAGATTGTAAAAGAACTCATATTTATTTAATTGAAATTATTTTATGAAAGTACTCATTATACAGGTAAATACAAAATAAAGTGAGGAGTTAAGCACGCCTGCCTTACAAGTAAAGGAAAGTGGGTTTCAAAATAATTAATACTCATATTCACCCTCTGAGAATGTGAGGTCTCATTATTACTCCTGATTAGCCTGCCCTTGGCAATATTTTTTATTGATCTAATTTTTTTCATAATAACAATAAACTCCTATAATTTTAATGTGAAAGTTTTATTTATGCATAATATCTTATATGTATGTATCAAATGAATAGGCTCAAAGCTAAATAAGTATTCAAGAAAATTTAATAAATATAAATTATATTATATCCAAAGTTATCAAATTTTAATGATCTACTTAATGATTGGAGCTAATTGAGCTCCCAATTAACTTAGAGATATCAATTTCAAGTCAATTATAAATAATATAGTTAGAAGGATTTTAGAAAATAGTAGTTTATTTTAATTTATGGAAAGACAAAATAAATTTAAGTATCATAATACTAAAAGAAACTAACCTTATCCTTATCCTAATTCAATTAATTGAAACAGTCTAATGAAATCAAGGCTTAAGAAACTAATTAGGAAAATGTAGGGTTAAGTAATCACTATATTTGAAAAAGTTGAGAGTTAAAGTTCTGTACACTAAACTCATCTAACTAGGTTATAATTGGAAGAATCTATTCAAATCGATTACTAATCTAACCAGGTTAAATTAATAATAAAAGTCTAAATGTATAGGAGAGAAAAGAATTAAAAGCTACAAGTTCTAAGTTTTCTATTGATTGAAGATTAAATAAAAACTATTACATATCTAATATATGATTAGGATACATATAAAACTCCTAAATCAAACAATAATAAGTCTCTAAAAAGGTTATAATTTAATATAAAATTCAAATCTAATTGCTAAGAGCTAGTCCTAATAGATTCATAATCTAAAATCAAGCATATATTAAAGCTAACTATACTAATTAGGTGCATAAACAACTTCTAAGATCACAAGTAAATCAAGTTATAAAATCAATTCTAAAATATCTCTCCTAAGATTGCAATTTGAAACATTTTGCTATGAATACAAATATTATATTTGAGAAAATTAAGTTCAATATATGCAATTAAAACTTACATAGGAAATAAATAATGTGACATGTTTATTGTCCTAAGACTTAAATACATAAAACATGTAATTTATAAAATTATAAAATTTACAAAATTACCTTAATTTAGGAGCCAAAAATCTAAAATCATCAACTCTTGTTCAATTAAATTAATAAGCATAAATATGAGATCCTTATAGCATAAAGAGTAAAACGACACTAACTATGTTTAAATTGAACAATGTTGAGATTTTAGAGATAAACTATAATACTTTGAAATTCACAAAATTGCAAGTGCAAATTTCTCTTTTATTTATAAATACAATAAGAGAATAAAAATTACAATGGTAGATTGATCAGGCTATCTCCAGATTTTCAGCAGCGATCTGACCTGGCATTTACAACGAAAATATCTAGGTTGAACACATATTAGAGATAAACTATAGTACTTTAGATATCATTAATTAGATTATATACATAAGCAAAAGCATGAAATTTAAGTGCATAAAAAATACAGAAAAGCATAATAATAAGAATTTGAAATACAAAATTTCTTCCTTTGAGTATTATCACCGCTTTTCCTATAAATCAAAATTTTAACGATAATTTTGAAATAGCAATAAAAGTAACATGCACAAGTAAATCATGCTTATCAAAAATTGATATCTCTATTTTGAAAGTGAATAATATGTATATATATATAACATTTTCATTCGAGCGGACAATTTCTCGAATCTTAAGGAAATTAAGCACGTTTGCTATAATTATCACAATTTCGGTTCAAACTTTACCATTTAGGTATTACTCCACATATACTAGCCCCCTCGTAAGCATATGCATAATTTCCTTATATATTTACGAAATAGTATAATAACGAACTAGTCCTGTTCTTATTATATTATGTACAGACTATAAACTCATGGAATGTGGCGACCCTCACCCTTAACCCTCAATAGGTTTAGATTAAGGGTGGAGTGTCACTCTGGTTAACCCCTCACTTAGCATTGGATTAGGATAAACTCCACAATCCACCTAATTAGAGAAAGGTTAACTCAGAATCAATCAAGCAGTCACTATATAAGTAAAAATACAGAGTGCGGAAGCGATAAATAAATGACATCCAAGCATCATAATATATATAAGAAGAGAAATATAACTCAGAAAAGTAGCATAGTGAAATCTGAACACACAGTCACAGGTACCTGTATTATTACATTAATTAAAATTTAACAAAATAAATGTTCAAAATCCACTCATCCTCACAAGTAGTAAATGACTAGATATCTTCTGGCCCCAACTGCTGCACCTCCTCTAAGTAAGGATCCTCCTCGGGTGCAGACTCCTCAAACTGCTCTAAGCCTGACATTGTCGGTTTCACAATGTAGGGCCCCAGCCAAAAAAAGAAAATCTGGTTAGACAATTGTCTAAGTACATTTTAAGCTGAATTTTTAGTAAGGTTATATAATATCACCATTTTACCATTTACTTCTAAGCATGATGTGTAAATACAGGAGCAATAAGCAACACAAGTAAAAAGGAAAACTATAGACTATGCTCTATAGTATAAACAAGGCAAAGAAATGAGGCTGAAGCATGCCTCGCATAACAAGTAATCAAGGAAAGACATATAAGTGTAAATATAATTGAATAAATGCTGGAAGAAAAATTCTACATCCTAAACATGCTGGTGATCAATAAAAATAACATGCTAATTAAAAATGAATAACTCAGCAGTGATATATACATATAGCAGCAAGATTCTACATCCTAGATATATATAAAGCAGTACAAGGAAATAGCTGACTGAAAAAGAATATACTGAAACAACCACAACTGCATATAAAACTATAATACATCAACTGCCATACAGAAAAGAGCTACACTAGCTCGCCAAAAAAAACTGAAGATCTTAGCACGATACGGCTAGGGCTACTCTTAGCTCGATACGACTAAGCCAACAACAGTCACATATATGGCCCTAACATGATACGACTAGGGCTACTCCTAGCTCGACACGGTTAGGTCACCAACTATCATACCGAAATATCCTAGCACAGTACGGCTAGGGCAACTCCTAGCACGATACGGCTAGGGCAACATTCGGTATGATCAAAAGAACACTGAGAGGCAGCTCAATCACATCAATTCATTATCATTTCACTTATTTACTTTAATATTTTCATAAGGAATCTAAGGAGTATCCATAATTTCCTAACATTTTATTTATGCATCAAATGTCTTATATGATATGTTCAAAGAAAATGTAAGGCACAAAATTTCAAGGTATGCGTAGCAACAAATAACAAGTAAGCAAGAGACTCGACTAAATATGATGATATCATTTGTTTTCTACTTAACCAGCTAACTATTCAAAGTTACACAAGTTCAGGATCACCATTTTCCTACTATCGAGTGTAACTCAGAAATTCGTCCTTATAAGTTAAAAAGGATTGGAACTGATCAGGTTCCAATCTAGTTCAATCAGATAGACGACTATGAATTAAACAAATAAATCATACGTTCTAATTTTGTGAATTTAGACGTTCTAACTAAGATCTGATCAAGATCTTCTACGCCTATAGATTATGGATTAAACACTACGAGATTTTAGGTTTAATCACATAATCCAAACTAGATAAGACCTAAGTTCTAGGTTTTATACTATAAGTGATCTACTAGTTAAGGCAGATCCTATTAAGTAATCAAACTTAATAGGATGAATCTCCTATCTTAAATCTAAAGTTAAAAGATAAACTAATCAGAATGGGTTGTAAAACAAAATAATATCTAGAAACTATTAAAACCAAGGTTTCACCTATAGGGTATCCCAATTTACCCAATGAATGAACACTAACCTATGATCTAGTCCTACTCTCAGGAAAGGTCCTTAAGGTGGGATGCTTAAGACTTAGGAAAAAAAATTATTGGAATTCAATTTAATGACTTGTTTTATTTACTTACATGGTACTAATATGATTACATTATTAAACCTAGTATTCTAAGATTTTAATTAAGGGCTAAAGTTGCGCATTTCCAATTTTAAGGTAAAATGACTATTTTGCCCCTACTTTATGGGTCAATCAACTTTTCATTTAGGGGTCCAAACTGAGTTTTATCTTCTCCACCTAATTCCTTACTGTCTAACTTGAAGATAGACAGTAAGTACGTCCAATTTGGACGAGAAATGGCCGAGTTATGGCTAAAATAATGCTAGGGGTATTTTGGTCATTTCCCTAAATTTTAGGGTTCAAATCTTAAATATTATTTCTGTGAAAATGATGACATTGAAATTCTAAACTAGTTAGCTTCTTGAATTTTTGGATTTGGAGTTAAATTGACCAAGTTATGGCCATTTGAAGTCCAAGGGCATTTTGGTCATTTTTCATTACAGTCAACTCTGAATTCTAGAGTTGACTTTTTGTCCTGATGTCCAAATTGGAAAACTAATACTACCACGGTGATGGGGCCGCTCTCCTGAGCATTTTAAGACCCATATTGACTATGTTTTGATAATCGGGTAAAAAGTTATGGGGTCTTAAAGATGCTCTAAAATGCTACCTCATTATGTGTACCCCGAAACGAAATTTTACATTATGTCATTTGATCCTAAATATTTTTCTGAGTATTTTAAGACCCATATTGGCTATATTTGGATCATCCTACAAAAAGTTATTAAACTTTTAAGATTTACTATTCAAAAATACAATTTGAATTAATTTATTATTCATTTATTCAAATTGAATGATTTTACTGTTCATTCCTAAAGTTTTTATTTAATTAATCACTGTTTAATTATTAATTAATTAATTAATTAATTTTACTGTAGTAAAGCAATTAGTGCTAATTACTGTTTAATTAATCTTAATTAATCTCTAATTATATTTATTTATTTAAAATTACTGTTCATTCATAAAGTTTTTATTTAATTAATCACTATTTAATTATTAATTAATTAATTAAATAATTTTACTGTAGTAAAGTAATTAGTGTTAATTACTGTTTAATTAATATTAATTAATCTCTAATTATATTTAATTATTTAAATTTACTGTTCATTCCTAAAGTTTTTATTTAATTAATCACTATTTAATTATTAATTAATTAATTAAATAATTTTACTATTCAAAAGTAATTAATTATCCTAATCACTGTTTGAGATTTAATTAACAGTTAATTAATCCTTAATTAATCTTTAATTATAATTATTTAATTAAAATTACTGTTTAAAAGTAATTAGTACTAACCCTAACTTAATTAACCACTAACAGTAATTAATTAGGGCTAAACAGTAATTAATTAACACTAACATTAATTTAATTAATTTCTAATTGACTGACAGTGGGCCCCACTGACACGTGGCACCTTCAGAGGCTGCCACGTGGCACAGTGGACCCCACGGGCTGCTGACTCAGCTCGGGTGACTGGGCAGTGGGTCCCACCTGACACGTGGCACTGCCAGAGGCTGCCACGTGGCACTGTGGGTCCCACGGCTGCTGACTCAGCTCGGGTGACTGGACAGTGGGTCCCACCTGACACGTGGCACTACCAGAGGCTGCCACATGGCACTGTGGGTCCCACGGGCTGCTGACTCAGCTCGGGTGACTGGACAGTGGGTCCCACCTGGCACGTGGCACTACCAGAGGCTGCCACGTGGCACTGTGGGTCCCACGGGCTGCTGACTCAGCTCGGGTGACTGGACAGTGGGTCCCACCTGACACGTGGCACTGCCAGAGGCTGCCACGTGGCGCTGTGGGTCCCACGGGCTGCTGACTCAGCCCGGCTGACGGGGCTGTGGGCCTACCTGACACGTGGCGGGCCCGTAGGCGGCCAGGTGGCCGGGTGGGCCCCACCCGCGCTGACGCGGACCCGACCCAGACAGGTCGGGCTCGGGTCGGCCCGGCCCGACCCGAAGGCGTGACCCTTCGCCTTCCGGGGGTTCGGCGGACCGAACCCAGTCCACTTCGGGGACTTGGTGCGCCCGATCGGGTGGGGTTTAGCCCGATCGGAACGGTGGATGTGAAGAGGACATGTTGATCTACCTATCATACAATTTTTGCAACGATCGAACGGTAAACGAGGGAGATCGGGGTACCTGAAGTTTGGATCGGCGAAGGATTCGGCGGAAAAAAAAGGGTTGACTTCTGGGCTTGATTCCGGCTCGATCCGGGCTCCGATCGGTGAAAACTCGGAGCCTAGGGGTAGGCCGAGGTCTTATAGACCGGACGGCGACCTCGCCGAGGCCTGGATGTGGCCGGATTGGCCAGAAAATGCGACGGGTCGCCGCGTGTCACGCGGGCGGAGAGGGCGAGGAAGACGCCTCCGGACCGTCGGATCTGTGCGATCGCGGACGGTCCGGATCGCTCTAGACCACGCGACGCGGATCGCGGCCGAGGGCCGTCGGATCCGCGTGCGATCGGACGGTCTGGATCGCTCCAGACCGCGTGACGCGGATCGCGGCCGAGAGCCGTCGGATCCGCGCGCGATCGGACGGTCCGGATGGATCCGTCCGATCTAACGGCGCCGTTAACTGGAGTTAACGGCGTCGTACGGCGCCGTTAATTAATTAATTAATAATTAATTAATTATTATTATTATTATTATTATTTTTTTTTTTTAAAAAAAAACATTTTCAGAAAAAAGAAATTTTGAACATGTTTTTCCTAGCTAATTTGGGGTCAAGGAATTCAATGGCACAGTCGGATTTTCGATCCGACGAGTATTTTGACACCTCGATTTCCGTGATATTTTTATTATTATAATATTCGTCGAAATTTCGACGACTTCCGATTGACACGAAAACTTCACCCCAAGCTAATTTGGGGTCAAGGAATTCAATGGCGTAGTCGGGTTTTTGATCCGACGAGTATTTTGATACCTCGATTTCCGTGATATTTTTATTATTAAAATATTCGTTGAAATTTCGACGACTTCCGATTGACACGAAAACTTCACCCCAAGCTAATTTGGGGTCAAGGAACGTAATGGCGGTGTCCATTTTTCGATCAGAGGTTAATTTAAATATGTCAATTTTCGAGGTTCATGAAATTCTCAAAATAAAGATTTAATCCGTTTGACCTCTGGTTTGGACCGGATCTTGGTAGTTGACTCCAAATGACCTAATTAGCACTTAAGATTATGTTTAAGACTTAGGGTTAGTCTTAATCAATCATGGTAACAACTTGGGTTGTTACATGGAACACCATTTAATTCAATCAATGAAGATCCATTATCTATTTTTAAAAGTACTTTATATAGTGATAGTAAACTTTAATTTTTAAAATAACTAAGTAAAAAACTAGTTTGGTTAAATTTGTAGAGCAAAAGCTTATAATTAAATGTAGTTCATGATATCCGGGGTACCTATTTCCTTTTAGCTAGATTGACTTCTTATAAATCTGTACAAAATTTATTTATTAAAAAACTATCGAAGGAAAAAATAAAGATATTTTTATTATCTTATTTTTAATTCTCTCTCTCTCTCTCTCTGATTCTCTCACTCATTGTTTCAATGTTAGTGAAAGTAAGATTATAATTTTGATGGTGATAGAGATAGTAACGATAATGATAGTAGTGGTGATTTTGACGATAGTAATAATGATAACGACAACAATAATAATAGTAATAATAATAATTGATATAATTATTATTATTTTTTATATTTACAAGATAAAGAAATGGAAGTCCATATGGAAAGACAATTTATGATAAAAAGTACGAATAATAATAATAATAATATTTTACTATTATTATTATCATCATCATTTATAGGAGAATTTATACGTAAAAAATATTATTTATATTGCTCTATGTGAGATAGTATAATAAATGGAAGAAAATAAAGTTATTATTTTGGGTGATAATTTTATTCACATGAGTTTATTTTAAAGAGAGAATATTAAGATAATATTATTAGGATAATAATAATAGTATGATTATCATTATTATCATTATTATTATTATTATATAAAGATAATAATAATAATAAATATACCCTTATTATCATTATTATTATTTTTATTAGAAAAAATATAATATTTTAACATTTATGATAATAATAGTAATAATAAGATAGTATACTTATTATTATTATTATTATTTAGAGAATAATAATAGATATAACATTATAATATTAGTGAGAGATATTTATTATAATAATATTATCTAAATAATAATTATCATTTGTAATAATTATGATAATAATGATAATAATAATATCCTTGGGTATTATTATTATTATGACATTATTTTCATATACAAAATAAATTTTAATAATTATTTTCTCTAATTTAAACTTTTATTTTGATAATTTGTCAAAATAATTTTCTCAACGCTCTTTTTTTTTTTTTTTTTTTTTTTTTTTTTTTTTTTTTCTGTGAGTTTTGTCTCGTTCAAAAGGAATTCAATGTGAGGAGGCGGCAACTTGATGAGAAGTTAGGGAATAGTCCTAAAAGTATCGAGCAGTGTTCCGATAGAGTTTCGGTAAGATTCGACTGCGGTGTGAGGAGTGGTGGTTTGCCGGAGAAGAGAAAAAAAAGAGAAATGAGGATTTGTCGAGAGGTGTCGGTGGTTTGATGAGACGTCGTAGGGAGATTTATGAGAGTCGAGCGAGGTGCCAATGAGGAGTCGGAGGGTCGATGCGTAAGGCAGTGGCTGGTCGTGGAGCAGGAGGAGAGGGGAGAGGGGAGAGGGGAGGAGGTTAGGGCTTCGCTGTGGGGGAAGAGGTGGTTGCTTAAAGGCTTAAGAGGTGGAGACGGAGGTGGAGGTTCGACGGCCAGGGGTGGAGAAGGAGGAGGAGTTTGGGGGAAGTTGTGAGGAGGAGAGGAGGGGATGGAGGGGTTATAGAGAGAAAGGGAAGTAGAGGCGGCTGCCCGCCCGCCAGGCAGGGGGTGGCGTGGCCGCCCCCAAGAAGGGAAGAGAGTGGGCTTTGGCCTCCATGGGCTAAGTGTGAAGCACACAACGGCTAGGGCAAGGGGGAGGGGGGACCAACGGGGAAGAAAGAAGGAGGAATCTTTTTAATTTTATTTTTTATATAAAAAATTGATTTAAATTAATCGTATTTTTTATTGTTTGATTTTGAAATTTGGTGAAACTTGATCGTGAGGTCCATCTTGATGAGACGAACGTCCTCGAATAAAAATCTCTCGATTCGGAGCTATATTTTATTTTTAATTGATTTTTGAAATTATCTTTTCAACAATTATTTTTGGGTTGATTATTGTGTGTAAAAGAAACTTAGTAAATAAATAAAATTGGTTAATTTCATTCTAAATTATTATTCACTCTGCCTTATAGATAATTTTTTTCTAAGGAAAGATTATTGAGCATCTCAGCAAAAACCCCAACTAAAGCACTCATATCAGTGGAAGTTCCTACGAACACCAATACTCACTTTATGGAAGCCATTCTTGAACTCCTAACATCCACTTCAGCTTCATAATCGTCACCCCAGAAACACTGATTTGATGGAATCCAATCATTCTTAAAAATAAACCCATCAATCTGCAGTGAGACTATATGCTTAATGGAGAAAGAAGATTAATTAAGGGAAGTAGAGAGCATGGAGTGTCCAAATGAAAAAGTAGTACGGATAACCATCTACATTCTCAAAGGCGAGGCAAGTAGATGGTGGGAATCCACTGCCAGCACCAACTTTGCTGGTGTAGAGTTAGAGGACATATGCTGGGATGAATTCTCTAAAGCCTTCAGAGCCAAATACGTTTCCCAAGCCGCCAATAATATCATAGAGAACAAATTCATAAAATTGGTTCAAGGGGGAAAATCAGTAGCAGGCTGCAAGGCCGAATTTATTAGGATGTCAAGATATGCCCAAAATCTCATAAGCTCAAAAAAAGGTAGGTACAGTCGTTTCTTAGCATGATTAAAAGACACTCTTCGGTGGAGTCTACTCCCATTTAGGCACACTCATTTCACTGACCTCCTAGAATGCACCATAACCCTCGAGCACGAGAAAATCTATTGACAATATGACATGATCAAATAGGAAAAGAGGCAAGAACCTTCTACCATGAACTAAGGGACCTTTAAACGACAACATCCCACTCCTCCTGGCAAGGTTTTCTAGCTCATAGCAATAAACCTCGAAACCAAAAGGGAGGATATCTATTGTAGGGCCCATTCTTACGAAAAATGCTATCACAACGACAAGAGATGCTGCCTCTAAGGCATGCAAGACCATTGACTTTGTGATTGCTGAGCTATCAGAACAATAAATGGAGCAAACATCAAAAGGGGATATGGAGCACATATAATATCCTCTACTCCTATTCCAACTCATGGCAATGAAAGAAGGGTTGCCCCAGGCCAAGTTTTCATGATAAGACCTCCAACTCCTTCAACAGCCTAGACAACAAATCAAAAGAAAGGACTCGTTCCTCAACCATTTGCTCTTGTAAGAATGCACACGCTAACTCCTTAGCAAGTTTCTTTCATTGCTTGCTAAGCTAAAACCACTAGGCATAGTATACATTAACAACATTTTCTGCTACACTCTTTTTGGCACGGGAGCAAGAATCTCCTTTATCTCTAAAGAGTTGGAGTCCTCCTTAAACTTATCTTACCACCGCCTATTAAATGCCCTTAAAATTATATTACCTTGTTTAGAATTCTTAAGGGCACAAAATTTTTGCATCCTTAACCTCATCATAAAAGGTAATATGTTTGAAGCCACCCTAGTGATGCTGTCAATCACCTACTTTGATATCATCTTACACATGAATTGGTTAAGTCAGCATAACATCCTAATCAACTATTAGAATAAGAAAATCACCACTACTAATGGTAAAACCCCACCATCTTCATGGGAAAGCATAGCTTGCTAGCTACTTTAACAAATATAAGTTGCCCATTCCACGATTGTATGACATGTTAGACTCAATAGCGAATTTAAATTTACTAAAATAGATTTTTAGAGTTGTTACCATCCGATAAGGATCATACCCGATGATGAGTGGAATATTGCTTTTAAGACACCGGGGAAATTTTATGATTCTCATTATGTAACAACCTGTGGTAGTTACTAATGTTAATCATGCTTAGTTAGAATCGAAACTTTTTTTTAGCAGGTTCTAAACATTATTAAATACAAGCTATGAAAATTTAGAGCTAAAATAATAAAACATAATTATTTTAATTATTTTAATATGATTAAATAATTAGAAAATTAAGAAATATATTTTGATTACAAACTTCAGATCTGATTGTATATTTAGGTTTCTCATATCAAATTATGTAAATAGTGCAAGTTTCATAAATTTTTTATATAAAACAATTAAAATATTCATAAAATATGATTTATATTTTTATTTAAATCAAAATCATAGATTTTGAATTTAATTTAATTTAATTCAATTTTTTAAAAATTGAATCAACGATTGAATAAAAATAAGGCTGCTAGAATCCCAGCGAGGAGCTAGAACATGAAACACGGCGAAGGGCTCATCGCCGCCTCATTTAATAAGTGGTTTTTCTTAAACCAGTATAGCTATAACAACTATCTTGCATAGAGTTATTATTGGAGAAATTTGTGTTGCATGATGCTAGTTCTATGCTTTACCCTTTCTTCTTAGTCCTCGATCATTACATTTTAGTTTGAGCTTTAAACAGGAAGCAAACTTGTTGCCGTTGAGTTTGAACTCAGAAATGCACGATAAAAAATTATAAATTTTTGAACTGCAAGATCATTCACATAAAAGTATTTTCATAAAATTTTAGAAAAAAATATTTGTAATAGAGTAAAGCTTTTCATTAAAAAATCAAAGAAAATTTTATATATATAAAAAATATATTTTTTCTGTTATTTAATTTTTTTTTTTTGGTATATTTTAGATATATATTTTATTTATAGAAGGTTTGTAAATTTGTATGCTAAAATATGATTAAATAGGGTTAAAATATATATTTATTATTATTTTATGATATATATGAAATATTAAAAAAAATAGTGTTATACTTACATAATAGTATACATAAAAATATATAGATGATGTATTAATCTAATGTGTAAGTAAATTATTAATTGAATAAATTTTTTTATAATTTGTATATAAAAAAAAATTTATATTAATTTTAAATATATATTTTTTTGATATATACACTAGCATTTTTCTAATATATAAAATAAAAGTAAGTTTTAGCTAGTTATATAAAAATCCCAAAAATAAAATAAAATTTGGAAATTGAAGCTTTTGCGGCATTTATGGCCGCGGACATTTCCTCTAGAATTTATCGCCGCCGTTAACCGACTTGACCGACTTCTCTTCATTCTCTCGCGCATTTCCTGTACCGTCATGGAGGGAGCAACCGGCAGCGATGGAGACTCTTCTGATATTTTTTCCAGCGCCTATGACGCTTTTGCCTTACCAGTTCTCAATGAAACCCTAGATTTTCCGGCTTCTTCAACTCCAAGAACAATTAAAAGTCAGCCAGTGAATGTGGTCACCGCTGTTAGCCTTCCAAAGCTTTCAGCGCCGTCTCTTCGCCGCCGTCGCCCTTCATCTCGTTCCGTTGAGTCTAGCAACAACTTGGACACAAACTTTCTAAGCTGCGATTCTGATGCCAGCATTGAAATTTCTCCATTCGGGGAAAGACGGAGCAATGGCTCTCCCGATATTAAAGACAGGACTATCTTCAATAGAGGAGAAAATTCTACATTGATACTCACCTCAGATCAAAATGTTGAAGGGAGAGAAATGTGCCAGGAAACCTCATCACGGAAGGATGAACCGTTGACAACAGATCATGAATGTGCAGCTCCGGGTCTCCTAGTGTCTCTGGTTGATTTAGTGATCAAAGCGATCTTTATCCAGTTCAATATGCTAATTAGATTTTTAACATTTCCGCTATGGTTAGCCTATCATTCTTTGTATTTTGTGGCTAATCCTTTTGCAGCTTTCAGACTTGCAAGAGATGACTTTAAAAAGAGGATGTTGTTGGTTTACAATGTCGTTCTAGAGAGTTTCAGCTTGTTTGTGCCTGTGATGCTCAAGAAAGAGCATGGAATTAGTAAATTAGCTGTGAGAATGATCCGGAGCTGCTTCTGGTCTTTCTATGTTGGTATTGTGTTGTCCGGACTTTTGATGACGGGTTTTTTTTGCGCTAGTCTTTTGATGAGCCGAATTGCCGAGGAGCCACTACATATGACAAGAAGTTTGAATTTTGATTACACCAAGGCTAGTCCTGATGCCCTTGTAATGCTGATGCCAAGTGATGGAGCTGGACGCAGTTTAGATTTATATGGGAAGGGTGAATCTGCGAAGAAAGGTGGTGACCGTGCTATTCCACCCAACCGTAAACTTCATTTAGACATTTCATTGACACTTCCGGAATCTGATCACAATAGAAATGTTGGCGTGTTTCAGGTACGACGCTGTAGCGTTTTAATTTTGCTTGGGCTGCATGTGATGACTGAAATCTTTCATTAGGCGCACTAATTGTGTCTGGTGATGCATGTTAGAAAAGAGAATTTAGAGTACATGTTTTATATGAATTTGAATTTACCCATTCTGAAAGAGTTTGCTGAGGCGTTAGATAGGATATTATCACCCTTGAGATGTATCAAAATTTCTGAAACTTATTGCAGGTTTTCTCTCAGAGTCTTTCATTGAATTTTAGCGGAATGATTAGCTTAAACTGTGTTAGTTGAAGCATGCTGGAAAATTGAAAGTGTATATTTCGTTGGCTTGGTTTTACACTTCTGAATGAGTTTGTTGAAGGGTTAAATAGGCTATAGCCCTTGGGATGCAACAAAATAACAGATAGGTATTATAAGCTTTCATTTAGAAACTCTCATCAAATCTAAATAAAGATATTAGAAAATGGAGGGAAGAAGATGAAAATGATCAGGGCATGTTCAGCATAGACAACTTAGATTAAAGGATTTAAGCCAAGCTAAGCTAAGATTTTAAGTTATTTAGTTGATATGTTCATTTAAGCCAGATGAAATGTTTAAGTTAGATGAAAGCCAAATAGTTCAGTTTAAGTTTAAGATTATGCTTATTTAATAATGAAAATTATTTATATTATTAATATCGATATATCATTCTATAATTAATTTAATGTCAATTAGTTAAACACATAAGGTTTCAATTTAATTTGTTAGCATTATAAAATTTAATTGATCTGAAATAAAATGAAGAATGAACCAATTATTTAATTTGCTTTGTTAATTAAATATTTTGTATTAAAATAATTAATTTTGTTAATTGAAATTGTTATGTTAATAATTAGTTGTTATGTTTGCATTGATTATTTTAGCTATATACTAATTAACTATGCTAAACACATTAGTTTATTAGTTATTTTCCCAATTAGTAATAGTAACTAGTTATATTAATAAATTAATTGATTAGTTATTCTAATTACAATAATTATATTAATTGTATTAATTCTTTAGACAAATGAATCAATTAATTATGCTGATTCCATTTATTAACTAAAAATATACAACTTACTAAGCTAGTTAAGTTAAATAAGTTGGAGATATTTAGTTCAAACTTAAGATATATGCTAAGTTGAGAAATAAACATAATTGTTTGAAGATTAGCTAGGCTAGACTAAACTTGCTCAAATGCAAAATGAACAAGGGATTAATTTTCTTAATATTTAACATAAACTTGTATTATATAAAATGATGCATGTGAATGTCTCTTTGGTGACTAGCCTTGCAGAATGGAGAAGATGTTATTTTTGTGAATTATGAGTTGTATTAAAATAATAGTCATTATCGTAAAGATTGTTAGAGTTTAAACCACAGAGGAAGATAAAATTGGGTAGAAATATCAATGATTACACATGATTTCAAACCAAAAGCATAATCCTACGTGAGAGAATTGACCAATCTATATTTATATGCTGACTTTTTAATAATTTGATTAATGCTAAATTCAATAGTACACTTGTTTTAACATTCACCACCTTGCATGAGAGCTTTTTAACCGCACTCTTTTCATTCTTTGTCAAATGGAAGATTCAAATATTTTCAAGAATCATCATGCACTAGAAAGCCACCTTGATCATTTGAACCATGCATTGAAGTTTCTTGCTCTTTAACCCTGCTCTACTACAGTTGAAGGTGTCAAAGGTGTATTATTTTGCATATTAAAGATTAGAAAAGAAGTTAAATTTGGTCCGCTTGAGTCAATTTAGCCCTTGGCATATAACCTGGCTTACTTCTGATTTGACACATTGTTTTGTCGCATCCTACTTCATGACGCCTTCTACTTCAGCTCTCAAAGCAGACATTCAAGCCATGCCTTTCATGTGAATATTTTTTTGATTCAGTTCAAGTAACAATTGATCTGGTTCTGGTTTTGAAGTTACGTATGATGAGGAAGATCTTGAATGCTCCATACTGAAATTTGCTGTGTTTCAGAACGTTGAGAACTATCCCAACTTGAAAAACTCTATTTCCAATACTTTTTTGCAATATCACAGCTTTGGGCCCGTACTAAAATTATCGCTCTTGAACATTTATGAGGTTGCTTTTAAGCACATTATTCCAAAACTAGTGATCCAGTAATTGGGTTGAACTCAATAATGAAAAGCAGATAATTGTATTGATTTAATCAAAGTTCTGCGGATAATTGCAATGACCTTGCACCAAAGATGGAGGAATAGATGAGGTGTAGCACTTGAAGAGAGAGAGAATACTGAAGAGAGATGAGGTGTTGTGAATTCACTGGTCTCATTTCATCCCAAATCATCAGCCAACAACAGATTTTTAAGAGGCTTTTACAGAAAATTGTCCTCTGTTTTTTTATTGTAGTTTCTTCACTGATGAACATAAAGTTAAAAACAAATTATATAGACAGATGCTACGATAAAACTCTGAAGCAACATAAACCAGTAAATAATTATTATAGGCTGATTATTTTAGATAATTTCCATAATAACCATACATAGTACTAAGTCTACTTTTTTTTTTTAATATTTTTCGGCATTAATATGATACAGACAAAAGCATAATACAATAATTGTCCGAAGAAAGCATTAGGGATTTTACCATACTACATATTAAGGTAATGCATATAGGTTTATTACATGTGTGTGCCTAGGTTGTACTTATTAGTCAGGTGTAGATGTTCGTCTAGAGTGTTTTCTCTTATCGTTGGAAATATGTTTGAGCTTTCTTTCACCTGAAGCATTAAGGATTTAGAGACTTGGTGAATAGATCGATGACTTGTCTTGTTGCAGCAATTTATTATTCAGTAAATGTTTTTCTTACTACCTTATTTTTGATGAAGTGATAATCTATGTTGACATACTTCATATGAGTAAAGGTTTGAATTTACAGCTAGGAAGGTAGCACTTGATGTTTGATATGATGTAATAACACATATATTGATGAAGAAATTTGGTGTTACAAAATGAATCGAGGGTTCATGTTGGCAACAACCTTGTATTCAGGTGCATGTTATTGCAACAATAGGTTGTTTCTTGGATGCCTAGGAAATAAGAATAGCTCCCAAATAGATGTAATGCCTTCAATAGTTATTTTTATTTGTAATACATCCAACTCAACCAAAATTGCTAAAAGCATTCATGTTCTAGAATTTACTGTCTAATGGAGAAACCATATTATTGTGTGTGCTTTAAATATGTCAAGATTCATTGAATGCTAATGATTGCATATATTGATTTAGTTTGTTCACAAAATTATGCTTGGTCTAGGGGTAACTAGATATTGTAAACCTCTAAAAATATATTGAAAATGTGTGGAATTGGGTAAGGGATCACCATAAAGCTTAGAGTGCTTTGTGGACAGTTATTATATCAAACGATAGATTCATATTTTTTTTATATTTGTTTAATGAAGGATATATAGAATGCAACTATGTTGGGATAGATATACATTATACCATGGAAGTAATGGAGTTGGACCATGTCATTGATAACAAAGACTTGTAAACTAGCCATGAAATTTGTTGCTAAAAATTGTGATGCCATTCACACACCAAAAAAGGCATTTTTGGCATATTTGTAGATGTACAAAAAAGTATCAATCAAGCTTTGAGAGAAGAAGCCATGAGATGATCATAGCAACTTTTGAAACTATGCTTGATGCTATTGCTTTAAGACATATTTAATCTTGGGATAAATATGGTATGATAACCAACATTGGTGAATCCTTATGTTTGTGCCATGTTGATAACTATGGGGAACTGTTAAGAAATCTGTTATCAAAATTGATCAGTTTAATTTGCCAATTATATGTGGTATCTATAGTGAGGAGAATATGTATATTGACTTGCTTGATGATTGGGTTGAAAATTTTATCATGGTTCTTGTTATCTTGTTGATTCAATTCTCTAGTGACAAATTGTGATTAATAGTAAGTTTTAAATTGTTTGAATTTTGATTTGTTTGACATAGCTATTTGCATTTTTCCATGTATATTGAGGGATGAAATGTAAATACTGACCATATGTGGTTATTGATGTGGATTGAATTCTACTCAAAGGTTTTGAAAGCATTTGTGAATGATGGTGAAGTGCATGCAGATATGTTGGTGGTAAAATATTATAACAGACCAAACTCTTAAGTATCGAGGTATTATCCGTTTTAGCCTGAAAGATTTCACGGTTTTATCCTCAGAAGATAACTCCCCAGCAGGTCACCCATCCTGAGAGTGCTCCCACATAAGCAAGCTTAATTTTGGAGTTATTATCGAGAACTCCACAATTATTTGAAAAGATATCTTGATGTTTAAGAGTTTCACTTATTACTACATAAGTGGTCTTTATAATCTCTCAAACTTAAGTAACTAACGTTCTCGTCAGTATTCACACACAGATCCAATAATTATCCATTGAGTATATAGGACTGACCTCTACAGGCTCAAGAGATACCCACAACCATATAACATCTTAACCATTATGGGTTTAAGAGGTTGCAGTGGTATTTTTCCTTGTATGACATTTAGTTCATATCTAACACCATATGGTATGCTCTTATACTATTTATAACAGCCTAAACTCTTAAGCACTAAGGTATTGTCTGTTTTGGCTTAAAAGGCATCATAATTTTGTCATAAGAATATAACTTCCCAATAGGTCACCTGTAGTGCCCCGTCCCGTCGTCGCGCACAATTGAAGTATGTTTAAGATTTTACAAATAGTTTGCGACGGAACGGTGCGCTACTCGGGAGGAATTCCTCATCTCCTCGAATAGCTGAAATATAACACAAGAGCTGCTGACTCAACTCTAAGAGGAGTTGAGGACTAATGCTAAAGATAAGTGTAAAGTTCTTATCCTAAGTATTAGGTAGATGCATACATTAGATTAGGAGTATAAAAATGAGGAATCCAATATATGGATAAGAATATCATTATTTCCAGTATGCCGATCACATCACAATACTAAGTATAAGTAATAGTAAACACAGAGTACGGAAGCTAAAGCATATATCCAGAAATATTCATCACAGAATCTATTTAAAACATTCATCTTAGAAAAAAAAAGAAAATATATGCAGAGTTATTACAGACATTTTACTTAATAAAAGACATGAAATAGTATAAAGCACTGAACTGAAAATAATCTAAGTAGAAATTAAATATTGAACGAGAGTCCTCTAATGCTCCAAGAACTCCTCCTGGATCTCTTGTGCATCCACCTGATTTGGCTCTACAAACTGCTCTTGATCTAGCAAATTATCGGATCCCAAAAGTATCACGTGTTAGACAATAAGTCTAACACAACAAGAGCTATTCTAACCGTTATAATTATCTAACACTTAGCATTTAATTAGTTCAAGTAAAACTGCATAAAAGATAGTAGACAGCTGAAAATTTAAAATAATACAAATCTGAAAGTAGAGTAAAACTGAATTGTAAATTGATTACTGAAATCTGAAGAAAAACAGTAGATAATCTGAATTTGAGTAAATAATATTATAAAATTATGTTGTTTGTTACTGAATATGCATCTGCTTATGCCATTGATTTTTGTTGTCATTATGCATTTAGTGCCTCATGCACCCCGAAGAATCATAATATCCATGATGCATGTTGCATCCCGTAGGTCCTACCAACATTGATGCATGCTGCATCTTGTATTTCACAAGGCTTTCATGCTCATGCTTATGCAATTATGCCAATGATTTCAATTCAACATGATTTGTGAAATCATCGAAAAAACAAAAATCAATTCAATATCAAATACTGATTCTATTTATCTCCATTGTGCATAATTCACTTAAATGAATTCTGACTCTTAATTCTAATCCACTGAATGGTTTCAATAAGATTATTCATAAACTTATCAACTGAAGGGGTTATATATACATAGTTAGTATGTTTCCAAGAAAGACGAATTTAACACTTAGTTTGTTTAACTGCACTTATCGAAACACATGACGATAAGGGGCAGAATCCACTTACAATTTATTCTCTCAAACTAAGCTGTTAAATTCCCTAATTAAAAGCATACTTCTAGTGTCCTAAGAAGGGTGACTTGGGATACTTAGTTTATTTAACTGTACTTATCGAAGCACACGACGAAAAGGGGCAGAACTCGGTCACAGTTTATTCTCTCAAACTAAGTATTCAATTTCCCTAATTATAACACTCTTGGCTTAGAAAGTTTACTCTAAGCTGGGCTGTACTTATCCAATCACATTGGATAAGACCGAGATTCTACCATCCTACTTAAAGTGACTCAACCAATCCTGGGTTTTGCTGAAATGATTCAGCACTATGTATATACACTATCACATCTAACTGACAATCCACTGATTCTAGCAATTTTATTTAATAGACAAGGATTATCAGATTAATGAATCTATACTTCATTGGGATGAGTCCTACACAAAGTTCCAAGGATATGACCCAAAGGTCACTCAAATATGATACTACCACATGGGAGAATTTCATTCTAAGTCTTTTAGGATATTTTATCACAAGGATCTAAGATCAGAATCTAAAGGTATGTGGGATTCATCTAAACTTCTATCTCAAGATTTAAACAATAAGCTCTTTCTACCTCAATAGATATCTATTAGTAAGGCATAACAACTGTTGGATTATTAACACTAAAGCAAGATCATAAAGATCTTGCACTTCTAGCATAAACGATAATCTAAGTTCCATGATTTACACTAATTCCACAGCTCTTACTTTAGATTTGATTTGATCAGATCAGATGGATAAACTCATATGATCACCACCTATACTACAATCATGAGTTTCAATCATGTACATTATTAGGAATTGGTCATTTTGCAAATCAATATAGGATTATGACTTATCTCATGCTAAGGGTCTTATATAAAGAGAAAATCAAAGAGTTAAAGGTAAGTATTCAGATTTTTAATCATATGACTTTATTATAGACCTTAGCACTTCTAGTTCAATGGTTTTAAATCAATGTCAAATCAATAAGTATTATTGGAATTATGCAATTTGATTTATCTTTCAATCAAGATGACTTAATTAAGGCGATTAAGATTTAGATCTTAATTAAGGCAAGTTAGGGTTTAACTCCTAACTTAATCAAATCAAGATCAATTGTTTGGTTTATGGATCAATGACAAATCAATAAATTATTGGTGTATTATTGGTGTCCACTTCAAGTTCAATGTCAATTATTAACTAACTTAATTATCCTTTAGGATTTTTAGGGTTTGAAATTCATTAATATCCAATCAAATATTTATAGTGTTCAATTCATAATTTTAAATTCTCTAACATGCATACTACTATTAATGAATATATAAACAACACATTGATTAAAATAACAAGTAATCAAGGCCATTACACTAATTACTATTTGACACAAAATGTTCAAATGAAACTTTAGGAGATTTAGAACATGCCGTTAGGATAATAGATAGATTTCATATTAAAAATCACTTATATATTTATACAATGCTTAATTTTACTAAATCCAATTTTTATTTTGATATATTTTGGCCCTATTAGGGTTCTAGAGTTATTAAAATGCGATAAATCTCAAATATGGGCAATTCCGGACAGTTTTGGGCGCTACGGTGCGCTGTAGCGCCTCCTGGCCGAGAGCCCGGCGCTACGACGCGCTGTGGCGCCAGTTTCCCCGAGGCGCGGGCGCTACGGCGGATCTCAGCGTCGTGGCGCGCTGTAGCGCTTTCAGGCGTTGCGGCGCGCTATGACGCTAGATTTTCCGAGAGCAAGGTGCTACGGCGCACTACGGCGTAGTCAACCCGAGACGCTAGCGCTATGGCGTGTTGTAGCAGTCCCTGGCCGAGAGCTAGGCGCTAGGACGCGCTATAGCGTTCGACGGTGATTTTGCATGTGTGAAAACTGAAACATGTCCCATTTAGCACCCAAATACTCTTGATTTAAAGCACCTCACGTGCGGTGCCATATACTGTTGGAAAGGTATTTCCGAGATCTTTTCATTGATATCAAAATCGGCATGAAAGGATCATTTTAACGAGCAGAAAATGATGTTCTAGCTACGGGTATACAAAAGTTTTACAGCTTTTGACAGTATTTTTAATGGAGAAATGAACTTCAATCGGACTCATTTGAGTCCGATTGAGGCTTAATGATTATACCTAGACTCCATACAATAGCTACTAGAAATATCATCACAAATACTTTGATTAATCAGATGGAGAGAGTAGCACAAGGAAGAGTATAACCAATGGGTACCTTGGCTTGGAGAAGATCGAGTTCTGCGACTTTTAGGGCTTGAGAGGAGAAGCTTTTTCTTCTTCTTCAGCTGCCAGCAGTAAGAAATTAATTAATTAATTTTCTAATTCCAAACTAACCCAAATTTGCCAATTAAAATTGGATGAATAAACGGGCTCCGAAAAATTCCAAAAATTCACTCATAGCTTATTTGGGGGTGGGGAACTCAACGGCGAAGTCGGATTTCGATTTCGACGATTAAATAATTATTCTATTTTTCGGGGTATTAAAATATTCGAGAAAATGCGACAACTTTCAAATACTTCCAAAATATAACCCCTAGCTAATTTGGGGTGACGAGCACAATGACGAAGTCGAATTTCGATTCTGAGGTCAAATTAAATATCTCAATCTTCTAATTAATTAAATATTATTAAAATATTCCAAATATCCGATTGAGCTCTGAATTGCTCCAAATGTTCGGGGATTGGTTCTAATGACTAAATGGACCTAATGAAATGATAATTAGGCTGCGATTAAGCTAAGATTAGGCTAAGTAACAACCTAGGGTTGTTACATCACTCATCTTGAGCACGCTTAACTTTGAATTTCTTGTCAAAAACTTCACTGTTATTTGAAAAGACATCTCAAAGTTTAAGAGTTTCACCTTTTATTACTTAAGTGGGTTATTACAAATATTGACATGACAAATGCTTAGTTTTGTGAAAGATTTGGGTTAAAGATTGTCGGCTTGCTGTGTACGAGTATATGATAAGTATTTAAAGTTGGTGGTTTGTAATAGGAATGGTAGTGTGGAGAGAGCAATCATATTTTTGTTTTTTATAACTGTGTTCTGATGCTTTGCTAGATAATGTACGAAGGCAGCGATTTAATTGAGCTGAAAAGATATCATTTGTATGAATTGGGGAAGGGGGAATGGGTGTTGGCTAGAGGAAGAGGGTATTCATGGTTGCATCTTGGAATATTATGAAAGGGGTGTTAAATTTGTGATTTGTATATATTTTTGATTGGCATTGGTGGTGATATATTTTTAGGAGTAATGAATGTAAAACATGTCCTCAAATCTAACATATGTAAGATGTAATTTTTTGAGTTTTAGGAGATGACCACCATTTTCTATGATCTATGATTAGACAATGTACTGTTGATCATGGCACACGCTTACTTTGCTTCTATAGAGGTACGAGTATTTCAGACTTATGCCAAATGACGAACTTTACTTGGTATTCACAATCAACTCCCCTTGTACAATAAGTCATTTTTGTAACAATACTCTAAGTTTGCTTGATTAGCTCTTCTATTGATTATCAACATTGGGTTTAAATATCTATTTGGAGCCCTTGACTTAAAGCCTTCTTATATTTGTCAGCTAATGAGCTCTCTACCTTCAACAAAGTTATTGACATAATTGGCAGTCGTCATATAAACAACCTTGTTTTTAATTCTCTTTTTATTGATGATGATGATTAATTGAAATGCTTTAAATAGCTCATACAATTTATACGCCTTGCTTGCTGAAGTTTTGATGCGATTTTAGATATCCGAGAGGTTTGTGGTTGGTATGCACCTGAACTTATTATGTACATAGCATTTCTATCTTTTGTTAATTGTTGTTATACCAATATTTTATTATTGTAAATAAGATCGTTTATCTAGAGGCTCTTGAAGTAAATTCTCAGTAGTTGGCAACTTGCTAATCTCCTTGCTTAAGACTGCTGATTGTATATTGTAGGACATCAACATTTATCTTAAACGATATTTATAGGATTTGCAAGGCTAAAATAGAGCCTCACTAATCTTTTTTTTAAATTTGGCCTACTTGGTTTTGTTAGTTGATGGAGTGAGTAGCAACAACAATGAGTTTTTGATGAACTTCTTTACATATTGGTACACCTTGATGAAGATTCATGTCTCTATAACTTTGTCAGGTCTCAATAATATATAATGACTTTAATTTTGATGAATTTATTTTAATCTCATGATCTCTGATTTCAAACCTAGATATAGAAGGTTTTATCTTTGAAAGCTTACATTTCTTCGAGCTAGGATATAATTTATTTTATCAAAGATGGTTAGTTTAGGAACTCGTCATGTGTAGAGGAAATTACACAGTTCTAGAGAAAAGAATCTAGAGCAAAATTGCAAAACACAAGCAATACAGATCATAGAAATATTAATATCAAAAAACACATGATTTATGTGAAAAACTTAAAAATGGAAAAATTACGGAGTCACATCACCACAAGAAAATTCTGCTATAAAAAAATAAGAGATTACAGAGTTTGCAGGGAACTTAACTCTTGAAGGAAGAAGTGACTCCGCTTTTTCGGCTACCCAAAAATAGGACACACAAGCCCTAATTTTCACTCAATCCCTTCTCCAGTCCTCTCACTGTTTTAATTGCATTCCTTAGCAAAACTACACACTCATACAAAAATTGACTTAGAAACATACTTAAAATAGGCGCTAACCGCCCATTACAACGTGAAGGGTCGCACCCCTTTGTGGATAAACCGTGGCGGGGCGCCCAACCTTGGGTCCTCCATTCATCGCACCTGTTACGAAGAGTCGTGTCTCTTCGTGGCATAACTGCCACAGGCGTTTGGGCGCCCAACCTATCTGTGGCATGCCTGTCACAAGCGCCCAGCTTTTGTCTGGCTCTAGCAAGGCTTGTGCCTGGGCGCCTGGTGTTTGTCTAGTCTCTTTAAGGCTTCGTCAATGCGTCATGTGCTGTTCCATTTAGGCTCCCCAAATAATAATATTCTAATTAGAGACAAATTGTGATCAATCCTTCTTAAATTATGGAATTTCCCCACCATAGTGTCAATCATAGCAGAGGTTGTTGTGTGGCTCACATCATGTAACGACCCAAAGTCATTACTTTGCAAATTAGGTCAAATCCCGCCTTAGAAATCAGGATCCCGAGGAATTTTGAATTAGGGCAAACAAAAATACTATAGGTAAGAATAATTTTAAAGATCAAAGTGCTCTAGTTTGGGAAAAATCTGAATAACGGTAGCTCCTATTTTATTTTCTGAATTATTTAAATTCTAAAAATATTGAACATTGAAATGCGTGCCCGAATTTATCATTTTCAGTGTTGTTATGTTAAGTATATTATTTAAAAGCTGCTCGAGAAGTTTCATCAAATTTTGAGCGTCGGTTTGATTGTGGTTAATTTTTGAAGTTTTTAAACTCAAAAATTAATATAAAATAAAATATTACTCCGAATCAAAAAAATTTCGGCGCGAGTGTGTTTGTAATATCATAATACACCTTGGTGTAAAGTTTCATTGTATTTGAACGCCAAATGGCGGAAAAATGTGATTAATTTAAGATTAAGTAGTTTTAAGGAATTTCCTTAAGTTTTTTTTCTCTCTCCCTTTCCCCCCTTGCGATTGCAAGTCCCGATTATGGCGGAACTTCCGCCATTTTCAGAGGCATTTAGCGCCTTAATGGCGCCAGTTTATGGCGCCATTATCTCTTTATCCTGCACCTCTTATCCCATCCCTCCTCCTCTATTAATACCCCGTCCCCCAGCTTCTCCTTCTCTCCCAACTGCCAACAGCTGCAGCTCCCAGCTCTTCCTCAGACACACAGCAGCAGCCTCTCCTCCTCAGCTGCCAGCCCTCCTTCCTCAGCTGCCAGCCCTCCTTCCTTAGCCACACAGCAGCAGCAACCTCTCCTCCTCAGCTGCCAGCCCTCCTCCCTCAGCCTCACAGCAGCAGCAGCCTCTCCTCCTCAGCTGTCAGCCCCTCCTTCCTCAGCCACACAGCAGCAGCAAGCTGCCAGCCCTCCTCCTCCTCAGCCCCACAGCCAAACAACTCATTCTTCTCCATTCTAGCCAGTTCCCAGCAGCTCTCCCAGCCTCTCCTTTCAGCCCTATAGTAGCAGCCATCTTCACCTCAGCCCACAACAGCAGCTCTCTCCTCCTCTCCCCACACAGCAGTAGCCAGCTCCCATTCCAGCCCATACCAGCTTCTCTGCCAGCCCCCACAACAATTCCTCCCTCAGCCATAGCAGCCAACAAGCTGCTAGCTCCCTCCTCAGCCCTACCAGCTTCTCTACCAGCCCCCCACAACAACTCCTCCCTCAGCCCATAGCAGCCAGCAAGCTGCTAGTTCCCTCCTTAGCCCTACCAGCCCCCACAGCAACTCCTCCCTCAGCACATAGCAATCAACAAGTTGCTAGCTCCCTCCTCAGCCCCTACCAGCAGCCCCACAGCCCTCCTCCAACCTCCAGCCTTTCTTCATTTTCCAAACAATCCTAATCTAAGGTAAGAAATGAAAAAAAAAGGAAATGAATTTTTTTTTTGTGCTTAATCATTAGTATGATAATAATAATAATAGTATTAATATCTCAAATACATCATTCACATTATCATAATGGATAACAGTGAAAATATAAATAAAGATGTATATTATATTTCTAATCAATCAATTTATTTTTGCTTTTATTTTTTTTCATAACACTAATATGATAAGATTACATAAAATGACTAACTAAAGATTTATATTATTATGAGAATGTGAATAAATAAAGATAAGAAAAGAAGAATATAAGAAAATCCTTAAAAGAAAATTATATTCCTAAAGATAATTGGCTAAAATAGCGGGAACTTTAAATGCAAATTGAGCGAACTGTCACTCATCAGAATTTAAAAGATAAAATATATCCAGTATATGACAAGTATTACATTTTGTATTGTTACACCTGCTTAGCTTTTAATTGCTTTGAGCCAAAATTTCAATTTGAAGCTTGGTTGGTTGTTTAGAACCAACGTGATAATATTCGTGGTTAGTTACCGGAAAAATGATATCAGTAATAGCATTCGTGGCTAATTACTAGAAAGAAGACATCAGTAATAGCATTCGTGGCCAATTACTGGAAAAATGACATCAGTAACGGCATTCGTGACTAATTACCGGAAAAATGACATCGGTAATAGCATTTGTGGGTTGTTACTGGAAAAAATTACATCAGTAACAATATTCGTGGTGGGTTACTGGAAGAACGACATTAGTTACTTACATCTTTGAGCTAATATCTTTTGCAGGGAATTAATTATTTCATTTGCGCTTTTTACCTTATTATTTTTCCTGCATCTCTTTCGCAAGTTGCATCTCTGCTATTATAAAATATAATACTGCATTGATTACTGTGGCACTTAGAGTACTCTCTAATTACTAGGAATTCCAATCCTGGTATTGTTTGTTGTACAATACCAGGTCAGGTACTTCTGGAAGAGCTTAAACAAGAACCCTAATGGTTAAAATTTCAATCTACCAATGGATCCATGACGGCGCTGTTTTGCTTATCTTTTATATTTATTTTTCACTTTTGTACGAGGAGTACGATGACAGATCTTGTAATATGAAGTTTGAAATAAATAAGACATGTCCTATATTTTTATGTGTCTATTTTCTTTTATTACTCAATATGATCCTGCAGTAAATGAACACCCGATGTCGGAACGGTTTCTGCTAAACTGGCATCGGGACATCACACATCACCTTCTCATCACGTTCCAAGGCCAACTGAACCTGTACACAGCTTCAGTTTCTCCGCTGTCACTTGCTTTTGTAAGCATGTATACTGGATTCTGCGCTGTATAAATCTTCTATAATGACAATTGATCATCTTCTTGCAATGAACGGATGAAATAATACCACAATTGGATGTGCTTCATTCTGGCATGAGAAGCAACATTCTTGGCTAATTGAATGACATTCATATTGTCATTATGCAATTTTCCATCCTTTTTCCCCTTGCTTAATTCAGCTAAAAAACTCTTCAATCATATCATTTCCTTGCTTACCTCAGTGATGATGACATATTCAACCTTTGTGATAGATGGGTAATAATCTTCTGTAGCTTGAAGACCAAACTCATAACAACACTACCCAAAATAAACACATAATCAGTTGTGCTTCTTCCGCTATCAATGTATCTAGCTAAATTTGAATTTGCATATCCTTGTAGTTCAATCTTTGACTTCTCAAAGCAAAATGCTTTGTCTGCAGATCCTTTTAAGTATCTGAAAATCCATTTGACCACCTCCCTATGGTTCTTGCCAGAATTACTCATGAACTTGATGAACACTCCCACTGAATGTGCTATATCAGGTCTTGTGCATATCATGACATACATTAAGCTATCAGTCGCTAAAACATAAGGAATTCTTTTAGTATGTTCTTGTTCCACCTCAAACTTTGGTGAATGTTCCTTTGATAGTAGAAAGTGACTTGCCAAATGTGATGACCCATGTTAGTTTAGCAACAACCAATCTAAAATAGGTATATTGGTGGTTAAGCAAAAATAACCGTTAAGCACATCCAGAGCTATGCAAAAATAAAGATACCATTCATTCAAGTTAAAAATAATATCATCCATAATATTTCATAGATTACATCATACAAAAATAAATGTTTATCTCTCGAAAAGAAGGTAACAGCTAAATGGCGCGGATTATAAGTTCAAAGAATATTAAATAATATACTTTTAAGAAAAGCGGAAAACAAGAATGATATGAGAATAATTGCAGGAAAATATGGTTTAATGCAAATAAAAGATTATAATAACTCCTGCAAATAACATTTCTTTATCATGGTTATGTCATATGTCAAATTTCAAACAATGATCGCATAAAAATTCATGTTTATATTTATGTATTTATATCATTTAACAATGTTACTAGTTATGATGGGCAAAATCAGAACCTTGAGGTTGGGTTCAATAAAAACATATCTTTCACTTGGGCCCCTAAAAGGCTCCAAGTGGCCACCCTTATAGCTCCCGAAGACTAGCCCCGTCCTTAACTGTGATGGCCCGACATCGGTTCAGCGAAAATCGTTTCAATATTGGATACTCACATACCGCAGGATCATATTGAGCAACTTGAGAAAGAAAAGGAACACATAAAAACGATAAGACATTTCTCATTTAATAATATTTCAAATTTTACAATGTAGCCAACAAACTTCTGACAAAGTTTATCTTCTAGAATACAAGATGAACTTAAAAAGAATAAAATTAAATAAAAGTAAAAGTTGCGTCGTAGATTTTTTCACCGGTATAAATTTTTAAGGTTCTTGTTTAAGCTCTTACAGAAGTACCTGACCTGATATTGTACATAAAACAGTACCGAGATTGGAATTCCCAATAATTAGAGAATTCTCTAAGTACCACAGTAAACAAAATGTATTACATTTTTATAAAAACAAATATGCGATTAGCAGATATAAAGATAAAAATGTAGGAAAAGTAAGACAATAGTACAAAATGAATAAAAGTTTTTTGCAATAAGTATTATCACAAAATATAGGTTATTGATGTCATTTTTCCAGTAATCTACCACGAATATTACTGATGTCATTTTTTCAGTGACCCACGAATGTTGCTGATATCATTTTTTCAACAACCCACGAATGAAAATGATGTTAGTTTCTAACAACCAATCAAGCATTAATGTTACTAATATTATTTTTCAGTAACTCACGAATGAAAATGATGTTAGTTTCTAACAACCAACTAAGCATTAATGTTACTGATGTCATTTTTCAGTAATCCACGAATATCATCACGTTGGTTCCGAACAACCAACCAAGCTTCAACGAATATCATCACGTTGGTTCATCTTGAGGTGCTTCTGATGAGAGCAGGGAGGTGGAGGCCTTCCCTTAGTTCGAGAGAGCTTACAAAACAGCTTCTAATAAACGGTACGTCCTATTGTCCGCTTCATATGAGGAGATCGTAGTTTTAACTGGGGTTTCGGCGGTACTGCGAGGAAGCCTTCATCGGAATTCATCTGTTTGGAGTGATAAAGTTTGAGATTTAGAGGCGGTTTGAAACTTGCCGAATACACAAACAATTAATCATAAGATTTCATCTTTTAGCTTCAAACAAAACTTCATCTAATAATAGATTTACACAAAAAGGAGATTGCATTAACAGTAGGACTTATTCCTTATTGGATGCATCAAAAAAATAAAAATCTAACTCCTACTAACTGGAGGATTCAGAACTACACTTCTTTTTTTTGAAGACTCCCCGGGGTCCTTGGCTTTCCTCTTTCCTCTTGAGGTGGAGGCAATCATGTTGCTAACCTTCATGAGCTCCCTAACATGCGGAAGTTTATCCTGCAGTCGGATGATTTGACGATTCTTCATGTCATCTTTTCTCTGCACTTCCCACTCAAGAGCGGTTATGCTCCCATGCAGCGTTCCTCTTAACTCCTGTAATTCTATTTCTAGGTTCCTTATTCTGTGCCTGGATATTGATATCTACTAGGCCAAAGTACTTTCTACCTCACTCAGCTTCTCTGTCAAAACATCAACTTTGGATTCTTCGGCGGGAGTGTTCATGTGTATGCTGAGATTAGTTATCCTTGAATTTGAGGAGTCGTTCTCACTTTCTCCCTCCTCAAAATACTCAATCATATCAGCACGAGGGTCCATTTATAAAAAGGTTAATAAAATGTTATTCTTATATTTTTCATAATGATGACCATGACGCTCATTAGCTTAAGTTATTAAAATCTTCTTTGAATATATCTTATATATTACATGTATATTCTTTTCTTTCATAATATTCAATACTGCTCTGATACCAACTGTGACGGCCCGAAGCCAGTTCGTCAGAAACCATTCTAGCATTGGGTGATTGCTCACCGCAGGATCATATCGAGCAATTTGAGAGAAAAAGAATACGCATATAAAAGTAAAAGATATTTTCATTTATCAAAATTCTTATTACAAGATCCTTCATCGTACAAAACAAAAGAAACAAAATAAGCAATTCAGCGTCGCGTCGATCAATTTGAAAATTAGGGTTCTTGTTTAACCTCTTCCAGGAGCATCTGACCTGGTATTGTACAGAAAATAATATCGGGATTGGAATTCCCAGTAATTAGAGAATACTCTAAGTACAATAATACACAATAACAAATTACTTTATAAAGGTGCGATTAGCAGAAGTAAGGTGAAAATAAAATGCAGGATAGGTAATGCAACTGCGCAAAATAAGCAAGCAAATTACTGCAACAAGTATTTATCACAAAATAAAGGTTACTGATGTTATTTTCCAGTAACTAACCCTGAATGTTACTGATGTCATTTTTCCGGTAACAACCCCGAATGTTATTGATGTCATTTTCCAATAACAATCCCGAATAGTGTTGATGTCATTTTTCCAGCAACAACCTTGAATGTTACTGATGTTATTTTTCCAGTAACAACCCCGAATGATATTGATGTTATTTTTCGATAACAACCCCGAATGACATTACGTTGGTTCCGGACAACCAACCAAGCTTCAAATGGTTTTGGCTCAAAGCAAATAAGCGAAGCATAGCAGTAATAGAAAAATGCAAGATGTAATGCAAGTCATATACTGGGTACCTTTGATCCTTGAGTTTAGAAGTTCAACAGCTCGAATGAGTGATAGTTCGCTTAATCTGCATTTAAGTCTTCGATATTCTTAAGTTAGCTTTTTAATCAAATGATTTAGGAGTTTAATTTTTTCTTTTATTATACTTCTTCCGCTTTTGAAGTTCGATTGATTTAAGCTGCTATTAAAGCAGTTATAATTATTAAAATGTCTTAAGATTATGATCATGATACTGCATGACGACAAAGGCAGAATAAAAATGATTGAATTGACAATTTAAGAAATAATAGTCATTTATAACAATTGAATCATTCTCATTATCAATGAGAATAATTTTATTATGAATGACTAATTATAAAGTTGATAGATAGTAACAGGATTTAGAGAAAACAAATGTGTTCTTTAATTTCCTCCTATTACTTTAGAATTAGAATCGCCGGAAAACGAAGAGAGGCCGGAATGGGTTGGCCGAAGGCTGGCCGAGGTGGCAACGGCGAGAGGCTGGTTGGCAGCAGCTACAGAGTGGTTTGGCGGCTTGATAGCTGGCTGCCGGGGGCTGGCGGAGAGGGAGCTGGTTGGTTGAAGGGGACTGCCGGGTGCTGCCGGGTTGCCGGAAGCTGCTGGAAGGGACTGCCGGGAGTTGTCGGAGGCTGCTGCTGGCTGGGAGGCTTGCTGGAGGGGCTGCCGCTGGCTGCTGGAGGCTGGTAGGGCTGAGGAGAGGCTGCCGGAAGCTGGAAGGAGGGAGGCTGGAGCTGTTGAGGAGGCTGCTGCTGTGTGTGATTGTGGGGAGGAGAGGGGAGGGGATGGGGTTAAATAGGCTCAGGATTTGCGCCAAAACGTGCGCCAAATTGGCACCTGGCATGCGCCAGAACTCCCCGTGGCGCAGAAGCTTCTTCCGCAAGGAGGCGGAAGGGGGGTCGGGGATCGCTGGTAGGCCCATTTGGCCGACAGCCTGCGTCAAAAACAGCGCAGGCAGGCGTGGTAGTCTCCGCTGCAGGCTCTGTCTCGTGACAGAGCCTGCGATCGCATCGTGGGATGCGATCGAGCAGGAGGGGGGGATCGTGCGAATGGAGAACAGGGGATTTTTTAAAAAAAACTTAAATTTAAAATTTTCTCATATTTTTCGTCATTTGGCGTTCGAATACAACGAAACTTGACACCGAGGTGTGTTGCAATATTATGAACACCCTCGCGTCTAAAATTTTTGATTCGGAGCAAAACTTTATTTTATTTTAATTTTTGGGGTTTAAAACTTCGAAAATTTGCCATGATCAAATAGGCGCTCAGAATTAGATGAAACTTCTCGAGCAGCTTTTAAATAATATATTTAACACCACGACACTGAAAACGATAAATTCGGACTCGTATTTCAATGTTTTTGATTTTTATAATTTAAATAATTCCGGGAATAAGGTGGGAGCTTCCATCTTTCGGATTTTATCCAAACTAGGGCACTTTGATCTTTAAAAACTGCCTCTATCTATTGGTAATTTTGTTTGCCCTAAATTGAAATTCCCCGGGATCCTAATTCCTAAGGCGGGATTTTGACCTAATTTGCAAAATAACGACTTTGGATCGTTACACATAATCTTATCTTTAAAAAGATTATTAAGTATATATAACAATAGCAAAATAATTCTCCTTTTTTCCTCCCCTTTCTCTTTCTCTTAAACTTCTCTTCTTACCTTTAGAATTAGGATTGCTGGAATAACGGAGAGAGGTTAAAATGGGTGGCCGGACGGCTGGTCGGGGTGGCTGTAGCAAGCTGGCAGCGGCAGGAAAGGGCTGCTGGGTGGCCGGCTGCCGCTGGAGGGCTGGCTGGGGGTTGTTAGGTGGCCAGCTTGCTTGCTAGCTGGCTGTGGGAGAGGGCTGGGTTGCTGCTGGCAGTGGGTGAGGGCTGAAATGGCAGGAGATTGGGCTGCTGTTGGCAGTTGGAGAGGGCTGGAAAGGGAGAAGAGGGAGTGGCTGTGAGGGTGAGAGGGGGAGGGAAAGGGTGGGTTTTTATAGAGGGAAGGGAGGGGTCAGGAGGGCTGGTCGGCCAATTTGGCCGACCATTCCTATGCCAAAACGGCGCAGGAAGGGCCTTGTCGCGGAACCTTCCGCGCCTTAAGGTGGAAGGAATCAGAGGAAAATAAAAAGAAAATACTTAAACTTAAATTAATCGTATTTTTTCTCCGTCTGTCATCCCGCCGTCTGTCATTTAAAAATAATGAAACTTGACACCGATGTGTGTTATGATATAACGAATACTCTCGCGCCAAATTTTTTTGATTCGGAGCAATATTTTATTTTATATTAATTTTTGAGATAAAAACTCAAAAATTAACCACGATCATACCGGCGCTCAGAATTTGATGAAACTTCTCGAGCAGTCTTTAAATAATATACTTAACACAACGACACTCAAAACGATGAATTTGGACACATATTTCAATGTTCTTGATTTTTAGAATTTAAATAATTCTAAAAATAAAGCGGTAGCTTTCGTTATTCGAATTTCTCTCAAACTAGGACACTTTGATCTTAAAATTATTCTTATCTACGAGTATTTTTATTTGCCCTTATTCAAAATTCCCGGGATCTTGATTTTTGAGTCGAGATTTGGCCTAAATCGCAAAGTAACGACTTTGGGTCGTTACAGTTTGTCTTGATATCATGTAGCGATGTTAATAGTTATGATGGGCAAAACTAGAACCTTGAGGCTGGGTTCAATAAAAACATATTTTCACTTTGGCCCCCTAAAAGGCTCCAAGTGGCACCCTTATAGCTCCCAAGGACTAGCGCTGTTCCTAATTATGATGGCCCGACGCCAGTTCAGCGAGAACTGTCCCGACATCGGGTACTCACATACCACAGGAGCATATTGGGCAATTCGGAAGAAAAGGAACACACTTATAAAAGCCAAAGATATTTTTCATTCATTTCAAAATTACATATTACAAAAAATTTTCATCGTACGCCACAAACATTGTTCAACCTTTTTAGAAATAAAGAGAATACAAAAGACAAACAAAAGTTAAAGTAGCGCCGTCGTAGATCCATTGATAGTTTGATAATTTAAGATTTTAAAGTTTTTGTTCAGGCTCCCTTAGAGGTACCTGACCTGATATTGTACAGAAAATAATACTGGGATTGGAATTCTCAGTAATTAGAGAATACTCTAAGTACCACAGTAAATAAAATATATTATATTTTTATAAAAGCAGAAATGCGATTAGCAGATATAAGGTTGTAATAAAATGCATAAATAATAAGAAAATAGCCCAAAAGAAATAAAAGTTTTCTGCAACAAGTATTATCACAAAATATAGGTTACTGATGTTATTTTTCCTGTAACCCACCACGAATATTCTGATGTCATTTTCCAGTAACCCGTAAATATTATTGATGTCATTTTCCAGTAACTCACGAATGAAAAGGATGTTGGTTTCTAACAACCAATCAAACATTAATGTTGATGATGTCATTTTTCTAGCAACCCATGAATGAAAAGGATGTTGGTTTCTAACAACCAACCAAACATTAATATTGCTGATGTCATTTTTCCAGCAACCCACGATTTTTATCACATTGGTTCCGAACAATCAACCAAGCTTCAATACAAATTTGGCTCAAAGCGTAGCTAAGCAGCAATAAAGTACAAAAAGTAATACATGTCATATTCCGAGTACCTTTGTTCTTTAAGATTTAAAGTTTGACAGTTCGATTTTGGATCTGCATTTAGATTTGTATATCTTAAATTAGTTTTTTAATCCAATATTTTAGGAGTAATTTTTTTTATCTTTATTTCGAGTATATTTTTAGCTTTTGCTTTCTTATTATGATTAGCTTTTGCAATTTTTAAGATATTGTGATAGCAATAATATTTATTATAGCATTATTAAGTCACTGAGAAAAGCAATTATATTGATATAATATTATTATTATCATTATTTCAATGATAATAATAATATATGAATGAAATAAGAACATAATAGAAATGACTGTCATAATGAAAACGTCTAAATTGAAATAATAGTCATTTTATAACATATGAATTGAAATAACAGTAATATTTATTATAGCATTATTAAGTACTGAGAAAAGCAATTATATTGATATAATATTATTATTATCATTATTTCAATGATAATAATAATATATGAATGAAATAAGAACATAATAGAAATGACTGTCATAATGAAAACGTCTAAATTGAAATAATAGTCATTTTATAACATATGTACTGTTTATCATTATTGATTAATGACAACAATGTTAATGTGATAACATAATATTATTTTCATAAATATTATAATAAATAGAAATATAGCAAAATAATTTTTTCTCATTTTTTCTCCCTTTTTCTTTCTCTTCTAACCTTGGTTTAGAGTTGCCGAAAAATGGAAGGAGGCAGGATGTGATTGAAGGGAGCTGGAGGGGTGGCCGGAGCAACAGGGGCTGTCTGGTTGCTGCTGGCTGGCCAGAGATGAAGGGAGCTGGCTGCAGCAGGTGGGGGCTGACAACGACAAGTGGGCTGGTTGGCAGGAAAGGGGAGGGAGCTTGCTGTTGGCTGCTGCTGTGGGAGGCTGTTGCGGACTTGCAGCTGGCTGGCAGGGTGGCTGGGCAGGGAGAGGAGGCTGCAGGCTAAGGGGGCTTGTGGGGAATAAGGAAGGGAGGAGAGGGGTTTAAGTAGAGGAAGGGGTAAGGGAAGGTCGGCCAAGTGCCGACCATCCTGCGCCAAAATATTGCAGAGGGGCCTTTGGTGCCGAAGGTTCCGCGACCTGCAGGCTCTGTCTAGTGACAGAGTCTGTGATCCGATCGGGGGCAGAAGGAATTCCTAAGGAAAATAAAGAAAATTACTTAAAGTTAAGTTTTTCGCATTTTTCCGCCGTTTGGCATCCAAAAATAACGAAACTTGACACCGAGGTGTGTTATGATGTAACAAACACCCTCACATCAAAAATTTTCAATTCGAAGCAATATTTTATTTTTAATTAATTTTTGAAGTTTTAAACTTCGAAAATTAATTGAGATCAAATCGACACTCCGAAATCGATGAAACTTCTCGAGCAGCCTTTAAATAACGTTTTTAACATGACACAAAAATTGATGAATTCGGACACGTATTTCAATGTTCTTGATTTAATGAATTTAAAAAGTTCAGAAAAAATAAAGCGGTAGTTTCCATTATCCGGATTTTTCTCAAATTAGGGCACTTTGATCTAAAATTTATTCTCATTTAAGGGTATTTTTGTTTGCCCTAAATCGAAATATCCCAGAACTTGATTTCTGAGACGGGAATTTGACCTAATTTGCAGATAAAGATATTGGGTCGTTACACTAATCTACTCAACCACCGTTTCGGAACCCTTTGTAATATTCACAAGATATATATGCATCATTTTCTTTTACATCATTAGTAGTTAAAATAGCATATTTAATATCAATACGAAATATGCTCAAAATGATGCTTACTCAACAATAAAGACAAATGAGAGCATAAAATGTAGTATGTGCTCAACTATTGAGAAGATACTCAAATTTTGATATGTTTGCAAAAATTATATTATTAGTCTTTGAGATATTTGTTTGCATTACCAAAACATTTATTTTCATTCCCATGTTTTATTTACAAGTTTATACATTAGTTTATGAACTCAATATTTCTTTAGAGTTATTCCAACTAAAAAGTCATTTGGAAGCTTCTAAGTTTATGTAAATATATTCTATACTAATTAAGTTCTAATAATTTAAAGAGAATGTTTTTCTACAGTACTTTATATTTTTGTGTACAACTCCTTAGAAATAAAACAAGAGGCGATTATATTGAATTAGAGTAATTAAATAATTTCGCTAAGGAACTAAAAGCTTACCGGAGCCTAATCTTAAAGGCTTAACAAAATGTTTCCTACTTATATTACATGTTATTCTAACTATATAAATTACATAACTTATTCAAATAATTTTATTATAATGCTCTAAGACAGTAGTAATCCAACATAAACATTCTCCATGCATAGGATATTATTAGAATCTCTTGCAAGTGATTATGATAAATGAAACGAGTTCCATGAATACCTTTAGAATACATTTCTCATTAAAATTCAGCTTAACACCCAAAGATAATATTTTAAATGATCAGAACATAAATTGTCTTACTAATAATTCAATTCATTAGTAAGGTTTATAAAATTCATGACTAATCCCGATATCTAAAAATGTTCAGTTTCTTTATACGAAGTTATTAAATAACGAAATAAATTTAATTCTAAGTTATCATTAAGAATTTTAATAGCAAAATTAATAGAAAACTCGTACCTTAAGAATCAGCCAAGTGCAGAAAAAATCGAGAGGAGAAAGGATCGTGTGGAGCAGTGATCATGCATAAGCGAGTAAATGCCGCTTGTTGAGACTCTAGGATTGTTTACTTCTGCCGGCTTATGCGCCTCTGTCGCCGGCTGCAAGGTTCATCTCTAATGACTGTTGCGTCCAGAGTTGTTCCTTCGTGTGGAAGAGTCTAGTGGTTGTCGGGTGCTTGGGGCTTTGGGACGTTCCCATTTTTTTCAACAAACGCTAAGGTTAGTAATCTCGGCGAGGGGCTCTGCGTTGAGGGGTTGAGGAGGGGTTAGCGGCTTCTTAGGGCTTTGCAGCTTTTGTGAAGTAGTTGATTCCGCTCAGTGGCTCTAAATAGAGCTTTCAGGAAACCTCCGAATTCAATTCGGCTGTTTTAAAGGAGCCATAGGCTACGCATAAGGCGTCATTCACGCTATTACTTAAATTGTCGTGCATTTCCTAGCGAGCGGAAAGGAGGGGCCTGGTGCGGTACTTTCATCGGCCGTAAATAGAGAGGCTTGAATGTCTTGGGAGAGGTGCTTCCGTCGGTTACAGGAAATGTAAGAAGTTTTGAATATTTTACTAATTTGCAATTAAACTCGATGGTTATGGCAAAGCTAAAATTTTATTTTAGCAATAATTGGTTTTGAGAAAACTTCCTTAATTTAATACGCAACGGAAATATGACGAGAAAAGCTGATTTTAGCAGGAATTTTAACAAAAAAATAGAAATTTGCAGATAAACAATAGAAATCAGATATAGATTTTAACGTCCTTTGTCCAAATGACCTAGGGTCATTACACCAAGGGAGTGCAAATAGCTTTGCTTCACTCATATTGAATCTTTTTAACATCTTTCAACATTTTCTGCTAAGACAATTTCAATGTATGTGCACTCATTTTACTATTGATTCTCATACCGAGTATCTGCTTTGCTGGCCCAAGTCCTTCATATGAAATTCTTTTGATAGTTGTTTCTTCAATATCTTAATCTCCTTTAGCAATCAATATATCTATGTATAGGAGTAGAATGATATAGGATGCATCAAATTGCTTAATAAAGCAATAATGATGTGCATGACACATTTTGTATCTTGTATCTTACATAAAATTGTCAAATCATTTGCATCATTGTCTTGGTGCATGTTTCAAGCCATATGTACTTTTCTTGAGCTTGTACACTAGCTCTTCTTGTTCTGGGATTGTCTATACCTGTGTTTGTACATATACAACTCCTCTAGATCACCATGGAGAAAAGCAATTTTTACATACATTTGTTCTTGATGTAAATCCTTCGATGCTACTATGTTCAATACCACCCCGATTGTTGTCATCTTCACTATTAGAGCCACTATTTCACTGTAGTCAACTCCTTGCTTTTGCTAAAGCCTTTCATCACTAGTTCTGATTTTAGTCTGTAGACTCATTTGTTAAGGAGAGTTTCCTTACCATTTGGAAGTTTAGCCAAATCCCATGTTTGATTTGACATAAGTGAGTTCATCTCATTGTCCATGGCCAACTCCCACTTTCACTTGAATCATCTACTTATAATGGCTCCTCATAACACTAGTTCACCACCATTTGTTAGTAATAGATAATAGTACAAAGAAGGGAGTATCTATGTATTGGTTATGAAATGCTAGTGGATCTTCTAACTTCAGTGATAAGTGTCTGAGGACTGCCAGCATTCTACTTTCATGAGCACCTTGTTTGGCCTGTGCATCCTGCTCATTGGTGTCCTCTATTTCAACATACTTGGTTGCATCATCTGAAGTTGCTTTTGCCTCAATTTGGATTCTATTTCTATCCTTGTACATCTCATTCTCGTTGAATGTAACATGCCTGTTTTTTATGATTTTCGATTATGATAGTTCCAAAATTTGTAGCCAAATTCATCTGAATCATATCCAATGAAAAAAGTACACTTGATAGCCTTTGAATCAAGTTTATTTTTGAATCCTGCATTAACATAAACATAAGAGGAACAACCAAACACTTTCAGGTGAGATGATTTCACCTCTTTACCACACCGAGCTTTCTCGGGTATTCCTTCTTTCAAAGGAACCGAAGGTTTTTGATTAATCAAATACAAAGCTGCATTCACTACATCTGTCCATAATTGTTTAGGTAAACCTATATGAGTCGCAGACTCCTGGCACGTTCTGTGATAGTTTTATTTATACGCTCTGCAACACCATTTGATATTGGGTTCCTGGAATAGTAAACTCACGTTTGATTCCATATAAAGCACAAAATTATTTGAACTATTTCTCATAGTACTCATCACCATTACTAGATCTTAGCCACTTGAGCTTCAAGCCTGTCTCATTCTCAACCATAGTTAACTACTTTTTGAATACACCAAACACATCAAACTTGTTTTTCAAGAAGTATACCCATATCTTTCTGGTATGATCGTCAATAAATGTGACAAAGTGGAGCCTCCAAGAGAACATATGGGAGCAAGACCCATACATGTGTTTGCACTAGCTTCAATTTCTATGACTTTAAGTCTCTCCCACCTTTTAAGATGTTAACTTTCTACTTGTAATGATTTTAGGTCATTTCTAGCAAAAACATTGAATTCCCCGCAAAATTTTGTCTCTTTGTTAATTTCCCCGCTAAATGTTGTTTTATGTGAATTGCTCATTGAATTTAGTTTTTCGTCAAGTTCCCCCTCTAATTCTTGTTTCATTTCAATTTTCCTACAGATTTTATTTCACAATGTTAACAATCTAATTACGATTAAAAATCATTATTTTAGATTGTTTTGTTTCTAAAAAATAATATATATATATATATAATTATAATAATAACAATTATGGCGCTAAATTAATAACAAGTAGTTTAAGTTATATATAAAATGACAAAATTTGCCTTTTAAATACAATCGTTTGACGACTTCAGTATACATAATATATAAACGACTCTAGATTTTATTTCATACTCTCTGCAACTTGCGTATATGGCGACTACTCTTCCCTCCTCACGCGAGCCATCCAACGACTCTTCCTTCCCCATTTGGCCGAGAGCTACGTCTCCTCTCCTCACTTCACGCCAATTGAGGTATTAATCCTTCCCTGAGCAATCTTTTTATGTGCTTATTTAAATGCTTGTAAGATTCTATAATCAGATTTCAAATGGAAAGATTTTCTTACTAAATCTCATAGGAACATAGGATGCACACATGATTTGCTTTTGCTGCTAGTCCAGACTCAAAACAACATTATCAATATGCAATCTTTGCCCTCTCACTTTGGTGCCAGAATAGTCTTAGTGCAGAAATTTATAACTTGAAATTTACTTTATTGATAAGAGGAGTCTTCTATCCTCTTATAGCTTTCTAATTTGTGATTGCATTCCAAAGACTGTTTTTGATTGCTATTTAAAACTAGCCAGTGGTTAAGGTGGAGAACTAAAGTGGCACCTTCTTGTTATCATATATTTGGTCATCTTGCTTAAATGCACATGAATGCACTATATATATATATATATATATATCATTTATGAGTATTCTAAATGATATGTTGGGCCTAACTCTCTTTCAAGTCCTTCATATGACTTGTCCTAATGTGACAATTTCTTATAAGGATTCGTATAATGTTAAAAAAAAAATTTCCTTGTATATTGCACCCGTTTTAAACCAAAGGAAAATAAGAAGAATGTTACAAGTAGCTTATTAATAATGATTCAAAACACTTGAACTTGCTGGGTTGTGATTAATAAAATTATAGTTGAATTAACGGGTTCATGTGCAATCAATGCTTAATATTAAAGCTTAATATTGCTATTTATGGGATCACCATACAGCATAATAACCAAACACATACATAAAATAAATCCACCCATAATATATATATAACTAATTCAAAATATTCAGAATAGGAAGGAGTCATTTAAGATTCAACTTCTAATGCAATTAATAAATACATTTTTGCAAATCCATTGATTTTTAAAACATAAGTAAAAGGTACCCAGATATTATACATTGCATTTATTGCTTGATCTTTTTCTTTGCTGCTTAGCACTGTATTTGTACTTATATTACATCTAATTTGCTAAATTATTTGAACTGCAAAATATCTTGAGAATACATATCTTGGGTTCTGAAATGGTGGAATTGGGTGGGATTTATGTATGGAGGGGCTAGCCAAAAGGGGAGATAAGGGAGTATATTGTAGCCTACAAGGAGACACAATATAGTATTGTGATATATATTTAAACCAAAATCAATGTTGACCTTGCGGTTCTGCACTTGCTCATGCAAAATGACAAAAAAAAGGATAGGCTTACTGATGTAAGGCATACTTACACTTTCATTTGAGTTGCTAGTAATACATATGGCCTAAAGACTTATTTTGCAGGAAAAATTATTTTGTATAAATATTTAATTTTGCTTCTTTCAATTTCTTAATGCTCTCACAATTATTTTAAAAGAATGCAAAGCTTAATATCTTCGGTACTTGAAGTATTCTCTAATTACTGGGAATTCTAATTCCGGCGTTGTATTTACATTGCCAGATTAGGTGCTCGTAGCGGAGCAGGACAGTGATCTTTGAGAAGTTGCTGGTGGAATGCTATGTCTTTTTTGTCATCGCAATTTTTATTTTTACCCTTTATTTTTTTTGTTTTTGCTGAAAGCTTTGTATGGTGTGAATTGTAAACTGTAAGAATTATTTTATGCAATATTATTAAGCAGTGTATGAATGGATGAATGTTGTATTATATATTTCCTATCTCTTATGTGATCTTGATTGAAAGACTAAATAGGGTCATACGGCTTAGGTAACTCGTGCCGAGTTACCTCAGCATTACCATCCCCATGCTCCTTTGGCCAAAAATTCCTCTGTCAAAATCAATCTAGAACTCTCCCTCAAGAACTCACAAGAACCACACTATAATCATGGAATCAACCCACACAAACTCCCAATCCAGCAACAATTAATCGAACCACTGTTCAGACCACAATACTGCAGAATCAATAGACTTCAAGAATCTCAAATTCTTGATCTCTAACACCAAAAATGTTGTCCAAAACACCATCACAATTGAAAACTATCACATATGGCGAGCTCAAGTAACAAAATTGTTCAATGCAAATAATCTCTTTGATCATCTTGAAGGAGTTCAACCTAAAATAAGCAGAAATGGAGACAACCAAGATGCATGAATCGCAATTGATAGTAACCTATATTCGATAATATCTCCCTCCATCCTATCACACATTGGATGCTGAGACATGTCATGAAATCTGGATTGCTCTAGAAAGGCGTCTACAACCCTCTACCGTTCAAAAACTAAACAGCTCAAAAACGAACTCCACTGTATCCCTAAAGATAGACCAAGACAAGTGTACCTAGTTGAAATAAAGGAGTTGGTAGACAAGATCAACATCAACGGCTCAAAGATCGATCAAGAAGATATCATCCTATACACATTGAATGGTTTACCCTCAACCTACCAGGTTTTCAAAACAACCATTCGAACAAAGACCACCAATCAGCCTAGACGACTTGTGCTCTCTTCTCTGCAGCGAGGAAGTCAACATCCAACGGGAATTACATAAAGAAATACACCTATCAACGAACAGCAACTCCTTGAACCTCACTCTACACTCAAGACATCAAAGGGGACGTGGACATGCAGGTACACCGAGAAACAGAGAAAGGGTAAGCAATTCCATACATCAACAGTGCCATCTTACAATTTAGCAGCCTCGAAGAACTCTGTGGACACCACAAGCCCACGAAATGCAATCAATAAACTACTACCCAACAAATTGAGGATACCAAGCCAAAGCAACCTATAGAGAATGCCAAATTTGCTACAAACATGCATACATCTAAAGACTTCTGGCATGAATATAGCCTAAAACAGCCCCGCTGAACACAAAACAACAAAACCGACGACATTCTACAACGAAAGACCACCGGACCCCAATTGGTAACTTGATTTAGGAACCTCAATTCACGTTACAAATGATCAATGCCACCTATTTATAGTCGAACAATATCAAGGCAGCGTCAACTTTACAATCGGAAACGGCCATTCCCTTCCTATCCCCAATATAGGTACTATAATTCTACCTGCACCTAACTTTGAGATCTATCAAACAGAATCTTACATATTCCTAAATGTCATTGCAATCTCTTCTCCATTCATAAACTAGCATCTGACAATTCTTGTTCCATTACCTTCAATGAACATGGCTTCATCATCAAAGGTGCTACTCACCAACACTCCTCTCCTCAAAGGAACAAGCCACAATAGTTTCTACACCATTCATCCATCAGATCTTACCGCAAGCAATAAATTCTGCACTCATCAACCACCACTACAACTCTTCCATGGCACCATCGGCTTGGACATCATATTTTAGAAACTTACCAACTACTCAAAAAGACTCAACCCGACATTTAAACCAGCAATCACTTTCCTTCTTGTACCACATGCATTAAATCAAAGCATCATCTCCCACCATTTAAAAAATGTTCAACTAGGAAAGATAAAGCTTTTGAATTGTTGTACACGGATATATAGGGACTTACCTTTATTATCTCTCAAATGAATGTTATAAATTCTATGTTATTTTCGTTGATGATTGTACTCGGTTTACATGGCTATTTCCTCTAAAATACAAATCTGAAACCATCCACAAATTCATCGAAGTACATAAATTCATCAAGTACCAATACAAGGCTCACATTAAAATCCTCCAATCGAAGGACGAAGTGGAATACAACTCCACTACCTTTTGATACACTCCTCAAAAACTTGGGAATACAACACCGTATTCCATGCTTCTACACCTCACAACAAAATGGAGTTGCTAAGCACAAGCACTGCCACATCATAGAAAGTACACAAGCTCTCCTCCAAACAACACAACTTCCTTAAACTTCTTGGCCCCAAGCAGCCCTTACTTCAGTCTACCTAATCAATCGATTACCATCCCCGAACACAAAATACATCTCCATTTCAACTCATCCACAACCACCCACTGACCGCAATCACCTAGAGTATTTGGGTGCTTTTATTACCCTCTCCTACCTCCTACAAAAATAATAAAACTAGGCCCAAAATCTGTCCCATGCATTTTTTTGGGCTACTCACCTAATTATAAATGATACATTTGTTATAATCCTAAAACAACATCCTCTTTAATTTCTAGACACGTCTAATTCATCGAATCAACATTCCCTACATCCGCAACACCAAAAACATCATTCAACAATAGCCAAACCAAAACATACACCAGCTCACTAATTCTCACACCGACCTCATACAACATTCACCACAAATATACAAGTCCAATCGCAACATCATAGCCACCACACCAACCAACCATCCATAACCCCACCTCTCCAACAACCCAAACACGCTCTTCTCATCTCCCTCTCTCGATAATATCTACGCCTCTCTTTTTTTCAACATTTTTTTTACCAACTCCTAATTCTCTTTTTTTTAACCATATATATTCATCTTCATTTTTTCCCTTTACATTTTTCCTCACACGCTTAGTCCCCCATCACCGTCCTTAGTTGAGAATTTGTGAGATCGAAGTAATTATTCAGATGGATCAATTTTCTTATCATTAAGCTCTCTATCTTATGCTGGAAAACAATTTTTATCTTTGCTTTGGGGAAAGACCTTGGCTGTTCTTCCTTATGTCTGAAATTTCATTGTTGCTTCAAACTTATTCATTGCTGGCTTTGGTCAAATAGTCCTCTTGGTGACTTCTTGGAGTGTGGAGTCTCGTCCCTTTTGTGGTCATATTAATATTAATATTAGCATGATTACGGTAGAGCGGTCACCATGTGAGAGATTCCCAATTATAATTGAATTAGGTTTTCATCTTAATTCGTCGATAATTGCAGAATATGCCACCTGTATATGTAATTTATTCATCAAACATGCATATACAAGAGCAGAGTGCGGAAGCAGAATATATGTATAACATCCATTTCCATAGTGTAGAAAGAAAGGACAGTAACTCAACTCAATATAAGAGTGCAGAAAAGTAAAAGCATATAGATTCTGAATTATTACAATACTTAATTAAATTTTAAAAGAAAGGAACACTCGTCTTTACAATAGAAAATAAAAGCTAACTAAGCCTTAGCAACAACATGAAGGTTCTCCTCCTGGCTAAGATTCTGACCTGAAGCTATCTTCACGAATAACTATGAATCTGACATTATCAGTTTCACAATGCCAGTACCCCAACCAAGAAAAGAAAAAAAAACTTGTTTTAGACAAATGCTTAAGTACATTTTAGGCTGATTTAATGGAATTTATATTTTAAACATATCACATTTAAGCAACCGTAAAGGTGCAACAAGCGACAAGGAAAGCAGATAGTTTTAAATAAAACATTTATAAATAAACAAAAAGAAATATGCAGAAAAATATACATCAACCAGAAGTTGTAACAACATTAGTCAATATATGTATGTAAAATTGAAAATAATTAAAAGAAAATCTTAAACATGCATATGATCATCTGAAATATGCTAATTTAATAGAAAATAAATTTGAACTAATGTAAAATAGAAACTATGTTTTTAATCAAATTTAGCATCCTATAAGTAGTAGTAAATGACTATATTAAAACAGCAGTAAAAGCGTGCAAAACTAAAAATAACAAGTCAAAATGTAATAGCAGAAAGTTGGCTAATGATGCCCACTAAAATTGTACTGAAACTGAAATAAATACTGAAATTAGACGTGTGCCTAGATTAGTACTGCTATAACAGAAACTGGCCAACATAGCCATTGAACAGAAAGACTCACATGTATCATCTAGACCACTCATGGCTAGATCTGAGCCGGACTATAGAATCAAACATGTATCATCCAAATCCTCACATGGTTCTATCCGAGTCAATTCTATTGCAAAAAAGTTGAACTGCAGAGACAGACTAACTAGGACACACTCTACTGAACTAAGAAATTGTAGGTATTGAATGTATATTGATAATGTATGCATTTCAAAACTGTCATGGAATACTCAAGAATTATTCCATGTTCAACTAAATATGCCAAAAATACATGGTTCAAATACAAGGTGTGCAGAGTAACAAAGTCAAAATAAGTAAGATTACTAAAACACATGTGATATTTATTGTTATCTAATTTAATTTGTTCTATCTATTCTGAGAGAATACAAATTCAGAATCTTCAATATCCTACTGTCGAGTAAAATATCAGATTCACCGTCTTAAAGGTTAAACATTAGAATTTAATAAGTTCTAATTCACGATCAAAACTATCATTTACAAATATTAAACATTTAATGAATGACTTAATTGATGTATTTTTTAATAATCCATAACCAATCTTGATCAATATAATCAAGATTCAGGGATCTAGAGTTAAATTACAAAATTGGGATTTAAATTCTAAACCCAAGGTGCTAACTTCCAAAGATTTAGGATTTCTCACAAAATCTCACTCCAAATATAGAGAATTATAAGGACCGAGGGTTTATTAAAGTGAAAGAATTCTAATAATAGAAAGGATTTTAATGAGCTTCTTAATTAGATTTTAGAAAGAATTGGAGTTTAGCTTTTAGACTCCATTCTTCAAATCTAAATATTGCAAATATGATTTCAATCAATTAACTTACTGATTTTGAGCATTTAGACAAATCTATAATGCTTAGGAGCACTTAATTCCATAGTTGGGCAAAAAGACCAAAATGCCCTCCCTTAAGAGTCAAAATTGAGATTTGGAGTTCTAGTATTTCAAATTGAGTCTACTTAGTTCTAAAGGTTTATTACTATGTAATGAGAGGATTAACACCTTAAACTTCAAGTTTGGACTTAATATAAGCCTAATGAGCAATAATCCATTTTTTAAGGTCATTAAGAGATTAATTAAATTAAGCTATAAAAGTGAGATCTAAGCTTTCCAATAGGTTCTATGTGATTTAAGGAGTTCATGGATGACAAGATTTTAGAAATCAGAATTCAATTAAGTTAATTATTCACTAATTAATATTTAGAGAAATTAAGAGGTGTTTAGTGAAATTAAACCTCAGAAAATATTTTACATAATTAAGTTCTCCTTTGTCTAATGAAGATTCAGAGACTTTAATCTTGCAATTTGGCCAAGGAATGGATTTAATATTCTATAATTAAGATTTAGGGTAATTAGGGCCTAATTAAAAAATCTAATTATAGAAACTGAAATTTTATTGTAGTTTATTATTCCTTTTTTTTTTTTTTGATCAAAATGGTATATTTGATCATATTATTTGGATTAGAAATGAGCATTTTATTTCAATAATTCATTTGAATTATTTTTGATTAATTAATAATAGCTTCCTGATTTATTAATTGATTTTCCTTTAAGGATTTTAAATCCAAAGAAGCAGTCAATTAATACAATCCGATAACGAAAGGCGCAGGCGGGGTCTGACCCGACCCGGCACTGTGCTTCTTCAGAACTTGGGCAAACCCCGACAGACGGGAAATTAGGGCAACCTTCCATGGCTGAAATCGGGACACTCCGATCACCTTGCGACCTGATTTCACACCCTACACGCTCCTTGCGGTTTGACCTATCAATTGCATGGCGAATCCCCATGGGATAGGGCTTGCATCGTTGGGAAGCTTCTAGCCCTAGTTCGACGGTGCCCTAGTTCTAGGGTTTACTATGGGGAGGTAATTCTCCACACAGAAAGCTTGATGCTGCTCCATCTCAATCCCTAAACGATCATGGATTGCAGGCGGAGCGAAAGGACTATGAATCAGGCCTGATGATCGGTTGGATCCTCGGGACCCTACTCACGACCGTGCACTGTAGTGTACTGTCGTGAGTCTGATTGGTCTCGATCGATCAGATCGAATCGAGTGAGCTCGATCAGCTTGACTGATTGCTGAGTTCAGCACTCAAATCCCTCTATTTCCAGTAGCCCGAATGGGTACTAGCATACCAGGGACGGAGAGATTGAGCTGAACGCCAACACCTCACGAGACAGTGGGTTTCCCACTGTCTGGCCTGCAGCCCGATCAGCCAAAACCCTAAGACTACACGCAGCACTTCCACTGAGCGGTTCTATCATATCACCTAACGCCATTAATGATAGTCGAGCAGAATTCAGCTCGACAGATGGGAGAGGAGAAATACCTAAACGAGTTGCGGAAGGCTAGAAAGGTTCAAGGACTTTCAGTTGCTGATTCCAATCCCAGACGCTTCTTTAGGATAGAAGAAGTCCACTTGGAGCTTGAACGCCAAGATTGACCCACTGACTGCCTTGGAAGCTTGTCAGGAGAAGGAGTGGTGCGACTGGAGCTCCAACTAGGAAAATTGAATGGGTTTAGGGAAAATTAAGTGATTCTCAGTGATCAAAGAGACTCACCGAGAATTACAGGAGCTATTTATAGCTTGGGGAGGACAAATGGGCTTTAGGCTGGCCACCATCAGGCAACCCGTTGGGAGGGCAGCGGGCTCAACCGCTTGGGGGTAACCTCGGGATATCAACGCCAACAGACCGTTGGCGAGGTCAGAGGAAGATGGAGGACAGGGCAGAACGGTCGTACCGCGAGCGTGGACGACTATTAAAACTGTCGGGGGGACCATTCGGCTAGAGAGCGATCGGGGAAGATGATCTACAGGGGGTAGATGCGTTCTGACCGTCTGATCCATCAACGGTTGAAATGCGACGTCTCAAATGTGGCTACTTAACGACTGAATGCGGGCAGTTTATCAGCCGTGGATTGCGAATGCGATCTGACGACTGATGGAAGATCCGAACGATGGAGTGACAGAAGCTGTTTGACCAGGGTTAAGGAAAGATGGGGCGGTCGAGATTCCATCCACGATTTCAAATTTACTGAGGACTGTTGGAACAAGGTTTAAATAATTAAATTAAATCAAATATTAATTCTAAATGAATTTAAATTCAATTTAGTACCAAACGACCTCCAAAAATTTTCAAAAAAATTCACCCTTAGCTAATTTAGGGGTGAGGAATTCAAAATTGCAATCATATTTTAATTTGGAGATCAAATTAATTTACCTAATTTTCAGGATCCTAAAATTGACAAAATGACTAATTACTCAAATGAGCTCCGATTGATCCTAAATTTTCAGGATTATGTTTTAGTGACTAAATGAAGCTAATGGAATGAGAATTAAAGTTTGGTTTAGCTTAGATTAGGTAGGGTAACAACTTTGAGTTGTTACATAAAGACAAATTCAATTTTTAGCTTTGAGAATGATACTGTAATGGCATTCACATTTACAATTGAGTCTGCATCTGGTTTTTGCATCTTTGCTTAATACGCATAAATGCCTCTATCATTGGTGTTCATCGTCATGGAGCTCTATAACCTCAATAAAACACTATACATAGGGTTCATCTTCTTGGCTAGAAATTTTCATTTTAACACCAAAATATGATTATCAAGCTAGCTGACAGGCAATTGACTTAGCTGGCTGCACGAATAATTTTTATCAAGGGGGAGATGACAATGACAGTAAAACACTTCAGTCCAACAACATTCGAAAGACCATGCAATGGAAGATTTTATGCCTAAATAAACACGGACGATTACTAGCAATAAACTTCAAATAACATAGTAAAGATTAAGTGGTTTTACTGAAGAACATAAAGTTCAAAACAATTTATAGAGGTAAAAGCTTCTTAAACACATTAAAACTACTTAAACCAGTCAATAATGATCAAAGGTTGCTCATTGGGTAGTCACGATCATTACCAGACATATTACTCGAGTTTGAAATTTTCCGCCTAATTAATTATTGAACAATCGAAACGAAATGCAGTAGGAATATCTCCTCACGGTTTCTGTCTTCTGTCACCCCTTTATAATGATTGATTTATGTTCATATAGCATAAACTTTCATTTGATTTGTGTAGCATCACCTTTAATGTTAATGGGAACATATTCTGTATAAAAACATTTTGCAACTTCATATACTTTTTACTCTGCACCTACCTTAATTGTATCGGATATCACGCATTAATTTATCTTATTTCTTTGTGTGAAAAAAAGGTCAGGGCAGAGTTTATCTCAACAAACGGGGCAGTCATGTTCAGTCTGAGCAAACCATGCATGCTCCGGTTCAAGAGTTCTCATATTCGCTTTATGGAGACCTTTATCAGAAGCGGACCTCTGCTAGCAGGCTACTCCTCCGAGTCTCAGGCAATTGATTTGGAACTATCAGGCTTTATAGAAGGATCCGAGCCAACAGCCAGCATTCGGATTGCTCTTGAGCAGAGGGCAGAATGCAGGCCGGGTGTTGGCATTCCTGAGATTTATGCAGGGGTTTTAAAGATCAGATCCGAACTATCAATGCTGAAGAGGATGATATGGAGCTGGAGGAGAACGCTACTGATATGGGCTGCAATGGGTATTTTCTTCTGGGAAGTTCTGATTGTTTTGGTATGCTGCAGGCCGGTACTTTTTCCCAGGGGAAAACCAGGTAATGATGTTTCTCTCGGCAAACATGATACTGATTTGACATTTACAACATCATAATGGATGTGGCAAAAGTATGCAGTTTACATGGAAATGTGCTCAGCTTCAACAGATTCACCATCTTGACCAGGTTTGGAAATCTTCAACCAGCATGATATTAAGACTACATGCATTATAGATAACCAGAATGGGTCTAGATGACTAGGATTAGGTGGGCCCTACCAGCATTAGGTGTCGTTAATATGATGTTAACTATTGTATTATCAGTATAATACACTTGCTAAATCACCATTTAAGCGACATTATAAGGTTAGGTGATATTTGAGTGGGGCCCACTTGCCAGCACATCCACGCCCCTTTTTGACTTAAATTGTCGTCGAGTGTCTAATGAAATATGAATAGAAAGCAAAGAGATATAACATTATTTTTGTTAGATACTCTTAAATGTAATGATATTTTAAAGATGTATATTCTGTTATTTGATTTATTTATAATTAGCATAATTTATCCCTGAAATTGTCGTATGTTTATTATGTCTATTCTTTTTATATTTTGCTCTTTTTGTTTTGATCTCACATCACTCTATTTAGCTAAGGCATAGTGTGTTCTTACCTACTCACAAAGCATAAATGGTGAAATTGTCGTAGGCATGATTGGGCACCAAACCATTGTGTAGTTACTGAAATTGCCTATAAAACTATAAGGGGCTGTTACAGTGTACCAAAATGTGACACTGTAGCACCATATATTTTTTTTTTTCACACAGCTGTGATACACTTTTGCTTGTGAACTGAGAGAAATCTGAGGACCATAACACTATTTCAGGACGAGTCCCTCAACTATGGCATTCTCCAAACTATAATACCAAGCACATTACATCTTTTACAAGATGTCAACGTCAAATTGAAGGACCCATTATTCACTAATTCCCTTGCTAAGTACTAAGAATAACAAAGCAACATATCATACCTATTTATAACTTGCACCAATCGTATAACAGTCAGTTATTCACTAGTTTATACTATGTTACAGATGCAATGTAAATACTGATTATACCATAGCTCACATAGCAGACTCCTAACTATCTTTCTATACATCACACGATGAACCTCACAATGTTGTGGTGAGATCTCTAGGTAAATTACATTGAATTATATGAATTTGTTGTGCGATTTTGCACAGATTTCTGGTTCTTAGAATCACAAGATCTGGCGCGACAGCACTGTGATGTCTTTGTTATCCAAAAAGTCAAAAAATAGTGCTTGGATAGTGGAAAGATGTTAGGGTTTAAACTGAATTCATTTGATTAGGACAAGTGCCTCCCCTACTAGCCCATGCATGTCATATTGTGCCTGGGCGTGTGATAATGAAGCTTATTTTGGCTCGAACCATCAACTTGTATATATTGTCATGGTTAATGAAGTGGCAGTTCATTTAAAACATAATTGTGTTCATTAATCAGATCAATCATTAGCTTGAACGCGAGCTGGGCTTGGGCTAACTGTGCATCTGGGCATTGTGAGCCGCCACACATTTATCTAGAGTTTCAGTTCGCTCTGCGGCTGGGGGCATCTCGCGTCGGTGCATGGGTGCGCATGCCGATATCACATTTGGGCTCGTCTCGTGCTCATGCCTGAGCGCACCTCCTGGTCGCTCGCCCGAACGCGTCTCATGCTCCCGCTTGAGCGCTGTTTCAAAACTTGAATGTGCTGGGACTCACAATTCCCACTATCATTGCCACTTCAAATAATAGTAATATTAATAATAACTGCAAAAGGCCTGTTCTTTTAGATGGTTTTAACTAATCAAAACTAGAATTTGCTTACCTTTATATTATAAAATAAGTAAAAAAAATAAAATTTTCAATTTTGTAGAACGCACTCTTGGAAGCATTCGTTCTCTTGTTTACCGTATTATAAAGCTCAAGCAGGCATTTGGAAGTTCATTAGAGTCCTTAGAAGAAAAGGCATTTATAATTTTTGAATGACTTTCTAAAGAGGAACATTTGACTCTTACATCATAGGGAATAAAATTATCTCAATTATTATTAGAGGCATAATAGTAAAACATTTGACTCTTATATCATAATTTATCATTAGCTTTGAGTTGATCCAAAACATACTTAAAAGCAACATTAAAATGCTATTAACTTTATTTCATTATCCTTTGCTACAAATAAGCTTAAGCACTTCCTTTTCATTATTGCTTCCACCTCTTGTAACAGTTTTAGGTTGTTATTATGTAATTTGGACTTAGCCAAGTCTTAATTTTTTTCAAGTAAGTTCTAAATATCATTATGATATAATCCTAAAAATTTAGGATCCATAAGAGCTTGTTTGAATCAATTCATTATTTAGACAATTTATTGATTTAAAAAATTAGCTAAATTAAATTGAATTTCAAATCAAAATCTGGTTTTATTTTTGAATTCATCGCACCCAAATTAACTAACGATGAAAATTAGTTTGGAATAATTGCTAATCAGGGTTAAACAAAATCCATATTTGCAAATTTGCCATCCATAATTTTGAATTCATCACATCGGATCTGTTGTGTGGTCCGTGCTATTGTGCGGACAGCGGGTCATTCGTTGAGGGGCTCTTCCTACGTGGCAGTCAATCCTGTGCCACCCAGCCCTCCATTTTCTATTATCAGGCGGCTCAGATCCAATTGAGTCACGTTTTACTTCCATCCGTTAGATGGCACCCGTGATCTAACGGTTGCAGTTTGATCCACGCTCGGCCATTACGAGCCGATGCATCAGAGTCGTTCCGCTGTTTCGAGCGATCGATCAGACGGCCGAGTGAGCTTTCGGCTCTCTTCACCATCGTCCTTAGTCTTCATCGCCCTGACCGTGACGATTCGTTCGCACGATCGATGTCAGGCTTGTCCCCACGATCTCTAACGGTCACTAACAACTTCCCTTTCTATCACCACTCTCTCAACAGATCACCAAGGCTCGAAGTTGCCTATTTTGACAATCGGGATAGCTGCCATTGGGCTCTGGCCCGAGGCCATGGCCTGAACCTTCCTGAGCTTCCTTAGGCCTCACTCTGGCTATAAATAATCATGGCTTTGCCCTATGAGTCCCTTTGCCCACTCTAATATTTCAACAGCCCTCAGTTGCCTCCAGCATATTTACCGCCTTCTCCCTGGTGTTCCAGTCAACCTCCGAGCAAACCAGTTGTCGTCCCAGGAGCCCCTGTGGGAGAGACTTGTCATTCAAGCCCCCAAATGCTTGTTAGGAGTCCAAGGAACCTTCATATCTTTGTGTCAGCCTCTAGAATTCCCTCAGCAGCTATTTTTGCTTAGTTCTTGTCGTTCCATCCCATTTGCTAGCTGCAATCGTCGACATTAGATTTAGGATAGTCTGCGACTAGTCTTAGGCGCCAACCATGCATAACAGCGGCCCAGACAGTGATGAGCATTGTCTGAACAGGGTTGTCGGTCAATGAGGCTGATCGACTCCTCACTAGCAATTGAGACCTCATTTAGGTGCCTAATTGCCAGTGAGGCAATTCGCTATCTATTTATATCGATCAGTGGGGTTCTGGAGCTCAGGTCAACCCGAGTGGCCTTCATCTCAACCAGGCTACTCCAGTAGCCTACAGTGTCAAGCACAGAGTAATGTCTCGACGAGTCATCCATTCTCCAGCTGCAGTAGTGTAGGGATTCTCTTCGTCTTGGAACGCCGATAATTCAAGAAGTGGAAACCATGACATCGTCTCTGTGGGGAGAATTTACTCCCCACAATAAATCTTAGAAACAAAATTAGGGCAAATATGTTTCGGCAATCCCGACAGTCCTGTAAGGGGCTTTTTAGTCCAATCGATGTGTCTGAGTCTGCTGATCATAATGGTGTTTAAATCAAACCACCAGCGCGTTTGGGTGGACGGGAATTAGGGTTTTGCACTAATCCTATGTAACAACCCCAGGTTGTTACCCTAGCTAATGTAAGCTAAATTAAGTATTAATTCTCATTCCATTAGCTTTATCTGGTCATTTAAATTTAACCTTGAAATTTGGAATAATCGGAGCTCAATTGGGTTAATTGGCTATTTTATCAATTTTATGATTCTAAAAATTAGCTAAATTAATTTGATCAACAAACTAAAATCTAATTATATTTTTAAATTCATCACTCCCAAATTAACTAATATAATTTAATCATAAATTAGATTATAAAAATTAGCTAATTTAATCACAAATTAGCTAAGGTAATTAACTGTGAATTTTTAGAGGTGATTTAATCATAAATTAGATTTAATTTAATTATGTTAATTAATTTAGTTAATTAATTATTTGAATCCGTGTTCATCCAACTATTGGTTCCTTATTAAAAAGGCGGAGCGCATCCTGGCTATTGGTGCGGTTCCTAGCGCTCGATTCGACGGATCTCATTCGCCCACGCTCGGTTCAATTTGTAGCCGTCAGATTGCAAGCACGATTCAACAGTTGATATCGCGCCCGTAGTTAACCTTAAGGATCCGCACATCTAAGCTGTTCCACCATTCGATCGCTCGATCCAATGGCATAGCTCCCACAATGCAGATTGTCGTCCTCAACTCGCCCTCGCGCGAAATGTTCCCCCCAGGCATCCAACGATCCATCCACATAAGATGTACAGGAGATTTCTCTTGTCCCCCACCTCCACCAGGTGCAATGGCCTACTAGCCTAGCAAATTTCGGGTCTACCACCATTGAGCCAAACCTAGTTCTTCCTCTGATCGAGCCGACCATGGGAGGCCAGCTCTTGTGCACAATCACTCCCTCATTGCTATAAATAGCCATGCATTTGTCCACAGTGAGCTCTTTGCTCATTGTGCTACTCTCTACTCTATTCGCGAAAGCATCCAAGATTCTGTGTAGCTCCTGTTGTCCAGTCTTCAATCCCCGGCAGTCCGTGAGTGAGGTCTGGTTTTTAGACCCTCAGCAAGGTGCAGTCGAGCTCAGCAGCTTCTTGGGCACTCTGATTGGCCAGTTAGTTCTTTGTCTCCTAGTTCTCACCCATCCAGGTACTGCCTCTTTCCCCAATGAGTCGGTAGACTCATTATTAATGCATTTGTGAACTAGGTTAGCTTTGTTATTGTGATGTGGTCGTTCCTGTAATGTAGGTGACTAGTGTGAGTTAATTCGTGTGGATCTAGCTAGGTCCAGAAGCGAGAGCTTCCTATCTTGATAGATCTAGGAGCCATTAGTGATGAGATCACTCCATTGGATGCTCGAGCTCAACTCAGCTGCTTCCACTTCGTAATTGCATGCCTTGGTCCATTGCGCCAATCGAAATCATCTTGGGGATCGAGCAGAGTCCCTTTCGATCGTATTGATCGATTGGGCTACAACATTGCATAGTGCTGGAGCCCAAGTAAGGACCCAACGCTCTAGCCGTTCCCATGCCGAGCCATGTTAGGGTTTCGATTCGCCTCAATGCCCTAAAGGTGTAGGGGTCGAGCCCTTTTGGCGTGGCGCCCTTTGTGGGGAGTATTGCTTTCCCACAGTTAACCCTAAGAATCTTCTAGCATCGAGTAGGATCGGGTAGGCCCCCAACGATCCTGGCTTCCTCACTTAGGGATTTTGGGTGCAATCGGCGTAGCTTTTCCCGGGGATTGTGAAGGAATCATTTTCAAGCCGCGGTGTGGCATGTCGACTGAGAATTTGGCAGTAGAGGCCAACCCTAGCTCAATATAACTCCAAATGGTATGATCAAATATGCAATTTTGATCAAAAAAATGCAATGAATAATAAACTGCAATAAAATTCTAATTTTTATGATTAGATTTTCTAATTAAGCCCTAATTTCTCTTAAATGTAATTAGTGAATATTAAATCTAATTCTTATCTAAATTGCATGATTAAGGTCTCTAAATTTTTTTTAAACAAAGGAGAACTTAATTATGCAATTAGAAATATTGTATGGAGTCTAATTTCACTAATTACTCTTAATTACTCAAAAAATTGATTAATGAATAATTAACTTACTTGAACTCTGATTTCTAGGATCTTAGTATCATTAAAATCCATGTCATATAGAACCCATTGACAAGCTTAGAATTCACTTTCATAGCTTAATTTGATTAATCATCTTTTAATGATCCTAAATAATGATTAGCGCTCATCAAGTATATCTTAAGTTCAAACTTGATGATTAAGTTGCATATCCTCTCATTAGATAGTAAAGAACATATTAGAATTTAGTAGATTCAATTTGGAATCTTATAACTTCAAATCTCAATATTGACCCTTAAGGAGGGGCATCTTGGCCATTTTGATCAATTGTTGGTTTAAGTGTTCATAAGTCTTAGAAATGTGTCCAAATTCATAAAATTAGTAAGTTCATTGATTAGGAATATTTTAGTATCCTTTAGACTTGAGCAATAAGGTATAAAGGCCAAACCCTAATTCTTCTTAAGATCTACTTAAGTAGCTTATTAAGACCTTAAGGTAGATCTATGATCCACATTATTATCTCATCAAATGTAAATTAATGCATATAAAATTGGATCATACCATTTGGAGTTATAAAATTAAACCCTAGATAATATCCCAAGTGTTTAATTTTAACCTTTCAATTATATACCTTAGTAGTTCAGTTCTATTGAGTAATGCAATTACTCAATAAGTTGAGCCTTCTTAAGTCTTGTGATCTTCAGCTTATTAAGAATTAAATTCTATTCTTAAAAATTTTTAGAAACTCTTAAGTGCTAAATTCCTCAAGATTCTCTTTTAATGCTTTTTGTAAATTCAGCTCTATTAAGTAACAAAATTACTCAATAGATTGAATCTTGTATTCGATTTAAAAGATAAGTCTGATTATTTTGTCTTATGACTTGAGTGTAGCGCCCCGTCCCGTCGCCTTGCGCAAATGACAAGTGTAATACATATTTCGGCGGCGGAGCGGTGCGCTACTCAGGAATGGTGGGCCATATAAGCAAAACCATCATCCCGAATATGCTAGAGAGACGGAGCCATACTGAAGGTTGCTGACTCGAATCCTAAGAGTAGGATCGAGAGCCAATATCTAAGATAAGAATGAAATACTTATCTTAGATATTATACTAGTACATACACAAGGTTCAAGGAAGTGGGGAAGAACCCATGTACGTTATAGAAATATATCAGCATTTCCAGTATGCTGATCGCATCTCAATACTAAGTATAGCAGTATAACAGAATGTGGAAGCTAAAAACAAAACATCCAGAATACATTCATCTCAAGCAGTAGTAAACATCCATCTCAGAAAAGAAAAGTAAAAACACATCCAAAGTTTATTACAAACCATTTAAATGCAGAAATATAAAGAGTCTATCTAAAATGCTGAAAAGAGCTAGTAAGTAAAAGTAGATGCTCGGTCCACTACAGCTCCATATACTCCTCTTGAGTCTCTGGTACATCATCCTGACCTGTCTCCACAAACTGCTCAGGATCTAGCAAATTGCCGGATCCCAAAAGTACCCCGTGTTAGACAAGAAGTCTAACACATCGCTCTAACTATACAGAACTAAACTAAACATAGAAAAATGTACAAGTAAGGCAAAACTATAATAGAGCTAAAGTAAAACACGTAAACGAGGAAAGCTATAAATACTGAGTAAACAGATCAGTAAAGGTTATGTAATATGAAACTATCACCATATGAAACTGAAAGTAGAAAGAAATTTTATGCTAAAAAGGATGCTATGAGCTGCACTATATGCCACTGAAACATTGCTCACAAATATGCTACACCACGGTATACCACAGAACTATCACTGAAGGTTTATGAGTAGTACGGTCCAATGTAAGCACAACAGTTAGGAAGTTAGTATGGTGACGCAGATGCACCCTGAAATTCCCCAGTCTGTGTATATAGTATTCCGTATCTCATATTGTATCACTGATAACCACGTGTCACAACAGAAGAAAATGAGTCCAATAAATGTTTATGCTTATGCTTATGCCATAATGTTGAATGAATGAAAATCCCAAAATCAATGAAGAGTTTACTAAGAAACAACGATGAATTCTAAGTCTCCACTGTGCAGAATCCTGCTCAAAGGATTTTGGCTCCTAATCTCTAAAGCGATGGTTGGTTAAAGTTGCTTATTTACTTAAAGATCACTAGACGGGGTGATTGTATACACATATTAAATATGTTGCAAAAATAGAGTTCTTATCACTTAGTTTGATTAAGCCACCCTAACAAAGCGATCTTCCTTAGGAGGCACCATCCGATGATGATTTTGTATCTCAAGCTAAGTATTAAGTCACTAAACTCATAATCATACTTAGTGTCTTAAGAAAGGTGGATCCCATTACTTAGTTTATTTGAGTAATACCTTTTGAAGCGATCTTCGCTAGGAGGCATTGCCCGATGGCAACTTGTCTTTCAATTAAACTAAGGAATGGGTACCCATTTAGTACACTCTTAGAATCGATTGATTTACTCTAGGCGAGGTTATATCCGCCTAAGCTCGCAGGATAGCAACAAAGATAAATCTCACTTAAAGTGACTCAACCAATCCCGAATATTACTGGGGACCAGTAATATGGGTATACTATACTACACCAACCAATGATCAGGGGTCAATCAAGTCTAATTAATAGAATAAGGATTTATCAAAACTACAAGTCCTGAACTAATAGGCAAGTCCTATATAAGGTTTCACAAATCAAATGTGATCAAAGATCACTTAATATGGATTCTACCACAAGGAGAAGTATCTTTTCTAATGCCTTAATAGATTACTACCGCAAGGAGAATAGATCAATTTCTAAGGTAATGGGATCTTCTATGCTTCTACCTCAAGGAGTCATACAAGGCTTCCTACCTCATGATATATGAATTTAGGTCTTTTAAATAATTCAAAATGATCTTATGAAGAGATACTCAAGATCTCCCATCTAGATGTTGGTATTAAGCTCTTAGGTTCTGTTTTATGATTAGATTTAGGATGATTAGATCAGATGATTAAGTCATCTGATCACACTTAAACTAAGATTATGGGATCTAAATCACACATATTGTTAAGGATTTGATCACTTATTCAATCAATAAAGCATTAATAATCTTTTTATGCAAATTTATTACTTAAGAGGAAATCAGGGATCTTAAGGTCTAATTCAGATGGTGAAATCCCCAAGGATTGTTATTAACCTTAATTTGTCTAATTCAAATATTTAGAATTAATAATAAGTCAAATGCATTATTAGAAAATGTTCAATTCATAGTTTTGAAATCAAATCAATTAAGTTAGGGTTCTTAAAGATTTAGATTCTACTTAAGTAGATTAGGGTTTGATCCTTTCTCATGCCTTAAGTAAAATCAAGTATGTATTTAAAGATCAATATCAAATCAGTGGATTAATTATGTATTATTGGTGGCAATCCCAGACCTAGATCAAGTCTCAAAAGCTTGATCCAAATCTTAAGATTTCTTAAGTTAATTAAGATATTTAAGATTTTAAATCTTTGGATTTATTCAAGTATACTTAATAAGCTTATATAAATGAATTCACTACACTTAACTTACTATTATAAGTCAGATTAACAATCAAAGTTTATAAAACAGGGGGTACTTAGTACTAATTAAACCCTAATTCCAATCAAAAAGGATTGGCACATAAGTATAAATCCAACCATTCAAATTACATGATATTTGGCATGCAAGTTCTAATTAATCATACAAACAATCAGAGTCTAAGTTGGCTAAGATCCAATGAGTATAAATCCTAAAATTCACTAATCATGTTTTAACAAAATTAGGGCATAATTAAGATTACAGAGCTCAGAAAAATAATCTACTTAGCACATGCATTCTAGTCATCACAAGTGAACTAATGGTACTCTAAACATGTAATTTGGATAAGTAAAATTGCTAATTTACCCTAATCAAGATCCACTGTAATTAGGCAATAATTAAAGATCTAACCATCAGATACATGATTTTATTTGATATTTAGATTCCTGAGATTTTTCTGATCATTTTCATATATGATATCATAGAGTTTGGACCAGTGGATTAAAAGTTATTCAAATAATATATTCCGTATTTATATTTAATCAAAATCCTATGATTTGATTATTGGAATTATTTTCCTTAAGAAAAATAATTCCAATAATACGATATTAATTAAAATGGCTCGGCCCGTAATCCAAACTGCGCGGGTCGTCTGCGGCCTGGGAGACCTGGCACTGTCGCACCGCGCGGGTCGTGGGTCGACCCGGTCCGCACAGTGCCGTCGTCCCCGCTCCTTCGTCTCGACGGATAGGGCTGATTAGGGAAACCCTAATCGCCAAAGTCCGACGCATCCAGACCACAGCTCGGCCAGGACTTGATCGCTACACGATCACCGTGGTCGGACGCATCGGATGGGACTCGAAGCCCCTTGTGAGGCGGTCTGGATCAGCCAGACCTTACTCACCCGAAGACTCCTTTATTTGAGCTACTGTGGGGAGATAATTCTCCCCATAGAGGCCACGTCAGACCCCGGGCTCGATCCATACACCATCAGGGAGGTGAGGCGGATCGAAGCCCTCTGGTCTGTGGGTCTGGGATGGTCTGGATCATCGGGTCCTTACTCGACTGAGGCGATCCTTTAGAAATTTAATTCGATTGATCGATTCGATCAATCGAGGCTAACATAGATCTTAATCTCGATACTCTTGGGTTCGAGACGACAACACTGACTCAGGCGCATCAAAAGAAGCAAGGTCCGAGCCTCATTGGTTCGAAACCAATAAGTGCGGTACTTGGATTCGTCGGGATGGCTTGCAGATGACGCAGAGGAAATTGTTGGCTGGCCGAGCTTCCTTAGGCTTCTTTGAGAGTTCCTGAACTCCAGGAGACTCTCCTATCAGCGGTACGCAAGCTCGGGAGCGCCTGGAAGAAGCTTCAACAATCGGCAATGGCGAAGAAGGAAGCTCGACTCCAATTGATCAGCAAGGATCAAATGGAGGGGAGCTGAGGCTATTTATAGCCTCAGGGCAGGGCAGTGAAGCTTCCAGAGCCTTCAATTGGGCTGGGGTGGGCCGGATGGTTCGGGCCATGGACGAGCTCTCGAATTCCCAATTCGAGCTCGGCCGAACCACGAGGCCCGATTGTGGTCCCTCGGCCATTATGGGAAACTCAGTAACGGCCTGCTGAGTTGGAGGCATGAGTGGGGAACAAGGGGGCAGCTGGCAGTACGAGAAATTCTCCCTGTCGGATACATGGATAGGTGGGGACGAAGATCCACAGTGTCGGGTGCCTTGGATGCCGTCTGATCTATCGATCAGATGGCGCTACGGCTGGGATCGCCTGTATCCCAATGGCCGGTCGCGGGGATGATCATGGCCGTAGGATCCACGGGGTGGATCCAACGACGGATCCGCAGTTTCGCGAAATCTGATCCTAGCCGTAGGATCAATAAGGCGCAACGTCCTGATGTGCGGGATCCCGTTGTCGCGTGACCCGGGCACCGCAGCGGATCGCCCGCGGTCCGCACAGTGGATCTCGGCCGTTATTTTAGTTTTCAGGATGTTATTGTAAATATGAATTAATTGGAACCCTTATGTGCAATTGAGCCAATTTAATTTAAATTAAATTATGGCCAAATGAATTTCAAATTGCACCAAAATTTCACCCTTAGCTAATTTGAGGGCGAGGAATCCAAAAATGAATCAGATTTTAATTTTGAGGTCAAAATATTTTAGGTCAAATCTAGGGCATCTAGACTGATCAAAATATTAATTTGGACTTAGAGAAGTCCAATGGACTTCAAATTTTCTAGATAGGCTCAGTTTGAGGTTCTATAAGCAATGGTATTTGAAAATTGATTAAGTTACCTATATTTTTGCAAGGTAACAACCTAGGGTTTTTACATTGAGACTTTTAGTCTTCCTAAGATTAGAATTCTTTTATTTTATAAATATTCAGTCATTATAATTCTCTACCTTTAGAGTGAGACCTTGTGATAAACCCTATATCCTTAGATATTAGCACCCTGAGTTTTGAGCTTAAACCCTAAATTTGGAGTTTAACTTTAAATCTCTAAATCTTGATTATCTTGATTAAGATTGGTTATGGGTATTAAAAATACGCCATTTAAGTCGTTGATTAATTATTAAACCTCTAAAAACGACATTTCTAATTGTGAGTTGGAACTTGTTATGTTCTAATCTTTAACCTTTAATGCCATGAATTTGAGATCTTACTTAACAGTAGGACAATGGAGATCCTGAACTTGTATTTTATCATAATAGATAAAACAAATAAAATAGATAACAACAAATATCACATGTGTTTTAATAGAGTCTTGCTTACTTTGACTTTATTGCTCCACACACCTTATATTTGAGACTTATATTTTTAACATATTTAGTTGAACATGAAATATTGGATAAGTATTCCATGATAGTATTGAAAATGCATAAACATTATCAATTATAATCAGTACATTTAGTCATTAGTTCAGTAGAGTGTGTCCTAGTTAGTTTGCCTCTGTAGTTCAGTTCTTTTGCAATAAAATTAACTTGGATCCAACCATGTGAGGGCATGTATGATACATGTATGATTTTATAGTTCGGCTCGGATCTAGCCATGAGTGGTCTATATGATACATGTGGGACTTTCTGTTTAGTGGCTACGTTTAGAAAATTTCTATTATGGCAGTACTAATTTAGTTACATGTCTAATTTCATTATTACTTTTAGTTTTAATACAATTTTAGTGGCTTTATTAGCCAATCTTCTGTGTAGCATGTTTACTTATTATTTTTTATTCTATATGTTTTTACTACTGATTTAGTATAGCCTTTTACTACTGCTTGTAGGTTGCTATATTTGATTATATATTACACTCAGTTTCTGCCTTACATCATTTCAAATTTATTTTTTGATAAATTAGCATACTTTCAGATGATCATATACATGTTTAGGATTTAATTTCAGTTATTTTCAATCTTATATACATATATTGCCTAACCTTGTTGCGGCTTCTGGTTTGAAGTATATTTTCTTGCATATTTCATTTTTTGTTAAGTTGTAAATACTTTATTTATAAATATCCATTTTCTTTATTGCTTGTTGCACCTTTATAGTTGCTTAAATATTCAATTAATTGTGATATCTTAAATATATAAATTTCATTAAATCATCATAAAATGTACTTGGACAATTATCTAACACAAGTTTTCTTTTCTTGGTTGGGCCCTAGAATTGTGAAACTGACAATGTCTGATTTAGAGTTGTTCGTGGAGATAGCTTCCGATGATGAGGTTAGCCAGGAGGACCTTCCTGCTGTTGCTGAGACTTAGAAAGCTTTCACTTTGTATTTGAGAGGATGAGGGCAATACGTCAAATCCAGTATTGTAATAAGTTAGACTTTGGATGCTTTTACTTTTCTGCACTTATATATTGAGTTGAGATACTGCTCTTTTATTCTTGCACTATAGATATGGATGTTGTATGTTTTTCTTTTGCACTATGTTTCTTTTATATGCATGTTTAATGAATGAATTACAGATACATGTGGCAACTTTTGTAGTTATCGACGGATTAGGATGGAAACCTAATTCAACTATAACTAGGAATTTGTCACACATTGACGATGCAACCATATTCATGTTAACATTAGTGCTAACATGATCATGGCGGGGTTGTGGCTCCACACCCTAATTCTCTGTCATCGGGAAAAACTCCACGAGAAGAGGAACAGTGCCGGGTTGGGCCGCCCGCGGCCCACATCGTTCCGAGAAGGCAGAATATTATAACGGCGTAAACAACATCAGTTAAGTATTAAATCAAAAACTTTAGGAAATTAATTCAGAATATATTTTTGACATATTTAAGTTAATTTAAATCCAAATATAACAAGATTACATACCATTGAAATAAAATAAAAATGTGCAGAATATTAATATGTAATAATATTTAGCTGTAGAATCTTAATCTATAATAATATTTAGCTTGCTATAATTAAATTTTTTAATCATGTCCTAATTATCATAGAGATGGATTAGTGAATATTTGTCTTATTACTTAGCTAAATTTCATGATTTAGTTTTGATCTTCTCATTAGATAGAGGAGAATCTAATTATGCACTTTATAATATTTTTTTTATATTTAATACTATTAATCGCTCACTAATCACCCTAAAGCTTGATTAGTGAATATTAAGAGCATTAGTGATATGATTTTGGTGTTTGAGGTGTCAAATAACTCCTTAGACATTAAGGAATCTATTGGAATTAAGAGAATTTAATTTGGAATTATATATCTTAAAGTCAATTTTAGACCCTTAATTAATGATGTTTTAATGGTTACAAGTCAAATATAATTGAAAATGAAATTCTAGTACCTCTAATATGTCATATACTCTTTAAACCAGTAAGTAAAATGTTTAGGATTTTGGTTGGGTTTAATCTGAATCATTAATAGCCCAATTAGATTAAGCCATAAGGTTGTCATAATTAGTTAAGTTTAAATACCTAAAATGGCTAAAATGTAGATTTATAATCCACAATCGCATCATAAATTGTGATACACTGGGTTAATTTCAGGCAGTTAGTTAACCCGGGACATCAGCATGAGCATGTAGATAACCCATACTAACATGTAATCAACTTAATACATCTTGTTGGGTTGTTTAGGATCAAATGAGTTATTTTACTTCTCCAGATCTGCTATAAAGAGCAAGATAGTTGAGGCTGATTCTTAAGATAAGTATAATATCTTTACCTTAAGAATTAAATATTTTACTAATATGCATTGGTATATAAATTTTATGAAAACAGCTAATACATATGAAGTAAAATAAAAATATTGATCACATCACAATACTTAGTATAAAATAAGATATGAAATTAGAGTGAAGAAATTTTAAATATTCATCCATAATATTCATCACAGTACCAGAACTAAGCATTTGTCTCAGAAAAGAAAAATATAAATATATCAATAGTTACAAACAATAATTTAAAAGTTCAATGAGTAAACTCTCTCATCTCATCAGTAAATAAGTAAATTTAAACACTAAAATCAGCAATTCAATGATTGTTGCTCCTCTATCTCCTGTTGAGTATTTTGAATCACCCCAAAGTTAGACTCATTAAACTGATCCAAGTTTGACATTGTTAGTTTCACAATGTCAGGGCCCCTTCCAAAAAATAAAAATCTTGTGCTAGACAATAAATTTAAGTATAGTTTAGGCTATTTAAAGTATTTTTCTTATTCTTAATATTTTAGGGATATTATTTAGTAAAATAATAAACAAACAACAAAATATAAATCAATTAAATAAATTGAAATTAAAATTATGATGTAAATTCAATTTTAAAATAGAAACTAACAATATTGAAACTGAAAGTAAATATGCTGAAAATAAAGAACTGAAAGTAAAATTATAAACTGAATGGAAGTATGAAATTAAACTGTAATGTATTCCAACTGAATATACATCTGGTAAAGCTACAGAATATTCCATATATACATATAACTTCGATGCACGTTGCATCCAATTCCTAGGTGTGCTTTGAAATGCGCCGCTAACATGTCCCAGATGTTTTACATATCGCAACACTAATGATATGTGATGCTTATGCAATTCATATTATGCAAAATAATGAAAGAATTAAATAAATCAAATTCATAAAATAAAAAAATAAATATTATCCCATTTTATTATCTAACTATTTATCTCATCACATCTTAATATGTAGGTTAATTCAAGTACCACATTATTTAGGAATTACTTGTAAAATTATTTAATTTATCAACTTCTAATTATACTTAACCTTAATTAGCTAATTTCAATACCAAATCAAGGATCTAATTTAATTTACCAGATATTAAAAGTGCATACATACAATTAGAGTACTCCAAGAAAGGTGGATTTGGACACTTATGTTGCTTAAGTGCACTTATCACCGCGGACAGAGATAAGAGATAAAAATTATTTTACAGTTTATTATCCCAAACCAAGGTGTCCATACCCTTACTCATAACACACAATGGGATTGAGATATTTTGTAACAACCCAAGCTTGTTACTTAGCTTAATTTTAGCATAATTATAGCATAATTATCATTCCATTAAGTTCATCGAGTCATTAGAACCAAACCTTGGAGGTTTGGAACAATTCAGAGTTCAATCCAATATTTTGGATTATTTTAATATTTAATTAATTAGAAAATTGAGATATATATTTTGACCTCAAAATCAAAATCTGACTTCACCGTTGCGATCGTCACCCCCAAATTAGCTAGGGGTGATGTTTTGAACGCGTTCGGAAGTTGTCGAATTTTGTCAATATTTTAATATAATTAAATACCCCCAAAAATTTGCATAATTAAATAATCATTGGAATCAAATTCCGACTTCGTTGTTGAATTCCTCACCCCCAAATTAGCTATGGGTGAATTTTTGGGATTTTTCGGAGCACGTTTCAAAAATCAAAATTTTTAAATAATTAAGGAAAATAATTAAGGAATGATCTAATCCTAAATTTGCAATTTCTCCTATATTCTATTGCTTTGGCTGTCACCTCTCACCTCAGACGGCGCCCCCATGCCCTTGGGCTAAAAAGAAATGATGGCCTAGTCTTCCCTACTCCATCCCTTCCCCCCTAGGCTCATCATTTCTCCTCTCCTTTAAGAAGGAGCTCCATTCCTTCATCCCCTCCATTTGGCAAGCTGCAGCTCTTTCCTCCATTTCCTCCATTGCTGAGTGGTGTTGAAGAAGAAGAAGTTCAGCTCCACTCCAAGGTCTTGAAGGAAGCAGAGTACCCCATTCCTCTTCTTCCTCTGCTCCTAAGGACAAAAAGGTACCCATTTGCTCCTCCCCTTATCTTTCCCATGCTGTTATAATGTTGGAATGTAGTTTTGGAAGTCCATAAGCATGTATGTAAGCCATTATAACTCTTAAAAGCTTCACAAAAATATGCTCTGTTTTCGTTTATTCTGCATACACTGTCATACATTCATATTCTTCGTATAGCTAGGATGCTTCGTTTGTGCCGATCTTTGTGTTGATGGAAAGGTATCGAAAATACCTTTCCATTGATATATAGCACCGCTCGTGGAATGCTCTGGATTGGGAGCATGTGAGCTCGAAAATGGGCCTTAAGTTTTCGTCCAGGCGAAAAATGCTGTCTGGCGCTGCAGCACGTTGCAGCTCCCGAAGTTGCAGAGCTAGGCTACTGCAGCAGAATTTCGGTGGAATATATAAAAATAGTAATTAAACTATTTGAATAGTAAATTCGCAAAATTGATCGCTACAGCGTGCCGTAACGCGCTACAGCCGGCTACAACGCACGATAGCGGGCTGCAGCGGAAATATTTTTGGAACTTTAGAAAATGTGAAAATAGCGCGCCGCAGCGGGTCACAGTGCTGCCACGCTAATGGCGCTACCGCGCGCTGCCACACGAAAAGTGCTACAGCGCGCTGCCGCGCGGAAAGCGCTGCAGCGCCCAAATTTGGAAAATTTTAAGAATTTCAGAAAACTGCCCAGATTTTGTAGAAACTGCCCAGTTTTGGCTGAAATGGCCAAAACTCCTCTGTTTTAGTATTTTATGGTCCTTAAGACCCGAGTGGGGCTAAGTTATATCAAATTTTAAAATTCTATGTTAAAATTAAATTTGAAACTTTGCCATTCATAATGTGCTCATCAATCTACTATGTACTTTAAATATATATCATATCAAATGCTAAGTAATAGAATTCTTAAAAGTATGTATCAAATAGGTAAACCTTAATAATCTAAATGACATAAAGCTTAAATATTTTAGAATTGTGATTAAGTGATAATCTCTTTGTTTGTTTTAGGATTTGATTATCATTAATCACCTTTTTATTTTATATCATCTTTCCATTTATATGCCTTTATGATATTAGGATGTATGTTAGAAAACTTTAACATTTAAATGGGACATCTTGATATGTAAACTAAACTTGAACATAAGAATCTTGATAACTTGATTAAGTAGATAATACTTAACCCAAACCTAAAGTTTGACATCAATAATACACTAATAAGGCATTAATTTGTCATTAACCTTTAAATTAATATAAGTCTTAATGATATAAAGGGTAGGGGTTAAACCCTAGCTTGTCTTGATTAAGATCTAAACCCTAATTACCTAATTAATTAACTTGATTGTAAGATAATTTAATTGACATTATTCCAATAATACATGTGATTTGATATTGATCTTAAATCATCAAATTAGAAGTGCTAAGGATAATATTGAATATGTGTGATTAAATCATCTAAATCTAAACTTTAAATTTTTAATTTTCTCTTATTTAAGACTACTAGCATAAGATGGATAATAAAATTGCAATGATTTATGAAATGATCTAACTTTAATAAGATCTTTGATTTTATCCCATGATTGTAGAATAGGAAAGGATCAATGAATTTTAATCATCTGATCTGATCACCTTAACCTAAGTATAACAAGTAAATTTTAAGAAGTAGAAAAGTGAGATCTTAAGGGTCTTGCTATAGGATCATCATTAAAATGGTTAAAGACTTTAATTAATGATACATTGAGGTAGGAAGGACTTTTGTAACTTATAGAGGTAGAAACCTAGTTGATCCTTCATAACTTTAGAAGTTGAACTTGATACTTTGTTGTAGGAATCACCTAAAGTACTTAGAATGTGGCTTATTCCTTATGGTAGTGACCTATGTTGAGTGATCCTCTGATCACATCATTGGAGCCTTGTGTAGGATACACCTACTTAGAATAAGGATTAATAGATTTGATAAATCCTTGTTTATTAAATAGAACCTTCTGAACTCAGATTATTTGTTGGGTATAGTAGGGTATACCCATATTTCTAGATTATTTTAGAAATATTCATGATTAATTGATTCACTCCAGTGTGGACTTATGACCAGGTGCTATCCTGCAGGATTAGCTGAATACAGTCCTGTTAGAATAAATCTTCTAAGACTAAGAGTGTTACAATTAGTGAACAGGATCCTTAGTTTGAGATGTAATCTGCAACTAGGTTCTGCCTCCTATAGTAGTGCGCTTCGATAAGTACAGTTTAAGCAAACTAAGTATCTTAAGTCATTTTGTGTAGACCACTAAGTATGCTTGTAATTAGGGCATTTAACGGCTTAGCTTGAAATGTAAACTGTGACCGGGTTCTGCCTCCTATCATAGTGCGCTTCAATAAGTGCAGTTTAAACAATCTAAGAGTTAAATCTACCTTTCTTGCAAATATGCTAAATATGTGTATACAATCTCCCCAGCTAATGATTTTATACTCTCAACCTTAACCTATTATCGAGATTAGAATTCAGGAGTCAGAATCCTTTTAGAAGGATTATGCATAATGGAGACGTTGAATTCATTATCAGATTTTAAAGTATTTTCTGGATTTATCTCATGTAGTTTAGAAGCATGAATATGAGCATAAGCATGTTGTGTGAGTATCAGAATAATGTATGAGAATTAGAATGATGTATAAGTATCAGTGATGATTTATGAGTTATAGAATGTTGCATGCATTATCTAGGAAATTTCAGAATGCATCGGCATCATCAGTAGATAGTATTCCCAACTGGATGTATGTATAGATTGGACCTTACTGCTCATAATAGTTTATTGATATTTTGGTGGCATATCAGTACATACAATATTGTGGCATATTCAGATGCACAGTTTCAGTGACATACATCATAGTTGTACATATGATTACTCAGTTTCAGATTCAGCACTATTTTGATTTATTTTTAATATTCAGTTACAGTTCAGTTTTACTTTATATTGCTTTAGTTTTGTACAGTTTTAGACAGTTTTATACTTTCAGTTATCTTTATAGGATTTTAGCAGATTTAATTATATTATATAAATGTTAAATGAATAACTAGAACTGTTTATATTAGTTTTGATGTGTTAGACTTATTGTCTAACACGAGATACTTTTGGGATCCAGCAATTTGCTAGATTCTGAGCAGTATATTGAGTTAGGTCAGGAGGACACCCAGGAGATTCAGGAGGAGCCCGTGGAGCACTAGTGGGCTCTCCTTCAGTTTTACTTTCTGCTAGTATGTTCAGTTCAGTACTTAGTTCTAATTCAGCACTTCAGTAGAATATTGTAATAACTCTGGATGTATTATCTTTTCTTTTCTGAGACGAATATTTTATACAGCTTCTGCAATGAATGTTTTTGGATATTTGCTTTAAGCTTCTGCACTATGTTTTTATATTATTAATACTTAGTATTGTGATGTGATCAGCATACTGGAAATTCTCTGATATTTTATACATATATTGGATTCCTATTGTATTATAAATTCAATGTATGTATTTCCCTAATACTTAGGATAATGATACTACTCTTATCTTAAGTATTAGCTCTCAACCCTACTTGAGGTTGAGTCAGCAGCCCTTCAGGTGGGCTTAATTTTCAGCTATTTTGGGGAGACAGGATATTCCTCCCCGAGTGGTGCGCCGCTCCGCCGCCGATATGATTGTACTTTATTCTTTTGCTCGCAGCGACGGGGTGGGGCATTACAGTATCAGCGATGTCTTAATTGACATCTGAGATACCACAGTTGGTATCAAATATGCCTTAGTTGACATCTGGGGTACCCTAACTCTTGAGGTTATTTCATCTACTATACTTGTGATCTTTGGATATAATTTATGATAGTCTTGTCTAATATATAATATAATTTAATTTATTTTAAGAAATTATTATTTCACATATTTTTTCTAAATTAATGGTTGTTGCTGTAACAACCCTAGGTTATTACTCTGCTAATCTATAGTCTAAGTAATCATTAATTTTGATTCCATTACTTTTAGAACATCGAATGAATCCTATCCTGAAAAATTTGAAGTCCATTGAACTTCTCTAAGTCTAAGATGATAGTTTGATCAGTCTAGATGCTCTAGATTAGACCTAAAATATTTTGATATCAGAATTAAAATTTGATTATATTTTTGAATTCCTCACTCCTAAATTAGCTAGGGGTGAAAGTTTGGTGAAATTTAGAAATGATTTAGGCCATAATTTACATATTAAAATGGTCTAATTGCATAAAAGGGTTCATAACTTTTCTAAATTGTAATTATAACATTTAAACTAATTTAACAGCCGGGATCCGCTGTGCGAACCACGGGCGATCCGCTGTGGAGTCTGGGTCATGCGACAACGGAGTCCCGCTGATCTCACCGTCGAGCCCTTAGATCCCACGGTCCAAATTTAATTCCGCGGGATAACAGATCCACCGTTAGATGAAATTGTTAATCCTACGGCCCGGATAATTCCCGCGATCGGCCGTTAGGATCCGATAGATCCCAGCCGTAGTGCCCTCTGATTGATAGATCAGATGACATCCAAAGGTCCCGCTACTGTGGACCTTCGTCTTCCTCTCGCCCGTGCCCGATAGGGAAGATCCCCCGTACTACCAGCTATCGAGCCTGTCCCCCACTCTCGCATCCATCTCAGCAGACCGTTATGACCTCCCCCGTCTTGGCAAGGAGCCCCAATTGGGCCTCATGAGCCGGCCAAGCTCGAATTAGAATTTTGAGAGCTTGGCCATGTCCCAATCTCTCGGGCCTCCCCAGCCCAAGGCATTACTTCTAGAAGCTTCCCAACCCTCTGTTAAGGCTATAAATAGCCCCAGCATTACTCCATTTGATCCTTGCTAATCAATTGAGCTCTCTGCATCTTTCACCATTACCGTCTGTCCAAGCTTGCGTAGGCGATTCCATGAGCTTCCAAACCGCTAATAGTAGGCTCTATTGGTGTTCAGAACCCTTTGCACTTTCTGGAAGCATCACTAGCGCCTACCTTGCCTTTAGTTGACCACCCTGAGTTCAATCGTCGAACCAGGTATCCCCTCTTGCTCAGTCTGAGCCAATTGGGCTCAGACTCCCTTCCATTTGATTCGTTACTGCGTGTATTGTCGTTTTGAACTCATTGCTATCATGATTGAGCCTTGAGCTAGCCCCGATCGATCGAATCGATCGATCGGGCTAAATCCGTAAGGGAGCCTCGAAACCGAGTAAGGTTCCGGTGTTCCAGCCCACCTCAGGCCCTCAGACCAGGGGGCTTCGATCCATCTCACCTCTTTGATGGTGTAGGGATCGAGCACTGGTTCTGGTGTGGCCTCTATGGGGAGAATTGTCTCCCCACAGTAGCTCTATGGAATGAGCCCTCGGGTGAGTAGGGTTCGACCAATCTGGATTTCCTTACAGAGGACTTCGGGTCCCGTTCGGTGCACCTGACCACGATGAATGTATAGCGATCATCGGTTGTCGTGCCGTGGTCGGGATGTGCTGGAATTGGTCGATTAGGGTTCCCCTAATTGGGTCCTTCCTTCGGGACGAAGGCTCGGGAACGAAGCGCTGTGCGGGTCGGGCCGACCGGTGACCCACGCGGTACGGCAGTCCTGGGTCTTCGGGCCCCGGCCGACCCGTGTGTTTTGGTGATCGAGCCGAACCCGTTTAATTAATATTCGAATAATTGGAATTATTTTTCTTAAGGAAAATAATTCAATTATTCCAATCATAAGGATTAATTAAATAAAAATGCAAAATGTATTAATTGAATAACTTTCAATCCACTGGTCCAAACCCTATGATATTATATATCAAATTAATCTAAAAATCATCAGGGATCTAAATAAAAAATAACATTGAACATCTAAGGGTCAAATTTTTTATTTTTGCTTAATTATTACAAATATTGATTAGGATGGATTAGCAATTTTACTTAACTAAATTGCATGTTTAGGGTGCCATTAATTTCCTTATGAATAGTAGAATGAATGTACTAAGTGATTTATTTTTCTGATCTCTGTACTTCAATTTATGCCTTAATCTTGTTAAATCATGATTAGTGAAAATTAGAGTTTTTAACCACTAGATCTTATTAAACTTAGTCTGATTAATTGTATGATAAAATAGAACTTGTGTCAAGTTGTATGAAATTCTGATGGTTAGATTTGTAATTATGTGCTAATCCTTTTGAATTGGTTTAGGGTTTGATTAACACTAATTATTTCCTATTTTTATGAATATTTTTAGTAATATGCTCCATAATAGTAAGATAAATGCATTGAAACCATGTATGCAAATTTATGAGGTATAATTTGAATAAATCTAAAATGGAAAACTAAAACATCTTAATTAATCTTAAGAAGTCTTAAGACTTTGATCAAGCCATTAAGACTTGATCTAGGTCTAAGATTACTACCAATAATACATACCTAATTTATTAATTTGACATTTGATCCATAAATAAACCCTTGATCTTAATTAGACATGAGTAGGGGTTAAACCCTAACCTGTTAATTAAGACCCAAACTCTTAAACCTTAATTAAATGAACATGATTATAAGATAATGTAATTGATATTATTCTAACAATACATTTGATTTGGTATTGATCTTAAATATTTGAATTAGACATGTTTAAGTTAATAATAAATTTATGTGATTGCTTAATCTGAATCTAAACTTTAGATCTTTGATTTTTCTCTTAAATAAGACTATTAGCATGAAAAGATTTATAGAATTACATTGATTTCATAATTGATCTAACTCTAATAACATCCTTTATTTAAATCCCATAATCTTAGAATAAGTTATGATCAGATGACTTAATCATCTGATCTAATTACTCTAAACCTAAATGATAAGTAAAACCTAGAATGTTAGCATTAGAATTAAGAGTGCTTAAGTATCTCAACATAAGATCATCTTTGAAATATTTTAAAGATCTAAATTAAAAATACATTGAGGTAGGAGAATTTGTATAACTCATTGAGGTAGAAACCTAGATGATCCCTTAACCTTAGAAGTTGATCTTAACCCATCGTGGTATGTAACAATCCAGGTTGTTACTTAGGTGAATTAAGGCTAATTTAAGTCTTAATTGAGGTTCTAGTTCATTAAATAAGTCAATAAGAATATACCTCTAAGACCTAGGTCAAATTAGGAGTCAAATGAATCAAATCTGAAATTCTGGAAAATTCCAAAATCCTAAAAATTAACTTTTTATCTAGACCTCAGATTAAAAATCTTACTTCTCCATTGTGTTCACCACCCCCAAATTAGCTAGGGGTGAAGTTTTGAATGCATTTGGAAGTCATTAATTTTAGACGAATATTTTAATATTATTTTAAATACCGTGAAAAATCAAGTAATTAAATGATTATCAAAACAAAAATATGATAGCACCATTATATGCAGTACCTCTTAATTAATTAGGAAAGGCATATCTGAGTTTTATTTTTTTTCTAAGCTAAATTAATAATTAAATACGATTAAATATATATGTATATATATATATGATATATATAAATAGGTTTTATATTAATTAAACGCGAAACGGCATTAACTGCCGCCTTCTATTTTAATTCTGCGCTGTCTAAGCATAACGGCGATTCCGGACCGTTCGATCGATCGATCGAACGGTCCCTGCGTTCTCTTCCCCGACGATTTGCGCGTGGCGAGTCGAGGGCACGCGGCATCATTCTCCCGCATGCAGATGTCGATCCACCGTCTGAAGCTCGTAATAAAGTCCTTAGTCGACTCCTCAATACCACGTTTTCTCAATTTGGACCTAAGGAAAAAGATCGATCTGCCTCTGACCCAATGATCACTTTTGACCGTCGATCAGGTATATCCCAATTCCCTCGTTTAATCTCGCATTGATAGTCGCTCACTTTCGAAAACCTATTCAACAGGCTTGATTGTCATTTGATCGGATCTGATAGAACTAAATTAAGTTCGATCGATCGAAATAAAGAAATGTTATACAGTGAAAATCGTTACAACCAGATCGGGCTGAGACATGGTCGACTAGGATTAGAGATTTTGATCGAATTAGGTCGTCATAGGTCCTAGTTCAACCGCCTACGGGAAGATCTCATCGGTATCTACCCAACGCTGTGCGGGCCTGGTCGAAACACTGCCGGGAAGACCAAATTATTTTAAGCCCTAGACCTCAGTCTCAGGCATTTCATCGGAGAAGACAAAGTATCGGGTCGGGCCGGGTCGACCCGGGCCCGGCCCGTGGACCCCGCGATCGATTCTCGGCGAATCACGCCTCGCCACGTGGCTCTCCATGATTTCACTTCTGTCATTCGAATTTCATGGGTCCCGCCGTGAATCTAATATGCAGCTATTAAATTAATAAATATATAATATATAATTGAAATGCAGATTATACAAATTTAATTAAATGATTAATTATGAAACTATAAACTTCCATAAGTTCTAAATTATCCATATAAACATAGCAAAAGTATATACATTTGGAATTAGAAAAATGAGAGGATTATTCTGGAACTGTTAATTTAACATTTGGACTTATATTTAGTATAGTGACATTTTAGGCATTTAATTAATTACCCAAAATATTCATTTCATTCAAATAATCATAACTTTGTACCATTTAATCTAAACATACCCAATTTGGGTCATATAATACTCACAAAATCCTAATGAACATTCTAGTAGTACTAAATTTGTTGTTTGGATTAGCATTTAACTAATGACATTTAGGACCTAACACTAATTAGCCGAATTTAACCTAGAACTTCAAATGACCATAAGTTGGTCATCTTAGCTCTAAATCAGGTGATCCAAATACCAATTTAGATCAACAAAACCTAATCTACAGAGATCTATAAAAATATTTATGATCCAACGGTTAGATTTGCTAATCATTCCTAATTACCCTAAAAATTGATTAGTGAATATTAGCAAATTTAATAATCCAAATTGAACAACTTAAGTTTCAGAGAACTCCCAGAACCTATTAAAAACTAACTGTATGGTTGAATTAGTGATTATGTGATTAATTTTACTAATCACTCACTAATTACCCTAAACTTTAATTAAGCCATAACTTAGCCAAATGAAGTCCAAATTGAACCTACTACTAGTCATTAGAATCAGTGGATCAATTGTGACATACAACCACTAAAATTATTCAATTTGGACACCAAATGGCAAAGTTAGGATTTTTGGCCCTTAATTAAGAATCCTTAATTACCCTTTAAACCCTAGATTTTGTTTTGGCTATAACTAAGCCAATACACATCAGAATTCAATAATTTTAGGTTCTATGGAAACCTTAAGGCATAACCTTTAATAAAATGACAGAAAAATGATATGTCATTAAGGTAAAATTACCAATATGCCCTTATAGGTCAAATTCCTTAATATGATCTTATAAGGATTAATACTAAACCAAAATTTATGATCTTACTATCTAAACTTATATTAGACAGTAAGTAATCATTACACTTTGTTAAAATTCAGAATTTAACCCTAAATTTATAAAGATGAGATTTAGACCCTTAAGTAGGGGTAAAATGGTAATTTTGCCCAAAATTTAGGGTTTAGCATTTTAAAACCCTAAAATCATATTTTAATCATTTCAAATATAAATAAAGTGATTTAGGATAGAAATTAGATAAATTTAATCCTTAATTTGATTTTTGATCAAAATCTCATTCTAAAGTCCTTAAGGAAATTCCTAAGTAAAAATTTGAGTGCTTTCCTTCCTTAATCATTCCTAGATCTTTCCATAGGTTTTATAACACTAGTTAGGATGTGTGTCATAAGAGATACTCTTAGTAATTAAGAGCTTTAATACCTAAGATTAGGAATAGATCTTAGGTTAAAATTCATCTGTTGAGTAAAATTGGGTTACTCAATAGGTGAAATCTTGAGTTTATTAGTTTATAAATTTTCTTAGTTTAATTAATGATTATTTTATCTTTGAACTTTAAAACTAAGAATAGAGATCTATCCTAATGAATTGATTTATCATTAGGATTTGCCTTAATACTTAATCAGTGAGATGGGATTAAAAACCTTAGTCCTTAAGATGACCTTATGATTAAGAATAAAACTTCATTCTTTGAAATTTGATTCTTAATCCTATAAATCTTGATTTAGCTAATCAAGATTTAGTTTGGGATTTATAAAATAATAAATTAGGATGATTGATTTACTTATTTAACTTTATAGGCGGCTTTGATTCAGTTATAATTAGGATGTGACTAATCCTAATTATGTTTAACTTGTAGGCTCGTGATTCTAAGTTACAGACAGTGTAGAAATTGAGGATTCTGAATCTTATGTAACTTAGAGTAGTTAAAACATCTTAAATAGAAAACAAGGTGATATCACAAATGTTGTTCAGTGCTATTTATATTCATTGAATATTGTATGCTATACTTTCCTTTTTGCTTTGGACTTTCTTTACATTTGGATACATTGCATTAAACATAGAATATTGGATGATCATTTCTATGTTAATTTTGATGGCATTTCATATTGTTAGAAGGATATTTGGTGGAAAATAGTTTTATCAAACTTGAGGAGATGTGTCTTTTTAGTCTGCCATGTAGTATGACTTTACTTGAGAATGGTTTTGGGCTAGGACTACTTTCCTAGTGCCTGTAGGATAGCTTTTGGGGCTAGGACTACTTTCCTAGTGCCTGTGTCTTGGACTAGGACTACTTTCCTAGTGCCGATTGTTTCTGACTAGGACTACTTTCCTAGTATATCTGGGACTACTTTTCCAGATACTGACTGTTACTGACTAGGACTACTTTCCTAGTATATCTGGAACTACTTTTCTAGATACTAGTTGTTTTTGACTAGGACTACTTTTCTAATGAATCTGGGACTAGTTTTCTAGATGTTTAGTAGTTACTTTTCAGATGGAATTTGGGACTACTTTTTGAGATGAGCAGATGGACTTTACTGGTGGCAGGATTAAGTAGGAATATCTCCTAATTGTAGTTACTTTTCAGTTACTTTATTTATATTACAGTCACTTTGTAGTTGATTTTTGTTTACTTTGCAGTTTTTGGCTCGCTTTTACCTTACAGTTCATTTCACTTCTTATTATATTTTCATTTTCTGCAGTTCTTACTTGTCTTATAGTTTAGTATGTCTTCTGCTATATTTTCATTTTCTGCAGTTCTTACTTGTCTTATAGTTTAGCACAGATTCTGCTACATTTTTATTTTCTGCAGTTCTTACTTGTCTTATAGTTCAGTATGCATCTTGCTATATTTTCATTTTCTGCAGTTCCTTTGTACTCACAGTTTTGAATATTCAGTTTTACCTTTCAGCAGTTCATTTTTTATCTTTGGCATGTTAGGATATTAGAATTTTACTTTCAGTATCTGTACTTTCAGATTAGTTGTAAAGCAACATGTCTTATATTGATCATATACTTCAAAGTTTCATTTGTGTTTAGTAGATTTCTTTATGCATTACTTAACCTTTTCTGCAGCTTGAATTGAGGTATGTGCTTACCTTACATCTTGTTAAGTTATAATTATGTTAATTATAACTTTGTTACCTTTCCTTACTGCTTACTGCTCCTATGTTGCTTAGTATTATGATATCATTACAAATTAATAATTTATAGCCTAAAATGTACTTAGATATTTTATCTAACTAGATTTTTCTTTTGTTGGCTGGGGCCCTACCATTGTGAAACCGATAATGGTAGATTCTGAGCTGTTCGAGGTTGTGGGACCTTCTGGAGATCCAGTACAGGATGAGGAGCATACAGGAGAAGATCAGTAGTTTTTGTCTGATATTGCGAGGATATGAGAGACTTTACTCTTTTTACTGCATAAACTCTATCATCATTTTGTAATAATACAGGATCTAACTGCTTTACTTTTCATACTTATGTATTCTGAGTTGTACAATTTTTATCTGGATTGTATGGATGTTACTCTTGTTTTTCTTCCGCACTCTGATAAATGATAGTATACTCATTTAAGTGATTGTTTATGTTGCTGCTCTTGGCTTATTAAGGCATATCCTCCCTTGACATTTGATTAAGAATGTCCATTCCTTAATCTGAATGTTAAGTGAGGGTTTGCTAAGTGACGACCACTTCTTAGTCTGGGTGATTTGGGGGCAGCCTCCACAGTTGGTATCAGAGAACTCCATAAGGTGTCAGATTGGAATTCATATTCCTTTCTACCTAATGGATAGTTCTTCTGCCTTACAATCACTAAATGAATACTAAAATAACATCCATATTACCATATACTCATAATAGTGAGCATAAAGTACAAATATACTTAAGATAGACATGAAACATACATTATATTAGCAATTTAAGAAATATAAAATTGGTCAAATAAATTTATAGGTATGTAAAACTTACTTCTTTTAAGCTCTCTCAAAATCATGGTGATTCTTTAATACAGGTATTAACATGAATCCTGGTCAACCATCATCACACCTTGCTGCATCTAGCAGTAGTTCCGCTGAAATCAATACACTGTTGGAGGCAGTAAAGACACTTGTAGCCACTAATGCTCAACAATCTGAAAGAATTGAGAGATTGATTTCAAGGCAACAAAACCCATCTCCCACATATGTAAATCCTGCACCCTACTATCCTCCTCAACAACCAACAACCTACATATGGCCTCTTACACAACTTCATTAGATTGACAACTCCTAATTTCACCGGGAATATGCCGGCTATGGATACAACCAATTGGCTTAAGATAGTAGAGAAGAATTTAACTAGTATAAACTGTCCAGATGCTGAGTCAGTAAGACTAGTCACCCACATGTTCCAGGAAGAGGCATAGTATTGGTGGAATAACCTCCACCGCACACGTTTTGCAAATTACTACATTGAGGAGATCCCATGGGACGAATTCGTAAAAGCCTTCATAGCAGAATTTATCCCTCCATCAGTTCAAAATAATTTGGGAGACATGTTCCTTAGGTTGAGACAAGGAAGTCGCACTCTAGCTGAGTATGAATATGAATTCAGGCGATTAGCTCGTTTTGCTCCTGACATGGTACGCACAGAAGAAGCACGCTGCCATAGGTTTATAAGTGGACTTCATGATTCAATAAAGGATCACATAGTGCCACTAAGACTATCCAACTTTACAGAATTGATTGAAACAGCTCGTGTCATCGATCAACATCAATCTCAAAAGGAATCTAAGAGGAATTTCAGCTCAACCTCATACAAGGATAATAATCCCAAAAAGGCTAGAACTCCTTCAGGAAAAGTCTACCAAATCGAAGCAGAGCCTACATCCACAGAAATGTATAATGGGTGTACCAGACCTCATCCCTTTGGGAAATGTTATCATAATCAACAATGTTGCTATACCTGTGGAAGAAAAGGACATTTCTATCGACAATGTAATTTCAATGTGACAATTGACGGTGCACGTATTGATCACCCTAATGAAACTCAAGTCCTTAATACTACTCAATTCAGTCGAAGCAGTCAACCTATTACTATGGTGTCATCCCAGCAACCTACGGTCTCCACTCCAAGGAGGGTTGGAAGTAATATCACACAACCAAATACCTCCAAGCCTCCTCAACAACAAGCCCTTAGAAGATCATCTGGTTCTGCTAGAGTTTATACTCTTACTCCAGTGGAGGCTGCTGAAGATAACAATGTCATAACAGGTATGCAAATTTAATTATATTCTAAGTATTACTCAATTTGAAGAATCATAGTTAAGTATACATAATTCATATTGTATTCATTTTCAAAGCTTTTAATAAGTTCTAAGTAATTATTATTTTATTTAGGCACTATAAGTATTAATGATCATCCGTGCAAACTACTATTTGATACGGGAGCAAGCCATTCATTTATATCTGAAAATTTTGCTAAAAGTTTAAAGTTGCCTCGTTACAAAATGGCAAGATCTTTAGCAGTTGGGCTACCATCCGGAACCCAACTCAATACCACCCATTTCTGTAACCTTCAAGTACCTTTAAATGAGCAAGTGTTTCAAGCCAAGTTAATAATTTTACCAATAGTAAACTTTGATATAATTTTGGGTATGAACTGGCTTAGTACTCACAACGCTACTATTAACTGTCAACAAAAGAAGATATCACTTCGATCACCAGACACTACATCAACATTCATAGGGAGGTTCAGTACTTTAAGTTCACTAATTAATGCAATAACAGCAACTAAGTTAGTGAACAAGAGTTGTGCAGCACACCTAGTTACTATGCTGGGAGAAAATAAGAAGGATATACCACTTTTTGAGATTAAGGTGGTTAATGAATTTGCTGATATTTTTCCTGAAGAGCTACCCGGGTTACCCCCACCTAGAGAAGTTGAAATGGCAATTAATTTAGTCCCAGATACCCAACCAATTTCAAAAGCTCCTTACAGAATGGCTCCTAAGGAACTTCACGAACTTAGTGAGCAATTAAAAGAATTATTGGATAAAGGATTTATTAGGTCAAGTATGTCACCATGGGGTGCCCCAGTGCTATTTGTTAAGAAGAAAGATGGGTTTATGCAAATGTGTATAGACTACAAAGAATTAAATAAAGTCACTATTAAGAATAAATACCCACTTCCCAGAATTGATGATTTATTTGATCAGTTATCTGGAGTAATAGTATTCTCAAAGATTGATTTAAGATTTGGATACCATCAACTCCAAGTAAAAGATTATGACATGGAAAAGACAGCATTTAGAACCCCGTATGGACACTACGAATTTCTTGTAATGTCCTTTGGACTCACAAATGCACTTTCTATTTTCATGAACTTAATGCAGCGAGTCCTAAAACCATTCCTAGATAAATTTATAATTGTATTCATTGATGATATACTCATCTATTCAAAGACTATGGAAGATCATGAAAATTATTTAAGAACAGTATTAAAAATCTTGCGGGAATATAAATTATATGCCAAATATTCAAAATGTGAATTTTGGTTGAAGTCAGTGGCATTCTTAGGTCATATTGTAGATGCTCAGAGAATCTGAGTTGATCAACAGAAGATCTGTGCTATTCAAGAGTGGAACCAGCCAAAGACAGTAACTGATATATGAAGTTTCTTAGGTCTCGCTGGCTACTATAGAAAATTTGTCAAAGGATTCTCTCAAATAGCTGCCCCATTAACTAAGTTAACCCAGAAAGTTGTTCCATTTATCTGGACTCCTAAATGCGAAAAGGCATTTCAAACCTTAAAGGATGCTCTTTCTACAGCTCCAGTATTAGTGTTACCCAAAGAAGGTGTGAACTATCAAGTATATACAGACGCCTCAGGAACTGGATTAGGTTGTGTGCTAATGCAAGAAGAAAAGGTGATTGCATATACTTCATGACAGTTGAGACCACATGAGAGGAATTATCCAGTACATGATCTAGAACTTGCTGCAGTAATCTTTACATTAAAAATATGGCATCACTATTTGTATGGTGTTCAATGCTCTATTTTCACTGATCACCAAAGCTTAAAATATATTTTCACTCAACGCGAGTTGAATTGTCGCCAAATAAGATGGATTGAATTGATTAGTGAATATGATTTAGATATTCAATACCACCCAGGTAAGGCAAATGTGGTGGCAGATGCCCTTAGCCGTAGTACAATGATATCAGCAATAATCACTACAAGTTCTCTAATAAAAGAACTTCAAAAGATGGAAATTGTTCCTATTCGCAGTGATGTTATGAGCTCAATATTAACCAACATAAATGTAGAACCCACATTTCATAGGGATGTTTCCATCTCTCAAACCAAAGATAAAGAATACTTAAAGTTTAAAATGGACATTGAAGGAGGACGTCGTCATGATTTACAATTGCATAACAGCCCAAACTCTTAAGCACCAAGGTATTGTCCGTTTTGACCTAAAATGCCTCACGATTTTGCCCTCAGAAGATAACTTCCTAGCTGATCACCCATCCTGGGAGTGCTCCCACCTGAGCACGCTTAACTTTGGAGTTCTTATCAGGAACTCCACCATTATCTAAAAAGGCGCCTCAATGTTTAAGAGTTTTACTTATTACTACTTAAGTTGGTCATCACAATCTCCCCAACTTAAGTAACTGACATCCTTATCAGTATCCACACACAGATCCAAGAACCATCCATTGGGTAGATAGGCTAGAGGTGACCCCTATAGGAGCAAGAGGTACCCACAACCATGTAGCACCTTAACCATCATGGGTTCAAGAGGCTGCTCACATGAAGTGGTACTTTGCCCTATATAGCACTTAGCTCTTATATAATACCTTATGGTTTGCTCTGATACCATTTGTAACAGCCCAAACTCTTAAGCACCAAGGTATTGTCCACTTTGACCTAAAAGGCCTCATGATTTTTCTCTCAGAAAATAACTTCCCAGCTGGTCACCCATCCTAAGAGTGCTCCCACCTGAGCACGCTTAACTTTGGAGTTCTTATCAGGAACTCCACCGTTATCTGAAAAGGTGCCTCGATGTTTAAGAGTTTCACTTATTACTACTTAAGTGGGTCATCACATGGTAGGAATCACTTAAGATATTAAAATGATACCTCTCCATGTGATAGAATCTATATTGAGTGATCCTTAATCACATTATTCTTGAAGCCTTGTATAGGACTTACCTATTTAGCATAGGAATTAATAGTCTTGATAAATCTTTATTGAATAAATAGAGTTGTATGAATCTAGATTATTGGTTGGTATAGTATGGTATATCCATAGTACTAGATTTCTTCAGTAGTATTCAGGATTGGTTGATTCACTCTAATATGAACTTATGACCAGGTGTTATCCTGAGGGATTAGATGAATACAGTCTCGTTAGAGTAAATCTCCTAAGACTAAGATTGTATTAAAAATATGTACTCATTCCTTAGTTTGATTGAAATACAAATCGCTAACGGGCGATGCCTCCTAGCGAAGACCGCTTCAATAGGTGTGGCTCAAACAAACTAAGTAATTAGAATCACCTTCTTAAGACACTGAATGTGATTGTGAGTTGGGCATCTTAATAACTTAGCTTGAGATATAAATCGCTAACGGGCGATGCCTCATATCGAAGATCGCTTCGTTAGGGTGGCTTAATTAAACTAAGTGTTAAGAATCACCTTTCTTGTAACGTGCTAAACATGTATATATAATCATCCCATCTAATGATTTTTAAGTAAATCTTCAACTTTAACCAATTATTGTTCAAGAAGCTATGAGTCAGAATACTTTTAACAGGATTCTACACAGTAGAGACATAGAATTCATCATCAGTATTTAAAGTTATGGAATTTTGGATTTTTCTCATATAGAATAAAAGCATAGGCATAAACATGTGCATGAGCATAATGAATGATTTAGTAGTTATGTATGAGTATCAGTGATGAATTATGGATTACAGAATATTACATACCGTGATTGGGGAATTTCATGATACATCGGCATCATAGTAAAATGTATTCTCAACTAGGTGTATGTATACATTGGACCATATGACTCATAGTCTTTCAGTGATAGTTCTGCTTTATATTTGCAGTATACCGTGTTGTGGCATATTTAGATGTATTATTCCAGTGACATATAGTACAGCATTGGACATTTTTATCTTGGTTTCTGAGCATTTGATATTTTCACTTACTTTCACCATTCAATTTTTAGTTCATTTTTACCTTAATTAGCCTTTATATTTTTCAACGGTTCATTGTTTTACTGCTTTTCTACAATTTTGTTTACTTCACTATCTATTGGTATGTATTTTAGTACCGCTTAGTTTAGTTGCGATGCGTTAGACTTCTTGTCTAACACGGGGTACTTTTGGGATCCCACAATTTGCTAGATCCTGAGTAGCTTGTTGAGGCATGGCAGGAAGATTTGCAAGAGATCCAGGAGGCGTACGTATAGCCTCAGTGGATCCGTCTTCCACCTTTTTACTTTACTATTTCTACTTTAGTACTTTAGATAGGCCTTACTTTTGCATCATTTAAAATCAATTTGTAATAATTCTGGATGTATTTTACTTTTTTTTTTGAGACGAATGTTTACTACTGCTCTGTGATGAATGTATTATGGATGTTTTGCTTTAGCTTCCGTACTCTGTTATACTACTATACTTAGTATTGTGATGTGATCAGCATACTAGAAATGATAATATGGTGATAACGTATATTGGATTCTTATTTAACCTTTTAAATCCAATGTATGTATTAGTCCAATACTTAAGAAAAGAATTCTACTCTTATCTTAAGTATTGACCCTCGATCCTACTCTTGGGTTCGAGTCAGCAGCTCTTTAGTGTGGCTAGTTTTAGTAAGCCTATTCGGAAAGATATTGTTGTTTGTTCATCTTGGGTAGCGCACCGCTCTGCCACCGAACTTATGATTCTCTTCTCTTTTGCGCGTGACGACGGGGCGGGGCGCTACAGTTGCCCCTCTATCTTCTATTAAGTCATTTGAATCTCCCCAAATTTAGACTCATTAAACTGCACCAAATCTGACATTGTCGGTTTTACATTGTCAGGGCCCCATCCAAAAAATAAAAATCTTATGCTATATAATAAGTTTAAGTACATTTTAGGCTATTTAAAGTATTTTTTTGTTCTTAATATTTTAGGGATATTATTTAGTAAAATAGTAAACAAACAACAAAATAGAAATCAACTAAATAAACTGAAATTAAAACTGTTATGTAAATCTAATTTTAAAACAAAGACTAACAATATTGAAACTGAAAACAAATATGCTAAAAATAAAGTACTGAAAGTAAAATTATAAACTGAATGGAAGTATGAAATTAAACTGTAATGTATTCCAACTGAATATACATCTTGTAAAGCTACAGAATATTCCATGTATACATAAAACTTCGATGCACGTTGCATCCAAATCCTAGGTGTGCTCTGAAATGCGCCGCTAACAAGTCCCAGGTGTTCTACATATCACACGGCTAATGATATGTTACACTTATGCAATTCATATTATGCAAAATAATGAAAGAATTAAATAAATCAAATTCATAAAACAAAAAAAAATAAATATTATCCCATTTTATTATCTAACTATTTATCTCGTCACATCTTAATATGTAAGTTAATTCAAGTACCACATTATTCAGGAATTACTTGTAAAATTATCTAATTTATCAATTTCTGATTATACTTAACCTTAATCAGCTAATTTCAATATCAAATCGAGAATCTAATTGAATTTACTAGATATTAAGAGTGCATACATACAATTAGAGTATTCTAAGACAGGTGGATTTGGACACTTATATTGCTTAACTACAATTTTCATTGCGCACATGGATAAGAGATAAAAATCCTTTCAAGGTTTATTATCCCAAACTAAGGTGTCCAAACCCTTACTCATTACATAGATTGGAATTGAGATATTTATCCTGAAATGAACTATACTTATCTAATTACTTAAGATAAGATTGTAACTCTACAGTTCATTTGCAAGGTAAATCAACTAATTCTTAAAATGGGATATCAGGTTTATGTTATAAATATACACTTCATTTCTATATGATAAGATTAACAAACTATCTAGGTTTCAAGGATTTTCAAGCTATAAAAGATGAAATTAAACATAATAATTTTAACACAAGGCTCTAAAGTGGTGACATTTAATTGGGTCAGCTATGATAAGAAAGTGAGTATAACTCTAGTTTCTATTGGATTAATCCTACCATAAGAGTATGTTCAATTATAAGTTTCACATAGTGAATCTAAGGTTCTACCCCAAAGTATTTCATATAAGGCATCTTACATCAATAGATTAACTTAACTATATATTAACTCTTCATTAAATAATAACTTCAATAAGGTCTAAAGTGATCTAATCACTAGGTTAACTAGATTGAATATTACACAAATCTTCTTATGATGGTTCCTTTCTAAGTCTTAAGATACATCTCACAGTGACAAGTACCATATTAATAATCACTTACTATTAACTTTCATATAAAGGATATGATTAAGTTAGGTCATAAGCTTATACTTCTCTCAAAGGTTAAGTTCATGTGGACTACGACAAGTTTTAGATTAAACTAGATGTTTTTCCTACCCAATTCATCATCTAATGATTAAGAATGACACATATTAAGTTTTCCTAAGTTATTATAGAGTTATGAAGTCAAATAGGGGAAAATCTAATTTTAGAATTTTAAAAAATGATTTATTAAGGAGTTAAACACTCATTTTCTTCAAATAATATCTAAACAATATGAAATTAGTGACTATAGATTCATTATAGCCAAATGAATAAAATAACAGTAAATATATTGAAATTGAACATCAATTGGATAGTGTAAGTTTTAGTGAAAATTTATGATGATTAAAAAGTGATTAGTGAAACTAATATTCAAAATGAAAATTTAATATCATATTAATATCCTTGTATTTTTCTGATCACTTTAAGATATAATATCAATATCTTTAGACTTGTAATTAAGGAGTTATTAAGCTTTGATTAATTGAAAATTTTCTTAATAAATCCAATTTTTAAAATCTCATAATCTCAATTTGATGTTCAAATGATATAAGATCAGTGACTATAGCTTCTTATAACCTAAGGAGTACAATACTAATAAGTAATTTCAATTTGGACATCAAATGACATAATTGGAGTTTAATCATTCTTAATGATATTTAAAAAATAATTAGTGAAATTAATTTTCAAAATATAAATTTAATGTCGCAATAATATTCCTTGCATTTTTCTGATCGCTTTAAGATATAACATCACTATATTTGAACTTGTAATTAAGGAGTTATTAAGCTTTGATTAATTAAAATTTTTCTTAATAAATCCAATTGTCAAAATTTCATAATCTCCATTTGATGTTCAAATAATATAAGATTCATAGCTATAGCTTTATTATAAAACGAGTACAATGACAATAAGTAATCTCAAATTGGACATTAAATGGCTTAATTATGGTTTAATCATTCTTATTGACATATAAAAAGTGATTAGTAAAATTAATTATCAAAATATAAATTAATATCATAATAATATTTCTTGTATTTTTTAATCACTTTAAGATATAACATCAATACATTTGAACTTGTAATTAAGGAATTCTTAATTGATTAATTGAAATTTTATTTAATAATTCCATTTTTACTATTCATATTGGCTTACTCGCATGCCATCTAGTCCCACGGCCACAGGCGGCTCCCGCACGCCCGCGGAGCGCCTGCTTGTGCGAACTCGGAGTAGTGTTATCCCCATCGGGATGACGAGGAGCTCTAGTTAGGGCATCAAAATTCTCCACTTATGGAGCGTTCCAATGGGCGTATCATATATCAAAATGAAGCTCTTTGTGAGCTCTACAAAATATCCTTACAATTCTTAACTAATGATACATAATCAGCTAACCATAGTTTTGCAAATTTTAATGTAGACTACTGTTGGAGCCAATGATATCAGCTCCAATAGAGATTGATCGAACGACGCTGATCAGCACATTGTTCGATCAAACGGGCTAGCCCGTTAAGTCAAGCGAGAAGCCAGCTAATTTAAATAAAATTAATTAAATAATTAACTACATTCTAATTAATTAAAAATAAGCTATCAAATAAGCTCCAAAAAATTTCAAAAATTCACCCATAATTAATTTGAGATGAGGAACTCAAAAATAAAGTCAGATTTTTAATCGGAGATTAATTTAATCATCTTATTTTTTTTATTAATTAAATGCATTAAAATAATCAATAGATTCAAATGAGCTCCAAATTGCTCCCAATTTTCAAGGATTTCTCTAAGCATTATTTGGAATCTAATGGAGAGGTTTAAGACTTGATTAAGCACAATTTAGGCAAGGTAACAACCTAAAGTTGTTACATAAACTCTTAGTATAATACTTAAGAGTATTCAAAATCAATTTAGACTTATAAATCTTTCATTTAAATTAAACCTTAGTTTTGGCCTAAATAAGGTAATCTAGTTCATAAATATCTCATGAAATGTAGCTTGAGAATCCACATTCTTTCTTTTAAGCTTGTTTAGTATTTAGGTTAGAAGGTGTCTTAATCAATATTTAGGAGAATTCAGTTTAGATCAAATCTTAGCTATAAAGACTTAAAATCTGATTATTTGATCAATATTGATTGTTCCTTAAATTCTAAACATTAGTTGTGATATTAATTCTAGTCTTATTAGAGTGTGATTATACTCAATAAGTCTTTCCTCAACCTATAACTTTGGTGAGTCTAATTTGAGTAAGCGTAGACCCTTAATGGTTAGAACCCTAAACTAAGAGACATAAACCCTATATATTGGAGTTTAATCTCTTAATCTTCGAATTTTAATAAGATTAATCAAAATTAGTGTGGGATAATAAAAATTATCAAATAAGATGATTGATTTAATCATTCGACTTCAATTGGTGACATTGTTTGATTTTTAATTAAAACTTGATTAGTCCTAATGTTTAACCTTATAGGATTGTGACTCTGAGATTATACTATACAGTAGGATATTGCAGATCCTGAGATTGTATATTCTTAGATAGTTAGAATGAACAAACTAGACAACCAAAGATATCATAAATCTTATTAGACTTTTGCTAAATCTAAGATTTGATGCTCTATTTTATCTTATTTTTGAGCTTTTAAGTCTTGTTTATATCATAATCATATTGTTATTATTTATTTAATAAAAATATAATAAAAATTTTTCAAGTCATATAATATGAGTAATTAAATAGTAAATCAGATAATAACTCAGTGAAATATGTTCTAGTTAGACTGCATCATCAGTTCTAGTTATGCAAAATTAGCTCGGATATAGTCATGAGTCTCGTTAGATGATGCGTGCATAATTTTGTATTTTGGCTCGGATTTGGCCTTGTAAATGACTAGGTGATGATACATGTGAGATTTTCGGTTTAGTGGATACATTTAGCCAGTTACTGTTATGACAGACTAGTTTAGATATATTTCAAATAAAATTATGTTTTCAGTTCAGATATATATTTCAATTTCTATTTTGTATCTTTAAAGTTGTTTTCAGTATTTTTTATTTTTAGTAGATTTTTCCTTTTTACTTTTCTTACCTCATTTTATTAAGTTATAAATATTTAATTTAGAATTTTTTTTGTTTTTACTTGTTGTACTTTTATTTGCTTAGGAAAAACTTGTAATATCTTAAAATCTAGTAATTAAAATATTTAACATAAAAAGTACTTAAACAATTGTTAATATAAACTTTTTTTATTTTATTGGCTGGGGTCATATCATGTAAAAATCAACATGTCAGATATAGAGTTGTTCAAAGAGTCAGTTCCAGGTGAGAAGCATGAGCACGGAGAAGATCCTTCTATGTGTATTTAGTTTTAGTTGTCATTTTATTTGAATAAGAATGATTGTTAGTTTTTCATTCTCTTTGCTCTCATTACATTTTGGTCTGTAATAATTAAATTATTGTTTGTATGTTCTTACTTTCAGCATCTTCATTTATGAGATGTATGCATTTTCTATTCTTTTCTTACAGCCAAATATAATGAATGAATGTATTTTTTTATTGCTTCCGCACTCTGTAATAAATGTTTACTCAGCTCTCTTTAGTACTCCGAATTATATTATTGCGAGGCACTAAGACTCTCATTATAGATATCTAAGTATTCAGCTAGTTAGATATTCCATTTAGATTAGTGTTGATAACATAAGTGTCTTAGATGACACTTATATCGTTAGCACTAATCCATAGATTTGTACGTGGTGACCCTTCCCGTTGCTAATAAAATTCTTGTTGCCCAAGTGCTGGGGGTGGCGCACCACAGTTGGTATCAGAGATGTCTTAATTGACGTCTGGGATACCATAGTTGGTATTAGATATGTCTTAATTGACTTCTGGGGTACTACAACTCTTGAGGGTATTTTATTTACTATACTTATCTTTGGATATAATTTATGATAGTCTTGTCTAATATTTAATTTAATTTAATTTATTTTAAAAAATTAGTATTTCACATATTTTTTTCAATTTTTATATTGAGATAAATGATGGTGGAACTTTAAATAAAAATTTTCTTCCATATTTTTTATGAAATTTTAAAAAATTTTAAAATATAAAAAGAAAATACTTATCAAAATTTAAATAAAGATTTACTGTGAGTTAATATGAATAATTTAACTTTAAATCCATTTAAAATAATATAAAATAAAAAAATTGTTAGATTTTAATTTTAAAAATATCAATTTTTTTTTGTTTATGAAATTTTTATCTTAATTGGGTGTCATTTTATATAAATTTGCAACTTCTATTAATTTAAAGAATTAGTACGCAACAATCTTAAATGTCGATTAGCGATTCAAATATTCAGCAGTTGAAATGCCAACTTAGTGATTCAATTTCGAATCATCGACAGCTGGTTGAATTGCCCCCTTATTAACCGACTGGCCAGCTGGTTCCCGTCGAACTCGCCGATTCAAATTGATTTAATATGATAATAATGTTAATATTAAATTTATCATTTTAATAATATCACTAGTTATCCAAAGAGCCGGCTATCATTATTACCAAGCCAAAGGTTTGGTGATGCATTTATTAATATAATATTTTAGTTTTATTTTAAGTCAAAATATTTAAAAAAAAAATCAAATTACATATTTTGTTTAGGAAAAATGTGACAATTTAAAAATAAATGAAGCCATATTTATAATTTTATTAAATATAAAATATTTACATTTAAATATATAAAAAATAAAAAATTAGACATGTAAAAGTTTTGTGATGTTAGGACTATGAAATGCTCACTAAGATTTAATTTATGATTTTGAGAAGGATAGTTTTATTTTTGTAAGAGGTCGTATAGAAGGCGTAAAATTATTTTGTCCCGCGTTGAAAAAAATTTCGCACCGACACGTGTCGTTCTTCCGAAGCTCCGCTCGCTCCCGCACCTTCACCTCGCCACCTCCATTCCTTTTCTCTTTCATTCTTCCTCCAAATCCCCTTTACGTTTTTACCTTCCCTACTATCGGCTCCACCCAAAGGGAGAGCCCGCCGGCCAATACGCCTCTCTTAATCACCATAAATAGTGAAAACTTTTGTCGCCGGAGCTCCTCCAGATCTTGATCGAATAGCTAATTGCCGTTGGTATCCATCCATTGACTTCTAATCGGCCTTTGCTAGATCGAATCTTTTTCGTTTTCACCGGAGGTATATCCGATCCAGTTTCTTAATCAGACGATCCTTCCTGTTTTACCAGCTAGGATTGTGCTAGATCCTTCGAGTTTTCTAATTATTCTTGCATAACGCATTCGGATTTTTGGTTCTATCTTTTTTTCTTGCTTGGCGGATCGGCTGCGTAGCTTCTTCTGCTTCGTTGATCTGAGTATGTGTGCATCGTGATGGTCTCTTTTTTACGATGAGAATTATTATGTGCAGTAAAACTTTCTGCCATTTTTTGAAGCTACGGAAATAATTTGGTCTTATAGACTTTAATTATTCTTTTTTCTGTGCACTGAAAAATTCTCTTCTGTTTTGTTAATTGGATTTATTTGTCAACCTGGTCCTTGGAATCTTAGCCGCGTAATAGGCGCAGTGGATCTTCCACAGACAGTTATGATTTTATCTGATGTGTAGTTTATTTATTTTATTTCTTGATGTATCTTGTGATTTGTGAGGATATTTCAACATTTAGCTGTTTGATTGTAAGCAAAATGGTGAATGGTGCAAATTGGAATGTGATTGATTATTCATGAAAATTTGCAATACCGAAAGTTGTGTGGTTATCAATTTCCGATGTTGAGTTACATTTAAAGCTTTCTCAATATGGGTTGTATTATCTGTTTTAGATTAAATTCTTGAGTTGGCCATTAAAACTCTGCATTTATAATTATGATAGTTAGAATATTTAAAATATAATTGGAAATTTTTCTTAGTGTTGATTGGAATTGCATAATTAATAAAGCAATTAGTTTAGTTGAGTTGCAACTTAGGGCTAGTTTGACTTGCTGACGTAGCTACATTTTATTGTTACTCAGCATCGTATGGAAGATGTCATACAATTTAGCTGTCAATGTTGTTAGGATGTCAATATTCGTTAGCTTGAATGTTTTTATTCCATGATAAAAATATTATTTTATTAATTCCATTTTTTTAATTTATCTTAAATTGTGGCTGTTATAACCTCATCAGGCTGAGGATCATTTCACTCTGCCTTCGATACAATTAGTAACCTTGAAACAAACCTTCAGGCTTTTGCTACTAGTTGCAATTGCTGGCCACTGGGTTCACTGGTTAGGTGGTTCCCTTGGGAATAATTTACAAACAGTGAGAAAGTTGTATAGCCTGATATATACTTATCTACTGATTTGTGCAGAATCTGAATGTATGGAGTGTAGCATACCTGTAATTTCTTAGGTCATGGAAATAAGAGGCCTGTAAGCTTGACCTCCGCCTTCTTAAATAATATTGCATAGCATTACCTACCACCGATTTGTCGGCAAACCAGCCATCCCTTAGAGCTTAAATGGTGATTTAAGCTATTTGTTTTAATTACTTTATTTGCTGGTTCTTTGCTCCAAGTAAGAATTACTTGATGCAATACAATTTATGCTTATAGTTTCTATTACAACTTTGTTGATGCAATGTTTGTTGATTATAAAAGCTTAAGATCTACATATTGCAAACACTAAATTAGCCAATGTTTCACTATTTAAATGCTTAAAATTTGAAAATTCAAATTGGTATTAAATGATTGAATAATTTCAAATAAACAACATCCAATTTGAATCACTTGAACTCAGTGAGTTACTTCTATTTAATTATTACATATATAATCTCACGTATGGTGATTTTTTATCAAATTAATAACAGCAACAATCCAATAATAATAGAAGATTTATTTGAAGAAAGAATTTACTAAACGAAGGAATTCTTGTCTCACCGTGATATAAGGGAATGGCATCATTTAAAAATTTATAATTACTTTTGTATCACACATGAAGGAGACACATTTAGTTTGCACAAATGTTATTGAATATGGAAGAAGATGATTTTATATTGAAACAGAGAGTTGCAACTGCCTATCTAAAATCATTAATTTCAGACAGTTTGAATTTAGTAAAATAATTCAATATTGTTGCAATAAAATTGTAAATTGTTTAACTTGTAGTGGCTAGATGTGTGGTTTAGTTGCAGATGTAATTGTGGAGTTTGTGACATCATCTAAAGAAGATCAATAACAAAATGTTACAGACTCAAAAATAATGCTGTAGTAAGGAGTAATTAATATTATGCTGTTAGAGTGTAACTAAGCTAATCTGGCATAAGCTTGGCTTTTTATAGGCTCATGAGCTTGGCTTATCAAGCTCAGCATGTGAGCCCAACTTGAATTATTAAACAAGCTCAAGCTTAAGGTTAGAGTGATTTTGCTGATTGGCTTGTGAATTGACTTGTTTGATTGAGCTAAATTTTAATCGAGCTCAAGTTTTTAATTTGTGATTACGCTTATAAGTCGAGCTTGAGCTATCATATTATTAATTTCTAACTCAAGTTCTTAAAAATGCTCGTGCCAAGCTCAAGCTTACGGCTAGTAAAATTTTCACGAGAGCTCGTGCTAACCACTACTCAACCATGACTTAGCTCATTTAGATCTCTAGCTAGAGTTGTGTTTACTCACCAAAATAATGTTGGCATAGAAAAAGAATACAATTGCACATCAATTTCTCTGGTTGGAAAAAAATAAGTTTTGATGGATTTCATATTCAATATTCATCATGCAAGCCACTGTGTAATTATTACACTTTAATGATTGGTGAACAAAATCTTATAATCGAAAAGACAAAATAGCTTTATTAACTTATATTGAATTATTCGATAGAGCATTGGATGCAGATTCACAATGTGGAAAAATAGAAGTATATTAAAAGTTTTTAGTGCCATCCATAAAAAAGGTCAAATTAGACATTGAAAATTAGAAGTGTACAAGAAATTTCTATTTATAAATAGAAAACGATGTGATTAATAAGCTCCAAGCTAGTTGGATGAAATGGAAGAGCATTTTTGGAGTGTTGTGCGATTCGAAAAACTCACTCAAATTTAAAGGAAAATTTTATAGAGAAGCTATACGACCGACTATGTTATACCGGGATAATTGTTGGCCAACAAAGAGTAAACTTACTGATAAAATAAGTATTCCAGAGAAATTGATTCTTCGGTGGATGAGTAGGTATACTCGTAAGGATAGAATGAGATATGAGTTATTCGTAGCAAGGTTGGAGTAGCTCCAATAGTGGATAAAATTAGAGAATGCCACCTTAGATGGTCTAGGCATATTAAACGTAGATTGTGCAATGCTCCTGTTAGAAAAATTGAGTTTATAAATTTTTTCATATTAAAAAAGGAAAACCTAAAATGACATGGGAAGAAGTTATTAAAAATAATCCTCTCTATTTAGAACATAGAGAAGGGCTTTTATTTGATCGCTCACAATGGAAACAAAGGATTCATGTAGGCGACCCCACCTAGTGAGGTTAAGGCTTGATGTTGATGTTGTTCTTGTTGCACAAGAAATTTTTATTTATGGGCACAAGTTACACTCCTTTGTAGTTTTTACATGGAACTGCTTTTATCACATTGATTTGTTAAAGGTTTCTATTAGAAACCATTCTGAAATTAAACACTAGCTTTTCTCACATTGATTTCTTAAAGGTTTCTGTAGAAACCATTCTGAATTTAAGCACTCTAACTGTCACAATGTTTTGACTCCACAGCATGGTGTACATCTCGACCTATAATTTTTGTTGTCATAATTAGCAGTCAAGCTTTTGCAAATTTTTCCATACATATCATGTATGCCATTTTTAAATAATTATTATGATATGTAGCAAGCAATTAAAATTAGCCCAATTGTCTTCAATGCTAGTTTGCATTGCTTGTCATATTTTTAGGATTACTTGTATCAAGAGTATTTTATAACGAGAAAAGCTATGCTTCCCAACCCGCGAAGCAAAACGCATCGCGGGAAGGGAAGCAAAAAAATTTTGTGCCAAAAAAAAAAATTATGGAAAATCCCCCCACTCATGCACAAAAAGTGGATTTTAGAGGGAAAATGTTTTATTTTTTTGCCCCTTACACAGTTTGGGCGTTGCTCTGTGAACAGTAGCAGTGCCCTTTTATAATTTAGGCTTCTTTTAAGTCCTTTACTGGTTTTGTTTTTTAAATATTTATGTCACTTACCTCTCATCATAAAACTTGCTCTATGAATTCATATGCCAATATTCAGAGAACCATAAATCAGTTAAACCTAAATGCAGCCAATCTCTATAGGAAATATTTTCAATCACAAAAATAATAGTTTTGAATGGCCATGATTCATCTGCATCACATTTGGCAGGCGCATCTTCACATTCAGAAAAATTAGAACTTAGAATAAACAGGTATACGATGGAGGCTTTATGATTTTTAGAACAATAACTGAATGTTTGATATTGAATTTATTGTGCATGTTAATAGTCATCATTTGATATTGCTAAGAGATATTTAAGTGGTACCTACATATAAAGAGCTCAAGTGTCCTAGATTATAGAAGAATGAAGATATATGAGGATATAATTTCTAGGTTTAAGGTGAAATGATTAAAATGGAGTATTAGTTTGGAAGGTTTTACTTGTGTAATAAGAGGATACTATGGAGTCTCATAGGTTGTTTTTATGAAATTGCCATTCGGCTGATGGTGTTGTATGAATCTGAAGGAGTTAAAATCTGTGAATTTTTAAATTGAGTGTGATTGAATTGTGAATGCTAAGATGAATGTGCTGCAAATTTGAAGCGATAAATTAAGAAATGAATATATTACATGAAAAGTTGAGTTGACAACTGTACCTGATTTGGTGGCTAGCGATAAACTTAGATGTGGTGTGGACATCAAATGATGGAAAATGCTTCTGCTAGACAAATTGAAAAAACTATTATCAAACTATTAACAAGGAAAATGGTGGATTAAGATTACATGGGTATTAGTCACCCAAAATAGCTTGAAGAATGTGTTAAACACCTTAAACAACATTCAACAAGAACTGTTGTTAAATGAGAGTATACAAAACTTACCTTAATATTTTGGTAGGTTTGGTGATTACTTAATTCAAATTACATATTCTGATTTATAATTATTTCATACTTATATCCAGCAAAGTTTATTATTCTATGAAATACGTATGATCACTTTAACAACTATCTTCATAAATTGCATGTATATTCATTGCAGAATAACTGATTTTTTATGCTAGAAATGTGCTTAGTTCTGTTGAATTGGATATATGCTTTCTGTCAGTTTTTTCTTAATGATTAAAGACATTTGTCATATTTTCCAAATTCAAAATCAAAATCTTAGCTGTACATTTTAATTTAATTTTTGCATTCTGAGTAGAATAAACGTTATTAATGTTTTTTATTTTATAATATTGGCTCTTTTTTCTACTATTGTTTTTATTAAGTCAACGTTCTGTGCTATTTATGCACTTGTTATATTTTAATTAGTCAGCCAAAACTTGACTTTTGTTTCTCTCCAAGCGTGCTTTTTTGTACAACACCACTGTATTCATTCCAAGTGTAGGTATGTGCCCTCTAGATGATATATTTTCTTTTTTCTTGGTAATGTTTCACTGAGGTTTGTTTTTTATGTTCGATTTAATAGTGTGTTTATATACTTAATATTCTTAGCCTTTTGACGAACAACTTTTTTGTTGCTTGTTTTTGTTGGTAAAATTTGTCTTCCTGCCTTGCAGAACCCTGTGCTTAATCATATAAGGTGATTTGATTCTGTTCACCTGCACCATGAAGAAAGCTTTTGATCAAACTGTTAGGGATCTGTAAGTTTTTAATTATAGCAAATTTTTGGATTATTTTATATCCTATTACACAACTGCATATTTTAGCGTGCTATCTATCTCACGTTTGGTATATAAGATATATTTGGCATTTATGCACTTTAGCTTCTATGTTTTGTTAGGACAATCTATTAGTTTCTAATTGTTTTTGTACCTATTTTTCTGATGCACAGAAAGAGAGAGGTTAACAAAAAGGTTTTGAAGGTACCTGGAATTGAGCAAAAGGTAATTATTAACTTTGTTTCTCTTGTTGCCTCGTTCATGAATTGATGATGACTTCTTAACCTGTCATTCTTTATTATGAAGAGAATTAACTGATGGTACCGTCAAAGAAATATTTATAACAAGCAAAAATCAAAATTTAAGCGAAAGTTATAAATTAATGTAGGTTGTACTGCAGAACAAGTGATGCCAACAGAATTTTCTTAATATGAATTTATAGGCATGCATTTTTTTTGTTTTGTCACTGAACTGTTAAAAAATTAAACTGGTTCTCATGATGTTTGCAAACCATCTCTGTGCCCACTAGATTACACTGCCTCCAACACCACAACCAGGGTCATTTCTTAACAATTTGGAGAATCGTTTCTGACTGCTCAAATGGAATGATGAAGGACAGATATAACTGGGAATTTCTTTAATATTATTATATATGTATGTGCCTGTTTAATTTTGGCACATTTTAAATTATTAATATTTCATATATATTGCCAATAATTTTAATATATATATGTGTGTGTGTGTGTGTGTGTGTGTGTGTGTGTGTATGTGTGTGTGTGGTGGGTGTGTATATATAGTTATATACATATATTACTTATATAAAGTTTGGGAGAGATACTGGGCTAAAACTCCTTTTTTAGAAGGATAAATGCAATTCTTCTTCACATCTCTTAATACATTCAAAGTTTTAAATGGCTTAGATCTATGTAGTTGCAAATAAAATATTGTCATTTAGCTAGATGATTTTTTTGTAAATATTTAATATTCTAGCTATTTTAATTTAGAAATAGATGGTGAGAGATGTGATAAGAGTTGGTTTTGCACTTTAAAAATGTAGTCTACCTATACACCTACATTGCATATATATATATATATGTATATACATATATATATTTGTAATTTTTCAAAACTGTTTCTTGATTATTGGTATATACGCAATTTAGTCCCCAACTTTCAAAAACGCTACAAAATTTTTTTACAAGTTTGACAAAAGATTTAAAACAAATTTAATGTTTTTGACATCATTAAAATCTCCATTAAAAGAAAATTTAAAATTGGAATATATTTATTTCTTAAACTTTTGATGGATTAATAATAATAGGTTGTCAAAAAATTTGGTTTTTATTTTCATTAAGAAAACAATGATTATTCCCTTATATCTCTTTTTGATTAAGTGTAAAATATAACTCGTGTGAAAAGGAAAAATTGTAAGTTCTCAATGAAACTAAACATGCCAATTTTTTAAGGAAACATGTTATCAATTTTTCAATAATATTAAAGCTAATAAATTACTATTTTACCTTTTTTCATCCAAATTATCTACGGTGTTAAATTACAATTTTAAGACAAATTTATTGACTTAATATCATTAATATCTTCTTTAAAAGAAGGGTAAAATTATAATTTATTTATTTTTTAAACTTTTGATAAATTGATTATATGTTGTCAAAAAATTTGGTGTTTATTTTTCATCAGTATAATTTATGATTATTTATTATATCTCTTTATGATTAGATGTAAAATATATTTTGCGTGACAAAAGGAAATAATTATAAATTTTCTTCAAAAAATAAACATACCAAATTTTCTTAAGAAAACCTATTATCAGTTTATCAAAAAGATAAAGCTAATAAATTACAATTTTACTTTTTTTTTTCAAAAAAAAAATTTAAGTTGCTAAATCATTGAACTTGTTATGCTACTTTTGTTAAACCCTGGGTAACAGATCAGGGTTTTTTAATATCCAGGGAGTAAATTAAGATCACTACCAATAGTCTAGAGATTATCTTGAAAAATTACTCTCTTTCTATCTCTCGCTCTATATATATATATATATATATATATATATATATATATATATATATATATATATATAGATAAAGATAAAGAGAGTAATGCAACATGTTTCATTTCTTTATTGCTAATTGCATTATTAGGAAAGTATTGCAAGCCCAAGTCTATGTCAAGGGTTCTTGTTTAAAATTAAAAGTGATTCAGGATATGTTGGATGAATGTTGAATAAAGAGTGTGATATTGAATTTTTTTCCTCTCTATAGCTATTGGGTACTCTGTTCTCTCTCTCTCTCTCTCTCTCTCTCTCTCTCTCTTTCTCTCTATTCCCCTACATCTACTCTCACTGTCCAAACATTTACCAAGTTAAACCTGTTTATCATGTTTAAATCATGTGGATATACTTATAATTTATTGCATTGTTCTGCATTTCATTCAGATTCTCGATGCAACAAGCAATGAACCTTGGGGTCCACATGGGACACTTTTGGCCGATATTGCACAGGCTACCCGAAATTAGTATACCCTTGCTTTGAGTGCTTTTCCATTATTTTTTCTACGTGCTCTCAAATTTTTATTCTATTTTTCTGTTTTTGCAGTCATGAGTATCAAATAATCATGCATGTGATCTGGAAGAGGCTTAATGATACTGGAAAAAATTGGCGCCATGTATATAAGGTTGGCAGATTTTTGTTTTTTTATATTTTAATTCAGATGGTACATCTGTGCTGATGGTTGGAGGTTCACATCATTGCCTTTTTTCTTTCTAAATCAAAATTGCTGTCCCATTTAACTGCAGTCCTTGACTGTCTTGGAATTTCTTGCTGGGCATGGATCTGAACGAGTAGTTGATGAGATCAAGGAGCATGCTTACCAAATATCAGTAATTATGTTATCTTATTACTTTAGTTTCTCCATTTATAGCTTTTTTTTGTTCTTTGTCATCTGATGCTGTCAATCGTATTTGTGAATTTTTACATTATATTGCAGACTCTTTCTGACTTCCAGTATATTGATTCAAGTGGAAAGGATCAGGGGAATAATGTTCGAAGAAAATCTCAGATCCTTGTTTCACTTGTTAATGATAAAGAGAAAATACAGGAAACTAGACAAAAAGCACTTGCAAACAAAGACAAGTAACTTCCATCATTAAAGAACTTCATATGTGCAGATAGGTTTATGCAGTCTTAATTTTCTTGTGTATTTTATAGGTATCGTTCTACATTTTCATCAAGTGGATCTCATAGGCCGGGTTCTATTTCAAGTGCTGGCGGTTATGGTGACCGTTATGATGATGATCGTTATGACGGCCGTTATGGAAGTAGAGATGATGATCGAAATGGATATGGCAGGGAAAGAGATTTGGGTTATAGAGATGATGATAGGTATGCTAGAGGTGGAGACTACAATAGAGATGGCGATGGGTTTGGTAGAGATTCTGATGAGCATTCTGGAAGAGGTAGTTACAAAAGTGATGATAATCGAAGTAGTAGAGGTGGTGATGATTACCAAATTGGTCAAAGAAACAAGAGTTTTGATAAAGACAAAGATCATTCATATGAAGAAGACGATAGCTACTCCTATCGGTATCTTCTTTATTAACCGTTTAGCTATTGCCCTCTGCAAATTGAAACTATACATGTTAAATTCTGAATGCACTAATTTTTTTTCTTATGATTGCTGTTATTATTATTATTTTTATCATTATTACTGTTATTATGTTATCTTATGGGATGCCTAAATTGCTGGCTTCATATATAGATGCCCAGTTGTAAAAAACTTAACTATAGTTTGATTCAAAGATATTTTTGTGTTTTATTTTGAATTCAGAAATGGTGGTGTCAGGGCCAATGATGCATCTCCCGATGCAAGGTACTTCAAGCTCATCGAGCTGCTTTTCTGTGTCATTAACAAAGCATAATACATGAAATCTTTTTCTCATGTATATTGCTTCAACAGGAACCTTGAGTCTAAGCTTTCAGAACAAAGGGCTAACGCACCACCTAGCTATGAATCATCAGTTAGAAATGATAATAATACTGTTCAGGATGATAGGTATGCATTTGCACGACGAAATTCTTTTTTTTATGGTTTCAGAAATGTTGCTTACCTTGTTCCCTGATTGTAGGGGAGGGATTGGAACAGCGGCTGTCCCCAAAGCATCATCCCCACAGAATAATTATAATGGAGAGCACGGGACTTTTCTTCCAGGAACACATATTTTGCCTACGAGAATGGATGATAATTCTTTTGATGAATTTGATCCTCGAGGTTTCACCCCAGGTAAAAAAAGATATTTTGATAACCATGCGATTATCAATCTCTAATTGCATGTTTTGAACTTGCGCTTGGCTTTTTTCAGAAAGTTTAATTTGTAAGTTGATAATGCAGTCATACCATTTTATGAACTGGGCTTCTGGTATGAATGTAGATGCATGCATAACTGGTACGACTAGTGTTTCAAGTAGGCTTGTCAAATTTTGACATGACACGAGAACACGACATGAACCCGATTCGAAAAAAAATGGGCTTTAATCAACTTGATTTTAATTGAGTTGGGTTTGGGTTCAGAAATTTGACCTGTTTAAAAATCGGGTGTAGTCACTTGATGTCAAATTTGGGGACTATTTGTCACCGGATGCTAGTTTGCATGACCTTATTGGGTTATTTAAGTAGAGTGGTATTTTTATAAATATTTCATACAACACATCCCATGAATTCATTATAGAGCCATTCATATAAAATCAAAATATCCATTTAGCTTAATTTTAATTGCAGAGTATGTATATATAACCATACATAATACATGACTTTTATGACTTTTAAACTTAATAAATTTGCAGGAATTAGAATCTTTAAACTAAAGTTGCATTTGTAGGCAACAGTGAGAACGCTTTCTTATTTAGGCTCCCTTGCCATCCAGATGCTTCTGGCTAAACACATGAAATGTGTCAGGTTTTGAATTCCAGTTAGATCACTTTAAGTACTGGATATCATTATTTACTTTTAATATATGTTGCAGCATGCAAAAATAAAAAATGCAAGTAAAAGAAAAATAGTGAGCACAATGAAAGATATTATTTTCAACATGTTCAAGCAATTTAGTCTCATTTAGAAACTTTCAAAATTTGAGCATTTTCCTGCAAAAGAAGGTTAGGACAACTTATATATATATATATATATATATATTTATGAACTTTTATATTTTTTCTTTGCAACATTTTCTCTAACGAGCTTGCAACTTGTCACAAAATTATTTTTGTACCTGACATAAAATATGTCATAGAAATTTGTCTTGTCATAATATAAACCTTTTTATATATTTATTGTTATTGTTCTATTGGGCAAATAAATTAAATATTGAGGAATTAAGTACGTCTGTTTGATTATTATAGTTTGGTTCAATACCACATCTCTATACCTGCCCCCTTATAACCTAGGTTATATAGCTTACTTATCTCTCCATATGTCGGACTTGCCCCATCCTAAACATGTGTATGTACAATTTGTAGAAATTCGCTTATGAGGAACTCATATCATTTATTTAAATTTCTTTTCTCACAAGACATTTTATTCATTCGTTGACTAACTACTAATATTTTGGCGATATAACAATACATTAAACAATATAAATAAATTCTCAAAGCGAAGCTGCAGTAGTATTGTAATATGGCTTATAAAAATAAATGTAAAAATGATATCCTTGTATGTTTGATAAATTTGTACTCAATTGAATTCAACAACTTTTGTATTTGAAAATCATTATTTTAAAATTTTTTAGTATTTCATTTAGTGATTATTCTCTTTATTTTGTTATTATGCTTTTTAATTTAGTGATTACTTCTGTAGTAGAGTGTATTTCTTTTTGTATAAATCTAGATTAGTTACAAGGTCTTCTTGAATGCACTTAATTTATAAGTTTTTAGTGTTCTTAATCTCTATTGTGTTAATGGATATTGACATCTTTAATTACTTATATTCATGACACTTAAACCTATATTAGATTAGTCCTTAGTGAGGTTTAATATCTTTTGGTCTAATTTTTATTTATTACTTGAGCTTTAGATTGGACTTTTTTGTTGATTCTAGCCTTAGGTTTTAATGTTTTATTTTTTAAGCTATATTTAACTTTACTTATTCATATGCTAATTAGCCCTTTAAAATCTAATAGCTTATTAGGAATAGATCCTATCCACTTTGATGGGGCTTAGATGATCCATCCTCATGGAATCCTTACTTGCTCCTTATGACTTGCATTTGGTTTTACTTAGCTTTTACTTGAACTCCTTAATTAAACTTATTTGTTTATTATTGTATCTGTGACATATTAAACTCTTATTCAGCACCTTGGCATTTACAATTTACTTATTTTGGCTTAGGGATAGTGTAAGGTTGAAGGAGGTTATAATTTGGATCAACTTATGACATTCAGTGATATATAAAGTTAAGCAAGCTCTTAATTACCTCTCTCCCATGATATTATTATCTTAGTTAGGTACAAAGTAATCTTTAATTAGCTCATATAAAATTTCTTAGGACAAATTAAACTACTATATTTATATCTCCACATTATAAAGACCTATACATGCCCATAAAGGTTCTATGATTCTTTAAAGCATTTTAAGGGTTCAAAGTCCCTAATTAAATAATTCATATGCTCTGGTCTAGTATGTAAAAATGTTTAATAAGGTCAAATAAATCATCAAGTTGAGCAAGTATTTAAATGGATAAGGGTTCATGTCTAAATACCTTGATTTGAACATGTGTGTGCATTTATATTAAAAGCTGAGTTGATATGATCTTTTAGGGTAAATAAAATCATCATTTAGCATAGTAATATATGATAAGGCTTATAAGATCACTTAAGCTGATTAAGCATCTAAAACCATGATTCTAAAGCTTAGGCTAGTTTGTTTTGCTCTTAATTTAAATTGATAAGGTATTATTCATGAGCTTCTCTATATTTATATACACATCTTAGAAGAGCTTAGACTAACTTATATTCACAGATAATTGAAATATCTAGATGTCTTTCTTACTTGCTCAACATTAACTTTATAGGTTATAAGAAACACAACCTTAATCTAGTTTAGCTTGAATTGTTCTTGCCATCACCACCATATAAACGTATATTCACAAGATATGGTCTTCATGAGCTTCATTGCTACATAAGCTTAGAGCTAGAGGGGACTGATACATTATTAAATCAATTATAATTTAACTATTATGGTTAATCCTTTAAGCAAGTCTCAAGGTTGATTGAGAAATGCGGTTCCCCATTAAGAGTGCATGTCCTATGGAGAACTCTTTAACTTTTAGTAAAATGTCTTTCCATGTTTGTCAACTTGTTTTGTTTATTCATGGTATTATTTAAGATATTTGCTATGTAAGGTATTTGATCAAGGGAATTAGATCTAGACATACAATCATTGTGTGAAGATATAACATACATGAAGTAGTTATTCAAGTTCTCAGGTTTAGCTGGAATATTCATTCATGAAATCTACCACTGCTTGACATTTAATATAATATGATTTTACAAATATAATTAAATCTCTATTTGATGTTAACTAATTAAAGAAAATTAGATCTTAAAGTTAACATGCAAGTTATAGGTTTAATGCATAAATGATTTAGATTAAGTGACACTTGAAATCCTAATGGTGCTCCTACCTCATTGACCACCAATGGAAGATGGAATAGATTACACTTGTTACTTAAAATATTTAGATGCCATTGGAGTACTTACTAAAGTATGGGGTACTTTAAATTTGTTCTCATCAAAGCCAAGCATTGACATCTTTAACATGCTAGCTTCATGTTTGCATTACTAATCATTGATTTGAACATGGTAGATAACAAGAAAGTTATTAATTACTAATTAAATTATTTGGATTCATTCTTCTCTATTTCTTTCATTCTTTCATGAAGAAAGCAACAAAGAAATCTTCAAGAGGTAAGAAAAGTTCCAAGGTTAGAGAAGGGTCCAATGATGTTTCCAAGAGTCAAGTAAGTCTGATCTTGGCTTGAAGTTGACTTGGCTTGGCTTGAGTTAGCCCAAACCAAATCAAATGAGTCTTTGGACTTTCTTTCTAAGGATGAAAGGATTCTATTATCCAATGGCTTCCTCATGGCTTCAATGGACTCCCAAAGGTGCTAACTAAGTTAATGAAGTTGGGTGGAGTTTCAAAGTAGATTGGCTGGACCTATCTCAGGCCATGGGAAACAAAGGGGTTAGCACAAGCTAAATTAAATGGGGTCATGGGGTTCTACAGGTTTTTAGAACAAATGCAGTAGCAAATGGGCTTACCAATGCTTGAAAGGGATCACAAAGTCAGTAAGTGTCCCTTGGTTATTGATTAAATTCTTGGCTAGCATGGTTAGGGCTTGGTCTAACTTGTGTTAGCTTTGTGGTCCAAGGATGTTGCTCTCGATTTCCAAAGTAAGAAGGCTCTCTAGCGGCTAGGTGGCTTCACCATGGGCTCCAACAGTTCTTACAGAGGTTGTCGAGGACTTTAGGGCTTCAACAGAAGGTTGGAATGGGGCTGGAGGCTGCTGATGAGGCTGGTCAGGAGGCCGTGTTGAGAGAGGAGGTTTAGAGGAGAAGGGAAGTTCTTTAGGATTTAGGATTCCTAGGGCTTAAATAGAGGTTTTCTTGGCTTGTTTGCCATTGAATTGGCATGAACTAATGGTGGAAGTCGGATTGGGCTATCTATGATTTGTATCTTCCCGGCAATTAGGGGAGATTGTGGTTTAAAATAACACCATGGCCGACATGTGGAGCTACGTTGAGTCTATCAGGGGATGTTTAGGAGGCAGGAGATCTATCAGATGGACCTTACCATCGTTATTTGTCCAGTTGTTAGAACTTCCGCCGGTCGTTCGCGAGGAAGAAGAAGAACAGTGGTCAGGCTGGGCTCTCCACAGCCTTTGGATTAAGTCGGGTATTTAATCCGACAACATGATCTACTCTGCGGATTGAATTTATAATAGATGTAGAATTATAAGTAAAGACCCCACAACTACGATTGAGTTTGTCCTTTAAATAGGTCTCCGTTGTCCTTGGATTAATTATTTCTGCGTGCTTAGGTCTTTGCTTTACCTTAAATTTTGCCATTGGATCTATTTGATTTGATCCCACGACTGATGTCATGGTTTCAATTAATTTGCGGCCATCGAATTCGATCTTAGATCCAATGGTCTAGATAAATTTTGTTGTTTAAAATAATAAAATTCAGCTGATTTTATTAAAATTAAATCATAGGAATTTCATTAAATTAATTCAAAATATATTTTTTACAGATTATGCTCATTTTAATTCTAAAAAATTTTGCCGCTTGTATAATTAAATTTGAAGAATCCAAATATATATAAATGTTTAGGTTTGCCCATTATTTTATTTTAAATAATTATTTTTATTTATTTCTTAAAATCATAAAATTTACTTTACACTTAGGAAAAGCTTGAAAATTTCTCATTCATCCATATGTGCTTAATATTTGGTATATTTCAATCTTTTCATTTGGGCTTATTTTGACTAAATTATTTTAAAATTAAGATTTTGATATATCTTTGGTTTAGTTGCACTAAATTAATGCTTAATTAACTTGATAACAGCCTAGGATTGTTACATTGTGTCAGGCTTGGGTCAACCTAAAGAACTCTAAGTGAACCTAAGTTGAACCCGCTCAGCTCATAAAGATTGTAACTTGCAAGCTTTGCTGTTTAAAATCATATGACGCAGAGAAGAGGTGAGAAGCCCCAATAAAAAGTCGTGACTCACGTTTCGGTTTGACATTTTATACTTTTTTGAAAAGTCCATCGCAACTCTCTGCTCATATATCTTCTTCTGTTGTCGAGGGTTCGCCAGAAAAGTGTGGTTATGGCACGACAACACCCATCTTACAATCTCGGTGTTTTTGATTATCCACAAAAAATGGCGACAAAGTTACAGATCAATGACATAGTGTTGTTATTGCTTTAGTTATGAACTTCTTCTCCATACATGAACACTTCTTTTCTTGGCCTAGGGCCTCAGCTTTTTTTTTTTTTTCAACTTGCTTAGCTTACTTGAGTTTTGATCTGAAGTTTTTCATGTTATGCGGGTCGGTAGTTCGATTTACCTGTTTTGGGGGTAGGCTGGGTTCGGGTTCACAAAACTGATGCAATTTAACAAATGTGTCAGGTTCGGGATGGTGTAAATCAGGGTGAGTCAACTTTGGGTTAAACACGAACCCAGCCCATTGGCCCCAGTTTTGACACCCTTACTCAAAGAGCTTACTGAGCACAACAGCGCAGCAGCTTTTTTGTCAATTAGGATGCTCCTCTATATGTCTAATTGGTCCTCTATTAATAACTATAAAGAACGGATTCAACATGAATTTTGGAGATATTGTAAAAAGAGGAAGAAGCCGATCAAGCGATTGTAGGAAAAGAAATAGGGAAGGAAATGAACAGGAGTCAGAATAAAATGTTGCTGATTTTGGACCAAAGGAATTTCTTCTTTTTGTATATTTCAAACAATCTCAATTGGTCTCCATGTATATAACACAGTTAGCAAACTTCAAAAGCATAATGCCTATTGGAATGGCAGATTCAGGTTAAACAACTGACAATTCTTTCCAAAAATGAACATTTTGTTTTTATCTCATTCATTGTTATCATGCACAAATTTTTTGGCTCAACATGAGAAAAAATATCCAATGACTCATCAGCATCATCGTCTTTTATATTTAGTTGTTGAACTGAATGCATACCCACTAATTAGAGCATAGGCATAGGGAATTTTCTTGCACCCCTTTGTTGTTATGGACCTTATGATACACATTATAGGACTCAGGATTCAACTGCTTGTCCGCAAATTCTTGTCACGAATAATTTGTTCTTATCACAAGTACAATTTAATAAATCAGATCGTCAAGATAAATTGCAGAAATAGATGTTTTTCTTGTTTGTTGCATCATAAAGGGAGAAAAAGAGTTTGGCTCATACTATCAAATATTTTTGGCATCTTTCATCACCAAGAAAGAGACACTTGCTAATTCTGTTTGCCAAATAAGTAACTGATGTGACTAAAGAAGTTGCTAATTCTGTTTTTGCTGAAAACTGTTTTTGACATAAGAAATAAAAGAGTGCTTTTGGATTAGGCATACAAGTTCTTAACCCCATCTTAGATTTCTTTATGGCATTCATTACTATTGGCATATTTTCTAGTTCATTTCTAAATACAAAGGTGAATGGAGAGACAATTTCTAAAAAATTAAGCTTGTGCTTAGAGTGGATGTTAATCAACTTAGGGAGGAGCAAGAATCATGGTTGTTAGATTTTGAATTGTCTGTGGAGTGAAGTTAACATTCTATTAATTGAATTAATTATAACCTGTCGATGGTGAGGGGATCTGTCTAATATAGGAGATTCTCGGCTGCCTCTTGGGTTCATATACCACCATTCCTATGGGGGAAGTATACTGGATTGGGAGGAAAAATTTAGTAAAAAAGCGAAAGGAAAGAAACTAAAAAGAGATTTACTCTATATTGATTCAAGTAAACTAGTACAAAAAAAGACGTCTACATCCCGTTCAATAAATGTAAAATATGCATGCCAACAACTAGCCAAGTACAATGAGTACTTTAACATGCCAACAACTTCAACAATTGATAACTCATTTTGCAGCCTTTTGCTCTAGTAGGTTGAGAACTCCAGCTTAGCTGATTCTCTATTAGAATGTGTTGGATCCAACCCTCCTTTTGGTGGAGTTGGAGACGCACTCAAGCTAATGTATAGGATAACGACCACGGGTTTGATCGTTGAGTTACTGAAGTAATATACAAAAATCTACCAACACAAGCAAGAAATACAATCACTGCACACACATACGAACACAATCAGATTTTGTGTGGAAAACTTAAGATTTGGAAAAATTACGGAGTCACACCACTACAAGAAAATTAACTATAAATAAAATATTATAGAATTATAGAGAACTTATCAATCTCAAGGGGAAGATGGAACCACCGCCTTTAGGCCTCTCGATTTACTTCTTCTCTCAAGCTCTCACTTTAGGGTTTTAAGAAAGAGCAGCCACTACTAGGATCAAAAGCACATAACGGCCCAAAATAGCCCATGTGTTACCTTATTTTGCTCAAGAAACGCTCCAATACATGGGGGGTGTTTCCACAGGTGTCTGGGCGCCCAAGCCTCGGGCTGGACTGCTTCACGGGCGCCCCCTCCTCGGGATGCAGGCCCTGTTGGGCGTCTGGGGGCTCCTGGTTTGCTGTTGCCGAGTGTCGCCTTGCCCCAAAACCCACTAGAACTCCATCGACACTTTCTTTGGTGATCCAATTGGTCTTCTCATCTTAACAGCCAAGAAAAATGGGCCCAAGCGCATGGCTTGCATAGGCGTGAAACCAGCACAAGAAAGCAGAGCGTCGGGCGCCCAGGCATGCCTAGATGTTAATTCAGTAATGCCTAACCATGAGCTGGGTGCTCATACACTATTGAAGAATTAGTGCCCGCTAGGAAAGCCGATGACCCGGCATGCCCGGGTGCTAGACAAATGTTGTTACGCCATACCTCGACAGGCACGCCCAAGCGCACCTAGTCTTAACACCAGTTTTGTTTGTGTCTTGTGCACTTGGGTGTGCTCAAGCGTCATTCACTTTATATAAGTGAGTGAACTAATTTAGGGCAAGCTTTTGTCATTTTTGGTGAGATTAACGGCTGGATGGGAACCCTAAAGGAGGAAGAAAAGATTTGGCCATCATTTAGTGACTTTCTTGACTTTGATGAAGTGCATGCAAAATCTAGTCCTAAGATACTGGTTGGAGTTGTGGCTGGAGGTGTTGTATAAGCTTCCTCACCTTCGTTAAACTAGGGATTTCTTGTAGTGCTTTGTATTGTGAGTTTTTATCTTCGTAAGTGATTTTTATCATTGTACTCTGTTATTTGTGGCAAGGATTCAAGGGTAGCAAACTTCTTAAACAACTCGGTAAATTTTAGTCCATAGAAATAGAGATTATGATTGTTTTAATAGATTTGTTATGCTTTATTATATCTTGGTTTTACTGTGAGATTGTTGTGCTGTGGTTGTGTGATTTTCATGAACTAGAGCTTGTTTGTGTTGCATGTTGTTTGAGCTATAGCCCATCTCATTTTGCCAAGATGAGCACCCTTTGAACAGGTTTTTGCCTGTAATGGAAGAATGGCCCAGGTTTGCAAGAAGACTCGATCAACCTGACCCAAATGAATATGGGCGTACTTTAGTTTTTCAATTATATTTTTCTCTTCATGCGACCATGAAGAAGAAGTAAATGAAAAGGCATAAAAAATTTAATTCGACTTCATGTCTTGCTGCTTGTTGGGAGGCATGATACAAATATGTTTTATTTATATCTGGCCAAAAATTTCATCGGAAATCTCTTAACTCTTTATTTTTATAATATTTATGTAAATTTAAAAGCAAGCATGGATCATATTACTGTTGACTTTTTAAGCACATAAAGTCTGTCATCTTTAATTTTATATGGGATTTATGCTATCTACTTCTAAATATGTATTTTCTGTATCTGTCCAAGTAGTTTATTTATTTATATGGCAAGCCATTCCTTTAGATGGATCATACCTTAACACTAGATCTTTATGCTTCAATGGGGTAACGTTCACACAATTTGTGAGAATACTGTTGTTGAATTCTGTTCTAACAGAGAGTCCCATACTCTAGTTAGATTATTGCTGTATGAATTGAACTCTATACTAACAGAGAGTCCCATTTTGTAGTTAAATTATAGTTGTGAGAATAGTGTCGTTAATTTTTTGGTGAGTTACTATAGATGAATTGTTCTTATATTGAAATTTACCTGGTTGGAGTTTGGTTGTTGTGCTAGTTGTACCATAGGTTTGATGGTGATACCGTCACTTTGCAGTGGGTTATTTATTCAGTGATTGAAAGTCATTATTCTTGAAACAAGTAATAAACTACAAAATTGAAACTTACTGGAATTTAAAAGTTTTTCCTGCTATTGTAATGGTGCCATTTAAAATTTATAGTCACTTCACTAAATAATATTTGACCTATGTCAATATTAAAGACAAAAGGGATTGAATTTGATAGTTGAATAAATTTAAACTTCACATTTAATGTTTACTACCGCCCTTTCTGGATTCGTATGAATTTCTGGATAAAAATATGCAGTTTATGAAGTTAGATCAGTTGTATGTTTCAAGAACGGCAACAATATACCAAATCAGTTAATTGCTGAAATGTATCCTATATTTTGCATATTGCTCATCTTACTTCCTGTCTTAATTACCTTTTTTTTATTTCTCAACTCTCATTTAAGTGCTAAAAAATTAATTCCACTATTTTGTTTTGGGTATTTGTGTGAAATATATTGGATGAAGTTATTTCGAAAGGGGCCATTTGATTTTTTTTATTTAGTAAAAATCAATGTTTTCTTACAAATGATATTTTGCATAATCCATTTTAATAATAATAATGAAATTATCTATATAAAATATTTTATTGTTTGAAATAAAAATTATTACTTTATTGCTATGATTAAAATGAATTTTGCAAAAAATGAAAGAAAATATATTTTCATTCATTAATTATAAAAAACAAATTGGAACTTTTAATGGTTAATACGAATCACTTAAGATAATTTTTCTTGTGCTTATTCTTAATTTAATATTTCCAATGTTTCCACAAATGTATTCATTTTCTTTATTTTTGGTTAGTATGATTTTTTTTTTTCGCAAGTCATTATTCTGTTCTATGTAATATTTATATTTTATTGGAATAAGTTAAGCTTCAACGAGACAATTATATGGTTGGTGGGATTTGAACCCTTGATCTATCAAGGGTTTAAATCTAAGGACCTCATCCATTGAGCCACAACACCTTCAATAAAGCCCTATTTATTTAATGTCAATTTTTTATAAAAGTATCTCAAAGCTTTTCACTTCATTCAACATACATGATTGCCTGAGTTTGTTTAAGGAGATAATTCATTATAATAATAGAAGAGGGAGTTGCTGAGTGAGCTTGAGATATTAGGTTCTATGGAGATAGTGGGGGGATGGGGTGTAAAGGTGAGTGCAAAATTTACTTTAGGGGTAGTTGCACCCAAACACCTAAGTCATATATATTTTACATACCAGGCGCCTTGCTAAAAAATTGAACTTCGGAGTTATTGTATTTAGCGGTATGTTTTCAGTCGATTGTGCTTTTTTTAAAAATGGAAAATATGGGTTATCAAATATTGAAAAGGAAGGTACATGTTTTGTAAATACATATTTTCTTACGTGGTATGTAATTGTCTCTTTACTCTTAACCCTTGAAATGATAATTGGCTAATTTGCTAGGAAATTATTTGATTTAAATTTTGTATGTGATGAAAGGTTTGGCTATTTTGTCTAAGATTCATAATGGCAGGCACTATTTTTAAAAAAGAAAGATTGGCTACTACATTATCTCTATTGGCAATCATTATACTATATATATTTAAATGCTGTATTAATGAAGAAATTATTTGGGATAATGTCACGCACCGCACTATTAAACCATTTTTTTATGCATCTAACATCCACATTTGAAATATGAAAACTACCATCATGCCCTTCTCATTATTACAAGCAAATGGGACTCCATTTCTGAACTGTAAAGGTAGGCGGTAGTTTTGTATATAATAAAGTTTTGGTTCTAGATATATAGATACACTCAAAATCCGAACGTCTTATAAAAGCAATCATCCACAATATTTAATTGTTCGTGTTAAATGCAATACTTGATTTCGGTTGTACTGGCACTAAACCCTAAACCCATAATGCTGAATTTGCTCCTTTACTTGCTAATTAACTTTGATTCATCTGCTCCTCCAGCTGTAAATTTTGCTCCCCCAGCTGCTAATTCTGCTGCGCCAGCTGCTGCTGGTGGTTCGATCATAGATTTCTTTTCGGACTCGTCGTCATTGGACCCAGCGAACTCTTTGGCCCTTGTGCTGACATCTCCGCCCCCACCAGCTGTTGAAGCCGAGGTTGCTTCAACAAGTTCCGGATTCGGAACAAATTTTGTGGCTTTGCCATCAGCTTCTGTTGCATTAAGCCAGGTATGATTTTTTGTATTATTCTCAGTTAATTGCACATTTTCTACCTGCTTGCTATGAAAAGTTTCAATGCGGCTCCATCTTCTATTAATATTTTATTTTAGATTTTAACCCAATCTTTTGACATTACAAAAAGGGTATGGATTCTCGTTTGTATTATTATAATTAAAAAGCCTTAAATAGGTAGAATCCGAATGCCTCAATTAGTGGGTGTTAATTTAATCCTTCAACTATTCATTATATTAGCTATTTAGTATTTATTGTTTTATTTCTTTTGATTAAATTGGACTCAAAATAAATTTGTTGTAGGATTATTTTGACAAATTACTATATTTATTAGTCTTTCCTGTCATATTTGCTGTTGCTGGTCATCCTAATATGTGCACACTTCACACAGCCTACCGAAGATCCATTTGGAGATAGCCCTTTCAAAGCCATTCCACAAGAAAATTTTCTACCTCAGGGGCAGAACTCGATGCCCGCAGTATCAGCTTCGGCCCCTTCTTTCCCTCCATCTGCTACCTCAATGTCACCCGTGGAGTCCATCACACACCCGGGCCCGTTGGTCTATTCTTCTTCATTGAACTTTGATTTTGGCGAGCCATTAGCCGGTCTGAGCTACACTCCCACCATCCCAAACGATCCGCCGTATCCTGCAAACTCAACACCAGCCATTCAGGAGTTTCCGCTGGCTCAGCCGAGCATTGATTTTATGGCCCCTACACAGGCAGCAGCAAGGGCAGCCTATGGCCACCCGTTCTTTCCGTCACCCGGATTAGCCGCCTTTTCCTCGCCCGCACCCCAACCTTTCGGTCCCTCAAGTGCGCCGTCAGATGGCATGGCATCAATCCCGCAGCTTGCCACTCTGCCCATTCCGCCGTCAGCTCAACAGCCTGTAGCTCAAGAGAATGCGCCAGTGGCCCCGAGATCGAGTATTGCCGCACGACCTTCGGGCTCAAAGCAATCGCCGGATGCGTTTGAGACCAAATCATCAGTTTGGGCCGACACTCTGAACCGGGGTCTCGTCAACCTTAACATTTCCGGGTGTAAGTGACAAAATTTACATGCTTGCCGTACAATCCTTTCTTATTTACTTGATTAATACCTGAATATAAACTCTATTGCACTAAAATTTGTTTCTCTGCTTCTAAATGAGTTGGTGACAGCTTTGTAAATGTCAAGTTCGTTATGTAAAGTTTACCCCCTGATGTTTTATTTACTGAGAGAGTCTTCCGTTTCCATCCCCATGTTTCTGCAGCCAAGACCAATCCATTGGCTGATATAGGAGTGGACTTCGATTCGATCAATAGGATGGAGAGACGGAAGGAGAAGGAGAAGGCGCCGTCCGCAAACCCTCTCACTTCGACGGCCACGATGGGGAAAGCCATGGGCACAGGCTCTGGCGTCGGCCGTTCCGGTGCTGCTGCTGGTGGGGCCGCCATCAACCCATCATTGAGGCCCATGATTGGGCATCCCGGCATGGGCATGGGGATGGTGATGACCCCCACTGGTGGGGCCGGCAGTTTGGGTATGGGAATCGGCGGACCCATGAATCAGCCATCCTTGGGCGTGGGCGTGAGCATGGGCATGGGCATGGGAGGTCCTATGAATCAGTCCCTTCCTCAAGGCTATCCTGGGCTGAGCTACACTCCATCCATGATGGGCATGGGTGGGTATGGCTCTCATCAACCATATGGCGGCAGCAATGGTGGTGGCTACAGGTGAAAGGAGACGAACAAATGCTTGTGTTGTAGCTCAAGAAGTATTGTTCTCGGTTATCGATGCTGAGCAGCATATTGATTGATCGTATCAGTGTGTGAATCTTCCTTGATTGCTCGTGGCGTACTATTTTTTTTTATTATTATTATTCAGGATGCAGTGTTGGTGAAAGGGAATGTGTCTATATATTATATGTATAAAAATACACAGATCAAATCATTCTTGACCATGAAGCTTCTGCTTAATGCAAAGCTGTTACATTTTCCCTTTTTCATTTTTTTATAATTTTATTATTTGAATCTGGCATATATAGCTGAGGAAGAGTGGAGAAAGGGAATTCTCATTATGTTCTTCTTCGCTTGGTTTTTGTGTTTCGGAAAGTATTAGAGGAACTTGTTATTGGCATTATTATGGGCTGCAGTTCGTAAAGTTGATGCAGAATCTCATGTATTTGATGCTGTGTTCTTATATTTTTGTCTATGTTGTTTAATTCAATCAAGACTTCATAGTGGTTCTATCTGAGAAACCCAAACTGTGTCCTGTGTTTGCAGTTTTCTTGGGCAGGGCGTTGTATGGGCACTAGCTTGATGTCAGAAAAGAAGTATTCATAAGCAATGGAAATGGTTCCCCATAGTTAGAGGATGAGACGAAGAGAATCCCATAAAAGGCCCTCTTGGCATATAGATAGGAGTAGCCTATATTATATGTTTTCAAACGATGGCTTGAATAGCAAACTATGAAGAGCTATATCCCTTCATGAAGTTCTTCATTTTTCTACCATCTTTAACCACATTATGAGTTAGTTGTTCCGCACCTATAGGATTTAGGTTGTCCAAATCACAGTCCCGATCCTTAGCCCACGTCCCATCAACTAGGAAACACCTTGATCCTGAGCTTTTTGCATCCCAAAAAGAGCGCGACGTAGCTCAGTAACTCTTTCATAGAATTTAAGTTGTGTCAGTGCCTGAAAAATTTAGTATATGGTGACTATGGGAAGAACCCATTTAATTTATGGGAAACCAAAGAACTGTGTGTGAATAGAAGCTCTGATGATTGTAAATGGCCTCTGCTTCTTTATACATGTGCATTTAAGTTAGGGAAGATAGTAGAGGAAAACAACACTCTTTATGCTGTTGTTTTTTTGGTTATAACTGTTTGAAATGCATAATGATGTAAAAGTTTATACTTCTCCCTCTTATCATCCTTGAATACGTGCTAAAGCACTAGATTCTTAAGATGACAGTTGCCATGCATTTCAAAAATATATAAATATATATTAGGCATTGTGCACTTTTAAATTGAGGAGATGAAAGAACTTTTTTGGCAAATATTAAACCTTGGTTTGTTAGCTATATTATTATAAAATCTTAAATTCAATGTAGGTAAATTTCCAATATGATTATTGTACCTTTGAGCTAGGAAATCAGCTGATAACTCATGTTAAATTTATATTTTAGCTTATGCTAAATATATGTTTGAGCTCATTATTTTGTTCATTTTTCAAAGGATGGTGAGACCCAAGTGCTTGCCGATCATCCTTTATGATAAGGGAGCTTAAATTAATTTTTTCTTTTATGTTTTCATGAGATTGAGCTAGAAAATCGGCCAACTACTCAATTCAATAAAGAAGGCTAGAATAATTGGGCGAAAATTTTGTTGAGAAAGACATACTATAACAGAGTCCAGTTGAAAAACAAATGGGATCACAAGAAGAAAGAGTGGAAGTTATGAAAAAAATTGAAGATCTGTTTCAAAAGTCTAGGATGGGAGTTGAGGAAAATGACTATCGATGCATCTTATGATAGTGAACTCAATGATTGTGAATTTACAAGATGATGTTTATAAAGTTGTGTTTTTATGCATTATCACTAAACTATATGAGTTGAACAAGTTGTGCTAGCTGCTAAGAAGTTCAAGTTATGCAGGTTGATTATGTGTTTGAAGAACTATTGAATCAAATGTTTCAAGATGCACTAGCAACATAGAAAAATTCTTGGGCTCCCAACACAAGCTTGTTGATTAGTAACATTGGGGATACACATCATGCATATGTTGGGGATGAGACATTGTTAGATTATCATGTGATGGAAAAGAAGCTAATAAGAAGGATAATAGATCAGTGATGTCAAGAACCATAACTACTTGGAAGACGAGATAAAGCAATGCTGACTTCCTATCAAGTTTGGTCAATGTCTTCGCCATTAAGGCCTCAATGGAATATGAGTCAATTCATGTGCCAACAAAGTCAATATAGTTCAATTGCTTGCTTTCCTTTCAAAAATATATGATGACGTGCTTGCTTTCCTTTGTTAGGTTGATGTAGGAACGAGCCAAATAAGAAATTTACATGATGTTGCTCGTTGATAAAAGAGCTAGTTGCGTTGAACAATTTTTTGCTAAATAATAATGTTTGTGTTTAGGATTTTGATGAAGACGCATATTTTGGTTGATGTTTATGTTTTGGATACAAACCTTTTCAATTTATGCAAACATATGTTTTAGACAAGAAATATTAATATTTATATCGATGTTGATGTTTTGGAATGAAATATAAATATTTTAATTCTTATGCTTATGGTATTTATGATCATTTGCTTGTTATTAAGAACAGCTTATCTTATTATACATAAGTTCTAGTAAGATGTTCACAAAGAGTTTTATGCCTTAGTGTTTACTTCAATTTTTAGTACTAAAATACTTACATGAGCAAAACACGATGTGATGCAGGGCAACACTAGGGTTTGATGTTGCCAGGCTCTAATACAATCATAGGGTTCGTGAATGCTTGTGAACGCTTGTGAATGCAGATTTTTAAGATGTATTCGAAAATTTAAGCACTTTTCGCGCAGCTGCTTCAGATCAATTAAGCTTCAGCATTTGCTTGCAGAAGATTCCACAATAATTCGAAAATAAATTTCGTTGGCAATGGGATGTCCTGAGTCACGAACAGGAAGAGCAGTCGGTACCGGTTCCGGATCAAAGGAAAGGCTTTGGTCCAGAAAGGTAACTCGCACTTTGAGTTGTACTTGCCATGCGGGTGTGTTCGGAGGCATTTCTGTTCTGAAAACACTCGCAGCAACCGGATTTAGATTTGCGCTCCTACAAATAATTTCTACCCCGAAAATTGCACGAGAAAATAATGAAATAAATTCAGTTTAGGGTATGGGAAGAACAAACACACGCCAGTTTAAACTGAGAGCGAGAAGGGTGATCTGAGTAGATTTCTTGCGGCGGATAGGGCAACGATGGCTGGGCAGTGGAGGCAGCTGGACAGCGGTGACTGGGGCAGCGGCGGCAGCGGTTGGGCAGCGGTGGCAGGGATGCGGTGGCGGCTGGGATGCGGAGGTGGCTGGGCAGCAGCGGCAGGGACAGCGACAGTAGGGGCAGCAGCGGCGAGTGGTGGTTGGCAGGGGCAAGCGGTGGCGGCTGGCAGCAGCGGCTGGGTAGCGACGGTGGCTGGCAGGAGCGACTGGGCAACGGTGGCGGCGGCTGGCAACAGTGGCTGGGCAGCGGTGGCGGAGGCTGGCAGCAGAAGCTGGGCAGTGGTGGCGGCTGGACATCGGCAATCGGGCAGCGGTGACAGCTGGGCAGCGGCGGCTGGGGTGGTGGCAGCGACTTCCCTGCAGGGGAGAGATCCGAAGGCAGCAAGGGGAGGGGTCCGGAAGGTGGCGGCTAGGGTTTGGAGAGGGAGGATTTGAAAACTAGGGTTTTCCCGGGATGAAACAAGAGCTGTTCTCGCTGTTTGGAGAAAACTCAAAATTTTTATTTATTACAAACTGAAATTAACATACAGATTTTGGGTGTTTATAATACCCTCAAAGCAATCTAAACCTTAGAGTGTTTTTAATAAACGATTGGAGGAATAATATTCATCCCTCCGATCAATACATAAAACAGACAAAAATAAATGCGAAAATAAAATTGAAACGGACGAAAATAAATGCATAAAATAAAACTGAAATGTCAAGACCGATACGAGTCTGGGTGGGCTCGGCGGTGGGACTCGCGTCGAAGATGGTCCCCATCACGATGGCAAGCATAATCAAGATCCTTGATAGAGTAGCATCTTGGATTCAAGATTTGAACCCCAACTTTGGAGTTTAAGTTAAAAGTCCTTAATCTTGATTAGCATAATCAAGATTTGGGTTGAGTGAATAAAATATAATAATTAAGTTCTTAAATTAATTACTTTAATCCTTTATAGTCGTCACTGATTATGAATTAGAACTTATTAAGTTCTAATGTTAACATTAAGGTCATAAATTTGGGATTATACTCGATAGCTGGATGTTGGAGATCCTAAACTTGTATTTTCTCATATTAGTTAAGAGTAAATTAAATTAGACAACAGTGGATATCACATGAGTCTAGTTGAGTCTCATGCTTATTTGACTATTATTGCTCTGCACACTTTATATATTGAGCATTTTTTCTTGGACATAATAGGTGAAATCAGGGTATTGATAATGTATCCTAAGTTAGTATTTGAACAACATAAATATTATTCGATTCTTTTAGAACATTCAGTTCAGTAGAGTGTGTCCTAGCTCAGCTTACCTCCTCAATTCTAATTTTGTTATAGAATAAACTTGTATCTAGTTCTGGGCTTGGCTAGGATGGACACATATCTTATTCTATAAGTTCAACTCGGACCTAGCTCTGATGATGTCTAGGATGGCTGCATGTTGAACTTTCTGTTCAGAGGCCCTGCATGGCCTATTTCTATTATGGCAGTACTGGGTTTAAGCATGCTTTTACTTCAGCTTAGTTCTAGTACTTTAGCCTATTTTGCCACATGTATTAGTGGCTTTACTTTTATTTTATTTCAGTGCATTGGTTTGCTTTGCCACATACTTCAGTGGCTTTTACTTATTAGCTCTACATACTTGTATATTTATTCCAATTCAGTATTTTTTAAGTATTATCATGTTTAGGATGCTAATTTTGTATACTCAGTTCAGCACGTTTCAGTACAGCTTTTCCTTTATGTAATTAGCATGTATTTCATGTGATCATAATCATGTTAGGATGAGTTTTACTTTCAGTACCTTACAGTTAATTATATGTTATAGCCTCACATTATTTAGCTTCATATATGGTATATCATTTTTCATATTTTGTTGCTTAGTTATAAATGTTATTTTATAGCCATCATATTCATTGTAGCTTGTTGCACCTTAAACTACTTGCATACTTAAAGTAATAATATGATATCTCTAAATGTTTAACTCACTTAATCAGTCTAAAATGTACTTAGATAATTTGTCTAACTGTAACATTTTTTTTTTGTTGGCTGGGGCCTTGACATTTGTGATACCGACAAATATCAGATTAGGAGCTGTTCATTGGTGGTTTTGCTGGAGAGGAGCTTGGGTAGGAGGAGGATCTTTATGTTGCGGCTTAGTTAGATTTTATTTTCTGTTGTGAGGATGAAAGCTCTTTTCTTTTTATTTAAATATTCAGTTTGTAATAATTTCCTAATCTGTATGTATTTACTTTCTGCATTTTGAGCTGAGTTACTGTTGCATTTACCTTTCTATACTATGCTGTGATGTGGATGTTATATTATACAATTTTTTGCTTCCACTACTTTGATATGTTGATGTATGTTCTCAGTTCCAGGTGATAAGTCTTTTGCTTAAGGCGGGTTGGGTTATACTGACTCTACTTAAGTTGGGGATTTGCCACAGTTGGAGCACCGTACTCCTTAAAATTATGTTAATATCAGTATTATCATGGTCGTGGAAGGGTACGGGGCCCCACAACTCCATCCCTTCATTCATTCTCTCCCTTTGCTCGAGTTTTGGAGGTCAAGCAGCTGAAAAAGTCGAATTGTCGTGGCCTTCTTCCTAACCCTGATTCCCGTTCGTTTGTGCGAGGTATTCTCCAATCCTACGCTTATGTATTGCAATATTATAAAGTCTCCTTCCATTTTGCTATTTCACATTCGATAGAATCAATCCATTGGGTCAGATCGAGCTAAATCAAGCCTGATTCAACTCATTTCTACATTTCTACACATTGCTAAACCCTAATAAGGTGCTAGGTATCTAAGGCTTCTACGTTTGGCCATTACGAACGCTAGCAGGAGTTGATATCAGGCTCAGCACATCGATCATGACGTGGGCTTCATGTTGACGTGTGGGCCGAGCCGTGAGGAGCCCGATATCGCTAGGGAGGTAATGCTCTAGTCAGCTCTGACGTCCCTATCAAGCGAGACCTTAGGTTTCAACTGGGCCGGGTCGTGCCTGACCCGCACCTTCTTTCTGCAGGTCGTGTTAGGACCGACCTGAATACTTAAATTTTGGGCCGCGCCTAATAAAGGCATGTGATTGCAGGCCGCACATGCGGGTCGACCCGTCGGTAGCCTGCACAGTAACTTTAATTAATAATTAAAATAGCTATTAATTAAATTGATTCAAATATTAACTGCCTCATAACTTTAATTATATAATTATAAATATTAAAAAATTATATATTATTTTTGCCAAAAAAATGTGATGAGTAATAATATGACATTAGATTTTTAATTCGATGATTAATTTCACTAATCACTATTTCAATTAATTATTCAAATCTTGTAAATTCCATAACTTAACCAATTCTCGTCCAACTTTGATGATCAATTGTCTATTTGAATCACAAAAATGTGTAGGATAATAATATAATGTCAAATTTTTAATTTGACTAATTTTATTAATGACTTTTAGGTGTCATTAAGAGTTATTAGTGCACAGACCATTTGATGTCTGATTTGACCTTACTTATCATTTTACTCGTTATACTATATGAAAGTTATAGTGTAACAACTCAAGGTTATTACCCAGCTTAGTTGTAGCTTAATCATATCTTAATTATAATTATGTTAAGTTCATCTAGTTATTAGAATCAAATCCTAAAAAATTTGAGCAATTCGGAGTTTAATCAAATATTTTGGATTATCTTAATATTTAATTAATTATAAATTGAGGTATTTAATTTAACCTCAAAATTCAAAGCCGACTTCGCCGTTGCGATCGTCACCCCCAAATTAGCTATGGGTGATGTTTTGGACGCATTTGAAAGTCGTTGGATTTTCGCGAATTTTTTAATATAATTAAATGCACCAAAAAATAGAATAACTAAATAATCGTCAGAATCGAAATCCAATTTCGCCGTTGAATTCCTCACCCGCAAATTAGCTAGGGGTGAATTTTTGAGATTTTTCAGAGCACGTTTATTTAATCTGAATTTTTAATGAATTAAATGGATAATTAAGTATTCATTTAAAATTGCATTTTTCCATTTTGTCTTTTCCTCCCTCCTGCGCATGGACCCCACCTCCTCTCCCTGTTCAGCATCTCCCTCCATTTGCATGCAAGAATGGCTGAGGCCATCCATCCCTTCTCTATTTTTCTTCTCTTAAGCCATGCCTACCTTCTCCTCTCCTTCTTCTTTAAGAAGGAGCTCAACCTCCTTCTTCCGCTCTATTTGCAAAAGCTGAGAGTTCCTCCATCCTTCCTCCATTGTTGAGCTTTGCGCTGAAGAAGACAAAGCTCCCTCCCTCCAAGATTCTTAAAAAAAATAGAGTTAGCTTCTTCCTCTATTCTTACAAGCTAAGGTACCCATTTGCTCTACTACCTTGGCTATTTTATTTCGTTATTATGCTTATTTTGCATCTTTATAAATTTAAGGTTAAGTATGGAAGCCATTAAAGTTCATTAAGGTATTAAGTTTCATTGAAAATAAAATACTCTATTTTTTCTTTTCTGCATACCCGAACCTTTAACTCCATTGTTCGCATAGTTAGGATAATTATTTTGTGTCGATTTTGGTATCCATGGAAAGGTTTCGGAAAGACATTTCCATCGATATATGACACCACTCGTGAGGTGCGAAAGGAAGCCCATTATGATTTTTGCACAGGCTAAATCATCGTCGGGCGCTACAGCGCACAGTAGCGCCCGAAGTTTCAAACTTTGATCCGCCTCAGTGTGCTACAGCATACCGCCGCGGCATAATAAATTATGATGTATAAAAATATATATTTTGATGAAAATAATAGAAATCTGTCGTAGCGCGTTATAGCGCGCTATAGCGCATCTTAGCGTCTGCAGCTCGGAAAACAAGCGCCGTAGCGACCGCAGCATCTGAAAGTATTGTAGCACGCCACAATGCTAAAATTCACTGTAGCGCGTCAAAGTGCGCTGTATTGCCTGGCTTTCGACCAGAAGGCTCTACAGCGAGCTGTAGCGCCCATAATTGCCCGAAACTACCCAGAACCGTCCGGAATGGCCAAAACTTTAAATTTTATGCATTTTAAAGTCCCCATGACCATAGTGGGTCGAGTTATATCAAATTTGAACTTAGTTTTAGTAAAATTAAGTATTGTATACAATTTTATGTGAAAATTAAACTTGAAAGTTTGTCCTTTATAGCATGAGTTGAAATCTCTTATGTGTCTTAAATATTATGTGCCAAATGTTAAAGGATATAATTCTTGATTACTTATATTGACCAAGTAGATCTTAATAACTAAATTGTATGAAACTTAAGTCTTTTAGATTTGTAATCAAGTGTTAATCCCTTTGGTTTGAGTTAGGATTTGGTTAGCCTTAATTGCCTTCTATTTTATGTTATTTTATATTCCTCATATATTATGATGTATGTTAGAGAACTTTAATATTTATTTGGACACCTAGATGTACCTAATTAATATCAAACTATATTTGAACATAAGAATCTTAAGAACTTGATTAAGTAAATGATACTTAATATAGATCTGAAATTTGCCATCAATAACACACCAATAATACATTGATTTGTTATTGATCTATAAATCAACTATTGGTCTTAATCTTGGTAAGGCTTGGGGTTAAAAACCCTAACTTGTCTTGATTAAGATCAAAACCTCAATCACCTTAATCAAGTAACTTGGATTGAAAGATAATTCAACTTGCATGATTCCAATAATGCATATGATTTGACATTGATCTTAATTCATTAAAATTAGAAGTGCTAAGGCAATTAAAGAATTTGTGTTATTAAGTATCTGAACTTCAACTTTAGATCTTTGATTTTCTCTTATATAAGACTCTTAGCATAAAGTTAATTATAAAACTAAGTTGATTTATCTCAAGATCAAATCTTAATAATATTCTTGATTATACCCCATAACTATAGTATAGGTATTGATCAGATAGGTTTACTTATTTGATTTGATTAAAAGAAGCGTAATGGATAAGAAAAAATTTTGAATTTTAGCATATACATTAGATATGCAAGGTCTTGATGATCTTACATTAGATTTTCCATGGTATTAATAATAACCTTAAAAATTATTATTACATTGTGGTACGAATACTTATTGTGACACCTTGAGGTAGGAACTTAGACGATCCTTCTTAACCCTAAAAGCTTGATCTTAGATCATTATGATAGAATCACCTAAAGTATTTAGAATGAAATTTTATCCATTATGGTTGTAACTTATATTGGATGATCATTTTGATCACATTCTTAGAACTTTGAAGAGGATTCACCTCTTATAGTCTTAATCTCATAGCTGTGGCAATCCTTATTGATTAAATAGCATTGATTGAACCCAAGTTATTAGTTGAGTTTAGTTGTGTATACCCATAGTGTTGGATCCCTTCAGCAGTATTCAGGCTTTAGTTGATTCATTTTAATATAGGACTATATTTGTGTTCATCATGCGGGCTTAGTTGGATATAGTCCCACTTAGAATAAATCATCCAACCTTAAGAGTGTTATAATTAGTGACTTAAATCCTTAGTTTGAGATATAAACTACTACCGAGTTTTGCCTCTAATCGTCGTGCACATCGATAAGTGCAGTTTAAGACAAAATAAGTGTCTCAAGCTACTCTTGTTATAACACTAGTAATATGTTGTGGTTAGGGGAATGAAATCCTTAGTTTGAGATATAAACTGCGACCGGGTTTTGCCTCCTATCGTCGTGCGCATCGATAAGTGCAGTTTAAGACAAACTAAGTATCTTAAGTCACCCTTCTTAGAACACTCAGTATGCTTGTAGTTAGGGTATTTAACTGCTCAGTTTGAGGTATAAACTGTGATCAGGTTCTGCCTCCTATTGTCGTGTGCGTCAATAAGTGCAGTTTAAAACAATCTAAGTGTTAAATTCACCTTTCTTGAAAACATACAACCATGTGTATACAACCTTTCCAACCAATAATTTTAAGTAAAATCCTAGGCAAAGCTAGTTATTAAAATTAGAACTATGAGTCATAATCTATTTGGATGGATTCTGCACAATGGAGACACTTGATTCATTATCAGATTTTAAATTATTTTTTGAATTTCTAAATTTTAAGTCATGTAGTGTAGAGACATGAACATAAGCATAAGCATGATGTATAAGTATCAGCAATGATTTATGAGTTATGAAATATTGCATATATCAATAGGGGAAACTCAGGATATTTAGACATCACAGTAAGCTGTATTTCCCAATAGGATGTATGTAGACATTGGACTGTATAGCTCATAGTAGTTCAGTGATAGTTCAGTTGCACAATAGTGTCATACAGTATTGTTGCATATTCAGATGCATAACTTTAGTGACATACAGCATAGTTTTACATTATTATTACTCAATTTTAGATCATTTACTATTTTTGTGTACTTTTAGTATTCAGCTTATAATACAACTTTACTTTACTTTACTTCAGTTTTGCATAGTTTTATATAGTTTTATACTTTCAGTTACCTATACAATATTTATGCAATTTTATTTTCACTATTTAAATATTAAGTGAATACTTAGAACTGTTTAGATTAGTTTCGATGTGTTAGACTTATTGTCTAACACGTGGTACTTTTAGGATCCAGCAATTTGCTAGATCCAGAGCAGTTAGTGGAGCCAGATCAGGTGGATACTTATGAGATCCAAGAGGAGTTCATGGAGCACTAGTGGACTCTTCTCCAGTTTTACTATTTTGCTTAGTTACTATTTCTATTCAATACTTAGACTTATTTCCTATTTTTTTGTAAATAGTTTGTAATAATTCTGCATGTATTTTCTTTTCTTTTCTGAGATAAATGTTTCATTCATCTTCTATGATGAATGTTTCTAGATATTTGCTTTAGCTTCCGTATTCTGTTTATATACTACTTATACTTAGTATTGTGATGTGATCAGCATACTGAAAATGTTGATATTTTATACATATATTAGATTCCTTATATTGTATTCTAAATCTAATATATGTATTTGTCTAATACTTAGGATAAGGATACTACTCCTATCTTAAGTATTAGCTCTCGACCTTCCTATGGGGTTAAGTCAGCAGCCCTTCAGATGGGTTTCTTTTCAGTATTTCAGTTTCAGCTATTCGGGGAGATGGGACATCCCTTCCCGAGTGGCGCACCGCTCCACCGCTGAATTGGCATCATAGAAGTATCATAAAGTGTCAAATAAGGAAATGTTAATATCTACTTTATGATCCAATCTCTGCAGCGGATATGATCACAATTACTATGTGTAAGAAAAGCAGTATCCATAGTTCATTCTATTGAAATCTCAGAAATGATACTAATAATATCTGGAATGGGACACCTTTGGAATTGAACGAACCATAAATGAATAAAAAATGGTTAAAGGCTAAATTCAAATAATAAAAGACATCTTAGGATATGAACAAACTTTCAAGAAGTAAAATATGCAAATTAAATGCTTATAACTGAAATAAGTGGAAAACCAGAACTAATAATTAAATGAAATTTTAGGGATGGAATATCAGCAGTTCGATTTCTTCTACTACCTTAGATTATTCGATAAGTATTGGGAAGATGATTTCCTAGATGGAAAAATCTATGGAAGGATTGTGGAAGGAGTATCTCCTCGTGGAGTAGAAGTGCTAGATAAGATCTTAGTTTATCCGACCTTCAGAGGAACTAGTCTTCCTGTTCTTGCCAAAGAGTTGTTGGACCGTGTGACCACTATTTTTTTGAGAGACAGCTTGTCCTGATAACTACCGTCTCCAAATTTTGGGATTTCTGCTTGGAGATTCTGCTAATAGATGGTGGTACTAGATATATAGAAGATTAGCTATGAAGCATCGAGTAGTAATATTCGATGATTTTTGTGCTGCCTTTAGGGCAGAGTATTATAGCGGATGTCCTTAGGTTTCATATAATATCTTGCTTTCATATTAGTTTATCATTTTGTCTACCTATGTAACTTCTCTTTTGAGAAAGTCATGATTAAAAAAGATAGTGGATCTTTGTTTTGTTCCCTAAATTCATACTTTATTGCTGTCATGAATCAAGGATCTCCTTCAGCTCCAACCCCGATTAAGAATGCGGTTTCGTCATCTGGCGGACCCGAGGAAACAAGTTCAATGGCTGTAGCGCCCCGCCCCATCATCGCGCGCAAAGAGGTAAAATCATAATTCGGAGGCAGAGCGGCGCGCCGCTTGGGGAGGAATATCTCGTCTCCCCGAATAGCTGAGAACCAAACCGATCTGGAGGGCTGCTGACTCAACCTCAAGCAGGGTAGTGTGGCGGCCCTGCCCCGTTGTGGTCCTATTAACTCTTAAGTTAACATGATTACGGTGGAGGGGTCACCTAAACGATAAGGTCCCTACTTATAATTAGATTAGGCACACATCCTAATCCATCATAATTAAGGACTTTGCCATTCTCAAAGTAAAATTTCACTTAATGAAAGATACATGAAAGCGAAGTGTGGAAGCAAAAATATAACATCCATTCATCACAATGTAAGGAACTAAACATCCAACTCAGAATAAGTAAAGCAGTAAAAAGTAAAGTTAACTCTGTATTATTACAATATGATTAAGAAGTTAAAGCAAAAATAAAATAAATCACTCATCCTCACAATGCAGAAAAAAACTAAGGGTCTTCAGGTGCATGCTCCTCCTCTAATGGCAAGTTTTCCACTGGATCAACTGCTTCAAACAACTCTGAACCTATCATTATCGATTTCATAATGATAGGTCCCCAGCCAACAAAAGAAAAATCTTAATTAGACAAAATATCTAAGTATATTTTAGGCTATAATTTATTATGTTAATTTAGATATCACCATAAAAACTAAATATACAAGCAAGTATAAGAGCAGAATGCATATGAAAGAGAAAGGCAAGTATAAACAGTAAATCTATAACTTAACAAAATAAGAAGTAAGCACATACCTCCAAGTATAGTTGCAACAAAGTTAATTATAAAATAAAGACTAAATACTAATATAACAGAAAGGAAACTCAACTTAAACATGTTTATAATCAACATAAATTCATGCTAATTAACATAAAGTAAAAACACATATGAAACAATTAAATAACTGAAAGTGAGACTAACATCCTATGAATGTAAACAATAAGTAAAACTAACATCCTATAAGTAGAAGTAAAGCTAGTAAATACAGAAGAACAATAAATAAAAAAATGTTGAAATGTAGACTGAAACATAAAATATGAAACTGAAATTACTATGACTTAAACAAGATAATCAACTTAAAGTAGAAATGCACCTAAATTGTCAACAAAGGGAGAAAAGAATATGAAGTCTGAAGTCTAACGAATACCATTCTAGCCAATTTTAGGCCTAGGTTTGGTTAGACTTGCTTTAGATAGACGAATGCCATCCTAGTCGGTCATAGGTCTAGGCTTGGCCTGTACTAAAGTAAAGGTACGGAAAAAGGCATACTAATTAGGCCACATTCTAATGACCATATGTTAAACTCAACAATGATAATGATATATGCAAATGCTACTATGCAAATCAAGTTTAACATGAAACACTTTTCAAATATCTTATGCCTAATTCATGTGAATAATGTATAAGGCTCAAAATAAGGTAGGCAAAGCATCAAATATCAAAGTGAGCAAGAGACTCTACTAGGATATAAGTGATATCCATTTGTTGTCTAATTTAATCATTTTATCTACTCTAAGTTACACAAGTTCAGGATCTCCAATTCTTACTATCAAATGTAACTCAAATTTCACGACCTTATAAATTGAAAATAATTAGAACTAGCTAGGTCCCAATTATAAATAAATTGATGTCGATTATATAAGTTAAATGATAAATCAAATGACCTATTTTAATAATTTAAGCAGCCTAAGCCATCTTGATTAGCCAAATTAAGATGAAAGGATTAATAATTAAACTCTAAATATTAGGGTTTAACTACTTAATCCAAATGGTGATCTTAAAGGACTAAGCTTCAAATACCAATACTCACAGATTAAGATTTAAGGCAAATTCTATTAAGTGAAGTCATACTTAATAGGATAGATCTCTATTCTTAAATCTAAAGTTAAGAGATTGAATAATCATTAATAAACTATAAAAATCTATAAACTATAAAATCAAGGCTTCACATATTGAGTAATCCATTTTACTCAATAAGTGAACTCTAACTTAAGAGCTAATCCTAATTCCTAAGAATTGAGCTCTTAAACCCTAAGATGAACACTCAAGCTCCAATCCTAAATAATGTTATTAGGAAGGATTAAGAATGGATTAGGAAGGTTAAAGGAGAGGTATCATATAGCTAATAAACTGCTTATGATTTTCTTAAAGAAGGGAAATTAAGGTTTTAAATCTAAACTTAATTAATGACTTAAATAATTAAAATTACAATCTAAATTACTTTACTTACTGAATTTAATTATTATAATAAGAATTTAAGGCCTAAAAGCACTTAACCCTAAAATTGGGCAAAATGACAATTTTGCCCCTACTTAAGGGTCTAAAAGATCAAATTTTGATCTAGAGTTTTAAATCTAAAAATTTTAGTGGCAAAGTATTTCTTACTATATAATATAAGATTATATAGCAATTACATTAATTTTTGGTAATTAATAAGCCTCATGAAATCAAATTAATAAATTTAACTCATAGGGATATTTTGGTAATTTGGATTAATGGAATCTAAGTTTTTTGTCAGTTTATTGTTGCTTACTATCTAAGATTTCCATAGAACCTAAAATTTTTGAATTCTAATAAGTATTGGCTAAGTTATAGCTAATACAAGCTAAGGGGGTAAAAAGGTAATTTAGGGTTTCTTAACTAAGTTCAAAAATCTTAACTTTTCCAATTGGTATTTAAATTGAGCAAAATTAGTGGTTATAGATCACAAATAATCCACTGATCACAATGACTAGTGGTAGGCTCAATTTGGACTATAATTGGCTAAATTATGGCCTAATTAAGATTTAGGTGAATAGTGAGTGATTAGTGAAATTAATCACCAAATCACTAAACCAACCATATCATTAGGTTCTAATCTACTATAAGAGCTCTCTGAAATTTAAATCACTCAATTTGGATCTTTGAATTTGCTAATATTCACTAATCATATTTTAAGGTAATTAGGGTTGATTAAGAAATCTAACTATTAGATCTTAAATATTTTTACAGTTTACTATTAATTAGGTTTTTTTAATCAAAATGGATATATGGATGACCTAATTTGGAGTTCAATTGACTAACTTATGGTCAATTGAAGTTTTAGGGTGAATTGACCTAATTAGGATTAGATCTTAAAAGTGATTAAGCTCAAACTAATCCAAATAGAGAATTAAATACTACTAGGTTGTTCTAAAGGTTATACTGATCACTTTAAGACCCATATTACCTATGTTTGGACTAAAGGTTACAAAGTTATAAGCTTAGGAAGATTAGGGTTTAGGTCAAAAAGTGATTAGTCAAAATATGCCTCAAACAGCAAATCTAATACTACTAGGATGATCCTTAGGCTTTGCTGATTACTTTAAGATCCATATTAGATATGTTTGGGTAATCACGCACAAAGTTATGAGCTAATGAAGTTTTATAGTATTTAGGGTAATTATGGGGGATCCTAAATATCACTATGATAAATATAGCTCCAAATAGAAATTTGACAGTTTCATATTATTCCTCTAATTTTACTGATTTCAATGATATATATATTTGCAATATTTGGAGTTCAGGATTAAAAGTTATTAATGTTTGAAGTTTGGATATATTTGTTTTATTGCATTTCTTTAAATTAACTAATTAATTTATAATATGTATATATATTTATATATAATAATCAATTAAGATTTCTACCAGTTAATAATGACACATGGGTGATCTCGATCGAATGGCAGGCCCCACTTGTACACGCACACCAACCCACTGAATGAAGAGATGGAGATGGGTCCCACCATGCAATCGCAGCGCTTGACACGCGTCCCAGCGGGACCCACCGCAATCGATTTGTAGGACGCGTTGTAACAACCCAAGTTGTTACCATGATTGATTAAGACTAACCCTAAGTCTTAAACATAATCTTAAGTGCTAATTAGGTCATTTGGAGTCAACTACCAAGATTCGGTCCAAACCAGAGGTCAAACGGATTAAATCTTTATTTTGAGAATTTCATGAACCTCGAAAATTGACATATTTAAATTGACCTCCGATCGAAAAATGGACACCGCCATTGCGTTCCTTGACCCCAAATTAGGTTGGGGTGAAGTTTTCGTGTCAATCGGAAGTCGTCGAAATTTCAACGAATATTTTAATAATAAAAATATCACGGAAATTGAGGTATCAAAATACTCGTCGGATCAAAAATCCGACTACGCCATTGAATTCCTTGACCCCAAATTAGCTTGGGGTGAAGTTTTCGTGTCAATCGGAAGTCGTCGAAATTTCGACGAATATTATAATAATAAAAATATCACGGAAACCGAGGTGTCAAAATACTCGTCGGATCGAAAATCCGACTGTGCCATTGAATTCCTTGACCCCAAATTAGCTAGGAAAAACATGTTCAAAATTTCTTTTTTCTGAAAATGTTTTTAAAAAAAAAAAAATAATAATAATAATAATAATAATTAATTAATTAATTAATTAATTATTAATTAATTAATTAACGGCGCCGTACGACGCCGTTAACTAGAGTTAACGGCGCCGTTAGATCGGACGGATCCATCCGGACCGTCCGATCGCGCGCGGATCCCACGGCTCTCGGCCGCGATCCGCGTCACGCGGTCTGGAGCGATCCAGACCGTCCGATCGCACGCGGATCCGACGGCCCTCGGCCGCGATCCGCGTCACGTGGTCTAGAGCGATCCGGACCGTCCGCGATCGCACAGATCCGACGGTCCGGAGGCGTCTTCCTCGCCCTCTCCGCCCGCGTGACACGCGGCTGCCCGTCGCATTTTCTGGCCAATCCGGCCACATCCAGGCCTCGGCGAGGTCGCCGTCCGGTCTATAAGATCTCGGCCTACCCCTAGGCTCCGAGTTTTCACCGATCGGAGCCCGGATCAAGCCGGAATCAAGCCCGGAAGTCAGTCCTTTTTTTTCCGCCGAATCCTTCGCCGATCCGAACTTCAGGTACCCCGATCTCCCTCGTTTACCGTTCGATCGTTGCAAAAATTGTATGATAGGTAGATCAACATGTCATCTTCACATCCACCGTTCCGATCGGGCTAAAACCCACCCGATCGGGCGCACCAGGTCCCCGAAGTGGACTGGGTTCGGTCCGCCGAACCCCCGGAAGGCGAAGGGACACGCCTTCGGGTCGGGTCCGCGTCAGCGCGGGTGGGGCCCACCCGGCCACGTGGCCGCCTACGGGCCCGCCACGTGTCAAGTGGGGGCCCACAGCCCCGTCAGCCAGGCTGAGTCAGCAGCCATGGGACCCACAGTGCCACGTGGCAGCCTCTGGCAGTGCCACGTGTCAGGTGGGACCCACTGTCCAGTCACCCGAGCTGAGTCAACAGCCCGTGGGACCCACAGTGCCACGTGGCAGCCTCTGGCAGTGCCACGTGTCAGGTGGGACCCACTGTCCAGTCACCCGAGCTGAGTCAGCAGCCCATGGGACCCACAGCGCCACGTGGCAGCCTCTGGCAGTGCCACGTGTCAGGTGGGACCCACTGTCCAGTCACCCGAGCTGAGTCAACAGCCCGTGGGACCCATAGAGCCACGTGGCAACCTCTGGCAGTGCCACGTGTCAGGTGGGACCCACTGCCCAGTCACCCGAGCTGAGTCAGCAGCCCGTGGGGTCCACTGTGCCACGTGGCAGCCTCTGAAGGTGCCACGTGTCAGTAGGGCCCACTGTCAGTTAATTAGAAATTAATTAAATTAATGTTAGTGTTAATTAATTACTGTTTAGCCCTAATTAATTATTGTTAGTGGTTAATTAAGTTATGGTTAGTACTAATTACTTTTAAACAGTAATTTTAATTAAATAATTATAATTAAAGATTAATTAAGGATTAATTAACTGTTAATTAAATCTTAAACAGTAATTAGGATAATTAATTACTTTTGAACAGTAAAATTATTTAATTAATTAATTAATAATTAAATAGTGATTAATTAAATAAAAACTTTAGGAATGAACAGTAAATTTAAATAATTAAATATAATTAGAGATTAATTAATATTAATTAAACAGTAATTAGCACTAATTACTTTACTACAGTAAAATTATTTAATTAATTAATTAATAATTAAATAGTGATTAATTAAATAAAAACTTTATGAATGAACAGTAATTTTAAATAAATAAATATAATTAGAAATTAATTAAGATTAATTAAACAGTAATTAGCACTAATTACTTTACTACAGTAAAATTAATTAATTAATTAATTAATAATTAAACAGTGATTAATTAAATAAAAACTTTAGGAATGAACAGTAAAATCATTCAATTTGAATAAATGAATAGTAAATTAATTCAAATTGTATTTTTGAATAGTAAATCTTAAAAGTTTAATAACTTTTTGTAGGATAATCCAAACATAGCCAATATGGGTCTTAAAATACTCAGAAAAATATTTAGGATCAAATGGCATAATGTAAAATTTCGTTTTGGGGTACGCATAACGAGGGTAGCATTTTAGAGCCTCTTTAAGACCCCATAACTTTTTACCCGATTATCGAAACATAGTCAATATGGGTCTTAAAATGCTCAGGAGAGCGGCCCCATCACTGTGGTAGTATTAGTTTTCCAATTTGGACATCAGGACAAAAAGTCAACTTTAGAATTTAGAGTTGACTGTAGTGAAAAATGACCAAAATGCCCTTGGACTTCAAATGGCCATAACTTGGTCAATTTAACTCCAAATACAAAAATTCAAGAAGCTACCTAGTTTAGAATTTCAATGTCATCATTTTCACAGAAATAATATTTAGGATTTGAACCCTAAAATTTAGAGAAATGACCAAAATACCCCTAGCATTATTTTAGCCATAACTCGACCGTTTCTCGTCCAAATTGGACGTACTTACTGTCTATCTTCAAGTTAGACAGTAAGGAATTAGGTGGAGAAGATAAAACTCAGTTTGGATCCCTAAATCAAAAGTTGATTGACCCATAAAGTAGGGGCAAAATAGTCATTTTACCTTAAAATTGGAAATGCGCAACTTTAGCCCTTAATTAAAATCTTAGAATACTAGGTTTAATAATGTAATCATATTAGTACCATGTAAGTAAATAAAACAAGTCATTAAATTGAATTCCAATAATTTTTTTTCCTAAGTCTTAAGCATCCCCCCTTAAGGACCTTTCCTGAGAGTAGGACTAGATCATAGGTTAGTGTTCATTCATTGGGGTAAATTGGGATACCCTATGGATAAAACCTTGGTTTTAATAGTTTCTAGATATTATTTTGTTTTACAACCCATTCTGATTAGTTTATCTTTTAACTTTAGATTTAAGATAGGAGATTCATCCTATTAAGTTTGATTACTTAATAGGATCTGCCTTAACTAGTAGATCACTTATAGTATAAAACCTAGAACTTAGGTCTTATCCAGTTTGGATTATGTGATTAAACCTAAAATCTCGTAGTGTTTAATCCATAATCTATAGGTGTAGAAGATCTTGATCAGATCTTAGTTAGAACGTCTAAATTCACAAAATTAGGACGTATGATTTATTTGTTTAATTCATAGTCGTCTATCTGATTGAACTAGATTGGAACCTGATCAGTTCCAATCCTTTTTAACTTATAAGGACGAATTTCTGAGTTACACTCGATAGTAGGAAAATAGTGATCCTGAACTTGTGTAACTTGGAATAGTTAGCTGGTTAAGTAGAAAACAAATGATATCATCATATTTAGTCGAGTCTCTTGCTTACTTGTTATTTGTTGCTACGCATACCTTGTAATTTTGTGCCTTATATTTTCTTTGAACATATCATATAAGACATTTGATGCATAAATAAAATGTTAGGAAATTATGGAGACTCCTTAGATTCCTTATGAAAATATTAAAGTAAATAAGTGAAATGATAATGAATTGATGTGATTGAGCTGCCTCTCAGTGTTCTTTTGATCATACCTTGCCCTAGCCGTATCGTGCTAGGAGTTGCCCTAGCCGTACTGTGCTAGGATATTTCGGTATGATAGTTGGTGACCTAACCGTATCGAGCTAGGAGTAGCCCTAGTCGTATCGTGTTAGGGCCATATATGTGACTGTTGTTGGCTTAGTCGTATCGAGCTAGGAGTAGCCCTAGCCGTATCGTGCTAAGATCTTCAGTTTCTTTTGGCGAGCTAGTGTAGCTCTTTTCTGTATGGCAGTGGATGTATTATAGTTTTATATGCAGTTGTGGTTGTTTCAGTATATTCTTTTTCAGTCAGCTATTTCCTTGTACTGCTTTATATATATCTAGGATGTAGAATCTTACTGCTATATGTATATATCACTGTTGAGTTATTTATTTTTAATTAGCATGTTATTTTTATTGATCACCAGCATATTTAGGATGTAGAATTTTTCTTCCAGCATTATTCAATTATATTTACACTTATATGCCTTTCCTTGATTACTTGTTATGCGAGGCATGCTTCAGCCTCATTTCTTTGCCTTGTTTATACTATAGAGCATAGTCTATAGTTTACCTTTTTACTTGTGTTGCTTACTGCTCCTGTATTTACATATCATGCTTAGAAGTAAATGGTAAAATGGTGATATTATATAACCTTATTAAAAATTCAGCTTAAAATGTACTTAGACAATTGTCTAACCAGATTTTCTTTTTTTTTGGCTGGGGCCCTACATTGTGAAACCGACAATGTCAGGCTTAGAGCAGTTTGAGGAGCCTGCACCCGAGGAGGAGTCTTACTTAGAGGAGGTGCAGCAGTTGGGGCCAGAAGATATCTAGTCATTTACTACTTGTGAGGATGAGTGGATTTTGAACATTTATTTTGTTAAATTTTAATTAATGTAATAATACAGGTACCTGTGACTGTGTGTTCAGATTTCACTATGCTACCTTTCTGAGTTATATTTCTCTTCTTATATACATTATGATGCTTGGATGTCATTTATTTATCGCTTCCGCACTCTGTATTTTTACTTATATAGTGACTGCTTGATTGATTCTGAGTTAACCTTTCTCTAATCAGGTGGATTGTGGAGTTTATCCTAATCCAATGCTAAGTGAGGGGTTAACCAGAGTGACACTCCACCCTTAATCTAAACCTATTGAGGGTTAAGGGTGAGGGTCGCCACACGCGTGGGACGCACTAAAGGCACGGTTTGCTCCACTCGAACTGAGCCATTTCGGAACAGAACCAGACCAGTCCGGTCTGGACCGGTCTCTGCAAATCGTCCCCGACGGGGAGTCGTAACCCTATTAATTAGGGTTACACAAAACTCCTAACACAAGCATCTCTAAGCATCATAACATATACCAAGAAGGAAGGCACAAACAAGAGCTATTGATTGATGCCATAAACTATATATCTTAGTTGTTAGAACTTTCCAAATCGCCAATCCCTAAGTTTGCACATACGCATGGGGACGATCCCTTTTAGTCCATGTTTTATCAAACTTGCATTATTAGAATCAAAATAATTTACTCGGATAAATTTAATTGACAATAAAATCCACAAAATCAACTTTACGAGATGAAATCGAGTTAAATAATTGAAACAACTGGATTTGGAAGTACCTGGCGTGATCGGCTATAAGCACAAATTAGGGTTCTAAAAAGAAAATGGTAGTGAAAGGATTGACCATCAGTTCTTGTCAATACCGACGAGCATCCAAGTTCAAACATCTCGAATGAGCATTAAGGGAAGTTGATGGTGGTGGCAAGGACACGCACAAGGTGAAGAGCCCACCGTGTGCGCCTCTGCAAGATACGCGCCTCCCTCTGTCGACCCGGTGATGGTGACGACTTCTCCACCATTCGATCAGGATGCTTGACCTGATCAGATGGTCCAGAGCAAACACGCCGAGCATCTTAATGGCGTTAGGATAAGTAATGGTGTGCTGAAGGTTTAAACAGGCACTGTTAACTTACTTAATTAATATTTATAATAAATTATTATTTACATAATTTAACTTATTTTCTTAATTAAATTTAAGCAATTAAACATGCTCAAAAAATTCCTAATAAATCACCCCTAGCTAATTGAGGGGTGAGGAATGCAACGGTAAGATCGGATTTTTGTTTTGACAAGTATTTAAAAATTTGATTTTTCGGGGTCTTTAAATAATATTAAAATATTCGACGAAAATCCAACGACTTCTAAATGCCTCCAAAACTTCACCCATATCTAATTTGGGGGTGGTGAACGCAATGGTGAAGTCAAATTTTTAATTTGAGGTCAAAATAAAAAGTCAATTTCTAGGGTTTTGGAATTTTCTAGAAATCAGGATTTATCCAGTTGATTCCTGATTTGACCTAGATCTTAGAAATGAGTTCTAAATGACTTATTTAGTGTACTAGAACCATAATTAAGACTTAGATTAGTCTTAATTAACCTATGTAATAACCTGGGGTTATTACAGACTCCCCCACTTATGAATGATGTCATCCTTGACATCACTCAAGTGAGAAGAATAAGATATAAGGAAAATGACAAATCAAAATGAAAAGGAGATAAGAAAATACTAATTTAGATTTTTAAATGAGTATATATCAATCCAATTTGAATGGAAGAATCATCAAATAAATGATTTGATCTTTATCTAGGATTTTGATAGGTCTTAAATTTGGTTGAATTCTTATTAGAGAAGATGGAGATTAGAAGATTAAGTTACTCTCATTTGAAGATTAGAAACTATAGGAGATTTACAGGCACGTAAAGTCCTGCAATAATTGAGTTGCGAATATGGCACCTTACCACTAATGCAGTAATACATTCCTTAGCAGATTTCATTGCTATTGAAAATTTGATTGATGATTAATTTCTATAACTATTATGAATATCAAGAGTATGAAATTATCCAAAAGAATCATGACTTAAGGATATTTTGAAGATTCAAAGATTTTTCATTTAGAGTGCAGTCTTTAAACTTACTAGACTTTCCAAAATTCTCGCTTACAAACTAAAGCAAGGAATATTATCTCAGGTTTTAAACTTAAGGAGGTTGCTCAAACTAAGTGATAGCCATCACTTAATAAGGATAATAATAAAAGATGAGAAGCTAAGCTAAATACAACTTCAAAGGTTTATAGGTTCACCCTTAAGTCATAACACCTGACTTAGCACCAAAAGTAATACTATTGCTTAGCAGATGACATCACATACTAAGCACAGGATAATTTTAAGATAAAAAATCCTAAAGGTTTTATACTTAAGTAATTTTACTACTTAATACAGCTTAGATAATTAGTTAAGCTATTATAAGACTTAACAAAGATTAAAGGATACAAATAATTCTAATTCAATAAATTGGAATCCAAAGGTTTGACATCAAAGAACTAGCATTCTTTGATTACTTACTCTATTAAAATTTTAGGATTTGTACAGTGATCCATCATTAGAATTTAAGTCTAATTATGAATCCAAATGATTTGGCTTATAATTTCTAAGGATAAGATGAGGATGGACTAACTATATGAATTAGTCCATACTAGGTTTAAGCTAATAAAGAGACAATCATCTCTTACTAAAAGGTTCTACTAGGGCAAAAAGAGCAATATTCATTTAGGATACATAATTTTAAAGTTAAGAAGAACTTAGGTCATTAAGTCACACATGATGACTTAACATCCAAGATTTAAGAGAAATTGCTATTAACACAAGTCATAAGCTTTGACTTGGTAATGGCAAGGAACTCACTTATTATAAAATACCAAAATCTTATTTCTAATTATTTATTAATAATTAAATGATTTTGACCTCAAATTAAAAATCTGACTTCGCCATTGCGTTCACCACCCCCAAATTAGCTTTGGGTGAAGTTTTTAACGCATTTGGAAGTCATTGAATTTTTGACGAATATTTTAATATTATTTAAATACCTAAAAAATTGAATAATTAAATACTCGTCGGATCAAAAATCCGAACACACCATTGTGTTCAGAAGCCCTCAATTAGCTAGGATAGATATTTTGAAAATTTTTGGAATATATTTATTAAAGATTAAGTTTAAATTAATTAAATTGATTAAAATAAATTAAATAATTATTTATTTAATTAAATCAGACGGCACCGTCCAGAATAGTAGCCGCCGTCTCTTTCCTTAAGAGCTCGCCGTTAGGATATAATGGCTTTCCTAAGCCGTTCGATCGGGGATCAGACGATCCCTGATTCGTCCCTGTCGCGCATCGGCGCGTGTCGCGAGCAGCAGACGCGCGGTGCTTTCTGCGAACGCCAGCGCTGCTCATCGCAAAAATGGACAAAACTCGCCGCTTAAGACGCTCATTAAGAACCCTAATCGACGCCTATCTATTACCTTTTGACTCAGATTAAGCTTCTGCGAAAGAAGGAAAGATCTACTCGAGAGATCAACTTCGACCGTCGAACCTAAGTTCTTCTGATCCTACTCTCCTCATCCATAAAATTCAATCGCTTAATTTCGTATGCCTATTTCAATTATTGGATTAAGTAATTATCGGTTTGGATTGAGCTATTATGATCGCACCCAACTTAATTTGGTGATCTGTATACAGTGGAGTTCGTTAAAATACCCGTCTCACCGAAAGATAGAAACTAGGGTTTCGTTTTGCTTAAACTATAGGTCTCCTCCGATGTCGATTCAGGTACCATCCGAGATCTTTCGATCGGTATGCGGGATCACCCCTGTCATTAACATTTTGACCCTCGTCTTAGCTGCCCTAGTTCGTCTCGTCCGCAGATGCTGGAAGAAGGATTGAGGCTGGGTCGGGCCGGGTCAACCCGGGCTCGACCCGCGTAACTCGAACCACGCGTCAGACCACATGTCGTGATCCGCGACACTTTGGACATGTGGCTGCATCCTGTTAAACGCGTCAATACTTGTGGAACCCACTGGTATACCTCGGCCATCCATCTGACGAAATCTGGTGTACGTGGGACCCACCTCTGTTTAAAATCTGCAGACAAATTAAAAACAAAACAATAATAATAATAATTACAGTAATATATATATATATATATATATATATATATAATCAGAAATTAATAATTAATAATCTTAGATATAAACATAATAATTAATAACATTAATATGCTATTAAATTAATTTAATATAACTAACATCTAATAAAATATTAATAAATAATAATCAGAAAATATAATATAAATATTAGATTAATAAAAACATTTTTAATTAGTTTAAATAAACAAACAAAATAAAACAATAATTAATAGAAAAATAAAAGTATTTAAAAAAAAAGAAATAAATATAATAAAACATATATATAAAACTTATATAAAACTTAACTTATATATGTACCTATAATTATACAAATATATAAATTCATATACAAAAAAATACATAAAATTAATTAATAAAAGAATCAATGATAATAACAGAATTAATAAATATTAAACTATAGAATTATTAATATTAATATAATTATTTAATTAAATCAAATAAATGTCAAAACTTTAAACTTTCATAAGTCCTAATTTATACATTCCAAATCATACAAACAAGTATATTAAATTAATCAGAAAATTATGAGAAATTTATTGGAACTATTAAATTTTTATTTAGAGCTATGTTTGAGATAGTGACATTTAGGATTTCTTTGATGTGACACAAATTATTCAAATATTAAATTAGCCATAACTCTTAAACCACTTATCCAAATATACCCAATATAGGTCTCAAAATACTCAAAAAAACCCTAAATAATATTTTAGTAATATTAATTTTGCTATTTGGATTAAAATTTAAACTAATCACAATTAGGACCTAACCATAATTAAGCCTTTAACCCTAAAAACTTTAAATAGCCATAAATTAGTCAATTTAGCTCCAAATTAGGTAATCCAAATATCTATTTAGATTAAAAAATCCTAATTTATAATAAACTGTAAAAATATTTAGGATCCAACAGTTAGATCTTCTAATTAACCCTAATTACTCTAAAAACTGATTAGTGAATATTAGCAAATCTAATCATCTAAATTAAGTGATTTAAGTTTTAGATGACTCATAAAGTAAATTAGAACCTAAATGTATACTTAGTTTAATAATTTTGTGACTAAATTCACTAATCACTCACTAATTATATTAAACCCTAATTATTAAACCTAAAAAAATTATATTGGCTATAACTTAGCCAATTCATATCAGAATTTGATAATTTTAGATTCTATAAAAACCTTAGGATATAATCTACAATAAACTAACTGAAATTTTATATTTCACTAAGAATAAAATTACTAAAATACCCTTATAAGGTCAAATTCCCAATTTAACCTTATAAGGCATAAATAATTATGTAACTAAATAAAAATAATTCAAATAATCAAAATAGTCTTTTTATAAACCTAAAATTTCAAATCATGATAAAAACATTAAATTAATATATTTAATTATTTTTGGCAGATCAAAAAATTAAATTTGGTTGATTTTGAGATAAAATAGTCAGGTACGTAAATTTACTTATAAGTTTCATTTCAGTATTCTTATTTTGAGCCATTTTTCCATTTGAGTATTATTTACACTGCTTACTACATTTTTGATCTGCAAAAGAATGATATCAAATAGCATGTAACAAAAAGAATGAAACATGGTATATATATTTTGTGGTGTTTATCTTTGGAGGGTGGAACGCAACACTGAGAATCTGTACAAATTGGGCCTGCTAGCAGCCCCTGGGAGTTATATAAAGGGATTTAGCATCTTGTAGGAAGTAGGAAAATCCAGAGGAAAGACACACCATCAGTTCCTATTTTGAGTAAGCTACCGATGGGTGGCGAGATAAGCTTCCTACAGGTTATGCCTATGGGTTTACCAATTTGGGCTCAGGAGTCTACGGACTCGATTTATTGTTACAAATACTTTTAATAAAATTTATTTCATGATGTTCATATATATTGATTTTCACAGCTAACTTGCAGGGCAAAAATTAAATTTGGAAAATTGCTTTACTTTTTATGAAAACTTTCAGTCATTTTCATACTTGATTCATGCCTATTATAGGATATTAGATTTATTCTTATAAGAATAATTTGCGTACTCCTACCTGACTGGTAAACTGAATTTTTCAGGTTTTGATAATTAAAAAGCTTTTAAAGATCTGCCAACATAAAAGATAAAGAAGTAGGAGAATGTAAATATTTTATTTTTGTAAAAGATAAAGTATTGTAAAATTTCATATATGTTTGGCTCTATCTGTATAAATAGACTTTGGACTTTTATTATGTTTTTTTTGTATATAAAAATGTATATGTTTACATTGTGATGAATTGTTCTTTAAAGACTCTCGAATTTTGATCCCCGGTCGTTACACTTATCCATATGGATAAGTACTAGGAAGATTAATAAGAAACTAAGGCTTCAATCTTAAGGCATCTCCTATGACTTATGCCAAAAATTCTAGAACTTGTTGCTAATATTTAAGTCACAAGATATAGCTTAGATTACTATAAATCTAATGGTTATATTTAACTCATGTAGAACGAGAATTCATTCCAAGGGAATGATCAATAAATGCTTAAGTCATATCATGACTTAGGCACATATTTAAAGATTAAACTTAAACTATTTGGGAAATGAAATTTTCTTATTCAAAAGAATTAAGATTTTTCACAATTAGGTTATTCTCTTAAGTGACATTCATCACTTAATGAAGATTATAATAAGGGAAATAGAATTCCTATCCAATCAAGATGGTCAAGGGAAAGTACAAGATCAATATATTAAATACCACAAGTAATTTTTTTAACTAAAAAGGGTTTCCAAGGGATTGGCTATAAATTCTAATACAAAAATTATAATTCAAAATGCTTTGTAATTTAAAGGAAGGTTTAATCTTCAAAGAATAAAAGTTCTTTGACTTAGAATAGGTTCTATGATTAAATCTAGATAGAACATCCTCATTAGGCTAGGACTAAGAACGAAACAGGGTTCATTATAGCTAAGCTTACGAGAGTACACATACAGGTTAAAAATAATCTAACCATAATGTAATCTCACCTTAAGGAATATAGGGTGAACTAATCATAAAATTAATTCACTCTAAGGTTTTTATTATTAACCAAGTGATCATACTTGGTTAAGGAAGGATACTTAGATAAAGAAGATGATTATTCCACTTAGATAACCTCATGAAAGAGAGAATTTTATTGCATTCAATCACATAAGGTAACTTGATAAATTAAAAATTGGAAAAGTTTCCCAAGTAGATCAAGGCAATGGGTTGTTCATCAGTTAGGATAATATAAAATTATAAGGTTGCTACTAAGATCCATAATTATAACTTGATTAGATGAGGTTCTATGGTTATAGCTACTATTTTCATGAGATGCTTGGAATCTAAAGAATAAGCTAGGCTAATTTTTCAAGTCACAATTGTGACTTATTAAACCATAGATTAAAGGTTCTCAGTCAATCCAACCTAAGGGAATGAGAAATTATTCACCCAAATTGGGTAAGTCACTTCTTAGAAGAAGAACTATTTCTATAAGTCACAAAAGCATGACTTGCCAAAAGAATCTAAGGTTTGATTAAACTAAGCTAAGGAAAAGGGCAATCATCTAATCAAGGATAAGATGCCTTGAACACCAGATTAGGCTTATATGCAAGATTGAAATTTAATAATGATCATAGTTAAATCATTACAAATTTAGTTTGTATGAAATAAAAAAAATTTAAGCCTGAACGAAATGATGAAATTGAATATATGTACCTGAGATAAAATTGTTATTTATTTCCTGTGCTCCCAGATGATTTTTGCTCTTGAGGTTTAGGAGCATCTAATTGCTCCTTGCCAGCTGGATACTCTTTCGCAAGCGGTGGTGAGGTTAGAGTCATCCTTGATTCTAAGCCTTTAAGTGAGGTGTCACGGAACACTATGTTCCGATGAGAATAATTGATTAAGACTCCATTCACTGTCTATTTAGTGATGCAATGAGTATACTTGTGGCCGTGACGACCACATGTAAAATAGCGGTGATCATAATGATAACACTCTCCATAAGGGTGTGGTCTCTTACACCCTTGGTTTGATCCTATTGATGTGCTAGTTCCCAATTGATAATATTTGTGCTTCAGATTATTTTTGATTGACTTAGGCTGAGCCTTAATATCTGTGGGGGATAAGTTTCCATTAAATATTAGAAGTCTCAATCCTAAGAAGCTACTAAATAACTTATTTGTAGACGGATGAGAGGTATGAAGAATATGATGAGTAAAGGATGCAGAAGTGGTACTAGTATTTGTAGTACTAAGAGCAGATACTAGTTTCTGGATAGTCACTACCTGTTGGATCAGATTTTTCTAATATGGTAGTTAGCACATTCCTGAGCAAAGTAATTTCATCGGTATTGCTATTCGATGAATCAGTAATGTTGAGGGGAGAAGTTACAGGATTCATTCTGAAATTAATATGATTAATATTAGTCTCAAAAGAAGAGCTACTATACTTCTTGGGTTCTCAATATTCAAAGGATAATTTAATATAATAGAAAAGATACTAAGTATAACATAACAATTTGAATTGATAAAGATCATATCATAGGTATCTAGTATCTAAATAGAGACTAAACTTAGTGTATGTAACACCACAATACTTTCTCCTACAATTCTCAGGGAGTTTCTAAGAAGTAATTTTTCCCTCAAATTTTCACATCATCTCTTAAAAGAGAAGTTGTTTAGTTCATAAAAAAATGTGATCTGGATACTCAAGGATAAATTTTATGCGATTTAAGTCACTACTTAATCAAATGAGGAAGATCTAGACTTCTAAAGATGGTGTACTGGAGAGGTTCGTTTAGAACATAAATTTTGAACTTTCTATATATTTGATATATTTATATTAGAATCCCTAATATTAACTCAAACTTCTTAATATAAAGGTCAAGGTTTAGCAGTTCAATTTCCTTAATACTAAAGGTCTTATGAATATTCCTCTAAGTTATTAAACTATTTTTTTAATTTTCTAATTCATTCCTTACTAGCTTTTACTAATTATGAAAGTATTTCCTATTTCATGCCTTTCATTCTGAGTATTTGATTATAATAAATATGGATATTATTTTAAGTATTCATTTAGTGACTATGTGGCAGAAGAACAATCCATTAGATAGAGAGGAATGCAAATTCCAATCTGACACCTTATGAAATTCTCTGATACCAACTGTGACGGCCTTGCCCTGCCATGGTCCTGTTAACTCTTAAGTTAATATGATTATGGTGGAGGGGTCACCTAAACAACAAGATCCCTACTTATAATTAGATTAGGCACACATCCTAATCCATCATAATTAAGGACTTTACTATTCTCAAAGTAAAATTTCACTAAATGAAAGATATATGAAAGCAGAGTGCGGAAGCAAAAACATAATATCCATTCATCACAATGTAAGGAACTAAACATCTAACTCAGAATAAGTAAAGCAGTAAAAAGTAAAGTTAACTATGTATTATTACAATATGATTAAAAAGTTAAAGTAGAAATAAAATAAATCACTCGTCCTCACAATGTAGAAAGAAAACTAAGGGCCTTCAGGTGCACGCTCCTCCTCTAATGGCAAGTCTTCCATTGGATCAACTGCTTCAAACAACTCTGAACCTATCATTATCGGTTTCATATTGATAGGGCCCCAGCAATCAAAAGAAAAATCTTAATTAGACAAAATATCTAAGTACATTTTATGCTATAATTTATTATATTTATTTAGATATTACCATAAAAACTAAATACACAAGCAAGAATAGGAGTAGAATGCATATAAAAGAGAAAGGCAGTTATAAACAATAAGTTTATAACTTAACAAAATAGAAAGTAAGCACATACCTCCAAGTATAGTTTCAACAAGGTTTATTATAAAATAAAGACTGAATACTAATATAACAGAAAGGAAACTCAACCTAAACATGCTTATGATCAACATAAATTCATGCTAATTAACATAAATTAAAAACACATATGAAATAATTAAATAACTGAAAGTGAGACTAATATCCTATGAATGTAAATAATAAGTAAAATTAACATCCTATAAGTAGAAGTAAAGCTAGTAAATATAGAAGAACAGTAAATAAGAAAGTGTTGAAATATAAACTGAAATAAAAAATATGAAACTGAAATTACTATGACTTAAACAAGATAATCAACTTAAAGTAAAAATATACCTAAATTAGTATTGCCAATAAAGGGAGAAAAAGGATATGAAGTCTAAAGTCTAACGAATACCATCCTAGCCGATCTTAGGCCTAGGTTTGGTTAGAATTGATTTAGACAAACAAATACCATCCTAGTCGGTCATAGGTCTAGGCTTGGCCTGTACTAAAGTATAGGTATGGAAAAATACATACTATATAGGCCACATTCTAATAACCATATGTTTAACTCAACAATGATAATGACATATGCAAATGCTACTATGCAAAGCAAGTTTGATATGAAACACTTTTCAAATGTCTTATGCCTAATTTATGTGAACAAGGTATAAGGCTCAAAACAAGATATGCAAAGTATCAAATATCAAAGTGAGCAAGAGACTCAACTAGGACAGAAGTGATATCCATTTGTTATCTAATTTCATCATTCTATCTACTTTAAGTTATACAAGTTCAGGATCTCCAATTCCTACTATCGAGTATAACTTAGATTTCACGACCTTATAAATTGAAAATAATTAGGACTAGTTAGGTCCAATTATAAATAAATTGATGTCAACTATGTAAGTTAAATGATAAATTAATCGACCTATTTTAATAATTCAAGCAACCCAAGCCATCTTGATTAGATAAATCAAGATGAAAGGATTAAGAATTAAACTCCAAATATTAGGGTTTAACTACTTAATCCAAATGGTGATCCTAAAGGACTAAGCTTCAAATACCCATAGTCATAGATTAAAATTTAAGGCAAATCCTATTAAGTGAAATCATACTTAATAGGATAGATCTCTATTCTTAAATATAAAGTTATAAGATTGAATAATCATTAATAAACTATAAAAATCTATAAACTATAAAATCAAAGCTTCACATATTGAGTAACCCATTTTACTCAATAAGTGAACTCTAACTTAAGAGCTAATCCTAATTCCTAAGAATTGAGCTCTTAAACCCTAAGATGAACACTCAAACTCCAATCCTAACTAATGTTATTATGAAGGATTAAGAATGGATTAAGAAGGTTAAAGGAGAGGTATGATGTGAGATTTATCTCACATCATACATCTAATAAACTGCTTATGATTTTCTTAAGGGAAATTAGGGTTTTAGATCTAAACTTAATTAATGACTTGAATAAATAAAATTACAATCTAAATTATTTTACTTACTAAATTTAATTATTATAATAAGAATTTGAGGCCTAAAAGCACTTAAGCCTAAAATTGGGTAAAATAACCATTTTACCCTTACTTAAGGGTCTAAAAGATCAAATTTTGATATAGGGTTCCAAATCTAAAATTTTCAGTAGCAAAGTGTTTCTTACTATCTAATATAAGATTAGATGGCAATTAAATTAATTTTGGATGATTAATAAGCCTTATGAGATCAAATTAATGAATTTGACTCAAGGGGAATTTTGGTAATTTGGCTTAATAAAATCTAAATTTTCTATCAATTTATTGTTGCTTATTATTTAAGGTTTTCATAGAACCTAAAATTATTAAATTCTTATAAGTATTGACTAAGTTATAGGTAATACAAGCTAAGGGGGTAAAAAGGTAATTTAGGGTTTCTTAACTAAGGTTAAAAAATCCTAACTTTTCTAATTAGTATCCAAATTGAGCAAAATCAGTGATTATAGATCACAAATGATCCACTGATCACAATGACTAGTGGTAGGCTCAATTTGGACTCTAATTGGCTAAATTATGACCTAATTAAGGTTTAGGTGATCAGTGAGTGATTAATGAAAATAATCACCAAATCACTAAACTAGTTACATCACTAAGTTCTAATCTACTCTAGGAGCTCTCTAAAATTGAAATCACTCAATTTATATTTTTGAATTTGCAAATATTCACTAATTAAGTTTTAAGGTAACTAGGGTTGATTAAAAAATCTAACAGTTGGATCTTAAATATTTTTGCAATTTACTGTTAATTAGGTTTTTTTGATCAAAATGAATATATGGATGACATAATTTGGAGTTCAATTGACTAACTTATGGTCAATTGAAGTTCTAGGATGAATTGACCTAATTAGGGCTAGATCCTAGAAGTGATTAAGCTCAAATTAATTCAAACAGAGAATTGAATACTACTAGGTTATTTTAGAGGTTCTACTAATCCTTTAAGACCCATATTGACTATATTTGGACTAGATGTTACAAAGTTATAAGCTTAGGGAGATTAGGGTTTGGGTCAAAAAGTGATTAGTCAAAATATGCCTCAAATAGCAAATTTAATACTACTGGAATGATCCTTAGGCTTTGCTGATTACTTTGAGACCCATATTGGGTATGTTTGGGTAATCACACACAAAGTTATGAGATAATGAAGTTTTGTGGCATTTTGGATAATTATGGGGGATCCTAAATATCACTATGATAAATATAGCTCCAAATAGAAATTTGATAATTTCATATTATTCCTCTAATTTTACTAATTTCAATGCTACATATATTTGCAATATTTGGAGTTCTAGATTAAAAGTTATTAAAGTTTGAATTCAGGATTAAAAGTTATTAAAGTTTGAAGTTTGGATATATTTATTTTATTAAACTTCTTTAAATGAACTAATTAATTTATAATATGTATATATATTTATATATAATAATCAAATTATGATTTCTACCAGTTATTTGATTTTTTAGGTCTTTAAATAATATTAAAATATTCGATAAAAATCCAACGACTTCCAAATGCCTCCAAAACTTCACCTGGAATAACCCTAGTTGTTACTCTGGCTAAATCTAGATTAATTAAGCCAACCTAAGCTTTAATTTTGATTCCATTAGACTCAATGAGTTATTTAAATTTAATATAGAAGTTTAAAATCAATTGAAGCTAAATTGAGAATTTTGGTATTTTTGCCTATTTCTAAGCCTTGGAAAATACCTAAATTAAATTGATCTTCAAATTAAAATCTGATTTCATTTTTGAATTCCTCATGCCCTAATTAGCTAAGGGTGAATTTTTTGGGAAGTTTTGGAGCTCATTTAAGCCTAAATTGGATTATGGAATTAATTAGAATTTAATTAATTATTAAATGGATTATTAAATGGATTTAATATTAATTAAATTAATTATTTATAAAATTTTAATTTGAGGGATGTGCTGTCGGGACCGCGGCAGATCCGCTGCAGGGTCCCGACAGCGGCGCACAGGATTAAGCCATTCGACGAGTTAGCACGCATCTCGGCGCGCTACATCTAACGGGGGATCTCCTCCGTGTTAAGATTAGATCCTAAGTGTCGGATCCATCGCACGCATCTAACGGCTATCATCCATCCCGCTTATGTAATGCATCAGAGCCGTTTGAGACCAACTGTCGATCCATCAGACGATGGGCACTAGTCCGAGCACTGTGGATCGTCTCTCTCGTCTCACCCTGTCTGCATCTGGTCCCCCCCCTGATAACCAGGATCCTCCCATCCCCAATGAGAAAGGACCCATTCTTCCTCTCCTACCCTCGGTGCGATCGTCTATCGGTAGTGGACTCCCCGAATTGCCCTGGGTCGTTGAAACCCAGCCTCTCCTTCGGCCCAAGCATTCCTCCATTTTTGAGCTATGGTATCCAACCCCAGACCTTCCCTAGACCTATAAATACCTCCCGGGAAGCATAGTGAGTCCCTTTGCTCACTGTGATCCCCTTAATTCCCTGCTGCTTGCCCTGAAGCTCTCGGCGAACCCGGCGTCTGGACCTGCTGCGTACAGCTGATAAAGGGCAAGGTTTGGCCTTTAGACCACCTTGCTAGAGCTTTTGCGACCATCTGGAGTGATCCGAGCTGCCTGCATTACCTTAGTCACCTCAGTGATCCTCAGGTACAGCCCTTTGACATCTTCTCTGTCAAGCTGGGTTCAGCTTGGCTAGCTCTTTCCCTACTCTAGATGCTATACTAGGGATGTGCCTTAGTGTTCAGTAGGCAGTTATCGCCATGGTGGAGACTAGAAGTGGACCAGACGAGGTGAATTCCATCTGAGAGTCCACTGGCAGTCGACCATCAGGCTAGTGAATCCCAGTGATTTCTTAAGCCTCCAAGTCCTCTAATCGGTAACCCATTTCCTTCGTAAGTGATTGTAAGGGTGTAGCAATCATTGGGTTCAATCAGATCAATTGATATGATTGGGATCGATCGACCCAGCTGAAGCTCACGTCTATAAAATACCATGAGTAGCACTTCAGCGATCCACCCATCCCCCAAGCTTGCTAAGTAGACCAATCGATTTCCCTTTGGCCTCTGACCGTGTGAGTATAGAGCTCAACTCGTATCATCAACTCTGTGAGGAGAATTCGATCATCACAGTTGCGCCTGGAGAGCATTTTGGCCGAGTAGCACCCCAGCGATCTGACGCCTCCCAGACATGGCTTCTTAGTTCAGTCGATGCGTCTTCAGTCCCTAAAGGTGTAGACGTCGAGATCTTGGAATGGCGTGGTCAGAGTGTGGAGAATTCAGCATTGGAATAGAACCCTAGGGTTCGGGTGTTGGGTGTTTCCCTGCGATGAAGATGACGAATATCAGGTCGGGCCGGCCCTGACCCGCGCCTTTTGATTTTGGGCCGATTGTTAATATTAAGGAATTTTTAAATTAATTTCCTTAAGGAAATTAATTCAGAAAATCAAACCTATAGTTTTTATTTAAATAAAAATACATATTAAATTATTTAAATAACTTTGGCTATACTTATCCAAATGGTATGATCCAATATACCATTTTAATCAGAAAAATACAAGGAACCTGAATATAAAATAAAATCAAAGATCTAATGGTTAGATTTTAAACAATTGCCTAATCCTTTTCTATTTTTTAATTAAATCATAATAAATTCAATTACTATCCAAAAATGTTGATTAAGATCTCTGATTACTCATGAGACCACAAGGAAACTATGTAGACTATTAAAAGTAAATTAGGAACCTTAATTTCATTAATCATTTCTTAATTACCCTAATTAGGGATTAGTGAATTAAACCATGATTAATCCTCTGATTTTAGTGAACTAAGTCCCTAATGCCCTACCAAAGATAGTTGAACCTATAAATATAAATGGATCACTCTAGCATGCTCTAGTTTTCTTAATAACCTTATTTGGCCTTAAATGGTGATTAGTGCTAATTAAGCTAATTAGGATATTAAAACCTAAGATAAATGTATATCCTACTTATTAACTAATTTGGAACCCATTAATAAAGATTTGAATCAATTTGAATAATTAAATCATAAAATCCCATTTTTAGTCTTAAGAGGGGTATTTTAGTCATTTTGACCAAAATGTGTTTTAGCACCCCTTAAACTTATAGATTTAGTAAAATGTCTTTAGTTAGACTATTAGTACCTTTCTGAACTCCTTTATTAATAATATTGATGCTAATTGAAGAAATCTTAAGTTAGTTCTATCAAGATCTTAAGACCTTAAGTATCCTTAAAACCCTCTTTCTTAAGAACCAAGTCTACTACCTTTAAACACTAAATCTTTAATTAATAACCTAATTAAGTTGGTCCATAAGTTTGAATTCTAAAAGAAATACCTTGGTAAAAATTCTGAGTCTAACCCTAGCTTGAGTCTAAAATGACCAAATATTAGATCTTAGATCTTAGATCTTAGACTTTAGATCTTCTAATTGAATTGAACTATCTCCATTTAGAATTCCTTAAGTGATTTATTATTTAATTCTTTTTAATCATTCATGTGGGTGTAGAATTAATTCAATCTATAGGATGATATAACTATCCTAAAGATTGAATAAAGATCTTAGATTCTTAGTTCTTAATTGATTATTTTATCTTATAATCAGTAGAGTGATCTTTCAATTAAGATCTTAGTTTCTAAATCCTTCAGCTTATAAGATTCCTTATCTTTAATTTGGGTTTTAAAGTTTGAACCCTAAATCCTTACTAGGATACTACCTTGGATTCAGGATTTGAACATCAAGTGGAGTTTGGATCTAGAATCCTTAAGTCTTGATTTACTAAACCAAGACTTGGGTTAAGAGAGGAAAATAATAATAATTAGATCATTCATTTATTTACTTTGATTTCTTATAGTCATCATATGATTATGAATTAGAACTTGTTAAGTTCTAATATTAACATTAAGGTTGTAAGTCTGGGATTATAGTCGATAGCTTGTGGGGCCCCGTACTGATAATAAGGAAGTACGGTGCTCTAACTGTGGCAAATCCCCAACTTAAGTAAAGTTAGGTAAACCCAACCTGCCTTAAGCCAAGGACTTGTCACCAAGTGCTATAACATTCATCAATACAAATATCAAAGTGGCGGAAGCAATACAAAATAGAGTAATATCCACAAGCATACATAGTAGGAAAAGAGAATGTAATATAGTAACTCATCACAATGTAGAAATAAAATACATCCAGAATTAATTATTACAAACTGAAGTTTAAAGAGAATAAAAATATCTCTCAATCTCACTAAAATAAAAAGGCAACAGCTAACTAAACAGCAGCAGCACGATCCTCCTCCTCTGTGACACTGCCCACGAACACGCCTGAATCTGATATTTGTGGGTATCATAAATTCCAGCGCCCCAGCCAACAAAATAAAAAGGTTACAGTTAGACAATTGTCTAAGTACATTTTAGGCTATTTAAATGAACTGAATATTTGAAATATATCACATTAAACTATTTTTAACATGCAAGCAATTATGGGTACAACAAGCTATACAAGAAGTTGAATACTATAAACTATCCATTTATAGCAAGCAACATGTATGTGAAATATCATACAAATACCAAATAAGCAAGGTGAGGCTGAAAGCAAAAATAACTGCAACTACTGAAATAAATATAATCCTAACATGATTATGATCGTAATAGAACATGTTGAGTATAAAAGAACACAAGTACTGAACATGATAAAATTTTAGCATCCTAAATATGCCATTTATACATATATCTAAGCCATAAAAGTATACATACAACATGCAAATTAATATGAAAAAGAAAGGCCACTGAGACATGTGGCAAAAGCAAAGCAATATATGAAATGTAAGGCCACTGAGGCATGTGGCAAAGCGAGCAGAAATTGAAAATAAGGCCACTGAAGCATGTGGTAAAGCAAATCAGAAAGCAATATAATTCAGTTAAAGTAGTAATAAGCCTAAGACATAGTACTGCCATACCATCCAATAGGCCATACAGGGCCTCCAATATCCATCAATCAATCCCCAACCCAGCCATCCAAATATGCTAAGTCTGAGTCCAGTCTATACAATACTACTACTGAAGAGGCAGACTAAGCTAGGACATATTCTACTAACTGCAAACAAAACAAAATTGAATGATATGCAATTTCAATACTAGCTTAGGATGTATCATCCATATCCTAAGTTTTTCCTATTATACTCAAGGAATAAGGCTCATTATCCAAGGTAAGCTAAGCAAATCTAATCAACGTATGCAAGAGACTCAATCTAAACTTATGTGATATCTATTGTTATCTAATTTCCAAATCTAACTATTCTGAGAAGGTACAAGTTTAGGATCTTCAATATCCAACTATCGAGTAAAATCTCAGATTTACATCCTTAAAGTTAATATTATAACTTAACAAGTTCTAATCCAAAATCATGTGATGACTATATAGTTTACGTAAGCAAATCAGTGACCTGATTTATTAATATTTTACTCTCTTACCCAAATCTTGACTAAATAAATCAAGATTTAAGAATTTAGAACTTAAACCCTATATTGAGTTCAAATTCTGAATCCTTAGTAATATCTTAGTAAGGATCTAGGGTTCACACTTAACACCCCAAATTAAAGGTGAAGAGTCCTATAAGCTGTAGGATTCAGGAACTAAGAATTTAGTGAAAGGCTATTCTACTGATTATAAGATAAAATAATCAATTAAGAACTTGAGAATCTAAGATCTATATTCAACCTTTAAGATAATTTCATTATCTTATTGATTGAATCATCCTATACGCACATGGAAGGTTTCAAAAGATTAAACAATCAATCATTAAAGAATTTCAATTGGAGATGGTTTAATTCAAATTGAAGATCTGAGTCTAAGGTCTAAGATCTAAAGATCTGAAGTTTGATCACTTAAGACTTCTAATTAGAGTTTTGACTTAAGAGTTCCCATTTGTGATTCTCTTTAGAATCTAAGTTCATAATTAACTATAAGGAGCTTATTAAGGTTAAAATTGACAATTCCAAGTGTTAGATTAACACTAAACCCATATTGACCTTCTTAGGTTACTTAAGATCTAAGGGTCTGAGTTTTGATCACTTTAGATCTTAAGCTAAGATTTTACTTAGATATTTCCAATTACTTTTCTTTTAACACTTAATTCTTAAGTTATCTTAACTAAACTTATTAATGAGATAATTGACCATTTCAATTATTAGATTTAGAGTTTAATGCCATATGATCTTTAAAAGTAAACTTAAGATCTAAGTATCTTAATTAAGGATTTAATGAGATCTTATGGATTAATGATTATATTAACACTATCATTATTCTAGGATTTCAGACAACATTTCTAATCTACTTTATAGTGGCTTACTGAAATTTTCAATCTTTGAAGAACACTAAATCACATTTTGGTCAAAATGACCAAAATACCCCTCTTAAGGCTAAAATTAGGATTTATGATTTAACTATCCAAATTTGTTCTAATCTATTTTAATGTATTTTATATTACTTAATAAAGGGGGAAACACCCTTAATTTAGGTTTTGATGACCTAAATGGTCTTAATTAGCACTAATCACTTAATTAAGCTACATATGGTGATTAGTAAAATTAGGGCACTTTAGGGCAATCCAACCTTACATTTAGGTTATACTAGGTCTAATATGATATTAAGAACCATCCCCACCCAAATCAGAGGCTTAGTTAGAATTTAATTCACTAATCCTTGATTAGGGTGATTAAGAAGTGATTAAGAAAATTAATTATCCAAAATTAATTTTAAGGGTCTGGAATGGTTCCTTAAGATACAAGGAACAATCAAAGCCCTTAAACTCATAAATTGAATATTTAGATGATTTTATATGATTTATTTAAGAACAGAGAAGGTTTGACAAATAATTTTTAATCCAACCATTGGATCTGAGATTTTATTTTATATTCAGATTTCTTGAATTTTTTTGATTCAAATGGTATATTGGAACATACCATTTGGATCTGTATAACCAAAGTTATTTTAATTATTTAATCTGTATTTTTATTTAAATCAAAACTATAGAGTTTTAATTATAAACTAATTTCCCTAAAGATTTTTAATTCTAAAAATCCGCTTATTCTCTGTCGGCCCGAACAAAAAGATGCGAGTTGGGATCGGCCCGGCCCAGAGTCGTCGTCTTCCTCCTTCCGCACGCACCCGCATCCTTAATCCTAAGACTGGCTTCCAGCGCCAAATTCTCCGCGCTCCGGCCACGCCCTACCCTGGTTTCAACGGCTACATGTTCCCTGACTCTAGATGCACCGATCGAGCCAAGAAGCCCTAGCTGGGAGGTGCCGGATCGCCGAATGACTACTCGGCCGAGACCCCCCCAGCTGGCGCAACTGTGAAGGGTAAATTCTCCTCACATAGTGCACGGGTCGCCTCGCTCTTGATCACTACACGTTTATGGATCAATGAGGGAGCGATAGGTCGACTCGAGAAGTCCTGAGGTGGTCTGGATCGTTGGGGTGCTATTCGGTGATTTTTGCCGTCTAGGCTCGCGACTGGATCGATCGATTCCAGTCGAATCGATTGATCTGGTCGAACCCAACCATCGATACTCATTTACAATCATCACCCAGGATCTTTGATGCTAATTAAACGATTAATCCCTAGGGAGAGCGTCGTATTAGGCTAGCCAGAATTTCGTCTGGCAGTGCGCACAGACAGTGAATTCACCGTCTGGTCCACTGCCAGACCCCTCCTACAGGCTCAAACGTGCTCTGATGAGCTAGGGAGATGATCCTACACAGCATCTAAGGCTTGAGCAAGGGAGATCCGAGCTAGATTTAGCTCGTCAGCAAAGAGGGAAAAAAAATGGCGGTACCTAAAGATCAGGAAAATGACCAGTCTGGTGCCTTGAGCTCTTGACTGAAGCCTGGGGGTTTAAACGCTAAACTGCACCCACTATCAGCGGACGAAGCTGGTTCAGTCGCCGGGAGAGTTTGGAAGCACCGAGAACAGAGGCAGAGGGAAGGTGAGCCTCACAGTGAGCAAAGGAGCTCACTGTGAGATCAGAGGAGGTATTTATAGACCTCGAGGTGCCTAGGTCTGGGTGGCAAAGCTGGGAGCCAGCAATCCAGGCTCGGGGAAATGGTAGCCTCGGCCTTCCTCAATTGGAAGGTTCGACCCCCATTGAGCCCCTATACCGGGTTCGGCCATTCAGGGGAGAAATCCTAATGGCCAGAGGGATATGGTGAAGGCATGGCCGACCGGGTTGACGTGGCGCGTACGGCAGATCCTCACGATCGGGGCTGGGAGCAAACGGGGATGAAGATGAACAGCTGGGATCTTTTCTCAGCTGTCTGATCCGCGGAACCGTTGGCGATGGACTGCTTGATGGGGATCCAAATTAATGAACAGCGGGAGCTTTCTCATCCGTTGGATCAAGCTATAGATCCGACAGAGATGAAAGAGTCCCGGGCGAGAGTGATCAGCGCCGTCTGATCACACGCCAAGATTTATGCCAGCGCATCCTGTGGTCGACAAGGATGAGCCGCTGTCGGGACCCCGCAGCGGATGTGCCGCGGTCCCGACAGCAAATCCAGCCAAAAAATATTTATTAAAAATGTAATTTTAATATAAATATTTCTTATTTAAATAGTATTTAATTATTTAAAAATTTCCTAAATCTAAATTAGGACCAAATGAGCTCCAAAAATTCCCAAAATTTCACCCTTAGCTAATTAGGGTATGAGGAATTCAAAAATGAAATCAGATTTTAATTTGGAGATCAAAATAATTTAGGTATTTTTCAGGGCTTAAAAATAGTCAAAAATACCAAATTTTTTATTTTAGCTCCAAATGATCTCAAACTTCTAGGATTAGGTTTAAATGACCCATTGAGTCCAATGGAATCAAAATTAGAACTTAGTTTTGCTTAATTAAACTAGGTTTAGCCAGAGTAACAACCTAGGGTTATTACATAGCTGGATATTGGAGATCCTAAACTTGTATCTTCTCAGAATAGTTAGCTGGATAAAGTAGTCAACAATGGATATCACATAAGTTTAGATTGAGTCCCTTACTTACCTTGACTTTAATTGCTCTGCACAGCTTGAATATTGAGCCTTATTTCTTGAGCATAATAGGAGAACTTAGGATATGGAAGATACATCCTAAGCTAGTGTTAAAAAGCATAGCATTCATTCAATTCCTTCAGTAATTTTAGTTAGTATAGTATGTCCTAGCTTAGTCTCCTCTTCAGTACTAGTCTTATTATAGAAAAGACTCGGACCTAACTCGACGGATGTCTAGGATGGATACATGTCTTATTCTATAAGTTCAACTCAGACCTAGCTCTACGGATGCCTAGGATGGATACATGTTAAACTTTCAATTCAGAGGCCCTGTATGGCCTGTTCTGTTATGGCAGTACTAGGTCTTAGGCTTAATGCTACTTTAGTTCAGTTGTTAGTGTTTATTTTGCTTTGCCATATGCTTCAATGGCTTTTCTTTTAGTGCTTGACTTGCTTTGCCACATGTCTCAGTGGCTTTACTTTTGCTCATGCATGCACTTAGTTTACTTTTGCCACATATCTCAGTGGCCTTTTACATGTCAATCTGCATACTTGTATATACGCTCATATTGATTAGTATTAAAATATTGGCATGTTTAGAATGCTAAAATTGTATGTCTATTTCAGCACTTGTGTTCTTCATACACTCAACATGTTTTCATGTGATCATAAGCATGTTATGATCAAATTTATTTTAGTAGTTGCAGTTACTTTTACTTTTAGCCTCACCATATTTAGTTATTATTTTTGTATGTTATTTTTACATACTTGTTGATTAGCTATAGATGATTAGTTTATAGCTATCCTGTCCTTTGTAGCTTGTTGTACCTTATAACGCTTATATGTTTAAAACTTTTAAATGTGATATCTTAAATATTCAGTTCACTTAAATAACCTAAAATGTACTTAGATAATTGTCTAACTGTAGCCTTTCTTTTTCTTTTATTAGCTGGGGCCCTGGCATTTGTGATACTGACAAATGTCAGATTTAGAGTTGTTCGTCGGCAGTGCTGCAGGATTGGAGCCGGGGCAGGAGGAGGATCTTCTTACCGCTGCTTTGTTAGATTTTCTCTTTTTGCAGTGAGATTGAGAGATCTTTACTTTCCTTTAATTCAGTTTGTAATAATTAAACTCTGGATGTATTTACTTTCTGCCATTGATCTGAGTTACTGCTTTCTTTCCTTCGTTTGTACTATGTTATGCCTGTGGATATTACATTCTATTTTTTGCTTCCACTACTTTGATATGTATTGATATATGATTATAGTTCATCTAGGTGACAAGTCCTTGGCTTAAGGTGAGTTGGGTCCTACCTGACTCTACTTGAGTTGGAGATTTGCCAAGGAGTGGAGCACCGCACTCCCCGCAATTATGCTAATATGAGTACTAGTGTGATCACGGAAAAGTAAGGGGCCCCACATCACCCCTAGTTAATTTGGGGGTGGTGAACATAATGGTGAAGTCAGATTTTTAATTTGAGGTCAAAATAAAAAGTCAATTTCTAGGGTTTTAGAATTTTCTAGAAATCAGGATTTGATCCAGTTAATTCCTGATTTGACCTAGATCTTAGAGATGAGTTCTAAATGACTTATTTAGTGTACTAGAACCATAATTATAACTTAGATTAGTCTTAATTGACCTATGTAATAGCCTGGGTTGTTACAGGTTGAGAGCTAATACTTAAGATAAGAGTAGTATTCTTATCATAAGTATTAGACTATTATATATATTGGATATAAAATACATGAGGAATCTAATATATGTATAAGATATCAGTATTTCCAGTATACTGATCATATCACAATACTAAGTATAAGTAGTATATAAACAGAGTGCAAAAACTAAAGCAAACATCCAGAAATATTCATCACAGAAGTTGTATGAAAATATTCATCTCAGAAAAGAAAAGAAAATACATCTAGAATTATTACAAATATTTTACTGAAACACAGAAATAAAGCTAAGTACTGAACTAAAATAAACTAAACAGAATAATAATGCTGGGGAAGAGTCTACTAATTCTCCACGGGCTCCTCCTGGATCTCATGTGTGTCCTCCTGACCTAGCTCAATACATTGCTTAAGATCTAGCAAATTGCTGAATCTCAAAAGTACCCCGTGTTAGACAATAAGTCTAACACATCGAAGCTAATCTAAATAGTTCTAATTAATAATTTAGCAATTACATATTGTAAATAAAATTGCAGAAAAAAACTGTAAACGTAACTGAACATAAAAAATTATATAAAACTATAGAAAACTTAGGTAAAGTAAAGTAAAGTAAAACTAAACTGTAACTGAATGCTGAAAGTAAACCAAAAATAGTAATGGATCTGATCTGAGTAATAACATGTATAATTATGATATATGCCACTGAAGTTGTGCATCTGAATATGCCACAATACTGCATGCTACTAATATGCAACCAAAATAACACTGAACTGCTATGAGTCATACGGTCCAATATATACATACATCTAGTTGGGAACTACGATGTCGATGCTTCCTGAAATTCCCTAATCAATATATGTAACATTCTGTAACCCATAAATTATCACTAATACTCCTACATCATTATTGATACTCAATATCATGCTTATGCTGATGCTCATGCTTCTAAGCTACATGAGGTAAATCCAAAAATCCAGAAAATGCTTTGAAATCTGATAATGAATTCAAGGTCTCTATTATGCAGAATCTTATTAAAATGAAGGATTTTGATTCCTATATTCTAGTTCAATAATTGGTTAAAGTTGAGAGTTTACTTAAAAATCATAATATGGGATGATCGTATACACATATTTAGCACATTTGCAAGGAAGGTGGTTCTTAACTCTTAGTTTGATTAAGCCACCCTAACGAAGCGATTTTCGATAGGAGGCATCACCTGATGGCGATTGGTATCTCAAGCTAAGTCATTAAGATGTCCAACTCATAATCACACTCAGTGTCCTAAATAAGATGACTTGAATTACTTAGTTTGTTTAAGCAACACCTATTGAAGCGATCTTCGCTAGGAGGCATCACCCGATGGTGATTTGTATTTTAATCAACCTAAAAAATGAGTCACTATTTATAACACTCTTAGTCTTGGAAAATTTACTCTAATGAGACTATATTTCTCTAATCCCTCGGGATAGCACCTAGTCATAAGTCCACATTGGAGTGAATTAACCAATCCTGAATACCACTGAAGTAATCTAGTACTTTGGGTATATCCTACTATACCTAACCAATCATTTGGGTTCAGAAGATTCTATTTAATCAATAATAATTATCAAAGTTATAATCCTTACTTTAATGGGTGAGTCCTACACAAAGCTCCAAGGATGTGATCAAAGAGACCACTCAAAGTTGATTTCTACCATAAGGGAGATGTTCCATTCTAAGTACTTTAGGTGATTCCTACCACAAGGTATCAAGTTTAACTTCTAAAGTTATGAAGGATCATCTAAGTTTCTACATCAATAAGTTACAAGTTTTTCCTACCTCATTGTATCAATAATTAAAGTCTTTAAACATTTCAAGAACGATCCTATAGCAAGACCCTTAAGATCTCACTTTTCTAGTTCTTAAGTTAACATTTAAGGTTTACTTAATAGACTTAGATTAAAGTGATCAGAACAGATGAATAAAATACATCTTATCATACTCTATTCTATAATCATGGGATGAAATCAAATGTATTATTAGAGTTAGATTATTTCATAAGTCATTATAATTTTATTATTCATCTTATGCTAATTGTCTTATATAAGAGAAAATCAAGGATCTAAAATTTAGATTCAGATGGTTCAATCACACAATTTCATATTAATCTTAGCATTTCTAATTTAATGATTTAAGATCAATGTCAAATCATATGCATTATTAGAATCATGTTGATTGAATTATCTTTTAATTAAAGTTACTTGATTTAGGTGTTTAAAGTTTAGATCTTAATCAAGATAAGTTAGGGTTTAACCCCTAACATTTCTACCATTAAGACCAAAGGTTAATTTAAAGGTCAATGACAAATCAATGTATTATTAGTATATTATTGATGGTAATTTTAAATTTAGATTAAGTATCATATACTTAATCAAGTTATCAAGATTTTTATGTTTAATTATAGTTTAATGTCAACTAAACACATTTAAGTATCCAAATAAATGTTAAAATTCTCTAACATACATCCTAACAACATAAAAGTATAGAAATGTAAAGTGACATAAAATGGAAGGTAATTAAGGCTAACTAAATTCTAAATCAAACCAAGAGAGTTAGCACTTGATTACAAATCTAATGGACTTAGGTTTCATACCATTTAGTTGTTGGGGTATACTTTAGATAATATAAGCAATCAAGAATCCTATTTATTGACATTTGGCACAAGACAGCTAAGATATATAATAGGTTTTGAGCACTTGTTAAAAATAATAAAGTTTTAAATTTAATTTCCACATAGAATTTTTATATAATGCTCAATTTTAACTAAAATATGTTCAAATTTGATATAATTCAGTCCCACTAGGGTCTTAGGGACCTTAAAATGCAAAAACGAAGAAGTTTCAGCCATTTCAGGGAAATTCTAAAATTTTCTGGCACCGTAGCGCCTTCTTTTTGAAAGTCAGGCGCCACTGTACGATGTGGTGCGCTATAGCGCGTTGCAGCGCTTTTGGACGCTGGAGCACGCAGTGCTTTTGGGCGCTGCGATGCACTACAGGTGATTTCAGCGCTGTGGCGCGCTGCAGCGCTTTCAGGAGCTGTGGCGTGCTACAGTGGGTTTCGACACTGTTGCGCGTTACAGCGCTTTCAGATGCTGCGGCGAGCTATGACGGGTTCCAGTGCTAATTTTTGAAAGGCGGTCGCTATGGCGCGCAGTAGCGCGCTACGGTGGATTTATATTATTTTTATCAGATTATATTTTTATACATCGCAAGATTTTTAAGATGATATGGCTCGTGGTAGCAAGTTATAGCTTGCTACGTCGTGCTACAGTGCGATGTGGCGGATCAGTTTCTACAACTCGGGCGCTGCAGCGCCAGATGATGATTTCACCAGTGTGAAACCCAGAAAGGACCTACTTTTGAGCTCAAATACTCTCAATCTAGAGCATTCCATGAGCGGTGCCATATATCAATGGAAAGGTCTTTCTAATACCTTTCTATTGACATCAAAATCAGTATAAATAGATCTTCCTAACTATATAAATAATGGTGATAAAGGCTGGGGTGTGTAGAATGAACAAAAAGCACAACAGTTTTTCTTCAAGAAAATGTGATGCTTTAAAGAGCCTTAATGGCTCCCATACATGATTATGGATTTCTAAAGCTACAATCAAGCATAATAGCAACATGAAATAGGCAAGGAAGATGAGCAAATTGGTATCTTAGCCTTTAGGAAAGGAAGGAGGAAGAAGAGGACTCTGTTTTCTTCAAGACTTTGGAGAGGAGCTAAACTTCTTCTTCTTCAGCATGAGGGCAGCAATGGATGAAAAGAGCTCCAGCTCTTATAGCATAAAGAAGAATGAGGGGGCTGATATCCTTCTTAAAGAAGGAGAAGGAAGGGGAGGCCATCATGAGCTAGGGAGAGATGAGGCATGGGAGGAATGGCCCTCAGCTTTGCTCCTCCTGTGTGATGGAGGAGGCACCGAATGAGGAGGAATGGCAGCCAGCAAAGCAATTTTTTTTTTAAGAAAATAAAAGGAGGAAAATAGGAAAAGAAATAAATAAATATTTATTTTTTAATTATTTAAAAATTCATATTTTTGAAACGCGCTCCGAAAAATTACAAAAATTTGCCCCTGGCTAATTTGGGGGTGAGGAATTCAACGGTGAAGTCGGATTTCGATTCCAATGATTATTTAATTATGCTAATTTTTGGGGTATTTAATTATATTAAAATATTCACAAAAATTCGACGACTTCCAAATGCGTCCAAAACATCACCCCTAGCTAATTTGGGGGTGACTATCGCAATGGCGAAGTTGGATTTCAATTTTAAGGTTAAAATAAATACCTCAATTTTCTAATTAATTAAATATTAAAATAATCCAAAATATTTGATTTAGCTCTGAATTACGTCAAATCTTTAGGGATTGATTCTGATAGTTAGATGAAATTAATAGAATGATAATTAAGATATGATTAGGCTTAAATTAAGCTGGGTAACAACCTTGGGTTGTTACAATGGCTAACCTGATATGAGCACTAATTGAAAGAAACGCGAAGTAGGCACCATAAACTCATGCTCTAATTTTATCTGCTCGTCAGCAATCTGTACCACAATCAGGATTTTCATTATCCTCACATTTCATAGGAGATGGTATCCTACATAGCTTCCTACATCTCATAATACCCACGTTCAACAGAGCACTAAATCCAATGGACACTGTGAACTGTCTCAAGATAGCTGAAAAGAATATAGCCAGCATTAAATGCTTGAATTTAAAAGCTATTCGCTTGGTCACTCACCTGTTTCAAGAGGAAGCAGAGTATTGGTGGGAGAATGAACAAAATAGTGAGTTTGCTGAATACGAGTTAGAAGATATCCCATGGGATATGTTCTTGGAAGCATTCCATGAATCATTAATTCCAGCATCGGCACACGCAATTATGGAGGACAAACTCCTCCACCTCACTCAAGGAAACAGATCCGTATTTGACTACGAACAAGAGTTCCAGAGACTGTCGCATTTTGTTCCGAACTTGATTAGAACTGAAGCGGCTAGGTGCCACCAATTCTTGAAAGGGCTAAGGGACTCTATAAAAGCTCACATAGTGTCCTGCCAAATCAAAAATTTGGTAGAATTGATCGAGGCGGCTCGCCTCCAATAAGAATTTTAAGGTCAAATAGACCGTAAGCGTAATGCTGCATTTGTGCAGCCAAAGAAATAGTAGTTTGGTCATTATAGGGTGGCTAAAGTTTTTAATTTCGAAGAAAAACAACCCCAATCTGAAGTTCCTGAATGCAATCATTCTCACCCATACGGTAAATGCTATCATTTTGGCAACGTATGTTTCACCTGCAGCCGAAATGGCCACCGCTTCTATCAGTGTGACTCTAAAGCAACTATCGATAGAATTCTCATTGATCACTCTCATCGCAATAAAGTGTTTCGTCCGCATCCTTTAAATAGTCGAGCTCCAGCCTTAGCAGTGATGCCAACTTCTGTGCCTACAGCCAACAATAATGCATCTGCTCCTGTGCCAAAGCTGACCTATAATCGCCAAGGCCAGCGGCCTCAAGGCAAGCAACCATCAGCTCCTGCGATAGTTTATATGCTAACTCCCGCCTCTGCACTTGAAGACAAATAATATCATTTCAAGCACATCTTAAATTAGTTTTTTTCAGTCCTTACTGCTTCAGTATTTTTGAATGTTTGAATAGCAATTCTTCTTAAATTATTGCAACCTTAGGCACCCTAATGATAAATGATAAATCTTGTAATATTTTTTTTAATACTGGAGCGAGTCATTCCTTCGTATCATAAAGTTGGGTGATGTGGCGACCGGGGATCGAAGTTTGAGAGTTTTTAAAGGACAATTCATCTCAATTGAAAATATAAATATTTTTATAATTCAAAAAAGACATAATAAAATAAAATAATACAATCCACAGTCCTTTTATACATAGAGCCAAAACATATATGAAAAGTTACAACAGTTTAAATTTTTATAAAATATGAAATAAGAAATATCTACATTCTTCTATTTCTTTTATTCTTCTTCTTTTAAATTTGGCAGACCTTCTAAGTCTTTTTAATTATCAAAACCTAAAAATTCAATTTACCAGTCAGGTAGGAGTATGTAAATTATTCTTATAAGAATAAATCTAGCATCCTATAATAGGTATGAATCAAATATGAAAATAACTAAAAGATTGCATATAAGTAAAGCAAATTTTCCAATCCAATTATGCCCTGCAAATTAGCTGTGAAAATCAACATATATGAAATAAATTTTATCAAAAGCATTTGTAACAATAAGTCAAGTCCGGAGACTCCTGAGCCCAAATGGGTAAACCCATAGGCATAACCTGTAGGAAGCTTATCTCGTCACCCATCGGTAGCTTACTCAAAATAATAACTGATGGTGTATCTTTCCTCTAGATTTGCCTACTTCCTACAAGAGGCTAAATCCCTCCATATAACTCCCAGGGGCTGCTAGCTGGCCCAATCTGTACAGATTCCAGTGTTGCGTTCTACCCTCCAAAGACAAACACCACAAAATATATATATTGTGTTTCATTCTTTTTGTTACATGCTATTTGATATAAATCTTTTGCAGATTAACATGCAGCAAGCAGTGCAAATAATACTCAAATGGAAAATGGCTCAAATAAGAATACTAAAATAAGACTTATAAGTAAATTTGCGTACTTGACTGTTTTGATAAAATCAACCAAATTTAATTTCTTTGATCTGCCAAAATAATGAAATTTATTAATTTAATGTCTTTATCATGATGTGTAGTATTATGTTTATAAAATGACTATTTTGATTTATTTGAATTATTTTTATTAAGTTATATAATTATTTATGCCTTATAAGGTCAAATTGGGAATTTGACCTTATAAGGGCATTTTAGTAATTTTACCCTTAATAAAATAAAAAATTTATATTATTTTATTGTAGATTATGCTCTAAAGTTTCTATAGAGTCTAAAATTATCAAATTCTGATATGAATTGGTTAAGTTATAACTATTCTAATTTCTATGGTTAATAATTAGGGTTTATTATAATTAGAGAGTGATTAGTGATTTTTGCCACAAAATTATTAAACTAATTATACATTTAGGTTCTAATTCACTTTATAAGTCATTTAAAACTGAAATCACTTAATTTGGATTATTATATTTGCTAATATTCACTAATCAAGTTTTTAGAGTGATTAGGGTTAATTAGGAGATCTATCCATTGGATCATAAATATTTTTGTAGTTTACTGAAATCTAGGATTTTTTAATCTAAATAGATATTTGGATCACCTAATTTGGAGCTAAATTGACAATCTTATAGCTATTTGAAGTTCTAGGTTAAAGGCTTAATTAGGATTAGGTCCTAATTATGATTAGTCAAATTTTAGTCCAAACAGTAAAATTAATACTTCTAAAATATTTCTTAGGTTTTTTTGAGTATTTTAAGACCCATATTCAATAGGTTTGGATTAGTATTTGTAAAGTTATGACTATTGGAAGTTTTGTGATATTTTGTAAATATTCAAATGCCCTAAATTGTAATTATATAAAATGTTGCTCCTACTGAAATTTGGTTGGCACCATAATATTCCTTATATTTTTTTGATTAATTTGGTATATTAGATTATATAATTTGATTAAGTATTTTAAGAGTTATGGATTTTTAAAATTTTTAGGATTTTATTTAATTAAATGTATTTATCATTATTTAATTCAGAAATATTTATTTTCTGATTTCTATTTATTTACAAATCTAATACAATACTATATTTTCTGAATAATTAATATCTTATTATAATTTAATATATAATTATTAATTTTCTATTTGTTTATCTATTTATCTATTTATATATGTATATATTAATTTCTATATAATTATTATTATTATTCTGTTTAATTATTTATTTTATTTGTTTTTATTTATCTATTATTTATTTATATATTAATTACTGTATTTTATTATTTGTTTAATTATTATAAGAATTTAGATTTCTATTTTTATTTTAATATTTTTCTGTTTATATTTTATATTATCTGATTTGACATTTATATTTTAATATCTGTTTTATTAAATATATAATTATTAAATATTATTTTATTTTATTATTTAATACTTTCTGTTACAATTATTTATATATATATATATTAATAATTACTGATTTTATATATAAATATATTTTTTTAACATTTTTCTGCATGACAAGATGTCTGGCGGGCCCCACGTCCACGTGGCGTCTTCCTATTCGCGCTGCGGCTGGCGTGGGTCCCGCGTACTCGAGTGCTCGAGGAAACGGACAAAAGCCCGTCGAGATGGGTTGGGCCTGGGTCGACCCGGCCCGACCCACTTCTCCTTCTTCGCGGTCAGCCGGTCCTGGTGATCTAGGGTATCATTTTTGGCGGCCGAAAAGTTGCCGCCGGAGGTCAGCCCGCATGCCGATAGGTAGAGGGTAAACATAGCTATTCAATGGTATGAAGATTAGCAAGGGAGGTAGTCTGGTTTGGGTACATAAGTAAACCCTAGCAGAGGTAGTCGTGGTTTAGGAAGATAATAACAGTATATACTGTATGCATTCGATTAAATTCGTTCAATCAACACCCTAATTCTTCGATCCAACTCTTGTTTCTTATAATCTATGCAGTGGAATAAAGATACGATATGGAAAAGTAACGATTGAATGTGTAAAATGGATGCACGGCTTACCTCAATTTGAACGGCTGGAATTAATTAAGGTTTGGAGAAGAAAGTTTAGAGCTCCTTATCGATTTACTTTGCTCACAGATAAGGAAAATTGGTCTTTAAAGTTTAGTCGAGCTTTTAATGGAGGGTTTTAGCAGTGGGGATAGCTGCGCGAATGCTACCTGCGGCGAAGAGAGGGGGGACGCGTGCGTAGGGTTGACACGCGTAGAAGACGCGAGGAACGAAACTGCTCGACCGTTCGATCCGAAATCGAGCGGTCCAAAATTGTCGTTTGATCTTGGACGGTAAGGCGCAAATTAATGGAACGGCGGCTGTATTTTAGCGGCGCCATTAATGTATAATTAATTATATATTTATTTAATTTAATTTAATCAATTTAATTAATTAAACTTAACTTAATAATTATTTTTCAAAAATTTTAAAAATATCATTCCTAACTAACTGAGGGCTTCTGAACGCAATGGCGCACTCAAATTTTCAATCCGATGAGTATTTAATTACTCGAATTTTTAGGTATTTAAATAATATTAAAATATTCGTCTAAAAATTAATGACTTCCAAATGCGTTCAAAACTTCACCCCTAGCTAATTTGGAGGTGGTGAACATACTGGCAGAGTCAGACTTTCAATTTAAAGTCAAATTTATTTAAATATTAATAAAAAATTAGAATGAGATTTTTGGTATTTTACAGGTGAAGACTCTAAAGCTACCAACATATCGATTAGCAAACTTGTTGAGTATCGAGTTACCTTCCAGAGCCCGTATGCAAGCCTAGCAATTCTGCAACATAGATATTCCTATTGGTGAACAAAAATACGGAGTTAAATTAATTATGTTACCAATCGCAAACTTTGATATAATCCTATGAATGAATGTGCTAAGCAAATATGGTGCCTCCATAAATTGCCAAAAGAAGAAAAACACTTTGAGTAGTGGAAGTCAGTAAAAAATATTCGTTATAAAATTTAACACTCAAGCATCATTGATCAATGCTATAAAAATAGAAAAGCTAGTCAGAAAAGGATGCGGTGCGTATCCTGTAACAATGTTAGAAGAAAAGAAATAAGTCGTGCCTATTTTAGAGAACCGAATAGTTTGCAAATTTATCAATATTTTTCTAGAAGTCCTACCCGGTCTTCTTCCCGTTAGAGAAGTAGAATTTGCTATAAAATTAATTCTGAGAACCCAACTATTATCAAAATTTCTGTATTGTATGGCGCCTAAGCAACTGCAAGAGCTGAACAAATAACTTCAAGAGCTGCTTGAAAAGTGTCTCATTCAATCAAGTTCATCTCCTTGGGGAGCATCAGTTTTATTCATATAAAAAAAGATGGATCGATGCGTATGTGCATTGATTATCAAGAATTGAATAAGGTAACTATCAAGAATAAATACCCACTACCGTGAATTGATGATCTATTTGATCAGTTATCTGGAGCTAATGTATTTTTCAAGATTGATCTGCGATTTGGTTATCATCAGCTAAGAGTTAAAGATGTTGATATAGAAAGGACAACTTTCAGAACATATTAGACATTATGAATTTTTGGTAATGTCATTTGGATTAACTAATGCATCGTCCATCTTTTTGGACTTAATGTAGCGAGTACTAAAAGCATATTTAGATAAATTCATCATCGTCTTTATTTATGATATCCTGTTTATTCAAAGAGTGGTGTTGATCATGAGAAGCACTTGAGATTAGTTCAGCAAGAACTTCAAAACCATGAACTTTCTACAAAATATTCCAAGTGCGAATTTTGACTTAACTCAATTGCTTTTCTGGGCCACGTCATAGATGCGCAAAAAATTAAAGTAGATCAAAATAAGGTTAGCGCCATTCAGGATTAGTCACAACCAAAGTTTGTGACTGATATCAAAAGTTTTTATGGTCTGGCAGGGTATTATATAAAATTTGTCAAAGGCTTTTCATAGATAGCGTCTCCTCTCAAAAAGTTGACTCATAAGGCAGTGCCATTCGTATGGAGTTCAGAATGTGATTATGCATTCCAATCATTGAAGGATGCTCTTTCTTCTTCCCCAGTTCTTGCCTTACCTAAAGAATGTTTGAACTACCAAGTCTATACCGATGCATATAGGATAGGCTTGGGTTGTGTGCTGATGCAGGAAGAAAAGGTTATTGCCTATGCATCTCGTCGGTTAAAATGACATGAGAAGAATTATCCCGTTCATGACTTGGAATTGGCCGCTGTAGTTTTCGCCTTGAAATTTGGCGTCATTATCTGTACGGCGTCCAATGTTTCATATTTTCAAATAATCAGAGTTTAAAGTATATTTTCACTCAGCATCTGCAAAGATGGCTTGAATTAATAAGTGATTACTATTTGAGTATCCAATATCATCCAGGGAAGGCAAATGTTTTAGCCAATGCACTCAATCGTCATGCTACACTTTCTTTCTTAATAGCTATAAGCCTTTTAGAGAAAGAATTCAGGAGGCTCAATATCAGACCAATTCGTGGTGCTATGCTAAGCGAACTAAAATCCATGAGTATTGATGAACCAACATTTCATCGTGACGTCTCCATCTCCCAAACAAAGGATGAAAACTACCAGAAATTTAAAATGGAGATAAAAAATGGTCATCGCTTTGATCTGCAGTTGCGAGATAATGTTATCTATCAAGGGGATTGCCTATGGATTCCCAAATCTATGCATCAAGAGATTTTAGTGGAAGGCCACAATTCAGGTTACCAAGTACATCATGGTAGTATTAAGATGTAACAAGACCTGAAGAAGTCATGCTGGTGGTCTAGAATGAAAAAAAGCATAGTAGAGTTCGTAACAAAGTGTCATGCTTACAATTTGGTCACAGCTGAATATCAAAAGCCGGGAGGACTTCTCCATCCTTTGGTAATTCTTGAATAGAAGTGGTTTGATATTTTTTTGGACTTCGTAACGGGTTTACCTAAGTCAAGGTCGGGTGCTGATTTAATTTGGGTCATTGTCGATCGACTGACCAAATTGGCACATTTTATTTCTATGTGTCAAACCGATTCTATAGAGAAATTAGCAAAAGTGTATATCAAGGAAATCGTCAAACTTCATGGAATTCCAAAGTATATTGAATTCGATCGCGATAGTCGATTCACTTCTAAATGTTGGCAAGCTGTGCATCAAGACTTGGGTACTACTCTATCCATGAGCACTGCTTTGCATCCTCAAATAGATGGTCAGACTGAACGAGTTAATCAAATTCTTAAAGATCTTCTTCGCCTATGTATTTTGGATTTCAATGGTTTCTGGGAAGATCATATTCCATTAGTTAAATTTATTTATAACAACAGTTTCCAATCAAGTATCGGCATGGCTCCGTATGGAGTCTTGTACGGCAGAAAATGCAGTATGCCCTTAGCGTGGTCTAAAACAGGTAGTGTTTAGCTGTATGGTTCAGATTTAGTAGAAGAAATAAATAAGAAAATGCAATTGATCCAGCAGAGAATTAAAGCAACTCAAGATCACCAGAGTAAATATCACTTACTCCTACCACCTGACGATCTGGCTTTGATCCCAAAATGCTCATTGCATCATGGCTCGACGATTGCATGGTGAAGGCATATGGGAAAATGCCTGGATCGTCGGAAGCTTGTTTGCCCTAAATCAACCAAGCCCTAAATCCAGGGTTTACTATGGGGAGCCAATTCTCCCTACATAATCCATCAAATGGCTAGCTATTGATCCTAACACCATCAATACAATCACGTGGAGCATAGCCCTTTGCTTGATCACCTTGGGAGAGCCTGAATCAATGGATCCCTACTCGGACCCCAGCGTTGTGCAGTGTTGTAGCCCAATCAATCAATTTGATTGATCGAGGCTTAGCATGAGGCTCAGGGGTCTAACAATTTGTTCAATATGATATAGCATGCAATTATAAGTGAAATTAAATCGGATTAGAGTTCTCAATTCTAGTGGAAGGGTCTCGCTTCCACTAGACAATAGCTATGTCTAGGCAGTGAGTCCTCGCTTTCTGAACTAAGCCCAACAGTTCAATTCCATTCTACATAATTTCTAAGCTCTATACGAAACTCACAACATTAATATAGAGGTCAAATTGGTAAGCACCGAGCCTACATGGCTCAATGGGAAATGTATGAGTAATTGGATAGATGGAATCAAAGAGGGTGCCTATTGACGAGAGCTGATCATGATTGAGGAATGGTCCCAAGAGCTGCTGAAGTCAAGAACACTAAACTGGGAGTTTAAACTCTATACTACACCCACTGATCAACTGGAGAAAATGCCATGAGGTTCAATTGGCTGTTGGAAGGAGTAATTAGGGATACAGAGGAAATCAGAGATTTGATAGAGATTCACAATGTGCAAAGAGCTCACTATAAGGAATTTTGAAGAGAGAGCTGGGTGGACGGGCTACGGTTCAAGCTCGGGTTGGAGACTTAGCTCTCCCATTTCCAAATCTATGCTAACTGAGCATCATGGCCCATTGGGAACTGCGTAACTTATTCATGGAGGTGGGCAACGATCATCTAATGTGGTGCAGGAGTGGGCGACAACTTTTGGCGCCAATGGTACGAACGGATATGTGCTATCAGGGACGAATGGGCAAGGACAAAGATCTATAATAGCAGAAGCTATGCCAGCTGTCTGATGCGATCTATAAAAATGCGTTGTGGTCTTGATGCACTCTTGCACAATGGTTAAACGTGGGCCTGATCGCAACCATTGGATCACAGCTGCGATATGACGGCTGAAGACGGGCCTGATCTGAATCAAACATACGTCGTATGATATAGGGATGTAAAGCGATTGAACGACCCATTTTTGCTCCGTTGTTCAAACCAATCAACTATTTGAATTAAAAAGAGAAATTAATTATTAATTAATTAAACTAATTAATCTAAATGAAATTAAATTTAATTTAGGTTTAAATAACCTCCAAAAATTCTCAAAAATGTACTCTTTGCTAATTGGGAGTTGAAGAATTCAAAATACAATTATATTTTAATTCATAGATCAAATTAATTTAGCTAATTTTCTAGATTAATTAATTAGCAAAAATGACCAATGGGTCCAATCGAGGTCTGATTGATCCCAAATTTTTATGGTTAGATCTTAATTATTATTTAAGTCTAATAGAATAAAGATTATGACTTGGTTTAATTTAAATTAGTTAGGATAACAATATTGGGTTCTTACAAAGTAACATGCTTGAATGAAAAAAAATAAGGTTCTAGTGAAGTTATTTACAATCTATACATACTGTAATTTTCTGTTTAGAGTGAGGTTAGTTCATTATCATCATGCTTTGGAACATTATCTTCATTATCATCATGATTAGAACTTAGTGACATAAGGCTTAAGACCAAATTAAGCACAAATTAAGCATAATAGCAACTCAAGATTATTATAAAATTAATTATAGATTTTGATGGCATTTTATTTAACTAAAATTTAGTTATTAATTATGCTTAAAGACAAATGCTAATTGTTAAGAAAAGCTTAGCTCAAGTGGTACAGCAACATACCACCAAATAGTATTGATAGCTACTCCATCAACGAGTTTACCCAATAGTTTTTTTATATTAGTTGCAATTTCTCTAAATAGCTCATAATCTTATATCTTAGTTGTTGCATATAATAAGATGTAGTTTGAAATAAATTTTGCATGTACATTTCTACAAAATTATATATTGATGCATGATGAAATTTATTATAATTTTAAATTATAATATCCTAAAATAATACTTAGATTCTTATCTAACGACATTCCAATTTCTTGTCATATTTTATATGTCACGCCAGGTTATAGTTGAAAAAGATGAATTAGTGGAGGATCAAGATTAGGTTTTTGGAGTTTATTGATGCTTGTGTTCTTCCTTTTAATTTGAGAGTGGATATTAAGGGAATTAATTTTCTTCTACTTTAATTAATTGTAATAATTGGACTGATAGATATTTTGTGAGACAGAACATTTATGTTATTTTTTGAGATTATTTTTGCATTGAATTAATGATGTGTGCACTTTATATTATTATTCATTACTAAAGACACAATGAGGTCCCGACAAAGAAAACAAATTGGATTAATATGCTAATTTAATATCGGATCGTTATATAAAATATATTAATCATGCATCTGAGTCTTTGTATTTTAGGGAGCACTTGAGTCTTAATTCATAGACACCTCCTTTAAATAAAAAGAGTGTTATCACATTACTTTAAGAGTTAATATAATTTCTTGATGGATGCCATATACTATTAATTTATGGTACAATAGCCTTATATAAGATAGATTTAAGTGAATTGAGCCCATTAATAAGCAAATATACTTGATGAAGGGTCTTTGTCTTAAAACTTAATTATCATTTTGAAATCTTTAGTGGTTGTACTTTTTTGCCAATTTATATACTATTGAGATCTCATAACCTAAAGAAAATCATGTTTAAGCTTATAATAGTAAAATAAAGCCTTAGAAATTAATATAGCCATTTGGACCTAGTTCGAATGCATAAAACCTAAGTTATACTTTATCTAACCCTTTTGAGCAACCATAGTTGTAAGATAGCTAAGCTAGCTTAAAGCCACCTTTTTACTCACTTCCAAAGCACATGTAAACCCACTTAAATTATGTTAGGTTACTAGTCTTACCTTAAAATTATATTAGCCATTGATCACCCCTCTCTTCTCTGAAACCTTAGCTTTTAGTTGAGTTGGCCTTACACATCCTCTAAGTGGTTGAGTGAACCTATTTAGCATTTATGAAACCTAAAAGTCTAAATTGGCTTGGTGAATGATAACCACAAAATAGGTGCTGGCCAACTACTTTTCCAATACTTCTTACCATTAAAAATTCTAATATATAATATAGCAATGATTAATATTTCATGAAAAGCTAAAATTGTAATAAAATTTAGATTATTTTTATATTAAGTATTTTAACTAAAAATAAGGAAATGTATTTCTATTATTTACCATACAAGTTTATATAGTGTGTTTTAGGTAAACATCAGGCATATCTCAAATTAATTTTATGTTATGATGTGGAGACCAATTGAATCACCAAAGGAGACGTCGATGGAGTTTCGATGGGTTCCGGGGCAAGGCTACACTAGCTGCTAGCGTCCTGGGTACCCATCAGGGCCTGTGGCATGAGGAAGGGGCACTCAAGTGTGCCCTAGGTGCTCAACATGGTCTGTAGGCTGAGGAGAGAGAGCCTGCAACAATGCAGACGCTATAGGCATCATGTGGGCAACCATGGGCGATTTCGGGTAGTTTCAAGCTTGTTTTAAAGCCTGTTGGAAGCCCTAATTGATGTAGGTGCATCAAAGAGTGCAAAAAGAGTGTGCAAGGGGCTGCACCAAAAGGGCTGTAGCGGGAGGTTGAGGCCAAAGGCCGCAGCGGAGGACACAGTTAAGGGCTGCTACAGGAGGCTGCACTAGAAGTCGCACTGGAAGACTGCACTAATAATTGCATAGAAGGCTACAACTGGGTGCGACAGTTGTGATTGCACAAGGGTTATAGCTATGGGCTATAGTGGTGGTTGTAGCGAAGTGCTGGAGTGGTGCTTACAACGAAGAGCCGCTTCTATAAGTGTTCTTACTGTACTTGTTATGTTGCCATGAGATTCCTATTTTGTTCCTTTTTATAATTCTATTTCCATGAGATTTTTTTTTGCATTAACTTTATCTTTTAACATGAATTAATACATGTTATCTCTTACATAAAATTGGTTGACTTTCATTAATAATGAGACACGTGTATTTTATGGCTCATGAGGAGAGTTGATATATGATGTATTGAAATATTTCAAGAATCACAAACAAGTAAGCATACTTTATATAAATACTCTTAAAAATGGAATACTTAACTCCAAAGCATAGGAATAAAATGAGATAATTATAATAATAATAATATATATATATATTATTTATTTTATTTTTTTTCAAAAAGTCATCTCGGCGGGATTTTATTTCACAAAAAGAAAGGAGTACAGGACTAGGGCTGGGAGGGTACAAAGAGCCAAACACGCCTAAGAACCAGAATCCAGCCCCAAAAATAGAGACCCACGAAATATCCTAAAAGATCTTCAGACAAAGCAAAATGAAAAATACAAAAGCTTCCAAAGGAAAAAAAAATAAAGGACCCAGTCGCAACTGACAAAAAGCTCGCAAAGGATACCATTAGAGAAGACGAGAACGACAAAAATACCTGCAAAATCAAAACTAACAACCTGCACTAGATCATGGTTAAAGGTTAAGTCAATGGCACATACTATAGAATATTCCGTGATAAAACCCGCAGAAAAAAGACCAGCATTGAAGGGACCCACAAAAAAAACATAGAAGTGATAATCAGGGAGGAGGGTTAAGCCATCTACATAGCACCACAAAAAACCTCATGCATTAATAACAAAAAAACCAGCAGAAAGACAACTACAGCCCAATACGGACACAAGCTAATGCAGCAACATGATAACCATAGAATTATAAAAATTAAGCATCTGCATTCTAATTTGCGTGCAACATAAATAAAAGGTAATAGTGTAACTATTTATAACATTAGAGTTATTGCAAGCAGCCCACTTACCAAACCCAACCAAATAAGCCTTCTCAAAGATATCAGACATAATGAATACAGGTAATCTGGCGAGAGAGAATAAGAGGTTCTCGGGATTCATCAAGTGAAATCGGAGAATCTCAATCCTTTCAAAAATACCAATTAATGAACAGCCCTATCAATGGAGATGATTACATCGATAAATATTGCATCGAAAAGAGGCTTAACATAGACCCAATATGTCATGAAAATCAACATAAACAAAACCATAACACGACTGCGCATAACAATTTCTTTAATAGGATTAGAAGTGGCAACATCAGAAGAGGCAGCATTCTCAGAGTATAAAACATTAGCACAAATCTTACCCGTAAAACTACCCAACATTTGCCAATTAATACAAAAGCAAAACCCATCAAAGCAAATAACATTTTGATTAAAATTCTCCTTAAACCAGCAATCAAGCAGAGAGCCAAATATACCATTAACAGCAGCATTTAAACCACCATAACAGTCAGAATTAGCAAAAATCTTACTCATAAAATTGCCCAAATTTTGCCAGTCAATATAAAAACAAAACCCACCATAGCCATCAGATTTGCACTTAAAATTGTTGGCAGCATCCTTTACAGACCAACAACAAAGCAGGTCCCCAAACATACCATTAGCAGCAGAATTTAAGACAGCCTCAGAAATAGTGTAAGTAAATTGAGGAAAGAGCACGAAACTAGAGAAAGCACCAATTATTTTGACATCAGAATGAGAGTAGGTGACAGCATTTAAGGCACCATTAGGGACCTGGAGCTTAAAAAGTACTAGTCTAAGCAAGAGGAACAACATTAAGAATACCAGCTCCAGAAAACATCCTTCCAAATGCCATTATAAAGAAAGAATAAGCTTAGCATGATCAACATCAAGAGCAGTCCAGCTAAAATTTTTTACGTTATGGTTATTAATAGAATTGTTAACATCCAATTTGATCCTTTCAATAATTTTTTGAGCAATAGCGGGGGTAGAATTGTATTTAGAGTTGTTTCGAGCTTTCCAAATATTTCAAAGGATATAGCAGTCAACCAGCTGCTCGATGTGAATTTCTTTCTTATGAGTAGGCCATCTAATAAAAATATTTTCCATGTCCATCGGGAGAGGTTCATAATTTCTTATGCTTAAAACAGATCAAATATTGATGCTCATATTACCACTTAGAAAGACATAGTTTATAGTTTCAATATTGTTCGACTAAGAGCAATGACATTTTGAAGCCAAGTTGTACCTCATATTTTGCAAAATGAAATCTACACTAATGAAATTATTATAGAGGTGCCATAAAAATAAACTAATGAGGGTAGGAATACAACTATGCCAAATCCAAGTGGGGAAAATAGAGCGTTTATGAATCTTGACAACTTGCCAAAGTAAATGAGTTTAATTTTATTTTTGTGACAAATGATGGAATTGGCAGTTTTGACATGATCAAAATTAGGAGTAATACATTTAAGTCTTTCTATCAGATTAGCAGGAAGCATGCTGTTTAGGGAAGCAAAGTTCCAATCATTATTGCTATTAAGGCAATCAGCCAAGGATAATTTTTGATTTTTAATATTATAATAGTTGTTGGCCAAGATTTCATTATTATTCTAACGATCAAACCAAAAGGATATAGATTTATCCATAGTATCCCAAGTTAGAGTTTCTTCAATAATTTCCCTAGAAGAGAGCATTCTAGACCAAGTGATGGAGTCCGTAATTTTTTGAGTTGTTTGGGAAGAATGAGATATAGGATAGTATTTAGCTAAAATGATGTTGGACCATATAGTATTCGATATTCTAAACTCTACCAAAGTTTGAGGGAGAAAGCATTGTGCAAAGAAGAGAGACATCTTAAACCAAGACCACCTTCTAATATGGGAAAGGTAATATGTTCCCAAGAGCACCAAGGAATTTTACTTCCTCTAGGGTGGATCCAACGAATTTGTTAAAGATTGTTTTCAGCTTTTTTAAAATGAATTTGGTGGGAGAGGTGACCTCGAGCCAGTATAGAGGGATCGTATTGAGGACATACTTGAGGAGAATTAGTCTACCACCTTGAGAAAGGTATTTTAATTCTCAACCTTGCAATTTTTTGAAAATTGTATCAATGAGATTAGAGAAATTGTAATTCTTGTTCTGCCTAGTAGAGATGGGGATGCCCAGATAAGGAATTAAGAGTTTATTAGGTTTAATGTTTAAAGTGTTCTCAATTCTATTAATAATATGAATCGGAGTTTTGGTATTGGTGAAAAAGTGGGATTTGGAGAGGTTAATTTTCAGCCCGATTATGGTTTCCATATCAGAGAAAAGATTTTTGATTCTATTAACTGACTTAGAGCTTGCATTGCTAAAAAGGATAAGGATATCAGCATAAGCAAGGTGAGTCACTAAGGCTTTCCCACCATACTTATAATAGAGACTAAGGTCCTTTTTAAAACAAGAGTTGATGCTAAGGGACCAATAGTTAAAAGCAAGGATGAAAAGGATGAGTAAAAGGGGATCACCTTGATGGAGCCCCCTTTCAGACTTAAAAAAACCACCAGCCTTACCATTGATCATAATAGAGAAGAAATTGTATTGAGTGAGGTTCTTAATTTTTAGGATGAAACTATAGTTGAAATCATAACTATTTAACATTTTAGATAGGAAGTTCCAATCTAATCTATCAAAGGCCTTTTCCATGTCAAGCTTTACAATGAGGTTATGGCCCTAACATTTTTTTTTAGGCTATAAAATAGCTCTTGAGTAGCAAGGATGCTATCTTGGATAAGATGCCCAAGAATAAAATCAGATTGGTTAGACTCTATTAGGCAAGGAATAAATGTTTGTAATCTTTTAGCAAGAATTTTGGAGATAATTTTGTTGATGAAAGTACAAAGACTGATTGGCTTATAGTGGGACCACCAAGAGGCTTTTTTAGTTTTGGGAATGAGCGAAAGCATCGTATGAGTAAAGAATTTAGGTAAACGAATATTGCAAGAGAATTCTTTAACCCCATTACACACATCCCACTTAATTATATTCCAGAATTTATAAAAAAACTCACCAGGGAAGCCGTCAGAACCAGGACAAGTATTTTTCTTTAGATTTTTGACCACCTCCCAAATTTCATCATCACTGGGCATCATATTAATCCGAGTATTCTCCACAACAGGGATTTGGGGAATTGAAAGATCCAAGTTATTATTTTGAGGGGAAGAGTTTGAGCTATTAAAAGAGTCCTGAAAGAAGGCAATAGTAGAGCTTTGGATGTCTTCAAAGTTATTAATTTTAAGAGCATTTGGAGGGCAAATTTTGGAAATTTTATTTATGTGTCTTATTTTATTGACCCAATTATGATAGAAAAGAAGTGTTGTTTTCACCTTGAAGGGACCAGTTAATACTGTATTTTTGTTTCCAAAATGTCTCAATGTCATTGTGAGTTTGAATAAGTTTTGCTTTTGCTTTAGAGACTTCAGTTCTATTATGATCCGAGGGATTCGATTCAAATATATTTTCTAAGTGATTGACTTTGTTTTCCTGAGTAAAAACATTAATAAAAAATTTTTCAATCTCTTTTTTGTTCCAAAGACTGCAGGCTTTTATAAGTTTTTTGAACTTCTCCACTAAGCAGGATAAACCATAGGTATTACAAGGTTCATTCCAAGTATAATGGACTAGTTGAGAGAAGTTGTCTTTTTTGAGCCAAAAGGTTCGAAACCGAAAGGATTTAGGAGTTCTTAAAATCATGATTCCAAGATGATAGAGTAATTAGCTTATGATCAGAAATCGTCGAATTTAAAGAGGATGCCTCAAAAATAGAGATAGAATTATACCAAATATTATTGATAAGGAATCTGTCTAATCTCACAAATTTTTTACTGCAACTCCAAGTAAAGAGAGATCCCGAATAATTGAAATCATCAAGACCACAATCAAGGATGGTAGAGTTAAAATCAAAAGTGGATTTGGAGTGGTCTCTATAATAACCTTTGTACTCAGAACTTTTAAGAATTGCATTAAAATCTCCACCAACCACCCAGGGAAAGGTAGAGGAGCTGCAATTCTTAAGGAAGTTCCAAAGAGGGAGACGATCAAGTCTTTGATTGTTGCCATGTACAAAGGTTATGAGAAATTTGTGGTTTTCATTATAGAATTGCATATGGATGGCTTGGTGGCATTGGGCTAAGATATCAGCATTCCACTTGTTATCCCAAACACCCAAATTCTGTTATAATTATTTAAGGCAAAGTTCTCCGTTCTTATAAAATGACCAATCGAATTTATGGCTTTCTGATTTAATTTAGGTTCAAATATAGTAGTAATGGAAATTTTGTTTTCAAAGATAATATGTTTAAGCCTATTTTTTGAATAGGTATTACCAATACCTCTAATGTTCCAACATAAGATATTCATTGACAAACAAAAGAAGATCCACTTGGGATCGACTGTTGTGTATCTTTAGAAAAAGTGATATTAATAGAATTGTTTGAAGTAGTATCCTGGACATGTTCATCCAATTTTTCAGGATCAATAAGAGAGGAGAGCGATTTATACCTGTTGGAGGTCGGCATTTTGTTTATATTGAACTGAACATTTTTTATTTTTAGAGGAGTTTTAGGTTTCGAGAAGGATGATTGGATATTCCTCTCCAAATCTTGGGGACTGCAGTTAAGGGAAGCACATGACGTGTCACACCAAGCTTTATTGATGGCTGTCAAATTCTGTTCATCAACAATTCTTGAAAAGGGGTCAGCAACATTACCAAATTTTATTCTATCATGAGCAATAGTATCCAGCAAAGGGCTAAAATTAGCAAGATTTGTAGCTAATTCAGAATGATTAGTGTTAGCAACTAAAAGATGAAAGATTTCATCACTAACAGACACCACAGTTGATATGCCATCAGCAATGTTATCAAATTTTTCAGCCATATCATTAGCAATGTTTGGGGAATTGATATGGTTAGCAATTTCAAAAGTATTTGCAATTATAATTCCAATATTTTTTCCAACCGTGCCCATAACATCATGTTCAAAATCAGATGAAGCAACATTCTGATTTAAAGCATTTTCAGCAACGTTCTGATTTAAGGCTATTTCAGCAGCAGGATTTTCATAAAAATATTTGTCATTATCATCACCCTCCAAAGGGGCCAAGAGGTTATCCGCAGCAGCTAGAGTATCAAGAACAGTTGCATTAGTCTCAGGGTTATAATCAGCATTTGGAACAAGTTTTTTCATAGCATTTGCAATAATTTCAGTTTCACTAACCTCAACTCCATTATGATCTAAATTGATAACAGCATTTAAAGCAGAGTTTACCACATCAGGTTCATTAACGGCATCAGCATTTAAAACAAAGTTAATAGTATTTTCAGATTCATTAACAGCCACTACCATATGCCCCAAAACAGAATCATTAATTAAACCAATTTTTTCTACAGTATTTGGAACAATATTTTCCACAACGATAGCATCTAAAGTAATTATATTAGTATCAGAAAAAGTGTTACAAGTAACAGTATTATTAACCAGGGCAAAATCAATTTCATGATTGATCTCAATATTGTTTCCAATATTCACCTAGTTATTCCCAGCATTTATAATACTAGGAACCAAACTTTAATTAAGAGCAATATTGTCCAGAGTGTTATTATCTTCAATATGTAATTATTGAAGACAATGGGAGCATTGACATCCCTCAAATCATTATCACTAGCAAGCTGTTCCATGAGATTTTGATTTTGCAAAATGATAGCTATTAATGCTTCTACCAGCAGAGGGACATGGTGAGTTTTGGCTCCTAAAAATGAAAGAGTCAGTATTATGCCCTAAGGAGAAATATCAATTATAGTAAAGAGGCATCTTTTCATAACAGATTTCTTGGGTATAATCATTTTCTTTAGAGTCCAACTATATGGAACTAGGGGGAGGGGAAGCAATGTTTATTTCAATTAGGATTCTTGGGGCTACAATATTTCAACATAGGGCTGTGTTACGATCAAGTCGGAGCGGTTTTCGAGGGCCCTCCCTATATTTACAGGATTTCTTTGGTAGTGAAATGAAGCCGTAGGCCGGGGAAGTTTACCCATAATGGAACAATCGGGACATCATGTCTAACATCGGCAAAAGGATCCCATTTACAGAAATGCATAGGATTCCCTTTTAAATCGTAAGAGCCTTTAGAGAAAACTAGAGCATAATCTAGATCGGATTGGAAGATGAAAAAAAACGAAGTGAATCAAATGGTCTAATATTAAATGGAGAAAGAAGTTTAAGCCCTTCAATAAGCCTAAGGCAGTGTCAAAACTAGGTTTTTCTTTGGCAAAATTACCTACTAATGTAAGTGAATGCGGACTTGCCAAATGCATAACTTCCTCGTTAGTAAAAAACAGAGCGGGGCCTCCATTGAAGGAGCAGATTTCTTTCGAGGGGGGGGGGAGGAAGGGTTCACAACAATGTCGCGGAAGGATCTGACCATGGGGTCCATTACCATTGCATTTTAAGCAAAAATACAGGAGAGTAAAAGGAAAGAAATAACCCGATGGCACAAGGCCGATGTAAAGCTGCAGGAGGCCAGAGGCCTCCGGCCAGGGAGCTGAGCGGGAGAGGGCTGCAGATCGCCAAGGAACTATAAAACGAGAGCTGCTCTCTCCAGTCTTTTTTATCATGATATATATAAATAAATAAATAAATAAATAAATAAATAAATAAATAAATAAATAAATAAATAAATATATATATATATATATATATATATATATATATATATATATTTGACAAACTTGTTCTTAAGTTGAACTGATGCAAAATCTTATACTTAATTTACACTTATTTTTTTGAAAACACATAAATATTCCTTACTTTCTTAATCATTCAATATAATTAATACATCTAAAAAATATTAATTGAGAGTGATTAATTAAAATTATGATTAAATTCATTGAACATATTTAATTGTAGGATTCCGAAATATTTTCAGGTCCACCAAGAACTCACTTCCAGGCTTTCACTCGATGTTCATGGCTTCACAAGACCTCCCGCCTCAGTTTTATCTTTCGTAATGGAAGCCTCAGTTTCGCCGTGCATTATCAACCCTCTCATAGTGGCGACGCCCCTCCGATCTCCGTTACATCCTGTACTAATCCCTAAACGGAAATCGTCTTCTTGTCCTCCAAGGCTACCGACGTCTCCCTCTCTCACCGCCATTAATCATTCCCATCTTCTACATGTCTCGCCATCTCGAACTGCATTGAACATTTTACATCCATTTGGTTCCAGTCCTCTTGCCTGCGTACTGAAGAATGATAGAGCAGAACCCGAGCCGAGGGACACTGCTAAGGACGAGGCGTTGCTTGCTCGAGGAGAAAGCACGATGCCGGAAAGGTTCCGGCATTTCCTCAAAGAGGTACCTGAACGTCCAATCCGCTGGCCGTGGGCAATCGGTAGGTTAAATTAGAATCAATGTTTTTCATATTATCCATGATCCTCGTTGCAGCATCCCGATTTTAGGGGTTGTTTAGTTCGAGGACATCCATCGCCGCGTAATGCTGTAGTGAGATGTCGAGTTTTTGGTTCTATGATATCTTGTTTCAGGTTAAATTTAGAATCAATGCATATAATTTAATTGTATATAGGTCACTTGTAGGATATCGAAACAAAGATAATTTTTCCTCTCTTTTCTTATGTCCATTGTTCCCCAAAATTCGGAGACATCTAGATGTCGAAGGTTACGTTGCTTCACCGTATTAGGGTTCCGCCACTGTTTTAATGAAGAAGCGGAGTGTTTGGGGGTAAGGAATATGGTCGCCAGGTTGCAGCGAGCCAATGGAGGGGGAAATCGTTGCGATCTTACGTGTTAGGTTTTTAATGGGAGGTGATTTACTTAGTCATTGAGGAAAATACAAAATTAAGGTTTTGTTAACTATAATATATCGTCCGGACTACAATCTTTGAGGGGCTGTTTGGTTTGAAGACATATTTAACCTTAAGATAGCATGCTATCCAAATACTATATTATTGATATTACTATTGAAATTTCAGTGTGTGTTTGGTTCTGATTGTTATCTTAGATTACTTCTTTTAAATACTTTTATTTCATTGATTCTATTTTTTCCATTCTTGTTCTATAATTTCACCAAGCCACAATGAAAACAAAATACGAAGGTCACCTTAGAGAAAGAAGGAAGGAGGCAAAAGATGGCCGACCTACTTAGGACGAAGTGGGCAAAATGCCGGTCACTTGGGATTTTGTTTGCTCTTTGCCAACAATAAAAAACAAAAAAATGACCATATAGATGTTAATTTAGGGTGGCGTTTTTGTAAACAAAATGAAATTTATATTACATGTCAATGAGCCAAGACTTTAATCTTGATGTTATTAGAAAATTACATGACATAGTATTAAGATGCCTGAGCCCCTGAATTAAATGAACGTTAATGTCATAATAATATCTGCATAAAAATAATATTAACAACTCATTAATGCTAACATATCAATGACATCAAAATTTCAGCATACCTAACTATTCTTTTTGCATAGTGTCTATTTTAATGCTTTTTGGCTTTTATAATTATAAAGATTTGTAAATTACCATGCATTGTTCTATTACATGCATTGTTCTCATTATTTGTAAATTTCACATGCCTCTCAAATTTTATTTAATTTTTAATAAATTATGACTAGTTCCAATGGTTCATATAATTTTAAAGTTTCACCTCATTTCTATGGTTTAATTGTGGTTTCACATTGATTCCTGTAATTTTAAAGTTCTAATTAGTCCCTATAATTAGATTATAGTTCCACTTTAATTTCTATATTTTATTCGCAATGGTTAACCAGTATATTAATTACAAAATTTATTATATCTGCATGGGAATGAACATGAAAATGTTTTAGTTATTAATTCTCTATTTATTCTAAATCATGATAAGCAGAGAATCTACTGTCTAGTAAAATTTTAATCGATAGTCATTTTATTTAAGAAAATCTGCATGGGAATGAAAGAAGATGGCACTAAAATAAAACAAAAGAGCAAACCCTTTGGTAAATAGCTTTGTTGTCTACTATCTGTTCCAGTTGAAATATGCTTGTCTTTTTTGAACCATGCTTGATCAAGTGTCACATATCATTGCCAAAAAGAATACACTAGCGAATAAATAAAAAAAATCTCTTTAATTTATAATTATTTGCTTTGTTTGAGATTTGTGTTTAATGGTGCCGTACTCATATGTTAAACAGGTTTGCTGAAGGAGTCAAGAAAATTCTTCTTTGATTATTGATAATTCTTTTTCTTAAGTACCAAAGGAGCTAAGAAATGATGAAGATGAGAGCAGCATAACCAACTCTAAAAAAGTAGGAAATGATGAAAATACCAAGTAAAAGGGAGGGTCCATGTCAAATCAATATTCTAAGAGGTGGGCTTTGAATCTTGAATTGGATGGGGAACCACAGGGAAGGATATTGTAGTTCAAATCTGAGGGGCAGCTGAGGAGAGCAATGAAGACTAACTGTGAATAGAAGGGGAGCTAAGGGCAGGTCAACCTTGAACCTCCAAATGGAGTGCAAAGTTCAGCGATGCAAATGTAGGGCTTGTGTCGGTTTTTTGTTGTTGGGGCTTTAGTAGGTGCAGAAAAAATTTAAAAGATCAACACTCATTTTTAAAATTTTAATGATTATAATGAGAGTATTGAGAAATGTGTGGACTATATAGAAACTTTGAAATTCTAGGAGCTAAAATGAAACCAAATATAAATTTTAAGGGCTAAACAGTATTTTAGCTTTATTTTTATATTTATCTCTTGAACTATATATAAAATTAGGACTGCTCTGTTCATTAGCATTGAAGATGAAGGTGTTAACTAAAGCACCTCACTAGATTTGTAAAGCTAATAAGTCTATTACATGGTTGCAAACGAGGCTATCCTCAAATTCTGTAATATTATTTTTTCTTTGCATGGAAAAATAAACCTTGACATTTTAGACAAGAGGACTTGATTCTCAGGCCATCTCTTTTTCATGTATTGCTGCAATTTTGGCTTCTAACAGGCCCTATATGTTAGATTAAGAGCATTCTCTCACACATCGGGTAATCTGCAATTATTTTCTTCAGTTTGCATGATCTTTCCATCATCTATCATTGTTGTCAACGGTTTCCCATCCCATTTCTAGAGAAGGTATCGTACAACTATTCAATTTCCTTAGACATATTATGTGTTCCTCTGTTTCAATTATATTTGTCTGACTGTAAAGTTAAAATTGTTATATATGCATTAAATCTACATTCGAAGAAGAAAGCTAATTGGTAGGAGAGTTACCTGCTATTTAACAACGGACACCATCTTTGATTGAGGAATCCCCCACTTGATTGGTTTCACTAGGTTATGATCTCTCCTTCCTGAGAGTTTAAAAGCAACTAGATATCTTCTTATGACATGGCTAACATCTATTACAGGACGTTCTCATCCTTTTGAGCTGGTTTATTGAAATATTTGAGGGCCAAGCCGTATTTAGGTTCATTTAGGCTTTTCCTATTATCTTAATGTTATTCATGACCGGTTATGTGCCAATTGGATATATTTATTGGAAGATCAAACTTCCTTGTGTTTCATGGCAATTTTATCGTGGAATTATAATCAATTTTCTACACTACTGAAATTTTGTACAGTGATAAAACATTTGAATACTAATCTCAAATATAACATTTTGATCTAAAATTATTTTATATACCTTTTTGTTAAATGGGGAAGAATAGCTGTATGCATCGATACCTTCTAATTACACTCCAGACTTTCATGTGTTATATGAATGTATCGCACCATTTTACCTCATTAATCAACTATTTTATAATTCTCAAATATTGAACATCAGCATAAGCTTTTTCTTCCGCTTAACAACTTCCTCAAACTCATTGGGTTCTTGGACACCCTTTATGCACGTATTTCCACAAAAACTTTCTCCGTAAGCTTCCAGTGTATATTTCTTGGAAACTTCAATAGTCAAAAAAGGCACATGTACACTCCCTTGACTAAATATATACACATTTCTATTGATTCCACCTTTATAAAAAAGAGAATTTATACCACAGGTCTTCTTCTGTTTTGTTTCCTTGCTCTTTATTATCTCTCCGTGTTTCTTTCTTATAAATTTACTTTAAATAACCATGGTCGTCACCTTTAACAATTGTGCTCATACTCACATGCTTGTAGTCCATGGTTGATCCATGATTTTTTGCATGATGGCATTTTGAAAAAAGATAGAAATGAAAACCCGTTTATCATTTTTAATAATTAAATACTTTCAAGGTTATGTAGTATGTCAATGTGTTACATAACAGTTATAATTTTTTCATTCACAGCTTTCTCATTATTCATCTTAAAAATATGCTATTAATATATTTATAAGACATTCATTCATCAGTGAGTTTTTTGTACGGTTGTGCTAGCGATTCTGGATAATTTTATAGCTGAAAATATTATTTAATTCTGTTGTTGCTGGTGCAGTTACAATTGGTAAGATATAAATCTTCATTAACAAATATTCCAAAAGATAAACAGCTATTCTGTCACTGTTAGTTATATGTGCTTGCTCTCCCATTTCAATAAAATTTAAAAATTCATCATTGTTTTCGACAATTTCAAGAGTCGTCAAATGATTCAAACCATAATAAAAGAAGAAAGCAAGTCGGGATAGATGAAAAAGCCGTGGCATAGCATCAAAGTATAGGGTAAACCACCCAACTAATCTCTTTCCTTGCCAAAAAGGGGTATATGTATATATTTATATGTTTATATTAGAGAGATAGGAAATACAGAATTTAGCCAAATTGTTTTATATTTGCTTATCATAGATTTTAAGCATGATACAAAAAACAAAATAATGATTGAGCCATTGAAGTTGCATATTTGCCATATTTTAAAGTAATTTAATGCTATAATGATGCAATTTTATTATTTTCACAATATCTCTATGGCTTGTTAATTATTTTCTTTTAAAAAATAATTTGATTGTACTATAAAGATTGTAAGATTATTTTAGGTGAATGGTTGGCAACTCAACATTGGTTATAGATTTTAGATTGAAGGATGATATATTTGAGAATAAATATTTAGCCTAAGCTATGCCTTATGACTAGATGGTGAAATTTTAAAATTGAAAATGTAGATATATTCAAAACTAGAATATAGAACTTAGATAATGGGACTTTGTAAGATATTCTATTCATATTTAACAAATGATTGTTAGCTGTATCCATATTATGGTTAAAGATATGCTTAAGGATTTTGAGATAGAGCTCAAACATTAATGATGCATTGTGGTTGAAATAAGATATTCAAAACAATTGCTAAATAGAACAAGATTTGTTGTAGTGTGTTTTAAATGCAATAAAAATATGACTTATAATAGATAAAGATGCGCTCATTGTGAGGTCAATATATAGTGGTATTTATACGACGACTAAAGATATGTTTGAAGAATCTAGAGAGAGTTTATAGCAATAACAATGCTTGCAGTGAAAATAAGATAAGAAAATGCTAAAGAGAAGAAACATATCTATGTGTGTCTATATATATGTATTTGTCTATATATATGTTTATAGATGTATATAATGATTTGTGTGTGTTTAAAAAAGTTAGTGATGCTAAGGCCATAATTTTAAAGTTTATATGAGAATTTGGATAATGATGAGGAAAAAACACAAATATATAAGTTTTTTAAATTATATAAGAAGTAAAAAAAATTGACTGAGTATATTAAAGATATTAATAACAAAATGGTTCCCAAAGATGATGACGCTCAATTAAAATGATTAAGTTATTTTTATACATTTCTCAATGGAGTTTGCAATGCTTTAAGTGATTAAATTATTGTCGTTGCTTAAAGGTTAATTGTTTTTTTTTTGTACATGTGAATCAAATGAAGGATTGCAATGCTTTAAGTAAAGTGAAGGGTGGAAAAGTGTAAGGATTGGATGACATACGCATTAATGCACAAAAAGTACGAGGAAGGAGTTCCTAGCTCACTAAATTGTTTATTATTATTTTGAATATTAAAAGATGTTACATGAGTAAAGCAGTATAGTACTTATTTAAAAGAATAAATTGATTTGCAAGATTGTGAAAATTATATGAGAATTAAGTTAACAAATATCTTGACAATTATAAAAGAATTAAGTCTCTAAACATACTTTAAATTTTTGTGAGAGTGATCGAACATATGTTATGTAACATATGAATTAACAAAATCAACTTGATTTAATACTAGATAGGTTGATTATTGAGGTAATGCATTTGTTGAGTGGTTTGCTAGAAAAAATGGAGAAAATGATGATTGTAATTTGGTTTTTATTGGTCTAGTAAAGACATGATAATCATCAAGAAGTATTTTTGGGGAATGTTAGAAAGAAAAAAGGATTTTTGTTGTTCTTATTGAAGTTATTAAAGATATGGTCTGAGGTGTTTGCTGAATTTATATTTTCAATTACATTATGGATTATCTCTTAAATCTTCTCTATTTACATTAATTATGTATATTTATTTTTTGAAAGAAGGCGGGCTTTAAATATAAAACAAATATGTGGCTAGTGGAAATTAGACTCGTAACATGGGCAACAAATCCAGAGCCTCAACTACTATATTACAACACATTCACAATTATTAATATTCTTACTTAGCACATTTAAGGAAGGTGTGCCTTGTGCATGTTGTTTGCAATGATATTGTTTTATTGATAAGTACTCATAAAATTAATATTGAAGCTACAAAGAACCTCTTTGCTATTCAAGGAGCTTCATCTTTACAGATTTTAAACAAAATGTATAGAATGCAAGTTTTATTATAAGTTATAAGATTGAGGATATGACACTTGAATATCTTATTATCAAGAAAAGTGAACGATTTAAATACCATGACACAAAATAATGGTAAACTAGATATCAATGTGAGTAATAGGATATGAACTAGTTGTATGAAGTGCAGGAACTTTTTTGGGGTGTGTAATTGTAATATCCACTTGCATTTAAAGGGAAATTTTTTAGACCGACTACATGACCAATAATGTTATATAGAGGATAACTTTGTCTTGCAAAGCAACTTCATACTACTAAAATAAGTGTTACTATGTGTGAGTATATATCAAAAGTTATGATGATGAGTACATTTGTGAGGTGTGAGTAGCTTTATTTGAAAACAATGTTATGCAAAGTTACAAATTTATTCGAACCTATTAAGGAGTGAGATTGGATGACTTAGATGTGTTGAGAAATTGAATTTTGCTATTGTGCTAAATGTGGATGAGAAAAGCCAAAGAAGACATGTTAAGAAAGTATTAAAAGTGTACTAAAATACTTGGAGCATAGGGATGGGACGTATTGTTATTTGATAGAACACAGTGAATGTAAATGACCCCATCTACTGGGACTAAAACTTGGTATTTTAACTGTACTATTGTCCATACCTTTTAGATTTTCCTTGATGAATGTTGATTTGTTCATATAACAATAATTTTGTTTTGTCTCTAAATGAATGAACCTCATAATGCAAAGTGTTTCACCATCATTTGTTATGTACTGTGGTTGTTACTTTGCTACTCAAACAGGGTCATTGCTTTGACAGCTAATAATTTAGTAAAATTGAGATAACTCATTAAATAGTCTCCACTTTATATTTCATCAAATGTATATTTAAAAGATCAAACAAGGGTTCATATTTATTAAATTAGTGAATATGCTTTACCTCACTGCTCAATGCTTGATCTGTTTGCACTAAAAATAAAAGTTGGAATGAAAGGTAGAATTTAATAGCAGCCATGAGAACATTTACGCCACACGATCAAGAAATCTACATCAGACGGCTGAAGATTCATTAATTACATATACATACTTATGTTACCTTTATATATATGAGGATAAACATTGATAGTAACTATTAGAAAATATGCCATATCCTTAATTATTCTCCTCTTCTCCCTCTCTTCATATTCTTAACATGGCATCAGAGCGAACTTGCTCACGCACCTCAAGATCTTTCCTCTCCTAAGTCTACCTGAATTCTTGAAGTATCCGCTATCCTCATCACCAGTTCTCGGACAGCCATTCTCGTCAAAAAAACCCCATCATTCCCTCCCCCACTCCCACAAGGACCATCAACATCTGCCCTAGCAACCATCAAGAAGATCTCAAACCATATCAACCTTACTCTCCATTTCTCCTAACCTTTCAAAGAACTCTCATATCCCTCCTCAGCACATTCAAGAACCACACAAGAAATCAACCTCTCCAGAATTTCAGCAAACACCCTCTCAAACCCGATTCCTCCTTCCGTGTCCAAGAATCCTCTCCCTCAAGAACAGTGCAAAACCCTCACTCCTCAAGCACTACAATCATGGAATCAACACACATAAACTCCAGCAGCAACCAACCCAACCACCATTTAGAACACAATTCCACCAAAGCAATCGACTTCAAGAATATCAAATTCTTGATCTCTGTCATCATGAATCTCATCTAAAACACCCTAATCATTGAAAATTATTACATATGGCGAGCTCAAATAACAAAATTGTTCAAAAAAAATAATCTCTATGATCACTTAGAAGGAATCCAGCCCAACTCAAGCAGAAATGAAGACAACCACAATGAATGAATCTCGGCCGATAATCAGCCTGAGTGCTGCTCTACATTCGTTAATATCTCCCTCCATCCAATCACACATATTGGATGTCGAGACATGTCATGAAATCTGGATTACTCTAGAAAGACGTCTACAACCCTCCAACTGTTCAAGAACTATACAACTCAAGAACGAACTCCCCAATGCATCTCTATAAGATAGATCAATGCAAGAATACCTGGCTGAGATTAAGGAGCTGGTAGACAAGGTCAACATCAACGGCTCAAAGATTGATCAAGAAGATGTCTTCCTATACACCTTGATTGGCTTACCCTCAACCTACCAAGCTTTCAAAGCAGCCATTCGAACAAAGATTACACCAATCAGCTTAGACGACTTGTACTTTCTTCTATGTAGCGAGGAAGTCAACATCCAACAGGAATTACATAAAGAAATACACCTATCAGCAAACAATAATTTTTCGAACCTCACCCTATACTTCGGATGTCAAAGGGGGTGTGGACATGCAGGTTCACCGAGAAACAGAGAAAGGGTAAGCAATCCGACACACAAACAACGCCATCCTACAACTCAATAGCATTGAAGAACTCTGTGGACATCACAAACCCACGAAATACAATCAAGAAACTACCACCCAACAAATCGAGAACACCAAGCCAAAGCAACCTACATTGAATGCCAAATTTGCTACAAACCAGGGCATACAGCCTAAGACTGCTGGCGTAGGATGAATCAAGCCTACACAACCCTGTTGAACACAAAACAATAAAATCGACGACATTCTACAGCGAAGGACCACAAGGCCCAAATTGGAACATTGATTTAAGAGCTTCAAATCACATCACAAATGATCTACGCCACCTATCTATAGCTAAACCATATCAAGGCAATGGCAATGTCACAATTCGAAATGACCACTCCCTTTTGATCTCCAATATAGGTACCAGAATCCTACCTACACCTAATTGTAAGTTTTACCTAAACAAAATCCTTCATTTTCCTAAATGTCATTACAATCTCTTATCCATTCATAAACTAGCTTCTGAAACTCTTGTTCCATCATCTTCAGCAATCATCAAGGATCTACGCACCAACACTCCTCTCCTTAAAGGAACAAACCACAATGGTCTCTACAATATTCATCCATCAGATCTCACGCAAGCAAGAAAATGCTGCACTCAACAACCACCACTTCAACTCCTTGGCACCATCGACTTGGACATCCTAATCCATAAATTCACCAACTACTCAAAAAGACTCAACCCGACATTGAAACCAGCAATCACTCTCCTCCATGTACCACTTGCATTACATCAAAGCATCATCACCTACCATTTCATAAACATTTAACTAAGAAATATAAAGCTTTTGAATTGTTGCACACTGATGTACGAGGACCTACCTCTATTATCTCAAATGAATGTTATAAATTCTATGTTATTTTTCGTTGATGGTTACACACGATTTACATGACTATTTCCTCTAAAATATAAATATGAAACCATCCACAGTCATCGAATTACATAAATTCATCAAGTGCCAATACAATACTCACATCAAAATCCTCCAATCGGACGACAGAGGGGAATGCAACTCCACCACCTTCCATACACTCAAAAACTTGGGAATACAACATAGTACGTCATGTCCTTACACTTCACAACAAAATGGAGTTGTCGAGCGCAAACACCGCCACATCATAAAACATGCACGAGCTCTCCTCCAAACAGCACAACTTCCCGAAATCTTTTGGCCTCAAGCAGCCCTCACCTCAATCTACCTAATCAACCGATTACCATCCCCATACACACAAAACATATTCCCATTTCAACTCCTCCACAGCCATTCATCTGACTAGAATCACCTAGGGTATTTGGGTCCCTTTGTTAACCTCTTTTGCCTCCCACAAAAATAACAAAACTAGGCTCAAAATCTGTCCCATGCATCTTCTTGGGCTATTCACCCAATCATAAATGATATACATTTGCTACAATCCCAAATCACTAACCTCCCTAATTTCAAGACACATCCAATTCATTGAATCAACATTCCCTTCATCTACAACACCAAAAACATCATTTAACAATAGCCAAATCAAACCATACACCAACCCACTAATTCTCACACCAACCTCATACAACCCTCACCACAAACATACAAGTTCAACCGCAACACCTCAGCCAACACACCAACCAACCACCCCACCTCCCCAATTGCCCAAACAACAACCCCTCAGCCCCACACTCCACCCACAACCCAATCATCCAATCCAGCCGACCGACACTCATCCACCAAAACCTCAACAAATACTGAGAATATACGTAAACCCACAAAACCAATCCCAACACACCCAATGCTGACCCGCCTCAAAATAGGAACAATTCAACCCAAACCTCCGACACACCTCTTTCTCACCCAAACACCAACCACCGATCCCTACCACATACAACACAATAGCCAACTCAGACGCATGGAAACAAGCAATGCAAGAAGGAATGCAAAGCACTACATAATCAATAAACTTGGACACTAGCTCCCTCTCAATCAAATCAAAACATCATTGATTGTAAAAGGACATACTGTACAAAATACAATGATAATGGCATGGTGGAATGTCACAAGGCAAGAGTAGTTGCACAAAGTTTCAACCAACACTACAACATTGCTTACCTTGAAATCTTCAGCCCCGTGGCAAAATTACATACAATCAGAATTCTCTGCACCATAGCCATCCATCACAAGTGACATATGGCACAACTAGATGTTTCCAATGCCTTCCTACACGGTCGGTCACCTATAAGAAATGATCTATATGAAACAACCTAAAGGATTTAAAGACCCACACAAACCTCACTGGCATGCAAACTCAATAAAGCCATATTAATCAATCCCGAAGACAATGGTACTCTACATTAACCAACTTCTTGCACACCCAAGGATTCAAAACAAGCCATGCCAATCCCTCAATAATTCACAACTCAACTCCAAACCCAATATATATTCTAATATATGTTGATGATATCCTAATAGCAAACCCATTCACAACAACATAAACCTCACTTATTCATATTCTCACCCAACACTTTCGTATGAAGAACCTTGGCAAATCAACGCATTTCTCGGGATCACTCTCATACACACACCCGCCGGCCCTATGCTAAGCCGCCCAACATATGCATTAAACCTATTCAAACAATCCGGCATGAAAAAATATAACCCAACTCAAACCCCCACCACAACACAACCACAACCACTTAAATCCTCCCCACCATTCAACCAACTGAAACTCTACAAAAAATTTGCCGGATCACTACAATATTCAACTATCATACGTCCCGATCTCAGCCTTGCCGTCAAAGTTTGCCAATACATGCATAGCCCCACCCAAGCTCACTTTGATCAACTCAAACACATCATAAGGTATGTCCAAGGCACCCATCAACTAGGACTTTCCATCAACCTGAGTGATCTACATCTTCGAGCATACACAGACTCAGACTTGGCAGGAGATTCAATTGATCGCAAATCCACCAATGACTACTGCATATTCTTGGGAAACACACCAACCTCCTGGTGCACCAAGAAGAAAAATACAATCTCATGCTCTTCCACAGAAGCAGAATGTCGGGCACTAGACACTACTACAACATATGTCATTTGGATTCACCGACTACTCCAAGAATTTGACATCTCTCAAAACAAACCCACCATATTCTGCGACAACATCTCTGCAATTGCACTAACAAGAAATTCGATCAGTTGAAACAAGAAATTCGGCTTCTGCAAATTCCCACAGATGAACAGACAGTCGACATATTGACAAAGCTGCTCTCTATATCCCGCTTCAACACTCATAGATCCAAACTTACCGTGTCCGATCACAGCGATTCATTTGCGGGGGGGGGGGGGGGGTAATAGCAGCCATCAGAACATCTACGTCACCGGATTAGGAAATCTACATCAGACGGCTGAAGACCCATTACTTATATATACATACTTATGTTACCTCTATATATAAGGAGAAATGTTGAATGTGACTATTAGAAAATATATCATATCTTTTATTATTCTCTTCTTCTCCCTCTACTGATGTTATTAACAAAATTAAAGTGGAAGTTCACTCATGCTTGATCTACAACCACCCATGTTGATTCCATTTCGCAGGTAGACGTTGACCCATGGCTTAGAGTCATATGTAACCGCTGATGCTGTAAGTTCATGACACTGCTTTGATGGATCCCAACCGAACTATAGAAACATGTTAAAATCACAGATAGCTATGCATCAAGCAAATATATGTTTGTGGTGAGGTGATTTTTTAATATTTCATCTAATGTTTAAATTTAATATTTGTACAAAAAGCTGTGGATGTTATTGCTACTATTGGCCTAGGATGTTAATATAGATGTTATTGCTACTATCTTCATATTATATTAAGAGAGTTAATTTTTTAAGAGATTGTAAGGAAGAATGCTACTTGTTGAAATACAAAAATTGCATTGAAAAAAAATCAAGATACCTTTACTTGCGGATGGAGATTGACAATAAAAGTAGAATATTATCTGTGTGGATATATATATATATATATATAATATGCATTTGATATTGCGGAAGATGCAAATATGCTTTGTTTACTAATGTGGTTGAATGAATTGATGCAAAGAATATTATACAATTGGCTATTATAAAATTGCAATTTATTAGGAGGGGATCTAGTATAAGAAAAATATGGTAATATTTATTGGTCATCATGTTTTGCAAAGTGTTTGAATATAATTTTTAAATAGATTTGTAGCCTAACACATATAGAGCATTTGAACAAAAGTGCATCATTGTAACATGATTTATTTGTAATCATATATTCTTATTATCTTGGTCAAGGAAGAAGCCATGTTGGGGAGAGAGTTTGTCCTGGCACAATACGTTTTGTAACAACATTTATTACTTCGAAAGTGTTTTGATCACAAGCATGTTTATAAGTCTTAGTAATAAGCAAATATTACACATACAGAAAATTAACAATTTTAAAAAGGAAAAGAAGCAATATCAATTATTTTATATAATAATTTTGAAATAGATGCTTGTTTGTGACCAAGATTAGATGTCCACTCATACGACTATTAATTTAAAACGATTTAAAAAGCAAAACCATCACTTTAAGACCCTTGTGACGGAATGCATCTAGCTAAAAAACAATTAAGAATGTTTTTAGAACCTCAAAAGGATTGTAAACGACATATACATATTTTATTATAAGAAGATGGGATGAACAATTTCAGCAAGCGAATCATGACTCTGCATATTTCTTAAACTTTCATCTTCATTATTATCTAGAGAACTTTTATCATAAGCTTGAATTTATACAGAGCTTGATAGGTATGATAAAAAATAAATATATTTGCAGCAACCAAAAAAGAAAAGAAGTTAAACTTTATAAAAATAATTTTGAAAGTTTTGGAAAGCAATTGCCATGCCCATGTCCAAAGAAATGCAACCTTATTAAATTTTTATACAATATCTTATTTAATTGTTCTATTTATATTGATATTAATGTTATATCATTTTGGTAGATGAGTGGTGAAGAATCTTTGGTTCAAGTGCTCATATTTTGCAAAAATTAGTTATACATATTCCTGGTCAAACATCATCATCATTGGGTTGCGAGCATAATTGAAGCTTACTCGAATAAATTCTTACAAAATGAATGAACTTCTTAGAACACCAAAGGCTAAATGATCTTGTTTATATTTGGTATAATCTTAGTATAAGGAGTTATTAAATAATATATTGTACAAAAATTTAACTAGGTCGCATTGTTTTGGACAAACAATGCAATTAACTTTATTTTAAGATTAATTTTATAAAGTTTGACTTTATTCATTGTAAGCTTCGACAGTTGCTGTAAACATTACTATTTCCAATCAGATTTATCAAGTCTTACACAACTTCAAGCTAATATTCAAATTGAAGGTTTAAAACATATTTAACTGCATGAATCTCCTGGCAGAATTGTTTACCCCCATCTTCTTTGGATACTATCTGCATATGACATGTACTTTTTTTTTTGAGATTATAAAAATATTCTTACTTATTTTCAGCCTGATGCATTCCGTCATTAACATATTCGAGTGATAACTTCTTATCAGAGTTAATTATTCTTAATAGCCGTATGAGTGAATTTATAATCTTGTTCACAATCAAGCATCCATTCTAAAAATTATTATCTAAATAATTGATTATACTTCTCCTTCTAAAGTTTTTGTTAATTTTGAATCTGCTTAATAATTGTTTGTTATTAAAGTTTATAAATTGTGCTTGTGATCAACGACAAATATCAAGGTAATAAATGTTGTTGCAAAATGTGTTGCACTAGGATGCATTATCTCTTTTTAACATGACCTTTTCCATGTACAAGGTAAAAAGAAAATGTGTTTATTAAAAAATGTTGTTACCTTCAATATACTTTTGGTCAAATGCTCTGCAATGTTAAGCTACAGTTTTTATTTGAAATTAGATTCAAACAATGCACAAAACATGACAACCAATAAAAATTATCTTCTTATAATTTGCAGCATTATATGTGACCAATTGTATAATAATTTCTATACTAATTCATTTAACCACTCAGCAAATAAAGTACATAATATGTTTGCCCTTTGTAAATCAGAAGCATCTACTAATTTCAAAAAGGAAATTTCACATGACGAATAAAATAATAATTTTATGAAAATTTTGCTTTTATAGTTGGTCCATCCATCTACCATCAAAATACATATTGATTCTTTCCATTATTGTTTGTCTTTCAATGAGAGGCATGCATTCTTTCTTATAGCCGCTTATTAGAATATTTCTTATTTGATAGTATGAATGAAGCTCAAATCCAAGGTCAATAGCAGCAATACATCCACAACTATGTGCAAAATCTTGAATTTAAAGCATTAGGTGGAATATTGCTATCAAAAAATAATCTCTCTATAGTCATATCTGACGGATGCACAACTTATCGTGATGCTAGCAATTTTCTCAAGCTCGGCTGTGATCTTAATGATATTTAAGAAGCATTAAAATTAGCATTTCGTCTAATTTTCTCTTGTTTTTATTTATGGAAGCCTTTGATGTATATGCAGTTGAGCTTTGTGATCTAAATGGCTCGCACTCTAGATCAGTCCGATACTCTCTATATGTATTTTTACACTCAATATGCTTCTTCATTTTTTGTTTCTTATGTGAAATTTGTTTCAAATTTCTTTTTTGGCATTTGATAACATATATCATTGGATACACTTACATGCTTTAAAATTTACGCCCACTAGGTGCTGCTTTATTTTATTAATATTTACAATTCAACAATGTAAGCATTTGTGTTGTTTTTTCTATCCATCCCCCTCATAGGATTAATTTTCTATCGTACAATTTTAATTGGAGACAACAGGCTAATCTTGAGTGGCTCTATCTCTCTAAATATAAAATAACATAATATGTTTTGATAAAAATTTTTCATTAACATAATGTTTAAAGAATTTCTCGGGTTTCAAAGCATATAATGCAATGGTATAAAAACTAAAAGGTAAATACGCCAACCAAATAAGTATACAGAATTAAATTCAGGGAATTTGCTTGTGTGGGGTAAATCACACCATGTGTAAGACGTCCCATTGAGGTTGCAAGCGGCAAACCCATTCCATCAGGTCAGTGGCGACATTCTCCCAGCACTATACTCATCCAAAAATTTCACCACACTCTAGTCATCAATCCTCATGGTTATTTAAAAGATGATTATAAATTAAAACATATTTCTAGATTATAAGCAATTAAATAAAAGCACAACTATACCCCAACCGCACAAAATAATTTAATACTTGAACTAGTCTTTACTTGCGTTCATCCAAAAGTAAGAGCCCTCTCTCATCTAACACTACATCATGGTGTTAATGCAATAACCTTTGAACACTTTTCACCACATTCATGAATGTATCATATCTCTTTTAGGGGATGCTTTAGCTTTAGAACAAAGATGATTTGATTGCAGTTTCGTGAAGGAATTGGGCAATAATCAAGAGAATAACTAGTAGCACAGTGTCAGCCAGAGTGCCATTCATTTAATTAAAATTGCTGCATTTCATGCCGAAACGAAGCCCATTTAGTTACATTACCATTTCAGTATGATACTTTTGAAGGAGAGACGTCTTATGCTGGGGAAGATCCATACCTACCAAAACTTGGCAGATATATTTACAAAGATGATGTTGCTTAAAAAGCTGAAGATGTGTCTAGCTTCAAAGGTTAGGAGTGAGTCACCTCACACCACTATGTAAAGGACATCATTATAAGGAAAAGAATGACTCACACTCAGTTTTTAAGTGGGAGATTGTTTTGTGATGGAGCCTCGAGTACTTCAGAAAAAGAACATATAGATCCTATATCGTTTTGAGATAAACTGGGTGAGGATCAGACTTGGAAATGGCAAGGAGCAAGTTTTGTGCCGCCCAAGTGCCATATACTTTTCTATGAACCAAGAAGTTGACACTTGGGCGAGCCCAAGCGCTATGGATTTCTAGCCAAAGAATTTAGACTTGGCCTTTTGGGCTTGCCCAACCATGGCAACTTGAAATATCTCTACAACTGGTCGAGTGGCGTCTGGGTGCGCTCATGTGCCCATTGTTTTATTAAGTAGTTAGGTTTAACCGAAGACCTGGTGTTTGAGCACTCTTAAGAGTCGATGCCCAAAATTTTCTATAGCCAGATATAGTTGGCTCGGAGCAAAAATTTTCACAAAGGGGATGTTTAAGCTTGTTTTGGTCTTTTATGGTCGGGAGTGCTGGGGTTTTTAAATCCTTTTTATGTTGGGGTTTGTACGAGATTATTGTATTAAGTGAGAGGTGTTTGGCTATTGGAGCGGAGAAAGAAGAAGTCATCTTCTTTCTTGAGCTGAGAGCAATGTTTTCTGCTCAGTTGTATGTTTGTGTTTTCTTTCTTTATTATAGTGGATTTTCTCATGATGGTGGCTGTGATTTTTTCCTATCTTAAGATTTTCACTTAAGCTTTGCATGTTTAGATGAGATTGGATTTGTTCTGTATGTTGTGTTTGTTTTGAACTTTGTGATGATTTTGTTTGCATGTTTTTGCTCAACTGGCGATTGGAGTTTGAATTCTTTTTGAAGTCGGTGGTTGTTCCAAAGTTCTGTTGTATTTCCACTTGCCTTAGTCTGTAGGAATTATCACAACAATGCTGATTCCTTTTAAATAGACTCTCCTTACTTTATCTTGATCATTGTGTGATAGACTGACATCTCTCTTTTTATGTTATTATATCCTTCAATATCATCCAGACTAACCAATGCATAAGCACTGTTTTTTAGATAACTATTATTGCTATTAATGTCATTTGTAGTGCTGCTTTTTTTCTTTTTGATTATTACTTTTAAACTTCTCTTTTATCATAAATACAATTAAGCTTAGCTACACCAAATTTATCTAATAAATGCAAGTACATGCACCAGTGCTTAAGCATATTTAAAAAACTGAATAGAATTTGATTCCATCAGGGGAAAGAAATTGTCGGTAGCAATCAAGAATGACTGTTAGCATTTAAATTATAGAGTTGCAAAGATCTGATTGAAATGATCAATATCCAACTAAAAACAATAAACTCAACTTAGGTTTAGCGTACCTGAGGTTCCACATGTGCAGCCTCTATATCTTGGCCGCTGACAGCAAAAAAGGTGGTAGTAGAAGCGGAAGGGGCAACCAACCACAATGGAAGAGGTGGTTTGTTGGCTGCGATGAACCGGTGTATGACAACTGGGTTGAAGAAGGGGTAACCAGGATTTGCTGGAACTTATGGGTTGTGTGGGTGCCTTTAGCCAGTGGCTATAATGACAATCTAAGGAGGAAAAGGGTTAGCGTCAAGGCATCTCGGGAAAAGGGCTAGGAGTGAGGTTGTGTGGAGAACATCAATTCTTAAGTTAGGCCACACTATATTTTATTTTTTTAAATGTTTAGGGGACTAAATAAGAATTTAGGATATTAGCTGGGGAGTGGGATGGACGGTAGTATCTTCAATTACTGTCATTCGTGCTTGAAGTCACACTCAGTTAACCCATTCTGCACTTTTACTTGCTCACACTCACACAATCATATTATAGTGGTATAATTTTGGCCTTCTTCATCTGCTTGTGACAATATTTTTCTTGTGATATGCTGTAGTTTTGCGTGGAAAGCTTGTTTATAATTTGTGGTTTTGATGGGAAAATTCTTTGCGTCATTTAGCTTAGGACATAACAGTTGCTAACATGAACGGTATGTTCAAAAAACCATATTAAACAAAATACCGGGCTTGTTGTTTTTGGGCTTAGCTTTTTAGTTTAACTTAGGTTAGTTTATCTAATTTGAAGTCACTAAAATAAACAACCAAGACCTAGATGTCAAAAAACAAAAGTTTTATCTTCTTTGCTTAGCTTAGATAATATCTAATTCAATTAAGTCCTGAAGATATATCCGAAATGAACATGCATTCATTATGCTTTTTTGTGTCAAGTGAAAATTACCTGTTCTCTGAAAGGTGATGTTCAGTTTGAGTCAGATTTTGTTTAGTTGAATGCAAATATAACTTGGAAATAATGTGGATATCATTGTGACACAAAAGGTTGATTGTTACTTGTTTAACTACAGAAGGCTTTCTAAATTCTCAAACCTGGAAAAATAGAAATTTAAAGTAGAAATCGCTGAATTTCTCTGACATTCCATTCCTAATTTTCTTAAAATAACTAATCAAGAAACCACATCATTTGTTTATCCGCAGCACTGCTTTTTCTTGCATATACTTGGCGGGCCGTCCTATCGGAACTTTCAAATTGGAAGAAGTTAGTGTTTGCAATCTTAAGTGGCATTGGCTGGACGATGAAGCATGCGCCCGTGTTCATCTCTCAGTGCTTTAGTGGCCCAATCACCTGTTTCGTTGTATGCACTGAACTTGTGTTTGATCCCATAAGGCATGTCTATGACAGTATTATCGGTTTTGCTCCAGTGCCAGAGCTAACAGAGATAATTCTTTTTGCTTCAACTGTTTTGGCCATTGCTGAAGCTACTGTCCCAGACTCTGTGAACAGCCAGCCATATCTTCTGACATTGGCTGGAATATTAGGTTATGGGGTTGTTATGGATTCCTTTCCTGAGCTACTTATTTGGATGATTCTCTTTGGCATGTTTGTTTACTCAAAGTTTATAAGAAGAAGGGACAATGTCTCAACTGTTCTCCCTTCGGCTGCCATGTTTGCAGCTGTGGGGGAACCATGGGTTAGGGGCATCGTCATATCATTCTATCTGGCCCTTGCCCTATTTCAGCATGCCAAGTGCCCTAATGGAGGGCAGGCAGAAGTCCCGAAAAACAGCAGAAGACTACCATTGCCTCTCTTTCTGGCTGCACTGGCTATAGGAATCAATCGCGCCGCAAAGTGGATCCACTATCGTCAGTTGACATGGATGATAGTATGACATCATTTACTCCGGTAATTTCCAGCCTAAACTCTAATTTTTTACTTATTATTTTCATTTGCTTTAAAGCTTTCTTGAAATGTCTGCTACATCCCTATGCTGTTCAAATGCTCATGGTTTTTTAATCATATTTGATAACTACTAGTTAATAATGGTTAATTTGCAATCCTATTAAAACTGGGTTTCCAAGCAACAGGCAAGATCTGCTTTTGTTGGTTCAAATCATACATATGAATCTATGATGCACCACGCATATTAAAAAACAGTAGAACACATACACAATTAGGGCTAGTTTCAATTCGAGTTCGATTGAGTCAGCTCAGAATCGAATTTGAAATTTTTTGAGTTGAGTCTGATTCAAAGTCTACTCAAACTTGATCATGTTTGAGTCAATTCAATTTTGATTCAAAGAAGTTTGAGTTTGGGCCTACTCGAATTTGATTCTAGTCAGACTCGAAATATATAAAATAAAAAAAAATTATACTATTTGCAGTAGAAATTTCGTGGTATGGCAGTAATATTATCTCAAGTGTACCCATAGACCGCTGGTTGAAATCCTTATTTCTTTAAAATTTGTTCTTTATAAGAAGATTTTTTTTTTGAAAACATTGTTTTACCAATTGTGGGAATCATACCCGAGTTCGTTGGATATATCCACAGAATTTTAACCGCTTGGTTGTGAATTGATTTTGCTATTATACATATATAATACATCTATGAGCCTACTCGGTTTTTTATTTTATATATTTTGAGTTTAACTTGAATCAAATTTATGTCGGCTCAAACTCAACTTTTTTGAATCAAAATTGACTCAACTCAAAATCGATTGAGTTCGAGTTGAGTTTGTGTTGGACTTCAATCGAAAATTTTAAGTTCGATTATGAGCTGACTTGACCGAGCTCGAATCAAAGACAGCTCTATGTACATGTTAAAATAAATCAAAATGAAACCGGTATGAACCGTCAAAATTGCCACCTTATGTGAATTGTTATTCTGGCTTCATTTATTCAGGCCCCTCTTGTTAGATGCTTAAAACCGGTGAAAATCAAATTATTTTTAAGTGCATTTTCTTTTTAATGGTAAGACTACATATAGGGCTACAACAAAACTTTGTCTATATATAACAACTTCAGAATTTAAAGAGTTTTGTCTTTGTAGACCCAAAGGAGTATATATGGTGCGCAACTTAATCATATTAGAATTTATAACATAAGTTACCAAGTATAGTGGTTCTCTTTCCAAACAAATAATTCAAATTGTGTGAAAAGAATGTCAAAGTTGTGGCTAGTGTGATAAGAGAATGCTCTCAATTCCAACAAATAACCTAAACTTTGTGAAAATGACAAAAGAAGTACGATCTTGCCCCTCTAACAGCCCATATTTTCACACGTTTTAGGCTCAGTTTTGGGCACTGCAGCAAAATTCATGTGGTAAAATCAATCAGGCCGGTTGGATTTACAGGACTCAGGTGGGCTGGGGGATGTTCTAGAAAGGTAAAAAGGCTTAAAAGATCAGGCGTATCAAACTTGTTTACTAAAGCCTATTTATAACCATCTATTTTCACTCTTCAAAAAACAATTTTTTTATTGGGTTGTTGTTGGCAACTAAAATTTAAAAAAAACGAGAACAGAAAGCAAAGTGAAGCTTTCTCAGACTTGAGCCGTCAACTCACAAATATTCTTTGTTAAGAGGAAATAATATCATCCATAACACATGAAAATAAACCTAAAAATTTAATTAGAGTTTGTTATTGTTGCTTGAATAGGTACAAATCTATTGTTTTTATATTATCTAGGATTAGTTTATGCTCAAATAAAGTTAAATTGTGATATATGAAGTTTAAATTACAAAAAATGCAAATGAATTTCATCAATATCTAAATCCAACATGTGAATCATGTATTTGAACAGTATTTGAAGAAGAAATGTGTTTGTCAAAGAATTTCTAGGATAAAATGCGTATCTTTAACAACATTTCATATTTTTTTGTAACCTCAATTCTTATAAGATTTTTGCACACATGTACTCATTTCATGGCTAATAATAAATTCTACAATTTTACAAGAGGTCATATTTCTTGATTTAGGCTAAAAAGCCTAAATGAATGTCTAAAAAGTTGATGCAAAAAATGGCAACCATCATTGAATATTTTATTCTTTTCACACGTTAATGTAAGCATGCTTGACATAAAACTCTATCTTTAAATATTGTTGCTTGACATAGAACTCCATTCTTTTGGGTAAATTCTTACTACATTGTTGCTAGATTGATTGAACTAACTTGGGTTAACTTAAAGTGTGAGGGCTACCCAATTTAAGAAGAGAAAATATGAAATAAAACTAATCAAAGTTAAGGTATTTACATAGAGTAGAGTGCAAGAAAGCTAAATCTGCATTCAATGAGATATAAAATCAAAGTTTACAACATACACTACAAGAGCCACAAGTTTAATATTGCAATTATTTTATTAAATGAAAGGTAAAAAATTAACAAAACGATTTACTTATTGAGCAGCCACAACAATCTCGCCTTGTAGGGGTTACCACTAGCCTTTTCTTCACCGAGTCTGATCGCCTTTTATGCTCCATGGCTTGACATATGAAACATATTAGAGAATTTAATCTTATTAGAGTGATCTAAGTACTTGAATATCAAATTTATTTGCAATTAAATTATAAAAATAAACGTGGTTGAAGCAGTTAAATGAAATAGAGGGAACATTAATTAAACATATAATGAGAGACATTGTCGTATGTTAAATGCAAATGCTTGAAATCTGTTTTTTGATCAAAAGTGGCTAATATATATAAACATGTTCATCCTAGAAAGGATATAAATCAAATTCTCATATCATAAAATATGCTACCTGCCTGCCAAAGTTGTTGTTCTCTTGCCAAATATGAATGTAAAAATCAGTATCTCATGCAGCAATGAAAACAAAAAGTATCTCACTGGCAATTATGTTAAAGAAAATGTAGTAATAATCAAAGTTTGATGCTATTACCATGTCTCATTTAACTTGGATATAAGATGTGGGCTCTCAATTTGCATGATATTATACAATGCAGCCCCTAGTTAGAATGATATAAGTACTCGGATATTTCATTTATATTTAAATAACGATATGCAACTAAGTAAATATTTACATGGAAATAAATAAGGTTTAAGTTTTGTAATATATTGTGAGGATCCGATGCCGGGTCAGCGGGAGCTAATCCAGCACTGGTTCTCATGGTAACAAGTCCTCAAGCCGCAAAATCATATTGAGTGGTTTAAAAGACATATATAGACATCAAACATATTTCGTTTATTCATTAATTCACAAGTTTTGATTACAAAGAATCAAAACAAAACAAAAGTTACAGACTTTAAAAAGAGTCAAAAAGAGCGATAATTCAGCAGGAAGCAGTATCAGTGCTGCTTGGTTCTTAGCATAATTCCTCTAGGACGAATGCATTTGAATACTAATTAGTTGTAAAATTAAGTATTGATAGATGTCATCTTTACAAATATTAAATAATAAGTAAAATAATCAATAATTTGACAGTAAATAAAAAGTTGTATGAATTTATCCCTGCAAATCTGTTTCAATTGCACTTAAAAATTTTAGCATAAAAATAATTACAGTTATAAAAATAAATATAAAATTTTAGCGTTTGATATATGGCGCAAAACATGATTTTGTTGGGCAAGTACTGTAACGACCCAATGTCGTTACTTTTCAAATTAGGTCAAAACCCGCTTCAGATATCAGGACCTTGGGGAATTTCAAATTAGGGCAAACAAAATTTTTATTAGATAGAAATAATTTTTTCTAGATAAAGTGCCCTAGTTTAAGAGAATTCGGATAACAAAAACTCTCGTTTTATGTTTCTAAATTAATTAAATCCAATAAATCAAGAACATTGAAATACGTGTTAGAATTCATGGATTTCAGTGTCGTTGCGTTAAGTATATTATTTAAAGACTGCTCGAAAAGTTTTATCAAATTCTAAGCACTGGTTTGATCGTGATTAATTTTTGAAGTTTTAAACTTCAGAAATTAATTAAAAATAAAATATTTGTCCAAATCAAAATTTTTGGCGCGAGGGTGTTCGTTAAATCGTAACACACCTCGGTGTCAAGTTCTGTTGTTTTTGGATGCCAAACGGCGGAAAAATGCGAATAATTTATGTTTAAGTAATTATATAATTTTTTTTTCTTTAAGAATTTTCCTAAACCCTTCTTTCCCCACCTTAACTGCGATCCCCCCTCATTAAGGTAGAATATTCTTCCGCCCATAAGGCATTAATTAGCACCTTAATGGCACTTTAAGTTCCCCTTATTCCCTTATTTCTCTCCCTCCCTTTCTCTATTAATACTCCCTCTTTTCCCTCTTTCTTTCTCCCTTCTCTCCCAGCCAGCCCATAGCAGCCCCTCCTCCTCCTCAGCCACACAACCAACCCTCTTCTCCCTTTCTCTCCCAGCCAGCCCACAGCAACCCCTCCTCCTCCTCAGCCCCACAGCCATCCCTCTTTTCCTTTTCTCTCCCAGCCAGCCCACAGCAGGCCCTCCTCCTCAGCCCCACAGCCAGCCCTCTCCTCCCTTTCTCTCCCAGCCAGCCCACAGCAGCCCCTCCTCCTCCTCAGCCCCATAGCCAGCCCTCTCCTCCCCTCCCCACACAGCAGCAGACCTCTCCTCCTCTCCCCACACAGCAGCAGCCCTTTTCTCCTCTCCTCACACAGCAGCAGCCCTCTCATCCTCTCCCCACACAGCAGTAGCCCTCTCATCCTCTCCCCACACAGCAGCAGCCCTTTCCTCCTCTCCCCACACAACAGCAGCCTTCTCCTCCCACTCCCACAACCACTAGCAGCCCAGCCTCTCCTTCCTGCCCTCCAGCAAGCAGTCGGCCAGCAGCAGCCCCTTATGCTGCAGCCCTTCCTTAGCCAGCAGCCCCTCATGCTGCAGCCCTCCCTTGTCCAGCCAGCCAGCCATCCGGCCTACCAGCCCTCGCTGCCCCGGCAACCTCCTGCCAGCTCCCTTCAGCCACGTCCGGCCTCCCTCCGGCTTTCGGCAACCCCAGCTTTAGGTAACAGGAGAAGGAAAAAAGGAAGAAAATGATATGAGATTTTTAATATTCTATTTCCTTTATTTCACTTCTTATTAATAAATATACTACTATATTATGTTATTGTATTATTATTGATGTCATTAATTAATAATGAACAATAATATAAATGCTAAAAAATGATTATTACTTCCATACTGTCTATTCAAGCATTTTTATTCTGTCATTTTCATTTTTTTATTATTACTATTATTATTATTACGTTCTGCAATTTATACAGTCATTTTCATTCTGTCTTTCATACAGTATTATTATCATTATCATTATTAAAATAATATTAATAATGCTATTATAAATATGCCACATCAGTAACTTAAAAATACGGACTTCTATCAAGTTAAGAAAATGAAAGAGAAACAGAATAAAAACGAAGATAATAATATTGGCTAAAAGGGTTAATTTAAAATATCAAAATCATAAATGCAGATTGAGCGAACTGTCACTCATTCGAACTGTCGAATTGTTGAACTTTTGAACTTATAGAATAAGGTACCAGCCGTCTTTTATTACTCTTATTTAAATATGCTTTTCTGCTTAACATCGCACAAATTTGATAAAAGTGTTTTTTAAAGTCACATAAACTGATATATGAATAAGTTTGGATAAGTGAGAAGCAAGGGTTCCATGTTGCTTTATACTTTTTGTCTGATCAGACAACCGCTAGGACGGGGCTGTCCGACATCAGGAGTCATAAGGAGCCTATACTGATAAGCCTTTGAGGGGGCAGGTATAGAGGGAAGTTGAGATATCTAAAACAAAAAAATAAATCCCCCTTTTCCTCGATTTTGTATTTGCCCAACAAAATCATATTTTATATTTATTTTTGTGACTGCAATTATTTTATGCTAAGTTTCAAGTGCAATTGAAATAGGTTTGCAGGGATAAGTTTGTACAACTTTTATTTCCTATCAAATATTGATTATTTTGCTTATTATTTAACATTTATAAAGATGACATCTATTAGTACTTAGTTTCACAACTAACTGGTATTCGAATGCCCGCACTTTTGAAACGTGCCCAGATCAGGAATTCATCCTCGAGGAAAGGTGCTAAGAACTGAGCAGTGCTGATACTGCTACCTGCTGATCCATCGCTTTCTTTTTGACTCTATCTATTTCTTTTATAAAGTTTGTAATTTTTTATTTTAACCTTTGTAATTAGAACTTATGAATTAATGAATAAATGAGTTATGTTTGATATCTATATATTTGTCTCTTAAATCACTCAATATGATCCTGCGGCTAGAGGACTTGTTGCTGTTATTTTATCACACCCACATCAACCGGTGTTGGTTTAGCTCCCGCTGACCCTGCACCGGTTCCTCACAAGTACAAAATTAAGGAAAAGGGGTTCATCTTTTATGTTACATATCCCAACTTCTCTCTATACCTGCCCCCGTAAGGCTTATCAGTATAGGCTTTTTATGACTCTCGATGTCGAACAACCCATCATAGTAGTTGTCTGATCAGACTAAAAATATATCAATATGGAACATTTACTACTCAGTTATCCAAATTTTTTCATATATCATTTTATGTGATTTTTAAAAGCACTTTTATCAATTTGTGCGATACTAAGCAAAAAATATTTAAACAAGAGTAATAAAAGATATTTGGTACCTTGTTCTTATTGAGGGTAACAATTATATTTGATATAATATTATTATTGTGATTATTCAATGATAATAATAATATATGAATGAAAGAAAAAACAGAATGAAAATAATCGTAAAAATACAGAAAAAAATAATAATAATAGTATATAAAAAATGAAAATGCAGAGATTGAAATAACTGAATGAAAATAATAGTTATTTTATAGTATTTGTATTAGTTTCATTATTAATTAATGAGAACAACAATAATGTGAATGACTAACTTTTATCATTATTATCTTCATATTAATGATTATTAAGTAATAAATAAAACTAAAAATAAAAGAACAAAGAAATAAAGAAAATAGCAAAACCTCTCCTCATTTCTTCCTCTTTTTCTTCTCCTCTAACCTAGGGTTAGGGCTGCCAGGAGCCGGACGTGGCTGAAGGAACCGGAGGCTGGCAGGTGGCTGGTCGGCTGGAGGAGGGCTGGCTGGGCTGTGGGGAGAGGGAGGAGGGCTGCTACTATTTTGAGAAGGAGAAGGAAGGGATGGGGGATTTATAGAGAAGAGGGAGGGGAGGAGGAGGGGGCTGATTGAAGGGGGGACAGAGGAAGAAGGAATTTTGAAGTAGAAAATAACAAAATAAATAAATACTTAAAATTAAAAATTTCACAGTTTTTTCGCCGTTTGACGTCTAAAAATAACGAAACTTGACACTGAGATGTGTTATCATGTAACGAGCACCCTCGCACCAATTTTTTTTATTTAGACAAATATTTTATTTTATATTAATTTCTAAAGTTTGAAAGTTCAAAAATTAATTGAGGTTGAATCGGCACTCCAAAATCAATGAAATTTTTGAGCAACCTTTAAATAATATACTTAACATAATGACATGAAAATCGATGAATTCGGATGAGTAGTTAATTATCTCAATTAATTGAATTTAAATAATTCAAAAAAAAACGGGAGTTTCTGTTATCCGAATTCTCCCAAACTAGAGCACTTTGATCTAAAAATTATTGCTATATAATGGAAATTTTGTTTGCTCTAATTTGAAATTTTCCAGGATCCTGATATCTGAGGCGAGATTTGACCTAATTTGCAAAATAACGACATTGGGTCGTTACATATATCTCTTGCAAAACAAAGATCAGGGTACTACAAATATAGAGCAAAGATATATGCATTTGCAAAAATACTTTATTTTGCTGTCACAATTCATAATTGTCACCACTTTAAAATTTTGAGAATATATCATATATATTACAGGTGTAGTTTGTGTTCTACTTAGGCACCTGTGTGTATTACGGAAGGTACTAATTTAGTTCCAAAAAGTTTATTTCAATTAATAACAATCCCGTTTAAGGCAATGATATGGTCTCTTTATTTCATTGAAGGGGTCTGCCTAATCTAGTACATGTATAGGTCTAGCAGAACAAATAATCTTCTGTTTATGGAACATAATAATTGCAAGATAGCTTCATATGTGACATCATAACTTTTCTCTAGAGTATGACACATTTATAAAAGTGATAGTATAACAAAGACAATTAATTTCCCCGCAACAAAAAAATCACAAGGTTCAAAGCAGGGGCACTAACATGGAATAGGAATTGGCATATAAATATAAATTTTGATATCCTCGTTCCAGTAAGCTAAGGCGTATTGTTCTTTTGTTGTATTAGTTTTATTGTGTTTGTGTCGATACTTTGTGAATCTATTTACAAAAAATTCCTTAATATTATTTTAACTATAACTAAGTTTATAGTAGTTAATAATTTAAGAATAATAATAATATATGATGATAATAATATATAAAAATAGTATGATAATAATTATAATATTGATAATTTACTAAATATTATCAACATTATATTATAGGATTATTTATTATTATTATTTTTTATTATTATAGAAAATGGTTTGTTTATAATAATGATAATTTACTAATTATTATCATTATATATATATATATATAATATGAAAGTATTAATAATAATAATTTACTAAATATATCATTATCATATTTTATTGTTTATAATGCAAATATTAAACCCTATTTTATTGAACTGCAAATATTTATTTTGTTGCATACCGCTATTAAATATAAATGTGATATTCGAGTACGTATCATTCTAACAGGGGATTCAAACCTTGGACACATTTCACTTGTCAAGTCAGTAGTATGAGAATCTGAATTAGCCTTGAGATTGACGACGGCTGCACTTCACATTAAATTTTCTTTAATTCAGTTTGTATATTTTGTTTTGAGCAAAAGCTAAAAATCATGTAATGATGTGAATTATTAAATAAAATTCTGCATTTTCTTTAATTAAGATGAATTGATTTCTATTATGAATGCTTTGCAATGAATGCATCATTACACCAAATACCCAAAACGATCCTTGTAAGACGACCCTAATATCGGATTTACTCAAATCCAAAAATTAGAGGGGTTATAGTCTCATCTCCATGAACTAAGCATAGTCATCACTTGACTTAGATTTAGCTTTAACTAGTCCAACCATAAGTAGAAACCAAGTTTTGCAAGGAAAATAACATCCAATACAGATCTCGGGAAAAGGGTTAGAATTTTATGCCTTCTAGAGCGTTGATATATATTAGGTACCAAAATGTAGAGGAGATCTAAAGGTTTTCAATAATTCAAGGTCAGATTGATTGGACCACCACATAAAAGTTTTGCAACTTAAAAGTTTCAGTTCACGAAGAGGTGTCCCTCTCAGTTTTGGGTTCTTAAAGCCTAATGTAAGCAACTAGGGAGGTTGAAGCCTTCTTGGAAGTTGTAGGGGGGGATGTTAAGAAGGTGTATGTTATTTTTTGAGCTTGATGTGGAGTCCATAGACATGAAAGTGGGATATTGTGAGCGATGGTTAATTTTGTGAGAAGAGAGGAGAGTGGAGAGATTTTGTTTGGAATTTGCAAGAATGGGGGTTGAGATAATTGGAGAGCATTAAGGATTCTCTAGTGTGGATAGGGTTTAAATAGACTCAATCGGTTGTGAATTGACCAAGAAATTAAGGGTCAATATTAGGTCAACATGTCATGAATGGTGGGGAGCAAAACCTTGGAAATCATACTTGAGAGGATGGGGAATGCCCTTAAAAATATATGAGTGATCATGGTGGACACAATGGGGCCCTCAATTGATCGGGAAATGGGCAAAAAGGGACAAAACAGAGCCTCATTGGGGATAAAATGTAGCATGGGAGTAGAGGATTCCATAGGTACTGTGTACGAATTTTGGAAAATAAGGTATTACGGTTTTTTGTAAAATTTTCCCATTAAACTCCTTTGACTATAGGTTTCATTCATGGTATTGAACCCCAATGCCAAATGCTTAGGAAACTTGATATTTTACCAAGATGATATGCTTCTTCAAATCTACAAAACCTAAAATAGGATTATAATAATAAATTAGTATGTTGTGATGCTAGAAGCCATTAGTCACTTGGTATGGTGACCTAAGACTTCAATTGCCCATAATTAGGTAGCCTTGCATATATTGGGAATGGATTGGAATTAGTTCAAAATCTCATAATTAAAATAGCCAATGAATGAATTGAACTCAAGAAATGACAACTTGATCCTATTGAGAGGTTTAATAAATCTCAACTACTCAAAACCTACATAGAATATCTTGAGGTTAAGTTGAAAGTTCAAATCATCTCACCTAACTTTTGTCACGTTATGTGGTGAACTTGTTGTACCAAATAAGGTTGGTTTCCATGAATCAAATATATTAAGATAAAGGAAAATGAAAATTTAAATAGTCCCCATATGAAATTTTAAAAATTGTTAAAGAGTTTAGGGCAAATGAAATTAGGGTTTAGGATTTAAGTTTAAGGATTTATATAAAGGAAAATGAAGCAAATGTATCAACTTTATGACTTGTAAATTTTAGTTTTTTTATTTGCTGCTATTATTATTATGAACTTGCTTTTTCTTATTTTTTTATAATTTTGGAGCCACAATTAATTTATATAATTTAGTTTATTTGTATTTTATAATATTAAATTAATATAAAATAAAATAATAATTAAAAATACATTATTTATAAGCTCCACATAATTTTTAAATAACTTGAGTTATTTTTTAAATTCTTATAAATTTTCATCATATTTTAATTAATTTAATATTATTTTTTAATGTTCCAAGTAGCAATTACTTATTAAACTAAATAGCTAACTTTTAATAATTTCAAATCTAAGTCACTAATACCCTACCCCTAACTAACCACAAAATTATTAATTAAAAGTATTTTTCATAAATATTTTATTATTTTAAATTTCAAATAAATGGATGATTATCTAAAAGCTAACAATTGCACCAACCTTAGTCTCATAAAAGCTGCCGACTCCCATGATTCCTTCCCATGCTTCATTCCAAATAAAAGTTTGAGAGGGTATTCCAGCTCTTTGAACTCTGTAACTGGTTACCTTGTATGTAAAATTTAGTATTTTAATGTTATTGGATTTTCTTTTAATTTTTTCTGAGCATATTAGCACATATTATATTAATTCTGGCACAATTATTAGTCCTGCTATTTACTTAAAAATGGAAATGCTATCATAAAATATTTGTGACCATTTTACTTTTGATATCTATATATATATATATATATATATTTATATTTATATTATGTTTACTTATAGATGGTGAGTTCTTTGTTACGGAGATATATTACAAACTTGCACAGGTAGTGCTGCTACATTTTGCTCAAATATATTACTTATAGTGATAGACACACTTTAACACCCTGCTTTTCATATTTTATGTAATATTAGAGGATGTTAGAGTTTTTACATACTCTTGTTTGATTGGTGACATGTTGATTTCAGGTGTTGAGTTTGCTAAGGAGTGAGGAATGACTGCTTTATCTATAGTAGGGTTATGCTTGGTGAGCTCAGTCCAAATTGATCCTTTGATAGTCATTTTAATTTAAATATAGTAAATACTATTTTTTTAGTTCCTTATGTTTTGGACTATGATTATTTTTTTGCCACTTTCTCTTTTTTCTAGACTATGATATTTTAATTTAAAAGAATGTCAATGCTTGAAAGTCATTTTGTGTTATTTCTCAGGAGACTTAACCTTCCCTAAATTGAATGCACTAAATAACTAAACCTTGGATTATGTCAGTCACTTACCATGTGTGATGATGCTTTAGAATTTTGTAAGATGGGAAAATTATGTTACAACAAAATGATCGGCAAGAAAAAGATCGACTATAAGTAATTTTTGATGTCTTGATAGTATAATTTCTTTAATTGTATGCATTTATATAACATTTCTAATAACCTACTGTAATTTATCTTGCATTCCTATAACCCATGACTCATTTCCATTAATTTCTCCAATTTGCTCAAATTTTACTAAAGTTAAAAAGACTATTTAGTGACACTAGTCTTATATTAATCTCAATTAATCTTTAATAAATTTCACTTTGGGGGGTGATTTTTATTAATTTTGCATTCTCTATAATATTTATTAATTTTGTCAGCAATTTTCTTTGCATTATTATTGAGTTCTTATGAAATATGAGTGATTAATAATTTTAGCATAAAATCCTTAGAAAAGTGAACTTACAAATTGAAGAATATAAATAAAAAATATCATGTTTGGGATAAAATTCAAATGAGGGAATATATCAAAATAAAAAGCATATAAAAATATAAATATGATACATAGTCTCATGCTGTTCAAATTTAAAGAAACCTAAAATGCTAATAAGTCTATTACTAATAAGTAATCTGATAAAAAGATAAAGAAGAAATTGCATTAAGCAAGTAGAGAGCAGTCTAATAACACGTTAATAATTTGGGGATTCATAACGATAAAATGGGTCTCTGAAAGTATATTTCAGTGCATAACTTGCGGATAGCTGTCAGCCTACACAAAAGGTTTTTAGCAATAATTAGAATCTCATTATGCAAAGACTTACAACATGAACCAAAATCATTGTTAGAATACTACAAATTGAATCTTTATCTTCTTTATATGTGCCATATGTATCTAATTTTTATTCTTGTAAAGCTGATTTATCAATTTCACAAATTGAACCCTATAATTTTGAGCTTTAAGCCCTTGAGACTCTAAAACAGTTAAAAATCCAAAAGTCATCAACATTATATTTATTTTGTTGAAGTGGCTTTAGAGGAATGGTATAGACAAAGTATTCCACCTCTTTGGTGGCTTTGATATAGGACATGGCTAGAGCTTCATGCTTTGTAGTGTTTTAGCATTCACTTGAGAAATTTAGCATAAAGTCTTTAAAACTAAAAGTAATATTATTCCCTAGTGTTATGGGTAGATTATTATTAGGCATAGTCTATGCTATAATGATTAGCTCTGAATTCAAAATCTAATAAAAATGATTACACATGTATTATGAACAATTTAACCAAAGTAAAAGATATGATGCATTGTTTCATATTATTGACAATACTGACCTTTGGAAGTAAGAGATTCTTTTGATTTAAGGAATGTAGTTAACTGGAATAAAGCTTTTAAGCAATGTCTAAAGGGTAGAATTTTTTTGAGAAAAGTTGGTATATCGTAAAACTAAAAAAGGTATCTTATGAAGCATTAGAAGGAGAAATAATGTTTCAATTAACTTCAAATTTGGGTTTGTTACTGTTTTTTGCATTGAAGAAGATTTGTTCCAAACATATAAAGAAAATAAGCAAAACTAAGAACAAAATGGAAATTTTTAGAACAATAGCTCTTTTATATATATATATATATATATATATATTATCATAGATAAGCGAAAAGACCGAATACAACAAACTGGGATTTGGAGACTTCCAATAATGAATAAAATAAAATAAAACAAGAAAATTATAACGGTCGCCAAAATCCTTGTTCTAACACAAAGGATGTAAAACATCGACGCGTGAAAACCAAACAATCAATCATCGACCTCGAAGATTGTTTTGATTTCTTGATTTGGAGCCTTTAGATTTTTTGTTGGTTTCTTTTTCATTCTAGCTCTCTCCTGTCTTTCTATACTTCTAAACTCATCCCCCTAACTTGAAATCAATTCTTTTGACTCACAGTCTTCATTTTTTACTTTTGTTGGAAGGTTTTGTTAAGTATATCTACTCGAACCGGCTTCCACAAAAGCGTGTTTGCTCAGGATTACAGAAATTTCATCCACAAATGCTTGAAGCCATTCTGAAGGGGCTCCCATTAATCCACTATCCTCTGTATCAATACCAGTATCACTCGTCTTCCTTCTTAGGATTTTAATGGATGAGGAGAAAGTAATCCGGAGCTTCTCTAAAGAGTATTGAGCATAATCTGCTACAATATCGTTATCAACACTAGGAAGCAGATCAATGTTTCCCAACCCACTCGAGTGAGTTACAAGGTCGCTCGAGTGATTCCATGTCTCCTCATCTGTTAAGGCACTTTCCAACTCCTCCATTCCCTCTGTGATAAGACTTGTAGCAGGCAATGCCACTGCATCCGATTGGACAATGGCAACATCCGTCAGTGCATATTGGGGCTCCGTGATGCTAAAATCATCTTTATTAGACAGCAAGGCCAATATTCCTTCTTTCTCAATTGGTGTTTGGACAATAGCATCATGCTCCAATTCAAATAGGGGCTCAAAACTGCTTGCCATTCCAACTGGTTCAAGCTGAAATCCAACCGAAACTTGTCCTGTTGGTTCACCAATATCAATCTCGCTATTTTCGATCCGCCCAGCCGCCAAATTTGCATGCATGATGCTTGTATTCTCAGCACTAACGATAAGAGGCACAATGGCCAACGTCCCACTGTACCCTCAATGGTGGACTCGGTAGAGACACTAGATGGTACCCCCAGCTCAAGATCAACCACAACGATATAAGGCCTTCGTCATCCTGTGTCCAAATGCAAAACATCTTTTCTTTTGAAATATACATGAATTTTTGTTTCTTCTTCCTTTGGGAGCAATCTGCATTGCCGTTGATTAATTTTTGAGGAGAAGGTTAAGCTTAAAACAGTTCGCCTTGTTATGACCAACAACAAAACAATGAGTACAGTAATTCGGAAGATTTTCAAAGATGCAGTCCTGAATATCTAGAGTCATCATCTCCAATCCTTATTCTAGACACAGAATTTCAACCACATCCATTTCTACCAAAATTTTAGCCATTCGTCACTTGGTATGGAGACCTAAATTAGGATCATAATAGTAAATTAGTGCATTGCGATGCCTTGGAATCATTCATCACTTGGTATGGAGACCTAAGACTTCAATTTGCCCAATCTAATTAGGTAGCCTTTCATGCATTGGGATTGGGTTGGAATCTGTTCGAAACCTTGTAATTAAAATAGCCAATTAGTGAATCGAACTATGTCAAACCTCCTCTTCCCCCAAATCTTCTTCAATTGCTAGAAATGATTGCTAACGACAATTCAAATAGTAAATGCCGGTCTCATATATTTCATAGTTGCTTATCACATTTAGCAAAAAAGGAACTAAAGAGTTTTTAAATCACATATGTTTTGCATTATTTCTATTTAAAACAAAATCCTTGCAATTTATAATCTGAGGGTTGTCAATAATGATTTAGCTATAAGGAGCAATGACGAAATGACGCTCACCACAGGGCTTGGCATACAAGCCGTTTTTGATTCTTAGCGTAACAACCCGTAGTAGTTTAAAAAAAAAAAAAAAAATTTAACCGCCAAAAATTAGTTAATTAACTAGCGTTTATATCATTAAAAGATCAGCTGTTGAACCATAAAAAAAAGGATCGGACGGTTCAGATTTAATCTGGACCGTCATTTCACGCGTGCGTCCCTCTGAATCGATGGCCATGCCGTCGATTCAGTCGCTCAAATAAGGATCGTATCCCTCCTACGCGTACGTTTGTTTACCTGAATAATGAACTCAGGTGTTGCCGAAAGAAGAAGTACCGCAAGCGAACGATTCGAGTGTAAGTTTCTAGAGCGACTGAAGGAGGACTTTCAGTCGATGCTCGACAGGTACCCCGTTCCCTTACAATCGTTTACCTTCCATGCTCTTCGAATTGCTATTTCTATGCTTGCGTGTGAGTATCGTACCTTGATCGACCTCAGTCGAGCCGATCAAGGAGAAATCGGCGCCATCGAAGGGACTTAGGGCGTTGCGAATGGAGTTACGCTTACCTGCGTGTACGCGTCACAGTGGGATCGTCGAACAGGAAGGGGATAACGAAGCTCCGCATCAAGCCGAGCCGAGTGCGAGCGCCTGCGTCTGCGTCCTGTGCCTGCTCGAGTGCGCAGAAGGTCGGGACCGGGAGTAGGACGGGAAAGAGGGGAAAATTTATTAGGAATGAATTTATTTATGGAATTATTAAATTCATTTAATCAAAATCTTAAAGATTTTATATCTTTGTAATTAGTGATCGGAATATACTAAAATTATATTTTTAAAATGTTCAGAAAATCATGTAGAATATTATGGTGACATTTAAATTCAATTTGAAATATATTTACAAAATTATATTTTTGGTATTTTCAATAATTATGTCAAACCCTAAAATGCTCAACTAAATTTCAAATTGAATATATTCTTTGTTTTAATTCCTAATGTGCTATAAAGAGTGTTAAGAAACTGATTTCGTCTAAGGTTGGACAGCAAACTTAGAATGCGACATTTAGGAGCCAAAATATTTATTGATTGTGGGTTTTGAGAAGATTGTCATAGATGTGATCTCAGTATTAGAAGTAGAGTAGCTTGAGCCTCTACATATCAATTAAATCAGCATAGGTGAGGGAGCAACAATAATGAACCCTTAGAGAAGTTATGGAGAATTGGAAGGAGGGAAACTTTGGAAAAATCAGGTCATTCAAATATGTATACATGTACTGAGAATTTTACTTTTGATAAAGTATGTATTATTAGCAAGTGATTAAATCAGTAAATAGTTTAGATCTTTAGATATGAATTATTAGGAATTGTGGCTTTAGGTTCTTAGGATATTATATGGGGATTTCTTGGGTAAATGTATAGGTGTCGGTAATGTCTAGTTGTTTGAAGTGAGTTTAGCATAGAGTAAGCACCTGTGAGGTTCAGCCATAGGAATTCTTAAGGTAGATTGAACCTAGGCCTTATGTTGGATTATTAAGATAGTTTATTTTGTCTAAGGAACTTAAGGAATGAAAATTGATGAAGTTGAGGATTATGACCTTAAGGTTAGGTTAGAGAGTCTTAAGTTAGTTTATTATTATAAATTATTTTCCAATTATAAAGTCATACTTTTATATATGTAAGTATCTAACAATTGACAAGATCAATGTCTCAAGTCAGTTGGAGGTTCAATTAACCCCAATTATTAAGGTAGATAATTAAAATTAGACAACAAATGAATATCAATACTTAGTTACTTGGCATTTCCATTGAATGCTGCTACGCTTTGAAGCTTTATCCAATTGATTATAATCATTGCATAATAACAAACATATTTAAATAAGGGGTTTCAATTCAGGATGGATCAGTCTGTACAGACAGTTGAGCCAGGATTGGCTATGGAGAGATTAGGAGACCACACATATCTTTGAGGGGGAGTGTGTGTGGTTATACAGGAAACCCCGTCTCAGATAGTTGAGTAGACGTACCTAACTCTTCTTTTGTTCTGATAGTGCCCACAAAACATAATACAACATAACTTAACTAATACATTAAATATAAATCAGTTGCATTACATGTTTCTACACTTATTTCTGCATATTATAGTTCAGTTTGTTCATTTGCTATATTTGTTTATAGGATGCTAGAAAATATCTTTTACTCTCTTTACTCGCATATAGGATGCTAGCCTTCACCTTATTTGGCTTTCAGATAGATGTTATTCATGTTTAATCATTCTTTTCCAGGGCTGCTTAGTGTGCCTTAGCGCGTACACTACTTATTTTAAATGCTCATAATATATATTTTATTTATTAGTTTATTTTACTTTAAATGCATTGTGCACCCTACTGCTCAAATCTATGTGATATCCTTAAACTAAATAGGGTAGAAATTATAAAATGTACTTTGACTTTTTTAGTCTAACCAAATTTTTTTTTTTTTTTGTGCCCTATTGTGTTAAAAATCAAACACGATAGATCAGGAGCCTGGAGTGGAGCTGACAAACCAACAAAAAGAGGAGCTGGATTTTCAGGGATAATTTTGAAGACCTACATAGACCCTTTTTATTCCATTATTTATCATGTGAGAAAGAGAGTGATTTTTATCATCTATAAATATTTAATGTAATAATTTAAGTTTAGAATATTTATTAGACTCTGAATTGAATATTCATTATATTTTATTCTAGATGATTTGTAATTGAATGAATACTTTATTAACATTACTTAGAAATGTATCTATGTTTTCTTTTACTTGTAAATTCTTTGCCTGTAATAGTGTTAATAGTAGATTAGTATATATTGATTCATTATTAAGTACTACAATGACATCCAATGTTAGAGCAAGATAGTTAACCCGAACACTGGGTTACCACGCTTAGCCTACAGATACTATGATTCTTAGTTATGTGGCTTGGAGGGGCCACGTGCTCAGTGGCCACAATTTTTTTCTTTTTGGCTCCCCTCTCTGGCTATATGTTATGGAATGGCCGATGCTGCCCGAATGCCCTAGTTGTGTATTCTTCCCAGCTCAGAGGAGCATTATTGCTGCTGGGATGGCATTTGCTGCACTGTTGGGGAAGTTGCTGCGTTGCTCTACAGATCTTGGATTGCTGCGGTTGACTTAGTGTGATATGCCATTGATTTTCTTTCTTATTTGGCCTTCTCAAAAAATTTAGGTATTTTTGGGTTACTTTTGTATAGTTTTAGGGTTTAGTCTTGCAGTTGGCATGAAATTGGGTGAAAAACTTGAAATTTATTTTCACAAAAAGAGAATTAACTTAAAAAATATATTAAACATTCGGTGCTGCATTGCGCCAAAATGATATGAAGCTCTACTTTTATTTAAAATTTATAAATATTAAAAGATGATATATTAAATATTGGATAAAAGTATATAGGCTATACGAAGTTTTTAAATAAAATTTAAAGTATTTTAGCAAGTCTCATAGGGCGGTTTGATTTAAAGTATAATTTTTTCATGAAATTTAAGATTACAAATATTTTGCATAAAGAAAAATTTAGGATAAACTAAAATTTGGAATAAAAATTTTACCCCTTCATAAAAGTCATAAAAGGATTTCCGTCAAATCGGTTGAAATCTATATTTATGCCAACGATTCTCTTGTTACGAGATGAAGAAAGCGATCTCCCATTGAAAGTTGATGTGAATGCGGAACTTCGTCTGACACTTCCCGTTTTGTGAGACTTCTCATTTTATTTGCGATTTCTCGTGTTGAAAAGGAAGGAGGACGTTGAAGGTCTCGTTCTCCTCGTTTGGAGACGTTGACAAATATCGTTCGATCGAATCAAATGCTCACAAATATTGTTCTAAGCTTCAGTTCGTCTCTGTGAATCGTCGAAGACAAAGAAGATGAAGCAGATGCTAATCTTTTCTTTAAAATATTATACATTACATATTACTTCATTTTAAATAGAAAAATTCAAACAATGTAAAATAATCATATTAAAGTAGTCATTAGATTACTTTATCCCCACTTTTTTTGTATTCCAAACAATCTTTTAAAATGTTCTTGTGTAATAATAACTGTAGAATTCATAAAAAAATTTTAATCTTTTTTTTGTGCATAATTTCGTATAGTATTTTAAAATAAAAATCAAAATTTTAAGAAAATTTCATTTTTAACATAATTTTATAATTATTTGAAAAGATAATTTACTTATAAATTTTATGCAAAATGGAAGATAAAAATCTTCACTCAACTTGTTAGGGATTCTGCTGGTGTAATAATGAAAAACAAATTCTCTTAAAAATTTATTTAATTTATATACTTTATTTGTTTAACACAAATCTTAAAAAATTAAAGCTTAATTTGGCAATTAAATCTTATATATATATATATATATATATATATATAATAAACTAATATTACAAAGAATGTTAGGAGGGAAATCCGATAGATTACTATGATAGCGATTTTATCGCTTAGTCACCCGAATAAACACGAAAAATATTTCCACACTAACAAGAAGATAACACCACAAATTATCACAAAGCACAAATCATAAGCATACAAACTATAAGATTGTAGTCGTCTCTCACCAGCATTCATCTTCTCCTTTCAACCTAAAGATAGTTAAACTAATTACGCCTATTGATGGGAATTTTATGCTGGTCAATATTTTTCATATCTTCTTTACCCAATCCTCAACTTCTATAGGGTTAGCACTTTCATTGAATATTGGAGGTTTGAGTATTAGGAAGGCTTGAAGCAGTCCATCTATCTTAATAGTTACGGGACGATCAAATGATGGTATAATAGGATTACTCATCTAGAGTGTATGTATTCCACGTGACATCGTTTGACTGAATGTATAAGCCAATAATTTTTTAATTGAATATTCAACTCTGCAAATGGTTCAAAACATGTCGGAGATTATATATCAACACGCTCCAATGGAGCATTCACAATGTCAAACAATATGTCTATATAGTCCACAGAAGTACTGGTGGATACTTGAGCTTTCAAAGGTGTTCCAATAATCAAAGGAGAATCTTCATGATTCATTTAAAAAAATATTATTTCTATCATTATGCATTTATTGGAGCATAATTATATGTGTTATCATCAAAATACTATATGAATACAAAAATATCATAATTATAGCTTGAACTAGAAAAATAACTAAAAGTGATTTGACGATTTCTTTTCCTAGTTTTTGATAAGGTGAGTCTATTTTGTCCCAGTTCTATCTTATTTAAGGTGTTTGTTTGCTTAAAAATAAAATATATGTAATGCGGTTATACTCCCTTTACCATTTTACTTAAATGTTCTTAATCTTACTTTGATATCAACTGTGATGACCCAACGCCAGGTTTAGCGTGAGCTAAACCAGCGTCGAGCTCTCGAAGCTGCAGAACCATAATGAGCAATTTAAGATGGTTACAGGGGAAAAATCACATATTAAGACAATCATCAATTCATTCATAAACTAGAGTTTATAAAATAAGTTACAGTATTACTCTGAGCAAGTTGATAATTATACAAGGCTACCAAAATAAAATAAATTAAAATGCATAACAAAAGAAAAGTTGCATTTCATGACTTGAGTTACCATGAGCTCCTCAAAGTTCCCCATCTTGAATTTCCAGCAGTATCTGTTCTAGCATTTTATAACAAAAATACTAGGATTTAAATCCCCAAAATTAGATAGCATTCAAAGTACCATTAAATAATGCATGTTACACTTTTTCAAGATTCAAATACGTAAGTGAAAGCAAGGCATAAATAGATTGCAATAAAGAAAATAACAATGTATAATAATTCTTGCCTTAAATATAACATTATAATTAAGACTATATCATATATCTAAAAGCTTATTGATTGCAGCTCATGTCTTATTACTACGAAGAATTAACTCTAGCAATTTTGGTAAGCAAATTCAAAACCATGAGGAGAGGTTTCAAATAAGAATAGACATCAACTGGGCCCCCTTAAAAACTCTAGTTGCAATCTTATAACTCCCGATAGATTAGCCCCATCCCTACCTAATAACACTACCGTTTTAGAACCCTTGCATATTCGTCAGACATTAAAAGCATTTGTTGTGACATATTTTGACAATAAATAATCATTGCAGCATAATATTCATATGAAATTAGAGTAAAACAGTATTAAACTAGCAGTAAAGGCTGTAAGTGCAGAAAATAATATCAATTGTACTTTTTTTTGTGAAACAAGTCAAAAGTCAAGTATTAGACATATGCACAATTTTATTTTTAATTTTTTATCTTTTAATTAAAAATAATAGTTGTTATTTTTGAAAGTTTCACTCAATGGAGTGATTGATTTGACTGTAAGAGTGTATCTTTAAAGAGAAATGAAATTTGAACATTATTTCAGTAATATTTATTTATTTATATTAAAATAATATAAATATTATTTTTTAAAGTTTGTATTTAAATGATGCTTAAATCTTATTTGATGAATTTTTTTAGTGCTATGTCAACAGGTCTAAATAGCATTTTTCATCTACAAATATAAAATAATAATAAAATAATGGTATGATAAAATTTTTATAAGAAAAAAATAAAAATAATAATAATGCTAACATAATAATATTGTGAAAATAAAATAATATAATAGTATTTAAAATATGATGATATAAAAGAAATACTTTTTCTTCATTCTCTCTCTCTTATATTATAATAACTTTAAATAAATGAAATAATTTTAATATATTAAATAGAGCATAATAATAATAATAATAATAATAATTAAAAAGATATAAAAAAATGATATTAAAGAAAAATAAAAAATGTAATAATAATAATAATAATTAACATAAATAAATGACAAAAGAAAATGACTTAATTAAAATGACAAAATAGAATAATAGTAATAAATAATAATAATAATAATAAAAATAAAAATAATAATAATAATAATAATAATAATATTGACATGAATAAAATGATAAAATTAAGATGATTGAAATATTAATCACATAAAATAATAATAATAATAGTAATAATAATAACAATAATAATAATAATAATAATAATATTATTATTATTATTATTATTATTATTAGAAAAAAATGATAATTAAAATAATAGAAAGAAAATAATAATAATAATAATAATTGAGAGAGATGAAAATAACTTAATAGAAATAACAAATTCAAAAATAATAGTAATAATAATAATAATAATAATAATAATAATTAATAGAAATGAAAATAATTTTAATTGACATGATAAAATGAAAAATAATAATAATAATAATAAAATAATAATAATTGATAGAAATAAAAATAACTTAATTGAAATGACATTAAAAATTACAATAATAATAATAATAATGCTAACATTAATATTATTATTATTATTATTAAAATAAAAAGAGGAGAAAAAAATAAAAAGAATAAAAAAATTAAACTCTTTTAATAACTTACATAATCTTACTAATGATGAGTCTTTATCGGAGGTTGGCAGTGCTCGGCTAGGGGCCGGAGGAGAGGAGAGACGACGGGCGAAAGAACCGGTGGTGGATGGGGAAGAAAGAGAGGATGGGAGTGGGGTGGGGGTGGGGGGAGGAGAAGATCAAAGAGGAATTTTTGGTATGGAGAACTGTAACAACCCTAGGTTGTTTCCCAGATCTATTTGGATTAAATCAAGTCCTAATTCTCGTTCCATTTGACTCAAATAATCATTAGAACCTAACCTTAAAAATTTGGGATCCATTGAACTTCGATTGGATCATTTGGCTATTTTGCCAATTATTTAACTAGGAAAACTACATAAATTAAATTGACTCAAAATCGGAGTTCACCATTGAACTCTTCACCCCCCAAATTAGCTAGTCCTGAAATTTTGGGAAGTTTTGGAAGTCGTCGAATTTTCCCGTATATTTTAATATAATTAAAATTTCCTGAAAATCAAAATAATTAAATTGATCTCAAATAAAAAATCTGATTTTATTTTTGAGTTCCTCACTGCCAAATTAGCTATGCATAAATTTTTGAAAATTTTCGGAGCTCATTTAAGAGTATAATTTTAATTATTAAATTTCATCAAAAATTAAATAAAATTATTATTAGTTATTTTAAGTGGGACCCACCGTCCCACTTATCGCGTCGAACCTGTGCGTCGCTAACACTCACACGCTGCGCGTGTCGCGCGGCAGGAGACCACATGCAGGTGGCTCATCCACCACTCCAAAGCTCCTTTAAGACCTTGTTTTAAACTCTATTTCAAGCTCAAGCCTCGTTTACATCGTGGGGATCTATCCTAGAACCGAAGCAACCATATTCTTCTCATTCCCGAAGCTCAAACCAAACTCTAAAGGTACCCCATTTTCCTCTAATAACCCGATTAGGGCATCAAATTTTATGTTGTTATTGTCGATTTCATGGAGGAATTGAGGCACCAATCGAAAGTTCTCGACTCATGAGGAACTCTGTGTAGGGAGAATTTTAATGCCCTAGGTGCCCCCTCTGGTGTTCGCTGAGTCGTCTGTCCGCCGAGTCCGACCCGCAGGCTTTCCCACGGGCACACGCTCGAATGTGCGTGTGTACTACTCATATGAATAGCACAAGTACTATCCATATGAACAGTAATTTCAAAAAAAATTATTTTTATTTATTTATTTAATTTCAATTTTTTCAAAGTTTCATATCTTGTTAATTATAATTTCAAATATATTGATGTTATATCTCAAAATACTTAGAAAAATGCAATGATTAATATTGTCATTAGATTCTCTGTTTGATGATTAATTTCACTAATCACCTTTTTAATCAATTAATCACATAAACTTTCTAACCACAAATCCAAACATATTGATGTTATATCTCAAAGTATTTAACAAATTACAAATATTAATTTTATGTCATTAGTTTTTCTATTTGATGATTAATTTCACTAATCACCTTTTTGACAATTAACCACTTAATCCTAAAAGCTAATAATGTTATAACTAAGTCAAATCACATTCAAATATAGTAATCCAAAATTTCATTTTAATAAAAAAAATGCAAAGAACATTAATCTACAAAAATATTCAAGTTTCTGTCATTAATTTCCTTAATTATACTTAATCACGTAGTAAATTGATTAGTGAATATTAAGCCCAATCATTAGTGAAATCTCAAATTTTAGGTCTCTAAATACTCACTAAATAGAGAAGAACATAATTGTGAAGTTAAATTTATTTTTTTATATTTAATTTCACAAATCACTCATTAATTACCCTATATTCTAATTAGGCTTAGAATAATTAATTGAAGTCAAAATTTAGCATACTTACTGTTATTGTACTCAGTGTAATGTAGGGAACCCATAGCCACTGATTTTGCTTGATTTGAATATCAAATAATAAAATTGAAATTTTGACCCTTCCTTTAATTACCCATTTTAGGGCTTTTTCTTAATTAGCTTATAACTAAACTATTTGACCCCATTCAATAAATTTATTTATGAACTTCTTAGACTAAATAGAATATAAGTATATCATAATTTTTAAATTTTCATAATTAATATTGCTAATCATTTATTAATGAGCATAAATTTTAATTTGAGCACATTAGCCTTAAACCTTAGCCAAATTGGATGTTCTTAATGTCAACATTCATATTAGACAACAAAAAATCATTTTACATTAATAGAACTCAATTTGGAGCTCTAAATCCTAAAATCTCATTTTAGACCTTTAATAAAGAGCATTTTAATTATTTTGACCAAATGTTAAATAACATTTAATCACTTCAATCTATAATTTACCTTTAAAATCAGTAAACTTAATGTTTAAAATCAATCTAAGGTTGTTTAAACTAATAATTTTTCTCTAAAGCCTAAATTGTTAAATTATCCATAAATAAGTTAATTGCTAAAAAGGTGGGGATATGAAAAATTCACATTTCATTCATCCTTAGTACCATTAACTTATCAAATCAGAATTAATCTAATTAACCTTCATGTAAGCTTAGGGCATTGAATCTTTTTTTTTTCTTTTAAACAGATTGATAAGTTCTTTGTAACTCCGTAATCCTTCTTTACATGGTGAATTTTTTTGTGGTGGTGTGGCTCTGTGATTTTTCCGTGTATATTCATGTGTTCATATACTTGCACATTTTTGATTGTTTGTGCTGTGATTGCTCTTTAGTTTTGTGTTGATATATTTCTTATTTGCTTTGGCAACTCTCAACGGTCAAACTCCGAGCCTTATGATTTCTTGAGTATATAGGATCTCCTAGTTTTTAATAATAAAAATTTGTTTGGCACAACTCTGGTTTTTATTGGATTTTCTTTGATTAACAAAAATGAGCAAACCCCTCGCACATTTAAAAAAAGAAAGAAATAAAATAATAAATGGCCTAAGAAACTATGATTTAAATCATAAATTTTTTAAAAAGATAAGAATATTGAATTTTTCTTGAGAAAAAAACCAAATATTTGAACCTATGTTTTAATCTAACTTTTTTCTTGTCTCAATTTTCTTCAACTCCTCTCCCAAAATATATAGGGATATTAATAGGTTTATTAATTAGGTGTTATACAGTTAAAAATCCCTTATTAGTAAATTGCCACGTAGGCACCTTTTTGACCAAAAAAAATCCTTAAGTTTCCAAAAATGTTGAGCTAAAAATCTTCTCCTCCGAGAGAGCTTCTCGATCTCTCCGAGGATTCGTCGAATCCAAGGAGAAACCAGGATAGGTCCCAAAGAGGAGATCATTTTCTTATCAATGATCGTATTTAGTTGATTTCGGAGGGTTTAAAGGGTGGATCAGTTCTCGATGGATCACATTGTTGGTGGAACTTTCAAACTTGGAAGAAAGATCGGCAGCGGCTCTTTTGGCGAGATCTATCTCGGTTTGTGTTAATTCTTTTCTTGAGGAAGTTGAGATTTTATAGGACAAATATGTGGTCGGTGAGATTTGAACGCTTGATCTGTCAATGATTCAAATCTAATAACTGAACTATTAAGCTATAACACCTATCGCATTTGAAATTTATTTAATAGGTTATTTTTATTTGAATTGGAACCTCTCATCTTTATAATAATTTGTTTTCGATTCAGGAGTTCACAAGAATACAGGAGAAGAAGTTGCAATCAAGTTGGTACGCTTCCCTCTATTTTTTTTTTTAATTTTTTTTTTTTGCATTTTATCGAAGTTTTAAGAGGCATAGATTTTATTTTATGAAGCGCTTAAAATTTGAATGAAATATTGTATTTGGCTCCTAAATAGCTCTACCAAAGTTTAGATTATTAGGATTTGCACATATAAAAGTGAATTTAATATTATTTTGTATTTTTGATAGCTATTTGAAAGATGAATATCAAACTAAGAACATGAGGAGAATAAAGGATTCATATCCTCAAATTGAGGCCGACAGCCAGCTTTTTTCATTTAGTATACCAGTATTAAGTATCTGCTATGACATCTAAAATCAAGAGGAAAGCCTCCAGACCGACGTATGTGGCTCGCAAGATCATCACCGTCTTTCATAATACCAAAACAAAACTCGTATTTGAACATCCCGCCACCACAATAAGATATTAAGAGAAATTGAAGCAATCAGAGAATACTAACCATTTCCAGCAAAAATTGGTTGATGGAAATAAGAAAAAAAACCAGAAGCATCCTATAGGTGGTGATCAAACAACAACCGATTACAATCTTTACCAACAGTAAAAATTAATTTGAGAACCAGAAAGATAGCGAAATAGATAACTAGCAGCAAAATCAACAACTGATTAAAATAACACAAAGAAGCCTTTCATACAGCTTCCAATCAATCTGAATTATGAATTGCTAACTTCCATGAATTAAAAATAATGGAGTTTACACGAGTGGTGGCAACTCGCCCGGTTCATCCCAGTTGCAATAATCATAGCAATTTTGCTCTTAACCAAATGTACAAGTGTTGTATGACCCTAGAATGAATGTTTAAACCACATATTCTCAAACAAAACGCCCATCCATATATGAAAAGCACGTCAGCCATTTATCACAAACAAATAATTATTAGCACAATGAAGCTTTTTTCAGATTTCTAAGAAAAAGAGAATATGTGTGAAAAAGATGAATGAAGTTTCACTTATTAACAAAGCAAAGAGCAATTGTTGCTTTCATATTAGACATTTGTGCTTAAGTTTACACCCCCGCATCCAAAGCATGTTCGACCACCAGACTTCTAGATGCCTATCATATAATAACTCTTAAGCTGATTCTTGAAAAAAGAAATATATCTTAACTGATGACCTTTGATATGTGAGGAGCCAACAAAATTGAGAGTTGAACAAGTTTTCTCCAAAACGAAGATGCGGACTTCTCCACAACCGACATATTTTTGAAGAATTTCAACCGATTAGACCTCCACCATTCCCTTAGAAGAGATGCATTACAAAGAAATGACCAACATAATTCAAATTTACAACTAATGTTAGTTTACTCGAATGGATAATACTAATACCCCCATTTCTTTTAGGAGAAGCAATAAAATCCCGAGCAATGATCCTCACTTTCCTTGAGCTCGAGCCATGACAGAAAAAAAAATGGAATTAATAATCTTGATGCTACTCACACGAAAATGATGTATTATGAGGGGCCAATTGGAAAATTTAAGCAAACGATTTTGAGATCAAAGACTTGATATTGTCAATTAAACAAACTTAGTATGTTAGCTAATTCTTGATCATTAGTGACTTTCTTTGAGAATAAAAATATTTCATTAATGTCTTTTCAATTTTTCATCATCATTTTTCCAATTAATTTAGTGCTATTCATACTATACTTTAGGATTTAATGTTAAAATGTATAATGGAAAATATTTGTGATATATATATATATATATATATATATATATATATTATTTATTTCAAGAACTGCGTATAAGTAGCTTAGTTTCAAATAAATAATTGAAAAATGATATATATTCCAACTAATAAATAAAAAAATTGAAAAAAAATTAAATATTCATAAAAAATAAGAGAAAAATTTAATCATAACCCACAAGTAAAAAATATATCATACTAATCTTATTTTAATACAGAAATTATCATATTATTAAGTTTAACTTTTATCTAAATTTGTTAGCACTCGAAAACTTTAAGAAAAAAAAAAATTTGGTGCCTCATTTCTTTGTTCTTTTTTCTAAATAATTAAATAATTAATTATTAACTAATAAATCTCAAATATTATTTTTTTACAACTAAATCTAAATATATTAATCATATTAGATTGAAAGGAAGTAAGAATTTATAAGCATCTTATCATCCAAATCACCCAAAATATTATTCCAAGCTTATAATTTTATCATCAAATCCAAGCTTAAAATCGAATCACTCAAAATATATAAAATAAAAAAGAAATAACTCACTCTGATAGTAATATTATCTCAATTTCATCCCTTCGAGTTAAGTATGCCAAAAATAGTGCTATTTTATAAAAAATATTTTTTTATTTGCTATCAAATATATATATGCATGAAATTCTTACAATGCACGAGAAAAATTTTCAAAAATTGCATGCAACTCTTTTATGTAAATATTGCAAATATCTCTCAAAAATGAATGATCATGATTTATACATGCATCTATATAATATATATATATATATATATAGAAGAGAAAGATTAAAAAAAATATGTAAAAACTAAGAAAATATAAATAAAATTTCTCAAATTTTTGTATAATAATATAAAATAATTTGTTAATAATTAAAATTAATCGAAATATTTTTTTCTATTATTATTAATTCATAAACATTTTGAATATTTCATTAAAGGCAATTAAAAATTGAGTGTGAGGATATATAAAAATTATTTAAAATATTTTAAAAATTCTTAATTTTAAAATAAAGATAAAAAATAATTCATTTAGTAAAAAAATATATTTACAGATAAATAAATAATTAAATAGATATTATAATCTAATTTTTAAAATTATTAATCAATTATTATTATTTATTAAATTTATTTTTAAAATTTAAATATTTTAAATTATTTAAAGTAACTTTTTTTAATTAAATTATTTATTATTAAAATAATTTATCAAAATATTTGTGTAGTTTTTAAGAAATTCAATTAACTAATTAATTATTAAAAGTTCCACTTAAAATTCAAAGATAAGAAATATTTAAAGATAAAAAAAATATATGTTTAATAATTCAATTTAAGAAGTATTATATTGATGAATATTTTAAGAAATAAAATTTAGTGATTAATTATCATTAATATAATAAATTATTTATTTAAGCACTAAATTTAAAAAAAAAAAAACAAATATTTTCAAATTTTTTAAATAAAAAAAAAACAAATTGTTATAACGTTGCTTTAACAAATAATAATTTTTTGGCTAATTCTCTCTCCTTTATTCTCTCTTTCCTATATCAAAAATATATATTTTTAAGTATCACCATAAAAGTATATTTAATGTTGGTTTTTTTGTGAGAGAAAAAAATATTTATATTTTTTATAACTATTTGAGAGATATATAAAAGAATGTCATATGATTGAAAGAAAAAATTTGTTTATACCTTATTTAACTCTAAAAGAGTATTGATGGCTACAATTTAGATTTAAAATATGTTTTTTTTTTTGCAAAGTCACACACACAAAAATGAATTTAATTCTTATATTTTAGTGAGAAAAAAAATAATTGTATATTTTTTTGGAAGATATTTGGGAACTTTTTTAAAGCTATATAATTTTTCTTAAATAGTATCTAATAGGAAGGGTTGAACAAAATATGTTAGAATGAGAAAATGTTATTAATATACTTTGTTCCTAAAATAAAATCTCTTTAACAGTTTAATTCTAATATGAACATTGAAAGTTGCCTTTTGACAGCCAAATTTTAATTTATGTGAATGTCTCCACAATTTGTTTCCATTTTTTTTAATTAATTTAGCGTTATTTATGCTAAACTCAAGGATTAGTGTTAAACATGTAAAAAGGATAAAATAAAACTGTGATATGTATGTGACAATCTCCATTATTATATTAAATTTAAGAACTGCTTATGAACTACATTGGACTAGATTTAGGAGTAGGAATTTTCTTCATACATGTTATTTTTTTAACTAATGAGAGATTAGCCCTAATTTCAAGAAGCAAATAGGATGGCAATGGATACCTCTTTCAATAATGGCTTACCTCACTAAACAGGCAACAGGATTATATAAACAATTTCAATCTCACACAGTATAATCACATAGAAGATGTCTTTTGCCAATGTCTTTTAATAACAGGTCTATAGATTGTATTGGTTATCTTTTGATCGAATTCATATTGCAATTCATCGAATCTCTTGAGAAAAAAAAAAAAAGTTTCTTCTTAAGAAGTCTATGAAATTTGAGCTCTTGATCGTCAAGAATTCAAACTCAAGATCTCAACCACTGCGCCACAATATTATTTGCAGAGAAGATATAGTTGAATGCTTGCATTTTTTGTGTTTGCGTCTCAAGCTTAAGTTTTAAGGAAACTGTAGCAACCTTACAACCTTCCTATACACATTTTTTGTTGAATGCTAAAACTATTCCTTCCAGTTTCTCTAACTCAAATATCATCATCGATGACAGGAATCAGTGCGATCAAAACATCCTCAGCTATTCTATGAATCAAAGCTCTACAGACTTCTTGAAGGAGGAAGTAAGCCATTACTTCGAAGCTCGAACGTTTCCTCAAATGGTTTTATTTATGCTGATTTCTAACTTAGCTTTGTTGCTATTTCTTTAAAAATAAAGCTGGGATTCCTACTTTTAAATGGTTCGGAGTTGAGGGGGACTACAATGTTTTGGTTATGGATCTTCTCGGTCCAAGCCTGGAAGATCTTTTTAACTATTGCAATCGCAAGTTCTCAATGAAGACTGTACTTATGCTAGCCGATCAATTGGTAAGTACTGTAACTTTATTTTTTTTCCCCTTTAATAATGAATGATGCCTCGGTTAGATTCTTCTATGCTAGTCTCCTTACTTTCGATTGATTTCAGATTAGTCGAATTGAGTACTTGCATTCTAAGGACCTTCTTCACCGCGATATAAAGCCAGATAATTTTCTCATGGGTTTGGGTCGTAAGGCTAACCAGGTAGGTGATTTTTTACCACTACACAGATTTCATTACTAGCATGACATTCAAGTTATTTAGAATAGTTATTTGCTGTTGGGACTTTCTGGTTTCAGCTTTTGATCTGGTAGTCCTGATTTGTCTAAAGTGTAATTATGATCATGTACTGAAAGGAAAAATCATATACTTACATGATCATGTGATGCTAAATGTCATTCAGATACCTTAATTTTAATTCATTGTAGTGTGTGTTAGGTGGAATTTTGTTTATTACAATCTAGCTTGCAGATATGTCCTTGTTGCAGCTAGCTCAATTGTAGAAATTTTTGGGAATTGTGAAAAAAATTTACAAAACAGTATCTTCAATTTATAGAATTTTAATCATATTTTGGGGAATGCTTGATGACAATATTAGCTATTGGTTTTTAGATTTGAAACTAATGTGTTAGATGACAATATGCCTATAGATGGAAGTATTATTTTACTAATTTTTTAATAAAAATTGTATAGTATAATTAATATAAATATTTTAATAATTATAAAAATAATATTAATTACACTTTCATTTAGTGAAAGTTGATCAATAAATATGAGATTTGATACTATAAAAGCATAACAAGTAAGAAGCGATATGATTAGATGATATTCCTATTTATGTGTGAAAATATTTTATTGATGAAGGAATTGCTTTGATCACCAAGTTATTTAATATTATTTAGAATGCTAAAAAAATGTTAGATGAGTGACAAAAGAGCATTGCAATATTTTTTTACAAGAATAATAATGATACTCATTATAGAAGAGTAAGGTAAAGTGGTTCATTACAAATTATGACATTATACTTAAATTTCACAATATTAATTTGGTGTTATGTTGGATAGATCTAATATGAAACTTGTACATTTACTAAATATTTTGATGGAAAATTTTAGAGAAACCACATTTAACCTTTAATGATCATGAAAAGCTTATGATAGAGTACTAAAAAAAACTCTTTAAAGAATTTTGGTAAAAGAAAAAATTTAGTGTGACTTTCATTGATATTATTAAATATATATATAATGAGGGTGTAACATATGCTCAATCACAAGGTGGTTTGTCTAATAATTTTTTTATTACTATTGGATTACAATAAAGATTTGTTCTAGTCTATATCCTTTTACTTTAATTGTGGTTGTTCTTACTAAACATATTCGAGTGGAGCTTCATTGGTGCAAGTTATTTACAGATGCATTCTATTTAGCAATGTTAGAATGGCTCCAATAGTGGATAATATTAGTGAATGCCGTCTTATATGGTTCGAACATATTAAGCATAGATCATAAGATGCTCCCATTATAAAAATTGAGTACATGAATTTTACCCATGTTAAAAGAGCATGAGGAAGACAAAAAAAAGGCATGAGAATAAATTTTTAGAAATGATCTTCTCTTTTTGGAACTTAAAGACATGCTTCTATTTGATCATGCATAATGGAAACAAATGATTCAAATAGCTAACCCCACCTAGTGGGACTAAAGCTTAGTCATGCAACTGTTGTAAATAATTACAAGTTATATTTTGTAAAGTAGATAAACTATTCTTGAAGGAGAGATACAATTAAACACATGTTATTTGTATATTCTTAGAGGGTAATATGATGTTGCAAGGAGATAACAAGAAAAACCAAACAGCTCCATCCAATTTGAGATTCTTGAGCATTGATCACACTTTTAATACAATGGCAACTAATAATATTGTGAACATTCATCATAACACTAATTCTATTCACTTTATTGGTTTTATTTTCCAACTTTTCATCCCCAACTAACAGTACCCATTTATATTCCTAAATTTTTTAGCATTGTATAATTTGTATATCAGTGGATTTTACCATTGCCATTTTTTGCATTATTTTTGTTTTCTAATCATTAAGTTTACCAATCCTCTTGTCTCCACATTCAAGATTTAAAGTTCAAATAGCAAATTAATATTAATCATAAACTTAGATATATACCTAACACCATTCGCTATAATTGTATTAAGTTTTAGTGCCACCTATTGGTCATTGTTAAGAAATTGCACATGTGTATTAATCCTACAATGCTTTGGATGAAAATGTGTAGTTTATATAAATGAACGAGCCTAAGACCCAATAGGTTAACCTTTTAGGCTAAAGGATAGATTTTTAAAATATGGTAGGCCATTTTAGCATGTGTTTTCTCCCTTACATCCTCAACTTTTTTTTTTCACACCATATAGTTTAGAAAATGGAATGCCATTACAGACAAATCTTTAGCAATTTCTTACCAGGTTTGCTTGTTATGGCGTGCCATTTATTGGAGCCCACAGCACTAGCAAAAATATTACTTTAGATTGATTTCATTAATTATGGCATGCATTTTACAATTAAATGTCAGCCCAATATCGACATCAAATCTTATTTTGGCTTGTGCCCATATACCTTCTTTCTCAAAGATTTTATAACGATAACATGAGCTCAATTTTTGCTTTAGCTTAATGTATTCTGTATAATATGGCTAGCCACTTTACTTTCTTTTGGACAATCATGATTGAACTACATTCAATTGCAGCACCACTTTTTATTTAATCAAAGAAATTTGAGCTTTCTTTATAATTTAGTTGGGAATATTTGAATAAGAATGCCATATAATCTCAAGCATTTTGCATTACGATGTGCTTTTCAAACAAATTTGCTGGGAAGCTGCACATTTTTCTATGCCAATGCGATTGGGAATAGATACTGAATGCCAACCTTTTTAACAAACATGTTTTCTATGTCAGGTCTACGCCATCGATTTTGGTCTTGCCAAGAAATATAGAGATCCACAAACTCACAAGCACATACCATATAGGTAAAATTATAAGCTTATTGTTTACGATGCCAATGCGATTATAAATTTTGAGCACATAATAGAGCTACAATATTAAACAATCTTAATTTTAAATAAGATTGTGTGTATTTCCTAACATCAGATATTCTGTACTATGGCCCGACCCAGTAAGTATGAAATCTAATTAAGAGATTTTTAACGCGGATTTAGCGGCCTGACGGCAAAGAATTTTTCTTTAGCATATCTAATAGCTATAAACCGCAGAGACAATGCTTAACTTAGAATACTGTAATTATTAATATTTTTATTATTATATTACCCTCTCTGATATATTTAACTACTTTCAATAGAAAATTAAAATGAGTACTAAAACTTTTTACCGTTCATTAGGTAGGTACTCATCTCTTCTTTTAGCCATCCATTTTGGAGCAACTTTCTCTGCAAATGTTAATAAACATTTATTAGCAATGGATAACAATGTCTATTTTAGAATGAATGAAAGAGGATTATATGCATGGCTGTTAAAAAGTGATCAAAGAAATATTTTAAAATCATATAATTGAAAAATACAGCAATTTTAAAGTTGAATTTTCATTTAATTTTATCAGGTTATCTTTATTTTATAATTTAAAGAATTGTCTTAAAATTTTTTACAACCCATCATAGGAGCCTGTAAGTCCATCCCTGGATACACAAATTATAATTCCATTCATTCAAAACTGTTAAGTCATCTACATATAATGTAGAAGCTTAGATTTGATTCATATATATCAAGTATGAAAATTGATATTCTATTCATACAAAACTTGGCATAGATGCAGGATAGAAAACTAAGTTATGCCATGAGGGTATCATTTCTTTATTGATGAATTAACTTGTTTTTCTTTTAATTGTATTGCTCATTCCTAAATTTTTTATTAAATATTTTAGGATATTATTAATTGATTGATGGCATTGTTGTTTCTTAAAGAGTACTGTATGCCCAAATGTCAACAATCTCATACAACCCTCCTCTCATCAAAGACTTGAGACCCAACAACCACATAATTATTTGAAAGCGTTAGTATGAATGTTTAATTTAAACCTCCAAATTAGTTGTTTAGTTATGGCAACAAAATTCTTCATTATGATAGGCAAGCATAACTGGGGTTCATATACATTAACGCTTATTAATACAGGCAAATATATCAAGTGGTCATTGTTGATCACACTTATACACTTACGAGAAACTCAGCCTCTAAGTCATTTCATATGATTTAAGGATTCAGGCTCCAAATAATCTCTCGAGTAACTTCCAAAAAATACAAAATAATTTTTGTCTCGTAATGATTAAATGCAATTTTGCACATGAGACTCACTGAAAATACATATTTTAATAAAAATCCTAATCATCGATTGATTTTGAAAGATATTTAAGAGTCAAATAATATTTTTCTTTATTTAATATTGCTCATTGACACACTTGGTGTCGTTGGGACCACTGCCAACCAATGATCGTTCACCTCCTCTTAAGCAAGAAAGAAATCATAACCCAAAGAACCAACCCAATTGGAATCAGAAGCTTGCACGGACCCACACTCGGCAAACCATACTGAACTTAGTTTAGTGCTGTTCAAATTTTACACTTTATATTCTTAAAATTTAATTTGTATTAAAAATGAGGTACCTATGTGATTCAAAGTTTTATGTATTATTAGACTTCATTCAATTACATCATATGAGTCTAAATATTGAATTAAGAGTCCTTGAGATACCTTTGTTTCTCTGTCTGAATCGTTTAAGGGTCTAGATTCATTAAATAATGGGATCATTCAACAGATCCTTAACCGTTCAGCATTCAGATTGTAGTTCAACACCAAATTTTAAATTTAAATCTAACCATTCATCACATTAGAGAATAATACATGTAAAAATCATTCTCAATCATGCCAAAACATTTGGGTATATTCAAAATTATTATTAGAAGTACTTAAATTATTTAATTCTTGCTCTTAATCGTTTCCATTCTTTGTTTGATCGTTCGAAGAGCTGTTGTTGGTTTAACAGTGCCATTCAACTATCGATGATGTTAAATGACAAAGGCAATGAGCAATGTTTAACTTTTTTAACTCAAATCTCCCTAACAAAGTAAACAAAACATATAAAAATAATCTATACCATCATAAGTATTTTAAAATCGGTAAACCGCAAATCCATGCACATGCTAGTTATATTCATGATTTTTTCATATAGGCACATATAATTGTTTGATCAACACTGGTACAACCAAATAGAACATCGAACGCAAGCATAAGCGTTTGAACCGTTCAATGAGCTGTCATTTTAACGCATTTAACAATGATCATTAAATGACGGTCCAAAATTAAAAAAAATTTAGTAAAGAATAGGAAACCTAATAATCATAGCCATGATTTGGAATACAGCATAAACTTCCTGAGCCAGCGAGCTAAGCTGACCAGAATTAAGCTCGAGCTTGTATAATATATGAGGTCATATATATAAGAGTTCAAAGCTTAGCTCTATAAGCTTGACTCGCAAGAGCGTTGGCAAGCTGAGCTTTAGAAGGCTCCAACATGGCACATCTGCACCTTCTATTTTATTGCCTACCCAAATCATGAAGGGATGATTCCAGGTTTGACAAGTTGGGCAGCTAAATTTGTTCTCATGAATTTGTTTATATAGTTGCTCGATGTGAATTGTTTCCTGAACATGTACAAGTGGAACTATCTTTAGATGAAACATCTATTGGTCTTTTTTCCGTTTCAACCTTATGTGAAGCATTACTTTTTATTTTCAACCATTGCTTTCTTACATTTTATATTGTTTTCTGATATGTTTCTTCTGCTAAAGAGTTTTTTACTTTTACAGGGAGAACAAGAATCTCACAGGAACAGCACGGTATGCTAGTGTGAATACTCATCTTGGTGTTGGTATGCTCCTCATGTTTTAAGCACATGTAACCATTTCATAACCATTATGTCATGGTGTAAAAAGTATAATTTATACTTTTTTGTAGAACAAAGCAGAAGGGATGATCTAGAATCTCTTGGTTATGTGTTTATGTATTTTTTAAGGGGAAGGTTAGATTCTTCTTAACTTTTCTCATCATGTTTCATTGTGCTCTTTGTTATTATTGCTATTATTGTTATTATTATTAATTTTTAGGGCACATCAGTACAACATTATCACCATTTTGCATCAATGAATATATTTAGCATGAGATTTGATTCTAATACATTTTTATCAGTTTGCCATGGCAGGGGTTGAAAGCGGCCACTAAGAAGCAAAAGTATGACAGGATAAGTGAAAAGAAAATGCTAACTCCTGTAGAGGTATGTAAAATCCTAAGCTACAACTAATTTTCTGCAATGCTGCCGATTAAATGCTCCATTGTTAGAATAGAGGGAGAGCCAGATTAAGTTTTTCTGGTATTGACACTTAAAATATAGGCACTATGCAAGTCATTTCCAGAAGAATTTGTTGCATACTTCCATTATTGCCGCTCTTTGCGGTTTGAAGACAAACCCGATTATTCTTACTTGAAAAAGCTTTTTCGGGACGTCTTTGTTCGAGAAGGTAATTTAAATTCCTTGAAATGAACTCTGCATTTGTAATGTGTACTAGTTGATTGTGGTTGTAGTCATCTTTTTAACATTTACAGGATTCCAGTTTGATTACGTGTTTGACTGGACTGCTTTGAAGTACCCACAGATTGGTCCAAGTGTTAAAGCAAGGGTGTGTTATTCGTGCTTAACTAGTTGTTCCATTCTTATCATTTTATTAAATTTCTTTTGTATCCTCAGCAAACTAGTGGAAAACATGCCCCAGTTGTAGTCCCGTCAATGGTCAAGGCAGAGAGATCATCAGGTTTGTAATAGGTATTAGAGAAAGTTATGTGCAATATTAAGTTTCGTATCTTTTATGCTTTCACAGGTATTGATTGTTGCTAAAAATTTCATATTCAGTGGGACAAGAAATTCATGATAGGTTTGCTGGTGCAGTGGAAGCATTTGCTAGAAGAACTGTTTCCAGCTCTGCTCATCATGTTGAGCACTCCAAGCACAAAACTCTAGATGACGCACCAAAGCTATCCAAAAAAACTGTAAGTTGATCCTAACGCAGCATCTTCCTAGTCCTGCAACTTACTTGTAGAACAGAAGCCTTGATTATGTTTTAGTGCGTGCTGGATCCCACAGTTAATAGTTCTGGCACTTTTAATTGTTCGAATGATATATTGGGTAAAAATTTCTCATTAAAGAAGAGTAGAAAATACATAGTGATCACAGATAAAGCCATTATAGTTGACTGTTAGTAAAAGGCTGCAAAAAAGCATATAGGAAAATTGAAAAATTAGGCTTGTTGCTCATTGAGTATTTTCTAAGGCTTTGGTGATGAAAATACTTAGTGTCTTTTCAAAAAAAAAATTAATTACTGCTGCAAACTAGGTGATTACGAAATCAAGGGTTTCTTTTTTTTTTCTTAGTATTTGAAAGAAGGCTAGCATTTCTTAGTTCATATACAGAAAAACATTTTTTAACTAAATGTATGTGGAATGTGCTTGCCATGACCGAGCTTGGAATAACCTAAGCGCACAAAAAATCTATTTTTCCATGTTTTTACCTAAACAAATAATTTTCAACAAAAACCAGCCAAACCTTATTCTAAGTGGAGTCTGCTACTTGAATCATTTTCCTCCATTGTATGTTATCAAGTAATATCCCCTTCTGAAGCTATATTCATAACACTTTCTTACCAGGTTATCTTAGGTCTGCCACTTTCTATTGTAATAGGAATGAAGTTCATATGCTCCAATATCCTCACTAGAGAATATAACAAATTGTACATAATATGCCTAAATCATTTAAGCCATCCTCAATTTAAGCTAACCCAATCTTGCTATGAATGCATTCAATTTAATCATATCTTTGCAAGTACACCCACTCATCCATTTTAGCATCATCATATCCATGACACTTATTTTATCGGTATGTTTCTGTTCTGTGGGACTACATTTTGTTTCATATAATATTATTGAATTTCCTATGAGTCAAAGTGTAGGTTTCCAATTTAAGCACACAAGAAGGAAGCACTCCCCCATTTCATCATCACCTGAGTCTCAATTCCACTATCATTTGCATGACTGAGCTTAGATATTTGAATTTTTCACTTTTCTTGATAACATGATCTACAATTGTCATATCTGCAATATTATAGCATTTTACAATTAGATTTACTTTTTTTTGAAATCTAAGATTAAACTCTTAAGATATAGGTGGGTAGTTCTCCATAACTCAAGTTTCACTTTTAACCTCGTCTAGCCTTATTAATAAGAAGAATATCATTTGCAAATAACAAGAACCAAGGCACATGTATTAAAAAAGAACCATAATTAATTCAAAAAATACAATCATTGAGTTGAACCTTGATGTAATCTGATTCGAATAAGAAAAACATTTGTTAACTTACATGTGTTTAAACACATGCAACGATTATATTATACAAATCATTAATAATATCATATTAACGATATAGACTTCTTTTCTTTGCGAAACTCTTCAAACCAGTTTTCTTGTTACTTTTTCATACCCCTCATCTAAATCAATAAATAACAAATGAAAATCTTCTTTTCTATCAAAATATCTTCATTAAATCACTAAGCACACATGTAGCCTGTATAGTCAATTAACCAAGCATAAAATTAAATTGATTTTACAATTTTCTAGTGTCTTGTCATTATCTTTGCTTGATTACTCTTTCCCAAAGTTTCAAAGTATAACCCTATTAACTTAATTTCAAGTGCCTTGTCATAATCTTTGTTTGATCATTCTTTTCTAAAGTTTCAAAATATAATCCTATTAGCTTAATTCCTCTAAAATTTGCACACTTGCACATCACCTTTGTTCTTGTAAATAGGTTCCTTAATAGTTTTTCTCCAACATATGATATATTTTTAATTTTAAAATTATATTAAATAGTTCAGTGAGCCAATACACTTTTTCCCCAACCAAATATTTCTACACATCAATTGGGATATTATCTGAACCTTCTTATTTTACTTCAATTTTTTAAAGGAATTCTACATATCTATTTTCCCTCACCTAATGAATGGATAGGCAACTACTATTATCTTCAAAGACAATAATTTTACTCATGTCAATCACATTATTCCAAAATTTATTAAAAAACTTATGAAAATAATTCATCTAACTATCTTGAGTATCTTTATATTTTATAAGTATTATCTAATGAACATCCTTAATATAACTCACTCACTGAGATTAAATATTATTATAACATCTCTTTTAACATCAATTAGCACTTGAATTAAATCTATAATTTTTTTTATAACATCTCTTTTAATTAAATCTATATATGCATCTATCACTCTTAATATTATTTAATTTCTCACAAACCTCCAAAAATTACACTTATAGCATCATTAACCTTTTCTACTAAGGAAGACTTATATAATCTTATAGTATAACAAGTTTTTTTCTTTTTTTTGTTAAGCATTTTGATCTTTCTATCAAACATTTTAATAATTAAATGTTCCTTTTATAGATTTTATAAGAAGAATATAATTAGTCACATTGCAGTTTACAACTAGCAATCTCTTGCCACAACATTAGATAGGTTATCTTTTAAGCTTATTATTTTCAAATCTAGTACCAATAAATGATTTGAAATATTTAGCTTTTACATAGAATAGCTTAATAATAAATTCCCCAATTCCAATCAGAACTTTTCTTTCTACATATACTGAATCCTATTTAAGGGACATACAGACTTACAAAATATGTAAAGTATTCTTTAAGGGGCATACAAAATATGAGCACTCATTTACTCCATTTAACATTAACATTTAAGGATAAGATACAAGTTTCCAACTCCGATCAGTCGAAAAATCACAAATTTTTGTAATAATAAACAATAAGAAAATCTAATAACCATGAAACAAGTCTTAATATATGCATAAAATTTTACAAATTATAGGTGTTATGATGGAAAAAATGAAATGTTAACACATATCATGAAATGTTAACACCTATCACTTTGAATTTAACATTGACATGTCAAAAATTAAGATAAATAAATTATTTTTTCATAAGCCTTCCCTTTCAAGGTAAATAATAAAAGTACATGCTATCCCTATTACCAGTCCAATTGATATTCCCTCCATTAAGTCCTATCATGTTGTAGAACATTAACCTACTCATGTCTATTTCTTATAATTTAAACATTATAGTCTAATTACTTTTTTGTATAATCCATAGCTTACAGGCACACATGCAATACCATTCTTGGGTTAAAAAGGGCATTTTTAAAGTTAACATGTGCAAACAAGCACTCATGTACCTTGATTCTTTTACAGTAGCTTCAGGCACCATATCTTATGTATATAAAAGCATTTTCAGCATGAGATTGACTTTTAAGCATTGCGACCATTAGTATGACATTGAATTGTAATTTTTACAAAAATGTAAGGCTAGAAACCATAAATATGAGCTAAATATTAAACCACTTTTTAAGGAAGTAACAATAAATAAAACAATTAGAATCAAGGCAAAAGCACGTGTTCTTTCTTGAAGTCATAAATGATGTAGATAAATATGCTTTAAGAAAGATTTTTCCAGATGTTAAAGACTTATACATGAAGTTAAAAAGAAAAGCTTTATAGTATTAAAAAACAAATAAACCCTTCAAAAAATTCGAATTAAATTTGAGAAATTTGAAATAAAAAATGTTTTGGCACGGGCAGCTTGTTAAATTGCTGCAGCATGGCCAAGATCATAAACCGCCTGATGCATATATCATATGTAGCACTGATATAATGCACCCTTAGAATGTGGCAAACCCACTATAAATATCCACTAACTGCTCTAAGAAGGCTTCCAAAAGCAATTCATGATTTCTATTCCTTCGCCATGCAGTGCAACAGCTTATAACTAAGAAGTAGAATGACTTCCGAGCCATCCGCACTATCAGTAGTTAGCTACAAAGTGCTAAAACCCATAGCTCAGGCTGTCCGTAAGCCTCTCCAAGGTATGAGGCTCCCCATGCCTCAAGCTCAACTCAACGGTCCAATCAAAGTGATCATAATCAGTTGGAAGCTCTAAGCTCCAAAACTCTAAACGAGGAGAACAAGTGCAAGCCTCATCAAGAATATCCATGTCTGCCAGAAACTACTGATGCTAGTCCAAAATGATCTTGCAGACAAGCCGATCCGGAAACACAAATATCTCTCCAAAATAGAGAGAAACTTGAATACGGAAAAATCTTCAGCGGTCACCTAATGATAATCTAGATATCGAATATGTGCAAGATAAAAATTAGGCTGCGAGAAAGAAAATTTCACGAACTTGTAAGAAAAATGCGGAGCTGCACTCACAATGTCAAAATGAAGGCCGAATGATGCACTAAATCGCACATGACATTGTCAAATGCATACTGTAATACTTACTTAAAAGATCCGCAGCTAATATAATCTTATCTGCAACTGATTGCGGCTGTGCTACAACAGACTGCAGCGTCATCATCAAAGAATGAGAGCAGCTCAAGGAGAGCGGTGGCTGGGGAAGGATCCCGGCAGTCTTCCTCCGGCGAACTCAGCGATCCGCCGCACAGCCGAACGAGTCGGCTTCTTTCCGGCGGCAGCAGCGGAGGCGGCAGCCGCCATGTTCAGCAGAGGCTCCACCATTCCGGCGAATCCAGAGCTTCCTCCCTCGCTCGAACTGCGGCCGCCCCCAAAGCATCTCGCGAGGATCCTCCATTCCGTAGAAAGTTTGACCTCCTCTCTCTCAGCGCCGAAAGGAAAAAGTAACTGCGGATTTTCTACCATTTCTATTATGGTTTATATTATTCAATTTTTTTTTTTAATTTAAAAGAATATTCAAATATGAGAGAAATCAATCAGATTTCATTATTTGAAAATTTTATATATATTTTTTTAAATTCCTATATATTTTATTATATCTTTCCAATAATTTAGCTCTTAAATATTTTTTAAAAAGTATGAATAATTATAATTTAAGATTAAAAATATATATTTTTATGAGCTTCACAAATAAAAATAGATTTAATAATATTTTTTTATTCTACTTAATTCTCTAAATCTTAATCATTCATAATTTATTAAAAATTTTTTATATATTTACATTAGAAATCTTATTAAGTTCAAATTATCTTTTATTTGATGTTTAAGTATAAAAATGTTAATAGAAAGAACGTTAATTTTTCATTTTGTGCAAATTTTTATTAGTGTTAAAACTTTTTATTAAATCTGCTAATCTTTAGCTCCGAGTTTTTGCATGCAATATGTTTGATTAATTAGTGAAATTCCTTTATTTTTAATTATCAGTGTTATTGACTATAATATTTAAGTTGAAGAAACTATAAGAGTTTTCTTATGCAAATGTGCTTGCTCTATGACTCTCCAAAAGGTGGTATGTATGGTTGGATTCAATTCGAGTTCTGTTGACTCAGGTTAGACTTGAAATTTTCGAGGAGTCTGCCTCAAACTCTAACCAAGTCAATTTAGACTCAGCACCAGCAAAGATAGCAACATCCCCAGCATAAGCAAAGATAGCAACACCGAAGACAACAGCAACAGAATTAGCTCTATCTGCTTAACAAAATTAAAAGACAATTCAACTTCAATAATTATCTTTGTTAATATATTTTTAATTTAATTATTATCATAAGCAAATGTAACATAAATACTATTACTTTATTTATCAATAAATATCTACTTATTTAATATCCCTAAATTTAGAGCCTTTAAATTTTTTTCTTTCATTGTAATAAAATAAGCCTAAAAATGTTTGAAGTTGATCTAATCTTCTGAGACATATAAGTCTTATGACAATGCCTACAAGATAGTTTTCAATGAATTTGCCTTTGCTATCTTTAGAGCAAACTAATTCAAAGTGAACCGAAATTACACTTCTTTTTTTAATTATTCTAGCCTATAAGATAGCTTAGCTTGTTGCACCTATTTGTGTAATTACAACCAACAGATATGTGAACACTTATAAACTCTTCTGCAACATTTTGCTCAGGTTCTGACTTATCATGTCCAAAGTCAATATATGATTTATAGCTTCCATATAGCTAAATAATTTTTAAATAATAAAAAAGCATAAATAAGTTTAGAAGCTAAAATATTTTAAGAAAATTGAATACATATATAGTCATTTATAGCCTCCAATTAGCTATTTATGTGCTTGCTCCAATACAACATTCATATAAATTTATAAAAAAGAAGCTTAGACAACAACTCTAGTGGAAGTGTAGTTGAGCTTCTCCTGAGGTTGGTGCTAGCCAAGCCAACTTTAGTGTAACATTCAGATTATCAATTAACACCATGCTGCCATTCATATCTACTAAAATTATTAGTGCATATAATATCAGATCAGCATAACTATAACATGTCTACAATATTAAGAACTATTACAACATTTAACATGAAAATAATTAAGTACTACTACAACATTTATAGCATAACATTCAACATTCTAAATGGATTTATGCTCTGTAGCACTTTATAAACTTCAACATTCAATATCAACAAATTTTCATATATATAAGAAGATAAATTCTGATATTACTAATAATAAGAAATTTCATCCCTGAACAAAACAAGCTCATACCATAATCCCTAAAAATAAGCTCATAGTGGCTTCAGCATAAAGGAAATAAAAAAAACTACAACTCTTCAAACCCTAAACAAAAAACACCTTCAACCCTAAAACATATTGAATAGACCTTATTCAAAAAACTATAAATCTTCAAACAATATATAAAAGAAATCAATGAAAGCTCTTTACAAAAACTACATAAATATGATAAGAGCTTTATATCATAGCTTGAAGCTTAAAACAGGCTCACAGCTTATGCATATCATATACAAAAGTTTATAAGTTTGAAAATCTAAACAAAAAATCATAAAAGAACCAAAAAAAATTTGTAAGAAAAATCTTAAATAAATGAATCATAATTTCATCTTACTGTTTTAATACTAAAAACATACAACAACTTCAACACATATGACATAGAAATGTTGAAATATGCAAACCTTAGGGTAATCCTAAAAAGAAAGCACATCAAAATTGCAAGAAAAAATGTAACTAAACAGGATCATAGGTTTAAGGTTAAAAACAATCATAGCCTCAACATATATTACACAAAAAATTATAAGTTTGCAAATTCTTTAAGAAAAACCTAAAGAAATCCTAAAAAACCCTAACTAAAGAAGCAAAGATGAAAGACCACTAGTAGAAAAAAAAAGAAAGAAATATATTTTAGCTATTAAGCAACTCACAAAAGTTCTACAGACTACAGATGCTCATAAGTTCAACAAAGAATTATTGTGATTCACAAAGAAAGAGAATTAACACAAGTGGTTGGAACTCAGGAGTTAGAAGAAGATAAGAAACGAGAGCTAAGTCGAAAACTATATTGAGCCGTCTTCAGCTAACAGTGCCCCGCGGGCTGGGTGAGAACACTCGGTGGGAGAAATATTACCAGCAGCATTTGCATGTAAATGTCCAGTCGCTGTCACCAGAAAGTTCGGAGGTTGAGTGCTGTTAGGAACGGGAGCTTCTGCCACCTGGCAGCTTTGCGTTTGTTGTACACCAATAGAAACCGGAGGAGTAATGCTTGCATGAGACTGTGTGCCGTGGAGCACATGGCCCAATCTGTTCGGACGAACTCCACGGGACCTGGCTGGTCTTGAACATGATCTGGTGCTTCGAGAACCGGCTGGCCTAGAGTGAGGGCGTAGAGACGATTTCGGAGGTCGATTGCGTTGAACTAAAATCCAATCGGTGTTATCACTCTCAATCACAGTATTTATTCTTCCAACCAGGGTATTGCTTGGTCCCGGCAACTGATTGGGAGGGCTGTCTTTGTCTTGACCCAGAGACCGTGTTGCAACAGAGGTCCGTTCTTGCTGCTGAGAACAATTTTTGTGGCCAATCCTACCACAGTGGTTACAAAATAACGAGAAACCCTCATATTTGACTGGTTGCGTAATCGTTTCCTCAATTGACTGAATTTGTATTGAGGAGATCAGAGGGTTTTTAAGATTTACCTCTACACAAATACGTGCGTAAGCACACCTCTCTTTATTGGCGGTCATTGCATCAATGCCAATAGGGGTACCCACTTTGGAAGCAATCCTGGTGAGGTTCTTATTGCCCCACATGTCCAACGGGAGGTTGGGAAGTCGTATCCACACTGGGGTTGTCCATCCAATATTCATGCTAGGAGAAAAATTTGGAACCCAAGTCGCAATGCCCAGCACCTGTCCTCCAATGTACCATGGGCCGCCTGTCATGACACGCCCGGCTGCTCCATCATCCTCAAACTTCACAAGAAGACAGTCATCCTCAATTTGATGTACCTTGAATTTTCCAAAACGTTCCCACCGTAACTTAAGCTCACTTTCAACAATAGTAAATGGAATCCGTCTTCCAAATAAACGAACAATAATCGAACCATGCAGCTTTGCACGATGGATACGTACATCCTCTTCATCTAAAATCACCTCACCTTGAGCGCCGATGAAGTCCTTTGGCTCCCCTGTAGCATCACAAGGAATGACTTTCGGCATGGCCCAAGCAATCCGCCTAGGTTCTCGAGGCGGTGATGCAGAATGCCGAGGAAAAGTGGCATGTTGCTTGTCTTTGGGAAACCCGTGAACTTCCTGAACGGTAGGAGACGAGGATTGAATAAGCCTATTGTCCTGTAACATAGACGAACTGATAACGTCATCAGTTGGAGGATCGCAAGAATGTTCTAAATCTTCGGCCACTGATGAGAAAGCTGCGGCTTTGACAGTCATGTTTTTCCCAGCAATTTCTGCAGCAAGTTTTACGGCCGCTTCCCTTGCTGCCATAAACTTAAGTAAACCGCCGCCTTCTTGGGGGATGTCGACGAGTGGAGATGAAAGGGGGGCAGGAAGGCCAATAACCATGTCATCATACGGAGTCTCTTCTTCTTGAGTCAGAAACGCCAGATATGGAAGGGAAGACGTGCAGGTAGAAGACGCACTTACTTGGATATGATTTAACATCTTCAAAGGAGGAGACACTTGAACCTTCATCAATGAGGTTCCCGGGGCTGAGGAGGGGGCCGATCCAACTCCCCCTACAGGAGTAGTCGACGCCACACCCGCTTCATGTGCAGCCGCCGAAGCCATAGCTTTCCGACGGGCAGCGGCGATGGCAACTGCTGCTGCACGAGCCGCCGCGATGCCAGGAGGTGGCCAACCCTGAGGGTCGCCGGGTGAACCCTCCTTCTTGGCCGACGAGCTTTCTTCATGAGGAGACTCTTCATCCTCATCTTCTTTGCTAACCTTGGTCCGTCCTTTCCCTTTCCTCCTCATGAACAGGAAGTTTTTGGTCCCTCCTTGCCCTTTCACTCTTGTATCCTCTTTGTCTTGAAGGGTTTGTCTTTTGGATATATTACTTGTCTAAAATGCCACATTGAGCAAATTCATTGCCGAGTCTAGAACCCCAATATTCTTGCTTTCTCTTTTATTTTCTTGATTTTTTTATGTTTATTTTTTGTGCTCTAGTCTTATTTGGATCTCTTAGTTTGTCGTTTTTTATTTTGTTTTATACTATAATACCTTATAATTACTCTCTTTTAAATAAATAAATAAATATATATATATATATATATATTTGAGCTTATCCATATAAGAATACATATTATGATAGATGCAAAGATTTAAAAGTCTGATTTAATTAATATTTTACTTAAATTGTGCATTGCTAATATTATATTTAAAAATAAACATAATATTTTATTAGGTATGATAACAACTTTTAAAGTACAGTTTTTAATGACAAAATGAAAGATAAAAAAAACAAGGATTGTCAATTATAGATTAGGGTTTTAGGAGAACACCACTACATGTGCTCCTCCATACCTCGCTTCTCTCCCTCCTACCATAGCTCCATCACATTCTCAAGTTCTTTTAGAATCCTAATTTTTCAAAGTTGTTCAAAATTGACATACTTAGTGTCAATCTTCTCCTTATAAAATAAGGATTTCATTTATTTATAAAACATTTCCATTAGACAACAAATTAGGATTTTAGGTTTTTGACTCTTAGTGTTATCGTGATTATTTGATATTTCTAGATATTATATTTTAGGTCTTATAAAATCCTAGGATACCTAACATATCATATTTATTATCTCCCTTACCAATTAGATAGTATTTTTATGAACTTAGTTCTCAACTTTCTTAATATGTGAATTAATTGCCAAGTGCTTAATTCACCTTTCAACCCTAAGCTAGAAACCCTAGGATTGATTTGTAATTGATTTATAGTTGAATCCTAAGTCTATTAGTTACACCCATTAAGAATAGATAGTCTTAATGCATTAGTAAGTGGAATCAACTAGATATAGCTTTAGTGATTAGATTAGGATTTAGTTTTCATCCTAATCCCTAAAGCCTTTTGTTAATTATTTTAAGATGTAGTAATAGGAATCCCTGACTTACTTAGATTAGTTTAGGAATTCTATTGAATTCCTTAAACATCAATTAATAGTAAACATAGAACTTGTAGTTCTTAAGTCTAGTAAGTATGTATCCTAAACCTTGCAATTACTTATAACTTAGCTAGATTAATATTTGTTTGATTAGTACATTCAAAACATAACCTAGCTAGTGAACCCTAATGAAAATTAGTAGATTTATTTTAGTTCCAAATTTCTTAAGTTAGATAATTTATTATCTCAATCTCTACCTACTAGGTACCTAAACCTTAATTTAATTATTATAATTATATCTTATAGTTTAGGATAAGATTAAGAGCTAATTTTTAATAATAATAATTATACTTATAAATTATTTTATCATGTCATATTAAATGAATTGAATCTATTAATTTCAAAATCCCAACTATTACTATATTACAATTAACTTGAGATCAATATCTCAAAATTAATTGGGAGCTCAATTAATTGCAATTATTAAGTATATCATTAAAATTAAATAATTTTGGATATCATTTAGTTACAATTATTGAATTTTCTTGAATGCTTGCTTAGCTTTGAGCCTTATTTATTAAATCATTCATATATTTCATTATGCATAAATAAAACTTTCACGTTAAACTTACTAGGGGTTTCATATGGTGGATCAGTCTAGGGCAGACAGAAAATGGAGTAATAAGGAGACATCACATTCTCAGAGGGTGAATGTGAATGTTTTAGGACTTGACCCCGATTTTCTTAGTTGTTAAACAGACTTGTTTAACTCATCATTTCATTTTGAATATGCCCACAGAAATAGCACAAATTAAAATAACTTTAATTAATAAACATATGAGATCTTCAATCTTATAGATTGCTAAGACTCGTCATAGCTTTTAGTTATGTTACTTTACATAGTCCTAGGCTATGTGTATCTTAGATTAAAAGTCTAAGATTTTCCTTCAATTTTCTTACTATACATTTTCTAAGATTTAGAACTGTACTTTACTTGTTTACAGTTCATTTAGATTATAGTGAATATTGTATAATTTCATTTAAATACTTCACTATTTATTTTTCTTACTTAGCATAAATTCATTTGAACATATCCATACTTTACTTCATTAATTTTATATACACATTAGTTTATTTCTAGCATATTCATGATGCTTCTACCCTTGTTCTATTTGTAGACTAGAATGTATATTAAGTGAGTCTTCTAACTCACTTGTTTCCTTACTTTTTTTTTCTTACTTATATGCTTATCATATTGCACCTATGCTTATGCTTACTTTGTAACTAGAAATGTGATATCTAATTATAACAATAATATTGTAGTGCCCCACCCCGTTACCGCGCGCAAAAGTACTAAGTACAATCATATCGGCGGCGGAGCGGTGCGCCACTCGGGGAGGAATAACCCGTCTCCCCGAAATAGCTGCAAACTAAGCCCGTCTGAAGGGCTGCTGACTCAACCTCAAGGAGGGTTGAGAACTAATACTTAAGATAAGACTAGTATCATTATCCTAAGTATTAGATAAATACATATATTAGATTTATTATATAAAAGGAATCCAATATATATATAATATATCAGCATTTCCTGTATACTGATCATATCATAATTCTAAGTATAAGTAGTATATAACAGAGTGCGGAAGCTTAAAGCAAACATCCAAAAAATATTCATCACAGAAGCTATATGGAAACATGCGTCTCAGAAAAGAAAAGAAAATACATCCATAATTATTACAAATTATTTACTGAAATAAATATAAAACTGAACTGAAAATACTAAGCAGAAAATAAAACTGGAGGAGAGTCCCTAGTGCTCCACGGGCTCCTCCTGAATATCCTGGGCATCCTCCTGACCTGGCTCAATATACTGCTCAAGATCTAGTAAATTGTCGGATCCCAAAAGTACCTCGTGTTAGACAATAATTCTAACATCGTATTAGACAATAAGTCTAACACATCGAAATTAATTTAGTAGTTCTAGTTATTCATTTAATATTTACATAATACGAGTAAATCTGCAGAAAAACTGTAAATATAACTGAAAGTACAAATCTGTCTAAAACTGTATAAAACTGAAGCAATGTAAAGTAAAACTGAACTGTAACTGAATACTGAAAATAAATCAAAATAGTACTGAATCTGAAACTGAGTAATCATATGTACAACTATGATGTATGTCACTGAAACTGTGCATCTGAATATGCCACAATAATGTATACTACTGATATGCCACCAAAATATCACTGAACTGTTATGAGCAGTACGGTCCAATGTATATATACATCTAGTTGGGAATACTGTCTACTAATGATATCGACACATCCTGAAATTCCCCAGACAATGTATGCAATATTCTGTAACTCATAAATCATCATTGATACTTATACATCATTCTGATACTCACACATCATTCTGATAGTCACACATCATGCTTATGCTCATGCTCATGCTTCTAAACTACTTGAGATAAATCCTGAAACTGCTTTAAAATCTGATAATGAATCTAAAGTCTCCATTGTGCAGAATCTTGTTAAAAGGATTCTGGCTCCTGAATTCTAATCTCAATAATTGGTTAAGGTTGAGAGTTTACTTAAAATCATTAGCTAGGGAGATTGTATACACATATTTAGCATATTTGTAAGAAAAGTAGATTTAACCCTTAGCTTGTTTAAACTGTACTTATCAAAGCGCACTACGATAGGAGGCAAAACCTGGTCACAGTTTATATCTCAAGCTAAGCCGTTAAATGCCCTAATCGCAAGCATACTTAGTGGTCTATACAAAGTGACTTAAGATACTTAATTTGCTTAAACTGCACTTATCGAAGCGCACTATGATAGGAGGCAGAATCCGGTCGCAGTTTACATCTCAAACTAAGGATCCTGTTTACTAATTGTAACACTCTTAGTCTTAGAAGATTTATTCTAACGGAATTATATTCGGCTAATCCCGCAGGATAGCACCTGGTCATAAGTCTATATTGGAGTGAATCAACCAATCCTGAATATTACTGAATTAATTCAGTAATATGGGTATACTTACTATACCCAACCAACAATCTGAGTTCAGAAAGTTTTATTTAATCAACAAGGATTTATCAAATATATTAATCCTTATTCTAAGTAGGTGTATCCTACATAAGGCTCCAAGGATGTGATCAAAAGATCACTCAACATAGGTTGCTACCACAATGAATGAGCCACAATCTGAGTACTTTAGGTGATTCCTACCACAAAGTATCAAGTTTAATTTCTAAAATTATGAAGGGTCAACTAGGTTTCTACCTCAATAAGTTACAAAAGTCCTTCCTACCTCAATGTATCATTAATTAAGGTCTTTAACTATTTCATTGACAAATCCTATAGCAAGACCCTTAAAATCTCACTTTTCTACTTCTTAAGGTTTACTTAGTGTACTTAGGTTAAGGTGATCATATCAGATGAGTAAAATTCATTTGATCATTTCCTATTCTACAATCATGGGATAAAATCAAAAATTTTATTAGAGTTAGATCATTGCATAAATCATTACAATTTTATTTCCATCTTATGATAATTGTCTTATATAAGAGAAAATCAAAGATCTAAAGTTTAGATTCAGATGGTTCAATCACACATATTCAATGTTATCCTTTGCACTTATAATTTGATGATTTAAGATCAATATCAAATCATATGCATTATTTGAATAATGTCAATTTAATTATCTTACAATCAAGTTAATTAATTAAGTGCTTAAGGTTTAGATCTTAATCAAGACAAGCTAGGGTTTAACCCCTAACCTTTCTATCATTAAGACCAATGTTAATTTAAAGGTCAATGACAAATCAATATATTATTAGTGTATTATTGATGTCAAACCTTAGGTTTGGATTATATATTATCTACTTAATCAAGTTATCAAGATTCTTATGTTCAAGTTTAATTTACATAACAAAATATCACATTTATATGTTAAGGTTCTCCAACATACATCCTAAAATCATAAAAATATAAAATAGAAGGTAATTAAGGCTAATCAAATTCTAAAATCAAACTAAAGAAATTAGCACTTAATCACAATTTCAAAAGACTTAAGTTTCATACTATTTGGTTATTAAACTATACCTAATTAATACAAGTAATTAAAGTTCTAATACTTATTCTTTAGCATAACACAGGTTTAAGATCCATAGTAGATATGAGGGCTAATTTAAAAGTGACAAGTTTCAAATTCAACTTTCATAAAAAATTTTATGCAATATTCAATTTTAGCTAAAATGGGTTCAAAATTGATATAACTTAGCCCCACTAAGGTCCTAGGGACCTTAAAATATAAAAACAGGGAAATTTTGGCCATTTCAGCCAAAACTGAGCAGTTATTACAAAATCTTGGCAGCTTTCTAAAATTCTGGAAAATTTTGCAAGCTTGGGCGCTGGAGCGCGCTGGAGCGCCTTTCGCGCGGCAGCGTGCTGGAGCGCTTTTAGCGCGGCAGCGCGCGGTAGCTCTTTTAGCGCGGCAGCACTGCGACCCGCTGCGGCCTGCTGCAGCGCGCTGTAGCGGTCTATTTTGCAAAATACTATTTAAATACTCCATTAATTATTTTCCTAAGTTTTCATGAAATATTGTTGCAATCCGCTGTAACGGTCTAATTTGCAAATCTACTATTTAATTACTTTAATATATGTTTTTATAAGTTTCTGCCAAACTACCGCTGTAGCCTGCTGCAGCGCGCAGCAGCAGCCTAGCTCTGCAACTTCGGGCGCTGCCACGCGCTGCAGCGCCAGACGGCATTTTTCGCCTGGACGAAAACTTAAGACCTATGTTTCAAGCTCAATTACTCTCAATCCAGAGAGTCCCATGAGAGGTGCCATATATCAATGGAAAGGTATTTTCGATACCTTTCCATCGACTCTAAAATCGGCACAGACGGAGTATCCTAACTATATGAAAAATATGGACGATTGCAAGGGTATGCAGAATGAATGAAAATAGAGCATTTTTCTGTGAAGCTTTTAAGAGTCATAATGGCTTACATACATGCTTATAGACTTTCAAGACTGCATTCCATTATTATAACATCATGAGAAAGACAAGGAGATGAGCAAAGGGGTACCTTTATGTTCTTGGAAGGAGATGAAGAGGAGGACATTTGCCATTCTTCAAAGCTTTTAGAGGTGAGCTGCACTTCTTCTTTCTTTCCAACACAAGGGTTCAAGCAATGGAGGGGGAGAGGAGAAAGGTTCAGCAAGCCAAGAAGGATGGTTGAGCTCTCCTTTCAAAGAGGAGAAGCAATGATGAGCCTAAGAGGATAGGCTATCATGAGACCTAGGGAGAAGGAGGGAGGAGGAGAGGCCATTAAAAATTCAGCCTAAGGGCATGGGCGTCGGCTGAGGTGATGGCCAGCCAAAAATGGGGATTAGAAAATTTGGAAATAAAGGGGGAAATTGCAATTTGGGGATCCAAAGATTGCTTATTTATTTTTCTTAATTATTCAAAATTTTTGATTTTTGAAACGTGCTCCGAAAAATCCCAAAAATTCACCCCTAGCTAATTTGGGGGTGAGGAATTCAACGGCGAAGTTGGATTTCGATTCTAAAGATTATTTAATTATGTTATTTTTCGGCGCATTTAATTATATTAAAATATTGACAAAAATTCGACAACTTCCAAATGCGTCCAAAACATCACCCCTAGCTAATTTGGGGGTGACGATCACAACGGCGAAGTCGGATTTCAATTTCGAAGTCTAAATAAATACCTCAATTTTTTAATTAATTAAATATTAAAATAATCCAAAATATTAGATTTAGCTCTGAATTGCTCCAAACCTTTGGGGTTTGGTTCTAATGACTAGATAAACTTAATGGAACGATGATTACGATACGATTATGATGAAATCAAGCTGGGTAATAACCTTGGGTTGTTACAAACATGTTTAGCCAATCTTAAAATGTACTTTGACTATTTAGTCTAACTAGATTTTCTATTTCTTGGCTTTGCCCTATCATATTTAAATATTTAAATGTGATAGATCAGGTGCACTTGTAGGCTAGTGGAGCTGGACCAAGCGCTAAAAATTAAATTGCTTCCGCTTATTAAAATATTAAATTATAGCTTATTAAGAACTTCAAGTGAGATATCAAATTTCTTTCTTTCTTAAATTTACTGTTAGTTTGTAATAATATCATTTACTTTAATTTTACTACACTTATTGGAGCTTAGAATATACTTAAATGCTTGTGATGAATGAATGGATGAATGGTTATAAATGTATAAAATTTGCATGTTAATTAAGTTTTTCATTGCATACTTACTTAGAATGATAAATGTAATTCATTATATATTCATTTGTTTATAGAACTGGAATCTAGTTTCTTATTGAAGTAATAGTCCTTGCATATTTTCATGTGAGTATTGTAACTCCTATTGGAATGAGAGTCTTGTATGTGAACTTGCAGGTGTTTCCTTAACCATTTACAAAGGAGACTCTGCTGAAATTTTTAAGAAATTTTAAACTTAAAATTTTTAATAGAAATGTACTCATAATTCACATGTTAAATACTCAACAAATACTTAGAATTCCATATCTAAGATTGCAAGTGATATTGTCAATTGTTTAAATTATAAACTCATGCCTTCTTACTTATATCACATGCTTAGTCATATTTCATTTTTCATCTTTTAAATCCATATATCGAAATCTTACTCATAGTCTACTAAATACCATTCATATTTTTCCTTCCATTTTAACTTAAAGCCCTCTTCTAAATCTTTGGCCAAACACAATATTTAATGATTTAGATTAACTTTCTTCTAATCTAGTATTAGGTATTGTAGTGACGCATCAATACTGAGTTAAGTGATTCTCAATATTGGGGTCGTCACAAAATATGAACCTCCATTTTTCTCGATTTTGTGCTTGCACAACAAAATCATACGTTTGCGCTAAATATCAAACATGAAAATTCTATATTTATTTTTGTGATAATAACTCTCTTATGCTTATGTTTCGTTGCAGCTAAATCAGGTTTTGCAAGAATAAATTGTTCAACTCTTTATTCTTTAGTCAAAACTATTTTTACTCACGCTAAATAAACACCTGTAAAATTTGATAATATACGATGCTTAGGCTCACGACTAACCGATTTTTAAATGCACGCACTTTTGAAATGTTCCCAAATCAGGAGCTCATTGGAACCCTGAATGAAGGTTGTAGAGCCAAGGATTGATGTGCTAATACTACTTGCTGTTTTCATGCTTTTTATTTATTTATTTTACATTTGTAATATTTAATTTTTTTATCAAGACACTAATTTTGATGTAGTCTTTTTAATTCCATGAATGAATCAAATTTAATGATTATATGCTATTTATTTTAAATTACTCAATAAGATTATGCGACTAAGAGAATACTAATGATGTTGATCAAAACCCCACAATATCTTACTTTATTAATGAATTGACTATTATGTTAATGTGTTTCTCATTGGATCTTAATTTATTGATATTTTTGACTAATTTGGAACCCAAAGTTTCCTTCCCTTGCATGAAGCATGCGCTCTTTGATTATCAGTTGTGCTATCACAATTTCTCTCATCATGGTGTTGGTCGTATTAGAATCAAGAGAAATAGTAATGAACTTACATACTTTGTTGGTCCACAAATTTCATTGGGTAAATGCATCACCTAGAATAAACAAAAATTCAAGCTTAATTCACCGGCATCTCTCGCTTGATGATGCCCTAAAAGATTGCAATTGCAGGCTGCACAGGTTTCCCCATCCTGAGTGCCATGCCATCATATCAGCAAATGAAGAACAAAAAAGCATCAAACAAGCCACAAAAATTTAAACAGATTTCTACACAAATTAAGCTCTCGTTTGGTTATAGGATTTACTTAGTGAATTCTCAAATCATCCAAACATCATACAAGAGGATAGAGAGATTTAACGTAAATCCTAATCCTCCAACAGAACCTCAAAAATCAGACATGAATACAAATAATAAATACCAAAGAAACGAAGAGATGTTGTGACAGAGATCTCAAAGTTCAAAAAAATGCACTTGGATTAGAAAAGAAGAGCATAATGCTCTTCTTTGATGGCCAAAGCTGGCCTGCTGTTCTTTGAGGAGGCGATTGTTTTGGCCAAATCTTTTGAATTCTCTATTGCTAAAAATTTCTCATTTGGCCAACTTACAATGGTTTGTATCCACATACATTTTGCTATGTTAAATTTCTATAAATCCTGATCATCAATCGCCAGCACATTTTCTGCAAGTTATCAAATTGGTCAAATTATGCTCAAATCTTTTCATTATATCTAAACTTATATTTGCTCATTTGAATTCTTCTACAATGATGCTACTAAACTATATTGATAGATAAAATATTAACCTAATTAACCAATTATCCTTATAACTACTGCTAACAGTACAAATATACCAATTCGGTGGCAAAATCTTACAAGTAAAAGTTCGCACTAATAAGTGAAATAAATAATGTACTCATCACTTCAGTATCCTTACAGGAAACGACACCCAAGCTACAACATTTTCAAAACAAACCTCCATCATTACATTAAAACCACATCACCTTTATATGTGTATGATCTATACACATGAATCGTAATACGACTAGGCAGTAATCTTTGTAAAACTTAAATATTCAAATTTCAGTTAGTTCAACGGTAATATGCCATGTGCCTTGAAGATATAAAGGGAGATCCATCTAAAGGAGAAGAAGAAGAAGAAGCAGGTTTACTGAATTGTGCAAAGGCAAGCTTTGGTGGCTTTGTCTCAGACCGAAGCCATGATTCAACAACAGAATGTAAACTGCTGGCATCTTTTAACTCTTTAATGTCAGATAGTTTCACTAACTTTTTCAGCTCCCCTTCTTGAATATAGGCTAAGTCTGTAGCCCATGTCTCCAATCCATCAAATATATGGGTGGCATAAACAATGGTTGCTCCTCTCTGCAAAAAAGTATTCATCAATTCCATGGCATAAATGGAAAAAAAACACACTGTCTAGGTTTACATTGGTTACTACCTTTTCACACTCTTCCTTGAAGAAATCGAGTAAATCCATTCGGGTGACCACATCTAGGTCAACCGTCACTTCATCAAGCAACAACACCTGCAGTTTTTCCAAGTAAGATGGTCGTCAACGTTGTCATTATGACAAATATTGCTAAAAGCGTGCTTTTTCGCTTCGTTTGTGAGAAGCGGGTACTATGTGAGTTGCATCAAGATAAAGGCTGCTACATTGTAATGCGTTCTAGCAGTGCTCCGACGCACAGAGTCGAGCATGATATTCTGTTGGGATATGCTGTGTAAGGGCATTTGACAATACTTGCCCTACTAATGAAATGATTGACAAAGATACCCATGTTCTAAAACAATAATATAGTCTTTGTGATCTTTTCAGTAAAGATGTTATTTGTAATTTAATGAATTTAAAATGGTATCGATGCAAGAGGCTAAACAAATGTTTTCAAGTCAAGTAAATTTTGTGAGATTAATAGCAAAGATCAAAGGTTAGTTAGAACAATTGTTATCAAATGAGTGCAAGTTCTTTATTACTTAAGCATGTTTTCATTTGTATATTACACACTAAAACAGTAAAGAGACATTATTTTGCTTTGTCTAATGCATTTTGCTTTAAGTTATTATCACTACTTGCTAGAGTCGGATTGGCACAAAGAATGCTCACGCTGTTCATTCTTGTCAAGAGGTTAAAAGCTTTATTTGCATGTCTTTTGTGCATCACTTTAATTTACATTTTTTGTATTACATAGACATTAATGATTTACTGTAATATCCAAGCCACAGCCATATTTTCCACTTCACCTTCAATTCACCATAAATCCCTCTAATCTAACAATTTCTCAATGAGTTCTACTACAGTGTCATGACTAAACTATAGTCAAAACTTACTATGGAGGCTATGGCATTCTCTTGGACAAAAGAGTATTAGTGTGACGCACTTTTGTTCGGCCCATTTATAAAAATAATGAGAAATTTTTTGAATGATCCTAAACAATCAAATGTGGCTATCTTTATGGCACTATAGCTTTTTCCTTTCTCAAAACATTTCTTCGTAATTTTGACATCCTTCTCATTATGTTTCTCTCATGATTCAACTTAGAATTTAGAGGCTTTTTTCGCGTTTTAAAACATAATCTATGTAATCAAGGAATGATTCAAATAAAATGGCCAACCCTTATTCGGTGTTATTAAACTCACACAACGGCTTACTGGCATTAAAAATGCAGTATTTAAAGCATTTAGAATAAAGATACTGAAATTTCGTACAAGTTCTGAAAAAAAGAAGATTTCCAAATTCAAGATTTAGCCATGTTAAATGAAATATCACTTTACTAGGAATTTTTTGAAACCAAAAAGGCACTAAAAGAAGTGAGCTCCAAAAAAGATACCATAATAGCGCAATTAGTTTAAATTTAGAAACAGTAATACAATATCAGCTAAAGAAGCCTATTTATAAAAGATTAATAAGTTTCAGCTTAGTAAATTTATCGGTTGTACTATAGAGAAATACATCAAATGATATTTACCTTGTATGGGTGAAGAAGACCCATGCAAATTTGGACGCGACGGCGCTGGCCATCTGAAACTTTATGCATCTTCCATTGCAGATCAATATCAAGTATGTCAATCAGTTTTTCTCTCCTGAGAGGATCAGCCCCTTCAACTGTTTGTATAAAGAAATAACGAAAAAAACAAAAAACAAACAAACTGACTCCTATATTTAAATTCAAGCTTAACTATATTAGTAGTATGCCAAATTTTGAAAAATAAAATAGCAATTCAAATATTTTTAATACAAAAATTCTCAACTTCATACATAATGCTGAAATTAACCCGATTTTTTATGTATGAAATTAATCCTAAAATATCACAGAAGTTGAGTATATTCAGTTCATCCCGGAAATAATAAGATGTATCAAGATTTAAAAAGAGTGTTCTGGTGGCCAGAACTTAAAAGAAGTGTGGCTGAGTTTATTGCTAGGTGTCACGTGTGCTGCTTAGTAAAAGCTGAGCATCATAAGCCAGGTGGACTCTTGCGTCCTTTAGAAATCCCGAAATGGAAATGGTCAGACATTTCTATGGACTTTGTCATGGGATTACCCCGAAGTCGTTCAGGAGCAGATGCAATTTGAGTAATCGTAGACCGATTGACCAAATTAGCCCATTTTATTCCTATCAAGCAAACTGACACCCTGAGAGATTAGCCAAACTCTATATTAAAGAAATAATCAGACTTCACGAGATTCCAAAAGTCATAGTCTCAGATCGAGATAGCAGATTTACATCCCAATTTTGGCAAGCGGTACATCGCGATCTAGGAACCTCTCTAGCTCTAAGCACCGCCTTCCACCCGCAGATAGACGGGCAAACCGAAAGAGTTAATCAAATACTCGAAGATCTACTGCAGTTGAGTATTCTTGATTTTGGTGGTAGTTGGGAAAAGCATATACCATTAATCGAATTCGCGTATAATAATAGCCACCAAGCAAGTATTGGAATGGCCCCTTATGAAGCCCTTTATAGAAGCAAGTGCAGCACTCCACTAGCCTGGACACAAGAGGGAGACGTTCAAATCTACGGTTCAGATTTGATTGAAGAAACAAATGAAAAGATAAAGCAAATCAAGAGTCGAATTGCAGCAGCCCAGGACTGACAAAAGAAGAATCACGACGCTAGGCACTGGATGCTAGAATTTTGCGTTAGTGATCGTGCCTATCTAAAGGTTAGCCCAATGAAATGTATTCATCGCTTTGGAGTTACAGGTAAGTTGAGCCCCAGATATGTTGGACCATTCGAAGTAATCGCAAGAATTGGAAGCTCGGCTTACAGACTCAAAATTCCTGAAAGATTTTCCGCCATACACAACGTTTTTCATGTTTCTGCTCTTCGCAAATGCTTCCAGGAACCCTCTCAGCAAATTTCTGATTCAATAGTTGAAATTCAATCTGATCCGACTTATGTCGAAAAGCCACTTCAAATCATTGAAAGAGACCGCCGAAAACTAAGAAGCAGAACGATCCCGATGGTTAAAGTACAGTGGCACAATCATACTGTAAAAGAAGCTACGTGAGAAAAAGAGGATATTATCCAAAGAAAGTATCCAGAGCTATTTTCTAGTTGAGGTAACCCAGAGCTTCCCTTAAATCTTCTTTTTGTTCTTTAGATGTCGAGGACGACATCGTTTTTAAGTAGAGGAGTTTGTAACGACCCAAAGTCATTTTGCAAATTAGGTCAGAATCCCGCCTTAGGAATCAGGATCCCGGGGAATTTCACTTTAGGGCAAACAAAACTACCAATAGGTAGAAACAACTTTAAAGATCAAAGAGCCCTAAATCGGGAAAAAATCCGAAAGACGGAAGCTCCCGTTCTACCTTTGAAATTTCTAAATTCTAAAAATCAAAAACATTGAAATACGTGTCCGAATTCGTCATTTTCAATGTCGACGTGTTAAATATATTATTTAAAAGTTGCACGATAAGTTTCATCAAATTCTGAGAGTCGATTTGAACGTGACAAATTTTCGAAGTTTTAAACCCCTAAAATTAAAATAAAATAAAATGTTGCTCCGAATCGAAAATTTTTGGTGCGAGGGTGTTCGTCATGTTGTAACACACCTCGGTGTCATGTTTCGTTGTATTCGGATGTCAAACGACGGAAAATTGAGAAGATTTTTAAATTTAAGTTTTTTTATTTTTTCCTCTGTTCTTCCCCTGCTCCTTACGCTCGCCCCCCCTTCGCCAATCGCGTCTGGCGACACGATCGCAGTCTCTGTCGCGAGACAGAGCCTGCAGCGGAAGGTTCCGCGTCTGCCTGCGCCGTTTTTGGCGCAGGCTGTCGGCCCTTAAGGCCGACCCCGACCCCTCCCGTCTGCGTGGAGGGCCCGCCTGCGCCGAATCTGGCGCAGTATGCGATCGGCCCTCCCGCTCGCCTCGTGCGCTCCCCCCAGCTGCGCTTATTTAAGCGCAGCCCCCTCCCCCTTCTCTTCCCACGATCACCACAGCAGCCCTCCCTCCAAGCGGTCGGCCAGCCCTCTCAACCAGCTCCCTCCCCTTGCTTTGCAGCCGGCCAACCTTCCAGCATCCCCCATCTTCCTCCTTTTAGCTTCCCGCAGCCTCTCCTCAGCCCTGCCAACCTCCGGCAGCCCCCTCCAGCAAGCCTCCCAGCCAGCAGCAGCCTCCGACAGCAAGCCTTACTCCTTCTCAGCCAGCCAGCCCCCTCTCTGGCAGCTTCCAGCAGCCTCCGGCAGCCCGGCAGTCCCCACAGCAGCTCCAGCAACCTCCGACAGCCCTCTGTCAGCCCCCGGCCATCCTTCGGCCAACCGGTTCCAGCTTCTTTTCGTGTGCCGACGATCCTAAATCTAAGGTAAGGGAAAGAAATTAGAAGAACACATTCGTTTTCTCTTAATCTGGCTACTCTTTTTATAACTATCGAGTTTATGTCTAGCATGCACAATAGAATTATTCTCATTAATTAATAATGAGAATCATTCAAATTGTTAAATGACTACTATTCTCTCTTTTGGTCAAGTCAGTCAATTATTTTGACTTTTTCATCATACATTAGTATGATAATCATAAAAGACACTTTAATAACTGCATTAATAGCAGCTTAATTCAATTGAACTTCAAAAGCAGAAGAAGACAAATAGAATGAAAGAAAGAATTAAAAAAATCAATTGATTAAAAAGCTAACTTAAGAATATCGGGAACTTAAATGCAGATTGAGCGAACTGTCACTCATTCGAGCTGTTGAACTGCTGAACTTAAAGATTAAAGGTACTCAGTATATGACTTGCATTACATATTGCATTTTTCTATTACTGCTTTGCTTCGCATATTTGTTTTGAGCCGAATTTCGTTTTGAAGCTTGGTTGGTTGTCCGGAACCAACGTAATATCATTCGGGGTTGTTACCGGAAAATGACATCGGTATCATTCGGGGTTGTTACTGGAAAATGACATCAATAACATTCGGGGTTGTTGCTGGAAAAATGACATCAGCAATATTCGGGGTTATTATTGGAAAATAACATCAATAACATTCGGGGTTGTTACTGGAAAAATGACATCAGTAACATTCGGGGTTAGTTACTGGAAAATGACACCAATAACATTCAGTTACTGGAAGAGGTTAAACAAGAACCTTAACTTTCAAAAGATCAACGACGGCGCTGAAATGCTTATTTGTTTTTTTTTGTTTTGTACGATGATGGAACTTGTAATAAGAACTTTTGATAAATGAAAAATATCATTCACTTTTATACGCGCATTCTTTTTCTCTCAAATTGCTTGATATGATCCTGCGGTGAGCAGTTACCCAATGCCAGAATGGTTTCTACCGAACCGGCATCGAGCCCTCACAGCCACTGATTTCTAATGTGTTTTCAAAACCACAAGAAAAGAAAGTGGTGAAGTTGATGAGTTCAAGTTGAGGCTTGTAGACAATGAGAATGAGTGGAATTTTGACTATGATTACCAAGAAGTTTTTCTCCAATTGTTAGGAGACAATCGGACCATTCCTTCTATTGCTACACAACATAAGTGGAAGTTACATCAGAAAGTTCAAATATATGTTAAATCAGCTTTTTTTTTTTAAATCCACCTGAATAATTAAGTTTTTGTGAGGCAAACTTAAAGGTCTGCAAAGTAAGGTTGTGAAAAGAAAGTGATAAGGTTGAAAAACACTTTATAGTCTAAAACTAGCAGTAAATTTGAATAAATTTGTAAGAGAATCGTTCAACAAATGCCCATCAAAACATTGAGCTAATGTGAAAGAGAATGATGCTAGATATATTTTAAAGTCTTCATGTTAAAATGATTTTTATAGATAAAATTTGAAGATGCTAGAGATATTCAAAGAAGCACTGGAATTTGAGTGATGGATCTGGGTTTGATGTCTTAATTCTAGAGATTAAAGTTGTTCAGAAATTTAATAATATTTTTATTTTCCAGGAAATATATATACGCAACCTCATTTTTGTTCTTTGTTTTCTTGTTGTCTTTTCTTGCTTTCTCTTCCATTGTAATTCTAAGAAACAAGTCCCCAAAATGACATCACCATTAGATAATTTACAAGAGATACTTCTTATTCATTTGAAGAAGTTTTTGTTCTACCAGATTAGCCATTTCTTTCAAATAAATGCTTAATTTAGTTTTATTTATCCTGCGGTCATTTTACAATTGTAAGATTAGGTTAAATGGATCCTTTTTCTTGATGAAAATAAAACTAATGGAGTTAACGGTTTTGCATCACCTGAAAGAGATTCTCTCTTTTAAGTCTTACACAAACAATAACGCATAAATCGCACCATTCATTTTATAAATAAATTATGCTCTTATTTACAGCCATAAATAAGCCTTGAGAGCATTCCTTTATAAATCCTTCTCCAATCATTTTGTTTTGCAAAGGGTGAAAGCATAATTTCGCAGCTACTTGGCAACTGACCATATTATAAGCAGTCTCCCGCCCTTCCTTTGGATCCCTTCTCACAAATATTAAGGAACTATAAGATAAACCAAACTGGATGAGTCAAGCCAATCTAGTTCTCTGGTAAACATGAATGGAGATGACAAGCAACAACAACACCAAGCCTTAATACCACTAGGTGGGGTCCGCTAAAGAAGATGACAAGCAACGAAATTAATTCTATTATTATGCCTTTATGAGGAGGAAGAGTGCAGATGAAAGAGAATATGGGCACAATAGCACTTATAAATTTTGAGCATAAAAATTTTCGGCCATTTAATCAATCATGTTCAGCGGGATTATTGTAAACTAGAATGGAGATAATATGCAATGAAACTAATTCTATTATTAATGCCCATAACATGATGAAGAGGGGAGATGAAAGAGAGTGCAAGTGGCCACAACCCACTTGAAATTTTGAGTTTTATAATTTCCATTCATTTTACCAATCAAGTTAGTAGGATTATTGATATGCAGAAAAATCAACATGCTGAAGTACTTAGACAAATTCAATTGCAGAAAGAAACCTCCAAATATCATATGCTCTGCTGAGAAATCGCCTTGGAGTGGAACGTCACCCTGAAAGTTATATAAAACCCACAATCGATTAATATATCAAAAGTTTAATAGCATACATTCTATTAAGAAAGAATACAAATAAAATGCACATGAGTTTGACTTGTGATCTGGGTTAACATTACACAATTAACCATAATAGGCTACGTGAATTTGTTAAAGATTTAGTCTTTGGGTTCAACATTGGCTTTTAAACTTTCAGAGGCTAGCCATACCACTTTTACTCAATAGTTTAGCACTTAAAAGGGCATGACTACCAGGATTTAGAAGTTCTCGATATGACCACTAAAAATTTAAAGATATGCACGACTATAGAGTCTTGGGTCTTAGCTAAGTTTGCATACAAAAGTTTGAAACACTGGGCTTGTGTTTTGATTTGGTTGTTATGATAGGAATTTGAGGGCTTATTATCATTGGTGTTGTCCAGCATGGGCTTGATAGCAATGGTGCAAGCTCAAATTTAAGTTAGATCAGAGCTTACTATGATTGAAGGCCTGAGTTTGGATTTTGGATGGGACTTTCAACTTTTGGAAAGTTTGTGGGCTTACATCTATTTGGATGCCTAGAGTTTGGTTTAAAATGGGACTTACATCTATTAGAATGTCTAATTTGTGGCCATAGCGATTTAAATTAAATGATCAGTGCCGAGCAATATTCGAGATGAGACTTACGTCATTTAGAATACCTTGGTAGTTGATCTTACGGTCGTAGACATTTAGACTAAGTATCCCATTGTAAATGTGATTTAGATATTTTAGGCCTTTGTAGAGATCATATCCTACGACTTACTATTTTAGTTGTGATCAATCAAATATCCTGGGGAGTGGTCCAATTATGCTTGAATTGAATCGACTAACATCTATTAGATCTACTATGAAGCAACTAATCTAGCTCGACATAAATCGACAATGACTACTTCAATCAGTTAGGCCATCCAACTTAGATTAGTTAGAACTTATGATTAAGAATAACTAAATATATTAAAACATTAGATATTCACATACTAACTCTTTGGAGGATTAGAAAACAAGTTGCTTGTTCCTAGGCTAGCTCAATTGAAGTTAGTTAGATTAACTATCAATTTAGTCTTCCAGCCTAGGTTGAATCAACCATAATCAATCAAGAGTTAATTCATTCAGCATAAACTCAACTAGGATCAATTAAATCAACTAGGCATTGCATTATTAAATTTAGGGTTCAACTAGACCAATTAGAAGCTAAGATAATTAACTAGGTTCAACTAGGATCACATATATATACTATCAATCAGGTTGATTGATTTAAACCGATTAAATTAAGCCTATTAGATCAACTATGAATAAGAAAATCTATGCTCTTTCAACTTGTTTGCTTCTTGATAGATTTGCTGCTTGATTTCATTTCTAGCAACTTTACTATCTGCATATATTTACCTACCTACGTTCTCTTACTTACATATTTTTGGTATAAATTATATTGATCATTTCTTGTCTTTGTGTCGGATGCCTTTCATGTAGAGATTATGAGTTTTAAATAAAATTTTTGGCACAATTTGACAGCATTATGACTCATAATTGAGCCAAAAAGCACTCCCTGCATCCAGATCTAAAGATCAATAAAGGGAGTTTAATTTTCCTAGCCTATGAGCAATGAAACACGAAATTTTTAAATGTTTTTCCAGTCAGCTCAAAGAGCAATAGATCGCAAGGTCTTTACCTCTAATTCAAGTAGAACTTCTCTAAGGGCCTCTTGAGGTTTAGTCTCTTGGGTAGTGTTAAATTGGAGAATGCATCTAATATTTATAAGGACAGGGAAAGATGATTCCTTGTTAATTTATAAGAGACAGTTTAACCCATGTCTCTAGAGAGAGCTCTGGCCGATCAAAAGGTCAAGTTTCCTTGAGTGTTACATATGTCGAGTTGTGTGAGAAACAGAGCACATAAGATGGATTGTAGAGTTTGCCATTTGAGTAGGTGTGGAGGACCGTGATTGCAAGTAAAAGAAGAAAAATCGTACACGCGAGACGAGACTATTCGAGGGTTCAAACTCCTCAGCCGAAGCATAGATCTTGCAAGTTTTGCAACTATCTTTCCCAAGTATAGGTCTCCAATCAAACTAACTAAATCATCATCAAACTTGATAATACGCCTTAGCAACTGCATTAGCAGAGGCGAGGGTTCATGCAACTAGCAGTGAAGTCGTGGACCACAAGAGTAGGAACATAGTGCTCAAGGATTTTCGACTTGCATGGCATTGGCCAGGTGAAAGGTGAACGATGGGTCGGAGTTTATTGATGGTTGAGTGGAATACGGGGGCTGAGGATGGGCCAATTCCTTTGGTTCATGTCAATTGATTTCATAAAGAGGTCATAGAGTCGAGCGATTGTGGCATGAGTATGTCTACAATCAGAATGGCGTCAAGGAGTTGAAGAGTTGTAGAATCAATAGCTACATGTGACGGTAGGCCATGGGGTCTACGGCTACCTTCGGAATAGATCCAATGTAGGTAGATGTAGATTGAGCGGAGGTGAACTTTCATTTTGTTCTACCTCTCATTTTATCTGCTAGAATCTATAACCACCAGTTTTAGAATGAATCTGGAGCAAAACCCGCAAAATAGAAAACCATATAGATCTCAAAACAATCACAGAGAAATAACCATCCAAACACAAATATATATGAAAAACCCGATAACGAGAAAAATCACGGAGCCACGCCACCAAGAAGACCCATTATAAGAAACCATTAATAGCTTACAGAGTTATTCCCAAAAAACACTAACCCAGAATAAGAGGAAGATTGTACAGCTAAGAAGATCACATAAACCCTAGCATCCTTCTCTCTATGCCATTCTCCTGTTTTTCTAACTCAACTCTTGAGCATAGAACAACTCCCACTGCAGATCACCACCGCAACCACCGAGCCACCGCTTCAGCCCTCGGTTGTAGGTAACACCGTAGCACTCCGCTACGGCGCAGCTCACCGCTGCGACCACAGATGCAGCCCCCTTGTGGTCACCTGCTGTAGCACATTGCCGCAGCCCTTCCGTGCAAATCTCCGGTGAAGATCTCCATCAACAGTTTCCTGGTGCAGCCACCGGTGCACCCTCCCGTTGCTGCCCCTGGTTGAGACCTCCGTTGTGGCCTTTCGTTGCAGTCTCAGCCCTAAGGCTGCCACTCCCTTCTCCTTTGCACTCACAAAGCTTGCTTATGCATCATTTTATGCCTCCCACATGTTTAGGCCTTTATATAGGGTCAATCCAAACCCTAGTTTGCCCTAAACATGCCTTGGAGCCCAAGCGACAAGTCCCTTGCTGTTTGAGTCTGTCGCAGGCGGTTGGGCACCCCAGGCTCCGTTTTGTAGGCGTCTGGGAGCGTCGTGGCGCCCATGTCTCAATTATCAGGCGTTGGGGTGCGCCCCAGCTCCAGGCTCTCTGGTTCAACTCCCGCAGGGCACCCCGGGGCGCACTGAGGCACCTGGATTAACCCTGACTTGTCCCAGAACACCCCGGCACCTCCTGGAAACCCACTGAAACTTCATTGGCACCTCCATGGATGATCTAAATAATCTCAACATCCCAACAATCTCCCACTTGGAGATCTATTAGGATCATTTCACATTCAAACTTGGATCTTCTTCAACCTTGCTTCCATCCTTGTGAAAGGACGTGGTGTGGCTCATCCGCCTTTGAAGCATTCTAAGGTTAACTGAAGCTATTTTATGAAGAACTTCTCGTTCATTATCTTCTCTTAGTCACTGATTTTCTTGGAATTTCTTTGTGGCAAAAAAAAAAACAATTTCTTCTGTACTGCAAATCTTTAATGAAGTTTGCTCAATTGTACTTTCCCGACCTTGCATCTCACTTCGTTTGATATTGCTCCCTCTCAAACTAACAAACCATAAAACCTCACTCTGATACCACTTGATATGATCTCTAACCACTAGTTCTAGAGTGAATCCAGAACAGAACCCGCAAAACAAAAAATCATATAGATCTCACAACAATCACAGAGAAATAATCATCCAAACACAAAGATATACGTGGAAAACTCGATAACGGAAAAAATCATGGAGCCACACCACCAAGTAGATCCACTATAAGAAACCATCAAGAGCGTACAAAGTTATTCCCGAGAAACCCTAACCCAGAATAAGAGGAAGACTGCACAGATAGGGGGATCTCACAAACCCTAGCATCCTTCTCTCTATGCCCTTTACCTATTTCTCTAACTCAACTCTTGAACATACAACAACTCCCACTACAGATCACCACCATATCCACCAAGTCACCACTTCAGCCTCCACTATAGGCACCACCGTAGCACTCAGCTACGACCACCACCGCAGCACACTGCCGTGGCCACCACCATAGCACACCGTTGCAATCACCGATGCAGCCTTCTTGTGATCACCTGCTGCAACATGCCGCTACAGCCCTTTCGTGCAAATCTCCAGGGAAAGATCTCCATCAACGGCTTCTTGGTGCAGTCACCGCTGCAGCCTCCCGCTACTGCCCTTGGCTGCGACCTCCGTTGTTGTCTTTGGCTGCATCCTCAGCCTTAGAGCTGCAGCCCCCTTCTCATTTGCACTCATATGCATCATTTTATGCCCCCCACATGTTTAGGCTTTTATATAGGGTCAAGCCAAACCTTATTTTCCCTAAACATGCCTTGGGACCCAAGAGACAAGTCCCTTGCTGTTTAAGTCTACCACGGGTGCTTGGGCGTGCCGTGGCGCTCATGTCTCGATTACTAGGCGTTGGGGTGAGCTCTAGCGCTAGGCTTTCTGGTCCAATCCCTGCAGGGTGCCCCGGGGCACGCTCCAGCGCCAAGTTCTCTGGTCCAATTCCTGCAGGGTGCTCCGGGGCTCGCTGGGGCACCCGAATTGACCCTAACTTATCTTGGAACACCCCGAGACCTCTACATCCCATCATCATAATCATTATTTTTTGTTTTGCTGCAAACACATTGATTGTTGATGTGTTTTCCTTCATCACGTGCAACTTATTACATTGGCTTACTATAAATGTTACAATGCTTCCTTATCTATGAACTGTAAATTCTATTTCTCAGGTCATAGGTATGTCACAACTGGAGTCTTATGTATAGAAGCTATAGCAGCATTAATTGGGGCATTCCTTCACTTTGTTGTTGCATATACTAATGATAAATTAGGGTCGTGGCAGGTGCACTAGTTTTATGTTGTGATATCTTTCTGCATGTGTTATAATTTTTTGGAATAAATTAAAATTAGATTATAATGATTATTTAGAAATCAATTGGGATAATCTTATAATAATTATATCTACTAAACTAAGAGTGAAATCTATAAATAGTTAAATTGATGCACGCAAATGGATTAACTAAAAATTTCTTCCATTATCAAAAAAGTGATGTGTAATGCAAGTTCAACTATTTATTTTAGAAAAGACATTCTTGCGTATTGCTATGAAGCCTAGGACTATTTTTACTTATGACAACTTTTTACTTCAATTTTTCTATAAATTTCTTCAAGTATGATACAAATGAAAGTACATAATCCTTGGAACATGTGCATCGTTGTACATAAATGATGGGTCAATTTTTTTTTAGCTAAAATGAACATTTTTAATTTATATTTTGCACATTGTATTATTCATTGGCTTTGATGGTGCTCTCAATTTGTTCAATTTTGTTCCAATTTCATGTAACAAGGAATCTAACTGTGGCGAATAAAATTGTCATTGATTTTCCATGGTTCGAATCCATCAATAATTTTTTCTCAAGTTATTCAATAAATACATCATTTCTAGCTGTGTATATTTAAAGAAAGCTACATTTTGCTTATTTAGAGACCAACGATTTGTGAAACCTATGTTCCATTATATTATAATACATGCATTTCATCGCTCAACAATTTATGGATGCATTATAAATCCAAAAAAATATAGTGTATCAGTTGGGTCAAGAAAATAATAAAATGATGTAATTAAAACAAAATTGAATTGATTATGGTTCTAGCTAACAGCATCAACATCCAAATTGCATTCCTATACTAGATTGGCGATATAACTTTGCAATCTTTCATGGAAAATATAAAAATTATAAATTTCAAACATTACATCCAAACAATTTGAATATACTATAATTATACAACAACAGCAACACTAAGCCTTTATCCCATTAGATGGGGTCGACTATATGAATCCATTGTTTCCATTTTGCACAATCAAATAGAAGCCTATTCCTAAGTTCTAAATAGAGAAAAGTCTTTCTAATGGTTTTTTCTTATGCCTTTTTTGGTCTTCCCTTTTTAACATAAGCAAAATTAATATACTCAATTTTTCTAAGAGACGCATCAAATTGTCTACGTTGAATATGCACAAACCATATGAGACAACATTTTCTAATCTTATCTACAATTGGAACCACTCCAACCTTAATACAAATGAACTCATTCTCATTATGTCCTTTTAAATACACCTACTCATTCACCTTACATCTTCATCTCTATAATTGTACCGACTCATTTATCATGCTATAAATATTTTTTCAAGTGTATTAAGTAAATTATCAAATTGTCTAGTTGATATAGACAAATAACAGCTCGATAAACTAACTAATACATAATTTTTATACATTACTTATTTATAAAGCATAAAGGTTATAAATAATTACAATACTTGAGCTCAAGATTCTTTATTGAGCTTGAACTTTCTCTATATAACAAGATCAATCTCGATATAACATTTATTTCTAATATGATTTTATAATAATTTTCTTAAAAATAATTATCACAATAGCTAGAAGACTTGGAATTTGATTTTGCATATTCACAAGATCTATTAAAAAAACTAGATTTAAAAAAATTAGTAAAAATTTCTAAAAGATGTTGAACCCTTTATTTATATCTAAATATTATTTGAATAGTGCATTTAATAGCAAAATTAGTCAAATAAATTTCTTCTTTTCATTCATATTCCTTTTAATAAGAATATTTATTGATTTCTTTAATTTAGAGGGGCATCTTTTCTTTCTTAAAGAAATTCTTCTTTCTTGTTATCGCATAATTTTTTTCCCAGGAGTTGGGCACTATTTTATTGGAAAATTAATCACAAAACTCTTCTAATTGTTTTCTTTTTAGCAATTTTTTACTTTTCATTGATATAACAACTTAATATCATGACACATTCAGTCATTTATCAATATGAATAATAAATTTTTCTATAAAAACATTTTACATAATGAATTACTAGTATTTTAGGATCTTTATTTTTTACCAAGTAAATTTGATAATCCTTCAATGCATTTTGATAAAATCATATTTTGAAACATATTTTTTAAGCCATTGAAAAAAAGTTAACGTTAGGCATCTAAATTTATAATGGCAAAGATCTAACTCCTCATCTTTAAGAAATTGATCCAGTTAAATGTTTTAAAATATTTACAATTAAGGCGTAACATGCATAATATATATTATATATTATTACTACTAGCCATAAGATGAGCAACTATCTCTTATTTATTAGTAACTGATTATGTATTGTTAATTATTTGCTAAGATTGCCATCCAACACCTTTTATTACTCCTATACATCCACAAATAATTGTATTTGTAATTTAACCAATAATATTTCCTCAAAGCATAGCAGTTGTAATATAAATTACTCTATATAAAATATTCTAAATTTTTTCATAATTCAAATATATAATCCATTCATGAATTTTATTTACATTATAACCCTTGCAGTGTAAATCTTTTAAACAAACTATATACTTTTTCATATAAAATATCTTACAAAGCATACTTTTTATAATGATTTATATTTAACTTTCAAAGAAAATGTCATTATCAGGTTTACCAATCATTTTGCTTTTAATTCAAATTCTAGCTCTACTTATTGCTGCCATTTTTATCATATCATAACCACATTCTGCTAAATCTTCTAATATTTCTTCAATTTCATTTTATTATTAGAAGATCACAAATCTAGAATTTGTATAATCATATTTTCCATAATAATTAAAGGATCTCAACATTTTTATTCGATGGTCTCAATTTACAAAAATTACTAGAAGAAAATAATTGCATAGCGTTGTGACTTTTGATTATGCCTTACAGCTTAAAAATTTCCTTGTCCTTAAATCTAAATTTTCATTTTGATTATATTGTTATACATTTAGACAAGCTGTAGGTGAACATATATCATTAATAACTTCCTATGCCAATGTTTTCTATTGTCATTGTACCATGCATAAATGTTCATTAAATTCATTGACAAAACATTTAATAAATGGTATAACATGCTTACCGTTTTTTCAATTAAACATATCATTATAACATTTTTCTTTGTGTTTATTATACGACTTTATAGCAAAAGCATTACTGTAATGACTTCAAAATTATTTGTATTTGGGCTTGTGAAACACTTGATTAGTAAGAATTTTTCTTATTCCATGAGCCAAGACCCTTGAAATAGAGAAAAAGATAATGCAATAGAAGCACAAAGCTAGGAGTTTTTATAGATAAATGTGACTTGGAAGCAACAATAGGCGAAAAAGAATCAAGTTTCGGCAGGCTGCTGCAAGGAATACTTAGTTAGCAAGACCTCATGAACTGCAATTAATATATTGGATTTGCTAAAAAACACCTATTCAGCTCTCAATATTCGTTTGTAGCTTCATCATTACAAATTTGTTTCATAGAACAATTGATGACCTCTTTAATGCATGTAACAGTTTATTTATAACATTTCTTCACAAATCACGTGCCTATATGTTCATGTATACACACACAAAGACACAAAAATTTATAAAGAGAGATAACAAACAGGGGTTATTTTGTTTGCTGAATTTTGAGTGAAAAGCAGCTATTTATCTAGATTTTCAATTTTCAATTGTTTAGTAAGAAGTATTTAGTTTACTTATGTCATTTTGGATAATTGGTTTAGCCCAAAACCCTCATTTTTCATGAACTATTTCTATGCTCAAATAAAGCAAATTTATTTTAGGCAGTTTCCACTTATCAACTATACACAATTTCCTTTTTTTTCGCAAACCCTCCGAGTTCTCAACTCACCTCCCTCCATCACATCCATCCTTATGCTCACAACGAATCATCTCGTTAACCTCATAGACATCAAACCTCCTCTCGTCAACTTCGGCTACTCGAATCACCTGTAATGATCCAATGTCGTTTTTTTTTTCAAATTAGGTCAAAACCCACCTCAGACATCAGGACCTTGAGGAATTTCAAATTATGGCAAACAAAATTTCCATTAGATAGAAATAATTTTTAGATCAAAGTGCCCTAATTTGGGAGAATTCAGATAACGAAAACTTCAGTTTTATTTTTCTGAATTATTTAAATCCAATAAATTGAGAAAATTAAATACGTGTCCGAATTCGTTGATTTTCATACCGTTGTGTTAAGTGTATTATTTAAAAACTGCTCGAAAAGTTTTATCAATTTTTGAGCGCCGGTTCGGCCTTAATTAATTTTTGAAGTTTCAAACTTCAGAAATTAATTAAAAATAAAATATTTGTCCGAATCAAAAATTTTTGGTACAAAAGTATTCATTACATCATAACACACATCTGTGTTAAGTTTCGTTATTTTTTGACGTCAAACGGCAAAAAAATGCGTAAAATTTAATTTTAAATAAATATTTAATTTTCTATTCTTTTTTTACTTATTCTCCTATTTTTCTCTGCTTTTCCCCATTCCTGCGATCGCAGACCCCGTTGCGCCTGCAGGCGCAGAACCTTCTGCACCTTTCCTGCGCCGTTTTGGTGTAGGAATGGTCGGCCAAATTGACCGACCAGCTCTCCCTCTCCCCCTCCTGATCTCTCCCTCTACTTAAACCCCTCCCGTCCTCTCCTTCTCCTCCCTCAGAGCATCTCTCTCTCCCACACAGCAGCCCTCCCTTCCCCTACCAACAGCCAGCAAACCTCCCTTCCCCTACCAGCATCCCCTCTTGTTGCAGCCGCCCCCCCCTACCAGCCAGCTCCTTCCTCTGGCCAGCCAGCCCCCCGCTGCCCCGACAACCTCCTATCGGCTCTCTTCCGCCACGTTCGGTCTCCCTTCATGTTTCCGGCAACAATAACCAAAGAAAGAGGAGAAGGAAAAATAAGGAGGGAAAATGATAAAAGATTTTGCTATTTCTTCGTTCTTAATAATCATTATTATGAAGGAAATAATGATAAAATTATATCATTCACATTATTATGGTTCTCATTAATCAATATTATAAATTGACTATTATTTCAATTCAAGCATTTTATTTTGTCATTTCCCTTTACTTTATTATTACTATTATTATTATTATTTTCTGCAAATTATACAGTCATTTTCATTGTCTTTTCTTTTGTACATTATTATTATTAAAATGATAATAATAATAATGCTATTATAAATATTATTGACGCATCCGTAACTTAAAAATATAGACTTCTATCAAATTGTGAAAAAGAAAGAGAACAGAATGGAAACGAAGATAATAATATTGGCTAAAAATGCTAATATAAAATATCAAAAACCTAATTACAGATTGAGAGAGCTATCACTCATCCGAACTTAAAAAACAATGTACCAAATATCTTTTATTACTCTTTGTTTAAATATGTTTTTTGCTCAGCATCGCACAAAATTGATATAAATACTTTTAAAAAGTCACATAAAATGATATAAGAAAAAGTTTGGATAACTAAGAGGCAAGGGTTCCATGTTGATATATTTTTAGTCTGATCAGACAACTGCTAGGACGGGGTTGTCCGATATCGGGAGTCATAAAAAGCCTATATTGATAAGCCTTGAGGGGGTAAGTATAGAGGGAAGTTGGATATAAAAAAGAAAAGATGAAACAATTTTCTTCGCTTTTGTACTTGCCCAATAAAATCACGTTTTGCCCTAGATAATAAACGCTAAAATTTTATATTTATTTTTGTGATTGCAATTACTTTTATGCTAAAGTTTCAATGCAACTGAAATAGATTTGCAGAGATAATTTAATACAGCTATTATTTCTTGTCAAATTATTACTTATTTTGTTTATTATTTAACAATTATAAAGTTGACATCTATCAGTACTTAATTTCACAACTAACTGGTATTCAAATGCTCGCCCTTTTGAAATGTGCCAAAATCAGGAGTTCGTCCTCGAGGAAAGATGCTAATAACCAAGCAGTGCTGATACTGCTTTCTGCTGATTGCGACTTTTTAACATTCTTTTAAAAATTTGTAATTTTTGTTTTATTTTAATATTTGTATCCAAGACTTGTGAGTTAATGAATAAAAAAGTTATGTTTGATGTATATATATTTATCTCTTAAATCACTCAATATGATCCTACAGCTAGATGACTTGTTATCCCCACAACTGGTGCTGGATTAGCTCCCGCTAACCCTACACCGGGTCCTCACATCACCAATCCTCCTGCCCTCCTTCATCGATCAAGATCATCTGTTTGACTCCTTGAGAGGGCCACATACTTCGCTCTTGACTCTCAACGTGTAGCCAAATGCTTCATTCACAGCCTTTATGTTAATAGATTGTTGGATGGTAATTTTGTAAAATTAAAATTTTGTTTTTCACAAATTTAAATAATAAATACATGAAATGCTAACTTATTATAATTAAATTTTTCATAAAATTAATAATTTCAACTCTAGAGATAACCTTACCAGCTCATTCTTCAAGAACATTATATCCAACAAATTACCACATTCCAAACAAAAAAATATGAAACCTAGCAAAAGCTTTACAGGCAGCCAAACAATATCAAGCAAGCAAAATACACTGTAATTTTTAATTTGTAATCAACATCCAACTGTAATTAAAATATAGCAAGTTAAGCAACCCCATAAGAAGGTTCAAATGATATAATCTATCAAGTTTTAAGAACTCACTGCAGAACCAATAGTTTTGCTCCAAGATTCACCCATATATGAAAGGTCTCCACTGCAAACAAGGTGTACATCATGAAAAGCAGAACAGTTAAGGACTCGGACAACATCCCTTCCCCCTACCATGTGTTTCCCTGCCAAAATCCTTAGAAGTGTTGTCTTGCCTTCAATATGCATAAAAATGTAACAACTGAATTAGAGATATTAGCTATGGAGAACCAAAACAAGAGTTTAAGACACTTTTTTTTATTCTGAAAACATATACTTGGGGATCATAATAATGATTTGCAGCGTCTGAAATCAAATGAATACTATTTTTCCAAAATAAAGAATATAAAAAACTGCCAAGAGAATATTAAAATACATTATTGATACGTCACTCAAAGCTAGACATAATAGTGTGAATAATTTTCAATCATAGTCTAGTTTAATTTGCTTTTATATGGTATTTGCATTTTTATTGTGGTTGGCTCAGGGCATATACGTTTGCCATTAATGTTATCATTTTTTCAAAGCCTTTCATTTTATTTGCTCATAAATATATTGGATTAACCTTTGTTACTATTAAAGAACCAAATATGTATTTTTTTCCGATATTTACATAAAGAATTCAAAGAGTCTAACTCCCAGTATTATAATATTATTGTAATTTAGCATCCCCCAAAAACCTTTCCTTCCACCCTAAGATCACAGCTTGCCATCCATCTAAGATGTTCAGCCGCATGATTTTGCTCTCCAAAACTGCCAAACCAAAAGATCAGAAAAGCAGTGTTGTTACCTTATTGTTCTCTCTTGTGCTTCTGTGCCATCATTTTAGTGAATAAATCATAGATTGACGCTTTGATTGCTTGTCTAAGTTTACATAGACTGGTTATATTATATAAATGACTTACAAAAGCGTTTACTTCTTCACTACACTAGTTAATTGTCATTTTAAAGTAGTAAATTTCAAATGAACACCTGCAAGTCCTAAAGCATTTGATATGGTTAAATGCTCAAGAAGTGCAGGATTTAAGTAACAAATAAAAGAGAGAAACATAGAAGCTAAGAAATTATTATATTAACATTGGATAGGGTTTAAAAAACATGTATTAGAGAATAAATTGGTTATAGTGCTGACAATCCATAAACAGTAGACCATCACATAGTTCTAGCAACAAAGAAAATTTAGCCTAAACTCTAACGGGCTGTTTAGCAATCAGCTTGATTTAAATCATTAAGTCTGTATTTAGAAAATGATAGAGATAACGATCCTAAAAATTATTTGACAAAGAGTTTAGTAAGTTTTATGAATTTTTAACAGATTGTTCAGCTGTAAATTTATAAAACTTATGAATTAAACTAAATAACAAACTAAACTAGATAAAAAATACATTCTAAATCATATAAAATCCTGCAATATTTATTGACTGTGCTGGATACAAGGATTAAGCCTTCAAAGTTAAGAAAATTATAAATCATATTTAAATTAATAAACATTAATTCATTTTAATTAGATAATTACTAGTTCTATGTAAACATCTTAATAACTTACAATGTTTTAATTAATTATATTTTAAATAATTAGCATTATTATTTACACCATTTTTAAATTTTAAGTATTAATAATAATTGATAATTGTAACTACAACAACAACAGCAACAACACAAGCCTTAATATCCACTAGGTGGGCTCAACTACATGAATAACTATAAATATTATTAATTAATATTTAATTATATGAATAATCAGTATTTAAATTCATATAACTTTCATGTGCTTCCTCTTCCTCCACTCTTTTGGCATATGCTTTTTTTTTTTACTTAAGAACATCATAATCTTCTTTCCTCCAAGGCTAACATTGATACCAATATATGATTTGGAGAAAAATTTACCAAATCTAGATGTTCCCTGTATTTATGCAGCTTATAAGCATTAGCAAAATTAGTCATGCTAAATGTCAGTGTTGCAAACCATGTATTGCAAAATTTAGAGATTGATGTTTAATATCTATTTAATTCCCTAAATCCTAGATTGACAATAAGCAGCTAAATGTTTCTCCTAAAATCAAAGAAAGCTAAGGGATTTTTTGGTTAGCTGCATGATTAAAGTCATATGAGATTTAATAATCCATAAACTAAATTTAATAAGCCACGAGGATATTAAATCCCGTATATTGTTTGGCCAATATATTAAATCTTGGCATATAATTTAACTAGAAATTTAAAAGCAACTAGAGATTTAGCATAATATTAATTTGAATTAAATTAAAAGGAAACATATAAAATATAATAAATAATAATAATACTTGTATAAATTACAATTAATTTAAATAATTTAACGTTTATAAATTTAAAATTAACAATAACAGTTTTCAAGTAATTATTAATGTTAATAAACAAATTTGCCATTAAAATATAGTATCATTAAATCATAATAATTATAAATTTAGCATAGGTTTAAAGAATAATATGAATACAATTTACTAACATCATAACTTCATAACAAAACTTACAAGTTTAATATGTTGCTAAAATCATTAATTTGTGATTAAATTTCCAATTAAATAATTATTTCATCATCCCTCGAACTCTGAAAGAGTGAAGAATTTTAGTGTGTTGTAAAAAGGGTGATGAGTCAATTGAAGATGAATCATGCAAATGCTATTTTAAGTTTTAGAGCTATATTAATGTCATACTACAAAAATTATTAAAATTTATGATGTATAACTTGTATGTCTTTATAATGGTATTAACTGAATATTAAAACTTGCATGACTTGTTTATGGCGTTATTATGTTAATAAATCAAATCCAAATGATTCTCATACTTATCACATTTATGATGTAACATGATTTAATAATACTATATATTAATGTTAATTAATTTCATAATAATAATAATTCATAAAAGTTATGACTATTAATTAAAATTCTCATACTTATCACATTTAATTAACTCATAGACATAATGTTCTTGAAATCAAGATTATTACAATTATTTATTATTCTTAATCATTCTTATAAAATTTCTTTTAAAACTAATTTAAATAACTCTCAAGTTAAATATCTAACTTTACTTAAATTTCCAAACAAATAGTAAGATAGGATTTAACATAATTTAAAAAATTTGGTTCCAAACCTTTTTCAAGAATTTATCAAGCTGGTATTTATTGATTTACTTCATTCTACTAGAGTTAATTCAGGTAGCATGCCAAATACCCCTTGCTTGGCAGGATTTAGAGAGTTGATACCTTAAATTCTGTATTAGTCCTTAAATCATACCTTGCCAAACAGCTCGGACATCTGCATGATTAAAGTGCAGAAGCATCAAACAGGGTAGTATATGCCACAAGTAAATAAGGATCAAGGCTAATTAATAACAACCTATGCAAATGATTGTTTTACTCTTACTCAAATATTTGATTTTATTCTGTGTAACTACTTGTACCTCATCGTGTCTATATAAGACCGGGTATTTCTCCTAATGAAACACACGAAAACATTTCTGCCTCTCTTGTTCTCCATGTGTGCGTAACTTTCCAACATAATATCAGAGCAAGATGATCCAGATCCCATTCTTCCTTTGCGCTGATTCCGCCTCCCGTCTCGCAGGATGGCGGCGAACTCGGCAACACAATCGTTGACATCGACAACCCACAAATCTATTCTATTCAGCCCTAGTCGTCGTCTATCATCTCCTTCCGGTAAAGCTCGACGATACAAATTACACACTATGGAGGTCACAATTTCTCCCTATCTTCCAATTTCAGAGTCTCATGCAATACGTAGACGATTCTTGCTCTCCGCCTATACCGATCAGTGGGGATGATGACTCCAATCATGACGCCATTTCTTGGTACAAACAAGATGAACTGATTTTGAGTTGGTTGATCTCCTCCCGCACTAAAAAAGTTTTTTCCCAAGTCGTTTCCTACGATACAGCAGCGACAATGTGGTCGGCGCTTATTGCAATCTACGCTTCCTCCTCTCAAATTCGACTCCAACAGCTGAAGCTCCAATTGAGAAGCCTAACAAAGGCTCTCTGAAGATGGTCAAATTTATCCAGTAAGCCAAAGATCTGGCACACCAGCTCACGATCGCAGGATCACTGGTAACCGAGCAACAACTCGTTCTCAGCATTTTAGCAGGTATGGGACCCGATTTTGCCTCTATTACTGCCGCAATTACCTCATGCATCACCCCTATCAAACTTGATGAACTCGCCGGTATCTTACTGAATCATGAATTTAATGCATGTGGGCCAACAATCTACTGAGATGATCCTAGCTCTAGTTTTGGACAACACTGCTCAGATTCAACGTATAAGTGCCCCCATCCATAGACACGAGGACAGCACTTTCGTGGTCGAGGGTGCATCAATGGCAGAGGAAGATCCACTGTGCAGTGCCAACTCTACAACAAATTCGGTCATACGGCCGTAAATTGCTACCACCCCATGTACCCAAGCAATCGATTTACCATTATGCCACCACCGCCCTCCTCGTGCTATGCTTCAACCTCCACTGATCAGTGGTTTCTGATTTGGGAGCCACTTGCCATGTGCAACCATTCATGGCAATTTGCAAAATCCGCAGCGCTACAATGGGACCGAGACCTTGCAAGTCGGTGACGGCGCATCCCTACCCATAACCCATGGGAGCCACTCGTGCTATGCTTCACAATCTCATTACCTTCAAACATTTTTCACTTAAATAAAGTCTTACTCGTCCCTAGTATTTCCAAAAGCTTATATCAATCAGTCGATTCACTCTTGATAACAATATTTTTATTGAATTTTCACAACTCAATTTTTGTTGTTAAGGATCTAACTACGAAACAAGAACTCCACCAGGACACGCTCATTAATGGTCTCTACACTCTCTCGCTCCCATCCAGTCCATCCTCCAATCTCAGCCATGAGGAATCCTCAAGTCTCTAGCATTGTCATCTTGGCCATCCAGGACCAAACAAACTTCACCACATCGCCAATGCACTACAAATAAAAACTAAATCTGCTTCTACTTGCAATTCTTGACATATGTCAAAACAACATAGATTGCATTTACCTATCATTATTTCAGTGTCTCAACAAAACGGTATCTAATTTATCTTGACATATTAAGTCACTGTATGATTACAAATATTATATTATTTTGGTTGATGATTTTTCCAATTTTACTTGGATATATCCTTTATACAAAAAATCTAAAGCTCTCGATACTTTCCTCAAATTTAAAAACATGGCTGAGAACCTCCATCAATTCTAGAATTGTCATTTTTCAATCTGATGGAGGTGGAGAATACTAAAAATTTACTACCACACTTGCATTCTTTGGCATCACCACTGATTCTCCGCTCCATATGCTCCTGAACAAAATGACAAAGCTGAACGTAAACATTGCCATATTGTGGAAACCAACTGAGCACTACTTCTACATGCTTGCCTCCCTAACACATTATGGATTCATGCTTTCCAAATAACCACATGTCTCATCAATCGCCTCCTGTCTCCTCAACTTCACCACAAATCCCCATATGAATACCTCTTCCACCGCCCTCTAGATTACCAATTCCTAAAAGTCTTCTTTGGGTGCATCTGTTTTTTGTGGTTAAAACCTTAAGCAGCAAAAATATTTGAACCCCGCTCTTTAACAAGTGTCTTTCTAGGCTATGGTGGGCAATACAAAGCCTACATTTGCTATCATGCTCTGTCCAAGAAGTTTTACATATCCCGACATGTTGCCTTAAATGAATGCGTCTTCCCATACAACAATCAACAACTACCACTGCCAAATCCGCCATTACGCCATAGCCCAGGAACATCCATCACAGTCCCACTCTCAATGTGGGACAGTCTGGATACTACTGCCATTGCAGCCATCGACAATAGGCCTAACAACAGCTGCCTGCCATCAACCTTAGGGTCATTTGCTTCATCCTCTAGCTAACCACCCTCTCCACTACACCATCCTCGTCTAAACACATTGACAGCAGCCCAAACTCTTCTGCCCAGAAAACTCATCCCTGCACCAATATTCATCCAATGCTTACCCGATCTAAAATAGGACAACTGCAGCCCACTGTATTTTCGGTGGCTGCTCCTCTCTTCCCTTTTGTTTGCAAGCAATGAAAGATCCTCAATGGGTTCAAGCCATGAATGATGAATTGTCCGCCCTTCACAAAAATAGTATGTGGACTCTAGTTCCCCATCCACCCAATGGCAACGTTGTCAGCTGCAAAAGCTCTTCAAACTCAAATACAACAGCGATGGCTCCAATGCTTGTCACAAGGTAGGGTAAGTTGCCCGAGGATTCACTCAGAAAGAAGGCATTGATTGGTTTGAAACTTTTAGTCTGGTTTTCAAATCAGTCACCATCCGAACTGTTCATACGCTTGCCCTCACCCTTCAAGTGGCATATCCGACAACTTGATTTTGATATCGCATTCTTTAATAGTGATCTTGATGACAACATCTACATGGAATAGCCTCCCAGCTTCGGCTCAATCGTTCACCAAGACTACATGTGCTATCTTCATTGTGCACTCTATGGGTTAAGGCAATCCCCTAGAGCATGGCATCACAAATTATCCACTACCCTTGAATCTTTATGCTTCCACAATGCAGTCAATGACACTTCTCTGTTCATTTACCATCATGGTACTGATCTCATGGTGTTCATTGTGTATGTAGATGATGTTCTCCTCACCGGCAACATGACTACCTCATCTAGCAACTTATTACCATCCTCACAACTCGATCTCCCCTTAAACACATAAGATCAATCCACACCTTTCTCAATCTTAATATCATGCCAGATTTTGATCACCTTATCTTGACTCAAGAGCAGTATGTCCAAGTTATTTTGCATAATGTTGGTCTCCAAACTCCAATCCTGCACCTACTCCAATGGTAGTGCAAACTAAACCAAGAGAACTTCCCTACGAAACCTTTTGGATTCCAAGCTTTTTCACAGTATCATTGGTGCTCTTCAATATCTCTAACACACCAGAGAGGATATCATCTTCGGCATGAATAAAGCTATCAATCCATGCATCATCCAACCACCTCTGATTGGCTAGCCATCAAGCTTATTCTCCAATACCTCAGGTACACACCTCACTCTGGTATTCACCTACAACCGCTGTCCCAACTCACAATTTCGGCCTACTGTGATGCCATTTGGGCCGGCAACCAGAATGAATTCAAGTCCACACCGGGCTACTACATCTTCCTTGGCCCACTTAAGTATGGAAGCAGAATACAAGGCGATTGCAAATATAGACAGCGAAGTTATGTGGATTGTATCTCTTCTCGTCGAACTCGGTCTCTCCATGGCTTCCTCACCAACTTCGGCGACAACTTGAGCTCTACTTCATTACAAGCAAACTTATACTCTAAACTCGCATGAAGTATGTTAAGGTGGACTACCATTTTGTTCATGATTTGGTCAAAACAAAGAAACTTGCAGTTCAACACATTTCGACCGAAGATTAACTAGCTGACCTTCTAACAAAGCCTCTACTGACTGCCTCTCATCATCGGATCACCACTAAGCTCATCGCCTCACCAACACTGAGCTTTTGGGGGAGTAATAACAGCTTGTAAAAATGACTATTTTACCATTACTCAAATACTTGATTTTATTCTATGTAACTACATGCACCTCACAGTATCTATATAAGACCGGGTATTTCTCCTAATGAAAGACAAGAAAAAAAATTTGCCTCTCTTATTCGACTGTCCGTGTGTAACTTTCCAACACTAATGATGGAGAATTTAAAGATAGAATTGAATATCTCATCCTTGGAGTCTTAAAAGAATATTTGAACTTATGAGTTTAACCCATTATGTGCTATAGCCAAGTTATCATCATGCCGTAAACTGTGGCACAGGCACCACATTCATGCAACCACAAGACTAACTGTCGCCCAATTACTTATAGCAGTGATAAATAGTTTTCTATATAGATGATTAGGTTGATCTGTATATACCCTTAAAGGTTGATGTGGTCAGAATCGATCTTTAGCCTACCTGAATTGGATGCATAAGAAAATCATTCAGCACAAGCTTTTCAATCCTAAATCATAGAGTTATTTTAATAAAAATGCATTCCTTTAATTGAAACTTCAAGGGCTCTACTCTTCCTCACAGCAAAATTTAGTTTGCCATACACTAAGTGAAGCATTCCCCATCAATAAGGCATGACAAAAAAAAAAAAGATTTTAACAAGTATAATCCTAAAAGATGACATTTATCAAAAGTATGGCAAATTAAAGCAAAGGTGCATAATACCTATATATATCGCAAAGCTCACAGATTAAAACAAAACTATGGCAAATCATGTCTACATCAATTTGAGAAACAATTACAGAAAAGAATGGTGTGCAATGCATATAGTTCTGTATATCTCTGCCTTTTAATGCGTGAAGAAAGAATTTCCTGCCAAATGCTAGGTTCGAGATTTGATTACAAGCTAAGACTTTCTTTCCATTCACGTATTGAATCGAGCGTATTATGTAGCACGAGAGTTAGAAGGTTGTAAAAAATAATTGAGAAATCATCGCAAGGAGGATTTTCCAACCAGATCCATTAGCTCCAATGAGAAGGCAACGAGAGCCAGGAGAGATCTCAAGGCTAAACCGTGAGAAAAGCGGATGCCTGCTATCATAGCCGAACTGCAAGACCGTCACCTCGATCCCGCCTCCAGATTTCGCCATTTCACTCTTCTGTTTGACAATCCTAAGAAGACTTCGAATTAAATTAATATTTAAATAAAAAGTTTGTTTGTTTTTTTTTTTTTTTTTTTTTTTTTTTTGCAAAGCGCCCTAGCCGCGTGCGAAGTGATCGCCCTAGTCGTGCAATTGTTCTCCTCGTTGTCGCCCATGTCGGGGGAGGCCTCTCTCCTGACGGTCCCTCGATGGGATCCCCCACTCCCTAACCCCTCCATCTCCTTCTATCTTACCCGTTTTTGGCATTCTAGGAGCTGCTCCGGCTCTCGGTGGTTATTCGTCTTCGGGACTGATTTCGTGAAAATCCCTCTTTGCCTCAGTTATTTAAGAGAAGAAAGAGTTTAATCTTTCTTATGTCCTTTCTGTGGAAGCGGTAGTCGACATTTCAGAAGAAGAAATCTCATATGGTGAGAAGCAATGGAAACATTGCATCGTTGGTTACAACTTGGGGCGTAAACACTCTTACAAAGCTCTCCTTGATTCAATGGCTAAAATATGGAAACTCAAATGTTCTTTTTTCTTATACTCACTAAGTGCAAATTGTTATTTGATAAAGTTATGATGTGATGAGGATGTGCAGTTCATTCTTCAAGGAGGCCCATGGTTCTTCTTCAGTATCCCTTTCCTTGTCAAACCATGGAACCGAAACTTCATCCCTACGGCCTCATCATTCGCGTCTCTACCAGGATCAGGTTCCCGGAACTCTCACTTCATCTCTGGTCAGAAGGTATAATCTCTAAACTAGCAAGCAAAATAGGTTTGCCAATCATGGCGGATTCTCTTACAGCAACAAAACAAAGACTCACTTTTGCAAGGGTCTGTGTTGAAGTCAATACATCTGCAATTTTCCCTAAATCAATCCAAATTAGGGCTGGAGACACCATAATCAATCAAAAAGTTGAGTATGATTGGACTCCCTCTGTGTGCGGAAAAATGCAACTCATTCAAAAATGCTGGTTGTTACTCCCCTCCTCCCCCCTTCCCGAGGCCAAAGGCCGAAGCCGTTCCAGGCAAACCAAACCCTCCAGAAACCGTGTCTCCAAACCTCCTCCTTCCTCTTTGACACTCACAAACCCAGCCTCTACTTCTATTCCTCTATCAATTATCGCAGAAATTCCTGCTTCCTCTTCAGCAAGAATCGCCCCCCTTTCTCCTATCTCAATCCCCAGTTCTAGGCCATCCCCGGATCTCAATGCTCTTCCCGACTCGGTTCTTTGCTACGGTCCTAATTCTCCGAGTGAACCCCCTCGATCCATTCTTGAATCATCCTCCTCCTCTCTTATCATCCAAGATCACGACCAAATCCCTTCTCCCTCTTCTAACAAGGGCAAGGACATTGTTTTTGGTGGAGACATTGATCAATTTCCTGACATTAAATCTGCAAATGATCCTCAAAAATTTGAGGGACGTAGCCATTTTCTCAGAAACCGCCCCAAATAACCCCTCCCTCTCCCATTTTCCCTCCTTACTTCTCTCCCCTTTAAGCCAATTCCTTTTTGATGACACCAAAAAATTTATCTTGGAATGTTAGAGGTTTGCATTCTAATATTCGCATTGCTGATCTAAAATCTCATATGTGGGATCTTCGTCCGGACATTGTTGGTATTTTAGAACCTAAAATAAATAACACAGACATTTCAACCTCCTTTAACCTGAAAAAATTTGTTTGTTTCAACCCTGAGAATCATTGCAACAATTTCAATTCAACCTCAAAGGAAGAATTTGGGTAAAATGGAATTCAAACAATTCCACTTTTACTCCAAGTATCATCAATCATCAACTCATTCATGGCAGATTTATTCATGATAGTTTTGATTGTTGGATTACATTTATTTATGCCTCAAATCATGAGGCTGAAAGGGCAAAGCTTTGGGAGGATTTAGTTCATATTCATAATAGTATTAGTGGACCTTGGATTGTAACTGGTGATTTCAACTGTATTCGTTATTCTCACGAAAAAGTTGGAGGTTCTCCGCCTTCGATTTCCAAACTTATTTCTTTTAATGATTGTTTAAATGAGGCTGGTTTGATTGACATTCACTTTATGGGCAACCTTTTCACGTGGGATAATCACAGATTTGATTCCCCTATCAAAGTAAAATTGGATAGATGCATGGGTAACAATAAATGGCTTACTTGCTTTCCGGAGGTCTATTGCAAAGTTCTTCCCCCTGGCACGTCAGATCACTCCCCTCTTCTCATTACTGGGCCTCATCCTCTTAATTATCTGACCAGATTTAGATTCAAGAATTACTGGGCAAACATATCAGATTTCAAAACTGTGGTTCATATTCCGTGGATGGAAAAATATGGTGGGAATCCTCTTTTTGAGCAAAATCAACACAATCTGGATAACCCCTCTGAAATCAAAAGATTGCGTATTGCACAAATGAAAGCCTTCAATTTATCTAATATGCAAAACTTTACAGATATTCAATATGCTCACTACCTTTGTTTAAATCAGTCCCTCAAGGAAGCTATACAAAATGAAAATTCAAGGGCAAAACAACATTCCAAGGCGCATTGGCTCTCGCTTGGTGAAGACAATCTGAAATTCTTTTACAATCAAATGGCTATTAGAAGAAATCAATCGAGTTCTTGCTCCATCCTGTTAAGAGATCAAGCCCTCTCTTATTTTAAAAATCTTCTTAATGATAAGAAGGGTCATGGTAATATCACATCTCTTCCTTTTGCTATGGTTGATACTGCTTTTCATAACATCATATGCAGGCCTTTTACAATTGAAGACATCAAACATGCTATTTTTTCTATCAAAGATAATGCGAGTCCCGGCCCTGATGGATTTACTTCCTTATTTTTCAAAAAAAGCTTGGAGTAACACTAGTACTTGTATCTCCCAAGCTATTGGCTACTTTTTTCACATGAGTATTATGCCTGGATGGTAAATCACACTCTCATTTCTCTTATCCCAAAAGGAAAAGAGAATGCTGCCATTGATAGCTTCAGGCCGATATCTCTCTACAATACCATATACAAAACTATCTCTAAGCTTCTTGCGGACTGTATTTCTTCGCTCCTCCCTGATATAATCCACCCAGCACAGGCTGCCTCTGTGAAACAGAGGCAGTTATCCCATCACGTCATACTTGCAAATGAGATCATTAGAACATTCAATGGGCCCTCTGTAAAATATTTCTGTGCCAAGATCGACTTAAGAAAAGTATTTGATAGTATTAATAGAACCTTTATTATTAATGCTCTCATAAAAATCAACCTCCCGAAGCAACTCATTGGCTGGATCACTGCTTGCATATCAAACATTCATTTTTCAATCAATATCCAAGATGCCTCTCATGGTTATTTTGGCTCCTCCTCAGGGCTTAGACAGGGATGTTCCTTTTCTCCTCTATTATTTATTATTGCTTTGAACTTCCTCTCTACCTCTATTGAAGAAGATGTGCAACGTAAGTTAATTTGTCCTTTTACTCACGGAAATTTTAGTTGTTCTCACCTTCTATTTGTGGATGACATTCTAATATTTGGGAAAACTTCCGAAGAAAACATGTATGGGTTTAAAAGATGTTTGGATGATTTCTTAGAGGCCTCGAGCCTAAGTATCAATGAAGATAAGTCTCACATTTTTTACTCAAGGTCGGTTCATAACACTAATGATTTATCTGTAATTTGGAATTTTCCAATTGCCCAGTTCCCTATGAAGTACTTGGGACTTCCGGTTCTTCCTCATCGTCCAAAAATGGCACTTTTTTCTCCTATAATATCCAAACTTCATCATTGGATATCTAGTTGGGCTCAGAAATCTCACTCTTTTGCAGGCCGATTACAGCTCTTAAATTTTTCGGTTTGACCTCTCTTATTATATTAGTGTAAGTCCATCCATATACCCATTAGCATTATCAATATTATCAAAAGGCTGTGTGCAAAATTTCTTAATCATGGCTCCTTGGATTACAAATTACATACAATTGCTTGGATTAAAATTGCCTCTCCCTTGGCTAAAGGAGGGCTTGGTATTATTTGTCCTCAAAGCTTCTACTAAGCTGCAAGATTTCTCTTTGCTGGTATGTATTATGTAACACCTCTTTACTCACCAATTGGTGGAAAAGTAACCGATTAAAGATCTTTGAATTGTCGGCCCATGCTAACAAGGCTGTCTCCCCTTTTTGGAAGAGCCTAACTGACATTGCTGGAATCCTCCGCCTGCATATCACCTTTGATCACTAGAAATACATATTTATTTCAAAACAAAGTGGATCTCACATTTAATGATGCTCACAAAATCCAATTTTTGACTTGGCCTGAAAAGTCGTGGGCCTCTAGCTTGTGGATAAAAGGAATCAAACTCAAATTCAAATGCTACATCTGGAAAGATTTAAATTGCGGTTTGAAAACTGTGGACGTTTTGTTAAGTAAAGGTTTTCATTGCCTCTCCTCGTGCCAATTTTGTATTGCTAATGATGAAACACATACCCATTTATTCTTCCAATGTGACTATGCTTTATATATTTTAAATGAGATTTTGCCTAGAAATCACAGATATCTATTTCCCCCTTCAATTACCCAAATTTTATGTGATACAGCTAGCCTCAATGTGTGCAGAAAATGAGGCATTATTACAGCTCTTGGTTTGATCATTGAAGGTATTTGGAAAGAAAGAAACACTAGAATTTTTAATAATCTGTGGCAAGTATTAATTTTATCATTAGAAGCATTAAATCTAACCTCTCGAGCATTATTAGCAATTGGAAACACTTTGAAAAATCTGAAGTCCTGCAACAATGGAAAATAGATCTTAACTCTAGGCATTAATTTTCTGAATCATTTGTTTATTTCGGATGCTTTTTCTCCTACATTTGCCGAGAAAATCACCACTTGCTGGATTTGAGTGGTCAGTTTCTTATTTACATTGAGGTATCTTGATGCTGCTTCCAGATTTGGATTGAGTGGATTGTCTTGCTGGATCTTTGTGTCGCCTCCTCATTCGATCTTATGCTTTATTTCTGTTGAATTATATTTTAATTGCTGCTATCAGGCTGGGCTTTTCCTTCATTTGTTTTCAATTATTTCTGCTGCCTGCTGGATGGGTAATTTGTTTCATTTTTAGAATTACTAGCACCCAAGGTTTTCGTACAATCTTGGGTATTAAATTCCAAATGCAAATTTTCTGCCATGCTCTCATGACTTCTGAACCTCAGTGGCAATCGTTGTGAATTCATGCTATCATTTGATTTTGAATTCCGATGGCAATTTCTGCGGCATTCTTCTGTCTCATATTGGTGTTATGGCTGACTTTTCTGTGAGAATATAATTTATGTAGTTCTTTCTCGAGACTCATCTGCTGGTTTTTGTCGCCTCTCTCTGCTGCAATTTTGAGTTGAAGAGGTTTTTTCTGATGCTTTTCTGTGTTTTGGGATCTGATTTGGACAATGAAGGATTGTGATGCAATTGAAGACCCCATTTGTTCGCTGGCGACATTCTCAAGCCTGCTTGATACTACATTGATACTTCACTGATCTTCAGTTTGTTACCCGACAGATCTTTGATCTTAAGTCGGCCTCGTTGCGGAGGAGCTAAATCCTTAATCCTGTTCTTTTTATCTCTATTTTAACTTCTGTAGTGAAATACATTATTTTTCTCTTGTTGTTTTTTTTTTTCGCCTCTTTTGTTATCTTATTTTTCTGCATACTTTGTACTTGAAGAAACAATTATTCTTTTTACATAGCAATACATGGGTTAAACCCTCAATATTTTCAAAAAAAAAAATTTAAATGAAAAACTTTTGTATTTATGAGCTCCAATATGTAAAAATGAATTTAATAATATTTTTTGAAAAATATCTAAAAATTATTTAAGAGCTATATAAAAAATGAGGAAATTTTATTTTAATAAGCCGGTCTAGATGCATGGGTTTATAGTTTGTGCTTATTATCTTCAGATTTTAGGTATATGAATCGCCTCCCACAGTACAGTGTCATATGTATATGTTTTTTTTTTCTTTTTTTTGTGATGTTTGGATTCAGATGTTGCAACAATTTGTAATCTATGGACGTTTTAAGATGGTTTGAAGGATTGGTGCGGGTACTTTGTATATGCTATGTTTGGTGGAGCCTCGTTTTCAGCACCAAGAGATGAACCCATGCAGATACATCAGGATAAAGACGTGTACACATTGGAGTGACACTGGAGTAGGCCATGTGATAATGGCAAAGCTTGTACTGAATTCGGGTTAGTAATTGACCAATCGGATGTGAGATAGATGCGAAGCGAGTCGAGACTGGCTAAGGGATGCCGGAGATCTTGAACAGGGCCAGTAGTTTTCATGGAGTCAAGAGCCTGACACATGAGCGCGGCCAAAAACAGGGATGTGATCGAACACAAAGGCAGCCTTTAGCTCGTCAATGCGTCAACATATCAACCCGAGAGTTGCCGATTTGCTGAATGGGGAAGCTATATTGAAAGTTTGGTGTTTTGGCGTGCCCGAGCACTTGGCATACTGAACTAAGCGGAGCTGAAACAAAGCCTTGGGCACTCCCAAGCGCTTTGTGTATTATCAGAGAACTGAAAGAACTTGATAGCCCAGCATATGTGCAAGCCCAAGCGCCCACCAACGCTTCGAACCACAGCCTGAGGGTTTCACGCTTGGGCAACTACAGTCAACAAGGTGGGCACTACGGTTAACAAGGTGCCATTTCTTTGTTAATGTGCTGTGATTTTTCCTTAACGACGCAATTAATGTGAATGTGAATCCAACTCGCCATCCCTTCTCCTCTGCTACATCTTCTTTCCATGCAGCGCAGTTCGAGCACCTTCTCATTTGCGAAAATTTCCTTCTCCACTGCGAATCCTGCGCAATCCCTTCTCCTCTTCTCGAGCTTCTTCCCATGTGCAGATCGAGCTCCTTCTCCTCTACTCCACGCCAAAATTCGAAGCTTTGAGTTACTCCTCCTCTACTCAACAAAAGCAGCTTCGCCTATCCTTCCCAGGCGCAATGTCGGAGTCTTCCTCGGCACGCCATAATTTGGCACTTTGGTTGGTGTCTTCTTAGCCAAACGCGCTTCGCGAGTGTTATGAGAATGACCGCCTTTTGAGTTCTCCTTATCAGCACTCCCGACAAGAATCACAGGCAAATCAGACAACCAAAAATGGCTACAAGCTTTGCAGAACACTGCGATTTACATGAGAAATGTTAATGAGGGAAAATCAGGAACGATCGTCACTAATAATAATCCACTAAAAAAAATGTATAAACTTATAGTTGCTCAAAATTATAGCTGATTGCGCTCTCTACGAAGAAAATGATCTTCTCTTTTTATAGTAACTCACCTCCTTAGCACATACTGTTCAATTCTTACCATTATCTTTTTCTTATAACATAATGCACCTTTTCACAAAACAAAATGACTGCAATGAGATAAAACAGCCCCCAAAATTTCATCTTGCGTAATTCACGACCCCCTTTCAGGGACTGAAGGTATAAGAGCTAGGGTTAGCAATTACTCGGCATACAGGCTATACCAAGAGACATTCTATATATCAAAATGACGGCCTCATTGAGACCTTTCCATCGGATCCAAAAGACCCCTCTGAGGTTGACCATAGTTCAAGATGATCTCTCAAGAGGGTCGAACTCCTAGGATTTACTGTGGAGGAAAAAATTCTCTCCTTAGTGAACCTTAGGGCGAGCATGAGTACTCGACGTGTTCCTTGGATCGAGGCCGACCCAAAGAACACCTCCCCAATGGCGGGGACAGCCCGGGCCGTCGAGTTTGAAAGAAGGAGCTCGGGCTCTTGTACTGGATTGTAACAGCCCAAGCCATCCTCCAACCAGACTCGATCGAGCCAAATTGCTCAATCTAGCAATTAGCATCAACCTAAAATTGCTAAATGAAACTTAATCAGAATAATTGATAAGAGATCGAGGGTAGAATGGAGTACATATGTCCTTACACTCCAATATCAATTTCAATTGATGTAACCGAGGTTTGCCATCAGTTTGGGATAAATAAGAGGTTGGGAGAGGGGCTTAAGCAGTGGGCGTTGTTGTAATGCTCTGGACTAATCGCCAACCGATAACCCGAAACATTAGCTAACGAGGTAACCCATCATGACCCGTCATCAACTCATTGCTCATGCTGAATTTATTAGGATCAAATGAGTTATCTCTAAGTAATGCAATAACTAAATGCTAATCCTTAAGATAAGCATAAACCATTTATCTCAAGCGTTGGTTCACTTCTATGCATTGGTGATATAATAAGTTGGAATGAGCCAATGAATACGAAGTAAGATCTGATAAAATGACGATCACATAACAATGCTAAGTATAAGATAATATAGAATCAAAGTACAAAAGCATAAACATTCATCCACATTATTCATCACAAAAGCTAAGTAAACATTCGTCTTAAAAAAAAAAAAAAGTTATAATACATCCATAGTTAATTATTACAAGTCAGAATTAAACGCTAAAATAAAATATCACTCTCATATCACCACCAGGAAATAAAATAACTAAGTACTAAAGTCAACATTTTAGGCCGCTTACTGTAATTTCTAAACATTTTAGGGATATTATTTAATAAAAAAGTAAATAAGCGATAACATATGCAACTGAATATGCATCTGATAATGCTGCAAAATATGCCATATATATATATATATATATATATATATATATATATCTTTGATTCCCGTTGCATCCAGATCCTATATGGGCTCTGAAATGCATCGTTAATAGATCCTATGTGTGCTACATATCGCGCCGCTAATGATGTGTTATGCTTTAGGTGGTTCATGTTATGCGTAATATTGAAACAATTGAATAATCAAATCAAAAAATCAAAATCATATCTTTCTTGTTGTTTATTTATTTATATTGTCATCATCTATTATGCACCTTAAAATGTTAACTTATTCAGAGATCTAATTCTCATGGATATTCTCTTTACTCAAACTCAGACTTACTCTTAATTCAACTGATTTTGAAGTCATACAATGATGTTAACCTAATTTATCATATGATAAGAGTACATATATATAATTGGTATGTTCTAAGTAAGGTAAAATTGAATACTTAGGTTATTTAATTGGACTTACCTCTGTGCACAGGGATAGGAGACATATTTCTTTCACAATTTATTCTCCCAAACTAAGATATCTAACCCTAACTCATCACACACCATAGGATTGGGATGTTTGTCCTAATAGTAACTATACTTATCTAAATATTTAAGATAAGGCAATAACTCTACAGTTCCTTACAAGGCAAAACAACTAATTCCTCAAATAAATTGAAGATCATGGTTAAATTATAAATATGTACTACACTCCCATATGATAATACCAATATTATCATTCAGTTTAGTTCTAAACAAACTATTTAGTATCCAAGAATTTTCAAAGTTATTGGAGATAAACTTAAATACAAATAGTTTAACACTAGGCTCCAAGGTGATGACATCTAAGTCCTTCAATTGGATTTACTACCACAAGACATAAGTACAAGTCTAGTTTCCATTGAATTAATTTTATTCAAGAATAGGTTCAACTCTTAGGGTCCACATGGTGAATCTAAGTGTAATAACTCGAGATTGTTACTTAGCCTAATCTTAGTTTAATCACAATCTAATTACCATTTTATTGAGTTCACCTAGTCATTAGAGCCAATTTTGGAAATTTTGGAATCGGAGCTCAATCGAATAAATAAAATATTTTAATATATCTAATTAATTAGAAATTTGAGGTATTTAAATTGATCTCGAAATCAAAATCCGACTTCACCATTGCGATTGTCACCCTCAAATTAGCTAGGGGTGATGTTTTGGACGTGTTTGGAAGTCGTCGGATTTTCGCGAATATTTAATGTAATTAAATACCAACGGAAAATAAAATAATTAAATAATCGTCGGAATCAAAATCCAAATTTACAGTTGAATTTCTCACCCCTAAATTAGCTAGGGGTGAATTTTTGAAAATTTTCGGAGCGTGTTTATCAAATCTGAATTTTTAATAAATGAAAAAAATAGAAATGAATAATTATTTATTCATAATAACTTTATTCATATTAAATCCATTTTCTTTCTCTGGCTGCTATACCCTACGTTTGGTGCCACTTCTCCTGATCGCATGCAAGGCTGAGGCCATCCCCCTCCTCCCATAGCCATGCCCTACCACCTCTTCTTCTTCTCCTTTAAGAAGGAGCTCAGCCTCATTCTTCCTCTCCATTTGCTAAAGTTGAAAGCTCCTCCCTCCTTCTTTGTTGAGTTACTGTTGGAGAAGCCCTCAAGTCCCAAGCTCAAGCTTCAAAGTCTTCTTCCTCCATTCTTGCAAGGTCAAAGGTACCCATTTGCTTTACTTCATTGGCTACTTTCTCCTTGATTTATCAAAATGCTGTGGATAATACTTTCATTAGCTCTTGCATAACGTCTAGGTGTAATCGTAGAGCCTCAATCCAACTCAAATGAGTTCGATTGAAGCTCATTCCTTCAATAAAATTTCTGTCAAGAAAACTGAAAGATTTTTGTATACTAGTAGCTAGAACTTTAATTTCTGCTTGTTATAATAATTCGTTCATGTCGATTTTGGTATCAATGGAAAGGTCTTATAACAACCTTTCCATCGATATATGGCACCATACGTAGAATGCTCTGGATTGAGAGTATTTGAGTGTGAAAGGAGACCCATCACAGTTTTCGCACAGGCAAAATCACCGTCGGGCACTACGGCGCGCCGTAGCGCCCGAGTCTCGGGTTGAATCCACCGTAGCACGTCGTAGCATATTGTAGCGCACTGTAGTGCGCTAGGGCATGCTGCAGTGCCTTTTGGAGCTAAAAAAATAGCCTGGAATGAAATCGCTATCGCGCGTCACAGCGCGCCGCAGCGAGCTGCAACGTCATTTCAGGTAAACCATGTGAAATCAAGGGATAAATTAATTGAATAGTGATATTTCGAACTTCAAACTGCTACAGCGTGCCGCAAGGCCTGAAAGCGCTGCAACATGCTGTAGCATCCAGCTCTCGAAAATCGGGCGTCGTCGCGTGCCGCAGCGTTTGAAAGCGCTGTTGCGCGCCACGACGTTGATTTCCGCCGCAGCACTGCTGCACTGTAGCATTCATATCTCAGGAAACTCTGGCACCGTAGCGCTACCGTGCGCCCCAATGATGCAATCCGCCGTAGTGCCTGAAAGCGCTGCGTGCGCCGTAGCGCCTAGAATTGCCCAAAAGTGCCCAGAATTGTTTGGAATTGTCTAGATCTGTAATTTTTCGCATTCTAATGACCCTAGGACCCTAATGGGGCCGAAATATATCAAATATAAACCTAGATTTAGTAAAATTAATTATTGTATGAATGTGTAGGTGAATTTCAATGAGAAATCCACTATCTTTCCCTAAAATGGCATGTCATAAATCTCTTAAGTATTTACTTAAATATTTTTGTGCCAAATGTTAATGTTATGATCTTTGATTGCTTATACGACCAAGTAGAACTAAATAACTAAATTACATAAAGCTTAAGTTCTTTAAATTTATAATCAAGTACTAATCCCTTTAGTTTGATTTAGGATTTAGTTTGCTTTAATTACCTTCTATTTTATGTCACTTTATATTCTTATGTTTTCATAATATTATGGTGTATGTTAGAGAACTTTAACTTGATTTGGACACATTGATTTACTTAATTAATATTAAATTATATTTGAACATAAGAATCTTAAGAACTTGATTAAATAACTGATACTTAATCTAAATCTAAAATTTGCCATCAATAATACACCAATAATGCATTAATTGGTCATTGATCTATAAATCAACAAATTGGTCTTAATTGGATAAGGATAGGGGTTAAACCCTAACCTATTTGATTAATACTTGAACCTTTAATCACTTAATCAATTAACTTAATTGAAAGATAATTCAACTAACATTATTCCAATAATGCATCTAGTTTAGTATTAGACCTAAATCATTAAAGTAGATGTGCTAATGTTAATAATGAACTCATGTGATTGAAACATCTGAATCTAATCTTAAGATTCCTAATTTTCTAATATATAAGACCCTTAGCATAAAAAATAATAGTAAAACTATATTGATTTAAAGAATGATCTTATCCTAATAATATTCTTGATTTTACCCCATGATTGTAGAATAGGATGTGATCAGATGGGTGTAACCCTCTGATTTAATCAATTTAATCTAAGCCCAATATGTGAACCTTATGAATTTAATTTAATTATTAAAAGTGTAAGATCTTGATAATCTTACTATATGAGCATTTTGAAATGTAGCGCCCCGCCCCGTCACTGCGCGCAAAGAGATAGTCATAACCGATTCGGCGGTGGAGCGGTGCACCACTCAGGAAGGAATATTCCATCTTCCCGACTAGCTCAAACAAAACTCGTCTGAAAGGCTGCTGACTCAACCTCAAGGAGGGCTGAGAGCTAACACTTAAGATAATAATAGTATTTTTATCCTAAGTATTAGACCAATATATATATATTGGATGTAAAACATACATGAGGAATCCAATATATGTACAAGATATAATCATTTCCAATATATTGATCATACCACAATACTAAATATAAGTAATATATAAACAGAGTATGGAAGCTAAAGCAAATATCCAAAAACATTCATCACAAAAGCTGTATGAAACATTCGTCTCAAACAAGAAAGAAAAAACACATCCAAAATTATTACAAACTGTTTACTGAAATACAAAAATAAAGTTTAAGTACTGAATTGAAATAAACTAAGAAAAATAATAAAATTGGAGAAGGGTCCATTAGAGCTTCATGGGCTCCTCCTGAATCTCCTGAGTGTTCTCCTGACCTGGCTCAATATACTGCTCAAGATCTAGCAAATTGCCAGATCCCAAAAGTACAATATATTAGACAATAAGTCTAACACATCGAAACTAATCTAAACAGTTCTAGTTAATCATTTAACATTTATATAATATAATTAAATCTGCAGAAATATTGTAAATATAACTGAAAGTATAAAACTGTATAAAATTGAAGTAAAGGTAAAGTCGAACTATAAATTGAATACTGAAGTAAACCAAAAATAGTAATGGATCTGAAATTGAGAAATAACATGTAAAACTATGCTGTATGCCATTGAAATTATGCATATGAATATGCCACAATATTTTATGCCATTGATATGCAACCAAAATATCACTGAACTGCTATGAGTTATACGGTCCAATGTATACTTACATCCAGTTGGGAATACAATTTATTATGATGTTGATGCATTCTAAAATTCCCCAATCAATATATGCAACATTCTGTAACCCATAAATTATCACTTATACTCATACACCATGCTTATGTTCATGCTCATGTTATGAGTTAAATCCAAAAATCCAGAAAATACTTTGAAATCTAATAATGAATTCAAGATCTCCATTGTGCAGAATCCTACCCAAAGGAAGGATTCTGACTTCTAGATTCTAGTTTTGATAATTAGTTAAAATTGAGAGTTTACTTAAAGATCATTAGATGAGAAGGTTGTATACATATATTTAGCATATTTTCAATAAGGGTAGTCTTTAATACTTAGTTTGATTAAGCCACACCAAATGAAGCGATCTTCGATAGGAGGCATCACTTGATGACGATTTGTATCTCAAGCTAAGCCATTAAAATACCCAAATCACAAGTACACTTAGTGTTCTAAAGAAGGTGACTCAAATTACTTAGTTTATTTAAGCCGCACCTATTGAAGCGATCTTCGTTATGAGGCATCACCCAATGGCAATTTATATTTTAATCAAATTAAGGAATGAGTCCATATTTATAATACTCTTATGATCAATTGATTTACTCTAAGCAAGATTGTATCTGCCTAAGCCTGCAGGATAGCACAAAGATAAATCTTACTTAGAGTGACTCAACCATTCATGAATACTTCTGAAATAATCCAGCCCTATGAGTATACCCTTCTATACCCAACCAATAATCCGGATTCAAATTATTCTATTTAATCCACAAGGATTTATCAAAGCTATTAATCTTTACTCTAAATGGGTGAGTCCTACACAAGGCTCCAAGGACGTGATAAAAAAATCACTCAATAATGATTTCTACCGCAATGGAGAAGTTCCATTCTAAGTGCTTTAAGTTATTCCTACCATGAGGTATTAAGATCAACTTCTATGATTATGAAGGATCATCTAAGTTTCTACCTCAATAAGTTACAAAAGTCCTTCCTACCTCAATGTATCAATATTTAAGGTCTTTAAGCATTTCAAAAATAATCTTATAGCAAGACCCTTGAGATTTTACTTTTTTATTTCTTAAGTTAACATTCAAAGTTTACTTATTAAACTTAGATTAAAGTGATCATATCAGATGATTAAAAATCCATCTGATCCTATTATATTCTACAATCATGGGATGAAATCAAAAATATTATTAGAGTTAGCTTATTTCATAAATCATTACAATTTTATTATCCATCTTGTGCTAATAGTCTTATATAAGAGAAAATCAAAGATCTAAAATTTAGATTTAGATGATTTAATCACATATATTCAATATTAACCTTATCACTTCTAATTCGATGATTTAAGATCAATATCAAATCATATGTATTATTGGAACCATATCAATTGAATTATCTTTCAATCAAGATTACTTGATTAAGGTGATTAAGGTTTAGATCTTAATTAAGATAAGTTAGGGTTTTACCTCTAACTTACCAAAATTAAGATCAATAGTTGATTTATAGATCAATGATAAATCAATGTATTATTGGTATATTATTGATTGCAAATTTTCAGATTTAGATTAAGTATTATTTACTTAATCAAGTTCTCAAAATTTTTATGTTCAATTATAATTTAATATCAATTAAGTGCATCAAGGTGTCCAAATATTAAAGTTCTCTAACATACATCCTACTATCATGAAAGCATAGGAATATAAGGTGATATAAAATAGAATGTAATTAAAGCTAACAAATTCTAAATCAAACCAAAGGGATTAGCGCTTGATTACAACTCTAAGAGACTTAAGTTTCATGTAATTTGGTTATTAAGGCCTACTTAGCCAATACAAGCATTCAAAGATTCTATTCTTTAATTTTTGGCACAAAATTTTATAAGAGATTTTAAGCGCATATTATAAAGGACAAACTTTCAAATTTAATTTTCACATAGAATTTTATACAATGCTCAATTTAGCTCCACTAGGGTCCTAGGGACTTTAAAATGTGAAAAATGTGAAGTTTTAGACATTCCAGCAAATTATGGGCAGTTTCAGGCAATTCTGGGTGCTACGGCGCGCTGTAGCGCCTTCTGGCCGAAAGCCAAACGCTGCGGCGCGCTGCGGCAGAAAACAGCGCTGTTTCGCACTGCAGTGCTTTCAGGCGCTGTGGCGCGCTACAGCGCCCGATTTCTCAAGGGTTGGAGCAATGCGACGCGCTATAGCGGATTAACTTTCGAAGATACAGTTCAATTAATTTATCCCTTGATTTCATATAGTTTTCACGAAATGACGTTGCAGCCCACTGTGGCGCGCGAAAGCGGTCTAACTTTCGAATGACTGTTCAATTAATTTTTCTCTTGATTTTCTATAGTTTTCCTGAAATGACGCTACTGCCCACTATGGCGCGCTGCAGCTGTTTGCTTCCAGGCCATTATTTTAGCTCTAGAAGCGCTGCAGCGCGCTGGAGCGCCCGACGGTGATTTCATATGTGCGAAAATCGTGAATGGTCTCATTTTGATCTCAAATACTCTCAATCCAGAGCATTCAATGAGCGGTGCCATATATTGATGGAAAGGTCGTTCCAAGACCTTTCCATTAATACCAAAATCAGCAAGAATAGATCATCCTAACTATACGAACAATCGAGTTAAATATTTGGGTATGAAAAATGGAAGAAAAATAGAGCATGAAATTTGATACTTTGAAGAACTGTAATGGCTTCCATATTTAATCATGGATGTCTAAAGATACAAAACAAGCATAATAGCAAAAATGAAGTAGCCAAGGAAGAGTAAGCAAAATGGTACCTTAGCCTTTAGAAGAGGAAGAAGAAACTCTATTTTCTCCAAAAACCTTGGAGAGGAGCTTTTTTCTTCAGCACAAGGGCAACAATGGAGGAAGGAGGGAGGGACTTTCAACCTTAGCAAATGGGGAGGAAGAAAGGGCTGAGCTCCTTCTTAAAAGAGGAGAATAAGAGGTGATAGAACATGGGAAGGAGAAGTGGAGAAGAGGAGAAGGGAAATGGCCTCAGCCGTGCTTTGCGTAAGGAGGAGGCATGGGGAGCCGAATGGAGGGGAATGGTCAGCCAAAAAGCAAATTTAAGAAAATTAAATTTTCTTAATTAAATAATCATTATTTATTTTCTAAAATTTTAATTAGTTAAAAAAATTTAGATTTAACGAGCGCGCTCCAAGAAATCCCAAAAATTCACCCATATTTAATTTGGGGGTGAGGAAACCAATGACGTAATCAGATTTCAATTCTGATGATTATTTAATTATTATATTTTCCGGTGTATTTAATTATATTAAAATATTCACGAAAATCCGACGACTTCTAAACACATCCAAAACATCACCCCTAGCTCATTTGGGGGTGACGATCGCAACGATGAAGTCAGATTTTGATTTTGAGGTTAGATTAAATATCTTAATTTTTTAATTACTTAAATATTAAAATAATCCAAAATATTTGATTGAGCTCCAAATTGCTCCAAATCTTCAGAGTTTGGTTTTAATGGTTAGATGAACTTAATAGAATGATAATTAAGATATGATTAAGCTAAAATTAAGCTGGATAATAACTTGGGGTTATTATATGAAATATTTAAAGGGCCTAATTAATGCTAATTCATTAAGGTATGAAATGCTTATTGTGACATATTGAGATAGGAACTTAGATAATCCTCCATAATTTTAGAAGTTAATCTTAAACCTTATGGTAGAATTTACCTAAGATATTAGAATGAGATTTATCCCATGTGGTAGTAACCCATATTAAGTGACCTTTTGGTCACATCATTTGAGCCTTGAGTATGACTCACCTAATTAGAATAAGGATTTATAGTTTTGATAAACCCTTGGTTATTAAATAGAATTAACTGAGCTCGGATTATTAGTTGGTTATGGTCATGCATACCCATAGTGCTGAGTCACTTTAGTAATATTCAGGTTTGGATGAGTCACTCCAATGTGGACTTATAACTAGGTGCTTTCTTGAGGGATAAGCCGGATATAGTCTCACTAGAGTAAATTATCAAAACTTAAGAGAGTGAGCTATAATCTTTGTTTGGGAGAATAATAACTGCAACAGGGTTCTGGCTCCTATCTTGTGTGCGCCTTGATAAATGTAGTTATTAGTAAATTAAATGCTAAATTCACCTTCTTGGGAACATACAATCATGTGTATACAACCTTTCCAATTGATTATCTTAAGCAAAAATCCTAAGCAAGAGAAACTAATTGTTGAAATTAGAATCTATGAGATAGAACTTCTAGCAGGATTCTGCACAATTGAGACATTTGAGTCATAATCTAATTTTAAGGTATTTCAGGATTTTTTGAATTTTAAGTCATGTAGTGTAGAGACATGAGCATGAGCATAAGCATGATGTATAAGTATCAGTGATGATTTATGAGTTACGAAATATTGCATATATCAACAGGGGAAACTCAGGATGTCCAGATATTGCAGTAAACTGTATTTCCCAATATGATGTATGTAGATATTGGGCAGCATGGCTCATAGTAATTTAGTGATAGTTTAGTTGTATATCAGTAGCATATAGTATTGTGGCATATTCAGATACATAATTTTAGTGGCATACAGCATAATTTTACATGATAGTTACTCAATTTCAAATCAGATACTATTTTTGTTTGTTTTTAGCATTTAGTATACAATCAGCTTTACTTTATTCAGTTTTATATAGTTTTAGTCATTCGGTTACTTTTACAATCTTTTTGCAGCTTTGTTTACTTTAATATTAAATATAAAAAATTAGAACTATTTAGATTAGTTTCGATGTGTTAGACTTATAGTCTAACATGTGGTACTTTTGGGATCCGGCAATTTGCTAGATCTTGAGCAGCATATTGAGCCAGGTTAGGAGGACTCTTAGGAGATTTTGGAGGAGTTCGTGAAGCCTTAGTGGACTCTCCTTCAGCCTTGCCATTTTCTTTCTGTGTTTATTTTAGTTCAATAGTTAGTTGCAGGCGACCAGTCCCACGGCAGGCTCACCCTCATCGAGTCTGTCATCTCGCCATTAAGACCCTCATGCCAGCTTGTGTGCCCCGATTTAGCTCGATCAGCGATCCTAGGCATAGAACCCTTCTGAGACTTCAAACTGTTTTCACAGTCATCCATTTCTAGGTACTGGATCTCCCGATTCTTGCTATGCGCTATAGCGAACCAAAGACCAAGAGCGCCTTGCTATCGCGCGCCATAGCGGGCACTAAACTGAAAGCCTGGCACTGCCGCGCGCCGCATTGATCTCAAGACCGAGACTCTAGCACTACCGCGTGCTACAACGGTTGTATAATATTGCCCGCATTATAATATAATTCAATTATTCAAAAGCATCCCTCTATGTTGGCGCTACCGCGCACTGCAGCAGCTCAAAACTGAGATTTTGGCGCTACCGCGCGCCACAGTGAAATAAAAAAGCACCTAATGCCTGATAATTAGTTAAATGTTCAAAGGTCTCATGCTACCATGCGCTCCAGCAGTCTCGAGACAGAGACTCTAGCGCTACCGCGTGCCACGGCAAAAACCAAACTGAGAATCTGGCACTACCGTGCGCTATAACGGTCTCAAGACCAAAATACTAATGCTATCGCGCACCGCAATGCTACAGAATTCGAAATTCACACGCTACAGCGCACCATAGTGCTCTTAAAACAGAGACTTTAGCGCTACCCTGTGCCGTAGCTCCTGCTATAAATTCTGCCATGAAAGAGCATTGAAAGCAACATATGGAAGGCCAAAAATCATAATTATACCTCTTCCCACAACAGAAATTAATGGCAGAACAATTAAACCATCCTCAAATTTCAAAGAAATAAATGAATAAGTATTTAATGTAATTTAATTTTCAAGAAGTGGAAAAGGGTGACAGCACAATTTCTGAGAGATTATTCAATAATTATAAAAGCTGAGAAGAAAGGCGAAGAGAGGATTGAACATTTTGATATTGAAGGATTCAGAATATTTCAAGCTGCTGAGCATAAGAAAGGAGAGTCCCTCCTGCCCAAGGAAGGAGAGTGTTACCATTGAAGGAAAATGATTAGCACGGTAAGGAGAAGAAAGAAGAAGTATCGAGATAGAGAGAAAATCCGGAGAATGCGATAACAGTTACTAGTATCGTATCTCAATCTCTCTCTAATTTTTTTTCTATAAGTGCCATATAAAGGCTTTTAGTCCTTATGTGTTATCTTTATATTTCCTTTCTAATGGAAGCCTAAACCCTCAAATGGAAGCCAAAACCCTCCTTAGGGAGGGTTGGGCACATGTATGTAATAAATTAAGAGAAAAAGTGTTTGTACTCTAAATTTATTAATGAATATTCTCTTTAGTAATTTCTCATGATTACTTATATGAAGAATGCTTGGATGAACGTTGAATAATGAATATATTTTTATGTGAATGTTTATAAAAAGTCAGAGAATCATCAAGCTAATTTAGCTTTTAAACTAAGGGTATGCATATTGAGCTTTCTCGCCGCAAATGCCAGTGATAACATTTATTAGGCAAGGATGATTGATGAAAGTCCTTAGATTGAAAAAATAAATAGAGCGATGGAACAATACATGATCTTTGAGTTTCATTGCTCACCATTAGCTTACGCTAGGAACATGTGCACAATTGCCAAGATCCTCATGACAAGCTCTATGAGCATCATAGCATTGTTCCTCTAGCAAAGCTGAGAAGTTGATGTGTGTGAGCTAAGAGCCACCGATTGAGCTCCATAGCTCATTCTAAGCTTATGCGAGGACTATGACGCGTTGTGTGCGTATGGGTATTATGACATAACCCATTCAACCCAATGACTCTCTTCCTTAGCTAAACTTAGAACTGATGCATGTGATTCATTGATGGAATCAAGCTCACGTGATGCACGTCTAAAACAATATATTTGATAACTTAGACGTAAGTATTGGATTTAACTAACTTTTATCACATGAGGGTCTATGTGCCGAGATTGAACCTTCTTATGTTCATCTCTGAGCACTGGGCTAAACTTAATCCAATTTGGGGGACACCCTTGAGAAGACTATGTTTCCTGATTAATAATTAAAACATCAAAGTTATTTGACACTTAAAGTTAAGACTATACTTCTTGATTAATAATTAAAACATCAAAGTTATTTGACACTTAAAGTTGATAACAAATAGTACTTACACATAACCCCTTAATAAATTGCATGCTAAACCTAACTCTCCCTACTTTCTCAATAAGTAGTTTCCAATCAAAGAAACCTTGACTATTAAAATAATAACCAAAATTAACCACTAAAGCATTGTTCAAACATCAATGAAATCAAACATACTTTAGTAACGAAACACATCGTTCTCAGTTGACGATAAATCTTGGGATTTCACAATCTCTTAGTACTTCATACCATGTGCACTTGCGTGTGAGTGCAGACGTGTATTTTCATTCTGTCAGGCACAGTAGCGCGTTGTAGCACTTTTCTCTCTGTGAGTTTGGCATTATGACATGCTATGGAGCCTTACGCTTGGGAACAAGAGCGTTGTGGCATGCCACAACCATTTTCATAAAATTTTCATTTCCTCTTCAACTTTATCTCTTCTTACCTGAAATTTCATAGAAACACACTAAAAGTACAACTAGTCCTAAGAAAAACATAAGCTCTAACACAAAATTCCCTATGTTTATTGAGTTTATCAACCAGGATGCATTGATTTTGTCTTGTTAATATGGAGTCCTTGGTGGTGGACTCGGGCGCATCCTTTCATGCCACTCCTACGATGGGTGTTTTTAAGAACTACACCAATGGTGACTTGATCAAGGTATATCTTGGAGATGATAAGGCATGCAATATCATTAGTAAATGTGATGTGGATGCTTAGCTACCAAGCAGTGTAGTTTGAAAGCTAAGAGAAGTTAGACACATGCGGTGTCTAAAGAGGAACCTAATTTCAGTTAGCCAGTTAGTTAGGGAGGGTTGCAGTACATGCTTTATAGGGGACTCATGGAAGGTCACCAAGGGTGCACTCGTTATTGCATGAGGCAACATGGAAGGTTCATTTTACTTGGTTAATAAAGTGTCTTCCATTGCAGCTGTAGAATAGATAAACGCAGGTCTATAGCATCGGAGGCTTGGCTATATAAGTGAGAGGGGTTTGAAATCTTTACAGTCAAGGGGAAGGCTCTCAGGGTTGAAGTCAAAGGACTTGGAATTTTGTGAAGACTGTGCATTGGGCATACAAAAGAAGGTCACATTTTCTAAAGTTAAAAGAGAGCTAAAAGGCAAGATACTCAAGTTTGTGCATACAGATTTATGGGGGACATCTCCTACTTCTTTCATATGTAGAGCCATGTAATTTGTCACCTCTACTGATGACCATACAAGGAAATCATGGGTTTATTTTCTAACAAATAATTATGATATATTTGATGTGTTTGGAAAATAGTTGGCTTTGGTGGAGATTAAGATAGGGTTGAAGCTTAAGTGCTTAATATCTGATAATGAAGGTGAGTATTATAACAAAGAATTCAAGAAGTTTTGTGCCTTGAGAAACATCAAGAGGGAATTTATAGTTTCAGAAACGCCACAACAAAATGGTGCTATATAACGGATAAACAGGATGATCATAGAACGCGCCATAAGTATGTGGTTGCATGCAGGTCTCCCAAAGTAGTTCAGGGCTGAGGCTATTAACGCAACAGATTATTTGATTAATAAGGGACCTTTCATACCCTTAAATGAAGGGATTCCCAGTGAGGCATAAAGCAAAAAGAATGCAAAATTGAACCACCTCAAGGTATTTTCTTGTTCATCCTATGTGCATATTGATGCAGGATCCAGCAGCAAGCTTGATGCAAATGCGATCAAGTGCATATTTATTGGATATGGTGATGGTGAGTTCGGTTACAACTTCTGAGATGATCAGAACCAAAAGGTTATCAGAGGCAGGGATGTCACTTTCAATAAAAGTGAGATGTATAAAATTATTTTTGACTCAGGACTGATTCCAAGTTTGTTTCAGATAGTGAGCCCAGACACATATAAGTTGATGACAACATTGAGCAAGAGGAGTATGTGCAGGAAGATACTCAGAAGGGTATTGAAGTTGAACCACAAACACCCATGTTATGGAGATTCACAAGAGTCATAAGATCATCATAGAGGTACACTCTTTATTTATTTTATTTGTTGTTAACAGACGGTGGTGAACTAGAAAGCTTTGAAGAGACACATCAAGTAGAAGATTCAATTAAGGAGGCTGCCATAAAAGATGAAATGGCATCACTCATGTTGAATGGGGCATGAGAGTTGGTAGCTCTATCAGTTGGGAAGAAGGCTCTTCATTACCAGCTAAAGGAAGAATCAAATAGGAGCAAATTCTACAAAGCAAAGCTTGTAGTAAAGGGCTTCCAGTAGTGATATGGAGATGATTATAGTGAGATCCTTGCCCTAGCTACGAATATGATAACCATCAGGGTTGTGTTGAACATTATTGCAGTTGAAGATTTGCACTTGGAGTAAATGGATGTAAAGATTGCATTTCTTCATTGAGCGCTAGAAGAGTTGTACATGCAACAACCTGAGGGGTAAGGCTCAAGAGAAAGGAAAAGGAGAGCTAGTGTACATGATCAAAAGGAGACTCTATGGCTTGAAATAAGTGCATAGGCAATGGTACAGGAGATTCAATAGATTTATGTTTTAAACTGGGTACAAGAGATGCCATACGGATCATTATTATTATATAAAACAATGTAAGTTCTCTTGTATTATTATGTTGCTATATGTGGATGATATGTTGATCGTAGGATCGAATATAAAGGAGATAAAGATACTGAAAAAGCAGATGTCAAGGGGGTTTGACATGAAGGACTAGGAGCTGGCCAAGCATATTCTTGGGATAAGAATTTATAGTGAGAGAAGTGCGGGAATTAAAATATGCTTAGACTTTATAAGTCTAACCACTTGTTTACTTTTATTGGTTGTTCCATATTGTATTAAAAACTAAATATGATAGATCATAAGCTTAGAGTGAAGCTAATAGGTGAATCAGGAGAGGAGCTAGAGATTCGGGAGCATATTTGAAGACTTATTAGAGTTAATCTTTTTTTTCTTTTAGCTTTACGAGGATGAGAGTTTTTCTATTTATTTAAAATGTTGTAAACTTAAATATTATATGAACTTTAATATTTATTAAATCTAAGATGAATATTTTTTTTTTATTTTTCTAGATGAATGCAATGGAATTGAATGTTTCTTATTCTTATAAATGCATCTGTATTTCCTATCTTTTAAATCCGTTACCTTTGATAATGCTTAATAGTGGGTTATTAAACACTAATTCAGTATTAAGTATTAAGTACTATAGTGGCACTCAGTATTGGGATATGACATCTAATATGGCACAGTTGGTATCAGAGATGTTTAAGATAAGAGAAAGATATATGCACATAAAATTTCCTTTATAATCACCTCAGTAAATTACAGGTAAACAAATGAATGGTAGAATGATTATGTAAAGTTAATAAAGATTATTTAGAGTAATCACTAAGAATAGCACTAATATGGATTAATGATTGTGGACAGATGGCTAATGTAGAGACTCACTTAAGCTATTACACTAAGCTATTCTACCTATACTTGGACAGTGTACACTAATAGCACACCCAATTTGGAAGGCCAAACTCTGGAGTATCACATACTGGATTATAGATCCTCAACAAAATACTTAAGTCTCCTATTTATAGAGGAAGTGATCTACTCCCATTAGCAAGAGAGTTACTACATTGGGTGATAAACACCTTCTATGCCATTGAAGGACCAAACTCTATCCAACTCCAATTACTAGATCAACTGTTGGAGGAAGCCGTTGAGGACTAGTGTAGAATTACATACATAGGGATGATTAGAGAATGTATGAGGCATTGTCGTCCACCTACTCTTATAAATTTTTATCTTCTCTACTAAATTAAATATTACAAATGAATGTACCCTTTTGATGTTAATTTTTTTTTTGTATTTCCTATTCATTTCACAGTATTTAGTATTGTACTCAAATGATTTAATTAATAGAAACATCATTTCCATTTTCTTAGATTAGTTTATTATTTATTTTCTAGAATGAATCCTGATTCAAATCCTTCTTTTACTCCTAATAAGATAATGGTAATGTCAGAATCCTCATCCACTACTAATGAGATTAGGACACTTGTGGAGTTAGTAAAAGTTCTGGTAGGAATACAAGCTCAAGCAGCACAAAGGTCTCTGAACCCACCTAGCCTACAAGTCATTTAAGTCAATTACACTACAATACATGGACTAGTTGTAGATGGATTCATACACATATTTCTATGCTTAAATCCCCCAACATTTAATGGATCTGCCATTCCGATCGAGGTGGTTAATTGGCTGAGGATTATGGGAAAGAACTTATTGAGTATTAAGTGCCTGTATAGGGAAGAAATTCATTTGACCACACATCTCCTAACTGAGGAAGCTGAATTCTAGTGGGAGAGTGAACTGAACTCTTGTTTTGCTGGACAAGGAATTGAAGGCAAACTATGGGAGGAATTTGAAGAGGCATTTAGAGAGGAATTTATCCCACTTTCTACTCAAACTATCATAGAGGATGAACTGATTCAATTGACAAAAGGAGATAAGTCTGTGTTAACTTATGAGATGGAGTTTAGAAGGCTATCCAGATTTGCTCCCAACTTGGGTAGAATAGAAGCATCAAGGTGTAGTCATTTCTTAAGAGGATTGAGAGACTCGATTAAGGACCACTTTATCTCTCAACAACATGACAACTTTGCAAACTTACTGGAAGGAGCATGAATAGTAGAGCATCACTAACAATAGAAATAATAAAGGAAAGTCATCCCAAGCACTAGCTAGATATGAAGATCATAAGAGAAGTAGGCCTATACCATAGAAGGTCTATCAAATGACATGATAGCAACAAACATAATAGACACCAAGATGTCAAAGGCCCCACCCCTATGGAAAATGCTACCATCAAAGGAATAAGTGTTACACTTGTAGAAGGCCTGAACATAGATTCTAAGAATGTTAGTCCCATTAGACCATAGACAGGGTGAAGATCAATCACCTCTCTTCTTCAAACAACCTTTTGACTATCAGAGCTCTAGCACCAGTGCTAGCCATTATGCCTCTACTTATAGCTAGAGCAAATTTAAATTAAAGAAGGGCACCTCGATCTACTCAAAGGAACCCAAACTCAGCTGCCTAGAATTATTGAAATGGTAGAGCTAATAGTCAATATGCTACTATGTTAAGGGTGTACATTTTGAAACCAATAGTGGCATCCAAAGATAATAAAGTAGTATTAGGTACACATTTAATTTAGTACCGTTTATTTGTCTTATATGCATTTTTACTTAATTCATTTAAGAAATGAAAAATTTTAAGCTATTCAAACTAGGCATGCTTTATATTGATAGTCAACCATGTGATACTTTATTTGACACTGGCGCAAGTTCTTTCATATCTGAGAAGTATTCCAAACTATTGAATCTCAAATGCAATAAACTATGGAAACCTATGCATGTATTAATGCCATTAGGAGCAGAGATGACGACAAATACCTTTTGTAAGTTAGATATCCCAATTGACAAGCATACCTTTGAGGCAAAAGTCATAGTTATGACAATTAAAATTTTTGATGTAATCCTTGGAATGAATTGGTTAAGTCAGTATATTACCACAATAGATTGCAATAAAAAGAAAGTCATAGTCAAGATAGGGAAGAAGGTTGAAGTTTTCATTGGATGATTAGGCGTAACCACATTTATGATTAGTGGTACAAATGTAAGAAGATTACTTAATAGAGACGTTGATGCTTTGGAAACCATGATCGTGGATAATAAGAAAGAAAAGCTAATGCGAGAAACCATAATTGTCAAAGATTTCATGGATGTGTTTCCTAACGAATTGTCAGGTATACCTCTTGAAAGAGAAGTTGAATTCTCAATTGAATTAATTATTGGGACAAAACCTCAATCAAAGGCACCTTATAGAATGGAGTCGAAGGAACTACAAGAGTTAAGGGAACAACTATAGGAATTGTTATATAAGGGTTTCAAAAGATCGAGCGCATCACCGTTGGGAGCCTCAGTGCTATTTGTAAGGAAAAAATGGATCTATGCATATGTGCATAAATTATAAAAAATTGAATAAGGTAACAATTAAGAATAGATATGCATTTAAAAGAATATAAGATTTGTTTGATCAGCTGGCAATAGTCAAAGTGTTTTCAAGAATTGACGTAAGATCAGGATATTATCATATTAAAGTTAAGGATGAGGACATACCTAAGACTGTATTCAGAACTAGGTATGGATATTATGAAATTTTGGTTATTTTGGACTAACCAATGCTTCATCCATATTCATGAATTTGAGACAAATTTGTCATATTGTTCATAGATGATATCTTGATATACTCCAAGAGTGAAGAAGACCATGAGAAGCACCTCAAGGTAGTTCTAGAGCTGTTAAGAGGAAATAAAATATATACAAAATACTCAAAGTGTGAATTTTGGTTGAAGTTTGTGGCATTCTTAGGTCACACTATTAATGCAGAAGGAGTAAGAGTGGACCAAAATAAGATCAATACAATTTAAGATTGGGCTCAACCTAAAATAGTAACTGAAATCAGAAGTTTCCTAGGCATAGTTGTGTATTATAAAAGATTTGTATAAGGACTCTCTCAACTAGCAGCACTGTTGACAAAACTCACTCGTATGGAAGTACTATTGGTATGGAGTCAAGAATGTGAGGAAGATTTCAAATTATTTAAGCATAAATTGACTACAACACTAGTTTTGGATTTACCACAAGAAAGAAAAAGTTTCCAAGTTTATACGGATGCTTCAAGGATAGGTCTGGGATGTGTATTAATATAAGAAGAAAGGGCTATAGCATATGCCTCCAGACAAGTAAAACATAATAAGGTGAACTATCCTGTGCATTCCTTAGAGTTAGCTTGTGTAGTTTTTCCTTTGAAGATATGAAGACATTACCTTTATAGAGTTAAATGTGAAATCTTTACATATCACTAAAGTATCAAGTAGATTTTCACACAAAAAGAACTAAATTACCTACAAAGATGATGATTAGAATTTATTTATGATTATGATCAGGAAATCCAGTATCATCCAAGAAAGGCCAATGTAGTTGTCGATTCCTTGAGCATAAAGACAATATTAACATCCTTAATCTCTGTAGTGAGCTAGTAGAAGATTTTGAAAGACTGAAGATCAATTCTATCAGAAGAATTGACCTACTCAACTTTCTAGCAGCTTGTGAAGATCAACCTGCATTAAAGAAAGAAGAAAATTATACTAACTCAGAAGGAAGATGCTGATTACTTCGCATTCAAGACAAGTGTTGATGTAGTGCCCCCGTCGCCGCGCGCAAAAGAATTAAGTACAATCATATCGGCGATGGAGCGGTGCGCCACTCGGGGAGGACTACCCCGTCTCCCCGAAATGGTTGAAAACTAAGCCCACCTGAAGGGCTACTGACTCAATCTCAAGTGGGGTTGAGAGCTAATACTTAAGATAAGAGTAGTATCCTTATCCTAAGTATTAGGCAAATACATATATTAGATTTAGAATACAATATGAATCCAATATATGTATAAGATATCAGCATTTCCAGTATGCTGATCACATCACAATACTAAGTATAAATAGTATAAAAATAGAGTGCAGAAGCTTAAAGCAAATATCCAGAATCATTCATCATAGAAGCTGTAGAAAACATTCGTCTCAAAAAAGAAAAGAAAATACATCCAAAATTATTACAAACAGTTTACTGAAATATTGAAGTAAGACTAGGTACTGAACTAAAAATACTAAGCAGAAAGTAAAGCTGGAGGAGAGCCACAAGTACTCCACGGGCTCCTCCTGAAACTCCTGGGTGTCCTCCTGACCTGTCTCAATATACTGCTCAGGATCTAGCAAATTATCGGATCCCAAAAGTACCTCGTGTTAGACAATAAGTCTAACACATTGAAACTATTCTAAATAGTTTTAATTATTTACTTAACATTTACATAATATGTATAAAACTACAGGAAAACTGTAACATATCTGAAAATATAAAACTGTATAAAAATGTACAAAACTGAAGTAAACCAAGGTAAAACTGAACTATAACTGAATACTGAAAATAAACCAAAAATAGTACTGAATCTAAAACTGAGTAATCATCTGTAAACTATATTGTATGTCACTAAAACTGTACATCTGAATATGCCTCAACACGGTATGCTATTGATATGCTACCAAAATATCACTGAACTGTTATGAGCAGTACGGTCCAATATCTACATACACCCTATTGGGAATACTATTTATTGATGACACTGATACATCCAGAAATTCTCCCATCAATGTATGCAATATTTCGTAACACATATATCATCACTGATACTTATACATCATTCTGATTCTCATACATCATTCTGATATTTACACATCATGCTTATGCTCATGCTCATGCTCATACTTCTAAACTACTTGAGATAAATCCTGAAATTGCTTTAAAATCTGATATTGAATCTAAAGTCTCCATTGTGCAGAATCTTGTTAAAAGAATTCTGGCTCCTGAATTCTAATCTCAATAATTGGTTAAGGTTGAGAGTTTACTTAAAATCATTATCTGGGGAGATTGTATATACATATTTAGCATATTTGCAAGAAAGGTAGATTTAACCCTTAGCTTGTTTAAACTGTACTTATTAAAGCGCACTACGATAGGAGGCAAAACCCGATCACAGTTTATATCTCAAGCTAAGCCGTTAAATGCCCTAATCACAAGCATACTTAGTGGTCTATGCAAAGTGACTTAAGATACTTAATTTGCTTAAACTACACTTATCAAAGTGCACTACGATAGGAGGTAGAACCCGGTCACAGTTTACATCTCAAATTAAGGATCTTGTTCACTAATTGTAACACTCTTAGTCTTGGAAGATTTATTCTAATGGGACTATATTCGACTAATCCCACGGGATAGCACCTGGTCATAAGTCTATATTGGAGTGAATCAACCAATCCTGAATATTACTGAATTAATCCAGTAATATGGGTATACCTTATTATACCCAACCAATAATCTGAGTTCAGAAGGTTCTATTTAATCAACAAGGATTTATCAAATATATTAATTCTTACTCTAAGTAGGTGTATCCTACACAAGGCTCCAAGGATGTGATCAAAAGATCACTCAACATAGGTTGCTACCACAATGAATGAGCCACAATCTAAGTACTTTAGGTGATTCATACCACAAAGTATCAAGTTCAATTTCTAAAATTATGAAGGGTCAACTAGGTTTCTACCTCAATAAGTTACAAAAGTCCTTCCTACCTCAATGTATCATTAGTTAAGGTCTTTAACTATTTTATTGACAAATCCTATAGTAAGACCCTTAAGATCTCACTTTTCTACTTCTTAAGGTTTACTTAGTGTACTTAGGTTAAGGTGATCATATCAGATGAGTAAAATTCATTTGATCATTTTCTATTCTACAATCATGGGATAAAATCAAAAATTTTATTAGAGTTAGATCATTGCATAAATCATTATAATTTTATTTCCATCTTAGGCTAATTGTCTTATATAAGGGAAAATTAAAGATCTAAAGTTTGGATTCAGATAGTTCAATCACACAGATTTAATGTTAATCTTAGCACTTCTAATTCAATGGTTTAATATCAATACTCAATCAAATGCATTATTGGAATAATGATAGTTGACTTATCTTATAATCAAATTGATTAATTAAGTGATTAAGATTTGGATCTTAATCAAGACAAGTTAGGGTTCAACTCCTAACCTTTCTATCATTAAGACCAATGATTAATTTTGAGGTCAATGTCCAATCAATGTATTATTAGTATATTATTGATGTCAAACTTAGGTTTGGATTAAGTATCATCTACTTAATCAAGCTATTAAGATTCTTATGTTCAAGTGTAGTTTAATATTAATTAAGTGTACTTATAAAGGCTTAGAGTTTCCTAACATACATCATAAAATCATAGGCCATATAAATGACATAAAATAAAAATGGGTGATTAATGCTAATCAAATTACAAATCAACTAAGGAGATTAACACTTAATCATAATTCCAAGAGATCTAAGTTTCATGCCAATTTATTGTTAACATTTACCTAATTAATATAAGCAATTCTAATACTTAGCATATGACATAACATACATTTAAGATACCTAGGTTTTGAGAACTTAATGAAAATGGCAAAGTTTTAAATTCAAGTTTCATATAGAATTTTATGCAATGTTTAATTTTAGCTAAGGTCCTAAGGGTCTTAAAATACCTAAACAGTTAAGTTTTGGCCATTTCATCCAAAACTGGGCAGTTTTACAAAATCTGGGCAGTTTTAAAACAAATCTGGAAATTTTGCAAATTTCGGGCGCTGGAGCGCTTTTCACGCGGCAGCGCGCGATAGCGCCTTTGCGCTGCGAATTGCTGTAGTCCGCTGCAACCCGCTACAGCGCGTTATGGCGCGCTGTAGCGGTCCAATTTGCAAAAATACTGTTCAGTTAATTTATTTTGTAATTTCCTATAGTTTCAGAAATGTTTTCGCTGTAGCAGTCCGATTTGCGAGTTTATTGTTCAATTAGTTTTATTAATATTTATATAATTCATGAACTTACTGCTGCAGACTGCTGCAGCATGCTACCGTGCACTGTAGCGGTCCGTTTTGCAAATTACTGTTCAATTAAAATTTTTGGCCGTTTTCCTAAGTTTTCATGAAAATGCCGCCGCAGACCGCTGCAGGGCGCTGAGCGGTCCATTTCGCAATTCTGTTATTCAATTAGTTCAATATGCATTTTTATACATTTTCCCTAAGTTTACATGTCCGCTGTAGCCCGCTGCAGCGTGCTACAGCGCGCTGCAGCGGCAGACGGTGATTTCGCCAGGTGCGAAAACCATGAGGGCCATTTTTTGAGCTTAATTACTCTCAATCCAGAGAGTTCTATGAGTAGTGTTATATATCAATGGAAAGGTATTTTTGATACCTTTCCATCGACACCAAAATCAACATGAACGAAGTATCTTAGTTATACTAAAAAATGATGATGAATACAAGGGTATGCAGAATAGACGAAAAATAGAGCATATTTTTGTGAGTTCTTAAGAGCCTTAATGGCTTTCATACATGCATATGAACTTCCAAAGCTGCATTTTAACATAATAACAGCATGTAAAAGATAAAATGGAGGGTAGCAAGCGGGTACCTTAGGCCTTACTAGAGGTGGGTGAGGAAGGCTCTATCTTCTTCTTCTTCTTCTTCTTCCTCTTCTTCTTCTCAAAGTGCAGCAATGGAGGAATGGAGAAAATGGAGAAAATTTCAGCAAATGGAGAAGGAGAGCTGAGCGCTCCTTTTAAAGGAGGAGTGGGGAGGGGAGGCCTCATCATGGCTAACGGGGCTATGGAGTAGAGCCATCATGCTTGAGCATTAATGGGACATGGCTTGAGGAAAAGAGGGGATGGCCAACTGAATTTGCTTGGGGCTATCAGCCAAAAATAATAGAAATTGGGGAAATTGCAGATAGGGGACTCAAAGATTGCTTATTTATTTATTTTTCCCTAATTATTTAAAAATTCCGATTTTTGAAATGTGCTCCGAAAATTCCCAAAAATTCACCCATAGCTAATTTGGGGGTGAGGAATTCAACGTCAAAGTCGAAATTTGATTGCGATGATTATTTAATTATCCTATTTTTTGACACATTTAATTACATTAAAATATTCGCAAAAATTTGACGACTTCCAAATGCGTCCAAAATATCACCCCTAGCTAATTTGGGGGTTATGATCGCAATGAAGAAGTCGGATTTCAATTTCGAGGTCAAGATAAATACCTCAATTTTCTAATTAACCAAATATTATAATATTCTAAATTAATCGATTGGTCTCCGAATTGATCCAAACCTTTAGCGTTTGGTTCTAATGACTAGATGAACTTGATGGAATGATAATTAAGATATGATTAGCTAAATTCAAACTGAGTAACAACCTTGGGTTGTTACAATTGAGAATGGTCAGATGATCGACCTACTGCTAAAAGATGGTGAAGTGATATATCAAGGTGAAATGTTATCGGTATCAAAGAAGAACCAAGTAGAAGTGCTTGTTGAAGCACATAATCCTGACTACACTATTCATCCTTGGAATAATAAGATGTACCAATACCTTAAACAAAAATTTTGGTGGCCAGGAATGAAGAGAAACATAGCTAAGCTTGTAGCTAAATGTCATTCTTGTTCCTTAGTGAAGGCTAAACATTAGAAGCCTTGTGGGCTTCTCAAAACATTGGAAATGCCATAATGGAAATGGATAGATATATTAATGAATTTTGTGATGGGCTTACCATGTGGTAAGATAAGTGTAGATGCAATATTGGTAATAGTCAATAGATTAATTAATTCATCACACTACATTCCTATCAAACAAACGGACTCAATCAAGAAATTGGGTAAGATTAATATCAATATCATTCGACTCCATGGCATTCCTAAGATAATAGTTTTAGATTGTGATGGAAAATTTACTTCACGATTTTGATAAGTTATGCAGCATGATCTGGGAACCAATCTAGCTATGAGTATAGCCTTTCACCTACAGATAAACGGACATACCAAATGAGTAAATCTGATTTTAGACAATTTGTTATGTTTGTGTATCCTAGACTTTGGCAGGAACTGGGAAGAGCCTTTAGCCTTAGTGGAATTTTCTAATAATAATGGTTGTCAAGCTAGCATAGGGATGGCTCTCTATGAGGTATTATATAGCAGGAAATGTAGCACACATTTAGCTTAGACTGAAGTAGGTGATGCACAACTATATGGATCTGATTTGAATGAATAAACAAATAGGAAAAATAGAAAGTCCAATTAATGCAAAGAAGGGTACAAGATATACAAGATTGACAAAGGAAATATCATGATCCTAAACACAAACTAATCAAATTCAAATAGGTGATTTAGTTCACTTAAAAGTAGCCCAATGAAAAGAATTATCATTTTGGAGTATCAAGAAAATTAAGTCCCGGATGTTGGACCATTTGAAGTATTGGCTCAAGTAGGAAGCTCCTCATATCAGTTAAAACTGCTAGAAGATTTTTCTGTAGTATATAATGTCTTTCACATATCATATCTTCAAAAATGTCTAACAAACTTAGCATAATAAGTATATATTTCATGAGAATGCAGTCAGTCAGACTTATCATAAGCCGAAGTATATATCAAAATATCAGCAAAAGATGTCCGACAATTTTGCAACAAATCAATCTTCATGGTAAAGATACAGTAGAGTAATCAAAGTTTATATGAAGTCACATGGGAAAAAGAAGATAATATGCAGATAAAATATTCAAATCTCTTCAGGGTAACCTGGTAATATATATATATACATATATGTATATATATATACATATATGTATATATATATATATACATACATACATACTTGATTATGTGTATCATGATATGCAATTATGCAAGAAATTATGTATATATGCATAGTGTTAAAATATAATATGAAGCAAGTATTTATAACATTATTTAAAGAAGATGTTATGCTAAATCAGTAACAATCGTAGGTTATTAAATCCAATCAAACTTGCTTAAGTTGCATTAATTAATGTCAATTGAATAATTAAAATAATCCTCCATTGATTGACAGAGAAAGTTAGAGAATTACTCCATTAAATCAAGCTATTTATGAAAGATTCATGACCTAAAGTTAAGACCAATGACCTCACTAAATAATTTTTTGAAGATTTAAGCTTTGAAAATAAAAATAAAATAAAATATGTGCCAAAATTAAATAATTTTAGTCTCTATAAATTTATCACATAAAAATATACAACTTGTCAATATTTCATAATTTTTTAATTTAAAATAAAGGGAAAATACATAAAATAATATATTATATTATATTAAATTAGTTTTTCCTAAAATCTCAATTTAATTAAATCTAAAATCCTTATTTTAAAAATATGGAATATGAAACCGTGGGTGGAATCCGACTAATCTGGTCTAGATTAGCGAGGAGGATTAATTCATCCGATTAATAACGTGAGACAAATTGTGACCATTAATTTGAGAAATGGAATAAACAGAAAATCAAGGCTATTTAAATTATTGTTATGCATTGGACCACTGAATTGAAACCATTAACGATTCTACAATCAGTATTGATCCATCTCGAGATGTGACCCAAACTCGTCTGCCCAATGCTACATCGTCATCTTCCTCGACGAGGTGGCCCTAATGCCCTTGGCTAGGTAGATTAGGGCAATTCAAAATAAGGCTAAACCTTGTGTATTTCTTTCTTTACGCCAACTCAAGAGAGGTTGAATGATATAAAAATCATAATTTATTCATTGTACACACTATGCATTTTTTCATTTCCAAAAAGTTAAATCATCGGTTTCCTTTCTAGTGATGCAACCTCCTTGGCCACTCAATCCATACACATATGTTTGAGTAAGTGCCATGCTTTAAACATAAAAATATGATAAATTTTGCACATTCTTTTAAGGAAACCACAAGTAGGTTTTGACATACATACCTACAGTGGCCCAATCTCAATTTCTCTGTTTGATCACATCCATGCTTGTTGTGCCTTTGATCAAAAATGTAGTAAATCTACTTTTGAGTGTGGAGGGAGGCTTGGACTGAGTCAATTTTCCTTGAATTTCCTATTTGATTGTATCATCCCCCTCCTTTTATTTTAAATTATTTTAATATGATTTGGACAATTCAGGTCACCTCGCCAGCTTAAATTTCTCTTATTTAATCCCCTCCATTTCTAGAAATTGTTCCTTTATGTCTCATCCCATCTTTGCTCTTAAATCTCAAGATCTCCTTTGATTTCTGTCTCCACTCTCATTGCAACTACGTCCCATATTTTGAGGGTTGTTGTCTATTGGGCCAGTCCTTACAGCTCAAATTTAGATAGTAGCTTCATCATTCAATTGCTTCACTTTTCCAGAATAATTCTAGTGTTAGTTTTGCCTCTAACTCCTTCTGGAATCCCAACCCCAACAAGCCCCTAGATGGAGCTATTATACTTTATTTCAAAGAACCTTCTGATAAAAAAAGTCCTCAAGCTCAAAAAAGTTGATTGAATCTTCCATTAAGCCATAGCCTTAACTTACTTGTAGAAACCCAAGGTTGAAACCACAGTGGGTTTGTAAGAGAAGGAAAGGTTGGGTTTTTTAAGCTTATTGAAAAACTATGATTAGTTAATTTTGCTTAATTATGGTGTAGTTAAACTATAAAATTGATTAATTATTATTCCATTATCAAGTTATTGTCCTACCATATCCATAGATACTAAAATTGCCAAATTTGGTTGAGTATTTGAGATGCGGGTGTAATGAAATTTTGGGTTTTGGCATTACTATAGTAATTACAAAGATAAATGAATAGGTCGATGGTGGGTCAGATAAAGTTCAAAATCGAGAGTTAAATATTGGTTGTGAGATCTCTATTATTTAAATCCAAGTGTTTAGACCTATCCACAATTTCAAAATTTGTGATCAGTAGAATTTGATTCAACGGTTAAATCTTACATATGCAATATTTATTATTATAATCATTACTAAGCTACTTAATTCACTCCAAGCATCATGTGGTCGATCCAGTGGGCGAATGTAACAACCTTAATATTGTTATCTAGCTTTAGACATACAATTTATGTTAAAACCATCAACATTAGTCTCCAAATGATGTTTGAAACAATCTCTGAAATTTTGGTGCAATTTGAAAGCCGTTCGAATTTGTCGAATATTTTAATGCATTTAATTAATCAAAAAATTAAAAATATTAAATTGACCTCCAATTAAAAATTCAACTTTATTTTTGACTTCCTTACCCCCAAATTAGCTAGGGGTGAATTTTTGAGATTTTTCAGAGCTCATTTAATTATCAAATTTTAATTAATTACAAAAGAATTAATTGATTAAATAAAAACTTAATTGATCGGCTTAAACATCATCCGCCCCCATTTGATCAAATGGCAGGCCAAATCATCGTCTTCCATTTTCACGCAACTTACGGCTGAGGATGGAAGAAGACTGTACTACTGTATGTCTCCTTCCACTAAGGCCATGATCGGGCCTCGGCAGAAGGTCGTACCTTACGGTTGCTTCACCGTATCAATTAAGCTCTGTCGACTCCCCATTTCACTCCACTCGGCGAAGCTTAGTTGCAGGGAAGGTCAGTGCAGAATTAGAGCATCTCAAGGTAGCATTTTTGCTAACTTTAGTGGACTACTGGCAGAACTAAGGTACACCTTTCCTACTTCCATCACCATTCTAATTGAATGATCTCAAGGTGGCAATTTTGCTAACCTTAGTGGACTACTGGCAGAACTAAGGTACACCTTTCCTACTTCTATGTGGCGACCGGGGATCGAAGTTTGAGAGTCTCAGAAGAATGATTTATACTGTGGCACCCCTCCCCTTAATCCACAAGATTAAGCTAAGGGGTGGTGTGTCACTCTAGCTAACCCTTCACTTATCATTGGATTAGGATGAAATCCACAATCCACCTAATAAGGGAAAGAGTAAGCATAGAATTAAACGTTCAGTCACTTAATAAGAATTCATACAGAGTGTGGAAATGATTTACAATAAGAAACATCTAAGCATCACAGTATGAATATAATGAATACAACTCAGAATAAAAGCATATAACAATCCAAACACGCAGTCATAGGTACCTGTGTTATTACAACATTTAATGTTTAAACAAATAGAAGAGAAAATACACTCATCCTCACAGGTAAAATAACAGCTAAATATCCTCAGGTCCAAGCTGCTGCTCCTCCTCCAAGTAAGGCTCCTCCTCAGGTACTGCAATCTCATCCTGCTCTAAACCTGACATTATCGGTTTCACAATGTAGGGCCCCAGCCAAAAAAAGAAAAATCTTATGTTAGACAATTGTCTAAGTACATTTTAAGCTGATAAGTTTTTATGTGTTTTGTAATATCACCATTTTACCATTTCTAAGCAATAACCATACAAATATAGGAGCAACTAGTAACGCCAAAAAGGAAGGAAAATTTATAAACAATCATTTATAACTTAAGCAAAAGAGAGGCTAAGACATGTCTCAAATGCAAGCTAAACAAGATAAGGCATATAAATATCTAAACAAGTATCGGAAGAAAATACTACTTCCTAAACATACTGGTGATCAAGAGATATATGCAAATTAAAATAATATAACTCAACAGTGATACATATAATAGCAGCAAAATTCTAACATCCTAAAATATGTATATAAGCAGAACAAAGAAATAGCTGACAGAATAGAAATGTTGAAAAGTAAACATAACATCATGACTGCATATAAACATCTATGTATTATCTGCCATACAGAAAAGAGCTAATCTAGCTCACTGAATATCGAAGGATCTTAGCACTAGCACGGCTAAGGCACCAACGGTGTACCCCTAGTGTCATATGAGACTAGGCAATCAGCACACTACGAAACAACATAATATATAAATAAGATCTTCCCCAAGTGTCAATAAGGAGACTAGGCAATCAGAAAACAATACCTAGAGGCAGCTCAAAACACATACAATTATTATTATCTTTAATTAATCAATTTAATACTTTCATAAAGAATCTAAGGAGTCTCCACATTTTCCTAACATTTTATTTATGCATCAAACATCTTATATGATATGCTCAAGGAGTTAAGGCACAAAAATGTAAGGAATGCGTAGCAACAAAATATCAAATAGAAGCAATGGACTCTACTAAACATGGTGATATCATTTGTTCTCTAATTTATCCATTATAATTATTTCAAGTTACACAAGTTCAGGATCACCATTTTTTTATTATCGAGTGTAACTTAGAAACTCATCCTTATAAGTTAAAAAGGATTAGAACTGATCAGGTTCTAATCTAGTTTAATCAGATAAACGACTATGAGTTAAATAAATGAATCATACATCCTAATTTTGTGATTCACAGGATTAAAACTATATATTATGGATTAAACATCACGAGATTGGGCTTAATCACATAATCCAAAGGGTAAGACCTAAGTTCTAAATTTTATTATAATAGTGATCATCTACTAATTAAGGCGAATCCCATTAAGTGATCAAACTTAGTAGGATGAATCTTCTATCTTAAATCTAAGGTTAAAAGATAAAATAATCAAAATAAGTTGAAAAAAATTCTAAAAACTAATTAAACCAAGGTTTCACTCATTGAGTAACCCATTTACCTAATGAATGAACTCTAACCTATGATCTAATCCTAATCTCAGGAAAGGTCCTTAAGGTGTAGTGTTAAAGACTTAGAGAAATTCTTGAATATGACTTAATGGTTGATTTCACTCACTTAAATGCTACTAATATAATTATAACCTTGATTTTAGCATCTTGAAAAGTTAATTAAAGGTTAAGGGTACTTAATTTAATTTTAGGGCAAAATAACTATATTACCCCTACTTAAGGGTCTAAAAAGTCAACTTTTGACTTAAGGGCATTTCAAAAATTTTTACTCTAATGAAACCTGACTTTTTATACAGTTTATTATTAGTTATTATTCAAGGATTCCATAGAGTCCAAGAACACTGCATTCTGAGGTCAATTGCCTAAATTATGGACGTTTTAATTTTAAGGGGGCAACGCTCTAGCGATTGCATATTTGAAATGTAAAGATTAGTCTTGATGATGAAAGTCCAATTATATATTGCCCTAGAAGTGCTCTTCCATTTCATCATGCTTAAATCCTATTCACATTTAGTGTTACTGCTTAAATAATTAACTTACTGTTTAATTTACTTTTAATCTTAGTAAATGATTATCTACCCAAGGATCTTTGGGTTAATACTCAGTATTACTTGAATTAATCCTAATAAATACAGTTATCAATCCTAATTATTTAGTTAGATAAATACTTATTAATTAAACTTTAATTAATATTAACTTAGTATATATATTAACTTATTGGAACCATCTTATTTGATTTAAGAATAACTTACACCTATCTTAACTAATTGATAATCACTAATATATATATGGATGTACACAAATATAGTGTATCTATATATATATATATATGTGTGTGTGTGTGTGTGTGTGTGTGTGTGTGTGTGTGTGTGTGTGTGTGTGTGTGTGTGTGTGTGCTTATTTAATATTGTTGTTCTGCTACAAAGATTTATCATTTGTGTGTTAGTCTTTAATTAACTAATGCTAAATATCTATTATCTAACTAATTTACATATAACCATATTTAATTTTATATGTATCTATTATGTTTTATTAATTCAATTAACTCTTTATCAAACAGGTGATTTAACTTACATTAATTACCCCACTATTTTAAGCTAACATTTGTTTTTTGCTAATTAAATCACTAAGTATATTAACTTTTACTTAACATTATACGAGGTAACCATCAATTAATGGGGCTAGCCGGCTTCATATATGCATAACTATATATATATATATATGAATATATACGTATATATATAAATGTATATATATATATATATATATATATATATATATAGATATGTATGTATGTATGAATGTTATCTTTTAACTTAACCATACAATTATCAGATTATTAACTTACCTTTAGCATCCATATTCGTACCCATATAATTATAATCCTGTATGAGCATACACACATATCTTCCTATACATATGGTATATTTTATTTATTTGTTCTGACGCTAACAAAACTAATAATCAATTATTATTAATATTCTAGAGTTGATTTGCAGTTTATATACTTAATACATATATATGAGTATACGGCGAATATATACATATATAGCCATGGTCTAAATCTATGTTTGCATACTTAACTAACTCGTTTATTTAGGCCACAACAAGATAGCATATATAAATATATCTGCATATTTAAATAATCTAGCCAAATCTTAAAAATCTATCGTTTAAGTTTCTACCTGTATTTACACATATAAATATACCTCTAACTTAATTAATTAAGCCTACTTAACAATTTATACTAATAGTTATAGACGCATATGCTATAGATTTAATTATAATATAAGTAGATTATGTATTAATCGGGCTATTATATGTATATATAATTATATAGGATTATATATGTAATAATATATTTTTTTTTTCATTTATTTCCTTGAAATAAGAATCTATATATGCAACTTTAGCATTTTGATTGAAGCAATATTCGCATGTACTATTTTCATTTATCCAAGCTACCACATGCAATATTTATTTTATCTGAACCTTTCCTTTTCGTATATTTTGATTGAAGCAATAATTTGTATTTATATAGTATATATGATATATAGATCAAGCAAAAGTGAACCAATTGATCTTACAATAATTATAAAAGTAAAATGATTGAATCTGCATTTGTGTCATGTAACTTGAAGAAAAAAAGTAAACGATATTGCGATAAAACTAGAGAAATCATTTAACATGATATTTTGATAAGCTTGGCAACTTCATTGTGCCTTATCTAGTGTAACAATTATAAAATGTAAAAGATTTTGAATAAACATCATATTCTTACTGTTAAATAAAATTGCAATAGCCCATGTTAAACTAGACTTCTATGCAAGCTTTATCCTTTTAAGCTTTTCCCCAACTTCTATATAGTCATAATATAGGGTAATAAGTACTTGCATGAGCGTAAGTCTGAAAGATCTGAACTCATCTTTCTTCCAAATACAGCATGCTTAAAGAGTAAATGGGAGGAGAGGGTACCTAGATGGCGTCGAAGGGGGTTCGACGATTCCTTGCTGTCGAACGCCGTTCTTGAGGAGAGGGGAGAGTGTCGGCCGCATGCCATCCCTGGAAGGAGGTAGTAGTCGGCTGGTTGGAGCTCGACCGTGAGGAGATGAGAAGGCGCTCCATTTAGGGTAAGAGAGGCGGAGGTTCCGAGGAGGTGAGGCGACAGAGACTCTTAGGAGAGGAAGACATGTGCCGCTCGAGCGCTCGAGTCGCGCGATTTGGGGCTGCGATCGACCTTCGTGCGATTGGGAGAGATTAGGGCAGCGTGAGTTTTGAGGGAAAAGAGAAGGAAAAATGTTTTTATTTTAAATTAAATTTACTATTTAATAAACTTTATTCAAATTTTCGCAATTAAAATTACATAGTTTAAGTTGTTCCAAAAATTCCCGAAAAATCACCCCTAGCTAATTGAGGGGTGAGGAACGCAACGGCGAAGTTGGATTTCGATTCCGACCAGTTTTTAATTTCCTCATTTTCCGGATATTTAAATATTATTAAGATATTTGTCAAATTTTGACGACTTTCGATTGTCACTAAAACTTCACCCCTAGCTAATTTGGGGGCAATGAGCGCAATGGCAAAGTTCGTTTTTCAATCGGAGGTCAAAATAAATAGGTCAATTTCTGAGGTTCCTGAAATTCTCAAAATAAGGATTTGATCCGTTTAACCTCTGGTTTGGACTGGATCTTGGTGGTTGACTCAAAATGACTTAATTAGCATTTATGATCAAGATTAAGACCAAGATTAGTCCTAATTGATAATGGTAATAACTTGGATTGTTACACATACATTGAAAATATACATTCATCAAAGTAAAGAAAATAGAATACATAAATGTTCATATTTACATTCAGAACCATTTCTATATGAATTTACCACAGTTTAATATTTATAATAAAGATTAAATATTCTCATTTTCTCACATCTCTATTTCTTCTCTTTTATTAGGCAGATCTTCAAAACTTTAATTATCAAAACCTGAAAAATTCAGTTACCAATCAGGTAGGAGTATACAAATCATTCTTATAAGAGTAATTCTAGCATCCTATAATAAGCATGAATTAAATATGGAAATAAATGTGATATCTGCATAACATATATGAAAGAAAAATAAATTTTCAACTATAAATATTGCCCTGCAAACCTATTCAGGTATGCGAGGCAAACCGGAAGGAAAATCGACAGCCCAGATTCACTTAACTTAGATACGTCGGTTGGATTCGAATCCTAATACAACAGCGAATCTTTGAAGGTCGATTTGTCTTCCTCCCGTCTCCCTCATTCGCGATTAGGGTTTTTAGATGGTGCGATCGATCGAGGATTCGATCGATCGCACCCGAATATCAAACGCAAGCCTCGACAATATAGAGATCAATACAAAGTAAAGGAAGTAGAAGGTACCTTGGATAGATGGTAGATAAATTTAGGGTTCGACCGGCAACTCCAAATTTTATTTTTATGTTCGGGTATGAGTAAAATGAGACAACGGAGCCATTAAAAGGCTTAAATGGGAGTATTGAGGATGCTCTAAGGCGGTGGGAGCTGCGATGAGTGCCACGACGCGGGGTCCAAGCGGCCGATCGCCACGCACTCAGTGCGTGGTATACGATAGCAGGGAAGATGGGGCTACCATCCCATCTTTGATCGGACGGTAGAGATTGATCGTATGTTCTAACGCAAATAGCGAACGGCGTTAGGGGAAGTGTAATGGCGTCGTTAACTTACTTGAAAAATTATAAAAATTAAATTTAATTTATACTAACCTCATTAATTAAAATAATATAATTACATGCATACAGAAAATTCTCAATAAATCACCCCTAATTAAATGAGAGGTGAGGAACGCAACGGTGCGATCGGATTTTTGTTCCAATGAGTATTTAATTATTTGAATTTTTAGGTATTTAAATATTATTAAAATATTTGACAAAAATCCAACGACTTCCAAATGCCTTCAAAACTTCACCCATAGTTAATTTGGGGTGGTGAACGCAATGGCGAAGTCGGATTTTCAATCTGAGGTCAAAATTATTTAAATATTAATAAACAAATTTGAAAAGAAATTTTGGTATTTTACATTCCATCACCATTCTAATTGAATAATTATCGTTTTGCTTTTTGATTCTAGGATGGATGCTATCGATTTGCACCTCAATTGAGCTCAGGTGAGCTCAATTGAGGTTCGATGGTCTCGGGCATTTATAGTATCGTACAGTATGTCATAATTCTATAATGCTTTTTGTGTTCCCATAGGTATCAACGCCTACAATCAGGTTCCTTGGGTCGACCATGACCCAAGGAACCTGTTGTGGCCATAGCCGTAATAGATAATGAATAGTGGAGGGAATAACATCACTCCATAATAAACCCTAGTATTTGAAATTAAAAATTAATGGACGACGATTTAAGTTATGATGCTTAGGGCTTATTTGTTCAGGTTGTAGGCCATTGCATAATGAAGATTTTGGTATATACCTCGTTGTCTGGTTCGAGTGGAGCGTGGAGAATTTGGAAGCCCTAAATAACCTTCTTGGCGTGCCGGTGAAGACAATGAACACTGTCAGGCGGGTCGGCCCCGACCCACGCAACACTGCTCACGAACGTGCACACGCGAGTCGTTAGCGTGCAGATTGCGATCGTGGTTGCGTGCAGATGTCGTTGTGTGCGTTTGAAATTAATTAAGAATAAAATAAATATTTATCAATTAATTCAATTTAAAGAATGCTGATACTTTTTAATTATAAATTCAAATTTATTGACATTATATACCAAAATAATTAAAAAAATATGCACAACAATAATACGAAATTTTATTTTCATTTTGATAGTTAATTTTACTAATTACTTTTTAGTTATCATTAAATATAATTAAGGCTTAAATTAATCACTTGAAGTTCAAATTGATCATACTTACAGTCATTGTGCTTAATATGTTATAGGGAGTTATAGCCATTAATTTTATATTGTTTAGATATCAATTGGAAAATATGGGTTTTGGCACAAATAAATTATTAATATATTCTAAAATTAGGTTTTTCCTATTTAGGCTTCCTTAACCCTAGAACATTTTAAGGAAACCTAGATTATGATATATATAATCATTAGATGATGATTTGGATATGAAAATAATTAGATTAACCTAGTAATGACTTAGCACTAGTAAATTTAGATTTGAACCGTAACCCTTAAGAGAGAGAAGTTCATGTGAGAAATCTATGACTTAACCTAGTCAAGTGAATTATGATTGCAATGATTGATCATTGGAGTAGTGCTTGTGATTAGGATAAAACCTCAAATTTTAGAGCGGGACCATCTTAGGAGAGATAATGTGAAAACACAATTTAGTTAATGATTAGATCTCTATAGTCTAGTAGATAAAGTAAGTGGGTGAGTGGATAACCATAGAAGTGTAGGTTGCTATGATGTGATAAGTTTAATACTTAGAACATCTATGATGTTTAGTGGTTGAGCTAAGACTAGATCCAGCCTTAAGTGATAATGACACTTAAAGCTTTTAGGCTGCCATTCTCCTTCAATCGACGCCCCCTTACCTCCCTATTGCACATTGAAAGCTGAGGCCCTCCCTCTCCCCCTCTAGCTTCTCTTAGCTCATAATGGCCTCCCCCTTTCTCCTCCTCCTTTAAATAGAGCTCAGCCCCCTCCTTCTTCTGCTTGCTGCAAAAGTAAAAGCTCTCTCCCTCCTTCCTCCGTTGATACCCCTATACCGAAGAAGAAGGCTCATCTCCAAGTCTTAAAGAAAGCAAAGGTTCCTTCTTCCTCCACTTCTTGCAAGGCTAAGGTACCTGTTTGCTTACTCTCATTGTACCCAATTGCTACATTTCTTTACCTCCTTCATGTTGCTATTATGCTTGAATGTATCATTAGAATTCTGTAAGCATGTATGGAAGTCATTAATGCTCCTTAAAGCATCATATTTTCCTTGAAATAAAACTGCTCTATTTTTCATCTATTCTGCACATATCTGCATTTATCATCATTTTTTGTAAAGTTAAGATGCATCGTTTGTGCCAATTTTGGTGTCAATGGAAAGGTATTGGAAAGACCTTTCCATTGATATATGGCACTGCTCATAGAATGCTCTGGATTGAGAGTATTTGAGCTCAAAATGAGGCCCTTGCAGGTTTCACCCTGGTGAAAACACTATTTGGCGCTGCAGCGCCCGAGTTGTAGAAACTAATCCACTGCAGCGCACCACAGTGGGCTGCAGCGGGCTGCAGCATCATTTTGGGAAAAAATCATATAAAATCAGTTAATCAACTAATTGAACAGTAACCCGCAAGTGGACCGCTGCAGCGCGCCATAGCAGGCTGTAGCGTCATCCCAGGAAAACTATATGAAATCAAAAAAATAAATTAATTGAATAGTATTTTTGTGAGTTAGTTTGACACAGCGCGCTCCAGCACCAAAAGTGCTGCAGCGCGCTATAGCGCCAAAAGCGCCACAGCGCGCTATAGCGCCAAAAGCGCCATAGCGCCCAGAAACTATAAAACTGCCCATGATTTTTTGAAAATATCCAGAAATGGCTGAAATGACTGAAACTTCACCGTTTCGCATTTTAAGGTCCCTAGGACCCTAGTGGGACTGAATTATAAGTGAAAATTCAACTTTGAAAAATTGCCCCTTATGACATGTTCAAAAACCTCTTAAGTGCCCTAAGGATTTTTGTGTCAGATGCTAAATAGTAGAATCTTTGAATTCTTGTATTGAATAGGTATATTTTAATAACCAAATGGTATGAAATCTAAGTCTTTTAGATTTGTAATCAAGTATTAATCCCTATATTTTAATTTAGAATTTGGTTAGTCTTAATTACTTTTTATTCTATATTATTTTTACATTTATATACTTTCATGATATTATGATATATGTTAGAAAACTCTAAATATTTATTTAGACACCTAATTATGTGTAATTAACATTAAATTATAATTGAACATAAGAATCTTGATAACTTGATTAAGTAGATGATACTTAATCTAAATCTAAAATTTGATATCAATAATATACTAATAATACATTGATTAATCATTGACCTTTAAATTAATCTTTGGTCTTAATGGTAGAAAGGTTAGAGGTTAAACCCTAACTTATTTAGATCAAGATCTAAATCTTAATCACTTAGTAAATTAACTTGATTGTAAGATAATTCAATTAATATTATTCTAATAATGCATCTGATTTAATATTGACCTTAAATTATTGAATTAGAAGTGCTAAGGTTAATAATGAATCTATGTGATTTAATCATCTGAATTTAAACTTTAAATCTTTGATTTTCTCTTATATAAGACTATTAGCATAAGATGAATAATAAAATGGTAATGATTTATGCAATGAACTAACTCTAAATAAGATCTTTGATTTCATCCCATGATTATAGCATAGAAATTGATAAGATAGATTTTTTTTATCTGATCTGATCACTTTAACCCAAAACTAATAAGTAAACCCTGAATGTTAATTTAAGATGTAGAAAGTGAGATCTCAATGGTCATGCTATAGGATCATTCTTGAAATATTTAAAGACTTTAATTATTGATACATTGAAGTATGAAGAACTTTTGAAACTTACTGAGGTAGGAACTTAGATGATCCTTCATAATCTTAGAATTTGAGCTTGATACCTTATGGTAGGAATCATATAAAGTAGTTAGAATGGAACTTACTCCTTGCGGTAAAAATCAATATTGAGTGATCCTTTGATCACATCCTTGGAGCCTTGTGTATGACACACCTATTTAGAGTAAGGATTAATAGCTTTGATAAATCCTTATTGATTAAATAAAATCTTCTGAACCTAGATTATTGGTTGGGTATAGTAGGGTATACCCATAATATTGGATTATTTCAGTAATATTTAAGATTGGTTGATTTACTCCAATGATAACTTATGACCAGGTGCTATCCCGAGGGATTAGACGAATACAGTCCTATTAGAGTAAATCTTCCAAGACTAAGAGTGTTACAATTAGTGAACAAGATCCTTAGTTTGAGATATAAACTGTGACTGGGTTCTGTCTCCTATCGTAGTGCGCTTCAATAAGCGCAGTTTAAGCAAACTAAGTATCTTAAGTCACTTTGCGTATACCACTAAGTATACTTGTAATTAGGTTATTTAACGGCTTAGCTTGATATATAAACTGTGATCGGGTTCTACCTCCTATCGTAGTGTGCTTCAATAAGTGTAGTTTTAAACAAATTAAGGTTAAATCCATCTCTCTTAGAAATATACAATCATGTGTATACAACCTTTCCAACTAATAATTTTAAGCAAACTCTCACTTTAACCAGTTATCGAACTAGAACCTAGAGGTCAGAATCCTTTTAGCAGGATTCTGCACAATTGAGATATTGAATTCATTATCAGATTTTAAAGCATTTTCTGAATTTTTGGATTTATCTCATGTAGCTAGAAGCATGAGCATGAGCATAAGCATAACGTGTGAGTATCAGAATAATGTATGAGTATCAGTGATGATTTATGAGTTACGAAATATTGTATATATTGACTGGAAAATTTCAAGATGAATCGGCATCACAGTCAATGGTATTCCCAACTAGATGTATGTATACATTGGACCGTACACTCATAGCATTTCGGTGATATTTCAGTTGCATATCAGTAACATACAGTATTGTGGCATATTTAAATGCATAATTTCAGTGACATACAACATAGTTTTATAGATCATTACTCAATTTCAGATCTATTACTATTTTTGGTTTACTTTCAGTATTTAGTTTACAATTCAGTTTTACTTTACTTTATTTCAATTTTATACAGTTTTATATTTTCAGTAATCTTTACAATATTATTGCAGATTTAATTATATTATGTAAATATTAAATGAATAACTAGAATTGTTTAGACTAGTTTCGATGTGTTAAACTTATTATCTAACACGGGATACTTTTGGGATCTGGCAATTTGTTAGATCTTGAGCATTATATTGAGCCAGGTCAGGAGGACACCTAGGAGATTCAGGAGGAGCCAGTGGAGTACTAGTGGACTCTTCTTCAGCTTTACCTTTCGCTTGGTTCAGTTCAGTACTTAGCTTCTATTTATGTATTTCAGTAAACCATTCATAATAATTTTGGATATATTTTTCTTTTCTTTTCTGAGATGAATGTTTTATTCAATCTCTATGATGAATGTTTCTGGATGTTGCTTTAGCTTCCGCACTCTGTTTATATACTACTTATACATGGTATTATGATGTGATCAATATACTAGAAATGCTGATATTTTATACATATATTAGATTCCTATTGTATTATAAATCTAATGTATGTATTTGTCTAATACTTAGAATAAGGATACTACTCTTATCTTAAGTATTAGCTCTCAACCCTCCTTGAGGTTGAGTCAGCAGCCCTTCAGATGGATTTGGTGTTTCTGCTATTTCTGGGAGACGGGTTATTCCTCCCCGAGTGGCGCGCCGCTCCGCCGCTGAACTGATTATACTTATTTTTTGCGTGCGGTGACGGGGTGGGGCACTACAAACTTACTTAAGATTTGTTATCAAGTAAGAGTCCCATTTAAGTAGACTTAGCATATGGAGTTATCATCCCTAAAACCTTAGAGGAGAATAGGAAGTCTTGTTAAAGACATAGATATCTTTTAGAATAATTATTTGTAAGCCTGAGATTGTATATTAGACATAGGTGCAACTAAAGCTTATAACCTTAATAAGAGAACAATGATTGAAATGCTTGAAGACAAGTATCTTAGTAGAGAACTACACTTAGATGATCGAGGCATATGAAATATCACTCCTAGAACCTAATGGGGTTGAGCTTGTGTTCTTGAGATGATATAAAGTTGTTTTCTCTGATAAAGTGAGCTTAGATCATCTTTAATGCTTTAGTTAACTTAAGAAGCTAGATAACCATTATCATGCTAATAAAGGATATTATTTTAGTCTGCTAAGTTATATAAAGTATCAACTTAAAACTAAGAGTGAAAGTTAGCCCTATACCTAATTGGTAGGATCCATGCTTAGATGAATAAGTTGATAGGTTGGTTAGTTTATTATGAAGAGATGACCTATTTATTAACCTAAGTCTGAAGATTAATGGTAGTGAAGATTTAAGTAAATTAAAGGATAGTTATTCCTCTTTTCCATTGGAGTTAATAATTAGCAGGACTAGAAGTAGCATGGGAGAGAATAAATCTTAATTTAATGTATATAACCTAAAGCCATTAAGTTTATGAGTAGACTAGTATTGATATTTTGGGGACCAATTTGCGGAAAAGTTAACCTAATATGTTGGTTGGAAGTTATGATTAAAGTACAATAAGTTGTTAGTGATATATAAAAAATTTAGAGAGCAATATAATTTAGGATCTTGAATAATCTAAATTATAGGGATTTTATAACTTAAGTAATAAAACATATAGTATTTAAGTTAGGAGTATTATCATTTTGTAGTGTAAGAGTAAATTAGGAGCTTAATGAATTGTAGATAAAGCATTAGAATAAGACTTTTAATTATAATCTTGCATTTATATTTATAAATTATTTTGTCATTTAAATAATATCTTAATCAAATCATTATATTCAAAGCAATGTTAATATATATTATAAGGTAGCAATTGACTAAAAAGAGCTTGATTAGCCCCAATTATTAGAGTAGATAGCTAAAGTATGTAGTAGCTGATATCACATGATATACAATTAACTTTGAAATCCTTAAATACTGTAATGCATTGAGATTAAATTTTTGAAAACATCTTTCATATATTATGCATAAATTAAACATTATACATTATACATAGGAGTCTTATGTGGATGCTTATATTGTGCAGACATTATTGAGTAAGGGCAGGCCATAGAGTGATCAGGAGACCACACAAGTCATATGAGGGGGAATGTGTGTGTTATGGGAGACCCCGCTTACATTATTGTTGGCAGACGTGCTTGACTCGTCACTCTGTTCTGTAGAGTGCCTATATAACATATTTAAAATAAGATAAATAAATAATATTTATAAGTATAGTATTTATGATTATATTTATAGTTTATTTATTTTTTGAGACTGAGATCACCTTAATTTCATATATTATAACTTATTTGTGTTTACAGTTCTTTTTATTTATATTTTTTGCAATGTATTTCAGTTTATATTTTAATTTCCTTACACTGCTCTATTTACTTAGCATGTATCATGTTGGACATATTTTTCTTGTATTTTCTTACTTGAGCACACTTGTATGTATATTGTACCTGCTTCTTTTTTACTTATATATATGATGTAAATTTTTGAGCAGCTAAACCAGCACTTATCTTTATAATTTTACTTATTATATTAGTCATTTTCCTTTCCATTTTTGTTGCATTGTGCACTTCTTTTAAATTGTAATGGCTAATCTGATATCCACTAAATTAAAATAGTTTAGTTACCTTAAAATGTATTTAGCATTTCTAAGTATAATCACTTATTTTTATTTTATTGGTGTTCCATATCGTATAAAACACCAAATATGGTAGATCAGTAGTTTGGAGCCGAACTAAAATCTAAGGTAGATCGTGTCCAATAGAAGCTGCTTAAATTCTTCTCTTTCTATTATTTTATCTTATTTTTTCGTGAGGACGAGTGTCATTACATTTTATAATGTTTGCATAACTTTAATTTAACTTTAGATGTTTTACTTTACTATTCTGTGATTTTTTTTCTGGATGGTTGGAATAGTATATATATCTATATTCTATTATGCATCTATTTTTCTATTTTAGAGATTCTTGGTTCTCCGTAGTGCTTAATAATGGGTTAAGATTTACTAACACAGTATTACGTATTATAGTAACAACTAGTATTGGATTAGATTACCTAATCCAATATTGGGTCATTACAATAAATTTGATCATTATAATTTTTATTATTTTGCCCGACCCTTAAAGTTACTACTCTAAACCAAGCTTAATCAAAGCTTAAACTTAGTTTCATTAAACTCAAAACATCATTAAAGGTTTACTACTAAAATCTAGAGTCAATTCAAACAAAGTCAAATTTTTGAAATATTTTAATATTAAATTTATAATAAAAAAAATACGAAAATTATTTTGACCTCAAATCCAATTGTATATTTGAACTTCTAACATAAAAATATGTTAGAGACACAAGTTTCATAATTTTTAGACCTAAAAATCAAAAAATTCACAAAATACAATTATAATTTGTATTTAAATTAAATTATATATTTATATTAAATAAATCGAATTAATTAATACAAAATTAATTAAAATTCAGGATGGCGGGGATCCGCTATCCCGATCCGAACACGGGGCAGTGGATCCATCCAAGCAAAAACTTCCGATTTTGATCGGACAAACTACGGATGGGCAAATATGGATCGTCAAATCTGATTCCAGATCAGACGGCTCATATCAGTCCTGAACCCGCTCGTTTGCCATGCGGTGACACAAATTCAAGAGGGAGCGCACCAGTGCCATTTCGTCGCATCGTGCCCCATTCTCGGCAGAGCCAACGAGGGAAATTCCCTTCGTTATCTCCTCTACCCATTAGGGTATTCTCGAGCACATGAAGGCTCTGATTTCCCGACGAAACCCCTCAGTGGACGCGGAACTTTGACGAGAAGTATCGCCTCACTCTCTTCTATTTTCTTCAATTTATCATTTCGAAATACTATTTTACAAGTATACCTACATTTTTGAAAATTCAATTTGTCTAAGACACCCCGATTTAGCCGTTAATAGAAACTCTAGTGAATAATAATGAATAGTAACTCCGTCGGAAAAAATTTTGGCCACCGATCAAGGGGCTTTTGGCACCCATCGATGCGCCACGACGAGAGGAGTCCAACAACTATTGAATCACGATGAACGGAGGTCAAACAATCCCAAAATCCTCCATGGAAGACGATGAGTCTCGGTAAATCAACGTGGACAATGATTAGTAACCAGAACTGTAGCAGACCTGCTCCTTGTAGCAAACCCGTACAGTTAACCGCAATTAGCCATTAGAGGGAATATTCGAATATTCCCTCACCATTAAGGATTCAAACGGAATCTGTCAATGACTGTTAATCAAGAAAGAATAATCTCTGGAATATTTTAAATTTAATTAAAATGCAGAAAGTTCAAATTTTATTATTTAAATATCTTGAAAATATATAACTACAAACATAGTCAAGTTATATGTCAAATGGCTAAGAAAAATGAGAGGAATATTTTTGTTGATTGAAATTTAAATTTTGTCGAGTAATTTTGAAAGTGACATTTTAGCCCCAGATTAGTGCCCCTCGTTTAACATTTAGAACTAAGATTTTAGCAAACACTGTGTTTATTGACTCTCAGTAATATAAATAATGATATAACAATAGAATTGAGTAAAATTTTAGAGTATAGCATACAAGTCAAACTTTGACACCTAACATATTTAACTTTGCATTGATAGGCATGCAAGACTCGGATTTGGACAAAAAAAGGTGTTTACGGACTCCTGGTGATGTGAAAAATCTCATAACAACAAAATTGGTTAGCTCATAATCATAAATTTGCAAGTTTGAAATATTAAATTTAATTAGATCTAGAACCACCTTGTAAAATGTGCTAGAGTTCGATTTAGAAAAATGAGGTGTCTATGAATTCCTAATCACACAAGGGAACTCTATCCACCCTAATTGGCCAATTTTGATCTCTAATTTTATATGTTGAATCTTTGACCTAAGATGAATTCAACTTACATTGTTAGGCGCGCTAAAACTAGGATTATCATAAGAAGAGTATTATTCGTAGAGTGCAGGACTTAGACGCAATAAGTTGATTTAATTTGCATATGAAATTCTTAATATTAAAAATTAGGCCAATGAATCCTTGAGAATTCATTTTGATCATGCCAAATTTCTAGATAATTCCTTGGCCATATTGATGCTTGAAAAGAAAACTTTATAATTCTTGACTATGTTATGATATAAGGACAAACAATATAGTACATAATAGAAGTTTATCACAAGCTGCAATTAATTTGTTTGATTATTATATTATTGTTGCAAAGTATTTGTGTCAAATTCTATTGAGCATATCATTCAGATAAATTTGGATACATAAAAAATTTGAAAAAAATAAATATTATTCATATAGAGGTTCAGTCATGAATGATTGGAGTATGTACAGACTATTGAGCTAGAACAAGCTATGAAGAGATCAGTAGGTTACATATATCTTAGAGAAGGAGTATGTATGTTATTCAGGAACCTTGGATTCAGAAGCTTAGGTAGACATGCCTTGCTCCTCAATTTTTTGTATAGTGCCCACATAATACATCAGTAAAATAAGATATAACTTGTAATAATTGCATTCATGTACAATCATGTGGACTATGCATCAGATATAGTTTTCAAAAACTATTTTACATACTTACTATCTAATAATACTATACTTCTAATTTCTTATTGCATCTATATTATTTATTTTTTCACAGTTTTGTACAGTACTTTCACTTATTAGCATTTACTTATATTGATTATAATTAAATTAATTGTAAATAAATGTGATATCCTAAAAGAAAATAGATTAACAATCTAAAATGTGCTTAGACAATATGTCTAATCATATTTTTATTTTTTATGCCCTGACATATGATACTGATATGTCAAATCATGAGCTTGAGAACGTGATAGTTTTGGAGGTGGATCCACTTAAGGTAGTTCGTTGTTTAGTCTCTGTATTTCAGCACTACATTTCTTTTATTTTTCTTCAGTGGGTTGTGAGTTTATTTATTTAAATCTCATTTGTAATAAACTATTGTATCTTGATGTTTTTCATTTTTTTTCTAAGACACACATATTTTATTTCAAATATTTTGGATGTAGGAAATTATGGATGATGTGATGCATATTTTCTTTCTGGTCTTTATCATTGTGTTACACATTCATAGGATCCTGGGTAAATACGGCCCCTTATGTTGGATTAACACATCTAATCCAATGTAATGAGTCATAGTACACCTAATGTTAATTTAGTTACACTAATGCGGGGCATTATATGTGCATTTTTAATTTTGGATTTTTCTGAAAATGAATTAAAACTAATTAAAAATATATTTAAATTAATTTCATATTTTTCTCTTTTTAACTCTAAATTAAATAAAGTTTTTAACTTAAGCTAAGCAAGCTACAAGTAATCCACTCAAATAAAAATTATTTTATTTGATTAGTATTTTATTTTGAATAGCTTTAAACTTTCAAACTTTTATATTTTATGAAAAATAATTTATTGCTTCAAAAAATTACCAAAATTTTCTAGTTATTATAATAAAATAAAATTTTAATTTTAGTATATTTAATTTATAAAAACATGGTAGTTTTAATTTTTCAATTTTTTAATATTCTCAAAACAATAAAATTTAATTTTTCTAAATTCTTGATTATGAGGATATTAGAATGGTGTATTAACATTCTATATTTGCAAAATTTATGAACTAAAGAAATCTAATGTGTGTATATATTGGGACTAATATTCAAAGATTTATAAAGATTTGAATTAGTCAAAACTACATGTATTTGCAATAGAAGAAGAGGAGATGATTTCACTATGAAAAATGTTATGCTTACCTTAAGAATTTATATCAAAAAATATTTAGGATCAATAAAATTTTTTGTTTTGCATATAAATTTTACAAAAAAAATGTATTCAATCAATAATCTACTTACACATTAAATTGACATATCATCTATATATCTTAGTGTATACTAATGTGCAGGTGTATCTTTCACTATATAGAATAATAAAGGAAGAAGATAAAACAAACTTCAATGATTCAAAATCGTTGCCAATGGTTGCTTTAAAATAAAAATAATACACAAAAATCATCTAAGACTCTTAGAAAACTTAAGAATTTACATATGGAACTCAAATTTTCATAAAAACTGTTAGATTATTAAAAAAAACTGCTTTTTACAACGGGATATTTTGGGTCCGTTTGTTGCCCTTCTGAATACCTTCTTAACAAATTCCACGGCATCCGCCTTGCGACAGTGCGGCTCAATCAATGGAGGAAGATGGGGGAAAGCCCGATACTCAGCTTTTTCAGCTCTTATCGTCTCTTCTTCAACAAGTAAACTTTTCGCTAACTGTTTTTATCGTTCCCCATAAGTACTCCAATTTTATGAGCTTTGGTTTTATTATTTTTTCAAGGATCGGTGTTTTTTTAATTTCAGATTCATTTCAATCCGTCTTAATTGATTCATCGTAGTTTGACGTGTGGCTCCTTCGATCCTGAAACCTCATTATTTCTTAGGTTTTACATCGTAACAACCCAACCCAGTTCTATCATTCAAGTGATGTGCGTATAGTTTCAGTAGTCAACCATAATAGTCAATATAGATGCGAATGCTGTTCTACATCAACCTGCATAATTTATCGATAATTTCATCCATTTCGACTGGCATGCACAATTTGTTTTCTTAATTTCTGAATTTAACCATATGGCAGGTGATATGAACTCTTGAAATAGATTCTTGAATCGAGTTATCACTGCTCGTAATAGTGTTACCTTGAATTTTCTTTTTGAAGATTTTTCATGTAGAACATTATCCAATGTATATTGTTTCACATATCCAACGTTTCAATTTGTGCACTGATTCCATTCGTATTTGTGCTATCATTATATCACATAAACTCCTCGCGGATCAACAGATCACTTTCTTTCACGTTTGTGCTATTATTGATTGAAAAAATATTTGAGGTTTGTCCTCCGATCAAACCTTTGTATTTTTTCCTTTAATGGTTGTCTTCCTCTTCTATGTATTTATACTCATTTTGCACACATGAATCAAGTGATGAAACTGAATTAATGAGACACTTTTCACCTTTCTACATTTCTACTTAATATCAATACCTGACTTGAATCATCCTGCTGTTCCTTATTTTGCCCATCTTTAAGAAACATTGGATTCCGTAGTGTGTTGACTACTGCTGTTTGTCTCAACCAAAATTGTGTGTTTGTACTTTTCACCTTATTGTGGCGTCAAACAAATTCTTGCCCAGAATCTACATTTGTCATTGCTGATGTATTGTCGTTGTCACAGTTTTCATTGCTTGTTTCAATTGGCATGTCATTCGTATCTTGTGCTCAGTGCCTTCAAGCTAGAGATTAAATATAGCAAGTATCTCCATTGATCATTATGACTGATCCCCAAATCATTGAAGCGCTCATCAATCCCTTTGAATAACTCAGTAGTGACTTCTTTGATCCTTGACTTTACTTTTACGACCCAACATATCCGCACTTAAGATCTGTAAATCTCCTCATCCCCGATTGATGTTTGAGATCCATGAGTTAAATCCAATCCAGCTGATCTCATTTCTTTTGCCTAGCAATAGTCTTGCTTGAAACTATGACGACATTATTGGAAATTGTATCTTCACTCGGCACAAGTGCCAGTGTCACTTTAAAAATTTTGCTATTGTGCTGCGATGAGTTTTTTTGTTTTTTTTATTTTAGGTTGTTCTTGGGTTGCGAATTTTGTAAAATACTTTGGATTGAGTTATAATTATGGTTAAGAACTTCAACCTAGTCCACAGGCAATCATATATGTAAACTCATACATGGCGCATGGTGTGTTTGGGTGCAGCTGCTTACAGTCATTTCACATTGCATGCGTGCGTAGAGCAACAAAGGTTCAACATCACACTAGAAACCTATGATGGCTCTAAGATTTTCTTAGTTCACACATGGATCTACTTGCTAGGGACATGTAGCAGCTTCATTGATCTCACGCTCAAGATTATGAGATTTCTTTTCTTACTGCCTCATTCTGTGTTCCATGATTATCCTAGCCTTTCGTACAAATTTGTGACCTCTATGATAACAGGTCTCATATGCATAACCTTATTTAATTGAGTAATCAAGTTATTCTTAGTGGAATACGGATGAACTCTCTATGCCACTTGATCCAAGGAAACTATGGCCACTGTTGAAGCCAAAGCCACCATTTTTCAGTCAATCATAATTTATTTATTATTGACTTCTCTAAGTGTATCAGGCTTTGAAATCTACAAATAGGACCAATTTTATGCTGATACGATCACTTTTCACTAAAATTATTAAAATTATTTTTCACTAAATTTATATATAGTAAAGCTAGAGTAGTTTGAAGCAAGATTTGCCCTTTTATTTCTTGCTGTTAAGAGGAACGTGGGAACAATCGCACGAGAGAAAGAAATATGTAGTAACATTTTGTTTATATAAGCAAAATATAAAGTTACCAGATTTTCCAGTTTTAGTAATTTGTACAAGGGGATGATAAGTGGCGCTTTGGATATTTTAACATGATGAGGTGAATAATAATAAGAAATTGTTTTGCTTCAGTCTTTCTAAGAAGGGGTATTGAATGAGCAAAATGTATTAATTTAAAATAAGCTTATGATTTAAATTATTTTTAAAACTAGTATAGTTAGCACTAGTTTTAATTTAATCTCATAACACTTAATATCACTTTGATATAAATTTAAATTAGGATATCTTATATATAAATATATGATAAAATAAATAAAAGATTATATATATATATATATATATATATGTATGTATGTATGTATTTACTTTTTGATTGATATATGTATTGTGGTTGAAGCAATTTGCTATTTTACTTTCGTCTTAGTGTTAGTTTTTGAAAGATGTTTATTTTGTTGAATAATGGTGACTATCATAAAAATTAAATTTATGTGGTCTATGAGTATTGAACTTTTGGTGTCATAAACGATGGAGGTTCTAGCTAATAGACCATTAACCATTATGTTAGAATATAATCTTTTGCTAACCACTTACAACATCATTATTATAATAATAATAATAATAATTATTATTATTATTATTATGTAATTGTTAGTGCTAAAAATTGTTAACACAATTTAGGATTATTAGATGAATAGCTCATCCATTGAACATAAATAATTTTTTCCACATTATTGCAAGTGTCTTTTTTTAGCATTGTATATCTAGAATGAATAAATTATAAAAAAATTATTTTATTTTAAAGTTAAATAGATTAATATTATTTTAAATTAAAATATATAGTGTATTGAAAAAGGGAATATGGTGATAAAATATGATCTAAATTTTCTTATTCTTTCTCTCTTTATTACATTAATTTTAGCCTTTTGAAATTTTATTTAATTCTAGATATAAATTTTAATTTTTTTTAATAAAAATAAGAATATAAATACAATTGTTTCAATCTAGTATTTAATACACCCTAGCTTACCATCTTCTTAACATTAGGTTTAGAAAAATACATATTAGTAGTGCGAATTATTTGTTTATAACTTAGACGTATACATTTATCAAATTATACAGTGTATAAAAAATATTAAAAGATAGCTCAATTTTTAATAATGCTCAAATTGATTATATTTAAAGATTATTATTATTATTATTACACCTTGTTTTAATTATATTTTGGTTAATAATAGTGAATAAGAAAAGTGAGATGTTCAAATATTTTTATTCAATTATACATTGTGACAGAGAGTAGTGTGATTGATATTATCTAAGGTTATTGGATGAAATGGTGCAGCGCTTTTGGGGTATTGTGTAATCAAAAAGTGAAAGGAAAAATTTATAGAACATATATAAGGTTAATATTATGTTTTATGGGGAAAAATGTTGGCCAATAAAGAAGAAATTTATTGATAAAATAAGTGTTACAGAGATGAGGGTGCTAAAGTGGATTAGTGGGTATGCTCAAAAGGATATTATGAGAGTTCATTCATATCAAAGTTGGAGTGGCTTTAATTGTGGATAATATTTGATCATATTATCTCTTAGATGATTCCAATATATTAAGTGTGGATTGTTCGATGCCCTTAATAGAAAAATTGATTGTATAAATTTTGCCAATGTTAATAGAGGACCAGAAAGATTAAAAAAACATGGGAATAAACTTTTGAATCTTCTTTATTTAAAATTTAAAGAAGCTTCAATTTGATCATGGCAATGAAAGCAAATGATTCATGAGCCAACCCGAGGTAATAGGACTAAAACTTGGTGGTGTTGTCATTTTTGTTATTATTTTCATAGTTATTATAAAATAGCAATGCATGCTCCATGACTTTTTCATAAAAAATAAAGTATTATGGATTATTTTTATTGCATTTAGAATGAAAAAATTATTTTCTTATTTTGATTATTTGTAATAAATTATAAATATTATTATTTTAAATAGGTAAAATATAACATTGTGAATAAAAATAAATATTTATAACATTTTTAAAATAGTAATTTTATAAATAACATACTATAAATTTTACTGGTGCATTCAATATTAATTTATTTTTTTATAGCTTAAGGGTTTCTTGATGTTTGCTTAAATGTGATCTTAGTCAACTTAAGCACGATAAGTTCTTTGAAAACAAATTTAGATATATTTATTTTACTTCTTTTCTCATACTTTCTCCCAAATTATCTACCTTGCTCTAGTTTATTCTTGATACAATACTTTCTAGGCATCTAAAAAAGCTTTTCTTCATATTTTTGTTTAAAATTAATTATATTATTAAACATATTCATAAAATAATTGAGATGACTAAAAATTAATTAAACAACCATTCCTATTTAATAGATTTTAAATCTTAAAGAATCAATTCAAGATTAATATTTTTATGTCATCTATGCAAATAATTTTCATGATTTAAAACATTTAAAATTTTTTCAATATTATTACAAATTAAAATTTAGAGTATAGTGTGATAATATTCTTATAGTGAAAACTTCTCTTATTTTAATATGCTACGTTTGCCTAGGAATATAGAACAAAATTTTCTTTTAATTTCACCCTAATGAAAATTCTTTTAAAATAAACCGCTTTTTACTTCTCTAAAAATAGATAATATCTAACTTTAATTAATATTTACTATCTTATATTTTTATAATAAGATTTTAATTTTTAGAATGATGAATAAATCATCTTAAAGTTTGTTGTAGATATGCGAATAAGTTCACTTTCAGGTGGAATCATTAAGCAACCAAGAGGAAGTTGAGCTAAGAGAGATGATAGAAGCACTGAGAATAGAAGTAACCAAAGTGCCTCCAAAGCCTACAAATAATCTCAATGAGGTATTTTTCTGCTTCTTTACTTTGAACATTCTATTTTTAGAAAACCTGCTTTAAATTCTAGGTGTTTCCCTTCTAATTATAGTCAGAGATGATAACCTCTAAACCCTCAAATGTTGAGTATTTACAACTACTGATTAATCTTGTATTATGTGGGGCGGTAATTTTGGTGCAATTGTCAGCGTTTTAGTGATGAATTGTAACTAATATAGTTTAGGTTTTAGATATATTAAAAATGAAGATTTGAGTGGTATGTACAAAATTCTTTCTAATAGCTAAACAATGCTCTCTTTCATTTATTATAGTTTGAGATAGCAGCTGACCTTGATAGATTATCGGCCAAGCTTGATGGTGTGGACAAGATGATATCATCGACCATGGCCACGAACCCCGAGGTCTGTTCCCTTCTTAGCAGCACTGCAGATGTTTGGCTGCCAGTCATTACTGCCACTGCTGATCAGAGGCGCAGTTTTAATGCATGTATCAGTGATTCAGTTTCAAAAGACTAACAAGTAAGTTCTTTTGGGAATGCTTTTGTTGTTAATTAATAAAAGGCTTGATGAATTTGTTTGATAATTTGTGAACAAGGGTTTTTAAGGTAAATGTGATTTGTTTAATGATGAATACTGTAATAAATGTGTTTGAAAATTGCACTGGTTTAATTATATCTTTTATCATCTCATACTTTTTTTCATCAAATATTTTCTTCATGATGTGATTAGTTGAGCATGCCAACAATTTAGTTTTTCTTTTGCATGAATTTGTCTTTGGATATCATGTGCAGCTCTTAGTGATGATTTTACTTGTTGTTTTAATAGTAAAGGATTAGAATGAATTATCATATTTTAACCTTTTCATAATACTATAAGTTATGCATTCAAACACCCACTCAAGCTAGTTTGTCAGTCTGAGTATTATTTTATTTAGGGAGGTAAATTTATCAAGTAACTCTGACTTATTTAAGCCTAGAAACCCAATGGGCTTTAGCAAAAATATATTGGCTTCTAGAATGGCAATGATGTGTGCTAGAGGAAATATTCTATGGCTATCACTGATGAGCATGTCGGTTCTAATGTGTCATAGTCCTATTAGCTTTTTGGATGCTGCATTCATTAACTATCATCAAATCGAGGTGCTCTTTTGTCACCCCCATAAAACATTTATTAATGCACTGTATTGCCATGTCTAAAAAGTTTGAAAACAACTCATCAAAGGTTCGTTGACATGATTTTTCATACTCAACGAGGAGGAATCTTGAGATTTATGTGGATAACTTTAAAACCATAATTTAATTGAATGACTACCATCTGCACACATGGCTAAGTCTTGAAGTGTGATTTCATCATACGCTCAGAAAATTTTAGGGTATATGGTCTCATTTGGATATTCCTCAAAGCAATCTCACCTAGGCATGTAACAAGTTTGCAAATTAGTTGATAACCTAATTAGTCTTCGTTCATCCATCTTTTGCTTTAAAGAATGTTTAATGTGATCTTCTAGTCATATCAATTGCTATGGGATGCTAGTGTAAGAAATCACTTCATGAACTCGAGCAATGCTTCATTTCCACCCTAGTTTTGAGTAGTTCATGATCAAAGGTGACTTGCTACTCTACCTTATTGCCTTAGTTTTACTCTAATATATGATGAAAATATCAAGCAACACTTGATGTATTTTCACAAGCAACCACCCACTAGACCAAGTTGCTATTTTCGATCTTAGATAAGTAAGCATTGACTTTAATCACTATATCACGATGCCTAATGGGTTACAAGTAAGCCCATAAGAATAAGGTTATAAATGATCCACATCTTTGTGTAATCATGTAAAAGCTTAGATAACCCCTTGAAGTTGTCTAGTGAATTCAATGCCTCAGAATTAGTAATGTTCCTTGAATGTCTATCAAAATACAAAGTTCATACTAATTTTGATTTTAGATTACCTATGCCCAACGGAATCTACTCATGGCTCCTGAAGCAATTACTCGACAAACTATTAACCTTTATGCTAATGAGGATAGGAGTGCTTAAGTTTAGAATTGAAATGATGTCATACACCTGCAATGATTTGTATTACTACTTCCTAAAGAGTATTTTGAAATCCATCAATAGCAAAGCCAAATACAAACCCTTATTGGATGAACTCAAGCTCTCCAATTGTTGAATTCAAGAACCTCTGAGACATTCCTAACTCGATATTCGTCATTAACTAAGTCTGTTGGACATGCTAAAATGTGATTTAACTATTTATTCTTTGACATATGTTTGAGTCTAGTTAATTAACATGTAGCCAACTTTGACAAGTTCACAACCTCTTGTATAACCAATACAACAAAATTAGAGTGTAGACCTCCTCACCTATAGAAATACTGACATAACAAGTCAAAAGCTCTAATGGCTTTCCTTTGTGGAATTCAAAACAACTTTAGCCCATTATAAGTTCATCTTTAGTAGTGAGTGATCTAGCCATTGTTCGAGCATAGCAAGCAACTATCACCCTCAATGATTAAGTATCTTGTAACTTAAGCTACATTTCACTCTGTTGTAATCCAAGTTGTGCAATATTTTTCAAGGATGCAACATGAAAACCCTACTCCAGCCTTAGCCTAAGATGGGTAGGTCCCCTATAGACCATAGCAATAGTAAGGCATGCTCTTAGAGAAATGAAAAGATTATTCTCCAAGAGCTTAGATTAAATAGTATAAGATAATGTTATTGGCATACTAAGAAAAATAATGAAATAGTTTTCAATGGTATATCATCATTTCATCATAACCATTCTCTTTAGGGAATAAATTTTGTAGGCCCTTTTTTTTTAGTTCCTTACGAAAATGTGCTCGTATTCATGAACTGCTTCACTATGATAGTCAAAGCTACCACCATTGCAAACTTGCTACAAAAATAATTAATTTCCTATGGGAATAAATCTTCATTTGCTTAGATTTGCCATTGACCATCATTATCACCAATGATCAGTTGAATCATGATTAGACTAATGTTTGTAGGATCATTAGAACAACTTCAAATTTGTGTCAACAGATCAACTCTAGATTAATAATTAAGACGAGACTTCCATTAAGAGCAGTGATGTCTTGAATATCATGAAGACATGATTCAATGTGTATTGCTATAAAAAAAATCCAGCTTCAAAACAAAACTATTTTAAATACATATTTGAAGTTCCAACTCCTAATCAAGCCAAACATAATTTCGTGTTCGATCTTGTTCTATTCGATAGCGGCGTGATTATAACTTTTATTTCCTACACATCTTTGGTAGTCTCAAGGCTAACAAAGGGGAGGCCAACAATAGGATCAGAAATGATGCTCCTCCTAAGCTAAATTAATGTATTATATTTCTTAAAAATTTGCAATAGAATTCTCAAGCATAAAAAATACAATAAGCTTCTTTGTGAAAGGTCAATTGTACCTAAAGATAAGAATCAAAATAGAATAATTTTAAGGACAATCTATCAAAAATACCAAAATAGAAATAGTATCCTCCTAACAAAAAGAAAATCTCTATCCTGAGCATATTTGACAAAGTTTTGTGGCACAATTATAATATTTAAAATGATGAACAAACAAACAAAATATTTTTAGGTAAATATTATGGTTTCCAACTTTTAAGTCAAAATGTGTGGGAAATAGTGCTCAAATTTAAAATTTGTGTATAAAAAAATATTTAAGAGAAATTTAACAGTGAATTAGTGTTAGTGTATAAAAAAATACTTCTGAAATTAGTGTAATATTTGAAATTTATAGATTTCACAATTTAATAATAAATATGTAAAAAAAATAGAATTAAATGTATATATACAAGCACATAAGTCTCTCAAAATTAATAAAAAATAGCAATTATTCAAGAAAATATTTATTAGTGACAATTATATATATATTATTTTCGTATAAATATGTTGCATTTTATAAATTTATAGTAAAAGGCAATAGATTAAGAGAGTGACCTCAAATTATAACAACAAAGAAAAAACAAAGAACCAGTAATCAAAATTCAAAGAGATCTCTAAAAAAAGAAATCAAGCCATTGTTGATTTGTCTCTCCGCACTAGAGAATGTAATTCTCCCCATTAGGACTTCGCATCTTCCTTAAGTTATAACTAGATTTTTTATTGGATTTGCAACATTAATCTTCTTTTTTTTCACCTTATTCGTATCAAGAAAATTATCGATTTCTTCGAGTTCGAAATAATATCATTTCTCTTCATTTGAATCTACCTCATAATTTTTATTAGACTTCCCTCAGTCAATGAAGAAATATTTGAAGGCTTCCTTTCACAATCGGATGATACTCCTCCGCATGTGAGTTAAGGGTTGATCGATCCTTATCATCCTGTACCCCCAAGGTCAGCAAAGGGATGATGTCCTCTGTTTCTCTTCTACGCAAGTCTAAGAATTTTATTACTCTACTCTTGAAGCCACTCAGAGGGAGCTCCCATCTGACAATCCTCCCTATGTGCCCATCAATCTTCCCCTTGCTCCACCTGCTCAAAATGTAAATTGCCTCCTAAAGGACAATTCGAAGCGTTGGTGAAGATGCCTTTACGTAGCCTACAAGGTACCCATCGACACCACCCTTCATTCGAGTTTCCTCCTTCATAGTCATCTTCATTGTGTCTATGGTCATTGTGAGATCCACAATATATAGGCCACAATTATTGAGAGTAGCTTGAATAACACTCTAGTCCACAAAGAATACAAGTTGTGATCATTCCATTCTCCACAAACATCAACCTCTGACATTTGATACACAAAATCAAAGATAACCAGGCATATCATCACCAACTAGAGAATCAATTACATGGTTTACTACAATTGAATATTCTACTACATCACCAATTTCAAGATTGCCTTTTTAGTCAGAGGGTTAATAGATCATTCAGCTTTACATTGACCTAAACAAATGCACACGTCTCATTGGTGTTCCTTTTTGGCGCATACATCATTTTTTTTCTTTAAATTAATGCCTGAAGCTTCATTTGTCACCTTTGCACTTTGAGGTTAGGATGGAGGTTCAATCAGTTTCCCAAATCATGTCTATATTTTGAACAACGAGTGCATTACAATGGCATATTTTTGAAAGTACATTCTTGTAGATGATCAATCTCATTTCCAATTTAATTTTCTGGCTTCAATTTTTTAGTAATGTCAATCCCTACCAAAACACGAGCTACAAATGATTTGGTAAGATTAGCAGTAACGAAATCGACTTTGAGCGACTTGCCAAAATAAGATCAAAAGATAACATAATAGAGTGTAACATCAAATGAACATTGAGTAAGCAGAAATTGATCCAAACTTGAACAATTGGAGGTTTAATCATTGGGAAAATTTATCAAAAGATGTTGTCCATTTCAACACTTTCATGTAAAGTTTATCTGTAAAATATGATCATCTAGCAAACAATCTTGTGTAGTCAGCTTCATTTGATAATTTGATGAGAATATAAAAGAAATCAATTAATCCAACAATGCATGAGCCATCTAACCCCAAGCCATAAAGAAAAACTTGAGAATTTGCAATCATATGCAATTTCCCATTTGCAAATTTTCCAACAAGTTTATTTAAAAAGTTTGGCAAGCCTTTTAAGTTCTTCATTGGAGAGAATGAGAGTCAATTTACCTCAAATATAGGTTATAGGTTTAATGGCGATTAGATGTGAAGGATAGTTGTTGATCAATGCATATCAAAATGAAATTGGAGCTGAAACCGTAGTCGAACTTGGGAGATGGAGGTATGAAAGTTCCTCCATCCCAACGCAAGGCAGGGCTGAATCACAACTATAGGTGGCAACTTATTGTGGCAAATCGCACGACGTATCACAAAAAGAAGGCATTCACGTGGCGTATCACGATTCCAGACAAAGACTAGGGCAGTGGCGGCAAAGTCGCCCAACAAAACCCTATTTCATCATCGTCATGAGGAAGGCGGAGCAAGTGAGTTGAATGTGCACATATTTAATACATAATACATACTGTACTCTATAAATTCATAATGAAAGGCAAACAACAAATAGATTTAAGATATGTTCAATAAATATAATCACATTTAAAAAAAATGACTAATTGTGTAAATTTGACATATGTAATAAAAAAATTATTTATTAAAATATTTAATCGAAACTACTTAATTGATTTTAAATTAAATCTAGTATGCATGGATACATGCTTCTGCAAATTTAATTCTAAATATTTAAACTATATATATATATATATATATATATATATATTAACAAATATATTTAAATAAATATCATTTTAATAGAAAAGTACGTCAAATAAAATAATTTATCTATTTTTATATTTCTTATATATCATTAAGGCTATTTATAATATAAACCATTTTTAAATTGCAATTTTAGTAAAATTATAAGTACACAAAAAAAAATTAATGACTAACAAAATTTGAAATCTAATATCAAATAACAAATCCTGAACCTAAATCACTATAAATCATTTAACATAAATTCTAGCTTCACAATACAAAATATTATGCATCAAACATATAACTGTTTATATTTTGAGATCCTTAGAACTCAAAAGTTAAATCACAATATATCTGAATAGAACAGCACACTCATCTCACATTTGCTTCAACTCAAATTTTAAAAATTTAGAATACAAAATTGCGCCGTCTTCGCCTGCTAGAGATGCATTCATAAGTTCTTTATCAACAAATCATAACTTTGTTGCAAAGGAAACCAGCTTCACAATAGATCCTATTACAACTTTGTTGTCGTCGACATCATTTTCAGCCGCAACACGCATTCATTCTCAGCGCGAAGGAATGACTCATTGCCACAGTGCAGTGTTTAGGGCATTGCTCGCCGAAGCCTCCAAGCCTCTCTTTATGTCTATTAAAGTGTTGTGCCATCGCCTTTTTAATTTTTTACTCAAATTACTTATATGGCGTCCATGTGCTATCATTCCTTCCTTAATTTTGTTCTTTGGGAAGTCAGTTATCCATCCCAGGACCCCCCAACTCAGATTGCCTTCTTTCTTGCCATTGGGATACTGGATAGCCTAGTGGCATTTCTTCTCAAGTAAGTGCCAATGTCTTTTAATTTTGCTCTACTTACATGGTGTCATGTGCTATAACTACTTACTCGGTTTCGCTCTGGCAGTTGTTCAGCCCAAGGTCCTATCAGGTTGCTTTAGATACTTATTCTAGACATGGATCGACATCAAACAACAAATTTAAAACTGATTGAGTACAGGCCCAAGACACTTGAATCTGAAATCCAACCTAACAACTCATCAGCAATCCAACTTGATCAATCCGAGAGACCCTCCTCCATTTACAAATTTCCTTCCATATATTGAACTAGTATGTATTTCTTTTGCCATGACTGAAGAATTTGATTCATAAGATTGCCGGAAAGAATCACAGTGTAGGTAGTTTTCGATGGAAGCCCAATAAACCAAGAGCCAACCAAGACAATCAGACAACAAAATCAAATGCAAAAATCAGAGAAACATGAAGAACTGGCTGTAAATCAATCCAATGCTCAATCAAACTGGAAGGAGCAAATTTGTCTAAAGGGGATGTGAAAAGATAGATTAAGTTGGAATCTAAAACAAGTATCTAATGCATGACTCTAATCGTGTGGCAATATGAACAATATTTTAATAGATTTCAAAACAACTGACTACCAAAAGCCAAAAAAACCAACATTAATCAAACCTTTGATGAGTGGTCTATACATTAATGTCTAACTCAGCCAAAATCAGATTTTTAATAGTCTCATCAACTTAGAGAGTTTTAACAAAAATCAAGTTCAAAAGCCACACAGTTAAATGATTACAAAAATGATACATACTTAGGTAAGTGGCCCAAATCAACATAATTAGGGGCTCCCCATCCAGATCAAATTCAGAAGATCAATCGAGTCCTGAATAGAAGAGTAAGAAAAAATTTGAGCACAAATCTTCGATCAACAAAGCCCACAAACCAGGAACTAAAGAAACTAACTTTATAGAGCCTTGCAAGTAAAACCATTGATGGCCGACTATAATAAAACTTCCTAATATAAGAAATCTCTAGCAAACAAACGAGCTCACATCTCTGAGAAAAAGTGTTGACAAACCATCCATAGAGGAGACAGTTGATCCTCAGTAAGAGTGGAAATGGAGTTGGAAACACTGAGCCAGACACAATTTGGGCACAAGACTCACGCGACCAATAGGCATGAGCCTCGAAAAGTTGACCCACAACAGGATGCCTCGGTCCTAAGAATGCAGTCAATGGAGAAGGTAAAATCAAATTTAAGGGATTTGACATAAGAGGAGCTTAAACGCTATAGAGGAACCTTTCATTGCAAGAGAGAGATGAAACGACAGACAAAAGAAGAGGGGCCGGACATAAGGTTCAGTAGGGCCGAGATCGTCGGACCTCAACAAACACAACTTCCAAATCCTCACACCAAGCAGCTGGCATGTATATACATATATACACAGAGAGAGGATTTTAGAATCATGAATGCATTTAATCAAATCTTTGCAAGGAAAAATAGACAAATAGATAGAAGAAACCCAGCCATCAAAAATGTATAAAAAGGAAAAGAAAAAAGACATGAAAAATTTCTGTAAAACAGACAAATAAATAAATAAAAAAGATCTTCATGCACGCTCGCACGCAGAATCCAAAAATACACGAAGTAAAAGCATTGAGAGCACAAATCTATAACAAAGCCACATCTCAAAAAGCAGAAACCTTCTGAAAGCTCACAAGGCAATCAATCCACAATGGGGAAAACATCAGTTCAAATAAGAGTGCATATCCCGGAATGATAGACAATAAATAAATAGTTGTGCTTCGTTTCATCAACTGAAAGCTTGAAAATAGATCAAAAAATAAAAGCACCATTATCCCATTTTACCTTTGTTTACCCAAGGAAGTTCATAATCACCAAATGAAGAACAAGATTACAGAGAACAAAATCAGCAAAGGCACGCTCTGGCGGGAGGTCCTGCAAGTAGTTTTATTTTTCATAAAATAAATTAAAAAACTCTTTTCTAAAAAATATTGTGTAAAAAATAATAATAATAATAATAATAATAATAATAAAATACTGACCTTAAATTCCTTGTTTTCTTTGTTGACCTGAATGCGGAGGCAGACTAGAATTTGATAAAAGGAATGGCTCAGTCAAAAAAGGATTTGGAAAGTGTATTACAAAAGACCGCTGTAGTAACTCAAAAGTGCCCTAATTAGTTCTAAAATTTTGGGAAATTTGCCAAATTTGCCAAAAGAGTCCCTTAACTATATTAATTTGTCCAGTTTAGTCTATTAACAACTTTTATTTGTTCAATTTAGTTCCTCAACAATTCATTTTAAGCTCAATTTAATCCAAAGAAATGAACATATAGGGAATTGAATTAATCTTTTAAATGAGTAGTTGATGGACTAAATTAGACATATTTAATAACTAAGGGACTACAATGTACATATTTAATATTCTAGAATTAAATTGACAAACTAAGGATCATCGAGAGACTAGTCTGGTAAATATCTCTAAAAATCATGAGAAATGATATTTAACCAGGGAGGGAGAAATGCGAGGCCTGCGCGTAAATGTACGGAACCAATCCTCTTTTTACACTCATCATTAAATATAATAATAGAGAGATATTAATACCTGCAAGAACTCCTGTCCCTACGCAAGAGAGCACGCCTGAGAGGAAAGAGTTGAAAGGAAACGATCCAACTATTCCCATGTAAACCACCTGCAGCGATTTAGTAAGCCCAAGAAAAAGATTTTTTTAAGCACTAATTATCTTGATAAACTAAAGCCACGAAGAAATAAACTCCACCACATATGTATATAAATAGCTCATCATATTTTAAGAAAGTTAATATTTTAACTATTTGATGATTTTTTCAGTGAATTGCGTGGAAAAAATAAAATTTAAAAAAAATTTTACATGTGTTCAATATTTTAATTAAATTCTAAAATTATTAATTAATTCGATTCTAAAATTACTAATTAATCAAGATTAACAATAAATAGATAAGTAGCAATAATATATTATAAAGATTTATTATTATTATTATTATTATAATAAACTAATTATAATTAGCATGACAATTATTACTCAACAAAACTTAGTTGCTAGCCATTATTTTTTATTCAAAAACTAATGCAGTACAGTCAAAGTTGCGATAGATGCAACCAAAAGTGAAATGCATATTTGCAAATAGCATATTTCCTCAACCTATAAATACTCAAGCAGAAAAAGAGTGATCCTGCAAGAAATATAACTGCTGGTAACTGCACCCGGAATTGTATCCCCTTGAGTTCACCAAAAGGAAGACAGCCATCATCGAGGCAATCAGTAATGTTGAAAAGCACCTTTCCTTGATAATAAAGCTAAATAAAGAAAAAAAATCAAGGTCAACGTCTTGGTGAGGGAAGAACGACTCATGGTCATTTGACAAGGCGAGACATAAAAACCTAATCTCTGAAGAGTTGATGAAGAGACTTGGATTGCCGGGCTGAGACGCACCCAAGGCCAGATCCAGTTGGATGGATCCAGGACGAGGCTGAGACGCAGACTGATCGCCAATGCCGATTGAAGATTGCTTTTATGTGAGAGCTTGTCGGCTAGGTCACTAGCAATGCTGTGCTTAAAAACATTTGTCAGATCATTTTGAAGAGTCCCTGCCACACGAACTGGGAAGTTGTTTATACCCAATACAAATTTACCTTAAATGGGGAAGGATATAAGCTTTATGGGGACAAACTCAAAGTCTCTATAAAGATTGTTACCAAAGGATAAGTAAAGAGAGCCATGCTCAACATAGGTCTTTGTTCCTCTTCATCTGAAGAGAGTTGACGCCAATTGTAAAATTGTCGACAAAATAAGAGCACTAACAGCCCCAGTTACTCCTGATCATCTGAGAATAAGGAAAATATGTGAGTTGTACGTCAATGTGTTTGACAAATCGAGGGGATTACCTCCATAAATGACATTCAATTGCTAGCCAACGTCACTCTGCCGAATCTTAAGCTCTATAAAAACTCGTTCAATGAGAGTAAAGAAATCAACATCAAGTCTCCAAGTTCTTAGAACAAGGGGTAATAAAGTTGAGTGTCATCTCATAAAGCGTCAACTGTCATAGTATTAAAGAAAGACAGCAAAGCTTGACTTGAAATTAGAATATCATCAAGTTAGGGTACAAGATTCAAATTCCTAAAAACTGCATTAAAATTCAATTTGGTTTATTTAAATGGCGTGTAGTTGTTCAGACTATGCAACACCCCGCAATGTTTATGAGATTGATGAACAAGGTACTCGTGACTTACTTGAACTACTCCGTGTTAATATATCTAGATGACATTCTAGTGTGTAGTTGGAGTAAAGCCAAATATGAAGAACACCTGGAAAAAGTGATGCAACAACTCCAAGAGAAACACCTACACCTAACCACAAGAAGTGTGAGATTTGACATGGCACGCTGTTGTTCTTGAGATTTTAGACCGAGAATGGATATGTAAACATTGACTCAGGTACACCCCAGCCAATGAAGAATAGCCTTGACCAATCAATGTAACCAAGGTGTAAAGTTTCAATAGCGGCTGCCCATGCACGAGGAAGTTCATAAGCGATTTTCTGTCATTGGCACACCACTACATTAGTTGACCAAATCTATCTAAGTATTCAAATGGAAAATTGAGCAACAAAAGGTTCATGAAGAATTGACGGATCGATTTAGTCGTTCATCTATCCTAGCACTTCCCAACCTTTAAAAGCATTTAAAATAGAGATTGATACATCGGGCCACACATCAAAAGCAATGTTGATGCAAGATCGTCAATCAATCACATACTACTCTAAGATGTCAAGGGTTCCAGCTCATTTACCTGGTCTAAGACAAGAAACCGCTAGTCTTGCATGTTTCCTCAGCATTAATTGCTCAAAAAGGAGATCCTAGTGCACTAGGCCCACCGGTCACTTTTGCATAAACAAAGCAAACTCGAACAATTATGACACAAAGTGATGTCATATCCACAACATTTCAGATTGGTGATCGTAAACAAGATAAAAAGGGTACGCAAAACAAAATGGTGAACACGTTATCCCAGCATTAATAATTTAACTTATCAAGAACAATTCCCTCCAAATGTATTTTCAAATTCAAATTTTAAATTTGGACAAAGAGATTACAAATTGGTATTAAAGAAATTAAAAATCTATTTAATGCAAATGATAGCAAAGTTCATTTATTGCTAATATGGGAATCTTTGACTGTGTAAGTTCATATTTGATCATCTTAAAATTGCTTTAAGTATCCAGCATAAACATTTCACACATAAAAGCACTGTCACTTGTCTATCAAGCTCGATTTTCGCATCTCATGCACATAGATCGAATAGAGAAAGCTACAATTATTGATTACTAATTAAAATAATTAAAAAATTTATAGAATTGAGCAAAAGAAAAGTGAAATCTGATCTTTTAGTGATAAGTAAACCACCCGTGAGAATATTTTTATAGAAATTGAAAACAATGTTAAAAATCATATTTTTTAAATCTTTGAACCTACCCTTTTTAGCAACAACACCAAGTTTTACATCCCGACTACAAAAATCTTTTTTTTCCATTGTACACAATCAAATGAAAGCCCCTCCTTAAGTTTTAAATAGAGAGGACCATTTCTAGTAGTTTATTCCCACATCTTTCTCGGAACCCCTCTTCTTCTTTTACAAGATACAAAATACATACACTCAATCTTTCAGACAGGGGCATCTAACAAGAGAACCAAAAAGTCTAAGTTTTATATGTTTAAACCAACTAAGCCAACATTTTTTAATCTTGTCTACTATCGAAGCCAGCCCAACCTTGCTACATATAACTCACATCTTATCTTATCCTTTTGAGCACACCCAATCATCCACCTTATCATCCTCATCTTTGAAACACTTTATCAATTAGTTTTTTCTTTGTTGGTCAACATTATGCCCCATTAAAATTCACTGGTCTTATACTTGTTTTATAAAATTTTCCTTTGATTTTGAATAAAATTTACCAATAACATCCAATCAGTTTGAATCATATAAATCACATTAGCCTTAATTTCACCACTATTTCAAATAATTGAACCAACGTATTTGAACCTCTCCCTTATCTTGATCCATGGTACTCGATAATTATATTCTTGAGATTAGGCTTCTAATATAATAAAACTTAAGGCTTTATATTTCTTTTTAAATCTATTAGGGTAAGATTCCATAGCTAAGATTCTGTTTTAAACCCATTCATTTTTCTTTACCATTTTTTACCAAAATTCAGAAACTTAGTTTAGTAAAATGGAAGAAAATGTGGGAAAGAAATAACTGAAGCAACAATTTTTGACTCTCACACTACAATAAAACGAAACATTCCTTGCAATAAATAATCAATCAATTCGAATGTATTCAAGATGGTCACAAGAATAAGAGATAATACCAAGCAAGAAAATTTTATAAGGGAAAAAATATACCTCCCAATGCCTAGAATAACACAAGACTCAATAGTACATAATTTACAATGCAACTACAATTATAAACAAACAGAAATTAAGGAGTGCATGAAAATAATTCAAACAGAGAATTTGCAACAACTGATTACAAATAAAATCAGTTAAGAGCTTAAAATTTAGGGAATATTGGAAAATTTAGAGAGATTATTCTGCCAAGATAGGAACAAGTTTAAAAGCAATGATCAATGAAAATAAAATAACAATTTCGAAAGAATCATCCTCCGACCTAGGGAAAATTTTCCGCCCTCAGTAAGAAATCAACTGATAAATAAAAGGTTGGAAACTAAGATGTAAACCTACAATTTGATAAAGGTAACAGCAATGCCTGTTTTCCGATTTGTTGATTTTAAATGCAAACAACTTCTACTTAAAATGATTCCTCTCATAGCCATTACAGCACGGACATTACAAGCAAAAACTAAAACCATGATAAAAATCTACATACCAATACAAGATCTCAAAAATTCTAAACGCTTACCAGTGATAATAGACAAGCAGATTTCAATTAGAACTTTGTTACCCAGAAAATATGCTTATAATTTTGGTTTTAACTCTAACTTTCCTGTTTAATTTTGATAGTGCTCAAAATTAGCTCTAATACCTATCAAATGTACTATGCATTGCATTTCAGCACTAACCATACACACACTAACTATAAAGCATTAATGAATAAAATAAGCAGCACCATCTGGTTCTATTTAGATTGTGAGTAGCGACAAGGGAAACAATTGACTTTGATCATGCATAGGACTGGCTTCGAGTCAAGTTCAAGTCGAGCCAGCTCAGACTCGGACTCAAAATTTTAGAATTGAGTTCAACTTGAATTTGAGTCGAGTTCAAGTTCGAGTCATCAAGTCATTACAAGTCAAGTCAAATAGGGTTTGAGTCAAAATATTTCAAGTTCGAGTTTTGAGTTTCACTTTTCGGATCACAGTGCCAACCCTAATCACGCATGATGGATATTAACTTGTTGAAATTCAGTCTTAATTCAAATTGAAACAAAATGAATTTTCTTCAATCAATTGTGCCAAAACCATATTATTTGGATTTAGTATAAAGCCAAACAAAAATCTAAAATTGTTGGATTATCATTACAATCACAGCCTAAATCCATATAAACTACAGTTAATTTACGGGCTTAATAGAAATCTGAATAATACAAAGCAGTGTTGATTTTTGCCAACCGAGACAAATGTGTAATAACAACAAGCCTTAGTCCCACTGATTGGGGACATGAATCTTGTTTTCCATTGTAAACAATCAAAATGAAGCCCCTCCCCAAATTCCAAAAAAAGAAGACCCAAATTAGCACACAATTACTGTTTAGGCATTGACCCACTCACAAATTTTAATTAATTAACCAAGTATGCAGCCCCTTATCAAGCTCATACCCTACTTAGAAGAACATAATCCAAGCACCATACTTTCTTGCTGATCAAATATTTATATCCTCTTGTTGATCATGAAGTTATTAAAAAAAAATAGATCATGTTTATCATAGTACAGAAATAAAATACATATTGATAGTCACAAAAAGGCACAAACTATTAAGAGCAATTCAGCTTAATAAAATAACAAGTGAACTTCAATTAAAGGCATCACTTTCACAATATTGTGATAAATAGCTGTCATCATTATCTTGTGCCCAATATTTGGAGTATTCCCCTATAATGTTTCTTTAATATTCATTTTTATCAATTTGTACAACTACAATTTACCCATTCAAGACTAACAAATAAATTAATAAGTGAAAAATGACTTGAATTTAGCATATCATATGCATGATTGGATAAACTTCATTGAGATCAACATGAACTCAAAAATTATATGAACGCATATGAGTTTTAACAAATGCATGTGCCTTGCATGAATGTATGCGAGTACATTGAAATGATCAAGGTTCTATGTGAGAAAGACTGGCACTCAAATACAGATAGAAAATTAGTCAATTTTTATCTAATTCTAATCAAAATAATGAGAAATCATTACTAGACAAACTAGCATAAATAAAAAAAGTTTTAGCTCAATCTTGAAAGGAAAACAAAATTGGCTCAAGATAAAATAATGCCATCACTAGCATGGTGTTGCAAACACTAAACTTCATACATATTTGTTATCTTGGACAACAACAGTTTCCAGTTCAATTTATAGTATTATACTTAGAATACAATTGGAGAAAAGCATAAGTAAAATCATGACTAATACAAATTATAAATACAATTTAAAAACTTAATGTGTACGGTGATAAGTACCTGATTTTAGATTATGTTTATAAAATAATTTTAAACATTTTATTATTTTCAATATTTTCCTAATAAAGAGCATAGTCTCCATATATAATCATCCAACTTCTAGATCTATGACTGGTGATTTATTTAGTTGATGCTTTACTATAAAGATAGGAAGCTCAACAGAAATCCATTCTATTCAAACAGATCATGGTACAAGTCATTTTCTATTTCATGTGCAATTGGATGGCCTCAAAGCAAGAGGTTCCAAATATGTGCAAGTCTAGTAAAACTTCATGTAAATATGCCTACCCTAAATTGCCAGGTGACTAATAGAACTTGTAGCATCTATGTAACTCTACAGGAAATTCAATAAGCTACGTTCCTAACCTATCCATCACTGATTTTTAGTCACTAAACTAAACAATATCTAATAAAAATGTAAGAGAATATGTTGCCTATATCCTAGAATAAAAGTTATTGTGCATTTCTATTTCAAGAAAATCATCGGGCAGAGTATAGTTTCAACTATAATGATGAAATACAACAGTACATGACTCAAATAAGACAATTTTCATACCTGCATCAAGGCTGTGGCAATTGCAAATACCAAATAAAGATCAATAATCTGTAGAACAAAATAGATGCGAAAAAGAAATAAAAAACGTTTGGTTCTGCATCTCTTTCAAAAGCAGGAGAAAGTAAAGCATGTGTTTTAATAAAATATACCTTTAAATTCATGGGTGTTGCTGCATAAGCTGAGCGCAAAGAACGTATAAGAGTAACCGCCTCAGTGGAAGTTGACTTCGCCATTAGTATGTCTTAATATACTTCGTGACTCTAAATAAAGAAAATAAGAAAACCTTAGGGGTTGTTTAGTACACAGAAATCTTCAAAGTTAATAAAATAACATGCGGTTCAAGTATTAATGTTATTTGGATGTCAGTATGTGTTTGGTTCATTTTCATTCAGATAGCAAATGCCAGTGCTATTCATATATATTATGTTTAGTGCAGTGTTACTTAATATTAGGATTCACCAGATGAGAGATTAGTCCAAGCAATAAATGAAAAGCCACCTAAATGAGTATCAAAAATGAGTTTTGATCCAAAAAAGATACTTAAAAAACATAAATTGCTACAAAACATAAAATTAGACAAAAACCCAATGCATGATATAGCAAAATTAAGTACTATGGGCTAAAGAGCTCAAGCATAGATTGCCCTACACTTTAAAATACTCTCATACAGCATTAATAAATAAACAAGTAGTATCCAAGTCATCTGTATGGTAAAGCAAGAAAATATCAGAAGCAATCCAACAAGCACTGGATTTTCATTCGGAGGGACTCTTCTTTAGGAATTCATAAGCAAACAGTGCCTTTGCCCTTTCATTCCCAGCATGAAAGATGAAGCATCAAAATGATCTGCTTGTGCAATGTAAAAAAAAGCACCTATAAATTTCCTCCTCAATCAAACCAACTAACTTATTCAGCCCATTGCAAACATTTCCAAGAAAATTACCATAGTAGATTAAAGTATCTACTGATTCAGTCATCTTCTTAACGTCTTCAGCCAAATAAGTGATTTCTTTCGCATCGACTATCTTGTACTCAGCATCTATATATAAGAGCATACATGCTTATACATACGCGCATGCATATAAATATATATATATATATATATATATGTATGTATGTATATATATATATATATATATAGATATACAACAACAACACCATCAAGCCTTAGACCCACTAAATAGGTCGACTACATGAAGCTTTTTTTTCAATTGTCAATCAAATAGAAGCATCTCCCAAAGTTCCAAATAAAGAATATCCATTCAAATGGTTTCTATTTTTTCAATTTTACTAACAAGGATATCAAACATACTACAGTAAAACCTCTCTAATGTAATATTATGGGGACCGAGGCAGGATATTACTTTAAGGAGGTTATTACATTAGGCGGGTTTTACTACAAAAATACTATAAAAAGCTCCACTTTTTCTATGGCAAAAAGAGTTTCCTCCTTAAAGTAATACAATACCATTTTTCTATGGCAAAAATGTTTCCTCCTTAAAGTAACAGTACCCTTTTTCTACGGCAAAAACGTTTCCTCCTTAAAATAATATAGTACCCTTTTTCTATGGAAAAAATATTACAAAAATTCCGATTAAAGCGCTCTCCTCAATTTCCTGCAAAAAGCACATTTTTCTATGGAACGAAGCGATTAAAGCGTTTCCTACCTCTTCTCCGCAAAAAAAAAGTGATGTTTGATTTAATTCTCATTTCATTTCTGAGCTTCGACGAGCCATCGAAGTAGAAAAGAAGCGCTAAACGAAGAACAATTCCTTTCATACTTTTGCTTGTTTTGTCTTCACTCACGCATTCCCTTCTGAAGCTTGCATCGCCTTACTGGCTCTGCTTACTCGATTTTCGTCTCCTGCAGATCTAGAAATCCTGTAGTTTTCTTCATTTTTTCCAAACCTTCTGCTATCTTTCCCAGAGGGAAGAGCTTTCGAGTTGGCGAAGGGCGAGCACAGAGTCTGACAATTTGCGAGGACTCCTCCACACCAACGCCTCCAAAATGCCTCCGAAGGGAACACAGTATACAACAATGACGGACAAGGTCCGCATTGCTTTGTGTGAGCACCATGATAAGAATCCCAATCTCAGCCAGAAGGAGCTCATCCAGTGGCTGGAACAGACGCACAAGGTGAAAGTCAGTCAGCCTACAATCTCGGGCCTTCTCAAGAGGAAAGCCGAGATCCTTGCGAAGGCCGACAATACCAACCTTGATGGAAAGCGTCAAAGGACTGTTAAGTATCCTCAAATAGAATCTTCTCTCGTCGAGTGGTTTCTCAGCCACCAGGAGCGCGTCAATGTGAGTGGGGATCTCATCAAAGAGAAAGCAGCACTCTTTCTTGACCGCCTCTACCCTGGGCATGATCTATTCGAGTTCCCAAATGGCTGGCTGGAATCGTTCAAAGATCGGCACGGAATCAAGTCCTTTCGCCGCTTTGGAGAGAGCACTTCAGTTGACATGCTCATCAAGGAATCACTCCCTGACATCCTGAAGACTCTGGACAAGTACGAGTGGACGGATATCTACAACATGGATGAAATCAAGCTATTTTACCGGCTACAGATTTGTTGGGTTTTGGCAGGTGGCCTTGTTTGTCACATGAGCGACACTTTATGCTTATGCAAACTAATTTACAGGCAGATAATTCACTGGCAACAAAGCAGCTGGAAGGCCGCAAACAAAACAAGGAGCATATCACCTTGGCAGTGTGCTGCAATGGCGATGGAAGTGACAAGATGCCGCTCCTCGTCATCGAAAAGTCGAAGAATCCGCGTTGTTTCAAAAACATCAACCTTGACACCATCGGGTGCAAGTACCGAAACAACAGCAAAGCATGGATGACGCAAATCATCTTCACCAAGTGGCTGAAAGATTTTGATGCTCGCATGGCCGGACGCCAAGTTCTTTTAATTATGGATAACTGCAGTGCTCATATCCCGCTTGCCCAACTTCCGACAGTTCTCCGGTTGCGCACACCACAGTTTTTTACCTTCCACCAAATACGACTTCGAAACTCCAGCTGTGCGACGAAGGCATAATCAGGAATCTAAAGGCCTATTATCGCAGAAGCTTCAATCGCTTGCTCCTTCAGCATCTCGAGCAAAACGTGGAAGATCCTAAGAAGATTGATGTTCTCCAGGCTGTTCGGATGGCAATTGCAGCCTGGAACTCGAATGTCAAGGCCGAAACAATCTCCAATTGCTTCCTTCATTGCAACATTCGCTCGGTTGCTCTAGGAACTCCTGAAGTTTCTGCCCAGCAACTGGTCGACAATGAGGTCGTCGAAGACCTTCGAGCGCAAATCCGCCAGCTCCGGTACCGGAACCCAATGGGCATCAGAGTCCTTCTTGACTACCCTGCTGATGAGGAGGTCGCCTACACTCCAGATGAAGAAGAGATCATTGCGGAACACCTTCGATCTGATCAAGAGGAAGAACAGGAAGATGACACAGAAGAGCTTCCTCGTGTCATGCCAACTCATGCACTCGAGGTCACGCAGACTCTCGAAAACTTCTAGTTGCAGCAGCCAGACCTGAACCAAGACTGTGACGACCCCAATGTTGAGGATTACTTAACTCAACATTGATACGTCACCACAATATCTAATACTAGATTAGAAGGAAACTAATCCAAATCATTAGATACTGTGTTTGGCCAAGGATTCAGATGAGGGCCTTAAGTTAAGATGAAAGGTATTATAATGAAATATTGTATGAAATGCATGTGTGAATGAGATATAATTAAACATGTGATGCAAGTAGGATATGTAAATTAAAACTATTAATGTGAAATCTTGCAAATCTATATATGAAGATTTTAAGTTTTTAACATGCGGAACATACATGGATACATATGAATGCAATTTAAGGACAATTGACATATATCTCTAAGTCCTAGAAGTCTTAAAAATTTCGGCAAAATCTCCTTTATAAATGGCTAAGGAAATACCTAAACTAACATGCAATCCATTCATTTTAACTCCAGTTCTAATATAGAGTTTAATCAATTTCATAGGATTGCTCATTTCCAATTCTACAATAGAGTTCAATCCATTTTATAGAATTGCTCATTTCCAGTTCTAAAATAATATAAAGTAACAACTAATTCCAATTAACATCCTAGGTAGATATGCAACTTAATTCCAATTTAATATGCAAATAAGTATGCAACTAATGATTTAATTAACATTCAATTATTTTCATCCATCCATTCATCTCATCCCAAGCATTTAAGTATTTAAGGAAACTCCAACACAAGCATAACAGATATGAAGTAAATAACTTTAATTATTATAGCTGAGTAAATTAAAGAAAGAAATAACTCATATGCAATATTAATAAGCTATGAATTATTATATTATAAGCGGAAGCGCTTTTAAGCTATTGCACTTGGTCCAGCTCCACTAGCCTCCAAATGCACCTGATCTATCACATTTTGGCATTTAAATGTGGTAGGGTAAAGCCAAGAAAAAGAAAAACTGGTTAGACTAAACAGTCTAAGCACATTTTAAGAGTAGGCTAAATATTTTATTAATTCAATTGGATATCACAACTAGTTACAATATATATGCAAGTAAGGGTGCAAAAATGAAAGCATACCAATGTGGAAAGAAGAAAAGAAAAGAAAAAGTAAAGTGAGTAAGAATACTCACATAATCTGACAATCTAGCCTGCAAGTAAAACAAGGGTAAAAGCATCCTAGATTGGCTAGAAAAATACTAAAGCGTGCATATTAAAGAAAATGAAACTGAAATAAAGCATGTATATGTTCAATGAACTTGTGCTGGGTAAGTAAGAGAAATAGTAAAGCATTAATTGAAATTAAAAAATATATATTGTATTCTAAATGAATTTTATAAGCAAAACACAATACTGAAGATAGAGAATGTACAGCTTACATAATAGGGAAAGTATCTTAGATTCGCAGTCTAAGACAAACATAGCCTAGGACTATGTAGGAAACACAGCTAGAAAGCTATGATGAGTCTTCACAATCAATAAGATTGTAGAGGATCTCACAATTTATTTTATTGAAGTTATTGTTTAGTTAGGGTCTCATTCTGCAGGGACTTACAGAATGAAGCGATGAGTTAAGCACGTCTGCCTAACCGGTATTGGAAAACGGGGTTTCAAATGTAACTTACACTCAAATATTCACCCTCTGAGAATATGAGGATCCTTATTTCTCCAATTAGCCTGCCCTTGGCTACTTCATTTAGCAACCCCTATTATATTAAATATGAAAGTTTTATTTATGCACAAAGTATTATATGAATGATTCAAATAAAAAAGGCTCAAAACTAAGCAAGCATTCAAAGAAAAAAATTAATAATTGCAACTAAGTGATATTCAAAGTTATCTAATTTTAATGATCTATTTAATGATTGGAGCTAATTGAGCTCCCAATTAATTTTGAGATATTGATCTCAAGTTAATTGTAGTAAATAGTAATAATTGGAGTTTTGAAAATAATAATTTCATTTCATTTATTATGATATAACAAAATAATTTATAAGTATAATTGTTGTTATTAGAAATTAGATCTTAATCTCATCCTAAACTATAAAATCTAATTACAATAATTAAATCAAAGTTTTGGTGTCTAGCAGGAAGAGATCAAGATAGGAAACTATCTAACTTAAGAAATTAGAACTAAGACAAAACCAATAAGGTTCACTATGGTTCACTAACTAGGTTGCAGTTTGAAGGACCTATTCAAATCAAATGTTGATCTAAATATGTTATAAGTAATTGCAAGGTTTAGGGTAAGTAACTAATATAACTTGAGAACTACAAGTTCTAAGTATACTATTAGTTGATGTTTAGGAAACTCAACAGGATTCCTAAACTAATCTAAGTATGTTAAAGACTCCTATTACTACATCTTAAAATAATTAAGACAAGGTTTTAAGGATTTAGGATGAATAAACTAAGTTCTAATTCAATTACTAAAGCTAGATCTAGTTGATTCACAATCTACTAATACTAAGGCATTAAGACTATCTATTCTTAATGGTGTAACTAATAGACTTAGGATTCAACTATAGATCAATTGCAAATCAATCCTAGAGTTTCTACCTTAGGGTTGAAAGGTGAATTAAGCACTTGGCAATTAATTTACATATCTAAAAAGATGAGAACTAAGCTCACATCTACATGCTTAGAATTATGACTAGGAAGGTCATAACCTACACTAAACAAGCATTAAGGCTAAACACACTTAATGGGTATAACATCTAGTTCTAAAGGGTCACCTACAATTTAAAATATAATCAATCCTATAGGCTATATCCTAAGGTTGAAAGATGAATCCAGCAATTTGCTAAAGATTCATACAATTTATTTATGAGAACTAAGCTCAAAATGAACATGTCATGGAAACTTGACATGGAAGAGAAATAGTAAAACAAGTTTACTATCTTAGGGCTTTAAACACCCAAAGCATGAAATTAAAAAATTGTGAAATTAATTAAATAATACTAATTAAAGAGCCACAACCTATAATCACCTATTGTTGTCCAAATAAAAATGAAATTCATAAATGTGAAATCCTTATTACATAAGGAGAAGAACGACCCTAAGTATGTCAAAATAGGACAATGTTGGGATTCTTGGGTTTTCGGGACTCCTAATTAGGATTTAAAAGTCATTATTAAAATTAAGATTTAAAACCTAAATTTGATTTTATATTAATGCTCCTCACATTCTTGTGAGTAAAATGAAACTATTTAAGTGTCCAAATCGGATATAAATTGATCAAGATACGATGCTTAAAACAATTGATGAAATAATTATTTTTAATTATTTAACACAATTCCATTCTCAATTACTATTCTACAACATTGAAGATCATGGTATAACTTATGATTTGCAAGTTTGAAATTTCATTTAATGAAATTATAATTTAACAGTTAATTAACAATCTCATTAATATGAAGATAAAATCTGTCTTTGCATACATGCATAATCGATCTATTTAAAGATCGATTAAACTGCAGGATAGATGTAGAGGAGATACTTAGAGATTTAAACTTGAGTAAAGCACATGTTTTAATTTCATCAAAGGGAAGGTGGTTCATATTGAATAGAAGATTGTTACAAATTATGATGTTAATATCAATTGATAAAATATTTAATTTACTTTTAATCATTGAAACAATGATTAAGGAAATTATTTATCTAATTGTAATTCTAAGATTATAACATTATTGCTCACAATATTGTAAATAAAATTATATATATATATATATACTGAAAAATTCAATTAAAGTATCTCTGAATTTATGCAATAATGAAAATATACAATTATAAGGCACTTGATTTGTGCTAAGACAGATTGTTGGAGAACATATAAATTTAATACAAGGATTTAGCCTTGGCTAGAGTTTTTTTTTTCTTTTTAATTAAGCTGAATGTAAATCATCAACTCACATATGCTCCTATTTTCTGTTTATTTGCTTGGAATATGCTTTAGTCTTCCTAACATAAATGTTCACATGGTGTAGTTATTACCCAAGTTATTCTCAAGGCAACCAATGTAGATGAAGGGTATGATTATGATCCCAAAACAAACCTGAACGCTTGCTTTCTTGACTCACTGAGTTATCAAGATGTAACTACAAAGGATCTCTCAGTAATGGAAATGACTGCCATCATATTGAGCCAAGAAAACAATATTCTAGGTAGCATCGTTTCCTCTAACAATCCTTCTATTTCCTTTAAGATTTTATTAAGTTAATTATTAAGTCACATTAATAAATTTTCAATTATCAAACTATAAACTAGATGACATTGGCTGTTCTATAACTTCTAACATCCATAAGAATATATATATATAGCACCTATATGATTTACTCTTATGAATGAAGTTATAAATTAAATAGAAAATGCTTAAAAGTTAAAGTTGTATAAGGAATTTTTGCTAGTGCTAATAAGGTTAAAATTCTGGAGTATTAAAATCAAACTGGAGAAAGATAAGGGTAGTACCTTGCTTCTAGAGGTCGCACCAAACAGAGCTAGGGTTTGCGAATGGAGATGGAGTAGCCGCTGCTCGTGTGCTCCTTTAAGCGTCCAGAGTCTCGACTAGAAGAGACGCTCGGCTTGGAAGGCTCGGTCGGATGAAGACTCGACGAGACAAGGCTCGGCGAGTGGATGGCTCGGCGAGTGGAAGACTCGGCGAGAGGAGGGCTCGGCGAGTGGGGATGCTCGGCTAGACGAGACGATCGGCTTGGAGGGAGGAGGCTCGGCGAGAGGGAAGGATCGGCAAGTGGAGGCTCTCGGTGAGAGAGGAGGATCGGCGACCTTGGATGCGCCGAACAAAGAAGAATCGGGAGGAGTTCGGCTTGCGTGCGTGCGAGAGAGGGATATTTCGGGTTACAGTAAATTTTAGGTTTTTAGTAAAGAAAATTAGGATTGATCGGATTTGAGAAGATCTAAACAAGTCATTTGATTGAAAATGAACGGCTGAAATTTCTTAGTCAAGATTTGAAGTCGTTTGAGCTCCAAAAATTATGAACTTAGTATCAAAATGACCGTCTCGACGAGACGAACGCAAGCGTCTAAAAATTATATAATTTAGACAAATATTTTATTTTATATTAATTTTTAAGTAAAAATTTTTGAAAATTAATTACGATAAATCGGAAACTTGAAATTTAACGAAACTTGAAACATAGCATCCTCATATGACTCAAAACTTAGATATACAAAAATTTACAAATTCTGATTTATATTTTTCTTATTATTAGCCTTTAAAGTTTAAACTTCACGAATTTATTTAGGACAATCCGGGATCCCAAATGCGCTCAAATTTTCACAGTAGGATTCTCTCAAAAAGCATTATAAGATGATATTTGTATTTAATTTTTATTTGACTTAAATTAGAATCATGATTTCGACGAAATTTTCTGAGTGATCGAAATACAATAAAAATATCTGGGAAATTCAACGACTTCCTAAAATTCCTGTAACAACATTCCTAGTTAATTTAGAGTTACTGAGTCCAATGGCGGACTCCGTTTTTTATTATGAGGTCTAAATAATTTAGGCATTCTCATAATTATCAGAAAACCAGGAAATGCTAGAAATCGACAAACGATCTCCAATTTGCACGAAATTTGAAATGAAAGTTCCTAATATTATTATAAGACTAATAGAAAAAAGATTATAGTCAATTAGATCACTAATTGATAGGTAACAACATTAGGGTTGTTACAAATACTTCCTGCTAAGCCTTTAGAAGATGAATGACAATATTGGGAAGATCATGACCAACCAAATGGTGCAGAAGTTCATTTCAGAATTCTTTCCCAAGGCTTAGTAACTATTTTATACTCAATTTATAAAGTAAATATATAGTCACGTGGATTTTTGGCAATCATCTGTTCCTCGTTATATAATATATATTACTTTAGAAAATGTTTGGGACTGACATTTGGCTATCAAATATCACTTTAGGGATGTTTATTACATTTAATATGGGTCCTAAGTCGGGATCGAAAAAAAATATTACCTTGGGCAGGTTATTACTTTAGACAGTATTACATTAGACGGGTTCAACTATACACTTAGTATGCTTGAACCATCAAAGATGGCATTCTCTAATATCATCCACTGTTGGACAACTCTAACCTTGCTACATATACATTCTCCTTCTATCCTCTCTAATATACCAACTCATCCACCTTAGAATCCTTGTCTCTATAACACTTAATTTATAAGTTTTTCTTTGTTGGCCAACATTCAACCCCATTTAACATAGCTGGTTGTATATATGATCAATAAATTTTTTATTTAATTTTGAGAGGTATTGTCCGGTTGCATAACACTTCATCCAACTAACTTGGACCCTATTAATCACATTGCTCTTTATTTCATTATCATTTTGGAAAGTTGAACTAAGCTATTTAAACCTCTCGCTCTTCCTGATCACATGGTCCTCAGCAATTATGTCCTCGAGATTATGGTCTCTAATACAATTAAACCTATAATCCATACATTATGTTTTATATCTACTAAGATAAAAATCTTTATATTCTAAAACAATCCTCGATAACTCAAGTTTTTTTTTTACTCCATCCAACATTATCAATTAGTAGAATGTCATCTGCAAATAACATGCACTAAGGAACTCCTCTTAAATGATTATATGGATTGAGAGCAAAGCCATGATGTAATCCAGCAGTCATAGAAAATTCATTAGACAACCCACCTTGTGATCGACCATATGTTACATCCGCATTCCTTAATAACATCAATATACGCCAAACAGATTCTTTTTCACTCCAAAACTCTCTATATAACTTCTCTTTGTACTTTATCATAAGTTTTTTTAAAATCAATAAATATTAAATGAAGATCATATTTTCTTTCTTTAAATTTATCCATCAAACCTCTTAAAGTTTCAATGTATGGCTTATTAACTTAATTTCCCTATAATTTGCATTATTTTGAGCATCACCTTTATTATTGCATAGTCTTGGCACTATATCATAAATAAGAATAACCATTTGATTTTTTTTTCAAGTAAACATCATCCAAAGTATGCATTCATTTATCACAATGTTGTTCCCAAGTAATAATCAAACAACAAGAGAAAATGTGTAACAATTTGTAACCCCAATGCATTATTATACCCAAAAAAGGAAAAAAAAACTTTAACATAAGAAATCAAAACCTGATCACAAACTTTAACATAAGAAATCAAAACCTGATCACAAACAAGGATTTAAAAATTAAGGCGCTATTTGGTAGAATGCCAGGTGAAAAGTTATTAAGATAGCATGTTATTCAGATAACATGTTATTCAGATAGCGTATTATTTGGGTAGCAGTGTTATTCAGATAACAATGGTTGTTTGGTTCAATGTTATTTAAATAACAAATGTCAATGTTATTCAGATGTATGTTGTTTGGTTCATTGTCATTGATGCCATATTACACACGGGATAAGATTACCCCGATACTGAGATTTAAATATAAATTGAAAAACCATAACAAATAACTATGAGATAATTAAGTAAACAGTATCAAAACCAAAAAACATACAAATTTTATAGCAAACACCTAAGAAGATTATTATTTAATGATGTCAATGATCACACATGCCCAAATATATCTGAAATTTATTTTAAACTAGCATTAATAAATGTTATTAGTCAAAAAGCAAATATAATCATAAATTAATCATAATCAATTGGCAATATCAAGCAAATCTTCAGAAAAAAATATCCATAAAAAAATGAAGTGAATGGGAACGGGAGGTGAAGCGAAGGCGGAACACCTGCGCTGCGTCTGGCGGAGCTGTGCCTAACGAAATCGGCGCGACGAAGCGAAGGCAGAGCACCGGCGCTGCTTCTGGCGGAGGCGAGCTTCGGAACAACGAACGCAAAAAACCCTATTTCCTGCGATAGATTGTCGGGCGAGTTTGATAGCCGGTGGCTTTTGGTGATTTTTAAGATATCATTAAAAAGATAAGAATTTTGAATCCCTGATAAAAAAGCTTACATTATATCTGAATGATCTGAAACTTCCGACGTTTTTCGCAGGCCTATGCTCCCTGGTTTCGAGCGCAACGGGAGGATCTGGAAACAAAGAAAACCTGAATAATCCCGCAGATAGGTACATTGAAAATAGGGGGTGTAATTTGATTAGAATGTAATGTGATTATTTTAATGTTTATTGGTTTTCTATTTAATTTATATTATAAACTTAAATTTATTTATTTTGTATGAAGTAATAGGTTTGCTATATTTTATTATTATGTAAAAAATTATTTGCAAGAAAATATAAATGTTAATAAAATTATAAGAAAAATATTACTTAGCTCCCAAATATCTTCTAAAAAATATGAATGATTAGAATTTAAGATTAAAAAAATATATTTTTATGGGCCCCACAATCAAAAGTGAATTTAATAAAAAAAAATTTATTTCACTTAACTTCTTAAATCCTAGTCATCAATACATTTTGAGAGATAATTGAGAGCCATGTAGCAATACTCAAATTATAATTAGTAGCAACTATATATATAACCTTAAATCATAAAAATAATTTAAATAATGTGCAATATTACTTATTTTTATGCAACAAAATGACCCCGTTTTCAATATCATAAATTCATATGTATCTCAAAGTATATTGATAGTAAAAATATATAACTGAGAGTTTACATACTTAAAATAAAATAGAAAAAATGATATACATCTCATATTTATCTCCCAAATTTTCTTGATAAGTAGAATGTTGATGTGGCAACTTAAACATATCAGCAAATCAAATCAGCATTTCTATATTTACAAAACTTGAGTTAGAACTATAGCTCATTCGGTACTGTAGCCACGATAGTTAGGGTTTCGCTCTGAAGCTGATAGGGAGCCATTCGATCCTCTTCTCGCCCGACAACGAACAAAGAGACGCCGATCGGCGACAGCGTCCTTAAAAAGCCGATCGACTTTCCTTTATGAATCACCTACCTTCAGTGTGCAATTCAGCGGCCGATCGACCAACCCGGTTTTGCGTTCTAGATCGTCGTCGCTAGCTCAAGCAAGAATATTCCTTTTCGGCAATCATTCGCTTTTCGTCTCCTTACTTTGCATCGATAGCTCATTTTGAGATAGTACTCTGCGTCATTTTGCGCCCTCCTTCCTTCGCATTCCTCTTTGCCGTTGAGTAACAAATTGAGGTTTGAATTTTCATACTCTTTGAGATGTTCTCATTAAGTTGCAAAACTAATATGACGTATAGGAAAACCTAGAAAAATATATTAATCACTGCTAAAACAAAAAAAAACAAAGCACATATCTCAAATGTACGATGACGCAACATAAGGCTAGATTGGTTTGCTACTAGTTGCGTTGTTGATAAGAGAATGCTATGTTATTCCCTAACAACGGTTAAATAACATCAGTATGATTCATTATTATGTTGTCTTTAAAATTTTATGAATTTTTCACTTGTAATGTTATATCCAAATTACAATACAAATTAGCAGACATGTCCGCTTCTTCACCTTTAGCCAGTGATTATGACAATAATAGATTGAATAGAGATTCTCATCCCATTACAGATAAATGTTCACTGTAATTTTGCATTTTTTACTGCTCAATATATCGTCTTTATTCAACTGTGTTTGTTAGGTTTTTTACTTGTATGGCACCGCAAGCTATTAATATTACTAACAAAATACACAAAATAAGCATTACCTATAAAACATTACAATACATCAAAATTTTCAAATAAAATACTCTCATATATAGTGCCTAATTCAGTTCCAATTTGATAACATTCATAATTCTCTTGTTGAACTTTCATTCCTTCGCTCTTAAATAACTGCACATGATTAATTGTGTTGTTATATATACAAGAATAAAAAATCACTTGAGAGACTAGAGGATGCAAACAATTTCCCCCATTGCTCTGTATTTGTAAATAAACTACTCCATCTCCCAAACAATGGCGCAAAAGAGATCCATTATTTTTCAATTTTTGAGCATAATATCATCAATTGTGTTTCTAACTTCAAAGTTCTGAACAAATTGGCGCTCCGATTCACTTTTGTGCCATGAACAACTCCTAAAAGAACACACATCTATAACTCTGCTTCATTTTATTTTGATGACAAATTTTTCAAAAAATCATTGAGCTTAATTGGTTTGTTAATTATTTATATTACATCTGTTTATTGTAATCTATTGTATATGTTTATTGTAGTATTTTAAAGGCACATAATCCAAAATACCAATAGGTCTTACTATTGTCATTGATCAAATAAATCTAAATACAAAACTTACATCTGTAATTGTATACTAAAATTGCTTTGAATTTTAAAATTTGCAATGAATTTTTGTAATATATAAGTGTGTACAATTTATTTATTTTTCTCAAGATATTCAAACTGAGGATATGGAAACAGAAAGGCTGAATCAATCGTCTGACAATAATATTGCTGAAAATATTCCAACATTGCTATAACCTGAAATCAATATGAATTTTAATTCGATTGATATTGCATTAAAGTTTACAAAACTTTTGAATATTTGGTTGGATTCAGAATAAAAAAAAAAAGATTATGGCATAATTTTTATGGCATCAAATATCGTTATTGCTTTACATGTTGTAAAGAATGAGATAATATTACTATCAGCTCCTATGCTAAGTCACGTCGCAAACCTAATATAAAGACAGGTTGTGGGGTACGAATGGTTATTAAAAATCTATGTTTAAATAGAAAAAATAAGTTGTGTGTGATATTATTTTAGAACATAATTATCCATTAGATCCATAGATGATTAGATTTATGAGATGTCATAGAAAATTGATATTATCAATCAAAAAACTACTTGAAATTAATGGTATTGGTGGGGTTTCACTTAATATGTCTATAAATAACATGATTACTCATGGAGGTGGATATGAGAAATACTATTTCACAGAAAAAGATTGCATGAATTTTATTGCAAAGAATAAGCATACAATGTTAGGTCATTGTGATGCATCTGCATTGATAAAGTATTTTGAGATGATGCAAAAGGATAATATAAATTATGTCTACAATATTGAGATATCAGAGAGTAATCAGTTGTAAATTATTTTTTGGGTAGATATAAGATCAAGAGTTTTGTATCAGTACTTTGGTAATGTTGCCACATTTGACACAACATACCTCACAAATCATTATACAATGCTCTTTGTCCCATTTATTGGTGTGAAGCATCATGACCAGTCTGTGTTGCTAGGGTGTATTGTTCTTATTGATAAAATAATAGATACATTCAAATGGTTTTTTGTAGACGGCTAATCTGAATGCATGGAAAAGCTTCTTCTACTATCATAATGGATTAATATTAAGCAAGGAGCTTTGTCAATGGCACATTATGAGGAAACTTCCTTACAAGTTAAGTAATAGGCATGATCATGATATTATATCATCAAAGTTTAGTCGAGCGGTGTATGATGTACTCTCCGTATATGAGTTTGAGATTGCATGGGCTAATAAGGTATAACAACCCAAGGTTATTACTTAGCTTAATCACATTTTAATTATTATTTCATTGAGTTCATCTAGTCATTAGAACCAATCATCAGAGATTTGGAGCGATTCGGAGCTCAATCAAATGATTGGAATATTTAATAATATTTAATTAATTAGAAAATTGAGATATTTAGTTTGACTTTAAAATCAAAATTCGACTTCATCATTGCGCTCGTCACCCCCAAATTAGCTGGGGGTGATGTTTGTGATGTGTTTAGAAGTCGTCGGATTTTCACGAATATTTTAATGTAATTAAATTCCTTGAAAAATAGGAAAATTAAATACTCGTCGAAATCAAAATCTGACTTTGCCATTGCGTTCCTCATCCCTAAATTAGCTTGTAATAACTCTGGTTGTTATCTTAGTCAATTAGGACTAATCTTAGTCTTAAATATAATCATAAGTGCTAATAAGGTCAACCAGAGTCAACCTCTAAAACCTAGTCTAAATGAGGAGTCAAATGGATCAAATCCTGATTTCTAGAAAATTCAGAAACCCTAAAATTTGACCTATTTAAATTGACCTCCAATTAAAAAATGGACTTCGCCATTGCGCTCATTGACCCCAAATTAGCTAGGGGTGAAGTTTTCGTGTCAATCGGAAGTCATCAAAATTTCGACGAATATTTTAATAATATTTAATGCCCCGCAAATCGAGGCGCCTTTTTAGATAATTGTGGAGTTTTTTATAATAAATTCAAAGTTAAGCGCGCTCAGGTGGGAGCACTCCCAAGATGGGTGACATATTGGGAAGTTATCTTCTGAAGGAAAAACCGTGAGGCCTTTCAGGCCAAAATGGACAATACATTGGTGCTTAAGAGTTTGGGCTGTTACAAATGGATTTGATCCATTTGACTCTTCATTTGGACTAGGTCTTAGAGGTTGACTCTGATTGACCTTATTAGCACTTATGATTATATTTAAGACTAAGATTAGTCCTAATTGACTAAGGTAACAACCTGGGTTATTATAGACTCCCCCACTTAAGAACGATATCGTCCTCGACATCACTCTAGTGGAACTAAAAGCAGAACCAAGTACGACTAAATTGAAGTAAAAGGTTTAGGATACTAGGAAATGGAATTACCTGGATTCTCGAAGAGTTTAGGATATTTGGATCGCATGTCAGACTCCTTTTCCCAAGTGGCTTCGTTGCGTGAACGATTCTTCCACTGGACTTTGATCATGTTGATGGCATGGTTTCTGAGTTGCTTGCGATCATATGCTAAGATTCGAATTGGTTCCTCGGCATATGACAGATCGGGCTGGATCTAGATTTCTGGAAATTGCACGAGGTGGGATGGGTCTCAGAGATACTTCCTCAGGGACGACATGTGAAACACATTGTGCACTGCGGCAAAATCCATCGACAATTTTAATTGGCATGCCGTTCATCAGGACCTAGGCACCACGCTAGCCATGAGCATGGCTTTCCACCCTCAAACAGATGGGCAAATAAATAAAGTAAATCAGGTTCTAGAGGACTTATTCCGCCTCTGCATTTTAGACTTTACTGGATATTAGGAAGATCACATTCCCTTGGTAGAATTCACGTACAATAACAGCTTCCAAGCTAGCATCAAGATGGCTCCGTATGAAGCACTTTATGGTAGGAAGTGCTCTACACTAATGGCTTAAACAGAGACAGGGGATGTTCAACTTTATGGCTCCGAGCTAGTAGAGGAGACAAACAAGAAGATAAAACTCATACAACAACGGATCAGAACAGCCTAGGATAGACAAAACAAGTATCATGACCTCCATCGTCGCTCCTTGGAGTTTCAGGAAGGAGACTTTGTATACCTAAAAGTCAGTCCCATGAAGGGAGTTTATCATTTCAGGATTGTCGATAAGCTCAGCCCAAGGTATGTTGGACTATTCAAAATCTTGAAGAGGATTGGGTCAGCCGCCCACCAATTAGAACTGCCGATAGATTTCGCTGCAGTGCACAACGTGTTTCACATGTCGTCCCTGAGGAAGTGTCTCCTAGACCCATCCCGCCTCGTGCAATTTCCAAAAATCTAGATCCAGCCCGATCTGTCATATGCCGAGGAACCAATTCGAATCTTAGCATATGATCGCAAGCAACTCAGAAATTGTGCCATCAACATGATCAAAGTCCAGTGGAAAAATTGTTCATGCAACGAAGTCACTTGGGAAAATGAGTTGGCATGAGATCCAAATATCATAAACTCTTCGAGAATCCAGGTAATTCCATTTCCTAGTATCCTAAACCTTTTACTTCAATTCAGTCGTACTTGGTTCTGCTTTTAGTCCCACTAGAGTGATGTCGAGGATGACATCATTCTTAAGTGGGAGAGTCTGTAATAACCCAGATTGTTATCTTAGTCAATTATAATTAATCTTAGTCTTAAATATAATCATAAGTGCTAATAAGGTCAATCAAAGTCAACCTCTAAGACCTAATCCAAATGAGGAGTCAAATAGATCAAATCCTGATTTCTGAAAAATCCAGAAACCCTAAAATTTGACCTATTTAAATTGACCTCCGATCAAAAAATGGACTTCGCCATTGCGCTCATTGACCCAAAATTAGCTAGAGGTGAAGTTTTCGTGTCAATCAGAAGTCGTCAAAATTTCGACGAATATTTTAATAATATTTAATACCCACAAATCGAGGCGCCTTTTTAGATAATGGTGGAGTTCCTGATAAGAACTTCAAAATTAAGCATGCTCAAGTAGGAGCACTCCCAAGAAGGGTGACCTACTGAGAAGTTATTTTCTGAGGGCAAAATCGTGAGGCCTTTCAGGCCAAAGCGGACAATACCTTGATGCTTAAGAGTTTGGGCTGTTACATAGCTAAATATGAATTTTTGAGATTTTTCATTGCACATTTATAAAATCTTATTTTTCTTATTTTAAAGCATTAATTACTTAAATTAAAATAATTAAATGAATAAATTTTCCCTCTTCTTTCCCTCTAGCTGACCCGCATACTATTCCTTCCTCCCTTCCCAGCAGCTTTCTCCCCATTTCTTACACTCAAGTAAATTTCTGCCCCTCTTCTTCTCATTCATGCTGATGGGAAGGCTCATTAATGGAGCATTGTCCCCTCCTCTCCTTTAAGATGGACATTCAACTCCTCCTCTTGCCCCATTTGCTCAGCTGAAGCTCTCTCCCCCCTACCATTCTCCATTTTTGATGTGCTAGCTATTAAAGAGAAGCTCTCTAGCCTTTCAAGCTCTCAGGTTCCCAAGGATCCTTAGAAGGAACTTCAATTTGCAAGTCTAAGGTACCCCCCTTTCTCTCCAATGGTTAATCCAATGGTTATTCCATTTTGCTCTTATGCTCATTTACGTATCTAAGAATCTTTGTTACCTTATTTGCATATTTATAAATTTGTATTTAAGATGTAGAAGCTCAATTAAAATCTGCAAAAGTTAGGGAAAAAGATATAAATCTGTAAATACAAATTTCTGTACATCTAGCTCTTTAACTCCACTGTTTGTATTGACAACATAATTGTTTGGTGCCAATTTTGGTATCAATGGAAAGGTCTCGGAAAGACCTTTCCATCGGTATATAACACCACACATGAAGTGCTCTAAGTTGAGAGCATTTGAGCTAGAAAAATGATTTGTTGCGGTTTTCGCACATGCAAAATCACCGTCGGGCGCTGTAGCGCGCCCCAGCGCGCCGCCGCGCGCTACAGCATGCCGTCGCGCTCGAGTTTTGAAAATTAGGTACACCGTAGCGCGCCACATTGCCGAAATTTGCTGCAATGCGCCGTAGTGCCTAGCTTTCGGCCAAAAGGAGGTACTGCACACCATAGCGCCCAGAACTGCCCGGAACTGCCCATAACTGTCTGGAATGTCCGAAATTTTATATTTTTAACATTTTAATGATGCTAGGACCCTAATAGAGATGAAATATATCAAACTTGAACCTAGTTTTAGTAAAATTGGGCATTATATAATTAATTGTACTAATCGATTAATATGTAATTAATTATTGTTAAGTTATTGATTATACTAATTAATTAATTAATTAATGACTGTTTAATTAATTAATTAGCATTTAGTATTAATAATTAATAATTAATCATTTGTTTACTGTTTAATAGTAATTGACCACTAATTATTATTAATTAAATATACTAATCTTGATGTAAATTTAATTAATTACTAATTAACACTAATTAATCATAATTAAGGTACTAATCTGTCTGGCGGAATTGACAGTGGGTCCCACAACTGCCACATGGCGCTCTGTGAGTGGCCACGGGAGCCGTGGTGGGTCCCACACCTGTCGTGTGGTCAGGCAGTGGGTCCCACCAGTGACACGTGGCAGCGCCCGATTGGGCACTGCTCTGCGTGTGGGTCCCACGGTTGTCACGTGTCGCACCCAGAGGGTGCCACGTGGCGCTGCGGCCCCACAACCAAAGCCGAAGATCCGTGGGCTCTTGCAGTGGGCCCCACGTGACACGTTGCACGCCCGGAGGGTGCCACGTGGCGCCGCGGGCCTCACAGCTGAAGCCGAATAGCCGCGGGTCTCTGGCAGTGGGCCCCACGTGATACTTGGCACGCCCGGAGGGTGTCACGTGGCACTGCGGGCCCCATAGCCAAAGCCGAATAGCCACGGGTCTCTGGCGGTGGGCCCCACGTAAATACTTGGCACGCCCAGAGATTTCCACGTGGCACTGCAGGCCCCACTCGTGACACACGGACTCGACAGTATTCGGGTCAGGCTCGGGTTGACCCAGCCCTACTCAGGCTTCATCCGCTTCGCAGAGCACCCCGAGGGCCGACGCCTAGGGCACGGCTTTTGCCGGCCTTCCCGGCGCCAAACCACCACGGCCCATCCAGCCGACGATAGCCCTCGACGAGGCCTATACATCAGCGGGTGGACCAGCACCGGAGGTGGCCGGAGTCGTCGGCAAATGCAAACCCTGGGCCCTAGGGTTTGGCGAGACGGATCATAACGGTTTCTACTGTGGTTCCTAGCCTAAATTCGATCGATTGGGTTCGATCCAACCCGATCAATCTGTCCTAATCCTAATCCACATCTTGCAATCGAGTTATGAATAGGAAAATGGAAGATCAGACTACGGGATTAGAAGAGGTGGGTACCTTAGGTCCGATGGTTCGTGCTTTAGGGTTGAACTCCCAAGGCTCTCGTGTGCGATCCAGGCAAAAACCCAGCTCGGGACGATGGGGAGGGTCCTTATGGACCCTCAGGCGGACCTGGCGAGGTGCGCCGAGCCCTAGATTGGCCGAATCGGTGGTGGATCGCCGCATGGCAGCCGGCGGAGGTCATGAGGTAGAGGATGGTCCCGTAGCCGTTGAATCTGCGTCTAATCCAACGGCTGTGAGGGCGCCGTCTGATCAGACGGCGCCGTCGGCTATAGCAAACGACGCTGTTTAATATTTTAACGGCGCCATTAAGTAATAAAATAATATTATATATATTAAAAAAAATTCAAATATGTTTTTGATTTGATGAGTATTTTATTTCATCGATTTGCGGGATATTTAAATATTATTAAAATATTTATCGAAATTTTGATAACTTCCGATTGACACGAAAATATCACCCTTAGCTAATTTGGGGGCAATGAGCCCAATGGAGAAGTCTGTTTTTCGATCCGGATCATTTTAGATAGATCAAATTTTAGGATTTTTTGGATTTGATCAATTTGATTCATGATTTGGACTAGGCTTTAGAGGTTGACTCATAATGACTTGATTAGCACTTAGTATTAAGATTAAGACTAAGATTAGTCTTAATTGATCAAGGTAATAACTTGAGTTGTTACACTATTTTATTAAGTGAGGATGAGAGTTTTTTTTATTTTTAAGAAAAAAACTTATATAATAAATATTCTGATGATGTTTGTAAAATATTCTTTCATGTTATATATAATTTCATATTTTAAATAATGAATGTTTAGATTAGAATGATTAAATTTTTTTCAACTCGTATATCCATATAATATAAGGTAGTACTTAATTTTGATTTAGAATCCCTAATTCAATATTAAATACTACAATAACACCCATTGTTAGATTTATATACTTAATCTAATATAGAGATGTTAAAGTTTATACTCCTACTTGTATGTCTATCTTATATATATTTTATTTATGTGTTCACTTATGAGTTTGTGTATGTCTATATATATATATATATATATATATATATATAATATGATATGGTGCCCAACAAATAATTAAATTTTGTAAAAATAGAGAAAAAGATAAAAAAAAAGAAAAATTATGATCTTGTCCATCTGTCTTCATCCAACGGCTAATATTCATCTATTTTTTACACATTTTGAATTATTTGTTGGGCACGATAGGAGGACTATATATATATAACTACATATTAGCGTGTATGCATTTATATTACCCAAGTGGATATGTTTATAATTTTACATGTTTATGTGTATTTATAGGGTAGATATATATATATATATATATATACACGTTGGTATATAGTATACTTTTATGTATTCATATGTATATTTATGTATCTCTTAAATAATATTTATTGAATATTACAACATTTAAGGTTTGGTGGCCTGTTATAATATAATGCTAAAACAAATAAAACAAAAGAAAAATAAAAATGCATAGAAAATAGAAAATGCCCATTAAACTTATATACCATATGATTCTCTTGTTATGAGAAAACCAATTAAATGATAAAAATATATTAAAAAATTAGCTAAATAAAGTTAGAAATTTAAATAATCTGAACTTTAGGATTAGTTCAATCTTCAGAGCTTGAAGATAGCTCCAAACTCATAAATTATCTAAACTTTAGGATTAGTTCAATCTTTAGAGCTTGAAGATAGCTCCAAACTTGCAATAAATTAGCACAAAATGATGATCAATTGTTATGAATTTAAAGCCCAATCCATTATGGAGCCCCAACAACAAACTTGTCTTTAGAACATGTTGTGCAAAGAATAAAATCTAGCTATCCCAGAAGATAAATAAGTTTCAAACTATAAGCCAAAAGAATGACAATTATAATCCCTTATAATTGCAACTTAATGAATCCTTAATCAACAGAGCTTAACCTCCATCATAGCTCATCCAATTTGTATAAAACTCAACATTATAAGACATTTAAAGACCTTGCCTTGTAATGACTTCATCTTAATAATAGCCTTATACAAAGAAATGACATTCTCAATTTAAGAAGCATCTGACTCATAACACCTTCCTTAAGGAAGTAAAAGCTTAATCGAAGAATAGGAGATGATCATTACCATCATCCATGGTCAAATAAACAAAGAACTCAATTTGATATTTCCCTTAAATTATTTGTGTGCATATGCAAAAGCTACAAACTTAATGATGACTGATTGAGTTTAATGATGTCAATTTCTAAACATCGTTAGAACCTAATCCCAAAGATTTGAAAGTTAAATAACCACAAATAAATATTTGTGATTATTTTAATATCATTTAAACAAGAAATACAAATGTTTATATTGTGAACATTTTGATCATTTTAATTTCAAAAATTATGAAAATTACACTCATAATATATTTTGACATGATGAATTCAAATATGCAATACATATAAAAGATAGAAATTCAAAATTTTGATAAGAAAAGACAAAAGCACATTGATGAAGATAACATAATTATAGATAAGAGATACATAAAAATATAAGTTATCTAGGTACATAATATCAAAACTAAAGCACATAATATGTTATTTGGGAATTCATATGATATGATATTTAACATTTGGAAATAGGAAGATAACATTTTTATTGATCTTTAAATTTTATTTGTATATAATTCAGATAACAGAAGATTTGGAAGAAAAAATTGAACATTAGCCTTAAAAGATAAATGTAAAATAAATGTAGTCATATGTTTTTTAATGCTTTTGAAAAAAAAAAGGTTGGCGCATCCTCTTGTTCTTGCTGGTAATCTTCTGATAAGAATACTCCCACAATCATCCTACTCGCTTTTGAAAAGTTGGTCTAAAATTCGTATTTTAATATCATTTGAGCATCCTATAGCATGGAATGTGACAATCACACGTTAAAGTCATTCTCTTGCTAAGGTTGGGAAGTCACATCCTATAAAAATTGGACATACATTTTTATGAATTTTATTATAGGACTTCCCAAAAGCAAAAGCAGTTTGGGAGCTGATATGACATGGGTCATTATTGATATATTGATAAAATTAGCTCATTTTATTCAAATCTAACATGCTGACTCAATCGAGAAGTTGGCTAAATCATATATCAAAGACATTATTACTGCATGGAACCCCAAAGATTATAATATTGGATTGTGATAGCAAATTCACTTAACATTTTTGGCAAGATGTACATTAAGATTTAGGTACTAATTTAATTATGAGCACCGCATTCCATTCTCAAATAGACTGACATACTGAGAGGGTGAAGCAAGTACTCAAGGATCTATTGCATCTTTGTGTGTTAGATTTTAGAGGTAGTTAGGAAGATCATATAGCTCTTATTGAATTTTCTTAGAATAATATTTATCAAACTAGTATTGAAATGACACAATATGAAATGTTGTATGACAGAAAATGTAATACTCCTCCACTAACAAGTAACAAGTACTCAATTATATAAGTCAAAAATAGTAGAAACAACAAATACGAAAATTTAGTTGATAAAAAATAGGATTTTGGTGGCACATGATAGACAGAAAATGTATCATGACACCAAACATCATCTGCTGGAATTTCAAGTTAGCGATCAAACGTATTTGAAAGTAAGTCCAATGAAAAAAATGCAATAGACAGTAATTTTTTATTAAAAAACTCAAATATTAATATTTATTTCTTAAAATATTTTATTTTTTTAAATATATTAAAATTAACTCGAATCCGCTGGAACTAATAAAATAGATTAAACATCTCCATCGTACTCTATTCAAGTTCAAGACCTCAAACCTGCCGATTCGCGGCAACTCCCGTTCGAACCCTAGCAGTGTTGAGAACTCTTGGTTTCGCTTCATGCCCGTTCCTTTCCGTGTCCGGTAGCTCTACCGCTCCGCCCTTCTGCTCCATCTACTGCTTAATCTACGATTCCGGCTTATATCGTTCCAACTTTTCCATTCGGGAGCTCTTCACCTCCGCCTTTCGACAGTTTGGTCTTCCGTCGAACACACATCCTTTTGTGAATTTGAGAAATTTCTTTGTCATATGTTTCCGTACTGATGGGAATTTGTGTGCATTTGATTGTACAAAACTTAAGGAAATAGAATTTCTGAGCAATTTATAATTTATCGTCTACAAGTTTTCGATTATAACTTACTTGGAACTTGACTATGATAATTTGTATAGATAAGGGACTTGCTTTTTGATGGCCTAACAACAACAACTTTGGAATTAATGCATTGTGTAGAGAGCTTGATTCAATCAAATAGTTTTTATACTTTTGCACAAAGTAAAGTTGATTAAGCTCATTCAGCTATGCCTTAGATTTCCCTTCCACTAAGCTCTCTGTTTTTTGAAAATCAATAGATAATTTTATATTTATTGTGATCATTTATAGTGACTACACTCGATTAAAAAAACTTCTGCGTGCTTGCAGACAACATCATTATATTTTAAAACCATGTTATTTGTACTAAGCTATCATTTTTAAAATTTAATATTGATTCTTCTAATGGTTACTATAGAAGGGGCATTTTCAATTACGAGTATTATGAAAAAATTTCACAGGGACAAAACAAGTGATTTTTATGTATATTTCAATATAATTGACAATGAGCTAATGATCCAATGATTTTAAAATATGTAAAGTCATCGAAGGTAGTGTTATTTTTTGTTTGCAAATTTATATATATTTTTGCCTGTAGCTGTGTAGTGTGTAGGTGAGGGAGAATATTGATGAGGATCATTTTAATAATTTAACAAATAATATATATACAAACAAATGCCAAAAAAATTATTTTGGGCAGATGGCATGCTTTTATACAAACGAATTTTATAAATATTCAATTTTTAAAAACCTAAATTCAATAGTTTTATCCCTTAAAGCTTATTGCTTTTTTTGCTAAATTTCCTTTACTTAAAGTATCCCTAATGAACTCTTTTTTTGAGTTTTAATATTAAAAACTCAGCATATGACGCCATGATCTTTTTCTTATCAAATCTATTTTCATTTTAAGTTTAAGCAATAATTTGGAAAAGATACAATTCTAGGGTAACACTATCTCCTTGTTTTGTACATATCAATGTTTAGGTAAGTGATATTGTTTATATAAAGTGTTTTAGAATATATGGAATGCATATACCCAAGACGAGGCAAAAGTAAAATTGTAGTTACTGGGAATTTCTCTAGAGGGTTTCATCTTAGTAAATCCAAAGTAAAACATATGGAATGTAAGCTTAGCCATTATATGATTATCGTGTTATTACAAAATCTAAGAGATTCAAATATATTGTTTCGAAGTAATAATGAATTAGAGGCCGGTGATATTAACATGATTCATGCAAGTTGGATGATATGAAGGAACTTTTGGGGTACTTGGCAATTGAAAAACCTCACTCTCACTTGGAAAGTTTTATAGAATAGTTATAAGGATAATAATACTGTATGGGGAAAATTTGGTCTTTCAAGTTGAAGTATAAAATAAGGTCAGTGAAGATGAGTATGCTAATGTGAATGAGTGGGCGTGCACAAAAGGATACAAGGAGAATTGGGTACATCCATATCTGAACTAGCTTCAATTGAGGATAAGGTCAAAGAATGTCTTCTTAGATGATTTGGGATTATTTACTGGTAGTTGTTAAATAGATTGTGCTGGAAGTTGAGTTAATGAATTTTGCCAATATTAAAAGAGTAAGAGGAAGATAAAAATAGGCATAACAAGTCATTAAAAATCTTGCATAATTGGAGCTTAGGAAGGGGTTACTATTTGATATAGCACATTAAAGATAAAGTATTCATTATTTGATCCACTTAGTGGGAAGGATGCTTGGTTTATTATTATTGTAATATTTCTTTGGATTGTATCATGTCAAAAAATTTATGTATTTTGATTGCTTACATTTAAATTAAATAGTACATAAGATGCTTTATGTAATTATTAAATTTTATATGAATTAAAAAGTATGAAATTATAAAATTTGAGGGAATTCCTTTTTTGAATATGCTATTTTATTTTTTTTTTGCATTTACACATATATTCAATGAAGTATAGAATGATCATTGACTTTGTTTCATCTTATTGATGACTAGTGCCAAAAAAGTGATAGATTAGAGTTGAGTGTGAGAGGCTAAGTGCATGATTATGATTGCGGTCGTGATTGGGAACATGTAAGATGGCTATGAGATTTTGGTAGTTGTTGACGAGTTCTAAAATGTGCATAAATAGTGGGCAAAATTGTGCTTTGAGCTTTCACTTTTTTTTTCACATTTCCTTCAGTCTCTCCTTCCATAGTTTAAGTTATACCTCCTTGATTTCTTCTCTTTCTTTCCAATGTTTATTGCAGCATAAATTCTGTACCATATAAATATGTTCACTTATAGGACTGACTAAGGTTTGGCATTATTGTAATATAATTATGAATATTTTTTCAATCCTTGAGTGGAGTGATTTCATCAAAATAATCTCGCATTTAAAAAATTTAAAAAATGGCTCTCAAGTTATGTTAACACAACTCAATAATTTAGAACACCCATTGCATGTTTGGTGATATGTAATATTTGTACATCATAGTAAGAGTAGATAAATGCTAAATAAACTGTGATATGTATTTTCAATGTAATTTTTGGATATAATATTGATATTAATTATTATTTTTAACTTTGATATAGTAGTATTTGAATATGGTCTTTATGTATAAAATTAATGGTTTTTTGCACCTTTCAAGTATTCAAGATCACAAATATTGATATTTGGTAATTAGGTTTAGCATATGAAGGATTCTCAATCATTTATATTCATTTCTTGTCCATCCATTAATAAACACAGATCTCAAGAGCTCTTGTAAAGACAGAATGTTCAACATATATTTATTATATCATACATTAATGTGAATTATATGTTCATGGCTTCATGCACATATTATCAACATTATATCTTTAATTTACCTTTTTAGAAGTAGAAGCATAACTAAATCTTTTATGATCTAATTCGATGAGTTCTTACATATTTGTGTCCATGATGAACTATTTGATGAGAAAATGGGCTTTAGCTAAAAGCTGCTAAGTTCATAGCATATAAATCATGTGTTTTTTTATTATAATTATCAGTCATTGATGTTTGCTTAAAGGCTGTTTTTTTCTTAGTGGCCTCATGCTGCTGCACATGATTTTTTGTTATTGTTTGACATCCTCTTCCTTTGAAGTATATTACCTTTTTTATCTCTGTCTTACGTAGATGCCTGTTTTTTATTCTGGCAATGGTGACTCGGGTTGAATGTAGAAATTAATTTCTACACAAATTTCACTCTAGCCTTCATACACTTTGTTCGATTATTTAGAGAAGGGCATCTTATTTCTCTATCAAATCTCAAAAACCTTTGTTATTATTTTTTTGCCTTTTTTGTTTTGTATTTCAATATTGTTTCATGAAGTTTATCCTGGCTTAGGTGTTACCCATAATAGCATTGCAACATCTAAGTTAATTACTATCTTGAGAAAACTTTATATATCATGTTTATTACTATGATGTTCCAACGTCTTGAGATGCTGAATGATTCTTAAAAGTTTCAATTTCTATTATGTACTTGATATACAAAATAAAAAAAATGTCTCTATTGTGTAAATCTAGGTGGAGGGTACTGCCACACTCCACCATTATTGACTCGTTTTTTAAAATATTGTTTAGGAAAAAAACAGTGGTCAACCAAAGCCTTCTCATTTTGTGCTACTCATATTCATCTACCCACACAAATTTTTTGTTTGTAATATTCGATGCAAGTGATACAAGTGTTGGCTTGAGCATTGGGCAATTATTTTCCCTTGGTCTGAGCTACTAAAAGTACCAATTTAGCTTCATCATTTTTTTGATGTCAAGATTCCGATCTCTATTGCGGGCTTCGATCAATGCAACCAAAAGAGGTACATATACATTAATAGAAAAGTTTGTAAATTTTGCTATTTTTTTGAAGACCCTTTGTCTTGAATTGTAAAGGCTGGTCTTTTGTTAATATTGATTATTAGGATGCTTTTGGGAAAGCTTGGCTTTGATTATGCCATTTATTCGAGTGATGCCCTAAGTGTTAGTTTTTTTGTTAGTCTTGTTCTTCGAATAAATAACCTCCTCAAGCATTTTCTTGATATTCAATGTGTTGCATACTTTTTATTTCACTAGCTAATGTATATTGGTAAATCATGTAACTAATGATATTTTTCAATATCACGATATCATCTATTTTGGCATGTAATCATTCCAATTAAGGCATATTATTGCAACTACTATAATTATTGGTGTTACCAAGGGGGGCTGATGGTAAAGAGTGCCCCCTAGGCTTGTATATAACTTGTTGTAACTTGCGTAGCATCAAGGATCTGTATCCTTTTTTGCACTTCTTTTTTGTAACTTTTCAAGTGATTGTTGGAGATGAGTTAACTAAAAATGCTATTCTCAATTATTAAATATTTATTTTGGCTTGAGCATAGGATGTAAAACTGATGACATTTTTTAAACCTTTTGTCCCAACCTCATAAAGTCCTAAATAGGTTAAACTTAATCATACTCAGGCTAAATGGGCTAACCCAAATAAACTAATGGTTACTTTTTTGACCCTTTTACAATTTGAGAATGTTTTCATCACTCATATTGGAGAGTTTTCGTTTTAATAATTAAGCTTGAATTATCAATTTAACTACCATTCTATATTATAATTTTAAATTTCTTCCAACGCTATTATGGATGGTGATTTTGTAATTTTTATAATTTAGATATTGGAATGAAACTTTTAATATTTGATTCCCATATATTAGTTATTTACATATATAAAAACTAAAGCAGAAATCTACATATTTATTAATTTGATAAAAATGATTACAAACTGATGACCTAAATTTGCTTAACTCTAAATAACAATATTGTTAAATTACCACCTAATTTGAATGGTAATTTGGTAATTATTATAATTTGGGGTGTTGAATGGGTAAATATGTAGCATTTGGCACTTGCTTATTAGATATTTTCATATTTAATACCTAAATATTAGATTTTAATTATTAAATTCTCAAATTTCAAAATTGTGTTATTTTCACAAAAATTTCTAACTATTAATATAATAGTTACAAATTTACCACTCAATTATTTATAAGGTAATTTTAGTATTATTATAACTTGGGTATTAATATGTAAATGTTTTTATTGAGCAATATTATCTTAGGTATTTATATTTAGCACCCAAATCTTAGATCTCATAAATCTAGTGCCCAAACTAAAATAATTGCAAAGTTTTCAATTAAATAAATCAAACACCTAATTTTTTAATCACAAATCATCACTAAAAATAGTTTTGGTAGTAATTTTGCAAATGCTAAATTTTAAATTTTTGATATTTAAATATTTAGTGTTTTAACTCATATTGTAGGTATTTATATATATAGTACTCAAATATTTTATTTTACATATCTGTTTTCATATTAAATAACTACAAAATTACGACTCAATTTATTCTTAAATCTTTTTAATTATTTCATAGTTATAACAAAGTAGTTTGCTTAGTAATTTTGTTATTTTGATAACATGTAGGCATTGTTTATGTAAGTAGAAAAATGTTGCTAAGAGTGAATGCCACATGAATTCTACATTAACCGCATAAATATAAAAGATGCTATATTATAAATAAAATTTGTTTTTTGTTTTAGTCAACTGACTCTTTGTTATTTTTGATTTTGGTCCATATTTTATTTTTGTTTTCTTAAGTTTCTGATCTTTAAAATTATTTTCTCAATTTAAAAATTATTAGGCGGGATAAAGATAAATGCGGAATTTGCTGAGAGGCATTGTAATTATAGCTCGACTCTTTGTTTATTTTCCTGTCTTCTGAAAAAACGGTTGAGGATTTTTTCGTTCGAACGAAGGTTTGCGGTTAAGGCAATCTTCAACACAGCGACGAAGGCGAAAATCACAAAAGAGTTTTAGCAATGAAGGAGACCTTGACGAAGACAATGACACAAGCATTCTTCAGTGATGAAGACGTCCTTCGATGAAGCCATCAATAAAGACGATCATCAAATGTGACAAAAGAGAGCTGTAACACTAAAAGGAGCTTCAGATTAGAAGGAGACCTTATGAAGCCATATATGAAAGCAACAATAACGATGAAGGGAAGTTCATTGATGAAAGTAGTCTTTGCCAAAGCCAGCTGCAAAGGCGATCTTCGAAGCCAACGACAAAGGCAACCTTTGAGGTAGCTAGCTAGCTAAATGAGGAGGCTGATCTTTTGTGCAAAGGGGCAGAAGAGGAAATTCTGCATGGAATAGGTCTCCTCAAAGGTATTTAATTAGATGACTTTTTTTACTGCTGTTAATTATTAACAAGGATTCTTTTAATTTTTTGTTACATAATATTTGCATTTGGCTCTTCACTGTTATTTGTTTGATACTAAGCTTGTAGATTAGATTATCATACATAATGGATACAATATATTTTATTTATGAAAGCTGTTTAAATAGATTATACATTATTTCATCAAAAGATATTTATTAACAAAAAAAATCATTTTCTATTTCTAGTGAAAAAAAGATGATGGTCTTCCACCAAATAGAAATTTTAGTCTGTAGATGTTTTTGATAACTTGTATCATATCTTCACAATATCCTTCAACTTTTTTTTATTTTCAATTATCTTTGCACACAAGTAATGAATGATTATCGGTTATGCTATGCCATTATAATATTTAAAGCTCATTTTAATAATTTTTCTAAATTGTTTATAGGATTACAAAATAAAAATAATGGGAAGTTTGGAAATAATGTATGTGAAATGATTTTAGAATGCTTGATAATGCTCTACATTTTTATAAAATATTTTGTGGCTTGAGTGGACTTAGAAATGCTCTGCAAGAAATTGATGAAAGAGTTGATGTTGATGATTACTATAACTCTTAGAATTGTGAAAAGTTCTTCTGAGAGTGATAAGTTGCTTGATCGAATATTGATTCACATGTGGAATTTATCAAGATGTAATGAAACTAAAAATTAATTTACTTTGAGAGAGAACAAAGTTCCAAATAGAGAACTTTGTAGAATAAAAATATGGTGATATTGATTACTTGAATTATGCAAATAATGCATGTGTTTATGATAGTGATCAAAGCAAGAGAACCAAATGACCAAAATTTCTGGCTCTTAATGAAGTTACAACAACAACACCACCAAGCCTTAATCCTATTAGGCGGGGTCAGCTACATGATTCTTTGTTTCTATTATACATTATCAAATTGAAGCCCTCCCTAAGTTCCAAATAGAGAAGTTTCTTTTTATTGGTTTCTTCCCATATCTATTTTGGTCTCTCTTTCTCTTTTAGTATGGGCAAAATTCATAATCTTAAATTTGTTAATAAGAGCATTGAATTATCTATGCTTAATATGCATGAACCATCTTTGGTGGCATCATCTAATCTTATCCATTGTTGGAGCCACTCCAGCCTTGTTATGGATAAAAATCATTTCTCATTCTGTCGTTACGAGTAAACCATTCATCCTCATAAATGTCTTCATATAGGTCTACACTTGTTGGCCCAGTGGAGTTATCCAATTTAAATTTTGAGGTTAAATGAATTTTAGCACAAAGGGGCTTTAGAGAAGCTACCAAAAATGTCTATTTATTGAGATAAGTCAATCAAATATGTAAAAATAAGAGATGTAAAGTTATTTGTAAATGGTCTAATTGTCCATATGTTATTTATATATCAAGATATGATGGTTCTGATGAGTGACGGATTAGATTATTTGTTGATCAGAGTTGTTTGTGGACTTATAATGATAAGATAGTGACATCATCAATGCTAGCAAAACAATTTGTCAATAAATTAGAGTTAGTCCAAATTTAAACTATGCAATTTAAAAAAGGAAGTTATGCATGAGTTGAAGCTTCATATTATGAGCACACAAGCCAAGATGGCTGTCCAAGGGGGCAATTATTTTTAAGATTTTGTGTTTATTTTGTAGCATGTAAAGAAGTTTTAAGGCTATTGTAGGCCTGTTATAGGAGTTGATCTATTCTTTTGGAAGGGGCTCCAAGGGGGCAATTATTGACTATCGTAACTTTGAATGATAATATTAATATATTTCTTAGATCTTGGGCAGCTGTGGAAAGGAATATTAGAAATAATTTTGAGTAATTTTTGAACTTGGCAGGAAAATATCTTCAAATTTTTTGATGACCAGAATAAATTCGCATATAGATAGACTTAAAGGTTTAATATTTGCATTTCAAAATATTTTGTTTGATGTTGATAATAGATTTTTTGTGTGCGATATCCGCATCAACATTTTAAAATTGCTAGCTATGCAGGAAAAAACTTGAAAGACAGATTATGGAAGTAAGCAAGGAAAACAATGATTAATCAATTTAATAGATACATAGATGGTTTAAAAATGATAGAGGTGAATTTTAACAGTTGAATGAGAATCATCTATATGATTGGTCAATATCTCATTACTCTTGCACTTCGAAATGTGATGCGCTTTCCGATAACATGTGTGAATGCCTCAAATGCGTATTGATGCTGAAGAATTGATGATTTTGTCGATGGTTGAAGCCATTAGAAAGTTAGTTATGATAAGAGTTCAAGAGAACAAAGATTCAGCTAAGAAGTGGATTGCATTGTTATCACAAGAATTATTGGTATATTAAGTCTAAACATATATGATGCAAGATCTTGTATCGAGGTCAAAGTAGATGATATAAATTATCAAAATACACCTATGCAATGTGCTCAGTTTGTTGCTAACTTATATATTAGATCATGTAAGTGTCAAAGGTGGAACTAATTGATATTTCATTATGCATGCTTGCACAACTATCAAATGCAAATGAAAGTGTGAATCTTATGTACATTGTTCATATTTGATGGATACATAGATGAAGGTGTACAAGAACAACATTATAATTCTATTGAATGACCCCAATGAGTGGTATTAAAGTGATAGAATGCCCTAGTGCTTTCACAATTCAATGCCTAAGAGAGAAGGAAAGCACTTGATGAACCTAAAAATGATGGACAAGGATAGAGGTCGGCACAAAATTTAGAAGGAAAAAACTTGATGAACCCAAAGGTGATGTACAAGGATAGAGGATGAGAAGTGCAATAACATATCACTATAACAAATGCAGAATAACAAGACAACATTCTTTCATATGGAAAGGGTAAAACCATTGGCCAATTAAAAAAACTTCCAAATATGGATGTGGAAACTAGTGTAAAAATAATTGCTCATTTTCTATGCTCTTAGATTATAAATAATCATACTTTATCTGATATACATTTATGATCAATAGTTTGATTACAGGTTCTTAATGATTTAAACTTTAAACAATGAGATCGAGACAATTGTGGTAAAGTAGTTGCCATCTTGGGTTAGCATTTTATTTGGATTGGCTGGCTTTTTTCTTTTAATGTAAGTGGTCAACCAATCCTCAATTACTTGCTCCTAATTTCCTTATCAATAAAATTTTTGTTTGAAAAGAAATCTTGAATCTTAATAATTAAAATTTTATGTTCCAATTATGAATTACAAGCTTTTTGAATAAATCATTTGCAATTTTTCAAGAGCATGATTCTATTTTAAAAGATCATGGGCATCAATTATTATAGTGGAGTATTGGTAAGATATAATATCAATATGATAAAAATACATACTATTAGGTTCATAAGCGCAAAAATAAAAGGTGTGACCTTTATTTAAAAAAAATATGAAATGTGAAGCTTAAAGAAAGCTAGGTGGTCCAAACAACTCATGGGCTATATTTGCTTTTAATGAATGTTACACCCTCTCCTTTTGTTTTTGTAAACTTGAGTTTATAAAAAAAATTTGAAAAATTTGATGAACTTATAGTATAAATTTATTATATAATTTTAATATATTGACAATACTCAATTTTGATTGTTGGTTTGCTCATGAGATTTTGAGGTGGATGCATGCTTTTGAAAAATCACCAATGTTTTGTTCAAAAATGTAATTTATAGTTGGAACATTAAAACTTTAGCTATAAAAGTTGTTACTGATATACTACCATTGTCTCCATCTCATTGTTAAAACTTTGTATCAATAATGAATAGTATTTAATCTGTTGACCATCAGTATATATCTGATAAAACATGATTATTCATAAATAACAAATATTCCTTACATGAATCTCTACATCCATATAAATTATACCTTTTTTTAACTGTTGGTGGTCTTATCCTTTCCACATGAAAAATGTTGTTCACTACATTTTTACATTTGTTGCAATGATATGTCGCCACACTTCTCCCCATCCTCTTTTCTTATCCATCATCCTTAGGTGTATCTTGTGCTTTTCTTCGCAGTTTTGTAGGCCAGACTCTCTTGGGCTTATTCTGTTGTGTGGAGGCAATGAGGTGTTCCATAAATTTAATGCCACTCATTGGGGCCAGCCTTTCATTGACATTATAATGTTCTTGTAAACCTTCATATATGTATCCAAATGATGCACCTAAGCTTCACATTCTTCCATTTTAATGTTGATAGCTGTGCAAGCATGCTTGCATTGAATTTTGGTTAGTTCCCATCTTCGACAACTACATGATCTCCTACGCAAGTTGACAACAATCTGAGCACCTTGCATGGATGTAATTTGATAAGTTTTATCAATTGCTTTGATCCCAATAAAAGATCCTGCTTCATATATGCTTTGATCTAATATAGCTCTAATTCTTGGGCATGACAATGAATTTTCATTTTTAGCTCGATCTTTGTTATCCTAAATTTTCTCATTATTAAATCTATGATGAAGTTTTGACATTATCATAAATACTTCAAAATCGACAAGCATTGTATTGACATATTCATATATGTTATTGAGATGTGCATCACATTTGGATGTGTAAGAGAATTGAGATCTTGTCTATTCAAATGGATGTGTGCATCACATTTGGATGTGTAAGAGAAATGAGATCTTGACTATTCAAATAGACGTGTGCATCATATTTGGATGTGCGAGAGAAATGAGATATTGACCATTTAGAGGGATATGCTTCTCATTCAACCATGAAATGCACCTCTATGTATTGTTTTAAAATTTTAAATTGATTAATTGCCGTTGCACTTGCTGCCTTCCACAATACATCTTTTAAAATTTTCCCGCCTAGCCAATAATTTAAAATTTTGATATAGCTGTTGCACACAATTTATTATGAACAGTAGTTTAAATATTTTGAAATGTAGGTCTTAAACCTTTTGGTCCAATCTAAAATCAAAGTCAACTTATTTTGATCATCATAAATTTGAAGAATTTTTCCTACAAAATACAAAAACTACAACTATTTCTAGTTTTCCTTTCCACAGTAACTGGAGCGCATGGGATCCCTTTAAAACATTAACCAACTTTAATAATAGGCCTACAACTCTCTTTACATGCTGCACAACATACATAGACTTAAAAATCAATATCACTTTCGATCCTTTTCTTGAATTGAGATGGGGAATTCTGAATTTGTTCTTTAAATCTTCAAGCATTACTTCCAAATTTCTTAAATTCTTACTCTTTTTTAGGAGTTTCATTTAAAAATTTTTTTTGACAGCCAGCTTGGCTTATATGCTGTTAATATGAAGCTTTAACTCATCCAATATTTTCTTTCTAAAAATCATATACTTTAATTTTGGAAGAACTTCAATTTTATTGCTATTGTTGACGATATCAGTCTTATTTTGGTAATTTCATGAACAACTATGATCAACAAGTGATCTAATTTTTGACATATCAGAGCCTTCATGCATTGAAATATATTTAATATGGACAAATAGGTTATCTACAAATAAATTTGAATCTCCTAATATACTTTGTACAAATTTGATTGATTTACCTCGATAAATAGACCATTTCTTTATAGCTTCTCAAAAGCTCTGTGCTAAAAATTAATCCAATCTCAAAATTTAAATTGATAACTATGTTAAGGGGCATTACTTTGGCTATTTTATGCTCCTGTTTTTATCACTATCATAAACATCAGCATTGTCTGTAGAATATAAGCAATCAATACCATCGTAGTTTTATTTCATTACATTGTGACTATTTTTTTTCCCACTTGAAATCACTTGATTTTCAGATTCTTTACATTTTACAAATTACATGTGGATTAGTGCAGGCATCAAATAACTTATCATCCTCACATAATTAGCTATCTAGGTAAGAGAAATCTTCACAATTTTGAGAGTTAGTCAGCAACATCATCATTATTATAATCATCTCTTATCACTAACTCTTTTGTCACTCTCTTCTTAAGCATTCTCACGTTCACTAGAACCACAAAATGTTTTAGAAAAAGTAGCATCAACAAGTTATTTCAAAACCATTTTATATATTTCATTACCAGCGCTTCCCCATCAATTTTTGACATTCCTATGAAAAACATAGAGAAATTATTACCTTCAGCTTTAAATAGGATAATGGCATAATAAAATAGATGATTATTAATTTTGCATAGTCTTGTTAACAAACACATAGCTAATAGATAATAAAAAATGTTGGGGATAATACGAAGACATGATACTAGCAATTATAAACGTTATCAAAGCATAATTTCTATTTGGTGAGAGGTCATTTTTTAACTAGAAATAAAAATGATATTTTTTTCTAATATTCATTTTTTTATGATATAATATACAATATACTTATATATATTTTGTTATTTCATAAAATAATTATTTGGTATTCTTTATGTATGATAATTCAATCTTCAAACTTAGTATCAAACAAATAACAATAAATAACCACATGCATAAATTATGTGGTAAAAAATGAATCATCATTGATATTTGACAACGAAAATTTTTTGTCCTATTAAAATACCTTGGCGCAGAACCCTCATTGTTGCCCCTTTGTGTTGAAGATCAGCCTCATTTAGCAGGCTTCCTCGAAGTCTGCCTTCGTCGCTTGCTTTGAATATCACCTACCTCGCTAGCTTCCAAGATCGCCTTCGTTGCTGGCTTCCAAGATCGCCTTTGTTGCTGGCTTCGCCAAAGATTACCTTTGTCGTAGAAGTTCACTTGCGTCACTAGCCTCATTCCAGCCCAACTAATATCAAAAGACTTCCGAGGAATATGAACTTTGCATTCTCACATTCCCAATAACTTAAGAAAGAAGCACAAAGTAACACACCTTCAGCTCAAATCGCACCAACCAAGTGAAGTTGAACCAAGGACAGAAATGCAGCCTACCACACTTGTGTGGTAGATGTTACCATAATAAGAATAGTTGTTTTTGGTGCGGCCATCAAAGCCACGGGATTAAAGAATTCCAAGCTATTTATACAATAGATGGACTTAAGATCGGAAAGCCTATGTCCAATGCTACGAAGAAGGATGCCCCTCAAACTTCTGAGCATTTTTATGTCCTTTTTCTGGTAAAAGAACAAGACAATATTGAATTTACTAAAAGTACTCTTACTTCTACACTACTTGTCATTTTCAAATTTACTTCAAAAATTTGTATTCCTTTCATTTTTCTGAACTTTACCAAAAGAATTTACGATCATCAACAAAGGTTTTCAATACCATCCCTCGACTATAAAATATCCAAACTTAAGAACACCTGGTCATTGCCTCTGTTAAAGATCACCTTTTTCACTGAAGTTTCTTTTGTCTTTATTGGTCGCCTTTGTCGTTGCTGAAGATCGCCTTTACACAAACCTTCGTTTGAGTGAAAAAACTCTCGACCTTTTATTTCGGAAGAAGATAAGAAAATAAACAAAGAGTTGAGCTATATTAAGGACTCCTCAATTCTGCTTTTCCCTCTTCCATTAAAAGTCAAACGTTAGTTTATTTTAGAACTGAAAAACAATGTTAAAGAAATCGGAGGCTTAGCATTTGCTATACCTTTTTTTTATCTTCTTTTTTACTTCAGTTGTCTCAGTACAATAGCCAAGGTCACTGTTTATAGGGTTTATTGTAATAAAAAAATATAACGTTATGAAATTTTGGACTAATTTTATGTTATTTTAAAATCTTAGAATTATTTTTGGATTTATTGAAGCCAATTGACTATTTTTGACAATATTAAAGTTGGGGGGTCTTTTTGGCAAATATAACTTATATTTTAATTAATTGAAAATTTGTGGACAATTGGATTTGTAACTGACCGCACTTTGACATAGGTGATCAACAGTTAAAGCATGAATATGTTGACTAATTTTTTCTTTTCATCAACCAAACTTGCATACAATGATTTCTATGCAAGTTCTCGCTCCTTGTATTCAAACAAAGCATTTTATTGAAACAAAGCAAAAATTTATTTTATGCCAGCTCATAGTTTGTAATCATTTTCTCACCATATAGAGTCTGTAGTGGTGTTTTTGTCTGCTGTCATAAAATATTCAACCTCTTTGGTGCAGTAAGCATGGACATGGCACTGGCCTGTTCATAAAAGATAATGGACAAACAACATAAATGCTAGTGTAAGGAGTAACAAAGTGAAGATAATTAACTCCATACTTTGCATCAATCAATAAAAATTGCTTATCAAAAGAGTAGTGCAGAAGTATTGAAGTAATGCTCCTACAACAAACCAAGCTGATAATTCAGCAACCGCATCATTAATCAAACTCACACACTTCAGGAACTCTCAGTTTTTCTTAGCCTACTTATCATTCTATCTTATAACACTCAGCTCTCACAGCTTCTCATTCTATCTTATAACAATCAGCTCTCACAGCTCTAGCCTCTAGCCATCACACAACATACATAACCTCCACACATCACACTGCTCAAACCCTAAGCATCTCATAGGTATTTATAGCCTTCCAAACAACTCCCATTTGATACCCTAGGACTCATGCACGGTTGACATGTCTTCCCCAATCCCCATCTGAACTTGCAACACCAATTAGGCAATCCAGATGCTCTAATTTCCTCTTAAAATTCTGATTCTCCGGCTGTCGCTTGGGCGCTCCTTAGCAACAGAGTCTCGGGTTTTCTTGGCTCGCTGGAAATACAGCAAGGGCTTAGGTGTGTGCAAGCACCAATTTTCTGTTTAGGCTTCTGCTGGGTTTGACTGCATCTAATCAAACTTTTTCTGTCTCTGGCTTTGTTTTTTGAAAAAGTGTAGGTGCTTGTCCACGTCTCTGGCTTTGTTTTTTGAAAAAGTGTAGGTGCTTGTCCACGTTTACATTTGATCAAACGCCTCTAGCACTTTGGAGCTCCCAAGCGCCTAAAACTTAGTCCTATTGAGTTCCAGTAACATCTTCTCAATGCTTGTGCATGCTCAAGCCTCAGCTGATGAACATTGCCCTGACTCTTAGGCGTGCCTAAGCGCCGACTTCTCTCTATTCAATTCAGTTCCTTTAGCAACCTTCAAACACTTAATCTGATTTGCGTCCACATCTATTTGCTCCATGGCTATCTCAAAGTTACTCCAAGATATGCCGCTAACCCATAATCCAATCCAAGGTTATTTGGTTGCACTTGTAATTTCAACACTTTAGCTCTAGTTTGCATCAACGCACTCCAACCTGTCTCAAACCTGTCACACTACGTTGAGTTGCACTTGAGTCTTGACAAATAATAACAACTTACCGCTTGGAGATTGAGTGCAGGTCACCATTTTTTTCTTTTTCATGAAACCCTTGTGGCGCCTGCTGCATGTGGGTCTTCTCTTCACCCACTTCAGAAGAGCAGTCTTCTTTCCTCTAGTGGTTCGAGCATCCATGCCCTCTGTCAGACTTGGTGCCGGTGACTGCACCTTGCCCACTTGGCCAGCTGCAACTCGCTTTTGGATCGTCGCAACCCGAAATACTTCTTGGGGCTCATTCCTTGGTGCCTAAGCCTTCTCTTCAATTTCCCTAACCACTAGACTCCTCATTAAGAGAGAACTTGACTCTCCTCTGTCGCCTGTTAACCTCTTCATTTGAGAGGGGAGATATGAACCTCTCCTTTGGTGCCCTTCAACCCCATGTGTTGTGTTGGAGTCAGGATTGCCATGTCTAATGATCTGATTTTACTCCATCGAGTAGCCACCAACATATGTCACATTCCAGGAGTTCTACGTGAACTTGGTCGCAAACATGATTAACTCATCTTCGTGATCCGCTTTTGCTATGCTCATTGAGCCACTCTAGTCTTGGTTTGCGCCTCCAGCTTTTCGTAGTTGCTCACAATCTCTCTTGAGTTTAGCTTAATCACATCAAACTTCAAAGTTTCCGTTCTTATTGAGTTGCTTATTGTTGTTACAAAGCCTTCCCAGCTTTTTGATAATGAAGACATCAACTAATGCTCAAACTTCATTGTCAAATTGGATGTTCGTGATAATGTTGAAGCAGTTTAGATGCTCTATCACCGAGCCACATTCCCCGATTTCATGTCAATTATCCTCTTCATTAGGAACACTTCGTTTGATGCGCTTTTCTTACATTATCATTAAGGTAGCCATTAGATCCACTGTGATTTTCTTGTTTACAATGTTAAATGCCATATATGAAGTCAGTGATAGTCGTATCAAACCTAAGGTTGTTCTGCCCAAGATCCTCCATTGTTCGTCGCTTATTTCTTTTGGTTTCTTCACGATGCCTTCTCACGGAAGATGCAATTTTTTCAAGCATAATAGATCTTCCATTTGCACCTTTCAGATGACAAAGTTCGCCCTGTTAAATTTCTCCATGATGTACCTCGTCTTCTTTGCTATTGCTCCCACTTGAATAAAGCCTGATCACTTAGATACCAACTGTCATGGTATTTGACCCCACTTCAAGATCACCTTGTCACATCACAAAAGCACCGAGGTATTCACCGACTTCATCACCTTAAGGAACACATGCAAATATAAGCAACAAAATAACAAGAAAATAGATCATACTTCGAGCACACAAAGATTTACGTGGAAACCCTAAGGACAGGGAAAAATCGCAAAGTCACGCCCCCACAAATAACTTCACTATCATAAAGAAGATACAAGATATCTCACTCTCGCTCTCAATGTTTCCCATCCATTCACAGCACTCAGCCCTTGCTCCAGCCACCACAACATACACAGACTCCATACATCACACCCCTCAAACCCTAAGCGACTCTTAGGCATTTATAACATTCCAAACAACCCCCATCTGACCCTTTGGAGCTATGCATGATGGACATGTATCCCCCACGTCTCATCTAAACCTACAACATGCTTAATTCGACAATTCCAGCGCTCCAATTTCATCCTGAAATTTGCATTCGCCCAAACACTAGGGTCTCGAGTTCAATCAGCTGGCTGGAAATGCACAAAGTGCTTAGGCGTGCCCATGCCTTTGTTCTGGCTTCCGTTGGGTTCTGCTGTTAGCGCTTGGGCATGCCCAAGCTTCTGTCACTGGTTTCGTTGTCTGAATACGTGTTAGCGCTTAGGCGAGCCCAAGCGCGGCGCCTAGGCTTCGGCCCCTACATTTGATCAAACTCTTTCAGCACTTGAGGGCTCCCAAGCCTTGATCATGCTGTGTTCCAGGAACATTTCCACAACACTTGGACGTTGCCAAGTGCCCAAGCCTCAACTGATGGACATTGCTCCTACTTTTGGGCATGCCCAAGAGCCAGCTTTTCTGCCCAATTTAGTTTCTTCAGCAACTTTCATGCTCACTTGATAAAGTTGTGCTAACACAAAAACTGCACAAAATATTTTTTTGTAACGCGTTAGGTTTGTAATAACCCAAAATCTTTTGTTGAGGTACTAAATATAGCATATATTCACGTGAACATTGAAGAAAAACGAATTGCTGATTATTGTTCATTTCATACATAAAAAATCATCATATGGAGAAATAGCAAAATATTTTGAAGATGATACTTGTTTGCAGTGGAATGTGACTTTCTATTAAAAACAAAAAGCCAATATGTACAATATGAACAAGTGTGTCTCCATCAATTTGAGAAGAGAACAAATTATTCTTCTAGTTTTAACAACTATTAAAAGGACAAGTTATCATGAACATTATATTTTAGAAAACGAATCTGAAGAGGGTGGGCAAGATGTTGTTCGGATAATGAGCATAAACTAATAGGAGAGAGTTAGTAGGTTTGAACTATACTTGTACTAGAAAGGGAGGAGATGACCCAAGGCTATTTATTTAAAGTTATATAAGTATAATAAAATTAAATTATCAAAGATAAAGATGCTTTTTGAAAAAGTTTTTTTCTAAGAACTCTAATGTTAAACGTGCTCATTATGTGCTTCCACTGCGAGTGATCTCTCAAAAAGTTATTTTTCATAAATAAAATAGTGATGCTACTACCGGTTAAAGTAGACAATATGTTGATGATTAAGAGTTTGGGTATTACAAATATTTTCAAAAGACTTTCCAAGTACGATTTCTTGTTCGGGGATAAACTAAGCAGAAGCTGGTGAGCTTATGACAACCTGAATTGTAGAGGGCGATCATCAGGGCATGAAGGCTCGGACAATAAATGGTGTTATATGGACTTAAAAGATTAAGCGTGCTCATTGTGGATTAGTCCTAGGACAAGTAACTTTTTGATAGCCATTTTTTGAGGATAAAAATGCAAGACCACTGAGGCTAAAGTGAACAATATCTTGATAGTTTAAACTTCTGATTGTTACAATGTACTCGTCAAATTGGAGTGTTTGTGATTTATACTTTTTTGAGTATTTATGATGGAGCTTCTTCTTACAATAAAGAATATTGAATGTATTATAAACCTTCACTTGTGATAGAGCAACAAGTTCCAGATATTTTTCAAAGTACTGCAAGATCCATGGAGATGTCATACACTGCATCAAAGATTGTTGACACTTACAAAACCTGGTTGATGAGCTTTTAAAGAAAGGGAAGCTATGAGAATTCATGCTTGCAAACAACAAGCCAAAAAATTACAAGTATAAATGAACTTGTGCCGGCTTAAGCAATCCAATAGTGGAATTGTTGCTAATTGTTGGTTGCATTGGTCTAAGTTTCTCGTCAAACGGGTTTGAGGAGATTTTAGAGAAGCTAATCCTCATCAACAAGCAAAACTTTTCTTTATCTTAAGTTCATCTACCATTTATCAGTAATCTATCAATGATGTTATCATTGTTAATACTTTCATCAATCATTTTCAGCTTGATGACATTGATACTGATGCTTCGTTAACATTATTTTTGTGAGGATATTTTGTTGAGTGAGCTTTACGTCTCGTGAACGGAAAGTCCTCTCCCAATGAAGTTGGAGCCCCGGATCACTCCAAGACAGTCGGCCTGTATGATGACTCCCTCAGTGTCAGCGTCTCTGAGCAGTTTGGCTTGTTGTAGAATAGTAATCGACTGCATCTCAGCTTGGAGAGGGGACATGGCCTGTAAACGGGCTCCAGCAGCAGCGGGCAAATGACTTCTGAGTCGCAATCCACAACTCCACCGAAAGCAGTAGGCTCCCCTTATCTATAGGAAGTATCAATGTTGGCATTCAGTCAATGGGTCGAGGGGAGGTGGGGGCACCATCTCAAGGAGGTGGAGGGGTCTTGGCAGGTCGTGGAGCCCCAGGAATCAGACTCGTCATGCAGACCAGCATTGACAATCGTCGAGATAATCGAACCCGCACAAACCAGCGGAGTCGGGTACGGACTACCGTGAGAACGCTTAGTCCTCCGCCAAGCCTGGTAGAGAGAGTAAGCGACAACCTGACAGCTGAAACGGTGGTTGCGAGACGCAGTAGTTGTCAAATACAATGCAGTAAATTGGTCTCAGGAGGTCAAAGTGGCTGGCAGCAAGCCTCAACGCACAAAAATCTCTAGTATGGCCTTTGTATAACTACAGTGGGCCTCAAAGTGCTCAGTGTCCTCATCAGTATCACAACCTTAGACACAAGCCGTTGACTAAGTGAGTCCCTTCCTAAACAGCAAACACCTCGTCAGGATGGTATCATTGAGTAATCGCCACAGGAAACAAGCCTCCATGGGGCCTAGAGCTCTTGCCCACATGGTAGCAAACTGCCAAGGCCGGTCACCCACCTCTGCTCTATAAATATGGCTAGCCTGGCTCTCCGTAAAAGCATCGACCTGCCACTTCAAACTCTCCTCTACTGACAGAGTGTGGCACTGAAAGATTGCCGCCCATACCGTAATATCCTCTAAACTGCGAAATCAGAACGCCGAGCAGCAAAGTCCTCACCCCGATGGCGGTAGCAGAACTCTATGGCTCTCACTCATAAGAGATCCTCCCTGCTCACGTAGCTGAATGTGTGATGGGCTACAAGAACAATCCTCTACAGCCTCAAATCTCTGATCCCAAGTCCAGCAGCCTCAAGCGATCGACAATCTTCTGCCACATCACGTAGTGCAGATCACTACCCTCCGTTCCTTCCCAAAGGAACTTACGGAGAATAGCCTCAATGTCCGAGAGGAAGGAGTCCGGAATTGGGGCAACCAACATCAGATAGCTGGGGATCATGACGGGCACGGATCTGATCAAGCACAACTTGCTTGCAAGAGAAAGGTGGCGACTGCTCCATGAGCCCATCCTAGCTCGGACATGCTCAATAACTGCTGCAAAATCTGCTCTCTACGGAGGTCTGCCAGGACTGTGGCTCCCAAGTATCGGAGCGACGACCCTTTCTGGAAACCCAGCCGGATCGCAATCCTATGCTGGCAATATGCATGGGTCTATCGGCTAAAGACAACTTGTGACTTGCACGAGTTCATAGATTGTCCAGTCCAGCTACCATAATTTGCCAAAATCTGTTGTACCTCACTCCCTGCTGCCTCAGAAGCTGGGGCAAACAGTATCAGATCGTCTGAGTACATGAGGTGGGATAAGTTAGGACTGCCCTGATCGAGAGTGATACCAATTGGGTGTTCGATCAGCTGCTTCCGCCTAACCAGGAGGGAAAAGAGCTCCGACACTGGATAAATAGGTAAGGGGAGAGGAGGCATCCCTGCCGAAAGCCTCTCCTCCCCACTATCTAGGGAAGCCTGTGCTCACCAACCAGAACCAAGAACCTGGAGGATTCCACGCACTGCATGACTTAGTTTGTTCACCTCTGCGGGAAGGCAAATCTATTAAGAACCAAGCGTAGGCACTCCCACTCCATCCGGTCGTAAGCCTGCTCCATATTCATCTTGATGGCCATGTGACCTGCCGTCGAGGTGGAATATGAGAGTCGCGTGAGGATCTCTTGGACTGTGAGTCCATTCTCATTAATATCTCTCCCGGGAACAAAGACACCCTATTCTTGAGAGATCAACGGGGGCAACACTGTCTTAAGGCGCATGACCAAGATCTTAGTCACTACCTTATAGATAGTGTTGCACAGACTGATAGGGCGGAACTGCCTCGGAGTGGCGGTCCCCTCTTCCTTCGGAATGAGAACTACTAGAGTGTTACGCCAGCACTATGGCATCTGCCCACCATCAAAAATATGGTGAACATCGGCCAAGGTGTCAACTTGGGTGACTCTCCAGTAGCCTGTAAAGAAAGAGGGGGTGATACTATCAATCCCAGGGGAACGGTTGGGGCCGAGATTCCGCAGGGCTGCCTAGATTTTTATGTTCGTTACCGCTCCTTGGAGAGAGGCAGAGTCGGCGTCATCAAGAGTACTGTTTAGAATCATATCATTTGGGCAATCCTTTATGGGATTAGAGGTGCCCCACATCCCCTGGAAGAAATCGAAAAATACTTGGCGAATCCGCTACGGGTTAGATGAGAACTCCCTGGACTCCTCCTGAAGCGTCAGCATGGTGCTCTTTTTTTATAACTTATGACGCTGTGTTGCAAGCCGCTGAAACACTGCGGTGTAGCGTCACCCTGAGAGAGCCACCGCGCCTTGGCGCGTTGCTGCCACCAGCTCGCCATCCTCGCCTCCACCTAAGAGCTCATGCGTGGTGACCCGGAGTTGTTGAACAAGCTCAGGGTCGCCGCCTCGGCCAGTCTCCTTATCCTCTGCATGGAGTTGCGTCAGAGTCGAAGTGAGCTCTGCCTCCATCATCCGCAGACCAGGAAGTGTGTCTCGACCCCACTTCCACAGTGCCCGGAGAGTGCGCGCCAGCTTGTGATTGAGGTTTGAGGACGGCGAGCCACGAGATGGCTACCCCCAAGTCCTCTTGACCACTGAGAAAGCCTCCGGACACTGCAGCCAAGTGTCCTCGAACTTGTACCGTGCTCCGGTACTTTAGAACCTGAGACGAGCGTCTGTCAAGAAAATCGGGCAGTGATCAGAAGTTACCCAGTGGAGGTGGTGCACGTCTGCACCTGACAGAAGGTCCATCGCCTCCGTGCTGAGAAGAAATCGGTTCAAGCGCTCCCAGATACACCGAGCTTCCTCCTTGTTGTTATTCCACGTGAAAGGTGAACCAACAAAGCCTGGGTCGTAAAGATGGCACGTATCAAGGACTTCCCGGAAGTCCATCTGAGCAATCGTCACTCTGAGCACCTTCCCACCGTGTTGACGTCTCCATGCTGAGAAGAAACCCGTGGGGAATGGCGCATATTGCTCTACCACAAGCAGATTTGGTGCTCACGGCAGAACTGGAGCAATCGGCAAGAGGTTTGAATGATTATGGAGTCTTTGAAAACAATTCTGAACGTTTTTATTCAAACCAGCGAGCGACTGGTGCTGTGGTTGATGATTGTGATGTGATAATGCCCGGGAGGAATGCTCATGAACAGTGGATACTAGTTCTTGGTGATCCTAAAAGCTGCCCACAAGATGTTTGTTTGAATACCTTAAAGAAAACAGTTGGGATCCTTATCACTGAAAGTGTTTTGCTAAGGCAAAAATACATCTCTTGTCCGAATGGAGGGGCTTAGAACTTTACATGCGAGACCGACAAAAGTCTTAATGGATTTTTAAGAAGAAAAAAAAAGCAGGATGCCAAATTTGAAGGATCATTGATTATCTGACCATTTGGCTGCCGAATTCCTTTACATGTACTTATCAATGAGCTCAAAGTGCGATGGGGACATTTTGGAGGCTTCAAGATCCATCAAAATAATGTGGATTGCTTCCTTTTTAAATTTGAAGGAGGACCAAGTAAAGATAAATGTTTTGACACGCGGTCCTTGTTTCGTTGGTGAGCAAGCCCTAGGGATTCTGAAACGGGTGTTAGACTTCGTCCCTAACATGAAAGTTTCTTATCGAGAGTGTTTTTTGGTAGACCTCTCCAATAAACTAGTTTCACAATCAATATTTGTTCATGAGTTGCACAACATTAATGAGTTGTACAGCATTCATGATTTCTGACTAGACCCTTGGTGACGTAGATGCTGTTGCTCTGCGGGATCTTTCCCCTAACTGTGCCCTGGAATCGACGACATCACCTCATTTTTCGTCATGGGGTACTAGAGCGTCACCTAGGTTGACACTTTGGCTTCCATCCATCATGTCTTTGAGGGGGGAAATTACCTTTGCGTTGGGGTGACACATTTGCTGTGCTCATTCACTTCTACTTCAAGGCAGTTTTGACCTATCAACTTATGCAACACTGTCTACAAGGTGATGACCAATATCTTGATTAATCGTCTTAAGGGCATGTTGTTCAAGTTGTTCTCTAGGGGGTATGGAGCTTTTGTTCTAGGGAGAGAGATGATAGTGAGGAATACCTCGTCGTCCAGAGAATTCTTACGAGATTCACATACTCCATCTCGATTGCTAGTCATAGGACATTCAAAGTAGACAAGGAATATGCTTATATTAAGATGGAGTGGAATTGTCTTCGAATGGTGTTGGAGTTAGTCTGATTGGGCATTACAGTATGTCCAGTCTCTTAGGTTCATTATTTTGATGAATTATAGGTGGCTCCCGTGAATTGAGGGGAAGAGGGGATTCAGACAGGGATATCCTCCTTCTCGTTTTGTTCATATTGTGGTTAGAGCTGCTATCACTACATTTCAAATATCAGGAGCATATTAGGCCACCTATTGGCATTGCCTTGTACTAAGGCAGTCACAAGTTCTCATTTACTGTATGCAGATGATATGATCTTTGTTTTCTTAAGAAGCTATGGCGGGAGGTAAGGAAGTTCAGAGGATCCTGCAGGAGTATGGGAGCTAGATGGGTCAACTTGTGCATGCTAGGAAGTCACACATAGTCTTTAGTAGTAGGAACCAATCTTCTGATAGTGATAGATTGCCTCTTTTCTGGGCTTTAGGAGAGGCTAAGAGTTTTATTATAGGTTGGTAAACGATAGGAAGTCACTGATAGACCATCAGTTAGGGCAGATTTCAAGAAATTTATTGAGCAAATTAGGTCCAGAGCATATTCTTGGTACAACCGCTTCCTGCCTCTAGTAGGCCGTCTTTGTCTGGTCATGTTTGTGCTTGCCACCATTCCGATCTATGCGATGATGATATCACTGATCCTGGACTCTTGTTTACTTGACAATGAGGCCATCGTTCACTAGTTTCTTTGGGAAGGAGCGAAGGGTAGTGGCTTCCACTACCTCATATGGGAGGTGGGTCGCCCACCCTCGGACGGCGGGCTTGGGATTCGTGATCTCAAACTCTGTAGGTGAGTCTTGGTTGCCCGACACACTCAGCTCTGTCAGCCAAAAGGATCTTTTGTGGGTGGTATGATTGGAGATTGGAGGACTTCTTGGTGAGGTGTGACTTTGCTGTATGGAGGATAATTTGCACAAGTTGGCTGACTCTACAACAACTATAGATGGAGTAAGATTCTCTGCACTGGCAGTTCGACAATATTTCTGAGATCCACTGAGTAGTGATTGATGGACTGCAGTGACAGTTCAGATTTCTATGGGAGTTTCAGTTGGGCCATCGGGAGGCGTGCTTTATGTTGAGGTTCTTTAGAGATGCCATCCCTACAAACTTCTGGCTGTTAAGAAGGGGTTTGTTATCGTCTGCCTCTTGTGTTTGGGAATGTCAGGCTGAGGAGGATAGAGAGTATTTGGCCATACACTGTAGTTTCACCAGAGTTATCTTGAACTTTTGTTAGCTAGGGATTCTTGGACTTTGTTATTTCTTGCTGGGAGCAACTTGTTCTTTTTTCTCATCGGTCACCTCTTGTAGGTGCAACAAATTTACAGAGCATGTAGTCGCTTGCTCTACCAGTTCTGGAGGAGCAGCACTGAGAGTTATGTGAGGTGGTAACTGGTTTGTGCGAGCTGGATTCTTTCAGTGTTGGTTAGCGTGGGTCTTTGTAACATCATGGATTTCTGGGGATCTTCGGTATTGACGGGCCTCTTCACTTCTTCTCGCATCGGTGACTGAAGGATAAATTGATGCTTCATTCAGATACGATGAACAACATGCTTTCGGAGGATTTGTTCTTCAGGACGAGCACAGACAATTGCATGTTGCCTGTGGAGAATGAATACTGGCTCGGATTTCGATAGAGGCAGAGATTCGGGCTGTTTTCATCCTCCAAAGTTTAATGCAGAACGAAGCATTTGGTGCGGGTGGCATTGTGGTTGAGGGAGACTGCCTTGGGGCGTTGGGCAGTTAGAAAAACTTGGGAGTGGACTCAGCGGCTGCGTTGTCCTTCTTGCCACTTGGACCGCCTCTCTTTCTTGCTTAGTTTTCATAGTGTTATATTTGTACATCATCGTATGTGCAGCTGTAATCGTTCAATGGAAGTTTACACTTTGTTTGCACGACAGGTTGATTTTACTTTTTTTTTTTTAGGGTGATGTGCTCCCACTGAGATTGTTAGATATCCTTAAGGAGAAATCTGTGAATTTTGATTCCGATTGATTTATATGATATTTTTTTGATATATATACTATAGGCCTGCATTGTCTTTCATGAAAACTGGTTTTATTGCAATTGATGATTTTCACTGTTATAATGCAGCGCCTTATTTGTCTTAAAATGCTAGTGTAACCAATTAACAGACGAAATACTGTTTTTTGAGATCAGAATAGAATTGATTTGCAACATTGCGGAGATATGGCCAAAGCAATTATGGAGATATAACCACCAGCAACAACAAATTGAAGCGCTTAACGAAATTCTCTTAAGAGTTGTCTACTACAAGTATGCTCTCTTTAAATCAATAGAAGTTTAAAAATATTTTGATTGGACTGAAGATACTGATGAGTTTTTCTTATGTAAAGAATCTACTCGCATCGCAAATGTGTTGCAGAGATCAGCTTTTGGGGATATTATGTTATTATGCCTTGGCAGGAATTTAGAGGCAATAAACTCAAAATTGATACCGGAACAAAAGAGCATTTATCTATTTAATATGCTATTCACATTATGAAAGAAGCTAAAACTATGTGTATGAATATGGAAAAATTGGTATTTTCCAATATGCTTTCGGCATAACATCATCATCCCTACTTCCGGTCATAACAAGCCACTGAATACAAGCTAAAAAGTAAAATTTTCAGGCAGATTATTGAAGTGTTAACTAAGTTTTTGATATTACCTTTGAGCATGAACTGTGTCATCAATGCACAAGATCTAGCTGGTTTCATAGTTGAATCACAACCATTTTGAAGGATGAAGTTCCCTATTTTGGTGAGTTGTTGTTGATGCATGTTTGTGGAACATGGAATTGGGATCAACATTAATAGTAACAGATGTTGGTATCGCATTTTTGGTGAAAATCAGGCTAAGCATTGTTTGATTTGCAATTGGAATTAGAACCAAGCATTTGGTCATTTACTTGGGCATTTACTTAGGGGTTGTTAGGTTTGGGCTTATCTTTTGGAAATAAATGGATTAGGGATTAGCTAAGCTAAACTGATAAAACTATTCAAATTTTTTTTTTTGACCTTTTGGAATTTTAGCTGCTTTTTAGTGACTTTAAACTAGATCAACTAAGTTGTTAACCTTTTTAGGAGTAACTAAGCTGAGTTCAAAAAGATCATGCCCTTAAATTCATTCTTTATTGTCAACTACGTCAACAATGCTTTAGTAGTGGTAGGCCATATGTTACAAAAACTATGTAAATAAGGTGAATGTGAAGAATATAATGTTAGAATTCTTTTGGTTGAAATATTTTTCTAAAGAAGCAAATGAGCTTGTTAACTACCCCTCAAAATATGACTACCTAAATGATTTGCAAGAAATATAACTTTATTGAGGATATTCTCTTTAGAAATTCTCTATCATGCTTACTAGTTGGCTTTGATAACCAACCAAAATTTGCGATCTCATATGAAGCGGCTTTGGATAATCATTAGTGAGGATGGAGGGTTTGGCGAACAGACGAGCATAGATCTCACCATAAGATAATTTCAATATTGATGTGACAATGATAATTTTAAAAATGATGTGACAATGACCGATCAATTTATCAGAATCCCTTAGTTTGTAGACCATAAAAAACTTGTGAATGATTATCGTTGGAAGTCTTCAAATTGAGAAATTTTCAACAAGAAATCTAAATTGGTTTAGTCACATACGAATTTTCTTCTGCAAACTATTGTAAGTTTTTCTTTAAAGAAAGCCAGTAGCTTTTTGTTTCACGTGAAACTTAGATGGTTAAAACAATGGAGAACCACTAAAAACCACTTGGGCACCTGTTTTACAGGAGATGAGAGAAGAATGATCAGCCTCTTTGCTAGCAGTTGCTGGGGATTAATATCTTGTTGACATTGCGATTAACATTTAGAAAAGACTGGAAGTAAGCGCCATCATATCAATGGCATCATGATAGGAACCAGCAGCAAACGAAGGGGAAGATACCTATGGAGAAAGTGCTTCCGATTGGATGAAGACAACTTTACTGTTTGGAGAGACAAAATGGCCAAGTAGGACTCCATCGATGACAGCAGCCACAGGAGCTGGTGCAACCCAGTGATGATCTATGTGCGTGAGAACTAAATCAGCTAGGTCATGATTTCTTGTGCAGCTCTAGGTGAAGCTTTTCTCTTGATTAGGCTGGTGAAGTGATGCTTACCAGTTAGTCACAATTGGAGACATGACAGGAGAATGCTCATTGTACTAATTGCTGTATATTTTGTGTTCTTTATATTTATTGAATAATTCTTTTTAAATTTTGATTTTCAGTTTTGTATCTTCACTTAATTTTGTAGTGGAACTGAAGAGTAATTCAAAAAAATTTCTTACTTCCTAGGTGTACATATTGATGACCATCTGAATACATTTTGGTTGTGTCTGTTGTGTCGATCAGATTTATGTTTTCTTTTCAATTTTCTGCAGCTATTGCATGGAATTTCGAAGATTTTATGCCACCGAGTGAAAATGTTATATTCAGTTTCAACTCTAAGGATGAACTGAAAAGGTGGCATTTATACTCTGATTCCGAATATGGAGGTATGAATGTTTGATTTCCATGGTGCATGAAGTTTTCTATTTTTTTCTGGTTTGATTATTGCTTGTGTTACAATATTTTGGCTACATTATAGGGCTGGTCACTGGGTTTTGGGCATCTGACTAGTTTGTTTTGGTATCAATGTTTTGATATCCTTTAATATTCTAGGAGCCTAGCCATAATTTGTTAATTATTCTTATGCTACTTAAGTATGTGAGCATGTACCATGCCCATGGTTTAGTATATTCTTGGCTTAACTCTAGGGCTTGAATTTTATGAGAGAGTGCTATATTTCTCTGTTTAAATTTGCCAACTGTAATTTTTTTTTAAGTTGAAAATTCAAAGTTTAGTTCAACTTTGGAGCAATTTTGAAATACTGTTAAATAAAGCTCCAATAACTATAATTTGAAACCTCGACAAATGCTTTGTCTCACCAAAATATGTTGGGAAATACGTGACTATTGGGTTTTGCCTCTAATTGGATGGGTGAAGTATTTGCTGATGTAAAAACACTCAAGTTGTTTGTGGGGATTGGTTTTATTGAGTTCCAAAGCTCCAAAATTTTTGAGAGAAAATGTAGCCTGTTGTAAATGATTGGAAAACTCTTAAGACTCAACTTTAGTGCAAATTAATTTATGTTTGCCTGTAAGTGATATTAGAGCCACTGGTTTGTTTGGGATTAATTTAGTTGTATTTTTGGTTGTTCCATGGGTATTGATTTCTTGTGTTGTGGTTTGGTAATAGCGGAGTGATTCACAGTCTCACGCTGATTGACCTCTCGATGCATGATACCTTATATCATTAAAAGTTAAGCTTTTATTCAAGGGGATGGAATATAAGCTGAGGGATTTCAATCACCCCGTTGCAACAACAATGCCAAGCTAGTTTCCACCAAATGGGGTAACCGCATGAATTTTCTCTTCATTGTTTTCTATCAATAACTCTTTCTCCTTAAACTCATAGAATATGAGATTATTATTCTTAATAGCTTCTTGCCGTTTCTTTTTTGATTTTCCTTTTTCCTTATAATATTTGCTTAATATGGGTAAAATTCATTATATCAACTCTTTTAACAACATTTAATGGTTTACACTTGATATGTTTGCACCATTTGAGATGACATTCTCTATGCTTATCCTTGATTGGAGCTTCCATGAGCATATAGCTCTTCTTTAACAATTTATTTGTGAGTTCGTGAGAATATTTGGTTATCAATATTGTAGTGTCAAATTGTATCCAATATTGTATAATCGGCCTGATTTTAGGCTTAAGTCACTGTGATTGCCTTGCTTTCCATTGTTTTGCCTTATTGTGTGATTTTGTGTTAAATTTGTGTTAATTTAATTTTATCCCTAATTTCTTATGCATTTTTAATAACAAAGTGAATGTTGTCCAACTTTTTTCAGGTTTATCTTTAGCTTCTCTGGAGATTAAAGAGGGCGATGCTGGACTTAGAGGTACAGTGCACTTCCTGTTGGAAATGCATACATTCTTCAAGTGACAATTTTTTATCTGGTTAAAGCAGAAAAAATGGTGAAATTTGCTAAATAGTGCATCAACTATTTTTTGTTGACTATTTTGGTTGACCACTATCTATTAACCATTTTAGTCTCCTAACTATTGGATTTTATGTAAATTCAATTTAAAATTGGGATCAAAATGAATAATTGGGGACTAATAGGGTTCAAATTGAATAGTTGGGACTAAATTAAGCATGTTGAAACAGTTTGGGAATTTAATTGGTCAACTTGAGGGATTTGACAAATTGTCACTAATAATGGTAGTGAGACTCATTGGAATCGAGCTATGCAGTTTCATTTGATGTAAATTGTGGGCTTTTTTATTTCCATTGAACTCCTTAAATTTTTCCTATCTAGCATTCAAACTCACATTTACATATTTAACATTAAAATTTAAAGTTTAGCTAAACCACCATCTTATTTGTGTCTATTTTAATCTGTAAAAGTGTAGCATTTCATACCTGGGCATGGCTAGCTAATAATTTAAACTTGATATGTTTATACACTTCCAGGGTTATACAATTTTTTAGTGCTCTAATGATTTTTGTACTCAGTTTTATGTGTGTATATATGCATATATACACATAAATATCTCACTTTTAAGTTTGTCAAGATACTAATTGTCATTGAAGAAGTTATGGAACTAACACTGAACTGCTCTTTAGAGTTCAAGGTTTTTCTTTTGTTTAATACAGTATTGTAAAAGGTATAATGTTCGTATTTTATCCATTTTAATCTCTTATTTCTTAATAATTTTCTGATGGTCATGTAAGGTATTTTCACTGAATTATTGGAAGTTAATTATGTGTTTGTTGATCCGAAGGGATCTTTTCGGGAAGTCTTTCTATGGATGTTGATGCTGGCTCTGTTTGGAGGATGAATAGAAGTGGTTTTTGCGGTATGCGCTCCAAGAAGGTACAATGAATATGATCTATAATGCATGTAAAGAGTGTAATCCATTTTGATGCAGAAACTAATTAAAAAAATAACTTATCTCATTATCATTTTAATTTTGAAGAGTTTTTCTATCATGCCCCAGCGCCCATCTCCATTTTGATCATCTGTGAGCTGGCAATGTGTGTATAAAGCGGCTGATGTTGTGATGCACTTAGTTGTGGGCCCAAGTCATTTCTCTCATGATATTTTTGCTTTTCTTTGTTATTTTTGGGAGTTTTGGGATGGTTATTGTGGTACTTAGAATTTTCTTATTTTAAATCTCAAAAATTGTTTCTTTTGTATGGATTATGGTAAATGTTGTATGGAGGGAAAAGACTATCTAACTAAATGGATAGTAGCCTTTCTTTCCACTTTTTCATCTCTTTCTCTATACATAAATAAATAAATGAATAATTAATCAAAGATAGCCATTATAGGTAGGTTGATATTCATTTATGTGGATATATATTCTTCTCTCTACACCTTTCGCCATTTACTTAAAAAGAAATACTTGAAGTTCCAATAAACAAACAAATATTTGTTAGAAATTTAGGCATTCTTTAAAAAGATGAAGAGAGATATAACCATGGTCTACAAGCAAAATTGCTTGTCACTAATCACACTTCTACACCTAATGAATTCTACCTCCTCAGCCCTACCTTTTGCAAGCATATTTATTTATGGGTAGAACTCTTATTTAAATCGATGACTGTTAAAATCACAAGTATATCAAACACTTGCATACTGGTACCCTCTATCCCAGATTTTTTTATTCCAAATTTGAACAACAAACCGGACCTTAATCTGACCAAGTCAAGTCTGGTCTTAATTTCAAAGCAGAATAAAATGAAAACAACCTTATGAATGATTCAAGATCCTTATAATTTCTTTTTTATTTTTATTTTTCTCTGTCCACAGTTTGACGGCTTCATTGATTTGGATGCATATGATACTATTTCCATGATGATTCGTGGGGATGGAAGATCTTATATTTCAACGGTGAGCAATTTATTGAGGTTGTTCGTTATAAAATGCAGTATATTTGCAGCAGAAATTATTGATGTGCCATTGTTAAATGTATGATGAAAGTTTTGAGAAAATTATCAAAGTTAAATTTTTTTGAAAAATGTACCATATCTTTAATATTTTTTAAATCATTTCGTTCATATAGTTTTCTTGTCAAATTTCATAAGCAGATGTTTTTTAATGCAGATATATACGGATAATTGGATAAATATACCTGGGACACAGGAAGATAATTCTTGGCAAGCCTTTATTCTTTCACCCAATGATGAATGGAATGAGGTTAAGGTAAAGCTGCATTCTTCCATGGCTGATTTCATTTTCCAGAATGTTCTGCCCGTTATAATGTTGGAAAATTGCAATTTAATTACTGTATAACGTTGTCTTTATTCCACTTTAATCTCTGTTATTTAAAAAAAGAAATAAGCTTTTTCTGATCTTCATTATTTTTCCTTGGTTTTAATATCCACAGAATAATTTTAACAAAATTAGATAAAAAACATTACTCCATAGATAAATATTTTTTTGTGTTTTTCAAAAATTATTCAAAATAAACAGTGCTGATTTCATTTTCCAGAAATTTCTGCCCCTTATAATGTTGGGAAATTACAATTTAATTACTGTATAACATTGTCTGTATTCCACTTTAATCTCTGTTATTTTAAGAAAAGCAATAAGGTTTCTGTTCTTCATTATTTTTTCTTTGTTTTTAATAGCCACCAAATATAATTTAACAAAATTAGATAAAAAATTACTCCATAGATAAATATTTTTTGTTTTTTAAAATTTATATGTATAAACAAAATGTCTTTAACAAAATATTTTGTATTATATTCTTTTGTTATTAAAAATGTCTTTAAATGTATATTATTTAGCATACTAGTATCATTAAATTGTTTTTAATATAATAAGTTTAATAAATTATATTTAATTGATGCAATGCATATTCTATTCTAAATTTCAAAACAAAAAACATGACATATATAGTATCATTGTCTGTTTAAACCCTTGTAATTTATTATTTAGTCTAGCCGTCCTTCAAATTTTTTGTTTTCAGATTCCATTGAAGAGATACTTGCCGACTTGGAGAGGAAATGTGATTGATGCAGACTTGGAAATGAACCCAGCTCGAATTGTGGGACTGTCCCTTTCGGTCAATGCAGAAGGCGGTGTACCTGGTGCTAAATCTGGGCCAGGGGACTTCAAACTGGAGATAGATTATATCAAGGCATTGAGAATGCATCGCTCCTCCTTTGATAAATGACTCTTCCCATAGTGTTTATATTTACGGTTAAGATATATTTTGCACATAAATTAAAGCGTAAAGAAGTTGTGTAATTAGTACTTTATTCCAGCTATGTAGCTTCACAATATGCTGCTTGAAACAATATGAATCAGCAAATTCTTTTGTGGTCACTCAGTTACTAAAAATTGCTGAAATAGCATGCTTTTTTGTATAAAAAGATGCTAAAATAGCATACCGAGCTCGATTTTCTGTTGATGATTAGTTCTAAATCTCTCATATATCTCCAAAGTTTTTGAATTGTTGATGCTTTGTTTCCTTTTCACATAGCATCCTTTAATTATTTGCATTTGTGCTTCTTTTGATAGTTTCCATAAAAATTACACAAAATGTATGATTGCTGTGCAAGGCTCTTGATTATGTTGCTTTGAATTGTTAGCAATTTCATGTATGGCTTACTTTAAACATCCTATTTAAATTTTTTGGCTATAAAGTTTGCATTAGCATGCCTGATTCTGATCTAAGAACATGTTTCAGTACAGTTAATCATTCTTTTTGAATTTGATCCTGATTCTGATCTAAGAACATGTTTCAGTACAGTTTTTGGCTATAAAGTTTTTAAAGTGATTCATGTCATGAGAAAATTCGATGAAATTTCAGGTTGGCTGTCGAATATGTAGTGCAGTTCTCCTCCTGTCGCGACAATTAAATTCATCATTATACTCGGTTATTTGTAGATAAATCCATGTTTGAAGAACTCTTGATTGAAGAAACAGTTTTAGATTCTCGACATTTTTTTCTCTATGTGATGGCTCAGTCCAAGAAAAAGAAAAATATACTCGTGCAAAATATTAAGAGTTTAGTTCCTTAAATTCAATATAATTACAATGAAAAGTCATCCAGCAAAATCTTCATGCTTACCATATAATTTGAACAAAAGCAAAATTTCCTTCCATGCATGCAAGAATTCTACAAAAAATTGATTTCAATATATGCACAACTTTTCTTAAGAATATTAAATTTCAATGTTAAATATGCAAAGATGGACATTCGTGATTTAAAAGTTAGGATTAGGGAGATTGTAATACAAATATGCTCACATTTGTGTTGAAGCATATATATATATATATATATATATATATATATATATATATATAGAGTTACCATTTTGTTACACTTGCACCAACTCACTCTAAAATTAAGAAAAAATATGAAATATTTTTTTGATTAGTGGTGCATATGATTATGCATATGATGATGTAAGTGTAGTGTTTTTCTTAAAAAAATTGCTTGCATAGTGACACTAAAAAGTGCACAATATTATTCCTAGGAAAATATTTATTTTCACCATATGGTCTTATATTACTTTCAATTAATTTATGAAACTACAATGTTATCAAATGTCCAAATAATTTATAGGAACTTATATTTTAATCCTCAATTGAAACAAGCTCTTGAATGTGGTGAACTCAAAGCTCCCGATGTACGCCACGATGACAAGAGTTTTACGCCAAAATTAGACGTAAAATTTCTATGCCAAAATGTGAAGAATTAGCAGAATCAAATTCTCCAGCTAAATTACGCGATAAGAGTTTTATTCTTTTTCAGCAAATCAAACACCCAAATTTTATATTTCCAAAGAAATTTCTTACTTTACACTCAAAATTCTGCAAACCAAAACCCTTAATATTATTTTGAAGACTAAAAGATTTCAAATAAGTGAAGAAAGAGCATTATTATACTTATTTACACGAATAAATGTGATGCTCTAAAATCCTCCATCTGAGATTGTTGAGTGTTCTTCTGTGATGAAGAAGAGCTGTTGGATTCTGAAGCCCCTGCACGGCCGCTGTGAAGATTTCATGAGAGGTGGCTGGATGTAAAATACCAGAAATCAAATTTTAATTTGTTTATTAATATTTAAATAATTTTGACCTGAGATTGAAAATTTGACTTCGCCATTGCGTTCACCACCCTCAAATTAGCTAGGGGTGAAGTTTTGAACGCATTTGAAAATCATTAAATTTTTGGCAAATATTTTAATATTATTTTAAATACCTGAAAATTCGAGTAATTAAATACTCGTCGGATCAAAAATTCGAATGCACCGTTGCATTCAGAAGCCCTCAATTAGATAGGAATGATATTTTTAAAAAAATTTCAACATATTTATTAGAATAAATTTATTTAATTAAATATATTAAATTAAATTTATTAATTATATATATATATATATATATATTTAGACTTAACGGAGCTGTCCATCCATAACTGACGTCGTCCATATTTCTAGTTATATTAGATGGTCAAATCTAGACCGTCCGATCGATAGATCGGACGGTAGGCGTGTTTCTTCTTCACGCGTCTGCGAAGAAGGGACGCGTGGCTCGCCTAGCCACACACGGCACCTCCCGCAATGCCCGCTCGGCATCTGTCCCTCCTCGCCGCTCTAAGGATGAAAATAAAGGTTCGTTTCAACTCTTTCGCACTCCATTCGATCAAACCTAATGTAACTAGGAAGAAGAAGGAGCTGCGAACGAACCTTCTTTCTACACCGTTTAGATTGAGGTACCTCCTACCCTTGTTTCACAATTAAAATTCAATTTGGTGATTCCTAATTTTAAATAATGATTTCATTTATCGATCAAAGGTAATGGATCACTCAATATCATTCCCAATTAATCAAAGATTTAATAAATTAAGATCTGTATGTCCAGTCGACTCCTCGGATCACCGTGACATGGTCGCCTAGGTTAGGGTTTTGCATGCGATCTAGGTCATATTAGGTCTTGGTCCAACCGCCGGCGTGAAGGTCTCATCGCGACCGGTCTATCGGCATACGGGGTGGAGGCTGTCGTCGTTAGGAGACCCTCTAAAATTCTTGCCCTAGCCTCCTGTCGCCAGTTCGAAGAGAAGAAGGTGAAGAGCTGGGTTGGGCCGGGTCGACCCGGGCCCGACCCGTAAAAGTCTGGATCAGTGACGTGTCGGCTGCGGGCTAAGGTTTATGTTTGTGGGTCCCGCCGTGTCGAGTCAGGCATCTTAGCTTGCGACACGTGTTCCCGTGGGACCCACTCTTCGCTGCCAATGGTCCTTTCGCTCACACAGCTATGGGTCCCACCTTGTCCTTTCGGCGCCTGTTATGGTGCCATGTGGCAGTGGGACCCATATTTTTCTGACCGCGTCCGTTAGCTGGACCCACCTGCGGCGCATAAATAATTTAATTAAATTTAAAAATATATATAATATACTTATTATATATAACAACTTATAACATATGTATACTATAAGTATACATATATTTGAAATAAAACAGAACATATAAATAAATATAAAAATAAAATTTATAAATATTATAATTGATTTCAGATAATTAAGTATGTAAATATTAAAAATAAATTTAAGATTTATTAGAGTAAAATTAAAGCAAATAATATCTAAACTTTGGACTTTAATAATTCACAAAATACTCATCCAAATATTGCAATTAAATATACCATTTTGATCAGCAAAATTATAGGAATAATATGAAATAGTCAAATTTTCATTTGGACTTATATTTTGCGTAGTGATATTTTAGGATATTTGAATATTCACAAATTTGCCACAAAACTTTATTTATCTCTAACTTTGCACACATTAATTCAAATATACCCAATATAAGTCTCAAAATATTCAGAAAATCATAAGGAATATTTTAGAAGTATTAATTTTGCCATTTGGATTAAAATTAAACTAATCACAATTAGGCCCTAACCCTAATTAAGCCTTTAACCCTAGAAACTTCAAATAGCCATAAGTTAGTCAATTTAGCTCCAAATTAGGTGATCCAAATATCCATTTAAACCAGAAAATCTTAATTTACACTAAACTGTAAAAATATTTAGGATCCAACGGTTAGATCTCCTAATTAACCCTAATTACTCTAAAAACTTGATTAGTGAATATTAGCAAATCTAATAAACCAAATTAAGTGATTTCAGTTTTAAATGACTCATAAAGTAAATTAGAACCTATTTGTTCAATTAGTTTAATAAATTTATGACTAAATTCACTAATCACTCACTAATCACATTAAACCCTAATTATTAACCTAGAAATTAGATTAGCTATAACTTAACCAATTCATATCAGAATTGAATAATTTCAGGTTCTATAAAAACTTTAGAACATAATCTACAATAAACTAACAGAAATTTATATTTCACTAAGGGTAAAATTACTAAAATGCCCTTATAAAGTCAAATTCCAAATTTGACCTTATAAGGCATAAATAATTATATAACTTAATAAAAATAATTCAAATAAATCAAAACAGTCATTTTATAAACATAATACTACAAATCATGATAAAAATATTAAAATAATAATTTCATTATTTTGGCAGATTAAAGAAATTAAATTGATTGATTTTGAGATAAAATAGTCAGGTACGCAAATTTACTTATAAGTTTTATTTCAGTATTCTTATTTGAGCCATTTTCCATTTGAGTATTATTTACACAGCTTACCGCATTTTCAATCTGCAAAAGATTTATATCAAATAGCATGTAACAAAAAGAATGAAACACAGTATTATATATTTTGTGGTGTTTGTCTTTGGAGGGTGGAACGCATCATTGGAATCTGTACAGATTGGGCCAGCTAGCAGCCCCTGGGAGTTATATGGATGGATTTAGCCTCTTGTAGGAAGTAGACAAATCCAGAGGAAAGACACACCATCAGTTCGTATTTTGAGTAAGCTACCGACGGGTGGCGAGATAAGCTTCCTACAGGTTATGCCTATGGGTTTACCCATTTGGGCTCAATAGTCTACGGACTCGACTTATTGTTACAAATGCTTTTGATAGAATTTATTTCATATATATTTTCACAGCTAACTTGCAGGGCAGAAATTGAATTTGGAAATTGCTTTATTTTCTATGTAAATTTTCAATCATTTTCATATTTGATTCATACCTATTATAGGATGATAGATTTATTCTTATAAGAACAATTTGCATACTCTTACCTGACTGGTAAACTGAATTTTTAAGTTTTGATAATTAAAAAACTTAGAAGATCTGCTAATAAAAAGGAGAAGAAATAAAGGAAGCAGAAGAATGTAGATATTTCATATTTTATTTTGTAAAAGATAAACTATAACTTTTCATATATATTTTGGCTCTATTTGTATAAATTGACTTTTATTATTTATTATGTCCTTTTTGAATTATAAAAATGTATATATTTTCAATTGAGATGAATTATTCTTTAAAGACTCCCGAACTTCGATCCCCGGTCGCCACACTAGATGCGCGGACATGTTTATTTAAAGTTTTTAAAAGTTTAAATTATAGGGGCTAATTTGATTTCAATTTAAATTATAAAATTATTTGAGAAATTTATAATTTTAAGGATTAAATTGACTTAAATGAAACTATATATTTGATATCAAAATTATATATATATTATTGTCAAAATTATATATATATATATTTTTTCTTAATATTGATATCAAATTTTATAGACTATATATTTGCTTTATATTTGAAGCTCATTCTTATAAAATTTTCTCAATTCTACAGTATAATTAATGCATCTAAATCTAATAAATTTTAAATATATAATAATTGATATTTGTTGATTAATAATAAACACACTTTCAAATATTTTTTTTTATAAAGAATAATTAAAAATATTGTGAGCAATAGAAAAACAAGGTATTTATATAACCAACCTCACTTTGTGAAATTAAGGTTTGGTGTTGTTATTGTTGTTGGTGTATCAAAGAGATGTTATAATTGTACGTAAATTAAACTTCATCACGGGCATTATGCGCAAATTCTTATTAGCATATGAGATTTTAAATCCAAGTGAGTGCCACGTAAACAAGGGATCCCATATTATGAGTGAAAGCGGGTAAAGAAGCTAGCATTTGATTCTAATTTTTGAGTTGTTGAAATTATGATAAATATGATAATTAATAAATTATGCATTTAAAAATTAAACTAAATTGATTGTTTAGACTTTAAACTTTGGTACTCATAAAGAATAATGTGGATATTATTCTTTGATAAGAATTTAAGAGTTAATGTAATAAGAGTTGTGATGTTAGGAGTTATTATTGTATATTTAAATTTTATAAATAATAAAAAAATTTTAATATTGCAAGTATTTATGCCTTCAAATAGAATTTGATATGTACAAAAGAAATTAGTATGATTTAAATGAATTGGTTTAAAGAATGTCAAAAGAGGAAATGTTTTTTATTAGAGACTTAAATGACATGTTGAAAAGGTAATTAAGAAATTTAATATTATTCATAATAGTTTTAATTTTAAAGAAATTAATGTAGAAAAAATAATTAATTTGGAGTTTGTTTATTTAACTTCTGATATTATAATTATTTGTAATTATTTTATAAAAATGGGGGAATATAATATCATTTAAATAAACAAGACTTCTAAAATTCATATTTTTTATAAGATGAGACTTAAATGATATGCTTATTTTAATTTTAGAAAGATTAATAAAAAGAATAATCTAGCATGCATTACAGAGCAAATTGACATCATTAATGAGCTCTAGAATATGCTAATTAAAGAGAAATCAAGTTAATGTGTCATACATTTAAATTTTGAAAAAGAATACTTGTATACAGATTAGAAAATGATACTTGTATTTCCTAAAATCAATCTGGTTTATGCACGTAGATCTGCTAATGAAGTCTAGCAAAATATAATACATCTAAAATAAAATATATAGAGTGTAAGTTCAATTGTATTAAAAAATCTTAATCTAGATGACAACTATTGAGGGCCATGCAATCAAGAAGAGTGAAAAGTTCAAGTACCATGTTTCAATTATTCAAAATAATAAAGAAATAGAGCAAAATGATTAATAGGATTCAAATTGGTTGGATGAAGTGGAAAAGTGTTGAATGTTGGCCAACAAAAAAAAAATTACTGATAAAATAAGTGTTAAAGAGATGATGATGCTTAAGTGAATGAGTGGGTATACTCATAAGAATAGAATGAGAAATTGTTTATCTATAGAAAGGTTGGAGTGATTCTTATAGTGGATAAGATTAAGGATGGTTCTGGCTATTAAGCATAGATTGTGCAACAACCCTAAAAAAAGTTGAGTATGAATTTCATCCATATTAGAAGATAAAGAGGACGGCTAAAAAAAGCATGAGAAGAAATTATTAAGAATGATCTTCTCTATTTAGAACTTAAAGAAGAGAGATTCTATTTAATTGTGCAAAAAGAAAAAACCAACCCCACCTTAGTGAGATTATGGCTTGATGTTATTGTTGTTGCTGCTATTTTACCCAAATTGATAATTCATGTATTTTGCCTTCGCTCGCCCGATGAGTTGACAACTTGCTCGTCAAGTGTCGAAAAAAGTAAATCACAGTATATGAAAATCATTGAAATCAAGTTCTCTTTTTATTCAAGCAATAAACAAATTAGAAATGAAGAATCATTCAAATTGGTACTACAATCTCAAAATTCTTGTAGCAAGATGAAGCCAAGCTTTTTGGCAAGGGAATAGTGTTGTAGCTCAATTGTTGACTTGTGATTTGTTATCTCAAGGCTACACATTCTTTTTGCCTTTTGCAAGCCACACAGTAAATCCAATTGTACAATCAACTCTTATAATAATATTGAAGATAATGCTAAAATCGGCAGTTTGTTGTCTAGCAAATATGTAAATGGTGAGAGAGAATGCATATTAATATTAATAGAAAATCTAATCATTTGATCGACAATTGTACAGCAACTTGCTAGAGCTTGCAATTTGACTCAAATATTGACTCGACTTTATGAAAAAATCTATTTTGCTAAAACTTTAAGTAATTTTATATTTTAAGAGTTCTATGAAAATTATTTTGGCATCACGTAGTTTAACTTAAAATCTGCAATTGATACAAACTAAAGGAAGCAAGAGTTTTTAAATTTGTAATGTTTATGCCACACATCTGTGCCTCCCTAATTTTGGAGCATTTCATGATGATTGAGTTTGGGATGAGCTAATTAGAGAACCTCCCATAAACTTTTTACATAGAAGAAGAGTTTTTATTTTATTTTATTTGGAATGAAGTAACCTAAACATAGTATTTTAAGCAAATTAATAGAGTAAGATTACCCCAATTAATTTTTTTTTTAGAATTTAAGGTTTCATTACGAATCGTTCGGTCGAACAATCGATTCAATCGAAGGAATCGCTTGATTTTAATCAAACTCATAAAAAGAGGGAGACCGATTGAACGAACAAAAAAGCCCCTTAATAATCCAAAAGAGTTCTACGGATGCTAAACCGATAACGGATTAGTCACCTAATCCGGCACCGGGTTGCCAAAGTATAATAAGTAAATTTAGTTTTGATGGCAACTCAAATCCCCACAATACATTGATAGAGTAACCTATGCTGATGGTCTTATTAATGTTAGGCAATCTCATATAAGATATTGAAGACTTTGCAACAAAACTAGGACAACTATAATGTATAATGGACAATAAAAGTAGCTTAAAAGCAAGTCATTTATATATGAAAGAATCTTCGAAGAGGACATTACACTGAGAAAGAGAAGTCCGAGAGGTCGATGGGATGCGAACAAGTATATGAACCTCCGGTGATTAAAAATATAACATCGTCAATCACCTCGTAAAGGCAAGTTCCATAAGACATCGTAAATGTAGGTATAATGCACATATCCACTATGAAAAGAAGTAAATGAGACAAGCATTGGATCAGAGCATTCTAAAATTAAATAGAAAAAAAGGAAGATTATAGAAAAGAAAAGAGCATGAAGAAGCGATTTTAAAAAGAAAATATATGAAAATATTGTATTTGAAAAAAAACTAAAAATTCATTAATTAGAAATTACATAGAATTTAATGCTATTAAAATAAAGAACAAGTTCAGAAGTAAATGGCAGAAAAATAAGTCCTGTCAAAATCAGCAAGCAAGTAATGTATGTGATATATTACAGACTTTCGACGTTGGGTTAGTAACACCTAATTACAGTGACTTTCATCTGGTTGTTAACACCTACTGTAGGATTGATCACACATTTAATTTAATGATGATGATGCCAAATTTCTATATAAATTTTCACCTTGTATCCTAGCAACATTGCAACTTAAACCATTATTTTCTGCTTTCGACCCACTTCTAGGAAAGATCAAAGCCATATAGAGCAACGATATTCATTCTCTTGTTAATCTATGTTTATCTGTGAGCTAGTCTTTCCTATAACTTAATATCATAAATTTTTTTTACGTCTTTGCAAATGTAAGTAACAAAATTATCTTTGTTACTGAATTCTAACATTATGTCGCCTCTACTAATGTAATCGTGAACGTAATCGTGAATGAAGTGTACGTAACTTTGAAAAATTTTGCGTTAGTGTTGAACATGATTCCTAGTAATGGCATTGGTGTTTTAAATTTTTTGTGATCTGGTTTCACAGTCTTGCAATTACTGCTTTGATTACAAGACTTGACCAAAACCAAGTGTCTCAAAACAGCTTAAGAATAGTACTTTCTTCATTTGATTTAATTTCTCCTGCACTTAATTTTGTAAACACTTATCTTTCATATAATTTCTATGTGAATAAAAAACATCAAAAATAAATGGCAATATTTTATTTTCAGAACATAAAACCAATTAGTTCACTTCTTGAATTGTGCAAACTAAGCAAAATTGATGTTTTAAATGAAAAAAAATAATTGCAAGCTAAGCAAGATTGCAACATAAATTGTGGAACGAGACGTTTTGATAGAATGATACATTCAGTTAAAAGATTTCATGAGCAAAAGGTTCTCAAAGACGGCAAGTGCAAAAAACACGTTGTGGTAGAGACATTCAAGGAAACAGATGGGATATTTGGCATATATTCGTAGGAAAATTAGTTATATAGAATCAAAGAGACCAAAGAATGAACACCAACAATAGTCCTGGAGAAAATGGTTACCTCAAGCTTGAAAGAATGAAAACCTTGTCAACACATGCTAATTATAGAATTTCCAGTGAAAATATAAAATATAACATACTATTGCCAAGTCTAAATATATATATATATATATTTATTTTCTTCATTAATTATATGCATTAAATAGATAGTAACTAAATAACAAAAAAATATGAATAAAGTTATATAACCACTTAAAATGCATTTATAAATCAAGTTAAGCTAGTATACTAATTTTATAAACAATATAATCTTCAAATGAAAATTTATTTAAGAAACATAGTGTCAGTTGAACGAGAATTTTTTGAATAATTTATTATTTTAGACTAAACAAAATGTGTCCAAAATAACGGCGAAATAAAAGACCAATGTGATTAATAGGATCAAAGCTGATTCGATGAAATGGACAACCACTTCTAGAGTATTGTGCAATCCAAAAATTTCACTCAAACTTCAGAAAAATTTTAAAGAATAGATATATGACCAACTATGTTGTACGGGGCTGAATGTTGGCCAACAAATAAAAAACTTACCAATAGAACAACTGTTATAAAGATGATGATGCTTAACTGGATGAGTGGAATACTCGTAAAAATAGAATGAGAAATGAGTTTATTTGTAGCACGGTTGGACTGCCTATAAAAGGGGATAAGATTAAAGAATGCCGTCTTAAATGATTCGGACATATAATGCATCGGCGGTGTAAAGCCCCTGTTAGATTTATTGAGTTTTTGAATTTTGCCCATATTAAATGAGATTGATGAAGGCCAAAAAGACATAGGAAGTAAAATTAGATAGGGTGTTCTCTATTTGGATGTTAAGGACAAGCTTCTATTTGATTGTGCACCATAGAAACAAAGAATTCATGTAAATGACCCCACCTAGTGAGATTAAGGCTTCGTGTATTTTTGATGTCGGTGTTGTTGGAAAATGTGTCCAGAATACATCAAACTGTGCACTCTTTAAAACTCTAGTGTTTATACATCATAGTTTTAAGTTCATTTATAAATTTGAAAATGAATACTTAGCTATTATTCAAAGAGAGAAAATCCTTATAAATATCAGCAGCTTATGATATGCATATTGAACGCTTCCATAATCAAAATTTGGGTAATAAGCACTATAAATTCCACTAAATCATTAGCCCAACAGACCAACAAAAACCAGAAAAAATTCAAATGGCAGCAATAATAATTCAAGAAAGCATCCACAAACAACATATAAAATTAACGGACAATATACAATCATTTCTTGAAGTTACAACTCTTACAAAGATGAAGATGAATCAATATTTTAAAGGTCAAATTGATGAAAACAAAAAAACAATTCAATGGCCATATTTAAGAATAGAAAAAGAACAAAAACATCTCACAATATAAATACAAGCATACAAATATATATACATACCAATATATATATATATATATATATATATATATATATAGTGAAATAAGCAGCCATCTACCATTATGTTTACAATAGAAAAAACAACCCAACTAAAACAAAGTAAGATTCATCTGATTCTAGCACATTCTCATTAGTTGAACCATTTTATTCATTGAAGACTCCTATTATGTGATATTAAGATTAATGAGTTCATCATAATAGGCATCACCTTTAAAAATCATGAGTTCATCTCTAATGAAACTGACTCAAGAAACCATACAAGAGATAATCTGACTTTAAGAGAGTTTTTTCCTTACATGATGATAAGCCTTACCCCTAGCGTTATTCTTCATGCATTCTTGTTGACCATTGCATAAAGTGCACACTAGTTTCCCTAATTAGTGCATTCAACCTGCCTCCTTTTTACCTTTACCGTTATCATTATAATTTACTTACACGCCTGCATGATGCATATTAGACCCCTATGCATCTAAATCAACGAATTTCAATTCCCACATTTTTTAAGGATAATATCATCACCGCTCTTTTGATATAAATATATATTTCTATTTTATCATTGTTGTGCTCTCTATACCTTCACTATAACATTCTATTTTTGAAAGACTTTAGTGGATGTTCGGTTTATGCTTAATTCTTGGTATTAAATGAATTAAGAAATAATTAAGCTAAGCTAAACCAATAAAGTTGCTTGAATTGACTTTTGGCTGTTCTTTGGTTAACTTTAAATTAAATTAAGCTAAGCTAAGCGGCTAAACTATTCAAGGATAGCTAAGCTAAGCTAAGTCAAATAAGCCAAATACTGATAGCTTAATCTGTCTATAAATGACATCTAGTAACACACCCACAGCTTTCCAGAAGTACCTACGGATATCTACAAGTTTCTCTCTTTGTATGTGGTAATTTTTTCCAGCCGTTCACTTTGTGAAATAAGACCAGGTAATTAAATAATAAATGATATAGCAAAAAAAGCATTACTTTTATATTATTAAATAATAAATCAAAAAAATTTGAAGACGAGTTTTTTTTTGCACAAATAAATTGATTCAATGTTCAGCAAAAAAAGGTTCATAAAAAGTGACAGTAAAAACCACATTATATATAAATAAAGGCAACACTTAAAAGAAAAACTTAAAATAATCCGCTGTCAAAATATATCAGAACGAGATCCAAGTAACAACAATCGATCCAGAAATGAGATCAAGATATCATCAACAATGACATTAACTATAAGAGGAGACAAGGAGTCATAAGGCCAGGCGAGACCAAAACAACAATAAGTAATTAGGTTTTCACAATCCTGTCTAGAAAGGAGATGTATAGTTCACTGCATCTCAGAATACAGCAACAGAAAATCTTACAGTAGCAGCATAGAGAATAATTTTCAAATTTTGGAGTTTACTTCTCCGAAGAGTTAGGCCCCCTCTTCTTTCCAAAGCCAACTACTGCAAAATAGCAATTAAAATCATTAGAAACAACAAATACCGTCAGCTTCACTCAATACAGGAAAAAGAATGGGGGATTACCGGCAGTCACGAAGCGACGATTGTATTGCATACGCTTATGAGCCCTTCCCCTAGGCTTCTTCTTCTTGTCTTGTTTCGCAACCTTCGGTGTTTGTCCTCTTACCTTGCCAGCGCGAGCCAATGATCCATGCACCTTTCCTATAGAACAGTAACAGGAGCAATAATAATCAATATGTAAGAAAAACCTAAACGAAGAACAGGAGACCGGGAAAGAAGAAGGGAAAGAAGAAGGTACCCATTGAGATGAGATCGTTCTCAGCTTCGCAATTTCGGCGGCCTGTCGCTTTATTAATATGCCCCAACCCTAAACGATCGTAATCTGAATGGTTCAGATTTAAATCATATTTTAAATAAAAATTAATATACCTATTTCTCTTATTATTATTATTATTAATTACTGATTAATATTTATTGCCATCACAAAATATATCTTTCAAAAAAAATACATTTATTAATAAAACTAGTTTAATTTATGTATTAAATCAAATTTTAATTGAAATTTATTTTTTTTTTATTTGTTTTTATTTTAATTTAAACAAATGATAAAATAAAATTATATGATTGTTAAGTTTTTTTTAGATAATTTTTTGTATTTTTGGGAATTTTATTATTATTTAATTTATTTTAATTTTAAAAAATTATTTATTTGTCAAAAATCAAAATATTTTGTCATTTTTTGATTCAACACTTTCAAATTAGTTAGGAGCAACATTTTCATAATTTTTAAAATTAAATTAATTTATTATATTAAAAATAAATAATATATATAATAATATTGATTGCCATGACAAAACATAAGTTTCAAAAAATATTGATTAATTCAATTTTAATCCCAATGGCTGGGCACTCTCAAATCGTCGGAACCTGTTAGGCCCAAGTTCCAATGTGCACCATTATGAAGCCCAGCCCTATCAAGATCGATGGGGCTAGCTTGAGCCCAATCATAGCTCAACAATGATTGCCCAACTCCCGTGATTCCAAACGGATGCACCTCATATCATTGGGATCTTATTAGGCTTGGGTTCCAATGTGCACCATTGTGGAGCCCGACCCTATCAAGATGAATGGGGCTAGCTCGAGCCCAATTGGGGCTCCACGATCATTCCTCAGTTTCTGGGATGTCAAATGGACGCACCTCGAGCCTGGACAGAGCTCTCCCATAGTCGGAATTACAATGGGGATGCACCATCGGTTAGCGATAATTCCTGGTAATAACCAGCCATAGAGTTGATAGAATCGAGTCAGGTTGATTCAATTATAATCCTAACCTATCTCAGGTCAATCTAGCATGCATTGCAGAGCAAATTGACAGCTTGACTGACTATTAGGAATTGAATAGAGAGGGTTCATGTAATAACCCTATAACTAGGTAAAAAATCTCATCATTTTTTGATTTATTTGACAACCAAAGCGATTATTTGACAATCCAACATCATTTATTGATTTAAGATTTGTAAATAAAGGGTAATTAAATAATATTATATCTAAAATATTTCTTAAAACTAGATAACATAATAATAAGAAGAGTAATATAGTTACTTGTAAGGGTAAAATTTTAAAATTTGGGCATTAAGATTTTGAGAATGAAGCCAACCTTATGTGTGGAATACAGTTGCTAGTATTTGTAATGCAGTAAACGGTTTACTAGGTGAAAAAGTGAGCACACCCATAATAAAAATGTATGATGGTAAAAACAAAATACTCAAATTAAGATTAAAAACAAACAATTAAATTATAAAGAATAGTTTAAATATAAGATTGAGGAGAATTAAAATAAATATAAATTAGCTTATTGTGAATCAAAGAAAATGACTTGTGCTGTTGAGATGGTAACATTCGATAACTTTGATGATAAACTAAAAATTGAGAGAGAGAGAGAGGGAAAGAGAGATTTATTAGTTAGTCAAATTATGACTTGTTAAGAATATCAACAAAATTCTTTATATGAATGCAGATATTTAATATAAATTGATGAACTATTTTACTAAATTTTTTAATGAAGATTATATGAATATAATTAATATAAGTGAGTTTAATAATTATAAATGTAGTATAAATCATATTTTCATTCATCGTGTTAATAAAACAAAGATTTGGAATGTTTTTATAAATATAAAGAGCGGAAAAGCAGTAGGCTCAGGTGGCATCCGATGTAAAGAAATGTTTGGATAATGAAGTAATTTTTTAGCTTACTAAGTTATTTATATTTTTGGATTTGAAGTGTACTTTGATTATATTGTAATCTTATTAGTTTGTAATTATTTGATTATCTGCATGAAATAAAATAATTTGCAAAATATGGTATACTAATTAATTCGATGGTGAGATTACCCAAGTTACTTTAGGATTAAAGCAAATATGCGATGTGGTTTGTTGCAATATCAGGGACAACGATAGTCGGGATGAGGAAGATGAAGTTGAGGGAAACGATGGTCGAGATGAGGAAGATGAAGCTGAGGGAAACGATGTCAGGTCAATTCACTGCAACAATGTTGGGAATGATGCTACCAAGGATGATGATGTCAAAGCTCGCGAACGTGACAATTCATTCTATGAACGAGATGGGACTTTATCGAGACGCCAACACTGTTCTTAGACTGGGGACGATTACGTCGAACCTTGTGAATGATGATGACATCAAGCTTAGACTTCGTCGGGTCGATTCATTGTGTGAACAGCCCGATTCATTGTGTGAACAGCCCGATTCATTGTGTGAACAACCCGACTCATTGTGTGAATAGCCCGATTCATTGCTTGAACACAACGAAGCTCGTGAATACGACAAACTTTGCAAATGAAGCTTAGCGGAAAAGCTCACAAACGGGGATTGGAGGTGAAGCTTACGAGCCAAGCTCGTGAATGTGGTGAATTGAAGCTTATGAATTCAAAGCTCTCAAACGACAGACTGATGAAGGCAGCGATGAATGCAAGATGGTGTAAAAGTTTTTATGCCAAAATGTGAAGAACCAGGAGAATCAAATTACCCCACTAAATTGCATGGTAAGAATTTTATTACTTTTTCAGCAAATCAAACACCCGTATTTTATATTTCATAAGAAATGTATTACTTTACACTCAAAATTTTGCAAATAAAACACCCTTAATGTTATTTTGAAGATTAAAAGATTTCAAATGAGTGGAGAAATAACATTATTATACTTATTTACAAGGATAAATGAGCTCTAGAATATGCTAATTAAAGAGAAATCAAGTTAATATGTCATATATTCAAATTTTGAAAGAGAATAATTGTATACAGATTAGAAAATGATACTTGTATTTCCTAAAATCAATTTGGTTTATGCACGTAGATCTGCCAATGAAGTCTAGCAAAATATAATAGATCTAAAGTAAAATATATAGTGTAAGTTTAATTGTATTAGAAAATCTTAATCTAGATGATAACTATTGAGGGCCATCCAATCAAGAAGAGTAAAAAGTTCAAGTACCATGTTTCAATTATTCAAAATAATAATGAAATAGAGCTAAGTGATTAATAGGATTCAAATTGGTTGGATGAAGTGGAGAAGTGCTGAATATTGGCCAGCAAATAAGAAACTTACTGATAAAATAAGTGTTAAAGAGATGATGATGCTTAGGTGGATGAGTGGGTATACTCATTAGAATGAGAAATTATTTATTTATAGCAAGGTTGGAGTGACTCCTATAGTTGATAAGATTAAGGATGGTTTCGGCTATTAAGTGTAGATCGTACAACAACCCTATTAAAAAAGTTGAGTACGAATTTCATCCATATTAGAAGATAAAGAGGAAGGCTGAAAAGGCATGAGAAGAAATTATTAAGAATGATCTTCTCTATTTAGAACTTAAAGAGAAAGGATTCTATTTAATCGTGCACAAAGAAAAAGTCACCCACCTAGTGAGATTATGGCTTGATGTTATTGCTGCTATTTTACCCAAATCCATAATTCATGTTTTTTGTCGTTCGCCCGATGAGTTGACAACTTGCTCGTCAAGTGTCGAAAAATAGTATGGTCTACCAACTAAGAAAACTTTTGATAAATCATGGAAATATACTATAGGTGTATGAGGATTAGTATCGAGTAAATTACGGGAGAATCAATACATCATAAATTTCATCCAGTAACACAAAAACAACTACCACAAAGCCAAACTACAACATATAAATAAAATAATATCCTTATAAAAGTACAACACCAGCTCAAAAGTACAATAACCACCAACCTACAATAGCATCAAAAAAACCAACAAAACTTTCTATTCAAGCACACACTACACTAGCTCCCCATCCGATTCTAGCTATTGAACTCGGGATCAACATCAAGATACATGGATAAAACTTCCATCAAAAGAAAATACATAAAAATTTAGAATAAACCTAATCTCATCCACATGCCAATTTATGAACAAGAATTCGTGCAACCAAGGTTAGAATCTTTAAAATGAATGAATTTTCATCAATTCACGCTTGCAATAGTTCCACCTTACACAATTTCTTTTGCTCAGTCTAGGAGTCTTATTCAGACTACTAACTCACAATTATTGCAGGAATTAAATCCTACTCATCTCCCTAATGGTCAAACCAATTTATTAACTTAAACTTGGGAAGATTAACTATGAGCATCATCAGCATGCATACCAACGAAAGCTCTTATCAACTAGCCAATGCCACTTCCCTAAATGAATGACTATCTACATAGACCTTGAACAGACAACTCTCACACATTAGATCACAAAAGTTATTAATTAATTCATTCCTCATTTAACAATTACAAATCCTCATATATAGGCAAGAAAAATGCTATGCTTACACAAGAATATACACCAAAAAATATTCAGGACCAATAAATAATTCTTTTTTTTTAATTTTTGTATATAAACCCTACAAAAAAATATATTCAACCAATAATCTACTTACACATTGGATTGACACATCATCTATATATATTGATATATATTAGTATGTAAATGTAGCAATACTCTATAGGCAATTCACAACAACTCCTGAAGAGCCACAGAATTCAACAACAAATATGATTCAAAGGGATTATATCGCAATCACAAATTTCAAATACAAAGATGCGAGCATAAAAAAAATTCATATCACAATTTCCCATAAAATTACTATGCCATCGCGCAAATTACTCACGCCAATCAATAGGACAATTACAAACAATTAATTTATATATAAAAGTATATGATAATGGCTAAACGGAATGTCAAAACAAGATTCAAACAATGCAATTACTCAGCCAAACACAAGTCATAAGATGATTTAGACAATTTCTGGTTGATTTAACAATACACCTAAATCAATAATTTCAACACATGATAAAACTTTGTAATAAAATTGATTGTTGAACGCTAACATTCACTACATTATTGAATAACATTAAAACTTACTAGATTTAAATGTATCTAACAATAACACCAAAACGAACAAAACTTTGGCTTCTCAGCACTCTAACAAACCCACTTAACTCGCTCATCAACAAGCTCAAGACACTGGTTAGTGCTTGTAGAGTCCCACAACAATCCAACAGCATAACAATGTTTTATGAAAAATATAAAATTTTCAAACGCCCAAAGGGTGTTTATAGATCTCTGGTCACGTCTGAGCGCATTCACTCATGTCTGAACGCATTGCATCTGGATGCACATAAGAAGAGAATAAAAATAATAATAGTAGTTTACATAGAGTATAAAAATAGTAATAATAGTTTGCTAATTAACGGGTTGTCACATATACCAAATGAAATAAATCAGTCTGATTTTATAGATCATTTATATGACATGTAAATCAAAATCTAAGACTTTCACAATGAAATATCAAGTAAACATTCAATTAATCATATAAATTCTCCTTATTTTCATATGCTTGGTTTTCAAACAAATATGTAAAGAAAATATCATTCTTATAAACAATCACAGCATATGAACAAAACGCTTTGTAAAGAACATGTTATTGAGAAATAAATAAGAAAAATTCCCCAAGCTTTTAATGATTAATCATAGAATCTTTACTTAGACTGAACAAAAAATAAATATGCATTAAGTAGGAGCTAGATCCATATCTTGTATCCAATGATTTGAGAAAGTATTACTCATTCCGAAGCCCAGAGAACTCCAAATTTGTGGGAATCTCTTAACTAGCCATCAAAATTTGGAAGATATAGACTACTCAATATGTTCATCTAGACTTAATTTGTGTTCTGACATTACCGATGACCACCCAATAAGGCTCTGTTCCAAGGGAACATAAGACTCGCTTGACACATCTTGTTCACCAGTTTTTCTTTATCTATGTTCTAGACATGGTCTGAACAAGAGCATAAGAAAATAAGTATACCATTTAAACTTGAAATTAGCAAATAAAAAATAGAAAAACGACATAGTAGGAAAAACTAGATGGATGTTGACACGAAATTATGATAAAAATTAAGGTAGAGGGCGGAAAGAATGCTGATAGTTAGACACCCTTGATTCTGTGTACTCTCTCGAGAGTTAATGATCCCTTCCTGATGAGTTAAATGGTATTCATAATCATCTTGTATTATGACCTCATGTACAGACAGAGGTTGGTTCTATATTTGGTTCTTTAAGAGCCCAAGTAAGATTGAGATGGTTTTAATGTCATTCCATAATAATCCCCATGCTAATCACATGCCTCACTTATGACTTAACCTTTGCTAAAATTAATGTAATCCTATGTTTTGTCCCAAAAAATAAATGAAAATATGGTGGTTAGGATGAAAATAAAATTTAGGGTTAAATTATGATAAATTGTAGCTTTAAGTGGCTTAGATGCTTGGATTCAATCTATATGTGTTGTCGGGAGAAAATACAGTAGTTAGGGCCTTTAAAAATTTACTTGTAAATTATAAAATCATATTGCATGGGGTGCTCACATTTGTAAATTTGAGTATGCTTTAGTGGTAAAACTCATTTCTAAAACTTTCTTATTACAATATTGAGCACGAATTTTAGTTCACCATTCTCAAGGGATGCTTGGCATGCTGTTATCTTCCTGCAACGCTATGTTATCTCGTAATCGGATAGTAGCTATTTAGTTCAATGCCATATCATTTGATTTAGAATTTATAAGCAATTTTGCCATTATTTGATGTTATTAGAATAGAAGATGCAGGTAACATGAGACAGCATTCTCTCCCGTGCTTTGCCTCTGTAACTGTAAATTATTGAAAAATTTCCTCATTACCAGCACATTAGTAGATTTTAGTGTGCTTTCGTGCTCTAAAAAACTCTTCTGTTTCTGATTCTATTTCCTTGCTTCACTTTTAACTAGTGCTTTTTATGAATTTTTCTTCTTTTGGTTAATGCGAATTATAAGAAAACAATAAAAAATAGCACTTTTGGATTTGAAACATCTTAACAAAACATATAAAATACAAATCACTGAACTAAACACATTCTGCAACTTTAAGAACAATCTTATCTAAATAACATGCTATTTGAATAACATATTATTAGAATTAATTTGCTTCTGGCATGCAACCCAACTGCCCTTTAGATGCATGACAAATTTTTTCTTAGAAGAAAAGCTTACCCTTATAATTTTTTAAGATTGTCAAATGCTGATAGTTAGCATTTAATACAATGGCACCAAGCCTTAATCCCACTAGGTAGGATCAGCTACATGAATCCTTTGTTTCCATTGTGTATGATTAAATAAATGCCCCTCTTTAAATTACAAATAGAGAAGATCATTTCTAATAGTTTCATCATGTCTTTTTTTTGTTTTCCACTTCCTCTTTTAACATGGGCAAAATTCGTATACTCAATATTCCAACAGGGGCATTATTTAGTCTAAGCATAATATGCCCGAATCATCTAAGACGACATTCTCTAATCTTATCCACTATTGGAATTAATTAAATCTAGCTACGAATGAATATATATCTAATTCTATCATTACAAGTGGGCCCACTCATCCACCTTAGTATTTTCATCTCTATACAGTTAGTTTCTCAATAAGTTTCCTCTTTGTTGGCCAATAAATATCAAGCCCCATATAACATTTAAGGCAAAGAAAAATTTGATTAGTTGTTGCAACTCTTATTGAAGCCATAAAGCATTTTTGAGTGAACTACCTACCTATTTAATATAAATGAAATATTAAGCTGACTAGAATGTATGTCTAAGTTCATCCCAAGCAAATCAAGAAACATCACTCAACCTTCTTTATTTTCACTTTATATAATTCTCATGCAATGGAAAATATGCTAATTTTTCCATCCAAAGTCACCGCAATTGAGAGCTGCCCCCTTTTCACACTACGAGAAATAACCATCCACCCCGATTATTTGTCTACAATCACTTTAAATCCCTCTTTACTAGAATGCAAACACATGTACATCCTCAAATTTTATTCAATTCAGCTAAGAGATTAAAAATAGGTCAAATCATTTGATTTTCTTCTTATACTACTATCGTCACCTGAACAAGGTTGTTGACTTTATAATGTTTTCTCTCTATTTCGTGATCAACAACTCTAAGCAAATAAAAAAAAATTCCAACCCTTAATATTAACCCCATCAAATTTCATTGAATGATCAATATTCTCATCAAATAATGTATCATCACGATTCAATTCATAACCATTTTCGATAAAATTGTCACCATATTTGCATACATCAAAATCACCATCCTCATTGACATTACTATTATCAAATTGAACATCATCCTCGTCACATTAAATTTTAGCACAAATATTTTAATTTAAATCTCCAAGATGTTGTGTGAAATTTTGATCATCAAGCCATTCAACTGTCTGATTAAAATCTTCTCATAGGATCATTAATTTTCAACTTTAATGAAACAATTCAACATAAAATGTGGCATATAACTAAATTTCAAAATGTAGATTAAGGGCATCAAAACCTTACGATGTCATTAAAGATTGTGTCATATTTTGATTTGATTTTGAAATCAATTTATTGGCAAACATTGAAACAATTTGAATCACTAAAATGTGGCATATTACTAATGGCTCCCCACCTCAACATTAGTCCTTAGCAAATGCAATTTGATGGAGGACACTCCTTTGTGATGAGCAATCATCGTCTTTGGCAAACCACTGTGAGACGGGAATCCATTTGAAGTTTGAGGGGGTGAAATCTGGACTCAACCCATATGCCACAGAATTTTTGTCGTTTATGAGAGGCGCCAATTCGGCCCGTAGGTGGAGCCAAATGAAGAAGTAGTTTCTAACTTGAATCAAATGAAAAGATAACTGATTCTGTAATTGAATTTGATGATACTGAAAATTTTACAAGGAATAAAGGTAAGAAAAAGAAGAGGAAGAATGGCTCGAAATCCTCGAATATAAGAACAATGTACATCCTAAGAAAAGATGAGGATGTTGATCGACTTGCTTCTTTACAATATAAATATCATCCGCCTACTTTTTGTATTTGTCTAATGAGATTCCTTTTTGTGAATCCCTTTAGAGTGGTTTGGTGACCATTTTCTTTTTTTTTTCTTTTAATTTATTTTTTTATTTATTCAAGATCATCAAACATATTTGTTGATTCTTTATTTTAACTCAATAAAACCAACATATTACCATTAATACACACACATATATATATATATATACATACATATACATACATATATATATGATAACTGTTATGCTTTATTAATGATAACTTTGAATACAAAAAAGTTATGGTTGGTAACCTCGAAAAAGAAAAAAGGATTAAGAAGATAAAAATAAAATACAAGAAACATATAAAATGATTACCAAACCCCCCCATAGATTGTCACAAAAGAAGAATCGTTTAGAACATAAATATAAACAAAAGACCAACCAAGATCCACTACTCATGCTTCAAGGTAAAGCAAGCCTCCGTCAAATCTCTGAACACATTTTTTTTGTACAATGGCTCCTCATCAAAATCATTTTCAGGTAGAGTAGGAGTGAATGACGGACAGACATCGCCAGATCCACTCGAATAAGATTCAATGGCGAGAGGCAGAAGACCCTCCACCTCCTGGATCACAACATCATTCCTCATAGAAACTTGTACCTCCCAGAAGGCACCAGATGGAGTTTCTCCATAAGAAGCTGCATAACAGTGTTGATTTTAGGAAAATCCTCGCTTTCTTCTGAAGTTGTATTGAAAGTTCCAATCAAACTCTATATGGATGCATCGTTCAAATTCATCTGATCATGAAGGAGACTATCAATGACAGTAGATAAAAGGTATCTAAGTAATAGTCCAATGTTGCTTCCTTACATGATAACCTCCTTATCGACCATGGAGGAGACTGCTAAGGCAACATCAGCCAGATCTTCCACCACAACCAGTGTATTTCCAACATCAAAAGTATTGCAACCTTCAAGGTTGGGCGCAAGCGGATCTTCAATCACAGTTGTATCCGATTTAGCTTGGAGAAATAAAAGGTGGCCCACTTCCTAACCAATTGGTGAAGGGCCATAGCTCTCTCACCCATTGCAGTATTTTTTGGCACATAAACCTTTCCAGCAATCTCCCATGACATGGGGACACTTCAATTCCTTAATTGAAATTGTTTTTTTAGTTCCAAAATTTGAACAAGTTTTCAAAAAAAGCATATTGAAAATAACTATTATCTTCTTCTTCAATCCAAATTTCTTTATCAAAATTTTCAGTTAGATTGATTTCCACCAAAACTCTTGCCACAAAGGGTTGCAAGAGATTAGCGGTGGCAGTATCCACCTTGAAAGGCTTGCCGAAGTAAGACCCCAATGAGAAAAGGATGGAATGGGTAATGAAATGAGCCTTTAGCAGCAAAAAGGTAAGCCAAACATGAAAAATTGATGATTCAAATTTAGGATTAAAATTCATAGTCTACTCCAAAATTTTTAAATGGGATTTGTCAACAAAGTAGGAACTACGGGAAAAGAAGCAAGTATAATCCGCCTTAGAAGACAACTTCATAAGAATTTGGCAGTGATAGATTAATTCGATTGAATAGGTTACAGAAAGCCCCAAATCGTTGAAATTTTGCAAACAATAAGCACTAGATCTACATGCTCTCCTTTGAACATGGAGATGTCTATGTGCATATGAGAACAAAGATGGAAACCTAGTTCCAGTCGCACTAGATAGGGTATGCTGATGGACCTAATGAAACCATCATTTAAACGTTAAGGTCCAAAGTCAAGAGGTCTCATACGAGATCGGCTAAAGATGACCTTAGAGGTTTAGAAGTGAGTGACGCATGTTCGTGAGAGATCACTAGCAAGTTTAACTATCTATAGCCCCTTGAAATATAAATTTACATTCTCATGAGATGATCAATTCAAATTCAGCAAGAACTAGATTTATTGAACTATTGTTGATAGGTCTAACTCTCCCCAATCTTTTTAATTTGATTAGATCCTCAATAATTTTAGGATTATTTATTTACATGCATAAATCTATTTCAGTAAACAAAAACCATTATTCTATTGTTTAAATATTAGCAGAGGGAATAGTTACTAGTAACCTTCTTTTAATCCCTGAGAATGATAAAATCCAAAACTCATCGTACTATTAGTACTTCAGAACACGTGCACTTGAACGTAAATCAAAGTCACAACATTTTGTGGTCTATCAAACCCCAAGCAAGGAAGCTTTCAAGAAGTACACTAAAGGTGAATTGGGAAAAATTTACTTGGGAGAAGACAAAGCTTGCAACATCGTTAGAAAAGGATATGAGGATATCCAGTTGCTGAACGGATCGGTATGGAAGTTGAAGAATGTCAGTCATGTATTGATCAATGATAGCTAGTTAGCCCGCGAAGGCTACAACACGAGTTTCACAATGGACTCTAGGAAGATGATAAAATGAGCATTTGTGGTAGCTCGAGGCAGCATGGATGGGACACTTTACCCGATCAATAAAGTGTTTGATTATTGCAGCACCAAAACAGATTGATGCACGTCAATGGCACCAAAGGCTCGTTCATATGAGAGAGAAAAGATTGAATTCGATGTTATTTAAGGAAAATATTCCATGACTGAAATCTATGGACCTAGAGTTTTGTGAAAACAGCGTATATGGCAAACAGAAGAAGGCCAGTTTCTCAAAGAGTGACTTGAAATCCCAGAAGCTGGAGCTTGTACACACTGATGTGTGGGGACCATCTCTCACATTCCCTCTTGGTTGAGCCACATATTTCATTACTTTCATTGATGATCATACTAAGAATATATGGGTATATTTCTTGAAGCACAAATTTGATGTGTTTAAAATGTTCAAGAAGTGGTTAGCCTTAGTTGAAAATGAGACAAGCTTAAAGCTCAAGTGATTTAGAATAGACAATGGCAGGGAGTACTGTGACAAAGAGTTCAATGAGTTATGAACTTTGAATAGAGGCGGGAGTGATATATGGTTTTATATAGACAACAACATGTGAGCACTAAGTTCAGATTCACAGGTGCCTGGTTCATGGGCGTCTGGGCGCCCAGTGCTCTGTCTAGCACTTGGAATGCTTGGTTCATAGGCGCCTGGGTGCCCAGTCGTCTGTCCGGCATCCAGGTGCCTGATTCATAGGCACCTAGGAGCAGCTGGGCACCAGTGCTCTGTCTTGGCACTGGGTATATCTGATAAATAAATGCCTGGGCACGCCTGGTGGCCTAATCTTCTGTTTTGTCTCGATGTTCTCTAATAACCCTCGTAAGGTGACGGTGGGCTCATTAACTGTCGGCTTATCGAGTAGAATATTGAATTGTGTTATTGAGAGAGGTTTGGTGAGGATGTCGATAGTTTGTTCTGTTGATGGTGTGCTGAATGACGATCTCATTGTTTTTAACATTGTTGCGGATGAAGCGACAATCTACTTTCATATATTTGCACAAGCGTAGAATAGTGGGTTGTTGGCAATGGAGATCATTGATACATTGTCACAGAAAATGGTAGTAGCTTGAAATGGAAGATGATGGAACTCTTGTAGAAGTCATCGAAATCATATATGAGTTCGAAGACCGTGGATGCGAGTGTCATGTACTCGACTTCTGTAGATAATCGTGCTATTGTATGTTGTTTCTTTGCGCTCCAACTGATAAGTGTGATACTTAAGAATATGCAAAATCCTATCATGGGTTTTTGATCTACAAAGTTGCTAGCCCAATCAGAGTTGTAGTATGCATGAAGCTCTAGAAGTGTGGAGGTGATTGGTAGGTCTATTTGGATGGTGCCTTTGATGTAGCATAGGATGCATTTGAGTTGGGAGAAGTGAAATAGCAAGGGTTGATGTATGTGTTGGTAGATGCGGTTGACCGCAAGGGTGATGTCCAAATGAGTGATGTAAGTAACTGAAGGCAGCCAGCAAGCTTTTAGTAGAGTTGCGGGTCCGTGAATGGAGGTGAGACTTCGGTAGAGTTGTCGGCATTAGTGGAAGGTGCAGGGGCCGACTTGCAGTTGGACATTCCGACATCTTGAAGGATCAGGGAAGCATACGTTGCTTGTGGTACATGTAGACCGTGTATTGTTTTCAGAATGGAGATGTCGAGAAACTGAGAGGGTTACCCAAGTGTCTTTAGTTTGAAGCGAGCTTTCATTTTGATTATGGTATTCTGGAGAAAGTTTATATTTTGTTCCGGTGAGAAGAAGATAATCAACATAAATGAGAAGATATGCTTGAGTGTCGGACTTGTCATAGATGAGTAGAAATGGATCTGCTTTGCTTTGAGTAAAGCCTTTTGATATAAGGGAGTTAGTGAGAACGAAGAACTGTTGACTTGGAAACTATTTTAAGCCATAGAAGGCTTTCTTTAACCTGCATACATGGTTTGGTTTGGTAGAGTTGGTAAAGCCCGAAGGTTTCTTGATATGAACTGCTTCATTTAAGAATCCATGAAGGAATGCATTGGAGACATCAAGTTGTAATAGGGGCCAATTGTAATGGGTGTCTATGGTGAAAAGAATGTGAATATATGGTTCGGACTAAATGTTTCAATGTAATCTATTGGACTAAATGTTTCAATGTAATCTATCCCATAATTTTGATTGTTGCCTTGAGCCACAAGGCGAGCTTTGCACCGAACGAAGGATCAGTCGACGTTGTATTTGGTTCGGAAGGTCCATTTGTTACCTAGAGTCAGATGTGCTGGATTTGGTGAAACTAAGTCCTGAGTCTCTTGATTTTTGAGATGTGAGTTCTTCGGCCGTGGCTTGTCTCCGATGATTGTGTTTGGAGCTTGAAGATAAGTAGTGGAGTTAGGTTGTGGCTGGTTTGAGGTGTGGAGGTTGATTGGGCGGTGAAGAGTTGAAATGAAATGTGTCAAGGTTGGATTGTGACGATTTTGGACTAGGTGAGCATAGAGTGTGTTGGAGGAGGAGGCTTGCGGGTGTGGAAAAAAATAGGGAGTTGGGAGTTTATTTCATATGTAGTTGAGGGTGGTGATTAGGAGGAGAAGATGCGGGGGTGTTGCATTGAGATGAGAGAGTATTTTGAGAAGTTTTAGATGAGAGTGTAAGTGTAGTGGGGTTTGGAGATGTGTTACATGGTGGTATTAGAGTAAATTGAGGGATTAAAAGTTGGGGAATGGATGTTTTGCAAGGACCGAGAATGGGGACTTTAGGAGAATGGTTTTCTAGAAAATGGACATATCGTGAGATATTTACTTTCTTTGTGAGAGGTTGTAACAACGATAGCCCTTATGATTGGGTGAATAGCTATAAATATACAGGGGATAGTTTGTGATTGAGTTTAGAGTAGCTTGTGGGCAGGAGTGGATAGCAAGTGCAGCCAAAGACACAAAGGTGGTTGTAGGTGAGATTTTGATGGTGGAGCTCGTAGGTTGTTTTGTGTTTGATAGTTATGGATGGGAGACGATTTATGAGATAGGCCGAAGTTAATAGGGTGTCGGTTCAAAAGGTGGGAGAGAGGTTGGCATTATTGAGGAGGACTCAGGTTGTTTCAATTAGATAACGATGTTTTGTTTCGGCAATGTCATTTGGCTGAGGTGTGTAGGGGCAAGTAATTTGACGATGTATGTCGGTTTGTTGTAGGAAAATAATGAGTAGTGCTGCAATATTCTCCACCATTGTTGGCACGAAGTATTTTAATTTGACGATGAAAATGTCTTTCAATGAATCGTGATAGTTAAATGAATAGATTTGTTGTTTCAAATTTTTGTTTCATTAGAAAAACCCAAGTAAAACGAGAGAAATCACCATTAAAATGCACATAAGATTGATAACTATCATTTGATAAATTGAGGGATGGACCCTTACATCGAAATGAATTAATTCTAACAATTGATAACAATAGTTTTTAGAAGTAGGGAAAGACAATTTGTGATGTTACTCATGATACATTGAAGACAAGATGATTGGTTGTTGTTGTTGGAGATATGTGGATGTTGCTGAGCTATGAGATGTTGAATTGGAGTTGTTGTATGGCCCAACGTTTGATGCCATATATTTGAATCGAGAGAAGCGTTGGAGGAGGCTAGCATGGTAGACTAGTTGGGAGGGGAGGCTCGACTCGAATGAAGTAGAGACTGTTATGACTGCGTCCATGAAGGAGGATTGTGTTTGATTGAAGATTCTTGATATTAAGCTATTAAGATCAAAAGAAATAGAATAATTATTGTACGTAGCAAGTTTATGGATAGAAATAAGAGTGAATTGAGATTGAGGTACGTGTAAGATTTGAGATATTGTAAGCTTACAAAATGGAGTGAGTAAAAGGTCGTTGCCGATGTTGGAGATGTGTAAGAATTGACCGTTGACGATGGTAACTTTGTCTTGCACGGTATATGAATCTGAGATGAAGAGATTTTTTAGATCCTTTGTTTATGTGGGCGAATGCACCGAAGTCGAGAAATCATTTGTTGTCTCGAGATGGAGGAATCAGATCGATGCCAACAGTTGAGATATGTGTGACCTCTTTCGCCACAGATTTGACAGGTTGCAGTTGCAAGATGTGGGTGATTATTACGGTTGTTGGTTGATTCTGATCATGGGATGAATTGGTCTATCCCCCTCCATGATCAGCCACATCCCCAGCCTCTTATATGCAGTAGAAGTGTTGGTTGTAGGCGCTGATGAAAATCACGACTTGTTTCGGTTTGGAGGTTTTTTCTTCACTACATAGCAAATAATATAAGTTGTCGAGGCTTAGGGGTTGCAAATTTGAGCAGATTGCTGTTTTGAAGGCTTGGTATTGAGTCGGAAGACCGTTTAGTGCGTAGAATCATGTCTACTGGGTCAACGGTAGAATGGAGACTAAAATTTTTTCAACGATCTCTTTAGTTTTTGAGAGGTATGCTGCCATTGACTTATCTTTTATAGTGACATTGTGCAAGGTGTTCTTCAGTTGAATCACTTTGGATCAATTTTTAGATTGCGTCTGTCATGCTTCTTGGCAAGTTTTGGCATGGATTATTTAGGGAAGAATTGAGGGGGAGATGATGGAATATGCAGAAATAAGGTTCTTATCAATGAAGTTCCATACTGTGTACAGAAGATTGGGGATAATATTGTCAGTGCTATCTTGGGTGTGGGGAGAAGGTTTTGTCAAGGATCCATCTATGTGGCCTTGGGAACCATTCAGTGGTGATGAGGCTGTTTACTAAATTCTTGGTGTTGTTTATCAAGAATGTAAGGTTGGAGATGAGGTTGGACAGCATTGGAGGTTCTTGATATTCTTAAACATTGTTGTTGCTAGATTGAGGGCTGAAAGTTAATGAAGCCATGATAATTTTGAGGTGAGGGAAGGAGTTGAGAGTTTTTTAAGTTTTGATGAAGGGAGTTCTAAGAGAGGAGGATCTTGGGGAACTAGAAGATTTTTGAAGTGTTAGAGGTGATGAGATCAGTTTTGAAGAACGAAGTTCCTGAGGAGTTTAGAGGTTCTTGAGAGGTTGAAGGTGAAGAGAATATGAAACTTTGAGTTACGCGGGTAAGCTTTAGCTCTGAAACAATATAAGAACTTAGAAACTTGGCAAGAAAAAAATAATTTTTCATTGTTAATAATAATGAGTGATAAATGGCTTTATATAGACAACATCATGTGGGTCCAGAGTTCAAATTCATACGCGTCTGAGCGCCCGATGCTCTGTCTAGCACTTGGTGTGCCTGGTTCATAGGTGCCTGGGCGCTCAGTCGCCTGTCTAGCGTCCAGGTGCCTAATTCACAGATGTTTGGGTGCCGAATGTTCTATCTTGGCACTGGATGTATCTGATACATAGACGTCTAGCCATGTATGAGTGCCCACTATAGCTGTTGTGTCTTGATGTTCTCTAATAGTGGTAATACTAGTTGTAATAAAGAGAATCTAGGTCATCCGTTTCTGCTTCTTAATCTCCCTATAGTGAAGATGATCCTTCCACTTTCATAGTTTTTTCTGTTTTGGACTTTCTGCATAAATCCATGTTTGCTTGTTGCTTGTGCTGTTATTGTATGATTTTGTGATTGTTTTCTTATGGTTTGAGTAATGTGCCTTAACAAAAATGCATAAGAATATCAGCAGCTCTAAGAAGAAACAACATTTTACCATTGCAATGGGTTTCACGTGTAAATCAGAAAATCTTACTCATCATTTTAAGGCACTAACCATGCAGCTTGCTGATCGATTGCTAAGAGAGCAAAGAGTTTGTTAATGTTCAAATAACTTCAAATTGTTTGAGCACTCATGCCTCCAGATCTTTGTACATAGAATATGGTAATGGACTAATAAAGGCTTTAGCTTTTTTGAAGATTCAGATGAAATTGATCAGAAGAAGATGTAATATAATCTAGCAATATATCACTTTCTCTCAGCATTCTTTGAATGGCCAGTATATGCAGAACGAATCTATGAGAAGAATGCAGAGGAAGTTTTGCTAAATTTAAAGACAAAGTATGAACAAGGCTAATCAGCATCTTCTGGTGTAGCTTTTCAGACAGTTTGCGCTGCAAACATGGAACCATAATTCTGTGATACTATCTCACTTCAATAGAAGGGACTAGCTGTAAGGATCCATCCGCTAGACTGATTGATGCCTTATTCTTAGGCACCCAGCCTCTGTCTACCATAGTTTTCAATAGTTGCTTTGCTTCATTTAAGAACCCCTTCGTGCACAGATCAAGGATTAGCATCGGAAAGTCAAAATCATTAGCATTGATTCCATGCTCATTCAGTTTATTAACCAAATCTTGTGATTTGGATAATTCTTCCTTATGATTAATGCCAATAAATTCTGCAGCATGGTGGTTGTCTCTAACCTGCACATTGTCTGTAAGAGCAGCATCCTGCAGCCTTAAGGCCTCAGTTGCACCCACATCTTTAGCATATGCAAGAACCAATACTTCAAAAGTTACTTCATCAGGCACAACTCCCTTGGATATCATCTCTTTAAATAAAGAAGAAACCATCACCAAGTTCCCAAGTTCACCGTATGCACAAATTAGTGATGTATAAGTTATTGTGTTTGGCATTATGTTTCTTTCCTTCATCTCTGACAATAAGTTGTGCGCCACTTCCAATTTTCCAGTTTTACTGTACCCATCAATCAAGGCTGAATAAGTCACATTATTAGGCGTGATGTTTTTCTCTAGCATTAGTCTCAACAAATCTCTAGCTTCTTCCACCTTCATTTCTTTACAGAAACCATCAATCAAAATGTTAAAAGATAGTTCAGATGAGAATTCCTTCACCAACATCACTTTAAGCAAATCCATGGCCTTCTCCAAGCTCCCAGCTCTACAACATCCATGAAGCAGGACATTATAAACAAAACAGTCTGGCTCGATCCCTCTCAACACCATTTCATCAAACAATAAAAAAGCCTCCGTTAACTTTCCAAATTTGCAGCAGCCATCAATCATTGTGGTGTAAGTAACGCTAGTAGGTTTCAAACCTTTATCCTGAATGCGGTCGAAGAACCTTCTCACGCTATTAAAATCACCCAGCTTGCCAAATCCATCAATTAAAGCATTATAAGTAACGACATTTGGCTCAACACCATTTTTACTCATCTCATTATAAAGGCTCAAAGCTTTAGGCATATTACCTGCTTTGGAAAATCCAGAAACAAGAGAGCTGTAAGTATAAACATCAGGACTCAAACCCTTTCCTTTAAGTTCATGAAAGACCTGAAAAGCTTCTTGCATTCTCCCAATCTTTAAGAGACTCTGTATAAATACACTATATGCTCGCAAATCAGGTAACAGCCCACTTTCCAGCATAAAGTGAAATGTTGATAAGGCCTTTGGAACATCACCTGCTTTGCAGTAGCCATCAATGAGGGTGGTATAGATGATGTCATTTGGCTTTATTCCTTGAGCAAGCATCTCTTTGAAGTAAAAATCTGCTTCGCTCATTTCACCGCCTTTACTATGCCCATGGATAAGAGAGCCATATGTAAATGCATTTGGAGAAATCCCTCTCTCCTTCATCTGGGCAAAATACTGCTTAGCTTCTACCATCCTACCGGTCCTGCTTATGCCATTGATAAGAGAATTATAGCAGTGGGTATCAGGGAGAACATTTCTATCCTTCATACTGTTGAATAGCAAGCATGCCTCTTCAATTCTGCCTTCTCTACAATGACCAGAAACTAGAGGAGAATAGACAATAGCAGTTGGCTCCAAATCCCTTGAAATCATCTCTTCCAGCAATAAAACAGATTTCTTCAACTCTCCAACACGACACAAGCTGCTAATCATCAAGCTATAAGTGTGCACATTAGGAGACACACTGCTAGTCTTCATTTCATCAAACACTTGAAGTGCCAATTGTGAATTGCACTTGCGGAAATGCCCCTCAATAATGAAATTAAAAGTCATTGCATCCAGGCTCCAACCAATTTGAGCCATATCCTGCAAGAGTGAGTGCGCCTCATCCATCTTACCCAACTTGCATAACCCACGAATAAGATTGTTGTAAGTAATCATGTTAGGTTGGATTCCCGAAGCCACCATATCATCTCTAATTTTAAAGGCCACATCCATTTTTCCTTCTCTCATAAACCCATCAATCAAAGTAGTGTACACAATAACGTCAGGTTTCAAACCATGTGAAAGCATCTCATCTAAAAATAATCTTCCTTCCTGAGAGTTTCCACACCTGCAAAGGCCTCCAATAAGAGTGTTATATATTACAGAATTAGGTTCACAGCCTTTCTCGATCATCTCACTAATAACTCCTTTGGCTGAAAGAGCATCTCCAATATTGAAATAAGCACTGATCAAAGTAGAAAACGTGTAACAATCCTGGCCAATTTGATATTCCAACATGAAACCATTCACCTCCCAAAATAAATTCATGATATTAGCTCTTAAGAGATCTTTCAAAAGACCATTACAGCACCTCAAGCTAGGCTTAACGCTGCTTCCTTTCATCAGCAAAACAATTTCTGAAGCTTCTTTAAGCAATCCATTCCTTTTGTAAGTATCGACAAGTACATCAAAAACCTTTAAGTCTGATCCTTCGATGCCGATGAAGCTTTCCTTTAGAGAATCAAGGACAGGGGAAGGAGACGGGAAAATACGGATCATCCGTCCTATAAGACCGTTGGCAGGGCCGAAGAATCCAGCGTTACATAGATGAATAGCGAGTGCGGAGAATGATTCGAGTTTCGGGGGACGATCCATTTGAGAATCGGCCCACGAAAAAAAATCAAGAAGCCGCCTAGCATCGACTGATTTGATCGAGTGACGAAGGACGGCGAAGACGGCTTCAGGAGTGATTCTGCGTGGGATGTCAGAAGAGGTGATAAGGAGGTTCCAGTTGCTGGCACTGGAAAGTATACCGGAGATCTCGCGGGCGAGAGATTCAGCATCAGCTGTTGCGTCTTTGAGGGCATCAGAAGTCGAGAAGGAGAGTGCAGAGATCGATAAAGAAGAAGAGCAACTGGTGTGAAAATTACCATGATAGGCAATGCGGAACTGGGGAGACGGAAACCTTCTCATTGCGATTGCTGTCACGGTCTTCGAGGATAAAATCAAGTAGCAGAGCACAGATTGTCCGGCAGCAGTTTTTGCTATATAATTTTTATATAATTATTAAATTTGCTGTTGCTTGTGATGCATATAAAAATGTATAATTATTTATATTTTTTAAAAAATATGAATGAATTAAATAATATTTTTTATTAATATATGTTTATACACACATATGAGTTTGGTAGTGGCTCTTGATTTGTGCATTTAGCTATCACTTCCACAATTACTACAATTAGGGTCTTCATGTGAGTCATAAGAGGGGATTTAGACTTCTCAAGCCAACAAGAAAGCAATCAAATGTCGCGGGCGACATCCTCATCGGTCGTCCAAGCTATGTTCGGCTTTAGCGAAAAATTTCATGTTACCGACCAAAATTACACTTAAATGAAAGCTTGGTCTTTGGGGAATGTTCAATGATAGCGTTAACATAATAGTTGCGTATTTTATGCAAATTTCTATTCAAACAAATGTTGGGGATGCGCTTAATCTCTCGATTTTGGCCAAATTAACTCTTAATTTTATTTTTATTATACTCTAATAAAAAAGCACTTGAAAACAACATCTTAAATTCGCGATTAGACAGTGAAAGAAAGAATCCTCAAATTTGAGAAATTCCAGAGCACCGACCAAATTTGTGCGAGGAAAATGAAATTGAACAGTTGAGCGTCAGCCAAGTTAGGTTAAATCGGTTTTGTGGGTGAGGCACCCCTGTCTGTCAATTCAGCTCTGTGTTACTAATTTAAATAGTTTTATGTCCGCCAGTAGATCTGATCTTCAGATTCAATAGTGGAGATTGATTATGCAATTTTAAATTATAATATTAGTTTCACTGTGATTAAAGTGCTGCTATAAATTTTGATCGCCAATACGATGGCTCAGATAATTTTCCACCTTGTAATCAATTTGTGGTCATCGATCCGGTTCTTCGAATCTCATTGCCTGATCCTACATCGAATATTCGTTCAGCTTTTTAAGTAAAAAATTTAAGTTAATTAGATCTTAAAAAAGTTAATCAAATTAGTGTAAAATATATTTTATTCATATTTATTTTATTTTAGCTCTAAAAATTATGAAAATTTCATATATTTTATAATTTAATGTGGGGAATTCAACGGGGTCTAATTTTTATATTTTAATACATTTTTATTTAATTTTTTATATTTTAATTTCTAAATTAATTCAAAAAAATCTACAACTAAAATTTTCAAAATGGGTAGTATGGCAATTAAAAGGTTCATAATTCACTAGCCTACTCATTTAAATCTTATTCTAAATCATTTGAAAAATAGTTTAAAATTTTATTAATTATTAATTTATGTTAAAAATGTTCAATAAAGTTTTATTAAGCTACTAAATAATTCAAGCTAAAAATGTTATAAGAGCTTATATGATTGACTGCAAATTTTGGTATATAAGAAAACTATTAGCACAATTTGGAGTTTGTTTAAGGAATAACCCAATAAAAATATTATTTATTAGAAAATATTTAAATTTGGAGAAATTAATAAAATAATAATATTTTTGAATTTTATTTTTGCTTAATCTTATGATTCTTATTTCTTATTTATTTTATAAATATAAGAAACACGATTTCACTTATATATATATATATATATATATATATATATATATATTTATTTATTTATTTATGAGTGAAGTCTTAAAATTAAAAATTAAATAAATGTAAGAATAATAAATATTTAGATGTTTAAATAAAATTAAAAAGATAATTTATTTATAATAAATTAAATAAATTTAGAAGACTATAAAATAACTTATTATGAATTCAAAATAATATTTTGTGATAAAATAATGATTCATATAAAAACTAAGAAATAATTAAGAAAAAAAAAGTATAAATTTATGAATTGTAGATTAAAAATCATTTTACTAAATTTTTTGTTTAAAGTTAAACCAATATAATTAATATTTTTATTTTTTGGGCTTTTAACAATTTAAAATTTTAAAACTTGATTTAATTTAATTTTGTTTTATTTCATAAATGTTTATAAAATTATTAAGAACATTTATTATAATTTAGAGTATACTCTTAGCTTTTTTTATTAAAGCATGCAATTTTTTAATATTATGTAATTCTTATTAATTTTAAGTAATTGATTGAGAATTTTAATTTTAAAATATTTTTCAAAATATTTGGAAAAATACAAAATTAATTTTTTCATAATTTGGAGTTATATTTTAAATATTATTTGTGAAATAATGAGATTATTAATATATTATTTGTAATATATATATATATATATATATATATATATATATTTGTGTGTGTGTGTATGTATATATATATGTGTCTATATATATATAAATGTATATTAAGTTTTCTACCATAACTTAAACAATTGTATTCTAAATTCCTCACATCTTTATTGATTCACATGTGAACTTTTATTAAAGCTAGAGTACTCGCAAGATGGGTGGTACATTGCCAATAACTTCACAAAGATTATTAATTTGATCATCGTATCGTAGCTAACGATTTATGTTATTCTAAAATGATAGATGAATTATCCACTATAAGATTTAAATAATAGAGGTCAAACGATCTCAACTTGTTCCTTGATTTTTTACCATTAATTTGCCTGAGTCTTAATTGTTCATCATCGTCTTTCTTGGGTAACTAACGAATGACAAAACTTTAAATAAGTTATGAATTTCATAATTACTCCATTAAATTGGTCAATTAAGGTGTCTATCAAACTATTAGAATGTGAGGTATGATAGACCATTATTTAGCCACTTAAGTGAACTAATTTTGCATAATTTAAATGAAGATTAAATGTGCATATTTTCATAATTTCGATGGATTCGCTCGCAATTGTCAAGCATTTAAGTTCGAATGCCCCTTGTACCCTAATTAACATATATAAACCTTAATATCCCCAGTTTGATGAGATTGCCTTTACAAAGCCTAAGAACCTTGATTGACCCAAAGGTACTTTTCGATTCTAGCTTTCTGATCCCTTCCAAAGCCCTTCTCTACAAACCTAATGTCAACTTAACCCTCTAAAGCTTCCTTAACCTTTTGAAAACCCTACTTCTCTTCAATTAAAAAATACAATTTTTCCTCCATCCCCACTTGATTTTTAATGGCTAAGAGTTATTACAATGCTTGGAGACCTTTTGGAGCTGCAAGGAGAGATATTGGACCTAGTGAAGCCATTGTAATCCATATCATAATGCTAATCCTTAATTCCTATTCTTCCTTGGTTGTAAGCTTCTCCTAGGGTAATCCTCATATATCTTTGTTTTTAATTACACATTTCCTAGTGTTTTTCAATATATTGTTTGTTAACTAGCAATTAATAATGTTTGTCCTATTTGTGCTTTATTATAAGAATTAATCATCTTTTTCCTATCAGTCACCCTTAATCTTCTTTTCCTAATAACATATTATACATGACTTTAAGCTTTAAATATCTCTTAAATGCCCATCATAATGCTTGGCTGATTAATGATTTGTGATTTTTTTAACTTTATATATATGAATTGATGATTTTGATTCATACTTAGAATGATCATTTTAGTAAATTAATGATGTTATCATGGAATTATGCTTGTAATGCTATGCATAGATTAATTTTAGTAATATCATGATTAAATGACAAATTAACATATCCTTTAATCACAATTCTCTAATTTAATGGCTAAGGCACTGTGTGTAATGCTCAGATATTAGATTAGATATTCTCACCCAATATTGGGTGTTATGGTAGTACATTATACTGAATTAGTAAGAACTAAACCATTATTATGTACTACATTTGGTTAAGAATCTATGACAAGATAAAAATAAATGCATATTTATCAAATAAGGCATTTAAATATATCATCATCCTAACCATTCAAAAAAGAAATAAGGAAAATAGTCATCACAGAAAAAAATAAAAAGAAAACATCTATAGTTAGTTAAGTTATATAAATTAAAATGAATGTAAAATCTCTCATCCTCCCTAATAATTAAAGATAAAATTATAATCTTCTACGTTGCTTCAATGGATCAAGGTCAGCCTCTGATTTCAGCTCCATTCTAAGCTTTGATATACTATATTTGGTTTTTAATATGGTATGACACAATCAATAAAAGAAAATATGATTAGACTTATAATATAATTTAGGATTATTAATTTAAATTTAATTAACGAATATCACATTTGAAATTTACAATTTATTTAAAGTGGTGCACAATGCAGTAAAAAAGAAAAGTACTGAAAATAAGAAAATGACAAAAAAGCAGTAAGAAAAAGAAGTAGATATACGTCCAAAAGAAGTAGCTCAAGCCTACATAAATTATATTAAATAAAAGAAACATGTACAAGTATATATATATATACTAGTGTTCACATAAAAATGAATATAAAATGTATATTCTCAATAAGACACATGCTGATTAAATATAATAACAGTGTAAGAAAATGTAACTCTAAACTATAGAAAGAATATACTATCAAAAAACTATAAATAAAACTAGAAAATGAAATACTAAGATAAAAATAGTTGAAATAAGTTTCAATCTCAATGACTGAATTAACTATAAAGTAAAGTCAATTAACTATAATAATTAAAGGCATACATAATCAATAAGGTTGTGTTATAATTTAAATATTAATTATATTTATCTTATTTTAGTATGTTCAATGATCATATTATAAAATAAAGCGAGAAGTTAGGTATGTCTGCCTAACTATATGTAGTGAGGTCTCCTGTAAACACACACACACACACTACCTGTATAGGATATGTGTGATCCATAATCTCTCCATAGCCTGTCTTGGTTCAATAATGTATATACAGACTGATCCACTAAAAGTGAAACCATTAATATAATTTATTTTATTTTTTATTTATACACAATGTCTGAATGAATATTCAAGGATTTAGTCTCAATTTGATGCAACATTCAAGGACTAACAAATTAAGTTGTAAATTAAGTGATATATGTTATTATCTACTTTTAATTATCCACCGTAATAATTAGGGCTAATCAAGCCCCCAATTAGCTTAAGCATTAACAAATATATAAGTCAGTTGAAATATATGCATATATGTATAAATATAATTTAAAAATATATGATTTAAAAGTATTATTATTTTAATAATAAAATGAAATATTAATAAATTGTATTTATGAAACTTATCATATAATTAGAGGCTATACTCTTCTATGTTCTGTACTTAGTCATTATCTTTGCACTAAGAATATAAAGCTTACTAAAATGAGGCTACTTGTGATTCCCTGCCCCCAATCCCACAAGATTAGATAAAAGGATGGTGTGCCATGATGACAAATCTCTCACTTATCATTAGATTAAGGTATAATCCTCAATCCACCAATAAAGGAAGGATATACCCTAATAAAGGCCGCAGAATCATTCACTAAGTATATATAATCACAAAGTGTGGAAGCAAGAAAAGTAAATGCTACATTCAATCTACCATAAGGCAAGTAAGGAAAATAATAATGCATATAAGAATAAATAGTACAGTAAAAGAATATACATAGGTACCTGTATTATTACAAATATTTAAATAAGTTCTTAAAAAAAATAGAGCTCTCATCCTCACAAAAATAAAAGAGAGCTCACTACTAAACTTCAGCTCCAACCTGATGCTCCTCCAAGTAAGGCTCCACCTCAGGCACAAGGTCCTCAAATTGCTCAGATCCTGATATTATCAGTTTTACAATACTAGAGTCCCAGCTAAGAAAAGAAAATTTTGTTAGACATATTATCTAAGTATATTTTAGGCTATTTTATGTTCATGAATTTTATGATATTACCAATTACTTAAACCATAAAACAAGCAAAGCATATAGGTGCAGCAAGCATACAAGGAAATGTGAATAAGTTATAAATAAATACATATATAATTGAGCAACATATGAGGTAAAAGAATAAGCCTTAATACCAAATCTGTGATAAGGCAATGCATATATGTATAAATAAAATAGGAAAATACTGAAAAATAACTCATTCTAAATATGCTTTTGATCATATGAAGTATACAAATTTAAAAGAAAGTAATCTAACTATGGTACGTATAAGTAAGCAGAAAAAAATCTAGCATACTATAAGTATATAAGTAAGCAATTAAAGTAAAGGCTAACTGTATTAAAAATAGTAAATATGTATGTAATGACTGCCATATCAAAAGAGAGCTAAATTAGCCTACTCACATTAAAGAAAATTCTTAGCATCGTAAGAGGCTAAGGCAACAAGGTTCTTAGTGTGGGGCCCCGTACCCTCTGTGACTATGCTAATACTGATAATAACATAATCACGATGAGTAAGGTGCTCCAATTATGACAAATCTCCAACTTAAGTTGTGGGGCCCCGTACTTTCCTGCGGCTACGCTAATATTGATATTAGCATAATTGTAGAGAGTACATATAACAACCCAAGTTGTTACCATGATTGATTAAGACTAACCCTAAGTCTTAAACATAATCTTAAGTGCTAATTAGGTCATTTGGAGTCAACTATCAAGATCCGGTCCAAACCAGAGGTCAAACGGATTAAATCTTTATTTTGAGAATTTCATGAACCTCGAAAATTGACATATTTAAATTGACCTTCGATCGAAAAATGGACACCGCCATTGCGTTCCTTGACCCCAAATTAGCTTGGGGTGAAGTTTTCGTGTCAATCAGAAGTCGTCGAAATTTCAACGAATATTTTAATAATAAAAATATCACGGAAATCGAGGTATCAAAATACTCGTCGGATCAAAAATCCGACTACGCCATTGAATTCCTTGACCCCAAATTAGCTTGGAGTGAAGTTTTCGTGTCAATCGGAAGTCGTCGAAATTTCGACGAATATTATAATAATAAAATATCACGGAAATCGAGGTGTCAAAATACTCGTCGGATCGAAAATCTGACTGTGCCATTGAATTCCTTGACCCCAAATTAGCTAGGAAAAACATGTTCAAAATTTCTTTTTTCTGAAAATGTTTTAAAAAAAAAAAAAAAAAATAATAATAATTAATTAATTAATTAATTAATTATTAATTAATTAATTAACGGCGCCGTACGACGCCGTTAACTCCGGTTAACGGCGCCGTTAGATCGGACGGATCCATCCGGACCGTCCGATCGCGCGCGGATCCAACGGCTCTCGGCCGCGATCTGCGTCACGCGGTCTGGAGCGATCCAGACCGTCCGATCGCGCGCGGATCCCACGGCCCTCGGCCGCGATCCGCGTCGCGTGGTCTAGAGCGATCCGGACCGTCCGCGATCGCACAGATCCGACGGTCCGGAGGCGTCTTCCTCGCCCTCTCCGCCCGCGTAACACGCGGCGGCCCGTCGCATTTTCTGGCCAATCCGGCCACATCCAGGCCTCGGCGAGGTCGCCGTCCGGTCTATAAGACCTCGACCTACCCCTAGGCTCCGAGTTTTCACCGATCGGAGCCCGGATCGAGCCGGAATCAAGCCCGGAAGTCAGCCCTTTTTTTTTCCGCCGAATCCTTCGCCGATCCGAACTTCAGGTACCCCGATCTCCCTCGTTTACCGTTCGATCGTTGCAAAAATTGTATGATAGGTAGATCAACATGTTCTCTTCACATCCACCGTTCGGATCGGGCTAAAACCCACCCGATCGGGCGCACCAGGTCCCCGAAGTGGACTGGGTTCGGTCCGCCGAACCCCCGGAAGGCGAAGGGTCACGCCTTCGGGTCGGGTCCGCGTCAGCGCGAGTGGGGCCCACCCCGCCACGTGGCCGCCTACGGGCCCGCCACGTGTCAAGTGGGGCCCACAGCCCCGTCAGCCAGGCTGAGTCAGCAGCCATGGGACCCACAGTGCCACGTGGCAGCCTCTGGCAGTGCCACGTGTCAGGTGGGACCCACTGTCCAGTCACCCGAGCTGAGTCAGCAGCCCGTGGGACCCACAGAGCCACGTGGCAGCCTCTGGCAGTGCCACGTGTCAGGTGGGACCCACTGCCCAGTCACCCGAGCTGAGTCAGCAGCCCGTGGGATCCACTGTGCCACGTGGCAGCCTCTGAAGGTGCCACGTGTCAGTGGGGCCCACTGTCAGTTAATTAGAAATTAATTAAATTAATGTTAGTGTTAATTAATTACTGTTTAGCCCTAATAAATTACTGTTAGTGGTTAATTAAGTTAGGGTTAGTACTAATTACTTTTAAACAGTAATTTTAATTAAATAATTATAATTAAAGATTAATTAAGGATTAATTAACTATTAATTAAATCTTAAACAGTGATTAGGATAATTAATTACTTTTAAACAGTAAAATTATTTAATTAATTAATTAATAATTAAATAGTGATTAATTAAATAAAAACTTTAGGAATGAACAGTAAATTTAAATAATTAAATATAATTAGAGATTAATTAATATTAATTAAACAGTAATTAGCACTAATTACTTTACTACAGTAAAATTATTTAATTAATTAATTAATAATTAAATAGTGATTAATTAAATAAAAACTTTATGAATGAACAGTAATTTTAAATAAATAAATATAATTAAAGATTAATTAAGATTAATTAAACAGTAATTAGCACTAATTTTTTACTACAGTAAAATTAATTAATTAATTAATTAATAATTAAACAGTGATTAATTAAATAAAAACTTTAGGAATGAACAGTAAAATCATTCAATTTGAATAAATGAATAGTAAATTAATTCAAATTGTATTTTTGAATAGTAAATCTTAAAAGTTTAATAACTTTTTGTAGGATGATCCAAACATAGCCAATATGGGTCTTAAAATACTCAGAAAAATATTTAGGATCAAATGGCGTAATGTAAAATTTCGTTTCGGGGTATGCATAACGAGGTAACATTTTAGAGCCTCTTTAAGACCCCATAACTTTTTACCCGATTATCGAAACATAGTCAATATGGGTCTTAAAATGCTCAGGAGAGCGGCCCCATCACCGTGGTAGTATTAGTTTTCCAATTTGGACATCAGGACAAAAAGTCAACTCTAGAATTTAGAGTTGACTGTAGTGAAAAATGACCAAAATGCCCTTGGACTTCAAATGGCCATAACTTGGTCAATTTAACTCCAAATACAAAAATTCAAGAAGCTACCTAGTTTAGAATTTCAATGTCATCATTTTCACAGAAATAATATTTAGGATTTGAACCCTAAAATTTAGGGAAATGACCAAAATACCCCTAGCCTTATTTTAGCCATAACTCGGCCGTTTCTCGTCCAAATTGGACGTACTTACTGTCTATCTTCAAGTTAGACAGTAAGGAATTAGGTGGAGAAGATAAAACTCAGTTTGGACCCCTAAATCAAAAGTTGATTGACCCATTAAGTAGGGGCAAAATAGTCATTTTACCTTAAAATTGAAAATGCGCAACTTTAGCCCTTAATTAAAATCTTAGAATACCAGGTTTAATAATGTAATCATATTAGTACCATGTAAGTAAATAAAACAAGTCATTAAATTGAATTCCAATAATTTTTTTTTCCTAAGTCTTAAGCATCCTACCTTAAGGATCTTTCCTGAGAGTAGGACTAGATCATACGTTAGTGTTCATTCATTGGGTAAATTGGGTTACCCTATGGGTAAAACCTTAGTTTTAATAGTTTCTAGATATTATTTTGTTTTACAACCCATTCTGATTAGTTTATCTTTTAACTTTAGATTTAAGATAGGAGATTCATCCTATTAAGTTTGATTACTTAATAGGATCTGCCTTAACCAATAGATCACTTATAGTATAAAACCTAGAACTTAGGTCTTATCCAGTTTAGATTATGTGATTAAACCTAAAATCTCGTAGTGTTTAATCCATAATCTATAGGTGTAGAAGATCTTGATCAGATCTTAGTTAGAACGTCTAAATTCACAAAATTAGGACGTATGATTTATTTGTTTAATTCATAGTCGTCTATCTGATTGAACTAGATTGGAACCTGATCAGCTCCAATCCTTTTTAACTTATAAGGACAAATTTCTGAGTTACACTCGATAGTAGGAAAATGGTGATCCTGAACTTGTGTAACTTGGAATAGTTAGCTGGTTAAGTAGAAAACAAATGTTATCATCATATTTAGTCGAGTCTCTTGCTTACTTGTTATTTGTTGCTACGCATACCTTGTAATTTTGTGCCTTATATTTTCTTTGAACATATCATACAAGACATTTGATGCATAAATAAAATGTTAGGAAATTATGGAGACTCCTTAGATTCCTTATGAAAATATTAAAGTAAATAAGTGAAATGATAATGAATTGATGTGATTGAGCTGCCTCTCAGTGTTCTTTTGATCATACCGAATGTTGCCCTAGCCGTATCGTGCTAGGAGTTGCCCTAGCCATACTGTGTTAGGATATTTCAGTATGATAGTTGGTGACCTAACCGTATCGAGCTAGGAGTAGCTCTAGTCGTATCGTGTTAGGGCCATATATGTGACGGTTGTTGGCTTAGTCGTATCGAGCTAGGAGTAGCCCTAGCCGTATCGTGCTAAGATCTTCAGTTTCTTTTGGCGAGCTAGTGTAGCTCTTTTCTGTATGGCAGTTGATGTATTATAGTTTTATATGCAGTTGTGGTTGTTTCAGTATATTCTTTTTCAGTCAGCTATTTCCTTGTACTGCTTTATATATATCTAGGATGTAGAATTTTGCTGCTATATGTATATATCACTGCTGAGTTATTCATTTTTAATTAGCATATTATTTTTATTGATCACCAGCATATTTAGGATGTAGAATTTTTCTTCCAGCATTATTCAATTATATTTACACTTATATGCCTTTCCTTGATTACTTGTTATGCGAGGCATGCTTCAGCCTCACTTATTTGCCTTGTTTATACTATAGAGCATAGTCTATAGTTTACCTTTTTACTTATATTGCTTACTGCTCCTGTATTTACATATCATGCTTAGAAGTAAATGGTAAAATGGTGATATTATATAACCTTATTAAAAATTCAGCTTAAAATGTACTTAGACAATTGTCTAACCAGATTTTCTTTTTTTGGCTGGGACCCTACATTGTGAAACCGACAATGTCAGGCTTAGAGCAGTTTGAGGAGTCTGCACCCGAGGAGGAGCCTTACTTAGAGGAGGTGCAGCAGTTGGGGCCAGAAGATATCTAGTCATTTACTACTTGTGAGGATGAGTGAATTTTGAACATTTATTTTGTTAAATTTTAATTAATGTAATAATACAGGTACCTGTGACTGTGTGTTCAGATTTCACTATGCTACTTTTCTGAGTTATATTTCTCTTCTTATATATATTATGATGCTTGGATGTCATTTATTTATCGCTTCCGCACTCTGTATTTTTACTTATATAGTGACTGCTTGATTGATTCTGAGTTAACCTTTCTCTAATCAGGTGGATTGTGGAGTTTATCCTAATCCAATGCTAAGTGAGGGGTTAACCAGAGTGACACTCCACCCTTAATCTAAACCTATTGAGGGTTAAGGGTGAGGGTCGCCACAGTACAGTACTCCACTCCGGAGGCAAATCCCTAACTCAAGTAAACTTAGGTAGGACCCAACTCGCTGACATGTCACCTTGTAGGAGAACTGTGAACGTACATTAATATAAATTAAAGTGGTGGAAGCAAGAAACAGAATAATATAACATCCATAGGCATAACACAGTATAAGGGAGTAAGAGAAACAGTAACTCAGATCAAATACAGAAAAGTAAATATATCCAAAATTTAATTATTACAAACTAAATTTAATAGAAATAAAGATCTCTCAATCTCACTGCAAAAAGAGAAAATCTATCTAAGCAACCGTAGGAAGATTCTCCACCTGCACCGGCTCCGATCCTGCAGCACTGCCGATGAACAGCTCTGAATCTGACATTTGTCAGTATCACAAATGCCAGGGCCCCAGCCAACAAAAGAATAAGGTTACAGTTAGACAATTGTCTAAGTATATTTTAGGCTATTTAAGTGAACTGAGTATTTAAGATATCACATTTAAAGGTTTTTAAATAAAGAAGCATTATAAAAGTGCAACAAGCTATAAGAACGGGGTAGCAATAAACTAATCATTTATAGCTAATCAATAGGTATGTAAAATAACATACAAAAATATTAACTAAATATGGTGAGGCTAAAAGCAAAAGTAATTGCAACTACTAAAATAAATCTGTTCCTAACATGCTTATGATCACATGAAGACATGCTGAGAACAATAAGAACACAACTACTGAAAATAGACATACAATTCTAGCATTTTAAACATGCCAATATCTTAGTAGTAATCAATGAGAGCGTATATACAAGCATGCAGATTGACATAAAAAAGACCAGTAAGACATGTGGCAAAAGTAATCTGAGTACATATATGAGCAAAAGTAAAGCCACTGAGACATGTGGCAAGCAAATCAAGCACTAAAAGAAAGGCCACTGAAGTATATGGCAAAGTTAAACAACCACTGACAACTGAACTAAAGTAGCAGCAAGCCTAAGATATAGTGTTGTTGTGGGGCCCCCGTACCGGTAATAAGAAAGTACAGTGCTCTAACTGTGGAAAATCCCTAACTTGAGTAAAGTTAGGCGAACCCAACCTGCCTTAAGTCAAGGGACTTGTCACCAAGTGTAATAACATCCATCAATATAAATATCAAAGTGGCGGAAGCAGTACAAAATAAAGTAACATCCATAAGCATACATAGTAGAAAAAGGAAAATGCAATATAGTAACTCATCACAATGCAGAAAGTAGAGTACATCCAGAAAGTTAATTATTACAAACTGAAATGAATAACTGAAAATGAAAGACTCTCGTCCTCACTGAAATAAATAATGAAAAACTATCTAAACAGCAGTGGGAAGGTCCTCCTCATGAACTGGCTCCTCCTCCGCGATACTGCCCACGAACACGTCTGAATCTGACATTTGTCGGTATCACAAATGCTAGGGCCCCAGCCAAAAAAATAAAAAGGTTACAGTTAGATAATTGTTTAAGTACATTTTAGGCTATTTAAAGTGAACTGAATATTAAAGGATATCACATTTAATTTAACTACACATGCAGCAGTAAAGGGTGCAACAAGCTATGAAAGAAAGGGATTACTATAAACTATCTATTTATAGCATGCAACACGTATGTGAAGTGACGTACAAAACACTAAATAAGTAAGGTAAGGCTAAAAGCAAAATAACTGCAGCTACTTAATACACATGTTCCTAATATGATTATGATTGAGGTAAAATATGCTGAGTATAAAAGAACACAAGTACTGAATACGATAAAATTCTAGCATCCTAAATATGCCATTCATGCATATATCTAAACCATAAAATATACATATAACATGCAGATTAATATGAAAAGAAAGGCCACTAAGACATGTGGCAAAAGCAAACCAATGTATAACATATAAAGCCACTGAGACATGTGGCAAAGCGAGCAAATACTGAAAATAAGGCCACTGAAGCATGTGGCAAAATAAACCAGAAAAACTAGAACAATATAATACAGCTAAAGTAGTAATATGCCTAAGTTCTAGTACTGCCATACCAGCCAATAAGCCATACAGGGCCTCCAATATCAATCAATCAATCCACAACCTAGCCATCCAAATATGCTAGGTCTGAGTCCAGTCTATACAATACTACTACTGAAGAGGCAAACTAAACTAGGTCATATTCTACTAACTGTGACAAAATAAAACTGAATGATATGTAAATTCAATACTAGCTTAGGATACACCATCCTAAGTTTTTCCTATCATGCTCAAGGGCTAAAGCTCAAAATCCAAGGTATGCAAAGCAATCTAATCAAAGTAAGCAAGAGACTCAATCTAGACTTATGTGATATTTATTATTGTCTAATTACCAAATCTAACTACTCTGAGAAGGTACAAGCTTAGGATCTCCAATATCCAGCTATCGAGTAGAATCTCAGTTTTACGTCCGTAAGGTTAAATATTAGAACTTAACAAGTTCTAATCCAAAATCATGTGATGACTATATAGTTTAAATAAGTAAATCAACGACCTAATTTTATGAATATTTTACTCTCTTACCCAAATCTTGATCAAATAAATCAAGATTTAAGAATTTAGAACTTAAACCCTATGTTGAGTTCAAATTCCAAATCCAAGGTGATACTAAAATAGGATCTAGGTTTCTCACTTAATCCCAAAGGTAAAGAATCCTATAAGTTGAAAGATTTAGGAACTAAAATCTTAGTGAAAGGCTATTCTACTAATTATAAGATAAAATGATCAATTAAGAACTTGAGAATCTAAGATCTATATTCAATCCTTAAGATAATTTCATTATCTTATTGATTGAATCATCCTATACCCACATGGAAGGTTTCAAAAGGTTAAACAATCAATCATTAAAGAATATCAAATGGAGGTGGTTTGATTCAAATTGAAGATCTAAGTCTAAGATCTAAGATCTAAAGATCTGAAGTTTGATCACTTTTAGACTTCTAATTAGAGTTTTGACTTAAAGGTTTCTATTTATGATTTTCTTTAGATCTAATTTCATAATTAACTATAAAGAGCTTATTAAGGTTAGAATTGACAACTTCAAGCATTAGATTAACATTAAACCCATTTTGACGTTCTTAGGTTACTTAAGATCTAAGGGTCTGAGTTTTGATCACTTTAGATCTTAAGCTAAGATTTTACTTAGACTCTTTCTAATTACTTTTCCTTTAACACTTAATTCTTAAATTATGCTTACTAAACTTATTAATAAGATAGCTGACCATTTTTAGTATTAAATTAAATAAGTTTAAAGCCAAATGATATTTTTAAGAAATGCTTAAGATTTAAGTATCTTATTTAAGGACTAAATGAAGATTTTATGTATTAATAATCACATTATCACTATCCTTGTCCTAGGACTTCAGAGAACATTTCCAGTCTATGTTATAGTGGCTTACTGAAATTTTCAAGCCTTAGAGAACACTAAATCACATTTTGGCCAAAATGACCAAAATGCCCCTCTTAAGGCTAAAATTGAGATTTTAGGGTTTTATTGTCCAAATTTGTTCTAATCTGTTTTAAAACATTTCATATGCTAAATGAAATGTTTTAGGTTTTGATGACCTAAATGATCTTGATTAGCACTAATCACCTAATTAAGGCACTTAGGGTGATTAGTGAATTTAAGACACTTTAGGGTAATCCAACCTTACACTTAGGTTATACTAGGTCTAATATGATATTAGGAACCATTCCCACCCAAATCAGAGGCTTAATTAGAGTTTAATTCACTAATCCTTAATTAGGGTGATTAAGGAGTGATTAAGAAAATTAATTATCCAAACTTATTTTTAAGGAGTTGGAATTGTTCCTTATGGTACAAGGAGCAATTAGAGCCCTTAAACTCACAAATTGGACAATTAATTAATTTTATATGATTTATTTAAAAACAGACAAAGTTTGACCAATATTTTTAAATCCAACCATTAGATCTAAGATTTTATTTTATATTTAGATTCCTTAAATTTTTCTGATTCAAATGGTATATTGGATCATACCATTTGGATCTGTATAACTAAAGTTATTTAATTAATTTATTCTGAATGTTTATTTAAATTAAAACTATAGGGTTTAATTAATTAATTTTGCAATCATTAAAAATGCTATCCAATAATTATTAATTAGGCGTGGCCCAAAATCAGAATCGCGCAGGTCACGGGTCGGCCCGGCCCCGAAACCCGCGACTTCGTCTTCTACCTCTCGACGGGTCCCGAGCCCGTCGAATTTCAATGCGGAAATTCTCGGCGCTCCGGCGATGGCAGGGGCTCAAATCAATCCCTACACGTTCCTTGAGTCGAGATGCATCGATTAGACCAAGAACCCCCATCTGGATCCCTCTGGATCGATGGGGTCTAGCTCACCCAAGACGTCCTTCTGCGAGACGTCTTAGGTCGCCCGTGAGGGGGAAATTCTCCTCACAGGGACCTCGATTCGACTGGATTTTGATCCCTACACATTCAGGGAGACTAGACGCATCGAAACCCCAACCTATCTTAACTCGAGGCACAGCCAATCGTTGGGTCCTTACTCGGACTCAGCCATTGGCTCGATGGCTAACTCAGTCGATCGATACGATCGACTCGAGCTAGCTTAGCCCTAGGCGACAATCATAGGAGTTTCCTAGGTGGCTAAGGCTGCTTAGATGACATTCAAAGCTCATTCCAGAAGACAGCAATGAAAGGAGCTTCAGAAATTTTAATGGAGGAAGCTGTACCTGACTTCAGGTTTACTGGCCTAATTGAGGAGAATTGGAGTGTCCTTGAGCTTCTTGGTCAGTAGACAAAACTCCACAGGGGGTCTGAACACCAGACGGACCCTCTATCAGTGATTATAGCCTTCAGAAATCACCAGGAATTCATCGAGGAAGGTGAGAGCTCTACGGGGTTCTAGCCGCCAATTGAGGGATCACAGTGAGCAAAGAGGCTCACTGTGATTTACTCAGGGTATTTATAAGCCCAGGGGCCATGGGGAGTGGCTCCCAGAGCTTGGCTCCTTCATTTTCCCGAATTGGGGGTGGACTGGGCTTCGGGATTGACTGGGACTGCTCGAGAAGCAAGGGCAAGGCCGCAACGGTCTTTTTGACGTGGCGCGGGAGTGGCAGACCGGCTGGAAGATGTGGCAGTACGGGAGGATTCGACTGTCGGGCTCAGGCTTGGGGAAGGAGACGATCCACAGTAGCGGGAGCTGCCAGAACCGTCTGATGGATCGTTGGTTGACGCAGAACGGTCCAGATCATCCGACATCTAACGAACGATCGAGGATAAAAGATCAGCCGTTGGATCCAATCGGGGAATCTAACGGTTGATCGAAGGTATTTACGGCGGATCGCTTAGATGCCGTCGGATCGGGATCTTGAAACCACAGAACGGTGGAGATTAGATGGATTCATCGAACGGTGCGGGCCGTTGGATCAAGACCGCGGAACGGACAGCCCAGATGGCGCCCGCAGTTTGGGAAGGAGCCGACCGTTGGGGAGCGGTAGATTTGCAATTTGGAATTGTCTAAAACCCCAATTTGCAATTAAACCAATTTAAATTAAATTCTAAATGTGACTAAATGACCTCCAAAAATTCCCAAAATTTCACCCTTAGCTAATTTGGGGGTGGGGAACCCAAAAATGAAATCAGATTTCAATTTGGAGATCAAAATAATTTAAGTATTTTTCAGGGCTTAAAAATAGCCAAAAATATTAAATTTTCAAATTTAGCTCCAATTGATTTTAAACTTCTAGATTTAGATTTAAATGACCCATTGAATCTAATGAAATCAAAATCAAACCTTAGTTTAGCTTAATTAATTTAGTTTTAGCTAGGGTAACAACCTAGGGTTGTTACAGTTGTCATAATTAAATATGCCATACAGGGCCTCTGAACTGAAAGTTCAACATGTATCCATCATAGGAATCCGCAGAGCTAGGTCCGAGTTGAACTTATAGAATAAGACATGTATCCATTCTAGACATTCGTCGAGTTAGTTCCGAGTCTATTCTATAACAAAACTAGAACCGAAGAGACAGACTATGCTAAGATATACTATACTAACTAAAAACATTGAAAGAACTGAATGAACGTTATGCTTTTCAAATACTAACTTAGGATGTATCATCCATATCCTAAGTTTACCTACTATACTCAAGGAATAAGGCTCAATATTCAAGGTGTGCAGAGCAATCAAGTCAAGTAAGCAAGAGACTCAATCTAGACTTATGTGATATTCGTTGTTGTCTACTTTATCCAAATCTAACTATTCTGAGAAGATACAAGTTTAGAATCTCCAATATTCAACTATCGAGTAAGATCTCAGATTTACGATCTTAATGTTAATATTAGAACTTAATAAGTTCTTATTTATAATCATATAATGACTATAGAGATTTAAAGTAAATGAATCGATGATTTTATTATTATTATTTTCCTCTCTTAACCCAAATCTTGATTAGGTGAATCAAGATTAAGGATTCTAGATCCAAACTCCACTTTGGAGTTCAAATCCTGAATCCAAGGTAGTATCCTTAGTAAGGATCTAGGGTTCACACTTTAAAATCTAAATTAAAGATAAGAAATCTTATAAGCTGAAGAATTCAGAAACTATAATCTTAATGAAAGGTTACTATACTGGTTGTAAGATAAAATAATTAATAAGAACTAAGAATCTAAGATCTATATTCAATCTTTTAGAATAATTACCTTATCCTTTAGATTGAATTATTTCTATACCCACATGGAAGGCTGCAAAGGAATTAAATAATGAATCACTTAAGGAATTCCAAATGGAGATAGTCTAATTCAATTTGAAGATCTAAAGTTTAAGATCTGATGTTTGATCACTTTAGACTTAGACTAAGATTTAGACTTAGGATTCTTACAAGAGTGTTTCTTTTAAGATTCCAGCTCAAGAATCAACTTAATTAAACTGTTAACTGAGGATTTAGCACCTTAAAATATTGAGGTTTAGTTCTTAAGACAATGTGATTTTGAGTACTCTTAAGATCTTAAGATCTTAATAAGAACTAACCTAAGATTGCTTTACTTAACAACCATATTATTACATGAGATTTTAGAAAGATGCTAATAATCTAATTAGAAGTATTTTACTAAAATTTTATGACTTAAGGGGTGCTTAAACACATTTTGGTCAAAATGATCAAAATACCACTCCTAAGGTTAAAAATAGGATTTTATAATTTAATTATCCAAATCGATTCAAATCTATTTTAATAAATTCAAACATAGTTAATGAAGTAGGAAATACACTTATCTTAGGTTTTGGTAACCTGATTAGTTTAATTAACACTAATTACATATTTAAGCCAATTAAGGTGATTAAGGAAATTAGGATATTCTAGAGTGATCCAACCTCAGTTATAGGCTCTAATATACTTAAGAAGGCATTAGGGGCTTATTTTACAAAAATGAGAGGCTTAATCATAATTAAATTTACTAATTCCTAATTAGGATAATTAAGATGTGATTAATAAAATTAGGGTTCCTAAATCACTTTTAAGGGTCTATAAAGGTCCTTTAAAGTCTCATGAGCAATCAGAGCCCTTAATCAATATATTTGGGTATTTATTGAATTTAATATGATTTAAATAAGAATAGAAAAGGATTGGTCAATTAGTTGAAATCTAACTATTAGATCTGTGATTTTATTTTATATTTAGGTTCATTGCATTTTTCTGATTAAAATATCATATTGGATCATACAATTTGGATGATTATAACCAAAGTTATTTAAATAATTTTATATGTATTTTTATTTATATTAAAACCATATGATTGATTTTCTGAATTAATTTCCTTAAGGAATTTAATTCAAAAATCCTTTAATTATAACAGCCAGCCCAAAGTCCAAAAGGTGCGGGTCACCGGTCTGCCCGACCCTGACTTCGTCTTCTTCCCTGAGACGGCTTCGACCTGAGGAATCTTCCGCGCTGAAATTCCCGATACCTAGACGAAGACGGCGGCTCAACTCATGTAACAACCCAATGTTGTTACCCTTGTCAATTAAGACAATCTCCATCCTAATCTTAATCCTAAGTGTTAATCAAGTCATTAGGAGTCATCCAGTGAGACTTAGTCCAAATCAAAAGTCAAATGGATCAAGTCCTGATTTTTTTGAAAAATCCAAAGACCCTAAAATTTGACCTATCTAAATCAATCTTAGAACAAAAATCGGACTTCTCCATTACGCTCGTTGCCCCAAAATTAGCTAAGGGTGACGTTTTCAAGTCAATCAGAAGATGTCGAAATTTCGACGAATATTTTAATAATATTTAGATACCCCGAAAATAAGAAAATTAAATACTCGTCAGAATTAAAATCCGACTTCACCGTTGCGATCCTCACCCTTAAATTAGCCAATGGTGAAATTTTGAGATTTTTCGGAGAATGTTTAATTTTCTTGAATATTTTAATATATTTAAATTAATTAGGAAATAAGAAAAATAATTTGTCGTCGAAATCAATATCTGATTTCTCCATTTCGTTCCTCGCCCCCAAATTAGCTTAAGGTGAATTTTTGGGATTTTTCGGAGAATATTTTTAAATATGATTTTTGAGATTTATTAAATTAATTTTCTAAACTCCAATCTGTGTCTGCTTCCCTTTTCATTGGCTGGTTGGGACCCACAGCCACCCAAATATGGCTGAGCCCCATTTCCTTTCAGCCCCCTGCTATGCTCAGCCTAGTTGTCCCTTATCTCCTGCCAGCCCCTCCCCTATTCTATCTATTGGCTGTTCTCTCCCCCATTAAGAGAGCCTTTGGCTCTCAAACTCTCCACCCCCTCATTTTGGCCAGCTGAAGCTCTCCCCCCTACTTCCCATTATTGATGTACTAGTTGTTGGAGAAAGCCTTAGCCCATTCCTCTTCTTGCTAGTAGCTGAAGGATAAGAAAAAAGGACATCTCAAGCTCTCAAGCCTCTCCTAGGAAATCTGTAATTATCAACACTAAAGTACTTCCTTTCCCCCATTAAATATATTCAATGGCTACTCTATTTCACTATTATGCTTAGTTTGCATACTTAGAAATCTGTATTTAAGCTATGGAATTCATTAGAGCTCATTAAGGTTGCGATTTTAGGAAGATAAAGCTATCTTGTTTTTTCTCCATTTTGCATACCCAGTTGTTTAACCCCACTATTTGTATTGATAACTTAAGTGTTTGGTGCTGACTTGGGTACCAATGGAAAGGCTCGGAAAGAGCTTTCCAATAGTATATGACACCGTACATGAAGTGCTCTAGGTTGAGAGTAATCGAGCCCGAAAGTTGACCCATCGCTGTTTACGTTCAGGCAAAATCACCGTCTGACGTTACAGCGCGCTGCAGCGCCCATAGTTGCGATTTTGGGTCCGCTACAGCGCGTTGCAGTGCAAAATCCACTCCAGCGCATTGCAGTGTATCAAGTTTTGGATCCGGGTCCGCTATAGCGCGCCATAGCACCGAAAATTTCATTTTTGCCCGCTCCAGTGCCCCCGTTTCGAATAAGGACCACTATAGCGCACCCTGGCACTAAAAAATGAAGTTTTTGGCCGCTACGGCGCGCCGCAGCGGCCAGAAAAATTAAATCGACCATAACTTGATCATCCAGACTCTAAATTCAAAAATTTAAAGTGCTAGTTAGCTTAGAATTTTGGTGCCTACAATAATCTTAGAAAATATTTAGGTTTTAAACTCTAAAAAAATCAAAAATGACCAAAATACCCTTAACCATAATTATGTTGTAACTTGGTCAATTAAAGTCCAATTTGGGCCTACCACTAGTCAAAATATTTTGTGTAATATAAGGAAGCTATAGCCACTGAATTTACTAAATTTGGACACCAAATGAAAGAGTTATGCTTTTTTGACTCTTCTTAACTTAGAAAAATTACCAAATCTATCATTAGGAGTTCAAATGGCTATAAATAATTTATTAGATCTCAGAATTTAGTGTTCTTAGACTCTATGGAGTCCTTGAATATCAACCAATAGTAAACTATATAAAAATTTAGATTTCATTAAGTGTAACTTACCAAAATACTCCTTAGGTCAAAACCTTAGTTTGGACCTATATAACCCATTTCTTATCCAAATTTGGTATACTTACTGTCTATCTCTATGTTAGACAGTAAGGAATAATTTGACAAGTAAAAAATCCCAATTTGAAACCTTAAATCAAATGTTGACTTTTTAGACCCTTAAGTATGGGCAAAATAGTCATTTTGCCCAAAATTTAGGTTAAACATCCTTAACCTCTAATTAGTCTTCTAATTCACTAAAAATCAATATTTGAACTATTAGAATCATTTAAGTGAGTAAAATCAATATTTAGGTCAATTCGTCAAAATCCCTAAAAATTTCTCTAAGCCCTTTTTCCTTATGATATTACACATCACATGATGACTACTTTTGAGACTAGGATTAGATCCTAGGTCAAATTTCATTCATTAGGTAAATGGGTTATTCAATGAACGAAACTTTAGTTTTATTAGTTTCTAGAATTTTACAACTTATTATGATTATTGTCTTTTAACTTAGTTTTAGGATAGGAGATTCATCATATTAAGTTTGATTACTTAATAGAATTAGCCTTAATTAGTAGATCACTTTTAGAATAAAACCTAAATCTTAGGTCTTGTCCTTTAGATTATGTGATTAAGCTCAATCTCATGGTATTTAATCCATAATCTATAGTTTAAAAGATCTTGATCAGATCTTAGATATAACATCTAAATTCATAAAATTAGGACGTATGATTTATTGATTTAAACTATAGTCATCATTTGATTGAATTAGATTAGAACCTGATCAGTTCTAATCCTTTTTTTTAACTTATAAGGACAAATTTCTAAGTTACACTCGATAGTAGGAAAATGGTGATCCTGAACTTATGTAACTTGGAATAGTTAGAATGGTTAAGTATAAAACAAATGATATCACCATATTTAGTAGAGTCCCTTGCTTCTATTTGATGATTGTTGCTACTCATTCATTGTATATTTGTGCCATAATTCCTTCAACATACCATATAAGATTTTTGATGCATAATAAAATGTTAGGAAAATATGGAGACTCCTTAGATTTCTTGTGAAAATATTAAAGTGATTGATTAAAGATAATAATTGTATGTATTAGAGCTGCCTCTCAGTTATGTCTTCTTTGCCTAGTTTCCTTGTTGACACTAGGAGAAGACCTTGTTTATATATTCTTTGCTTAGTCTCCTTATTGACACTAAGAGAAGATTTATTGTGTTTTCTTTGCCTAGTCTCCTTGATGACACTAGGAGAAAATCCTATATATCTGCCTAGTCTCCTTGAATGACACTAGGGTTATATAGTTTTGCACCTAGTCTCCTTATTGACACTAGGATCCTTTTGATATTCAGTGGGCTAGATTAGCTCTTTTTTGTATGGCAGTTAGTACACTGATGTTTATATATATGCAGTTTGATATTTTGGTTATTTTTCAGTATTTTTATTCAGTCAGATATTCCTTTGTCCTGCTTATATATATTTTAGGATATTAGAACTTTGCTGCTATTATATGTATCATTACTGAGTTATGCTATTTAATTTGCATATTTTCTTTGATCATCAGCATGTTTAGGATGTAGTATTTTCTTTCAGCACTTGTTTAGTTATTTATATATGCCTTGTCTTGTTTAGTTTGCATGTGAGGCATGTCTTAGCCTTGTCTTATTTATTTGTTTTATAAATGATTGTTTATAGCTTTTCCCTTTCTTATTATATTGCTACTTGCTCCCTATTTTTTATATAGTTGCTGCTTAGAGAATGTAAAATGATGATATTACAAAATAAATAAAATATATCAGCTTAAAATGTACTTAGATAATTGTCTAACACAAGATTTTTTTCTTTTTTTTAGCTGGGGCCTTATATTGTGAAATTGACAATGGCAGACCCTCTTCACTTAGACGATCAGGAGTGAAGTGTAGAGCCTTATCCGGAGGAGGATCCTTTGGAAGAAGCATCTGTTTAGTTCCTTATTTATAAGTAAGGGTGAGTGTATTTTACTTTTATTTAATGTAATAATACAGGTACCCTTGATTGTGTGTTTGGATTACTATGCTTTTATTATGAGTTATTTTTTACTATTATACTGTGATGTTTAGATGTTTCTCATTTGTAAATTGCTTCCGCATTCTGTATATTTTTAGTAGATAGTGACTGATTATATTGATTCTGTGCTTACTCCTTTCCTTATTAGGTGGATTATAGATTTCATCCTAATCCAATGATAAGTAAAGGGTTAGCCAGAGTGACCCACCACCACTTAGCTAAATCTTGTGGATTAAGGGGTGGGGCGCCACAGTTGGCATCAGAGAATTCCATAAGGTGTCAGATTGGAATTTGCATTCTTTTCTACCTAATTGATGATTCTTCTGCCAGTTCAGTCACTATGTCAGAAAATATTGGAGTCACATCCAAGGTATTACAATATCAAACTTAGAGTAAAAAGTTTAAGTAATCAAAATACAGAAGCTATAAGTTGGGGTAGAACTCTAAAAGTTAAACTTAACCATTTCCGCAGATGTAATTAGAGATATTAGAATAATGGTTGAGGAATATTACCAACAATTTGAAAGATGTTGGGAGGGCATTGCCCGATTCCATTAATGATACGAGGAAAACCTATACGGAGTGGCTGATCCTGAAATCCAGATGTTGAACTGGATGCTCCAACAAAGTGCATTTAGAGGGTATGATCTCCCAGCGTTAGCCAAGAAATGGCTAATAAAGACAGATGTTGTGATGGGGCTTTTGGATATCTCAGACAAGGTTAGGATTGCCCTCGTGGCATGCCTCCTACAGGATGGAGCTAGAGACTGGTGGAGCGTCACCCTTAGAGCACTCACCCATCGGTGTAAATGGTTATGAAGGGACGTTGCCTATGAGGACTTCCGTCGTGCCTTTACAGCCCAATATGTTGGATATATATCTTAGCTTCTATTTATGTGCTATCTGTACTACTTTATGCATCCTTGTAACCTGTTTTCTTTTAAATAAAAGCAATTATTTTTACATCACTTGATCTGGATATCTAAGGATACTATCGTGCAAGCATGACAGTATACGACCTCTTCGCCCACTTTAAAGATAGGTGGAGCTTTGATGTGTACTTGGCAAAAAGGAATGGAAGAGAAGTCAAATGAGTCTCCCAGCAGGAGCTAGTGTATTAGAGAGGATGCTAGAAGACGCGGTGTACCAGGGACTATACTTCCCCATCCTAGCTAAGGAATGGTTACGAAGGGTGACCAAAGTGTTCGACGAGCTGGAATGCCCGGATAGCGTCCGACTCGACATCATCGACATTCTCCTCCAAGACTACGTGGAGGAGTGGTGGGCTCGCGAAGTATGGTGTTCGAACGTAGATTTGCCCGCCGCCATCGAGAGATAACATACGCAGGCTTTTCTCGAGCTTTCACGAGAAAATACATATGATAGATTATGTGTTTTCCCCAATAGTGGTTTTTCCTTCCTTATGCTTTAACTACTGCTTCCAATGATGTATCATTCATCTTTTAATTAATAAAAAGAGATGAGCTGTTATGATCTCCTATTTTTGAAATGCTAAAAGTATATTTTTTATTATTCAGATTCTAGCAAACCAATTATGAACCCAGGTCAGAGCCCCTCACCTGCTCCCTCCAGCTCCTTGTCCAATGAGGCGAGCGCCTTACTGGTGGCAGTGAAGATAATAGTGGAATCCCACTAGCAACAAGCAAAGGAAGCCAAAAACAGGTAGGAAGGCTGCAAGGGCCCAGGCAAAGCAAGCGGAGCGAATGGAACGACTCTTAGTGTCCCATATAGCTCAGAACCGCATGGCGGTAGATGCCACCCCAGCACTCTAGTATTCCCACCAGCATTACGTCCAGTCTGCCGACGGATTGCTACACAATTTCCTCCGGCTGAGACCCCCCATGTTCAACGGGAGTCTGTCGCCATGGACACGGAGGACTGGATGTGTATGGTGGAGAAAAACTTGATGAGTATCAAGTGTCCAGATACTGAGGTGATCTGACTGGTCACCCATCTATTGTACGGAGAGGCAGAACACTGGTGGAACCACCTTCGTACCACTAACTTCACCGACATTCGCTTGGAAGAGATCTCGTATGAAGAATTCGAAGAAGTGTTCTGGGGCGCAATACATTCCCTTATCTGAGCGCCGTAACATGGCGGAAGAATTCCTCAGGCTGCAATAGGGGAACCATACAGTGAGAGCATACGACGCAGAATTCAGAAGGCTCGCTAGATTCTCCTTGAGCCTGGTGCCCACTAAAGAGGACAGATGTCACTGTTTCCAAAGCTGTCTTCGGCCATCTATAAAGGCCCAGGTCGTACCTTTCAGCATGACCCACTACCGAGAATTGCTGGAGACCACCAAGGTGATTAAAAAGCACTAATAGTAGGAAGCTAAGAGGCTCGCCGACTCTGTGGTGCATTGCCAGGATAACCCAAAGAGAGCTAGAGTTTACCAAATCGAGGTAGAAGCCCCTACTGCGGATCCCTTCAACTGCTGTACCAAGCTGCATCCATACGGCCGATGCTTCCACGGTCATCAAGTCTGCTTTACCTGCGGCAGGCCAAAACATGGCTATACCCAATGCCATATGATCGATATGATTGATGGTACACCAATCAAGTGTGTGCAGGGCCAACCCGCATTCGATCTTTACCAGCAAGCCCCTACCACGGCTGCAGCACGTCCAGCCTTGCCACCTCCTGCTCCTCGATGCGAGGCACTTCCAGCTTCTTGTCCTAGCACTTCCAGGCCGCCACTTAAGCAGCCTTACAATAGGCCTATTGGCCAGGCGAGCGTATACGCTCTTACACCGACTGAGTCCACGGAAGATAACCATGTGGTATCAGGTACACGCTTCTGAACCAATCTAACAATTTATTCATACTTGCTTAATAGTAACTAGTAAATTCTGCATCCATAATTAGGTACTATATATATAAATAGTAAGCCCTGCAACATTCTGTTTAACACCGGAGCGTTCTTTCATCTCTGAGAGCTGGACGAAGTCTCTCAATTTGGCAGTCCATCGCCTAGCAAAACCTTTAAGCGTGGGGTTGCCATCCGGAGCTCAATTGCAAGCCAAGCAATTTTGTAAACTACAAGTCCCCTTCGGAGGAACAAAATTTGAAACCAAACTGATAGTACTGCCGATAACCAATTTCGATGTTATTTTGGGCATGAATTAGCTAAGCCAGCATGACGCCACCATTAACTGCCAAAAGAAAAAGATCACCCTAGGCAGTGGTAGACAAGAAAAGTCATTTGTAAGGAACTTTAGTAATAGGGCCTCACTAATTAATGCTATCTAAGCTGAGAAATTAATAAGCAAAGGCTGTAGTGCCTTCTTAGTAACTATACTAGGGGAAAAGAAGGAAGAAATTCCCATATCCCAGAATCCTGTTGTTTGTGAATTCACCGACGTCTTCCCCGAAGACCTACCCGGTCTCCCACCTGTTCGGGAACTCGAATTCGCCATCGATGTTGTTCCAAAAACACAGCCTATCTCGAAGGCGCCCTATAGAATGGCACCCAAGGAGTTGCAAGAGCTAAATAAGCAACTCCATGAGTTACTAGAGAAGGGTCTTATCAGGCCCAATTCTTCCCCATGGGGAGCTCCAGTTTTATTTGTCAAAAGAAGGACGGGTCCATGCATATGTGTATTGATTATAGAGAGCTGAATAAAGTTACCATAAAGAACAAGTTCCCTCTACCCCGCATCGATGATCTGTTCGATCAGTTAGCAGGAGCAAAAGTGTTCTCAAAGATTGACCTACGATCGAGATATCACCAGCTGCAAGTGAAGGATTCCGATATAGCAAAGATTGCTTTCAGGACTAGATATGGTCACAATGAATTCCTAGTGATGTCATTTGAACTAACAAATGCGCCTTCCATCTTTGTGGACTTAATGCAACGTATCTTGAAACCGTACCTGGACAAATTTGTCATTGTGTTTATAGATAATATCTTGATATACTCTAAGACGAAGAAAGAACACGAAGGACATCTCTGGACCGCATTAGAAGAGCTAAGGAGCCACCAGATGTACGCTAAATACTCAAAGTGCGAGTTTTGGCTGGAATCTGTGCCTTCTTAGGCCACATTGTAGATGTTCAAGGGATCAGAGTAGATCAAAACAAGGTCAGCGCGATCCAAGGATGGGTACAACCCAAGACAGTGACAGAGATCAGGAGTTTTTTGGGTTTGGCTGAATACTACAGAAGATTTGTGAAGGGCTTCTCTCAGATAGCCTCTCCACTCACCAAACTTACCCAGAAGGCAGTACCCTTTTAATGGTCACCAGCTTGTGAAGCTACGTTCCAGGCACTAAAGGATGCACTTACCTCTGCCCCTGTCCTAGTCCTACCTAAGGAAGGAGTAAACTACCAAGTCTATACTAACACCTCTAGTATAGGCTTAGGTGATGTATTGATGCAGGGAGGGAATATCATAACATATGCTTCCCATCAACTGAAGATCCATGAAAGAAACTATGTTGTACATGATCTGGAATTAGCTGCTGTAGTGTTTGCTTTGAAGATTTGGCGTCACTATCTGTATGGGGTTCAATACTCAATTTTCATAGATCATCAAAGTCTAAAATACATATTCACCCAGAGAGAGCTGACCTGTAGGTAAAGAAGATGGCTGGAATTGATCAGTGACTATGATTTGGATATACAGTATCACCTTGGAAGGGCCAATGTTGTAGCTGATGCCCTGAGTCATCAGGCCACCCTAAATGCCATTATATCAAAAAGCCCGCTAGTAGAAGAATTTCGCAAAATGAGTATCAAGCCTATCTGTGGAGACAAACTCAGCTCCGCATTAGCAAACATCAATGTGGAACCCACCTTTCACAGAGATGTGTCTGTATCCCAAACCAAGGACTAAGAGTACTTGGGCTTCAAGCAAGCCATTGAAAGTGGTTGCCGTACTGATCTTCGATTCCATAAAGGTGCCATCTATCAAGGAGATCGTCTATGGATCCCTATGTCTATGCATCAGGAGGTGCTAGTTGAAGGCCATAACTCTGGATATCAAGTTCATCCGGGAAGTTAAAAGATGTACCAAGACCTGAAGCAATCCTTCTGGTGGCCAGGGATGAAGAAAAATGTGGCTGAGTTCATCGCAAAGTGCAACGCTTGCAGTTTAGTCATGGCAGAGCATCAGAGACCCGATGGTCTGCTTCACTCGCTTGAAATTCTCGAATGGAAATGGCTAGATATATCAATGGACTTCGTTATGGGATTGCCTCATCCAAGATCAGGAGCAGATGCTATTTGGGTCATAGTTGACCGGTTAACTAAATCTGCCCATTTCATTCCTATCTAGCAAACAGATTCAATTGAGAAACTTGCAAAACTCTATATTAAGGATATAATCAGGCTTTATGGGATCCCTAAGACAATCGTATCTGATAGAGACAGTCGGTTCACCTCTAAATTCTGGCAAGCTGTGCATCAAGATCTAGGCACAACTCTAGCAATGAGTACAACCTTTCATCCACAAACGGAGGGTCAGACATAATGAGTGATCAAGTTCTTGAAGATCTACTTAGATTGTGTATAGTTGATTTTGCTGGATCTCGGAAAGATCACCTCCCACTAGTGGAGTTTACTTACAACATTAGTTTTCAAACCAGTATAAAGATGGCTCCATATGAGGCCTTGTATGGTGGAAAGTGTAGTACTCCACTTGCATGGTCATAAATAGGTAATGTGCAGCTATATGGACCTGTATTAGTAGAAGAGACAAACAAGAAAGTTCAATTGATTCAGCAGCGAATTCGTGCAGCCCAAGACCGCTAGAGTAAATACAATGACCTTCATCATTGTCCTCTGGAGTTTAAAATGGGAGACTTCGCATACCTAAAAGTCAGTCCAATGAAAGGAGTCTTTAGATTTGGCATAGCTGGAAAACTTAGTCCCCGTTATGTCAGTCCATTTGAGATAACAGCCAGAGTAGGTTCTTCCGCCCACAGACTAAACCTTCCAAATGACTTTGCCGTAGTTCATAACGTATTTCACGTATCATCTATGAGAAGGTGCCTCAGAGATCCATCTCATCTCGTGCAGTTCCCAGAAATTCAGATCCAGACCTATCTGTCATATGCCGAGGAGTCAATTTGTATTCTGGCACGTGATCGCAAACATCTCAGAAGTCGTGCTATCGACATGATCAAAGTCCAGTGGAAGAATCGTCCTTGCAACGAAGCCACTTGGGAGAAGGAATTCGATATGCAAGCTAAATATCCTAGACTCTTCGAGAATCCATGTATTCTTTCTTAGCATTCCAAGCTCACAAATTCCAGTCATAGTTCATTGTTGCCTTCTTTTTTTTTTCCACTTGAGTGATGTCGAGAACGACATCGTTCTTAAGTGGGAGAGCCTGTAACAACGCAATATTGCTACCCTTGTCAATTAATACTAATCTCCATCCTAATCTTAATCCTAAGTGTTAATCAAGTCATTAGGAGTCATCCAATGAGACTTAGTCCAAATCAGAAGTCAAATTGATCAAGTCCTGACTTTTTTGGAAAATCCAAAGACCCTGAAATTTGACCTATCTAAATCGACCTCAAAACAAAAATTGGACTTCGTGATTACGCTCATTGCCCCAAAATTAGCTAGGGGTGATGTTTTCCAGTCAATCGGAAGACGTCGAAATTTCGACGAATACTTTAATAATATTTAAATACCCCGAAAAATAAGAAAATTAAATACTCGTTGGATTTAAAATCTGACTTCACCGTTACGATCCCACCCTCAAATTAGCCAATAGTAAAATTTTGAGATTTTTCAGAGAACGTTTAATTTTCTTGAATATTTTAATATTTAAATTAATTAGGAAATAAGAAAAATAATTTGTCGTTGAAATCAAAATCTGATTTCACCATTTCGTTCCTCGCCCCCAAATTAGCTTAAGGTGAATTTTTGGGATTTTTCGGAGAACATTTTTAAAATATGATTTTTGAGATTTATTAAATTAATTTCCTAAACTCTAATCTTTGTGTTCTTCCCTCTTCATTGGCTGGGTGGGACCCACTGTAACGACCCTAATAATTGGATAGAAGGTTAATCCAAAGATTGGGATGTTACCTTAGTACCCAATACTTGATTAGAAGAAAACAAATCAAGTGTAGATGCTAAGTGGCCAAGTCACTTAATGAGTAATTGTTAAGTTAAAATGAATGAAAAGGGAGATGCAAGTAAATACAATATTGCAAGTATTTAAAATATTAGAAATTAGATTAATCCACTTATTCATCCAAAGCAGTTTTAAGTATAGAAGACACAACACAGATTAATAAATGTAAGCAAAAGTAACTTAGATAGTTTATAAAATTATTACAAACTTTAAAAGTAAGAGAAAAAGGCAGTAAGTAAATCGCTCTCCATCACTTATAACTTAAATACAAGTAAACTATTTATAAATAAGCAGAAGCAGAATTCCTTAAATACCCTTTAAGTACTTGGACCTGCATCACCTGAATAGAACGGCTCTTGATCTATCATATTTTGGTATTTAAATATGATAGGGCAAAGCCAAAGAAAAGAAAAAGTGCAATTAGACTAAACAATTTAAGCACATTTTAAAATTAGCTATATTTTTAGATTAACAAGATATCACAATTATGATTTACAATTTAAAGTAAGCAGCGGTGCTATAAAAGCTGTAAAGTATGGGAAAATGAAGTAAGCATAACTCTAAGAAAAATAGTATGAAATAAATTGAGTAAAAATACTCACTTTTATTAAAGTCCTAGCCTGTATTGAAAATTGGTAAGGGAAAGCATTCTAAAGGCTAGAAACTATTATGTGCATGAAATGAAAGCAATATATGTTCAATGGAATTTAGGCTAAGTAAGCAAATGACATATAGTGAAGCATTAATTGAAATTAACTAATATACATTGTATTCAAATTAAACTGAATAAGCATTATACAATACTGAAGATAGAGAGTGTAAAGCAAAATAAATAAGAGAATATCTTAGATTTTTAATCTAAGACAAACATAGCATAATTAAACAGTTATGAAGAGATCTTTCAATCAATATGATTGTAAGAGAACACTTATATCTTTAATTAAAGTTACATTTAGAAATTACCTCATTCTGTAGGAGTACACAACAGAATGGGTGAGGAGTTAAGCACGTCTGCCTAACCAGATACAGTGGGGAAGTTGAACATTCACATTTACCCTCTCTAAAATGTGAAGTCCTATTATAAGCGCTTTCTTTTGTACTCAAATTTGACATAAGGCATTTCCCTTTAAAATTTTAAGAAAGTCTTTATTTATGCACAATGATCTTGAATGAATGTTCAAGAAAAGTGGCTCAAAGCTAGGTAAGCATTCAAAAAATTTTAATAATTGTAAAGTATGTGATATCTTTTTGTTATTTAAATTTTAATAATCTACTCAATGATTGGAGCTAATTAAGCTCCAAATTGACTTATAGATATTTTATCTTAAGTCAATTCTTAATAAAAGTAGAATGAATATAAGTTTGGAAATTAGTATTTTCATATAATTTTGAAGTTAAGAAAGGAGATAGATTATATCCAACTTGAAATAATTTAACTTAAGATTATAAGGACTTGGAAATCTAAAAGCTTTTCTAAAGCTTAAAAAGAGGCTATTTTTCTAAATCAAATTTATTGAGAACTAATGTTCTAAAATGAATAATTGAAATGAATACTTGCAATTGAAGTTAATACTTTCAACTGATGTGAATACTTACAATTTTAGACATGAAACTCTAACTATCTTATAATAGTTCACATGTGAAAATATCTCATATTTTTCTTAAAAATTTTTAAGTCCTAAAATTCTTAGAAATTTCGGTAGAGTCTCCTTTGTTTTTGTTCAAATAAACAATTTTACACAATTAAAATATAAGTCAATCCATTGACTATTTCCAGTTCTAAAATAGAGTTCAATCCTTTTTATAGGATTACTCATTTCCAATTCTAAAATAAAGTTCAATCCTTTTTATAGGATTGCACATTTCCAGTTCTAAAATAGAGTTCAATCCTTTTTATAGGATTGCTCATTTCTAGTTCTAAATTTCAAGATTTAATAAAGCAACTTACAAAATTATATTTCATAAATCCTATATCAAACATCTATTAATAAGAGATACAGAAATAAAATTAGCAATTTATAAGAGTAACATTATTTGACTTTTTGCACTTAGCATTTAATTTAGCATTTCATTTCAACCTGCAAAGAAAAATAGCATTTAACAATTCATTTTAACCTGCAAAGAACAATATTGAAGTTAGCATTTGCTTATTTGATTCTCATATAGGTTTAAAGGCAGTATATGGTTCCATTTAAAAAAAATATGGCAGCATTTGATCTCCTAAATTACTTAGCAGCATTTGATTTCATTTTGAAATATGGCAGCATTTATATTTAAAAGAAAATGGTAGCATGCGATACTAATAAGAGAAATGGTAATCTATAATCTCATATACAATTTATGGCAGCATTTATGTCCGATCTCATAAAATATATATAGCTTTTGATTATTTTGAATAAATGGCAGCACATGTTCCCTCATTTCAATTTATAGCAATATTGAATCACTTTATATCTCATTGATCTACTTTTAAAAAATACATGGCGACAAATTTGAATTTTCTAAAATAATTGATGGCAACTTTTGATCACATTAGTATGACTAATAGCATTTGATCATTTGATTTTCACTTTTAGAATAAAAAGGCAACATTTGAGAACATATAATATATTGGCAACTTTTGTATCTCACAATATAAATATTGGCAGCAATTGACTCTTAAATTGGATGGCATTATTAAATCTTACAGGACACATAGCAGCATTTGGAAACATATGATTCTAATGAAAGAAGATGATAGCATTTATGACAATATTTGATCTAAATGTAAATTAAATTGACAACATTTAGATCTTATAATAAAAATGATGGCAGCACTCACTTTCTTAAACAATTGATGGAGCAATTGATTCTTTATATGATACCTAGCAGCATGTGGATCACTTATAATTATATGTGATTCTAATGAAAGAAGATAATAACATTCCTCCTTAAAGAGATAGCAGCATTTGATTCTTTAAAATAGATGGCAATTTATGAATTCATGTAAAAGAGATAGCATTTGTTTACTTCAGTTTAACTAAAGCAATTGAATCATACTGAAATTAATGACAGCAGTATTCTACTATACATATAAAGTATAATATTATTCATTTTCAGCATTTAACACCAATATTTAAAACTGGAGTATAAGCAATAATTTTTAGCATTTGTTAAATATTCTTTATAATATGGTAGCAATCAACATTAATTATCTCAAGCTGAAGCATGAGTATTAATAACCAGCATTATGTATAAAAGAAATTTTCAGCATTTAAGAACAAATTTTAATCTAAACAAAAATATAAATTTGATAAACTAAGTTATTCAATATTGGGATTAGTGGTATACCATTATTATCAACAACTAATTGCCAACATACTTTGATATTTTCCATCACTATGTGGAGAGCAATTCTTTATTTCACACAACAATGTAAAATGAGATAACAACACCAATGTGTCAACCATGTTCTAATGTAAACATTAAATAAGACATTATTAAAATTTGCGATGTTATGAGACAAACCACTCACATCAACCGCAGCAACAAGTACAATATATAGAATCTGGACACAATAAATAAATTTAAGAATTCAGATTTCTGAACTTCAAACTCCTTGTATCAAGAAAATTATCAAATGAGATTCCTTCTTTCACTTCTCAATAACCATTTGCACTCCTAAATAAAGCAACTTGCATATGTCCATGCATAATTTATGAATTTGTTTCTTGATATGTAATTGTTAAGATAACTATATTAAAATTTGTAAACAATTTATTATAAACTTAGTCAAAAGTGTATAGAAATATTAATGTCATTAATATATATTATTTCATTATTAATTAAGAGATTGTTTATTATAACTATTCAAGTTTTATAACTAAATTTATAATTTCACTATCTTCTTAATGGCACCACATGTGAAGTGCTTTAAGTTGAGAGTAATCGAGCCCGAAGGTTGACCCATCGCTGTTTACGCTCAGGAAAAATCACCGTCTGACGCTACAGCGCGCTGCAGCGCCCAGAGTTACGATTTTGGGTTCGCTACAGCACGTTGCAGTGCAAAATCCACTACAGCGCACTGCAGCACCTCAAGTTTTGGAGCCGGGTCCGCTATAGCGCGTCATAGTGCCGAAAATTTCATATTTGCCCGCTACAGCACCCCCGTTTCGAATAGGGACCGCTATAGCACGTCCTGGCACTAAAAAATGAAGTTTTTGGCCTCTACAGCGCGCTCCAGTGCCCCCGTTTCGAATAGGGACCGCTATAGCACGTTCTGGCACTAAAAAATGAAGTTTTTGCCTCTACAGCGCGCTCTGGCGCGCTACAGCACGCCGCAGTGGCCAGAAAAATTAAATCGACCATAACTTGGTCATTCGGACTCCAAATTAAAAAAAATATTTCGGTTTTGAACTCTAGAAAAATCTGAAATGATCAAAATACCCCTAACTATAATTAGGTCATAACTTGGTTAATTGAAGTGCAATTTGGGCCTACCACCAATCAAATATTTATTGTGGCATAAGGAAGCTATAGTCACTAAGTTTGCTAAATTTAGATACCAAATGAAAGAGTTATGCCTTTTTGACCTTTCTCAACTTAGAAAAATTACCAAATCTACCTTTTGGAGTTCAAATGACTATAAGTAATTCATTAGATCTCATAATTTAGTATTTTTAAACTCAATGGAGTCCCTGAATATCAACCAATAGTAAACTATATAAAAATTTAGATTTCATTAAGTGCAACTTACTAAAATACTCCTTAGGTCAAAAACCTTAGTTTGGACCTATAGAACCCATTTCTTATCCAAATTTGGTATACTTAATGTCAATCTTCATATAAGACAATAAGGAATAATTTGATAAGTAAAAAATCCCAATTTGGAGCCTTAAATCAAATGTTGACTTTTATACCCTTAAGTATGGGCAAAATAGTCAATTTGCCCAAAATTTAAGTTAAACATCCTTAACCTCTAATTAGTCTTCTAATTCACTAAAAAACAATATTTGAACTATATTAAAATCATTTAAATGAGTAAAATCAATATTTAGGTCAATTCGTCAAAATCCCTAAAAATTTCTTTAAGCCCTTTTTCCTTATGATATTACACATCACATGAGGACTACTCTTGAGACTAGGATTAAATCATAGGTCAAATTTCATTCATTAGGTAAATGGGTTATTCAATAAATAAAACCTTGGTTTTATTAATTTTTAGAATTATACAAATCATTCTGATTATTTTATCTTTTAACTTAGTTTTAAGAAAGGAGATTCATCCTATTAAATTTGATTACTTAATAAAATTAGCCTTAATTAGTAGATCACTTTTAGAATAAAACCTAGATCTTAGGTCTTGTCCTTTAGATTATATGATTAAGCCCAATCTCGTGGTGTTTAATTCATAATCTATAATTTAAAAGATCTTGATCAGATCTTAGATATAACGTCTAAATTCATAAAATTAGGACGTATGATTTATTGATTTAAACTATAGTCATCATTTGATTGAATTATATTAGAACCTGATCAGTTTTAATTCTTTTTTTAAACTTATAAGGATAAATTTCTAAGTTATACTCGATAGTAGGAAAATGGTGATCCTGAACTTATGTAACTTGGAATAGTTAGAATGGTTAAGTAGAAAACAAATGATATCACCATATTTAGTAGAGTCCCTTGCTTTTATTTGATAATTGTTGCTACGCATTCATTGTATATTTGTGCCATAATTCCTTCAACATACCATATAAGATTTTTTATGCATAAATAAAATGTTAGGAAAATATAGAGACTCCTTTGATTTCTTGTTAAAATATTAAAGTGATTGATTAAAGATAATAATTGTATGTATTAGAGCTGCCTCTCAGTTATGTCTTCTTTGCCTAGTCTCCTTATTGACACTAGGAGAAGACCTTGTTTATATCTTCTTTGCTTAGTCTCCTTATTGACACTAAGAGAAGATTTGTTGTGTTTTCTTTGCCTAGTCTCCTTGATGACACTAGGAGAAAATCCTATATATCTGCCTAGTCTCCTTGAATGACACTAGGGTTATATAGTTTTGCGCCTTGTCTTCTTATTGACACTAGGATCCTTTTGATATTCAGTAGGCTAGATTAGCTCTTTTTTGTATGGCAGTTAGTACACAGATGTTTATATATATGCAGTTTGATGTTTTGGTTATTTTTCAGTATTTTTATTCAGTCAGCTATTCCTTTGTCCTGCTTATATATATATATATTTTAGGATGTTAGAACTTTGCTGCTATTATATGTATCATTACTGAGTTATGATATTTAATTTGCATATTTTCTTTGATCATCAGCATGTTTAGGATGTAGTATTTTCTTTTAGCACTTGTTTAGTTATTTATATATGCCTTGTCTTGTTTAGTTTGTATGTGAGGCATATCTTAACCTCCCTTTTTGCTTAAGTTATAAATGATTATTTATAGCTTTTTCCTTTCTTATTAGATTGCTAGTTGCTCCATATTTTTGATATAGTTATTGCTTAGAGAATGTAAAATGATGATATTACAAAACAAATAAAATATATCAGCTTAAAATATACTTAGACAATTGTCTAATACAAGATTTTTTTCTTTTTTTTGGCTAGGCCCTACATTGTGAAACTGACAATGGCAGTCCCTCTTCACTTAGACGATTAGGAGTTAGGTGTGGAGCTTTATCCAGAGGAGGAGCCTATGGAAGAAGCTGCTATTTAGTTCCTTATTTATAAGTGAGGATGAGCGTATTTTATTTTTATTTGATATAATAATACTGGTACCCTTGATTGTGTGTTTGGATTACTATGCTTTTATTCTGAGTTATTTTCTACTATTTATACTGTGATACTTGGATGTTTCTTATTTGTAAATCGCTTCTGCACTCTGTATATTTTTAGTATATAGTGACTGATTATATTAATTCTGTGCTTACTCCTTCCCTTATTAGGTGGATTGTAGATTTCATCCTAATCCAATGATAAGTGAAGGGTTAGCCAGAGTGACCCACCACCCCTTAGCTTAATCTTGTGGATTAAGGGGTGGGGTGCCACAACTCAATCCCCACACGTTCCTAAAGTTTAGATGCATCGATCCCACCCTTAAGCCCTCTCCGGGATGCACCAGATCATCGGATGGTTACTCGATAGATTCGGCCCTACTCACAACATCTAGGTTTATTGTGAGGAGTAAATTCTCCTCACAGAGATGACCATTTGGCCAGAGCTTGATCCCTACACCATCCTGGTGGTGAGGAAGATCGAAGCTCTCTGGCCAGAGCTTCGGGGTGCCCTAGATCGGTGAATCCTTACTAGAGCTCGGGTATGGACTCGCTATACAAACTAGATAATTGAACAATCAAATTAGACTAACCCAGACCATATGGACAATCACATTGGGTTTTCTAAGTGGCTAAGACAATCTAGACAACATCTAAAGGCTCATCTAGAAGCTTAAATGGAAAATTGAACTCTCTGAGTTTAGTGAGAGAAGCTGTACCTGAAGTCGAGGTCGTAGGCACGGTCGAAGAAAGTTGGGAGTAGCTGGAGCTTCCAGAGGATCGCGGCGGCCTAACAGGGGGTCTGAACAACAGATACGCACACTCTATCAGCAGCTCACAGCTCTTGAGGTGATGAGATTCGCCTAAAAGATGGGGAGCTCCAGAGGGACACAGCAGCACAATTAAGGGACCACTGTGAGCAAAGGAGCTCGTTGAGAGATTGATGGGGGTATTTATAGGACTGGAGAGGGTCTAGGGTGGCTAACGAGGTCAAGAGCCATGGCACTGGTTCGGCCTGAGCTGTCTTGGTAGCTCACCCATAAATGGGGGATTACTCCCAGCCTCAGGGTCTCCCGGGGGCTCGGCCAGAAATGGGAACTCCCTAACAGCCTAGGTGACCTGGCGGGAGAGTGGCAGACAAGGTTTACGTGGCCAGTACGAGCAAATTTCCTCTGTCAGGTTGATATCTTACGGGGATGAAGATGAATAGGGAGGAGATCCCAGCAGCCGTCTGATTGCGAAGCTGTTGATGATGGACGGCCTGATGCGGTTTCCAATTAACAAAAGCACAGATGAAATCTTGCACATTGGATGAGAGATGCTGATCCAATGGATGGGATTCGATCGCAGCGCAGATGCTAGGAGCCGTTGGATTATGAGCGCCTGGATGCGTGCTAGAGCATCCCGTGCCTAACATAGCTGAGCTGCAGTCGAGACCCTGCAGCGGATCTGTCGCGGACCCGACAACAAATCCCGTTGATTTTTATTTTAATTAAATAATTCAATTTAAATAATATAAAATCAATTAATTAATATAAGAATTTCTATTTAATTCTAAATTCAATTTAGGCTTAAATAAACTCCAAATATTTCCAAAAATTCACCCTTAGTTAATTAGGGTATGAGGAATTTAAAAATGAAATTAGATTTTGATTTAGAGATCAATTTAATTTAGGTATTTTCTAGTGCTCCAAAAATAGGCAAAAATACCAAAATTCTCAATTTAGCTCTGGTTGATCCCAAACTTCTAGGGTTAGGTTTAAATGACCCATTGAGTTAATGAGATCAAAATCAAAGCTTGGTTTGGCTTAATTAATATGGATTTAGCTAGGGTAACAACTGGGGTTATTATATAAGTAGAGTTAGGTATGACCCAACCCGCCTTGAGCGTCATCACCTAAAACTGAGAATATGCATCAACATATCAAAGTAGCAGAAGCAAAAAATAGTAGAACATATTATCCATATCATAGCATAGTATAAAAAGGGAAATACAATAGTAACTCAGCTCAAAGTGTAGAAAGTTAAATACATTCAGATCTAAGAATTATTACATACTGAATATTAAAAAAAAAGAAAAGAGCTCTCATCATCACAACAGGAAAATAAAGTATAACTACTCACCGACAGGAAGGTCCTCCTCCTGTCCAAGTTTGTCTTTAGCAAAACCACCAATGAACTGCTCCGAATCTGACATTTGTCGGTATCACAAATGCTAAGGCCCCAGTGTGCCGCCCCGCACCCTTAATCCGCCCAAAGGATTAGGTTAAGGGTGGGGTGTCACTCTGGCTAACCCCTCACTTATCATTAGATTAGGATTGACCCCACAATCTACCTGATTAGGGAATGATTAACACAGAATCAAACTAATAGTCACTGTATAAGTAAACAAACAGAGTGCGGAAGCAATTTAAGGAAATATAAACCATCCAAGTATCACAGTACAAATAGGAAAAATAGAACTCATAATATAGGCATATAATCCAAATACACAGTCAATAGTACCTGCATTATTACATAATTTAAAATGTCTAAACAGAAATAGAATGAAAACCACTCATCCTCACTCGAAGTATAAAGGAACTAGACGGCAGCTTCTTCCACGGGCTCCTTCTCTGGGTAAGGCTCCACACCTAACTCCTGCTCGTCTAACTGAAAGGAGTCTGTCATTGTCGGTTTCACAATGTAGGGCCCCAACCAAAGAAAAGAAAAATTTGGTTAGACAATTATTTAAGTATATTTTAAGCTGATAAATTATTATAAATGTTAAGTAATATCACAATTTGATAACATCTAAGCGACATATATATATATATATATATATATATATATATATATATGAAAAGGAGCGTCAAGCAATACAAAAGAAACAGGAAAGCTATAAATCATCATTTATAACTTAAGCGAAGAAAAAGGAAAGAGGCTGAAACATGCATCGCATACAAACTAAACAAGGAAGGGCGTATAAATGTACATAACTAAACAAGTGCAGTAAAAAAAATTCTACATCCTAAACATGCTAGTGATTAACAGAAAATATGCTAATTAAAATAAACAACTCAACAATGGTACATATAAATAGCAGCAAGGTTCTAACATCCTAAATATATATACAAACAGTACAAGAAAGTAGCTGATGGAATAAGAATACTGAAAAGTAAACAACGACAACTGCATATAAAACCACACGTGCATCGACTGCCATACATAAAAGAGCTACTCAAGCCCATCGAATACCAAAGAAGCTTAGCACCATCACGGCTAAGTCATAAAACTATGTACCCCTAGCGACATAAGGAGGCTAGGTAAATAAGCACACAAAGCAAATGAATGATCTTAGCACTAGTACAGTTAAGGCCCAACTGTATGCCCCTAGCAATATAAAGAGGCTAGTAAACTAAGCATACAAGGCAACCTTAATGCCAGTACGGCTAAGGCACCAACGGTGTACCCCTAGCGACATAAGGAGGCTAGTAAATTAGGCACACAACAAAACAGGTCCTTCCCCTAGCGACATAAGGAGGCTAGGCAATAAGGACATATTTGAGAGGTAGCTCATATAATTATCTTCTTTTCATTAATCACTTTAGTATTTTTATAAGGAATCTAAGGAGTCTCCATATTTTCATAACAATTTATTCATGCATCAAATGTCTTATATGATATGCTCAAGAAAATATGGCACAAAAATCAAGGAATGCGTAAGCAACAAAATATCAAATAGAAGCAAGAGACTCTACTAAACATGGTGATATTATTTGTTTTCTACTTAACCATTCTAACTATTCCAAGTTACACAAGTTCAGGATCACCATTTTCCTACTATCGAGTGTAACTTAGAAATTCATCCTTTTAAGTTAAAAATAATTAGAATTAGGTTTAATCACATGATCCAAAGGATAAGACTTAAGTTCTAGGTTTTATTCTATTAGTGATCTACTAGTTATGGCAAATCCTATTAAGTAATCAAACTTAATATGATGAATCTCCTATCTTAAATCTAAAATTTAAAGACAAAATAATCAGAATGAGTTGTAAAATAAAAGAAAGTCTAGAAACTAATAAAACCAAGGTTTCACCTATTGGGTAACCCAATTTATCCAATAAATGAACTCTAATATATGATCTAGTCTTAGTCTCAGGAAGGATCCTTAAGCTGTAGTGCTTAAAACTTAGAAAGACTACTGGAATCTGACTTAAGGGTTGATTTCACATGCTTAAACATTACTAAGATGATTATAATATTAGTCTTGGAATTTTGGGATGTCATCCAAAGGATAAGGGTACTTAATCCAATCTTAGGGCAAAATGACCATTTTGCCCCTACTTTAAGGGTCAAAAAGTCAACTTTTGACTTAAGGGTCAGAATTGATTTCTCTTAGACACAATTGATTCCTTGAAGATAGACAGTAAGTATGCCTAAATCGGGCGAGAAACGGTCAAGTTATGACTAAAATAAGGTTATGGGTAATTTGGTCATTTACCTAAGTTTCTAGGGTTCAGATCCTAATTATTATTTTATTATATTGATGACATTGAAATTCTAGGCTGGTTAGCATCTTGAATTTTCCAATTTGGAGTTGATTTGACTAAGTTATGGCTGTTTGAAGTATAGGGGCATTTTGGTCATTTTTCATCGAGGATTCTAAGGTTGACTTTTTGTCCTGATGTCAGAATGGGAAAACTAATACTGCTACGGTGATGGGGCCACTCTCCTGAGCATTTTAAAACCCATATTGACTATGTTTCAATAACTGGGTAAAAAGTTATGGGGCTCTAAATAGGTCATAAAATGCTACCTCATTATACGTACCCCAAAATAAATTTTTTTATTACATTATTTGAATCCTTACATTTTTTCTGAGTATTTTAAGACCTATATTGGCTATGTTTGGATCATCCTACAAAAAGTTATTAAACTTCTAAGGTTTACTATTCAAAAATACAATTTGAATTATTTTACTATTCATTTGTTCAAATTGTATTATTTTACTGTTCATTCCTAAAGTTTTTATATAAAATTTCTAAAATTATTAATCCTTAATTAATCTGCAGGCTTAATTATTAATTAACATTAATTAATATATTATTTAATTAATATTTTACTGTAGCAAAATAATTAGTGCTAATCATTATTTAATTAGTCTTAATTACCTATTAATATCTAATTAAGAATAGTTAATTATACTTTACTATTTAGTAATAATTAATTATTCTAATTAATGTTTAAGATTTAATTAACCCTAATTAATCTCTAATTATACTTAATTAATTAATGTTACTATTCAAAAGTAATTAACACTAATCCTAACTTAATTAATCATTAACTGTAATTAATTAATCATTAACAGTAATTAATTAATAATAACATTAATTAAATTATTAATTAAATTAACAGACAATGAGCCCCCACTAGACACGTGGCACTGCCGGAGGCTACCACGTGGCACTGTGGGCCCCACAGGGGCTGAGTCAGCTCGGGTGACTGGGCAGTGGGCCCCCACCTGACACGTGGCACTGCCAGAGGCTGCCACGTGGCACTGTGGGCCCCACGGGGAGCCGGACCACCGCGGTTGACCGGGCAGTGGGTCCCACTTGCCACGTGGCGGGCCCAAAGGCGGCCACGTGGCGTTGTGGGTCCCACTAGGAGCCGAACCGCCGCGCGGGGCTCGGGCAATGGGTCCCACTTGTCACGTGGCGGGCCCAGAGGGCGCCACGTGGCACTATGGGGCCCACCGGGGGGCCGAACCGTCGCGCGGCTCGGGCTGTGGACCCCACGTGACACATGGCGTGCTGACTGGCTGCCACGTGGCACTGTGGGCCCCACGGCCGAAGCCGAAGCGTCGCGGGCTTCGGCTGGTGAGTCCCACTAGATACGTGGCGTGGTGGGCCCCACCTGGCTGACGCGGACCGGCTCGGGCGGGTCGGACTCGGGTCGACCTGGCCCGACCCGGACTACGTCTTCTTCGCGGAGACGGGTCAAGGGCGCCGGGCTAGGGCACGGCTTTTGCCGGCCTTCCCGGCGCCGGACCCTCTCAGCCCGCACGGCCGACGGTAGCCCTCGACGAGGGCTACACGCCAGTGGGCGGACATTCGCCGGAGGTGGCCGGGATCGCCGGCAAATCGAATCCCTAACTCCTAGGGTTTCGGCGGCTGCGGAAAATGGGCCCGAGGCTTCAAGCCTTGATCTGGGCTAGCCGGACCTAATCGATGCCGATCAGGTCCGGTTGATCGTCAATCTAAGTCCTAATCTACAATATTCAAAAGAAAATTTGCAATTTCAACGGAGGATGGGGGAGATCGGGGTACCTGAAGTGCGAGTCGGCGGTCTTTAGGATCAGGCGAATGATGCTGAGGTTTCCGAGCTCGGGTTCGCGCGATCCGCGGGTTGGGTGTGTCGGGGAGGCCCTTATAGGGACTGAGGCGGAGCGGGCAAGGCATGCCGGGGCGCCGATGGGCCGAAATCGCGGCGGGCCGCCGTGTGGCGGCCCGACGGATCCAACGAGGGAAAGATAACCCTGTATCCGTTGGATCCGGGGCCGAACCAATGGCCACGATGGACAGCACCGTTAAGTATTCTGACGGCAACACTATTCAACTAACGGCGCCGTTAATTATTTAAATAATAATAATATTATTTATTATTATTATTTTTTTAGAAAAAATTTCCAGAAATTTTTGAACATGTTTTTCCTAGCTAATTTGGGGTCAAGGAATTCAATGGCAAAGTCGGATTTTCGGTCCAACGAGTATTTTGATACCTCGATTTCCGGGGTATTTTTATTATTAAAATATTTGTCGAAATTTTGACGACTTCCGATTGACACGAAAACTTCACCCCAAGCTAATTTGAGGTCAAGGAACGCAATGGCAGTGTCTGTTTTTCGATCGGAGGTCAATTTAAATAGGTCAATTTCTAGGGTTTCTGGATTTCTAGAAATCAGGACTTGATCCACTTGACTCCTGATTTGGACTAGGTCTTAGAGGTTGACTCAAATTGACCTAATTATCACTTTTGATTAGTCTTAAGACTAAGATTAGTCCTAATCGACTAAGGTAATGACCTGGGTTGTTACACCCAGTCAACGAAAGAAAAATATTACAGTTAGAGAAATTGTCTAAGTACATTTTAGGCTGATTAAGTAAACTAAATATTTAAAAATATCATATTATTACTTTAAGCATGCAAGTAGTTTAAGGTACAACGAGCTACAAGAAACACGATAGTTATAAATAACATATTTATAACTAAGCACAAAATATGCAAAATACATACAAAATATGAAGCTGAACAAGATAAAGCTAAAATGTATAAATAACTGCAAGGTAATGAAAGTAAAACTCATCTTAACATGTTTATAATCTCATGAATACATGCTGATTTCATAAGAGAAAGTTGTATTGAAATATGTTGAACTAAGTGTACAAAACTAGCATCATAAATATGCAAATACATAATAATTACTGAAGTGGAATAAATAGGCAAATATGCAGAACTAATAAGTAAAAGCTACCGAAGTATATGTCAAAGCAAGCCAAAGCACTGAAATGAGATAAAAGTAAAGCCACTGAAGCATGTGGCAAAAGAAGCCAAAATACTAGAACTGAGCTGAAGTAAAAGCATACCTAAACATAGTACTGTCATAACAAAAATAGGCCATATAGGACCTCTGAACAAAAAATTCAACATGTATCCATCTTAGACATCATCAGAGCTAGGTGAGTTGAACTTATAGAATAAGACATATATCCATCCTAGTCAAGCACAGAGCTAGGATCGAGTCTATTCTATAACAAAATTGGAATTGAGGAGGCAGACTAAGCTAGGACACACCCTACTGAACTGAGTGCACTGAATGAACTGAATGAATGTTTATGTTTTTCGAATACTAACATAGGATACATTATCAATATCCTGAGTTCCCCTATTATATCCAAGGAAAAAGGCTCAATATACAAGGAGTGTAGAGCAACAATAGTCAAAATAAGCAAGAGACTCAACTAGACTTATGTGATATTCATTGTTATCTAATTTAATTTAGTCTAACTATTTTGAAAAAAATACAAGTTTAAGATCTCCAATATCCATCTATCGAGCATAATCTCAGATTCATGACTTTAATATTAACATTATAATATAACAAGTTCTAATCCAAAATTAGATGATGAATATAAAATATTAAAGTAAATAAATTAACAACTTAATTATTATATTTTGCTCACTCAACCCAAATCTTGATTATATAAATCAAGATTAAGGATTCTAACTCGACTCCAAAATTGGGGTTCAAATCTTAAATCCATGGTGCTACTCTATCAAGGATCTAAGGTTCACATCAAACCTTAGTCTAAAGATAAAGGATATTAGGAACTGAAAGATTTAGAAGCTAAGATCTTAATGAAAAGTTAATCTATTATTAAAAGGCAAAATAATCAATTAAAAACATATGAATCTAAGATCTACATTCAATCCTTAGAATACTCACATTATCTTAAAGATTGAATCAATCAAGGAGGTTTTAAATGGATAAAGATAATAAATCAATTAAGAATTTCCAAGATGATGACATAATTAGATCAAAATGATTAAGAGTCTAAGATCTAAGATCTAAGATTTGATTACTTAGGAAAAAGGAATTTTAAACTTAACTCAATTAGGATAATTAGGCTCAAAAGTTAAGGAAATGATACTGATACATTTCATTACTGATTAAAAACAATTACTGAAATTTTTAGGGTTTAAGAATGCTTAAACAATATTTTGGTCAAAAATGACCAAAATACCCTTCTTAAGACAAATTGGAAATTTAAGATTTAAACATTCAAATTGATTCAAATTAGTTTTAATGAACTTAATATTGGCTAATGAGATGAATGAAACCCTTAACTCAATATTAGACTTTCATATTAACCTAAATAACACTAATCACATATTAAGGCTAAATTAAGTGATTTAGTAATTTAAGGCTCCATGAGATGATTCAAGCATAAATATAAGATCTATTATACTTAAGAAGATGATGGGGACATAAATCACCAAAATTAGAGGATTAATTAAAGCTAAATTCACTAATCAAGGTTCAGGATAATTAAGAGGTGAATAAATAATTTAATATTCTTAAATTATTTTTAAAAGTCTAGATAAGTTCTCTACACTCTTATGAGCAATCAGAGACTAAAATCATAATTTTTGGATATTAATTGAATTAATTATGAAATAATTAAGGTCAGAGAAGGATTAGGCAATTTTATAAAATCTAACCATTAAATTTTGATTTTTGTTTTATATTATTATTTCTTGTATTTTTTCTGGTTCAAATGGTATATTGGATCATACCATTTGGATAAGTATAACCAAAGCTATTGAAATAATTTAATATGAATGTTTTAATTTATTATATCCATATGATTGGATTTTTTGAATTAATTTCCATTCAAAAAATCCTTAAATACGATCGGCCCGAAATCAAAAATGTGTGGGTCAAGAGAGGCCCTGTAACAACCTTGGGTTGTTACCCAGCTTAATTTGAGCCTAATCAAATTTTAATTATTATTCCATTAATTTCACCTAGCTTTTAGAATTAAACCCTGAAGGTTTGGAGCAATTTGAAGCTAAATCCAAAAATTATGATTATTTTAATATGAAATTAATTAGAAAATTGAGGTATTTATATTGACCTCGAAATCGAAATCCGACTTCACCGTTGCGATCGTCACCCCCAAATTAGCTAGGGGTGATATTTTGGACGCGTTTGGAAGTCGTTGAATTTTAGTCAATATTTTAATATAATTAAATGCGCCGAAAAATAGAATAATTAAATAATCATCGAAATCGAAATCTGACTTCACCGTTGAATTCCTCACCTCCAAATTAGCTGGGGGTGAATTTTTAAGATTTTTCGAAGTATGTTTCAAAAATCAAAAATTTTGAATAATTAAAGAAATAAATATTTACCTATTTCTTATTTCATTCCCTAAATTGATTATTCTCTCTCCTAGCTGGCACTTGAATTTAGGCTGGCCATCTCCTTCATGCGGCTGGTCCTTGCTTCCCATCCCCTCTCCCATACTTGATGGGAGAGAGCTTGCCTCTCCCCTCACCTAGCCCCCCTAGCTGATGATGAAGCCCCTCTTCCTCTCCTCCTTTAAAAGGAGAGCACAACCATCCTTCTTGGATTGCTGAAAAATTCCTCACCTCCTCCTCTATTATTCCCTTGTGTTGAAGAAGAAGGAGCTCATCTCTAAGGCTTTGAGAAAAGGCAAAGGTTCCTTCCAAGTCTCTTCCTCCTCTTATAAGATTTAAGGTACCACTTTGCTCCTCTCCTTATCTTTCTCACGCTGTTATAATGTTAGAATGTAGCTTTGGAAACCCATAAACATGTATGTAAGCTATTATGACTCTTAAAAGCTTCACAAAAATCCGCTATGTTTTCGTCTATTTTGCACACCCTATTATTCATCCATATTTTTAGTATAGCTAGAATGCTCCGTTTATGACGATTTTGGTGTCGATGGAAAGGTATCAGAAATACCTTTCCATTAATATATAACACTACGAGTAAAATGCTCTGGATTGGGAGAATTTAAGCTTGAAACATGGACCTTAAGTTTTCATCCAGGCGAAAAATACCATCTGGCGCTGCAGTGCGCTGCAGCGCCCGAAGTTGCAGAGCTAGGCTGCTGCAGCGCTCTTAGCGAACTGCAGCGGCATTTTGGTGGAGTATATATATAAAAAAAAATTAATTAAACTATTTGAACAATAAAATCGCAAAACGGATCGCTACAGCGCGCCATAGCGCGCTGCAGCGGAAATATTTTTGGAACTTTAGAAAATGTGAAAATAAACTAATTGAATAGTGGTTTTGCAAAGTGAACCGCTACCACGCGCCATAGCGCACCGCAGTGAGTCGCAGCACTACCGCGCTAATGGCGCTACCGCGCGCTCCCGCGCTAAAAGCGCTACCGCCCGAAAGGTGCTACAGCGTGCTGTCGCGCGAAAGGCGCTACCGCGCAAGAAGTGCTACCGCGTGAAAAGTGCTACAGCGAGTTGCCACGCGAAAAGGGCCACCGCGCGCTGCCGCGCGGAAAGCGCTCCAGCGCGCTGCAGTGCCCAAACTTGCAAATTTTTCCAGAATTTCAGAAAAACTGCTCAGATTTTGTAATAAATGCCCAGTTTTGGCTGAAATGGCCAAAACTTCCCAGTTTTTGTACTTAAGGTCCCTATGACTCTAGTGGGGCTAAGTTATACTAAATTTGAATCTTAATTGCATAAAATTTTATATGAAAGTTAAAATTGACACTTGCCACTTTTAAATTAGCCCCCATATCTACTATAGATCTTAAATATGTGCTATGCTAAAGAATAAGTATTAGAATCTTAATTGCTTGTATCAATTAGGTATAGTTTAACAACAAAATGACATGAAACTTAAGTCTTTTGGAATTGTAATTAAGTGCTAATCTCTTTGGTTTAATTTTAGAATTTAATTAGCCTTAATTACCTTATATTTTATGCTTTTATGATTCTTTAGAATGTATGTTAGAAAACTTTAACAATTATTTGAACATTTAAATGTGCTTACTTGAACATAAGAATCTTGATAACTTGATCAAGTAGATAATACTTAATCCAAACTTAAAGTGACATCAATAATATACTAATAATACATTGATTTGTTATTGACCTTTAAATTAACATTGGTCTTAATGATAGAAAGGTTAGAGATTAAATCTTAGCTTGTCTTGATTAAGATATAAACCTTAAGCACTTAATTAATTAACTTGATTATAAGATAATTTAATTGACATTATTTCAATCATGCATATGATTTAATATTGATCTTAAATCATCAAATTAGAAGTGCTACGGATAATATTGAATGTGTGTGATTGAACTATCTGAATCCAAACTTTAGATCTTTGATTTTCTGTTATATAAAATAAGTAAATTTGCGTACTCCTACCTGACTGATAAACTGAATTTTTCAGGTTTTGATAATTAAAGAACTTAGAAGATCTGCCAAATTAAAAGAAGAAGAATTTAAAGAAGCAAGAAGAATGTAGATATTTTATTTCTTATTTTGTAAAAATTCAAGATGTTGTAACTTTTCATATATGTTTTGGCTCTATGTATAAAAGGATTATAAATTATTATTTTATTTTATTATGTCCTTTTTGAATCATAAAGATGTATATATTTTCATTAGAAATGAATTATTCTTTAAAGACTCTCGAACTTCGATCCCCGGTCGCCACAGAAATTGGTATCAGAGCGAAGTTTGAGATTATTTAAGGAATAATTCATAAAAAGAGCCAACTATATGAATACAGTTACTAAATTATTAGAAGTTAGAATTTTAAGTTGGAGAGCCAACTAAGTATGGTTTATTATTTCCCAGATTATGGATAGTCAAAACAACAACAACAATCAATCACAGGAGGAAAATGTTCCTCAAAACACTCCTAGTCACAATGAGACTATTTCACCTAATGCTGAAGCGGTCTACCCTTTTGATCATAGTGGAGCAAATCAGATGCTCCAATTCATGAATATGATGAATCAATTCATGAACAGTCAACAAATCCAGAACCCTCATCCTATTCAGAGAAAAGCAGTAAATGAAGACATGCAAATATTTCTTAAACTTCAGCCTCCTAGATTTAATGGCAAAGCAACTCCCTACCAAGCTGAGGAATGGATTCAAAGGATAGAAAAAGAGTTTAAATGTGCTAAGAGTTCAGAAGACCAGAAGGTATCTCTAGCTACTTACCTTCTGACAGAAGCTGCTGAGAAGTGGTGGAAGACGACCAAGAATACCACATTCCAAAGTAGAACATAAGAAGAGATCCAATGGGAGGAATTTGTGAAAGCATTTTTGGGCAAATATGTGCCTCAATCTGCTAGGCAGACAATGAGAAAAGAGCTATTAAACCTAAAGCAAGAAAGTCATTCAGTAACTGAATATGAAGAGGAATTCACTCGTCTAGCCAGCTTTGCCCTAGAAATGGTTACTACTGAAGAAGTCAGATGTCATTTATTCCTTAATGGATTAAGGAATAACTTTCAACATATTTTGACATCTCTTCAAATCTTAAACTTTACTCAACTAGTAGAGAAAGCCAAACTTATGGAAGCTCAAGAAGAACAGTATTCTTCCAGGATGAAAAGACCAGCATTCTCCCCCCATTTTCAATCCAAGAGGCAGCAATTCTCCAGACCTCAAGGAAAAGTGTATAATATTCAAGGTAACTCAAGTAGACCTGCCCCAAGAACACCAAATACTTGCAGGTTTTGTGGAAGGATTCATAGTACAGATAAATGCTTTACCGGTGAAGGTCAATGCCACCGATGTGGAAGAACAAACCATTCCATAAAATTCTGTCGTGCCACTTATACAGTCAATGTATATCAAATCCCAAATCAAGGAAAACCAGTTATGAAGAATCAAGCAAGACCACCAGTAAATCAATAAAATAATATTGCATCTTCTAGTAATCCAAGAAATAATCAAGCTCAAGCTAGAATATTCAACCTATCTTAAGAAGAGGCAAAAGAAGAACCTGATGTGGTCACAGGTACCATTTTATTATTTCAGTACCCATGTTCAGTTCTTTTTGATTCTGGAGCTACGCATTCTTTTATTGCGTCAAAAATAATTCAACAATATTCATTACCAGTAGAACAACTTTCATCAGCCCTTAAAGTTAATCTACCATCAGGAGAGTTCTTAGAAACAAACATCTTTTATAATTGCAAGTTAGATATAAATGGAAATTCTTGGGAAGCTAAACTCACTGTTATCCCTATAACTAGTTTTGATATTATCCTTGGGATGGACCGGATGAGTCAGAATAAGGAATTAATTGATTGTGCAAAGAAAAGAGTATATATTTATAATGGAAATAAGAAGGTAACTTTTATTGGTCAAAGAAGTGCAATTATTAGTCTTATCCCAGCAAACAAGATTGAGAAATTCATTAGAAAGAAATATCCTATATTCCTAACTATACTCTCAAGTTCTGAGGTAAAAACTATAACCTTAGAAGAAACTCATGTAGTAAGAGAATATGCAGATATATTTCCAGATGAACTTCCAGGTTTGCCACCTCAAAGAGAAGTGGAGTTCAGCATTGATTTAAATCAAGGAACGAACCCTTTATCTAAAGCTCCATACAGAATGGCACCCAAAGAGTTAGAAGAACTTAAGAATCAACTTCAAGAGTTGACTAAAAAAGGATTTATAAGACCAAGTAATTCTCCTTGGGGAGCCCCAGTTCTATTTGTTAAGAAGAAAGATGGAAGTATGAGATTATGTATCGATTATCGGGAATTGAATAAGGTTACTATTAAGAACAAATACCCATTACCAAGGATAGATGATTTATTTGATCAGTTAGTTAGTGCTTCCATATTTTCTAAGATTGATTTAAGATCTGGTTATCACCAACTCCGTATCAAAGATGAAGATATTCCTAAATCTGCATTCAGAATAAGATATGGGCATTATGAATTCTTGGTAATGCCATTTGGGTTAACAAATGCCCCATCTTATTTTATGGATCTAATGCAGTGAATAATGAAACCCTATCTAGATTCTTTTATTATCGTCTTTATTGATGATATATTGATCTACTCTAAGAATGCTAAGGAATATGAAGAGCATCTTAGAATCACCTTGAACTTGTTAAGACAACATCAACTGCATGCCAAGTTCTCAAAATGTAAATTTTGGCTTCACTCATTCGCCTTCTTAGGCCATATAATTAATAAAGAAGGAATATTAGTTGATCCTAGCAAGATAAGTGCAATTCAAGATTGGCCCCAACCTACTTCAGTAATAGAAATAAGAAGCTTCTTGGGTTTAGCTGGGTACTATCGCAAGTTTGTTAAAAATTTCTCTCAATTTGCAGTCCCTCTTACTCGTCTTACTCAAAAAGATGTACCTTATATTTGGGATTCATCTTGTGAATCAGCATTTAAGAAATTAAAAGAATGTCTAACCTCAGCTCCTATTATAGTTCTACCAGTTGAAGGAAAAGAATATCAGATTTATTGTGATGCTTCTGGAATTGGATTAGGCTGTGTTCTCATGCAAGAAGGAAAAGTAATAGCTTTTGCATCTAGACAACTTAAAATTCATGAGAAGAATTATCTAGTTTATGACATGGAGTTAGCTGCAATAGTCTTTGCATTAAAGATCTGGAGACATTATTTGTATGGAGTAAAATATGAAGTCTTCATAGATCATCAAAGTCTGAAGTATATTTTTACTCAAAAAGAGATCAATTTAAGACAACGAAGATGGTTAGAATTAATCAAAGACTATGACTTATCAATTCAATATCATCCTGGTAAGGCAAATGTTGTAGCTGATGCACTAAGTCGTAAGGCAGTTTCACATTTGCATATTTTGACTTCTAACCCTATATTACTCAAGGAAATAGAAGATCTTCAATTAGAAGTCATATTGCCAGCAAATGCTAAGTTATTTCAGATGACTGTAGAATGTTCATTAATGGATGAGATTAAAGAAGCTCAACACCTTGATGAAGAATATAACTCCTTATCTGCATCCATTCAATCAGGAAAGCACTTAGAATTGAATTTGGATTCAAATAAAAATATTTGGTGTGGATCCAGAATATGGATACCAAATAAAGATGAGCTAAGAATTAAAGTACTAAAAAAAGCTCACCAGTCTAGATATTCAATACATCCTGAGAATAATAAGATGTATCAAGACTTGAAATCCCATTTTTGGTGGCCAGGAATGAAAAGAAGTATAGCTGAGTTCATATCAAAATATAAAGCCTGTAACTTGGTAAAAGCAGAACATCAGAAACCAGGTGGATTACTTCAACCACTAACTATACCTCAATGGAAATGGGAAGATATTTCCATGGATTTTATAACTGGATTTCCTCGTTCAAAATCTAATAATGATTCTATTTGGGTAATTGTGGATAGGCTTACGAAATCAGCACACTTTTTACCCATTAAGCAAACAGATTCAGTAGACAAATTGGCAAGAATTTATCTAAAAGAGATAGTAAGGTTACATGGTATTCCAAAAACCATTATTTCTAATAGAGATAGTAGATTCACTTCAAACTTCTAGAAAGCAGTTCATCAAGATCTTGGTTCACAGCTCTGTATGAGTACAGCATTTCATCCACAGACTGATGGACAAACTGAAAGAGTGAATCAAACTCTAGAAGATCTTCTTCGCCTTTGTGTCTTAAATTTTGGAGGAAGTTGGGATGATCACCTTCCATTAATTGAATTTTCTTATAATAACAGTTTTCAAGCAAGCATTGGAATGGCTCCTTATGAAGCCCTTTATGGAAGGAAGTGTATCACTCCCTTATCCTGGAACAGTATTGGAGAAAACAGGATAATAAAATCAGATTTGATTCTTCAAGCAACAGAAAAGATAAAAATAATTCAGCATCGAATGAAAGCAGCTCAAGACAGACAGAAACAGTATTTTGATGCTCATCATCGTCATATTGAATTTTCTGTTGGAGACTTTGTGTATTTAAAAGTGAACCCATTCAGAGGAGTTTCCAGATTTGGAGTTTCTGGGAAATTAAGTCCAAGATTTATTGGACCTTTTGAAGTTTTGAAAAGAGTATGCCAAGTAGCATATCAAATCAAACTTCCAGCACATCTGAGTCTGATGCACGATGTGTTTCATATCTCCTCCTTAAGAAAATGTTTATCTGAACCATCAATGAGAGTGGAAGTAGAAAATATCAATTTGCAACCAAATCTCAGCTATGTGATCGAACTAGAAGAGATTCTAGATCGAGATGAAAGGAAGTTAAGGAGTAAATCCATTCCCATGATAAAGATTAGATGGAAGAATTGCCGTAAAGAAGAAGCCACATGGGAAGAAGAATCAAGTATGAGGAAAGCATATCCTCATTTATTTCACTAGTAAGTGATTTTAATCTTGTAAATCTCTTTAAATTTTAGATTGATGTCGGGACGACATCTCTTTTAAGTTGGAGAGAATGTAAAATACCAAAATTCCATTTCAAATTGTTTATTAATATTTAAATAATTTTGGCCTCAAATTGAAAATCTGACCTCACCATCGTGTTCACCACCCCCAAATTAGCTAGGAATGAAGTTTTGAGAGCATTTGGAAGACGTTAATTTTTAGACGAATATTTTAATATTATTTAAATACCTGAAAATTCGAGTAATTAAATACTCATCGGATCGAAAATCTGAGTGCGCCATTGTGTTCAGAAGCCCTCAATTAGCTAGGAAAGATATTTTTAAAATTTTTTGGAAAATATTTATTAAATTAAGTTTAATTAATTTATTAATTAAATAATTATTATTTAAATAAAACGGCGCCGTCCGTATTTAGATTAACGCCGTTTCTTTAAACTACCTTTACCGTTAGGGTTAACTGAGCTCGCCGATCCATCCGATCGAAGGATCAGACGGCTATGGGTTCATCACCCTCGACTAGTCGCGAGACGCGCGACGCGTGCAGAGAGGCGAAGCACGCGGCCTGTTCCTCTCCATCCACGCGTCAACCACCGACTAAGGGGCACTCGGGACCTCCATTTAAACCCAATTAGGACTTATTCTTATTTCAACCTTTGCTTCGTTTGCTCGGGAGTTCGGCACAAGTCCAGATATAACCCTAAAAATTCAGCATTGTATCTAAGGTACCCTCCCTCTAAAATTAATCTTAACATTTAATTTACGGTTCGAGTTTCCTATAAATTATTGCGTATCGATTTGGATCTTCATTCGCTCTGAGATCCATCGCTAACCCTAAGTGACGAGGAAGAGAGGAGAAGATGAAGTGTCTCCCAACATCCACCGTTGGATTCGATGTGCGAATCCAACCGATGGATCAAATCGGGACCAATCACGACCATTGATCAAACGGTCTGGTCCGATTACTCAGCGGACCGGTTCATCAATTTAAACTGACGGTTCACATGAAACGCGGTTTCTGCTGACGTGGCAACACAGGCGTGGGACCCACTTGTTCACCTCAACGGCATACGTGCCAAATTCCTGTGTGTGTGGGACCCGTTCGCCAGTCTTCAGCAAATCGTATTCGGACACATGGACGTGGGGCCCACCTCCATTTAAAAACTGCAGAAAAGTCAGATTAAAAATAAAAATAAAATTAAAAGTATAATAAAAATAAATTATATAGATAAAAATATAAAACAGAAAATTTAGAATTTATAAATATACTAATTAAACATAATAATTAAAATAAGAAATTAAATTAATAATATCTATTAAATATCTTAATAATAATCAGAAAATTTATTTTCAAAATTAATATTAAATAGACTTAATAAATACCATTAATTAAAATACAATAATCTATACATTAGTAAAAATAAATAAATAAAATAAAAACATAAATGTAAATATATTTATAAAACAGAAATTTAACATTTTAATATATTTAATAAATAAAATAAAATAAATAGAAATTTTATTTATTTATTTAAAATGGTAATATAAATATACTTATAAAATAGATTAAGAAATTAATATATTAAATTAAAAACAATAAAATTAATGTGTAATTAATAAATAGCCAAAATTTTTTTTGAAATTTATAACTTATAAAATACTCATCCAAATATTACAAATTTATATACCTTTTCGATCAACAAAATTAGAAGAATCATATGAAGTAGTCAAATTTCCATTTGGACTAATATTTAATATAGTAATATTTTAGGATATTTAAATAAATTTCAAATTATTACAAAAATGTCACTAAAATTCAAATAGCCATAAGTTAGCCAATTTAACTCCAAATTAGGTGATCCAAATATCTATTTAGATCAGAAGAACCTAAATTTCAATAAACTATAAAAATATTTAGAATCCAATGGTTAGATCTCCTAATCAACCTTAATTACTCTAAAAACTAATTAGTGAATATTAGCAAATATAATAATCCAAATTAATTAATTTTAGTTTTAAATAACTCATAAAGTATATTAGAACTTAAACATATAATTAGTTTAATAATTTTGTGACTAAAATCACTAATCACTCTCTAATTATAATAAACCCTAATTATTAAACCCACCAAATTATAATAGCTATAACTTAGCCAATTCCTATCAGAATTTGATAATTTTAAACTCTATAGAAATTTTAAAACATAATATTCAATAAACTAACATAAATTTTGTATTATTTTAAGAATAAATTTACTAAAATGCTCTTATAAGGTCAAATTCCCAATTTGACCTTATAAGGCATAAATAATTATATAAACTTAATAAAAATAAATTCAATTAAATCAAAATAATTATAATACTACAAATCATAATAAAAATATTAAATTGATAAATTTCATTATTTTGGCAGATCAAAGAAATTAAAACTGGTTGATCAAAACAAGTTAGGTACGCAAATTTACTTATAAGTCTTATTTCAGTATTCTTATTTGAGCCATTTTTCCATTTGAGTATTATTTGCACTGCTTACCGCATTTTAATCTGCAAAATAATTATATCAAAAAGCATGTAACAAAAAGAATTTATATATATTTTGTGGTGTTTGTCTTTGGAGGGTGGAATGCAAAATTGGAATCTGTACAGATTGGGCTAGCTAGCAAGCCCCTGGGAGTTATATGGAGGGATTTAGCCTTTTGTAGGAAGTAGGCAAATCCAGAGGAAAGACACACCATCAGTTCCTATTTTGAGTAAGCTACCGACGGGTGGCGAGATAAGCTTCCTACAGATTATGCCTATGGGTTTACCCATTTGGGCTTAGGGGTCTCCGGACTCGACTTATTGTTACATATGCTTTTGATAAAATTTATTTCATATATGTTGATTTTCACAGCTATTTTGCAGGGCAGAAATTGCATTTGGAAATTGCTTACTTTACTTGCAGTTTTATTTTCAGTCATTTTCATATGTGATTCATACCTATTATAGGATGCTAGATTTATTCTTATAAGAACAATTTGCGTACTCCTACCTGACTAGTAAACTAAATTTTTTAGGTTTTGATAATTAAAGAACTTAGAAGATCTTCCAAATTAAAAGAAGAAGAATTTAAAGAAGCAAGAAGAATGTAGATATTTTATTTCTTATTTTGTAAAAATTCAAGGTATTGTAACTTTTCATATATGTTTTGGCTCTATATATAAAAGGACTATGAATTATTATTTTATTTTATTATGTCATTTTTGAATCATAAAGATGTATATATTTTCATTAGAAATGAATTGTTCTTTAAAGACTCTCGAACTTCGATCCCCGGTTGCCACAGCTACCCTGCGGGACTAGCTGAATATAGTCTCATTAGAGTAAATTTTCCAAGACTAAGAGTGTTACAATTAGTGAACAAGATCCTTAGTTTGAGATATAAACTGCGACCGGGTTCTGCCTCCTATTGTAGTGCGCTTTGATAAGCAATTTAAGCAAACTAAGTATCTTAAGTCACTTTATATAGACCACTAAGTATGCTTGTAATTAGGGCATTTAACGGCTTAGCTTAGGATGTAAATTGTGATCGGGTTCTATCTCCTATCGTAGTGCGCTTCAATAAGTGCAGTTTAAATAAGTTAATGGTTAAATCTACCTTTCTTGCAAATATGCTAAATATGTGTATACAATCATCCCAGCTAATGATTTTTAAGTAAACTCTCAATCTTAACCAATTATCAAATTAAAATCTAGGAGTCAGAATCCTTATAACAGGGTTCTGCACAATGGAGACCTAGAATTCATTATCAGATTTTAAAGCATTCTCTAGATTTATCTCATATAATTTAGAAGTATGAGCATGAGCATAAGCAAGATGTGTGAGTATTAGAATGATGTATAAGTATTAGTGATGATCTATGAGTTACAAAATATTGCATACATTGATTGGGGAATTTTAGGATGCATCGGCATCATCAGTAGATAGTATTCCCAACTGGATGTATGTATACATTGGGCCGTACTGCTCATAACAGTTCAGTGATATTTTGGTGGCATATCAGTAGCATATAATATTGTGGCATATTCAAATGCACAGTTTCAGTGACATACAGCATAGTTGTACATATGATTACTCAGTTTCATTACTATTTTGATTTATTTTCAGTATTCAGCTACAGTTCAGTTTTACTTTACATTGCTTCAGTTTTGTACAGTTTTGGACAGTTTTATACTTTCAGTTACCTTTACAGTTTTTCTGCAAAATCTATTATATTATGTAAATGTTAAATGAATAATTAGAACTGTTAGATTAGTTTCGATGTATTAGACTTATTGTCTAACATCGGGTACTTTGGGATCTGGCATTTGCTAGATCCTGAGCAGTATATTGAGACAGGTTAGGAGGACACTGAGGAGATTTAGGAGGAGCCTATGGAGTACTAGTGGATTCTTCTCCAGTTTTATTTTCTGCTTAATATTTTCAGTTCAGTACCTAGTTTTACCTCAGTATTTCAGTAAACTGTTTGTAATAATTATGGATGTATTCTCTTTTCTTTTCTGAGACGAATGTTTTATACAGCTTCTGTGATGAATATTCTGGATGTTTGCTTTAAGCTTTCGCACTCTATTATATACTACTTATACTTAGTATTGTGATGTGATCAGTATAACTGAAAATGCTGATATATTATACATATATTGGATTCCCATTGTATTATAAATATAATATATATATTTATCTAATATTTATAATAAAGATACTACTCTTATCTTAAGTATTAGCTCTCAACCCTCCTTGAGGTTGAGTTAGCAACCCTTTAGATGGGTTTGATGGTTTTCAGCTATCTGGGGAGACGGGTTGTTCCTCCCCGAGTGGCGCACCGCTCCGCCGCTGATCAGATTATACTCATCCTTTGCGCGCGGCGACGGGGCGGGGCGCTACAAGCCCAACCCGATACTGTGTATCATCTTCGCAGGCATTTCCCCGACACTAGGATCCATAGGGTTAGCTTCTGTCACCAAATTCTCTGCTCACATGACACATTGCGCTTGGATCTCGATGGCTACACCATCTGTGGCACTAGACGCGTCGATTAAGCGAGGAACCCCCATCTGGGATGTGCCGGATCACCGGGGTGCTACTCATCCTATTGATCTAAATGGGGAGATCTGTGAGGAGTGAATTCTCCTCACAGAGGCAATGCCACGAGCTAGGACCTAAGCCTACATGTTCAGGGATTGAAGGAGAAGTGTTTGGATGAATCAATGAGTCCTGAGAATGGATGGATCTCTGGAGTGCTACTCTCAGTATTTTATAGGTGCGAGCTGAAACTGGGTCGATCAATTCCAGTATAATTGATCGATCAGATCAAACCCAGTGATTGCTACAAATCTTCAATCACTTAGGAAGGGAATTGGACTTCGAATGGAGACGCAATGGCTTGAGCAATTGCTGTGATTCCATGGCCAAAAGACTAACTGCCAGTGCACTCTCAGCGGCAATCAAACATTCTGGTCCACTGTTAGTCTTCACCACTACCCTAGTTGCCTAATGGGGGACTAAGGTGCGATCATGGCACAGCATCTAAGGTAAGGAAGGTGCAAATCGAGTTAAAACCAGCACGATAGAGAGGAGGTCAAAAGTTGTACCTGGAGTTGAAGAATTGCTTCGACAGAGGGAAACTGGTTGGATCAGGAGCTCTTCAAGCAATCTGTGGCGACCGCGGATCGAAGTTTGAGAGTTTCAAAAAAATAATTCATAAAATTTGGAAATATATAATTTTTATAGACAACAAAAGAATAATATAATTAATGTTCAAATTTCAATTATACAAAAAAAGATAGAGCCATACATATATGAAATTACAATAGTTTAATATTTATAATATAGATTACACATCCTTATTTTCTCACATCTCAGTTTCTTCTCTTTTATTTCTTAGGCAGATCTTCAAAGCTTAATTTTTAAAACCTGAAAAATACAATTACCAATCAGGTAGGAGTACATAAATCATTCTTATAAGAGTAATTCTAGCATCCTATAATAAGCATAAATCAAATATGGAAATGAATGTGATATCTGCATAGCATATATGAAAGAAAAACAAATTTTCAACTTTAAATATTGCCCTACATGTTAGCTGTGAAATTCAATATATATGAGAAGCATAAAATAAATAAATTTTATCAAAAGCAGTTGTAACATAAAGTCGAGTCCATAGACTCCTGAGCCTAAATGGGTAAATCCATAAGCATAACCTTTAGAAAGCTTTCTCATTACCTGTCGGTAGCTTATTCAAAAATTAGAAACTGATGGTGTGTCTTTCATCTGGATTTGCCCACTTTCTAAAAAGGGCTAAATCTGTCCATATGACTCATAGGGGCTGCCAACAGGCCCAATTTGTATAGATCCTCAGTATTGCTTTCCATCCTCCAAAGATAAATACCACAATAATATAACACATTTCATCTTTTTGTTATATACTTTTTGATAATATTCTTTTGTATGTTTATAAGCGGTAAGCAGTTTTAGAATAAATTATACTCAAATGAAAATTACTCAAAATAAGAATATTGAAATAAAATTTTAAGTATATTTACGTACCTGATTGTTTTGATACAATTACAACCAATTCAATTCCTTTGATCTGCCAAAAATAATTTAATTCATTAATTTAATATTTTATAATTTAACATAATTTATAATATTAGGTTTATTTGTAATTTAAGTTTCTATAATAATAATAAAATGATCTAAATATGTTTAAATTAATTTATTAAATTACTAATTTTGAGTAATTAAAAAGCCTTATAATGTCAAATTAGGAATTTGACCTATAAGTGCAATTTAGTAATTTTACCCTAATGAATTCTAAAACTTTTGGTAATTTACTATAGATTATGTCCTAAGATTTCCATAGAACCTAAAATTATCAAATTCTGATATGTATTGGCTAAGTTATAGCTAATAAAATTTCTTAAGTTAATAATTAGGGTTTAATATGATTAGTGAGTGATTAGTGAATTAAATCACAAAATCACTAAACTAATCACACAGCTAGGTTCTAATCTACTTTATGAGTTTTCTGAAATTAAAGTTATTTAATTTGGAACATTATATTTATTAATATTCATTAATTAAGATTTAGAGTAATTAGGGTTAATTAAGATATCTAACCATTGGATCTAAAATAATTTTATTGATTACTGTAAATTAGGTATTTCTGATCTAAATTGATATTTGGATCACCTAATTTGGAGTTCAATTGACCAAGTTATGGTCAATTGAAATTCTAGGGTTAAATAGCTTAATTAGGGTTAGGTCCTAAATGTGATTAGTCTAAATTTAATCCAAATAGCAAAGTTAACACTACTAAAATATTCCTTAGGGTTTTTTAAGTATTTTAAGACCCAGATTCAATAGATTTGGATTAGTGTGTGCAAAGATGTGGCTAAATGAAGTTTAGTGGCATTTTTGCAAGAATTTAAATACCTAAAATATCACTAAGTGACTTATAGCTCCAAATGAAAAATTGATAGCTCCATAATATTCTTCAATTTTATTTTGCAAGATTTGGAGATTTGAAATTTATGATTTTAATAATATGGAATTATTCATTTAATATTTATCCTCTGTTTATTAATTTTATATATGATTAATTAATATATTATTAGATATTATTAGTTAATTATCTTAATTTTTTTTTTTATGTAGATATACATATACATATATATAAATATATATGTACATATATATATTAAGTAGATTATATGTATATAAGTATTAATAAGAATTATTATATGTATTAATTATTATAATTTTATTTTATTATTATTTTTATTTTATTTTTTTTATTTTTTTACTCTGCAGGTGGGACCCACGCGGCAGACGGATGAGATTGCAGTGGGACCCACAGACGCGTGTCGAAACAGGATTCGACAATGTCTGTCGGGCGGGTCCCATAATTCAGAACGATAGCACTTGTGGGTCCCGATACTGCAGGCGCAGCATCATGACCACGCGGCGCTCTCAGATGGTGACAGCACATAGACAGGGTCCCACAATACCCCGTCAGTGTTGAAGTTGAACCGGCACGTTGGACCGGCCGAACCAGGACCCGGTTCGAAGAGATCGGGTCGTCTCTTCATCTCCCCCGACAGCCATTAGGGTTAGGTTTTTCGCAACTTCAATCGAGCTCTTTAGGGCTCGATCGAATGCTAAAGGCTTAATAGATGCCATAAGAGGCTACGACAATCATCATAATAGGATATACGAACTACAAATGCATCGATCGAACGATAAAAATCTGGAGTTTGGACAGTACCTTAAGATGAGTGAATCCATAAATTAGGGTTCCTTTGGTGTATCAATTCGCAGTCCTTCGACAGATTTCGTCCAAAATGCTCGATTGATGGGAGTCAATTATAGAAATAAGTGATAGGTTAAGCGGTCATTAACACGCGGGGAAGAGACTGCGTGCCGCGCGTATCTGTCTCTGCCACACGGGAGCTACGGGGAAGATGACCCCACAGTCGTTTGATCGAATGATCAGACGGCTCTAGATCATCGTCTGGGTTGACGAAAAGAGAGGAATGACGGATAAAGAATAGACAGCACCTTAAGTAGGTTGACAGAAACTGTCAACCTTAAATAATTAATATTAATATTATATTAATATTTATTTATTTATTTATTTATTTATGGATTTTATTAATTAAAATTAAGCACTCAAATGTATCCAGAAAATTTCCAATAAATCACCCCTAGCTAATTGAAGGGTGAGGATTAAAATGGTGTGATCAAATTTTTGATTTGACGATTATTTAATTATTCGAATTTTTAGGTATTTAAATATTATTAAAATATTCGATGAAAATGCAACGACTTCCAAATGTCTCTAAAACTTCATCCCTAGTTAATTTGGGGGTGGTGAACGCAATGGCAAAGTCGAATTTTCAATTTGATGTCAAAATTATTTAAATATTAATAAATAAATTTGAAAAGAAATTTTGATATTTTACACAATCTCAGCAGCTACACAATTGTGGCGCCCCACCCCTTAATCCATAAGAATTAAGTTAAGGGATGGCGTGTCACTCTAGCTAACCCTTCACTTATAATTGGATTATGATGAAATCCACAATCCACCTAATAAGGGAAGGAGTAAGCATAGAATCAAACATTCAGTCACTATCTAAGTAGACATGCAGAGTGCGGAAGCGATTTTCAATATACATAACATCCAAGCATCACAACATGAGTATAAGGAAATGTATCTCAGAACATAAGTATAAAATCTAAATATGCATTCATCAGTACATGTATTATTACATCATTTAAAAGTTTAAATAAAAGAAAGTAAAGACACTCATCCTCACTTAGAATAAAAGGCTAAATAGCGGCTTCTTCCACGGGCTCCTCCTATGAGTATGGCTCCACTCCTAACTCCTGCTCATCTAACTAAAGAGGTTCTGCTATTGTCGGTTTCACAATATAGGGCCCCAGCCAAAAAAAGAAAAATTTAGTTAGACAATTGTCTAAGTACATTTTAAGCTGATAAATTTTATACATGTTAAGTAATATCACCATTCTATAATCATCTAGGCAACAATGTATAAGGGAGTAGCAAGCAATACAAAGGAAAGGAAAAAGCTATAAATCATCATTTATAACTTAAGTAAAAGGGAGGCTAAGGCATGCCTCAAATACAAATAAGGTAAGGTATATAGATATACATAAACAAATAAGAGCTATAAGAAAAATACTACATCCTAAATATGCTGGTGATCAAAAGAAATATGCCAATTAAAATAACACAACTCAGCAGTGGTACATATAAATAGCAACAAGATTCTAACATCCTAAATATATATAAAAGCAGTACAAAGAAGTAGTTGACTGAATAAGGATACTGAAAAGTAAATAACATGACTGTATATACATATCCGTGCATCGACTGCCATACAGAAAAGAGCTAACATAGCCCATCAAATATCAAATGAGCTTAGCACCATCACGGCTAAGTCATAAAATTGTGTACCCCTAGCGACATAAGGAGGCTAGGCAACTAAGCACACAAAAATAAGCGAAGGGTCTTAGCACCAGTACGGCTAAGGCACCAACTGTATGTCCCTAGCGACATAAGGAGGCTAGTAAGCTAAGCATATAGAGTAACCTTAACACCAGTATGGCTAAGGCACCAACGGTGTACCCCTAGTGATATAAGGAGGCTAGTAAACTAGGCACACAACAAAGCAGGTCCTTCCCCTAGCTACGTAAGGAGACTAGGCAATAAGGACGTATCTGAGGGGTAGCTCATATAACTATTATCTTTAATCAATCACTTTAATAATTTCACAAGGAATTTAAGGAGTCTCTATATTTTCTTAACATTTTATTTATGCATCAAAAATCTTATATGATATGCTCAAGGAGTTAAGGCACAAAAATATAAGGAATGCATAGCAACAATCATCAAATAGAAGCAATGGACTCTACTAAATATGGTGCTATCATTTATTTTCTAATTAACCATTCTAACTATTCCGAGTTACACAAGTTTAGGATCATTATTTTTCTACTATCGAGTGTAACTTAGAAATTCATCCTGATAAGTTAAAAAGGATTAGAACTGATCATGTTCTAATCTAGTTCAATCAGATAGATGACTACGAGTTAAATCAATAAATCATACATCCTAATTTTGTAAATTATGGATTAAACACTACGAGATTTAGGTTTAATCATATAATCCAAAGAGGTTAAGACCTAAGTTCTAAGTTTTATTCTATAAGTGATCCACTAGTTGAGGCAAATCCTATTAAGTAATCAAGCTTAATAGGATGAATCTCCTATCTTAAATCTAAGGTTAAAAGACAAAATAATCAGAACAAGTTGTAAAATAAAAAAAAAGTCTAAAAACTAATAAAATTAAGGTTTTACCTATTGGGTAACCCAATTTACCCAAGGAATGAACTCTAACCTATGATATAGTTTTAGTCTCAGGAAAGGTCTTTAAGGTGTAGTGTTAAGACTTAGAGAGATTATTGGAATCTAACCTAAGGGTTAATTTCACTCACTTAAATGTCACTAAGATGACTATAACATTAGTTTTAGTGTTTTGGAATATTAACTAAGGGTTAGGGGTACTTAGTCCAATCTTAGGGCAAAATGACAATTTTGCCCCTACTTTAAGGGTTAAAAAGTCAGCTTTTGACTTATGAGTCAGAATTGGATTCTCTTAGTCCTAACTGGTTCCTTATTGTCTAACTTGAAGATAGACAGTAAGTACGTCCAAATTGGACTCCTAACGGTCAAGTTATGAGCAAAATAAGGCCAGGGGTAATTTGGTCTTTTACCTAAATTTTTAGGATTCAAATTCTAAATATTATTTTATTTTATTGATGACATTGAAATTCTAAGTTAGTTAGCATCTTGAATTTTTAAATTTGAAGTTGATTTGACTAAGTTATGGCTGTTTGAAATCTAGGGGCATTTTGATCATTTTCACTAAGAATTCTATGGTTGACTTTTTGTCCTAATATCCAAATGAGAAAACTAATACTACTACAGTGATGGGGCCGCTCTCCTGAGCATTTTAAGACCCATATTGACTATGTTATGATTACTGGGTAAAAAGTTATGAGGTCCTAAAGAGGTCATAAAATGCTACCTCATTATGTGTACCCCGAAATTAAATTTTACATTATGTTATTTGATTCTTTATATTTTTCTGAATATTTTGAGACCTATATTCACTATATTTGGATCATCCTACAAAAAGTTATTAAAATTTTAAGATTTACTATTCAAAAATACAATTTGTATTAATTTACTATTCATTTATTCAAATTAAATGATTTTACTATTCATTCTTAAAGTTTATATACAAATATATAATTGCTGTAATTATTATTATCTGATTAGTTAATTATCTACAATTATTTAATATTAATTGATAATTAATTAATAATTAATTTAATCATTTTAAATATTTTGATTATATCCTAAAGTTTCATATATGTATATTTCTGAAATTATTAATCTATTAATTAACCTATAATTAATTAAGGTCTAATTATTAATTGAGTATTAATTAATCTATTATTTAATTAATATTATTAATTAATCATCCTTAATCTATGTTTAATTATTATTAATCAATTTCTGATTAGACTAATATTTGGTTATATATATATTATATTTATTAATTAAGTAATTCACTATTTGACTTAATTAATGATTAGGTTAATTCATTAATTGTGTTATTTAATAACATCTAATTATTATTATATTTAATTACTAACGTTTACTGACTATTAATCATATAATATTTAATTAAGCTAATCTAATACTCTAAGTCTAACAGAATAAATTTACTTAAACTTTAATTAACCATAATTTAATTAAACTAATATTTCTAACATAATACATATATTATACTTACTTAAGATATTAATTATACTAATATACAGTTATTATATTTATAATTATATATATATTTTTTAACTTTTTTGCAAGAATGATGGCGGTGGGACCCAGAAGTGCCATGCGGCAAACGGCTACTGGCTGTGGCGACGAGGGCGGGCCCCACTGTCGGGTCGATGCAGACCTGCTGACGCGTGCGGGCCCCATGTGCTACGCGACTTGCTAAGGAGGCGCCACGTGGCCGGGCCCGCTCGGGAATCGAGCGGGTCGGGCTGACCCAACTTGGCCCGCGGCGCTTCGTCTCCCTAACATGAAGCCCCGAGGCCGAGACCTAAAGCTGGCCTCCGGCGGCCATCCGTCTCGGCCCGCACGGCGGTGGGTTACCTAGGTCGAGGGCTACACGATGGTGGTTGGACTAGCGCCTGAAGTGGTCTAACTAGTCCTAAATCCCTAACCCTAATATCGATCCTACGCTCTAAAGGTTCGATCATTGCTTTCGATCGATCGAAACCGCCGGTTAGATTTTTCGAACGCAAGCAATACTAATATGCTGCTAGCTATGACAATTGCATGAATAGATTAGGGGGGTTTAGGGCGTACATGAAGTTCAACGGTCACGAGTTCAGGAGGTTCGGTTCCGTCGATGGGGGTCCAGCCAACATATCCTCGAGCCGATCTCGACCCCGAGGGTTCAGGTGTGTGTTATTGGGGTGTGGACGGAGCGGCCGAGGCGTGGGGAGGCGTCGGGCTGGCCAGATGCGGCGGTGGCTCGCCGCGTGGCGGCTCGCGTGCGGACCGCGGGGACGAAGAGCGGGGGACGTCTGATCTTTGATCAGACGGTCTGGATTCGCCGTTTGTGATGGACGGCGTCCCCGACCGCGCGCGAAGGGTTGGAGGAAACGGTGTCACCTAGACTGACGGCGCCGTTAGTTTATTTAAAATCATAATATTATTATTTAATTTTAATCTAATTAATTCTTTATTTACATAAAGTAATTAGATTGTGTAGAAAAATTTAAAACATATTTTCCTAGCTAATTGAGGGGTGAGGAACGCAATGGTGAGGTCGGATTTTCGATCCGACGGGTATTTTGATTCCTCAATTTCCGGGGTATTTTTATTATTAAAATATTCGTCGAAATTTCGATGACTTCCGATTGACACAAAAACATCACCCCAAGCTAATTTGGGGTCAATGAGCGCAATAGCGAAGTCCGTTTTTCAATCGGAGGTCAATTAAATTGATCAAATTTCAGAATTTCTGAATTTTTCAAAAATCATGATTCTATCCATTTGACTCCTGATTTGTACTAAGTCTTAGAGGTTGACTCTAGTTGACCTAATTAGCGCTTAGGATTAGTCTTAAGACTAAGATTAGTCATAATTAACTAAAGTAACAACCTAGATTGTTACAATAATGGTTTGAACGCCAGACCGCACCTTTATCAGTGGTACGTAGCAATGGTAGTCGGTCGGGCAAGCTGGGAGCACCGCGAACAGGGAGCGGAGAAATTGGAGATTCACTGTGAGTAAAAGAGCTCACATTGAATTCGATGGGGTAGTTGTAGGCCTTAGAAATGGGCTAGGGTAAGAGCCATGGCCTTAGGCCCAGGCCGATGGGTTTTACTCAGCCTTCCTCAAATGGGAGGGACCAATCCTTCGGATCTCCATACTAGGATCGACCACGAACAGAAGGAACCTAATGACTTATAAGATATAGAAGAGGAGTGGCAGACTAAAACGGTATGGCAAATACTGGTGAATCTTCTCAGCCGGGCCAAGCATTGTGCGGGTACGAAGATGAGCAGGAGGGGGGCTATCAGCAGCTGTTTGATTGAGAAACCGTTGGAGACTGATGGCTCGATGCGGTTCTATAATCACAAAACTGCGGGTGGAATCACCACCGTCATATGAGGAGGCTCGATCGATCGGCTATGATTAGATCACGGCGTTTGATAGATCGCGCCGTAGGATAAAAGGCGCTGAGATGCTTGATAGCTGATCCATTCGTCAGATAGGCTACCCCGCTGTTGGAGCCCCATAGCAAATCTGTCGCGGTCCTGACAGCAAATCCCAGCTTAAATAATATTAAATATTTAATTTAATTAATAATTTAAATCCTTTAATACTTAAATAATAATTATTATAATTTTTTAAATTCAATTTAAGATCAAATGAGCTCCAAAATTTCTCAAAAATTCACCATTAGCTAATTAGGGCATGAGGAACTCAAAAATGAAGTTAGATTTCAATTTGGAGGTCAAATTAATTTAGCTATTTTTCAGAATCCAAAAATAGGCAAAAATATTAAAAATGCTCAAATGAGCATCGATTGATTTCAAACTTATAGGATTAGATTTAAATGACCCATTGGGTTTAATAGAATCAAAATTAAGGCTCAGTTTAGCTTAATTAATTTGAATTTAGCTAGGGTAACAACTAGGATTGTTACACTTATTGTCATAAGAGGCTAATGCACAAAGTTTCTTAGTATCATAAGAGGCTAAGCTGAAAAGTTTCTTAGCATCATAGGAGGCTAAGGCAAAATAACTGAACTAAAGAGGTAGTATGTACATATGCAATAAGGTTTTTGTTATTTACTTTACTTTTATGGACACATTCAGAAGTATCTGAGGAGTCAAGCACGTCTGCAAGAATATTCTGGTTCCAACTTAATATAACACTCTTCAATGAGTAATATTAAGTAATCTTTATTTCTTCTTATCCCTGTCTATTGGGGTAAATATGCAAGATCAACCAAAAATTGAACCCAATGTAATTGTTATCCTAAATTTTCTATATTTTTATTTCATGTAACAATATTATCTTGTATAACATGTTCAAGGAATAAGGCACAAAATATAAGAAATTCAAAAGTAACAATAATTCAATAGTAAGCAATGGACTTTATTATACATGGTGATATCAGTTGCTATCTACTTAATCCATTCTAATAATTCTAAATTATACAAGTTCTGGATCTTCAATTCCTACTATCAAGTATAACTTAGATCAACGGCCTTATGAGTTAAAAATAATTAGAACTGATCATGTTCTAATTTAGATTAATCAATAACGCTTATAAGTTAAATAATAAGTCAATACATCATATTTGATGAATTTAGACGATCTAAGCTAAGATTTGATCAAGATCTACAAAAGCTAAGGATTATAAATTAAATTCCAAGAATTGGGGTTTAACCTCATAACCCAAAGATAATACTTAAGGACTATGATTTAAATATACGTTGTGAACTAATGATTAAGGCAAATCATATTAAGCAAAATCAAGACTTAATAGGATGGATCTTCTAATCTTAGTCTAAAATTAAAAGATAAAATAATTATAATTAAAGTATAAAAATCTAGAAACTAATAAAATTAAAGTTTCATTCATTGAATAATCAGTTTACTCAATGAATAAAATATAACCTAATATCTATCCCTATTCTTAAGAAAAAGATCTTAAGATGCAAGTGAAGTTCCTAAGGAATTATTTAAGTCTTGACTTAAGGTTTCAATGCGTAGTTTAGGAATTGATATTAATTAACTTACTTGCTAGTCTAATTAGCTTAAGGGAGTTAAGGATGAATTAAAAACTAGGTTAGAAGCTCATATATTTTGTTTAGATATTTTCAAGTTTTTAATGGAGATTTTGTAAAATTACTCAATTTATGAGATTAAGAACCTAAATTAATTCTAAGTCAATTTTATTAGTAATTTTACTGATTTAATTGATATTCAAGAAATTAAGGGCACTTAACATAAATTTTGGGTAAAAAGACCGTTTTTCCCCTACTTAAGAAGGTTCTAATATACTACTTTTTGATTAAGGGCTCCATATTGGATTTTGTTGGTGCCAACTGAATTTTGAACTTTCTAAATCCTCACATGCTGTTATGGTTTGTAAAATTTATTTTTTCTGAACTTCTCAAATACCATGAATTCAATAGAAAATTCAAGTGTGAAGAATAATGTTATTAAAAATTGCTTAATAAAAAGTGATAAAATTAATTAATAGCCCTAACACCTTCCAAACAATGTGATAATACTCGGTTGCATCAAGTATTCAAATATTTAATAAAATCGATGCTACAAGTCTAAGTGTGGGGGATGGGAAATCTAAGGAATCAAAATTAGTGAATGGTAAGAATTGAACAAACCAATGAGTGTGCTAGGCTTCTGTAGGATTTTATAATCACAAAGAACTAAGATAGGGATGAAGAAAATTATCTCTCTTTTAAGCTGAATAAGAATTCTAAAATAAATCAGAGATGAAGAAAAATATCTCTTCCTAGTATAAAAATTTGAGAAAAATAGGATGATAAAAAATATTTCTCCTGTAATTTGAATTATTCTTTGTGATCTATAAGAAGAAGCATATATGGTACAAAACTCTAAGTCACTCACTCATGCCTAACTAGTTTATGAATTTCTAATAAACTTTTACCCCCTAATTAAGAAGTAGCATCACAAATTTAAAATTAGAAACTATAAAAGTAATCAAGAAGTGGAACTTAAGTTTAGAATTTGTTAGAGGCTACATTTATGTAACTCACTCTAATTAAGAAAAGAATCACCTGACAAGACGTTTCACATTGTCTCCTATAATTAAATCTCATAAAAAAATTAAAAAATTCTTTTTAAGCTTACTTGTGGACGAGCAAGAATCTAAGTGCGGGGGTGTAATACATCCAAAATTTATGACAAAATAAAGGAGAAATACATACAATTTCATGTTAGAATAGCCTTCTTTAATGAGTTTTTCAACATTTTCAGGCAAAAGAACAAGACAAGCAGAATCTGGGAAAAATATAAAATTTTGGAACAGAACTGTCGTAGCGCGCCACAGCGCACCCTAGCGGTAAGAGAATAGATGGTGAAAATCTGGAGCGTTCTAAGGATCTAGAATAATATCGTTGAAGCGCGCCATTGTGCGCCAAGGCGATATTCATGGAACTTAGTCAGAAGAATTGAATTATAATTAATCCGCCACAGCGCGCTATAGCGGGCTTCATTCAAAACTCAGTCCCTACTGCGCGTCATGGCGGAATAACAATTTAAATGAAAATTAATTGTTCCGCCATAACGCGCTGCAGCGGGGGCTGATTCAAAACTCGCTCCACGACGGAATGAAAATCAAATAATATTTAATTGTTTCACCATAATGCGCTGCAGCGGGGGCCGATTCAAAACTGAAGTGCTACAGTGCGCAACAGCGGGGAAATGCCGAAACAGAGATGCTACAGCGTGCTGCAGCGCCCGCCGCATTTTCTACCAAAAAATGAGCTTTAATGACAACATAGGGAATGTTGAAAATTCAAACAAGTTGCCTTCCTCAGCTATTTGAATACTTCAAATAATTAAAGTCATGTCGTGTATCAAGGGAATATTAAAATAATCATAATGGCAAGCCATTAAAACTTGGAGTTAGAAAGGGTGAGCAGAATTAAGGGAAAAGGGTATGGAGGCTCATCTATATAAGCTGTCATGCAAGACTTAGATGGAGTTTCTCTCTTTGACATTCATTGATCAGAATTCTAAGTTTGCAGTAAGAGAAGAGAATGAGGCCCTCACCAAGAAAGGAAGAAGAGATCCACACAAGGAAATAAAATGAGGATTACCACCAAGGAACTAGAGGGAAAGAAGATAGAAAGGCTAAAGGGAAAGATCCAGTGAATGCCACAAAATGGCAGTTCCTAGTATTCTCCTGAACTTTTCTCTTGATTTTCTTTTAGATGGAATTGTGAAAAAGTTATGTTTCTTGTATATTCTTTCTTATTTTCTATTATAATGAAGAGCTAAACCCTCTTTGGGGAGGGTTGAGCTGTAGTCATATGAAATGTGTGGGACAATGGTATTGTATGTATTTTCTTATAATGAAATAAAATATACTTTAAATGTTCACCTAGATTTGTCCTTGTGAATGCATGCGGTGGAATGATTGAAAATTTGCATTTTATTAAAAAATTATTTCTAATGGAAATAATACTCAACCAACTAAATGTTTCAAGCCTAAATGGAATGCACATAAATGTCCTTACCGCAAACAGATGTTCGCTAAGCGAGGATTCTCGGTGTAAAACACCTCAGGAATGAAATGGAAAGTTAATTGAGTAACATTAATATTCTTGTGCTCCATAGCTCACCAATTGGCGAGAAGCTAGATATGTGTGCGCTAGTGCTTAGAGCTATGTGATAAGCTTTTGAGCCTAATTGCACCATTCCTTGAGCTCAGTCAAGAGGTCGATGTATGTGAGCCAAGAGTCACAAATAGAGATCCACTGCTCTGTAGATGTGAAAGGAGGAAGAAGACTCATTTAGTGCTCATGGATGATGTGAGATAGTCTATATAGCCCAATAAATCCACATCATTATTTGAACTGCGCATGAAGCGAGTGATGCTAGTTAATGGAAATAAATGCTTGTGTGATCGCCGAACTAAAAGATTATTTTGGTAATCTAGACATAGGAGTTCCTAATATTTTAAAATGCAATCTCATAAGAGTTTGTGTGCTGAGATAGAACCCTAGCGTGTTCATCTCGTGCACTAGATTTAAACTTGTCGGAATTAGAGGACCAATCTAAGGAAAATAATGCTCACTTGATAAATAGGCGTAAAAATAAGTACATTATAAATTACATGAGTTGAATATGACACTAGTCCTTAACAACTAGCATGATGAAAACTCAACTATTCCTTCTTTCTCAAACAATATCTTTAATTAAGATCATTGCATGCTTGAATTATGAACCACCAAAACTAAAACTCATTTATCTAAACATTATTAAAAGCCAATATAACTTAGTATCAAAACCATCCGTTCCCTGAGGACGATAAAATCTGGAACTTACCTTCCATTATTACTTCGGATCATGTACACTTGCGTGTGAGCGCAGATGCCTATTTTTAGGTCTGTCTGTTAACATGAATAGGACTTGGGTTAGCTTTCTGATGAGATTGTGGGAGTTCACCTTGACTCTCCTATGCCTCATTGGACCATCCTAGTCCCTTGGGTGGGGTTGGATTGGCCCCAAGTGGGCTAGCTCAACCCTAGCCCAAATTTGGGATTGGGATAGTTTGAACTAGCTCGATTGAGCCAACTTGAGTTTTAGGGTGAATGGAGGGAAATGGCTTACCTGAACAAGTTCTTTGACCGATGGGGAGTCTTCAGGCAGCTAGGGCGGCTCTAGGGATCATTGCCAGCAAGGAAGGCAACGACCGAAGGGGAGGAAGTAGGCTCTCGGGTAGGGCTTGAGGAGAAGGATCCGGATGCCAGCTTTGGGTGCAAAGGGTCTCCATGGATTTAGTAGGTCACCGGGGGATTCCAGGGTCAGAGGTTGACTAGAGGTGGTCGGGTAGCAGCAGCTCGAGGCAGGGTGCCAAGGGGACGACAAGGAGAAGATGTTCTCAATTTGGGCTTGAAGTGTAGAATTTAAAAGCTGAGGGGAATATCATTGAGCTCCACTAGATGGGGAGGCTTTTATATAAGATTTTAAAGCTTATTGGTCATTGGGAACCAAGGGTTTGACAGCAAAAAAGTGGGCAAAGATCTGTGTGTTCTGTGGGTCATCGTGTGCCCCATATCTCTTGCTAGAGGCACGAATGACCATGAGGATGAGCTCCCTTGTCTATGGCCACGTTTTCTAGTGACTTGTTGCATCATAGGGGTAATCTCGTTGCCAACTATGCTTAGGGTTTGCGTGCGATGTTTAGTGAGGGAAGACGTACAATGGACGATTTTGGGACGCCCGATTTGCAAATGGTGTATTTTAATTATGTGTTTTAATATAAATATTATTAGTATAAATAAATTAAATGGTGATAGATTTTAATAAAATTTCTCAGTCTAGTCGGTCACTGCGCCTTTTCTCTCTTCCTTTCTTGCATGTCACAGGTTCAAGCTCCGCGTCTCACCAAAGGTGTTTTTTATAAATTACTATTGATGTGCTAACAAATTTTGAGTTTTTCAATTTATGGTTTCACTCCCTTTGTACACCCAAATATTTTCAACTTTTCACCTCTAATAATTTTGGAGAGAATTTCAAAAATATCATTTATTTAATATTTCAGTATTAATTTTACTTTCTTATTTTCTAAATATTTAATAATTAAAAATAATAATTTGAGAGTACTCGCCGTTCCGATTTCTCCAAAACTCTTATTTTAAGAACACATAAATATTATATTCTTAGTTGTATTTTTAAAGTGACTTAAGTTTGTCGGGGTCCGATTTTTGAGTCAGGCTCATATATGATTAGTCTTAATAATAACTTTAGTCCTTACAGAAACATTCTTATTAATTTAGAAGAGGCACTTTTGAGTAAATGTTCAACCCATTGAACTTTTCTAGATCCTGAAATAGATTGGAAATTTTAGACAAAGATCTCTTAGAGCCATTAAACAAGATGGAGAAATCATTAGCCTAAACAAGATGAAACCACAAATTTTCCACCTAAATTATATCTCAATGTCGAATAATCCAAGAAAACCTTATTTAAGTTTTAGATCAAAAGCCCATGAAGATAATTAATAGGATGGGAGATGGCATGTCACTTTGTCTTAATCATTTTTGTGATTTAAATAACCCTTTTGGGGAGCCATAAAGAACTCATTCATCTTTAATAATACCCACACCTTTTAAAGAACTCATTGGAAACCCATCTGAACCATGAGTGGAATTATCTTTCAACGACTTGACAACTAACCAGATTTTCTTCATCCTCGAGGATGACATTAAGAGAAGCATTCATAGTATTATCCATTGAGGAAGGGGAATCAATCAATTTGTGGGATCATCAATTAAAAGGGTACTATCAAGTGAAATAACTTCCTCAATTTTGCTAATGTAGCTTAAGCATAGTAAAATTTAGTGTTTTTTTCACCCTCTAACTTCCACATAAGACTATGTTTCTATTTTCAAATTTTTTAACACATAAGGTTATTAAGGATGTTGTCAATTTTATTTTTATTCCAAATAGACAACAAAATCTTAATCCTTCTAAGTTTCGAATCCAATCTAATCATCCCAGAAGATAGACAAGGCTCGTTCAACGAGATAGAAATTTTCTCATTTAAACCCTCCTTATGGAATCAAAAATATTTGAATCTAAAGAATTTACGAGGAGTAAGAACCTCTTTCTAATCCTTGAAACAAATGGGTTTATGATCAGAGATGGTGAAGCTAAAAGAGGATTTTTACAATTAGAGATTTCATTCATTTGGAGGTTAAATAAGATATCTGTCCAACTTGACAAAATTTCTACCATTAGACCAAGTGAACGGAGCCCCTTAATAGCTGAAATATTCCAACCCACACTCAATTATAGTATTATTAAAATCACTAGTGGAAGAAGAGTGACTAATAATATAGCCAATATACTCACTGCTATTAAAATTGGCATTGAATCTCTACCCTAAATCCAAGGGAGATTGCAGTTGCTACAATCCCCAAGGAAAAATCAAAGATTTCCCCTCCCCGACCTAGAATTATTATCATGACTGAAAGTGACAACAACTTGGATAGAATGATTATACAATTTTAAATAAACGCCCTAAGCATATTCATTTACAATATCCACATTCCTCCCATCATTTCAAGTATACTCAAACCTTATTAGCATTATAAGTGTATACATCTTTGAATCTGGCAAACTGCATCAATAAGAACATCAGACTCCTAAGTATGAAAAGAAGTCATAGGCCAAGGAACAACATTTAGCATAATACCAATCCTTCTATTATTAACAATAACATCATTAACAATATAATTTAAGCAATCGTAAATAATTTGTAAAGAGTTTTCAGCTAAGATAGGAGGCTGAGCCTCAAGAATACGGGTACTTTTAAAGGCAAAGGATAGATGAACTATGAAGTTCAGTTTAGCCTCCTTAACTTGGCATAAAACTCTGCCAAGAAATCCAAATTCCTTCTAATCAGCCCATTTATTGAAATTTCAAGAATGGCCAAAGGAAGAGAGCATTGGCATAAAAAGAAGAAGAATCTTCTCATAAATTATTTTTTGTAAATATCCTTTTGATTTCATACCAAGCCAGATCCAATCAGATAAATTATTGGAGATATCTATTTTAACAAGCACATTGGGTGTTGACAGATTTCAATGAGTAGATGTTTCTTTATTTAACTGTAAAGGCCTACCAATGGCTTTCAAGATAAAAAAAACATTTCCTTATAAATAAATTGAAGACACAAACCAATAAATTAATTTTAATTGGAGAACAGGAGCATCTCGAGTTACATCCACATGGGGGTTCCACTTGCGAAAATCATTGTGAACTTCTGAATGTCATACGAGCCCTTAGCAAATACACATGCATAGTCCAAATCATTCGATAAAAAAACTAAGAGATTCAAGATAATGGAGACTTGACCACTAAGCTTGAGCTGATTTATACAAGCAACAATCTTTCCATAGCTCGGAAGCGAGCTAACAAATTTACCATTAAGGGAGCTTATAAGGGGAAGATAGATCATCAATTTCTTTTTCTTAAAAGAAGATAGATGGGAACCCAAGGCTCCCTCGCAAGTGCCGGCCAATTGGTCGACGAAGAAACCCTAGATAATTAATATGAGTGCTTATCTTTCTTTGGTAGGTTGAGTGCTCTATGATATATATATATATATATATATATATATATATATATATATATATATATATATATATATATAGTTATATGTATGAAGAAAATAAATAAAAGTCTCAATGTGAGTTATATAATTTTGAGAATAATATGAGAAAGTAATAGAGTTCTTAAATTTGAATGGTTAACATTTAAGAATTTAAATATTGTGAGCTATATATTTTTTATTTAAAGTAAATTTAAAAAAATTAAGATATAATTTAAGTAAACATAGTAATTTTCATTAAAGTTAATTTAAAAAATTAATATAGAATTTAAGTCAACATAGTAATTTTCATTTAAAAATTGTATTGCTATATGGCTCTCAATTATTTGTCAAAGTGTATTGATGATTAGGATTTAAGAAATTAATTAAAATAAATTTTTTTTATTAAATTTATTTTTATTTTGAAGTTCATAAAAAATATATTTTTTAAATTTTAAATATTAATTTATATATTTTTTTAAGAGATATTTAAAAGTTATAAAATATTTCATGTCCGGCGCATCAAAGTTTGCGTTCGTTGTGCTCGGCGGTACGTAGAAACTCGTGCCGCCATAGGCTTTGCGATCGTTTAGGGTAGCCGAGAGGATGAGTTCCGAGCCGGTTGAGAAGGTGCCGCACTCCGAAGATTATTGCTTCGTTTGCAAGGACGGAGGCCACCTCCGCCTTTGCGATCACAAGTGAGCTCTATGATCTTCCGTTAGGGCAACGAAGAAGATCACAACAAGGACAAAAGGCCACCTTTTTATTTCTAATCCATAATTATTGTTGCATGATGCCGCATTTTACATCCGCTCAATCTTCTCGTTACGATATTTCTGCTTCTATGGGTTACCTTGGTGTTTTGACTTGATCATATGAACTGGATGAGGGAGAGACAGGCGAAAGTGCAAATTTTTATCCTTTAATTTGTTCTCACAATAATACGCACACTTTAATATCCGTGCTTTGAATTCCTTTCCCTTCCTCTCGCTTCATGCAGGGCCACTGCGAATCTCATTGTTGAGCAATCAAGAAAATTTATTTTAGTTTTGTAGTCTCTTAGTCGGATTGTTTTGGAGATTTTATGAAGCAAATGAGCTACCGAATATTGAATAACAACGTGAAGACTGTTTTTCCATTGGAAAAATAAAAGAAGACTAGACTGAATCGGAACCGATTCAGATTAGGAATGCATGCCTTTGGCATTGAGCTTTTGACATTGCTCTTAGAGACTTGAACTTGTTTATATGGACTTTTAATTATAATGGGAAAATTGTTCAGAAAATTTGCTTGAAATTAACAAACGGATAACTTGATTATTATTGTTACCTTTTTTGCCCTGAAGTGTAATACAAGTTAATGGGTGTGGAGGAGCTCCCAACCACAGCTGCATACGCATTTTGGACATGGAAATCATTGTGTATTCAAACTTGGTAACTGACCCTAGTCTTTGGCTTCCCAATTGAAAGAGTTTGAAGCACTGATGATGGACAGCGACATAGATAGTTCAAGTTCATTTATTTTCTTTGAGACAAGCACTATGAAATCTTAAGTATTTTCCATAATTAATGGTTTTATATTCCTAATGTACCAAAGCTGTCAAGCATATTTTGTATTTGGCTAACAGTTTGGAAACTGTCTCAATGTTTCGTGCTAGTCATATTTGTAGTAGTTTGTCTTTGTTTAATTCAAGTTGAATACAATGGATCTTCCTGCACTTTAAGCAAATATGGCATCATTAACCATATTTACTTATTTATTTTAGATAACTCTTGTCATTAAAACCTTAAAGTTTAATTTTTTAATTGTAATTCTTCTTCTGTGTTCCTCTTTGTTTTCCCTTTTTAGATATCAATTAGTAATTTCTTTCTGCTAAGTCTCACAGCAAAGTTCCACATAGATAGAAAAATAAAAGTTGAATATTTAATACAATTTTGTGTAAGCTTTTGGTTAGTATGATACTTTCTATTAGGGCTTGTGCTCATCCTTGACGTCTAACATTTCAAATAGGGGAGATTAGATGTCTCTATTTCATCACAGATATTCCACCCTTCATGTGAACAATTAAATAAATTTAATGCTTCTAAATGACAACTTCTATCTTCATAACTTCAAATGTTTTAGCAGTAACTTTTTGTTATTTTAAGCAAATGTAATTCTAAAACATTTGAATTTTAAATAGGTGTGGAAAGTGTGGGAGGATTGATGCTTTTCCCAATTTAAAAGGGTAAAAAATTTAGCTTGCTCTAAAAATAGTTTGAATTAGATGGCATTGTTGACTTAATAAGTTCAGTCCAAGTTTTTCATGATTAATGTCTGGCCAAATGCAAAATTTATACTAAAACTATGCAATGAATTCAGGCTTGATTTTGAACTTGTTATTACTAAACTACTAATATTTACTTTGCACAATTTATAATTCCTTAAACCCATGATAGTGGTGGTTAGATTGTGTATGAGTGGTTAGAGTTTGAATGATCATTATTATTATATAGTTAAAAGAAATAATCTCTGCATTCTGTCTTCTGGGGCTAATTAGCATAGTTTTGTGCTTTTCACAGAGATTGTAGAAAATCTTATCACCCAGAATGTGTAAACAAAGATCCTTCCTTCTTAGATGCTGATGAAACATGGATTTGTGGTAATTATTTGGAACATTTCAGTTTTCTTTTTTCAAGTTTTTGCTATACATTTTTTGCAATTTTTTACTACTTTGTTCTTGCGTTTCAAGGGGAAATTGTTGTTTTATTTTATTTTTTGTGAGAAACATGCTCGCAATTAATATTTTGTTAATATTTGTTAATGCCAGTTGACTCATGTCTTAAATGTTTTGTTTTCTACTAGGAGAATATTTTTAATGTTTCTTATGAAAAGATCTGCAAAACTCATAGTAATTTAGTTTTTTCTTCCTTAATTTAATTTACAACCATTTTATCAAAAGAATCTAGATTAATCAATAATACAATTTGTGTTTAGAAAAGATAACATTTTTTTGTATCAAGTTGTTACAAACTTAAACATAAGGGAACTTTATAGAGAAAGTTAAGGGGATAAAATCTGCTTTTGTGTGATTGCAGGAAATGTGGGTAAAAGTTTAGGGAACTAGATTTTCTTATTACCCAATTTGAACCGGCTGTACATATTCTTTTTCTATCGAATTAGTAACAATAATATTTTTCTCTAACTAACTACGAAAAGGAAGAAGGATGTTACTCTCTATCTTATTTCTATCTTACTATGTATACTTTAGGAATGGTGTAATTACGTGGAGCCCATTCAGTGATTCATGGCCTTGATCTTTTCCAAATAGGGAGAAAATCACAGCTTTGAGCTGTGCCTTTGCCTTTTATCAAGAGTCCCTTACTAAGAACCCACTGAATTTGTTACTTTTTTGTGTGCAAGTTTTCTACTCTTCACCCACTCACTCAAATTATTCCTTTTCATTCTCAGCTTCGAAGCGCTTGATTGGAAAATATGCAGAAGTAAATCTTTAGCGGATATGTCTACAAGTTGTGATCTGATTTGTATATAATGTATGCCAACAACCTCAATATGCTTATGTTTATCATATTGAATTGTGGGCTTTATTGATAACAGGCTTATTTTTATAGTATGATTTTGTAGGATCATCTTTGATCTCGAAGTCTTTAATTTTAGCAAATATGAATATAAATGAAAAAGTTTTTGTAGTGATTTGAGGAATACCTCAATAAGTGATGTAATATATACGGTTTAAAAGTTGGACAATCAAATTTTTAGTCTAGCCATATGTGGAGTTGGGTTATTTGTTGTGTTCGCGATATAGCTAAAAGTATATATGGTGAATCAAAAGTGAGAGCACCTAATATTAAAGATGTATGATGGTAAAAGTAATGGTTTGGTAAATATTAAAAAATACTATAAATAACGATTTAAACATAATAATGATGAGAATTGGAAGAAATATAATGTAGCTTATCATTAATTCAAAATAATAGTTTGAGATGCTAATATCATTGATTCAAGAATTTATATTATAAATTAGAAATGATTGAAGGAGAGAGAGACACATATATAAGTTAGCCAAATTAAGATATAAGAGAACTAATGATTTGATTCAAGTAAAATATATTAAATTAATAATAAGAAGTTTTTTGGGGATAAAGATATTCGTTATAGATAAATGATTATTTTATGAAACTTTTTAATGAAAGTTGTGCTAAAACAATTAATATGAGTGAGTTTAATATTTATACAAATAATATTAATTATATTTCTACTCAATGGGTTAGTAAAGCTGAAATTTAGAATGCTTTGAAGAAGATGAGTAGAAAAGCGCTAGGATCAGATGGCATGTTGATATGTGAAAATATTTTGGTGAGCAAGGTATTTCTTGGATTTTAAACTTGTATAAATTATTTTAAAGACAAAAGATGCAGATAAGTGGAGAATGAGTATTGTTGTACTTATTAATAAGAATAAATGTAATTCTCAGGATTGTAAATTATATGTGAATAAAGTTGATGAGTTGTATATTGAAAATTTAAGAGAGTGATTGATGCAGTATAGAGACTTATACGAGAGAGTGATAACATGAGCATATTCGAGGAGCTTGAGGACACGATAAAGTTATATTTCAGCTTGTAGGAGGTTGTTGGGTCATGACAGATTGTGTTATGTCATGTCTTGTTATGTGTGCTATTATGTCATAATTGCACGTATACTCAGCTTATGTATATATTTTTTGTTGTTTGTGTTTGTTTTATAATTTATGTTATTTTATTATGTTATAATCAATGATCGTATAGAAAAATTATTTGAACTTGTGTCGGGACTACAAAAGGTCATCTGGGGAGTTGTAGTGGGGTCTTTTTGCCTTTTTAGCACTGTCAGTTCATCTGGGGAGGTGCAATGGGGCCTTATTTTTGTGATTTTATTATGTTATAATCAGCGATTGTATAGAAAAATTTATTTGAACTTGTGCCTGGAATGCAAAAGGTCATCTGGGGAGGTGTAATGGGGCCTTGTTACCTTTTTAGCGCTACCATGTTAGAATTAGAGTTTACCTGCTAAAAATACCTCATGTAAACCCTAAATTCGTGGTTAATGATGTTAAATTTTTAGCACCATTAAAACCGATTCACTGTTCCCAACCTGCGGAACCCGAATCGGTCTGGCCCATCCAGGCATGACCCGTTCCGGCATGGCCTAAACTAGCTTAGCTCGGGATAACCGAAATCGGCCCAGGCATGCTCATGCGCTCATGCGCCAACGCGTGCACACACCTTTTTTATTGCACGTACGCGCCTCTTCCAACGCACGCACATGCTCGTGAGCATCCACCATTGCTGTCGCGGACTTCCAACGCTCTGTTCGAACTTCTATTTGCGAATCGTTTACATTGTTGGATTCCCGATAGAAACAAGTACGCTTCAGTAACATATTTGAAGAGTTAAAATACTCAAATAAGAAGAAATAAAGTTGAGAATATTTGACACGTGAAGGGGACCCGTTTGTCTTCACAGAAGGCACACACGACTTTCATTTTCTTGCATTATTTTGAGTTGTTAGTATCTAGAATTTGCATCAATATTAATAGTTGGATATATTTTATGTCTGTGGCAAGTTATCTGCAAATTTCGTATTTTGTGCCTGATTTAGTGTTCCTTCGCTTCAATTACCCAACCAACTATCATCAAAATCTATTTGAACTTCGAGTGACTATTGTGTGCTCCAATCAAATAGCCCATCTTGTTGTGATTAAACTACATTTGAGTTGAATTTATATTTTAACTTGTTTTTGTCTTGTTTTTTTACCTTTTATTTATTTGTCTTTTTATTGCTTAGAGTAGTTGTATTATATTAAGAGTTTTTTTGCTTTTAAAGGACAACATGTTTTACAACCAAGAATTTTAGAAATAACTTAGATTCTATAGCTAGGATAGAAGCTCAATTTAGACAAGTGTTAGAAGCACTATGCATGAGAAATTATCAACACCCCCTTCAACCACATGAGTATCTTGCACATCAAGCTTGAATCAAGGATGATTGTACTTATGAGATTAGGTACAATTCAAATTATAGGAGATGTAGAATCCTTAGGAAAAATGATTTTGAGGATGACATTAATGACATGTATCATAGGGAACTTGATCGTCGAAGAGAAGATAATATCCATGGGACACATAGGATTGATCCACCATTTAGATTTGGTACATGTGTGAGAGATCATCTTGTTAAAGATATTTTGAGAATGATTAAAATAGAAGCCCCTACTTATGATTACACCCACGATCTTGATTGTTTTTTAGATTGGATGATCCAAATTGAGTAGTTCTTTGAGTGGCACGATTTAAATGATTACCAGTGATTCACATTCTCTAGGACGATACTAATTAATTATGCTAATATATTTTGGAATAATTATATTAAAAAAATAAGTGGTCATTGAAGAATCTCTTGGGTCGAGATGACATGAAGATTTTTAGGACGTAGTTCTTTACACTTAGGCAGGACACCATATTAGTTATCGAGTATTTGAATATGTTTGAGGATCTAGTTGCGAAGAAATAGCCAAGATTCAAATTCGCAATTGGCCAAAAAATTTGTTATGGTTTGAAGATAAACTTTAGACATCATATTGAAATGAATTATCTAAAAACTGTAGATGACACACTACATGATGCCCTTCTCACTGAGTTTCAATCAAGGACATTATCCTCTAGGGTTAAACCCTTAAGCATGAGTGCAAAGCAGTTTTATCTGCTATAATTATTGAAGAGGAAGAAGAGGAAGAGGATGAGTTAGAATCTATTCATGGTGATGGCAATGCTGATGTTATTGATGAAGGCGATGAGATGTATTTGAGAGCAGTGGTCGATAGGTTTTTAAAATGGCTCACTTTTTTCTAGTGTTAAAAAATAAATGATGCCTCCCACATAGCTACACTGATTTTTAGGGAAATAGTTATGCTCCATGGTTTATATAATGTTATTATGTCTGATCGAAATGTAAAGTTCGTTTCATATTTTTGGAAATCCTTATAGTGCCTTGTAAGATTAGGCACAATCCTATAAAACTAGTTAGCCAGGGTACACGCCTCTTTCAGCGCACTCACACGCCTTTTCCATTGCACGCGTGTGCAGTCACGAGCATCTGCTATTGTCACCGCCGATTTCCAACGATCTGTTCTCTTCTTTTTGAACTTCTATTTTTGAATCGTTCTTGTCGTTGGATTCCTGACAGAAACACCTACACTTTAGTAGCATTTAAAAAAGTTAAAGTACTCAATTAAGAATAAAGGAGAGAATATTCAACACATGAAAGGGATATGTTCGCCTTCATGGAAGGTACACATTTCATTTTCTTACATAATTTTGAGTTTCTTGTCTTTGGAATTCACATCAATATTAATAACTGGATATTTCTTATATCTACGGTAAGTTTTGTGCAAATTTTGTATGTTATGATTGATTTAATGCTCTTCCACTATGAATTAATCAAACCACCTATCCCAAAATTTGCCCGAACTTTGAGCGACCACTTGTAAGGGTGTTCGACTCAAATAGCCCACATTGTTGTGATTAAGTTATATTTGACCTGCATTTGCTGTTTTAACATGTTCTATGTTTTTTGTCTAGTTTGTTTATCTTTTGTTTATTTGTTTATTATACTGTTCAGAGTAGCTGTTGCATTTTATATATAAAATATTGCATTTAAAGTGCAGCTGGGCTATTAACCAAGAATCTATTTGGAATGATTTAAATCAACAAGTTGATGGCTTAGAAGTTTCTATGGCTGGGTTAGAGGCCCAATTTGTACAAGTGCTAGAAGCACTAAATATGCGAAATGATCAATACCCTCCACGACCACTCAAGGACCCTGCACAGTTGTACTTATGTGATTAGGTACAATCCAAACTATAGGAGTGCTAGAGTCTATATGAAAAATGATTTAAAGATGACATTAGTGACATGCATCATAGGGGATTTGATTTTCAAAGAGGTGATAATAGCTGTGGGATACCTAGGATTGATCCACCACTTAAACTAGGTACATGTGAGAAAGATCACCTTGATAAAGATACTTCAAATATGATTAAAATTAAAGCCTCTACTTATGATGACACTTGTTACCTGATGGCTTCTTAGATTGGATGACCCAAATCGAGGAGTTCTTTGAGTGGCACGATCTAGATGATTACTTGCAAGTCATATTTGCTAGGATGACGCTAATTAGTCACACTAAGATATTTTGGAATATTTATGTCCAAAAATAAACGAGAAACGATTGTTGGGAGAATTTGTTGCCTCTACTCATGAGGGAGATTCTTATGGACAAATATTGCTAGTGTTATCATCATAAGCAACTTCACACGAAGTTTCTTACTTTTAGGCATGCCACCATGCCAATTATTGAGTATTTGAACATGTTTGAGGATTTAGTTGCGAAAATTGATTGTCATGATTCATATTAGCAATAGCAAATAAGCTTGTTATGATTTTGTGGGTGGACATTAGACATTAGGTTGAAATGAATGATCCCCAAACTGTAGAGAATGCACTACACGATGCCCTTCTCATTGATTCCGAAACAAAGGCATCATCTTCTAGGGTCAAACTCTCGATTAGCAGCTCCAAGTCTATTCAAAAACTAACCCTTCTTTTAGAGGACCCACTAGGACACTTGCCATGAAAATGGGTAGATTTGTGTGTGATGTAGTGTTGTAGGTGCAAGCAGAAAGAGCACGTTAACCATGAGTGCAAAGCAATTATGTCCTCTATATTTGTTGAAGATGAAGCAGAGGAAGAGAATGAGTTAGTAAGCATTCACGATGATGATAATGTTAATGTTATTGATGAAAGATATGAGATGTATATGGGAGTAGTGGTTGATAGGTTTTTTAAAATGACTCAAAAACAAATGATGCTACCTATATGGCTAAACTATTTTTTAGGGAATAATTAAGCTACATTGTTTACCTAACACTATTGGTAAAATTAATTAATATTTTGGAAAATCTTATGGCGCCTTTTGAGTACATCTTTTAAATTTTCTTCTGCATTCCACACACAAATAGATGGGCAGACTAAGGTAATTAATAGAACTTCATGAAGTTTATTGAGAAGCATTGTGGGTGAGAACTTGGGTACTTGGTATTTTTATTTGCCAACTGCTGAATTTGCTTATAATAACATCATGTCTAGGACAACCAATCAAACACAATTGAGATTATTTATAGGTTTAATCCTAGAAAGTCTGTAGATATAGTTAATCTGCCCAGCCATACTTAATAATAAGTTGCCCTTACATTTACAAAATATTTTCATAAAATGCATCATGAAATAAAAAGTCAAATAGAGGAATCGAATAAAAATATGTGACTAAGGCTAATGCTACTAGAACATTTAATGTAGGTGATTTTGTGCTCATTCACATTCACCCAATGCGTTTTCCTAATACAAAACATAAGAAACTACATGCTAGAGCGATTCGGCTGAATGCATAATTAATTCTTTTGCCACCGGATATGCTAATTTGTCACATGTTTAATAAATATGATTTATATTTATATACTAATGAACTTATGTAGGAAAATACATGTGCTACTTTTGAGGGGTAGAATAGTAAATCTTTACATGAATATCATAAACCTTATTTCTTTAGTATTGATGTGGTGATCACAAGTGAGCATGTTGAGCGCATGTTTTTGGTGATATGGAAATATAAGCCATCATCAAAGGACACTTAGTTGACTTATGAGGAGTTACAATAGCTTGACCCCGACCTCGTAGAGTAGAGTTCTAGTGGAGGGGGAGATTTTGATTCGACATGGAGGTTTGTACGTGAGCGAGTGATGAAATATATATACTCGAGTAGCATGAGTACATGATGAAGTTTTGTTTCAGTTTGTAGGAGTTTATTGTGTCATGACGAGTTGTTTTATATTATGTATTGATGTGTGTTGTTATAGCACGTGTGTCAATCCGTCTTTTTATGTATTTTGGTTTTCGTGTGTCTATTTCAATATTTATATTGTTTTAATATGTTGTAATCTAAATCCATACAAAAAAACTAAATAGACTTGTGTCAGGAATGCAAAAGTCATCCATGGAGGTGTAACGAGTTCTTATTGCTTTTTAGTGATGCTAGGGTAAAATTAAGGTTTGGCTGCTATAAATACATCATGTAAACCTTAAATTTGTGTTTAATGAAGTTTGATTTCAGAAAAAAGGCCTCTTGCTATTGAGGTTTGGTGTGGAAAACTGAAACAATTATTTGGAATGTACAATCGACAATTTTTAGGGTGTGTATAATCAATGAGCTTCAGGGTGTGTACAATCTTGAAAGGTAAGGTGTGGACAATCTTGATAGCTATCTTTTTATTTTTGGGTTATTTTCCTTTTTATTCATTGTGTTCTATTATCTTTCATTTTCATTTTATTTCATTAAAATCTAATTTCATTTTGATCATCAAACACCCTTCTAACAAAACATGCATAAAGTCCTACTCCTTTTTACTTCGGTGCTTATAAACCTCTCAAATAGTTGCCAAATTTTGCATTATAAATTCTTTAAGATTCCTAACATTCACTACAACACCATCTTAATATTTCATTCAATTATGACTTCATCTGAACCACCAAACATTTTCACAAAGTTGAATGATCATTTGAATACTCAAAATCATTCACTTCAACTTTGCACCACCAGTGATTGAATATAAATCATAAATAGATAATTGTATTTAACAAAATTAGTTTGTTTTTATGCATATATGTCTATCATGGAAGCTATGCATTTATTAAGAGATTTTGTGGAGATATTGAGAGAAGAAAATGAAGATCTTCATTTAATTACACGTGAAAAAGTTTATGATAGAGTACCTAGAGAAGTTCATTGGAGAGTTTTGGAAAAAAAAATTGTGTGGCATATGCTGGTGCTATTAAATATATATATTGGGCTGTAACATATATTCGATCGCAAGGTTGCTTGTCTAATGATTTTCTAGTTATATTTGATTGCATCAAAGCTTTGGTCTCAATTCGTATTTTTTTGCTATAATTATGAAAGTTTTACTAAACACATGCAAGAGGAGGCTTCTTGGTGCATGTTATTTGCAGATGCTATTTTGTTAATCAATAAGACTTAGGATAGAGTTAAAGCAAAATTTGTTGTGGGGGACTATTTTAGAATCTAATGATTTTTGTCTTAGTAGATCTAAAACATAATGTTGGTCTGTAAGCTTAATTGTAATAGAAGTCATAATCTCGAGAACAAAACCCATGTGTTCAAGAAGAGCGAGAGATTCAAATTCCTTGGTTAAGTTATTCTTAATAAATAGAGAGCGTTGTGGTTAGTACGATTTAAGCTAGTTTTACGAAATGGAGGAGCGCTCCTAAAGTGTTGTGCAATCGAAAAATCTCACTTAAAATTAAAAGAAAATCTTATAGAGCAACTATACAATTGACTTTGTTTTTTGGGGCTGCTTGTTTTCCAACAAAGAAAAAACTTATTGCAAAACTAAGTACTACATAGATGAGAATGTTAAGGTGGATGAGTAGGTATGCTCGAAAGGATAGAATGAGAAATGCATTCATTCATAACAAGGTTGGAGTGATCTCAATAATGGATAAGATCATAGAATGTCTTAGATGATTTGGGCATATTAAGTGTAGATTGTTTGATGCCCTTTATTAAAAAATTTGAGTTTATGAATTCTACCATGTTAAAAGAGGAAGAGGAAGACAAAAATTGGCATGAGAGAAAACCCTGTAAAACATTCTTCTTTATTTGGTACTTTGGGAGGGGCTTCTCTTTGATTGTGCATAATGAAAATAAATGATTCATGTAACCTACCCCACCTAATGAGACTTAGGCTTAATATTGCTCTTTTTGCATTCTCAAACCTTAGTATTGAATTTTGATTTTACACTTGATTAATCTATGATGTTTTGTTTTTTGGTTTCTATGCATAAACCTTTTTTTATATGAAGGCACAATGTTGAATGGTGAAATGAAGGTACTACAATATCAATTAATTGATCTTGTATGAACCATTTAATTGGCATACTTAAAAGCTGTGCAGGCTTAAAATGTATGAATTTCCCTTTTTTAACATAACACTTTTTCAAGGAGTTTCTTTAAGATAGTTTAAATATTTGTTAACTTCTTGATGGTCAATTTATTCAATATTGTGCATGAATTAACTGCCATGCTGAATGTCATGTCAGGTCTAATGCATAGTCAGTAGATGAGTCTTCCATTCAACCTTTGATACATTTTCTTATTTGTCATGGCATCTTCGTTGGTAGTTCCTGATTTGCTTTGGTTCAGTAGTTCTTGAAAGGTTGCACATTTGCTTACTTGCATCCTTGAGTATGTTCATAATGTATTTTTGTTAAAGGATCCCATTACACATGTAAAAATGGAGAATGATGTGGTCTTCTCATGTGTAATAAAGGGATTAGTGCAATGTGCTTTTGTGTGGGCTTGTTTTTAAGAAATAAAGAGACTTTTTAAGATCTCTGAATAGTCAAATGTGTTTAGGTTTGTGGCATTGTTAAAATATACAAATATCTTTCTTTTATAAAGAACTTCAGTGTAAAGAAAAATAAAAATTCAATACTAGTTTTGATAATACAAAAATAACATCAAGCCTTAGTCCCCCTAAGTGGGGTAGAATACATGAAACATTTGTTTCCATTATGCATGATCAAATAGACGCCCTTTCCTAAGTGGATTAGCGGGTATGCTCGAAAGGATAAAATGAGAAATGACTTCATTCATAGAAAAGTTAGAGTGGCCCCAATGGTGTATAAGATTAGACAATATTTTGTTAGATTGTTTGGGCATATTAATTGCAGACCTTTCGATGCTCCTATTAGAAAAATTGAATTTTATGAATTCTGCCCATGTTAAAAGAGGAAGCGGAAGGCAAAAAAAGATATTTGAGAAAACTATTAAAAGGATCTTCTTTATTTTGAATTTAGGGAGGAGCTTCTATTTGATCGTGCATAATGAAAACAAATAATATCTGATCCGACTTGGTGGGACTGTAGCTTAATATTGCTGTTTTTGTATTCTCAAACCATAGTATTGAATTTTGATTTTGCACTTGAGTATCCATCATGTTTTGTTTCTTAGTTTCTAACTTTCTATGCATAAAATATTTCTTATATGAAGGCCCGTTGTTGAATAGTAAGCCTTCAATTAACGAAGGTCTACAATATCATTTAATAAACCTTTTATGAACCAATGAACTGGCATAATTAACAGCCGTGTAGGATTAAAATGAATGAGTGTCTCCCTTTTTCAACATAGCTTTTTTCAAGGAGTTTTTTTAAGATAGCTTAAACTTTTGTAAATTTCTTGTAGGTGGATTTATTTGAGAGTGTGCATGCATTAACTTGCCATATTGTATGTCGTGCTAGGTCTAATGCATACTCAGTAGATGAGTCTTCCATTCAACCTTCAATACATTTTCTTGTTGTAGTGGCATCTTCATTGGTAGTTTCTGATTTGCTTTGGCTCAGTAGTAGTTCTAGAAGGTTTGCAAGTTAGCTTACTTGCATCCTTTTGGATGTTAATAATGATTTTTTGTCAAAGGATTCCATTACAGAAGCACAAATGGAGCCAAAATTGACATTAAATGATGTGGCGATTTCTTCTGTAATAAAGGGATTAGTGCAATGCGCTTTTGAAAAGTGTGGGCTTGCTTTTAAGAAAAAATGAGGCTTCTTTATTTGTCCTTAGTCAAATGTTACTACGTTTGTGGCAATGTAGCATTTTTCTTTTTTTAAATATAAAACTAAATTTTTTTATAAAGCAGTTCAATTTAAAAAAAAATTAAAATTCAGTACTAAGTTTGAGAATACAAAAACAACAACATTAAGTATTAGTCCCACTGGCTGGGATCGACTACATGAATAATTTGTTTCCAATATTCATGATCAATTTGGAGCCCCTCCCTAAGTGGATGAGTGGGTATGCTCAAAAGGATAGAATGAGAAATGAGTTCATTCATAGCAAGACTGGAGTGGCCCCAATAGTGTATAAGTTTAGTGATTATTGCCTTAGATGATTTGGGCTTATTAAATGTTTGAGCATATTAAATGCAGATTGGTTAATGCCCCTATTAGAAAAATTGAGTTTATGAATTCAGCCCATGTTAAAAGAGGAAGGGGAAAAAAGACATGGGAGAAAACCATTAAAAAAGATCTTTATTTGGAACTTAGGGATGAGATTCTATTTGATCTTGCATAATGGAAACAAATGATTCATACAGCCGACCCCACCTAGTGGGACTAAAGCTAAATATTGTTTTTTGTATTCTCAAACCATAGTATAGAATTTTGATTTTGCACTTGATTATCCATGATGTTTTGTTTCTTGGTTTGTATGCATAAACAGTTTCATATTTTAAGACAAAATTGATAGTAAACCTTCAATTAATGTATAGGTATTACAATATCAATATATTGACGTTTTATGAACCATTGAATTGGCATAATTAACAACTTTGTAGGTTTAAATTGTGCATGGATTAACTTGCTATATTGCATGTCATACCAGGTCTAATGCATACTCTGTAGAGGAGTCTTCCATTCAACCTTTGATACATTTTCTTGTTTGTAGTAGCATCTTCATTGATAGTTTCTGATTTGCTTTGGTTCAGGAGTAGTTCCCGAAGGCTTGCAAATTATTTACTTGCATCCTTTTGAATGCAATGCATTTTTGTTAAAGGATTCCATTACACGGGCACAAATGAAGCCAAAACTGACCATAAATGATGTGGTGGTCTCTTGTGTAATAAAGGGATTAGTGCAACGATCTTTTTTGTTGGTCTGCTTATAAGAAAAAGTGAGACTTTTTTATTAACTCAGAATGGTCAAATGTGGCTAGATTTGTGGCAATGTAGCATTTTCCTTTGTTAAAATGTGCAAATATGCTTCAGTTTAAAGAAAAGTTTTTTGGTTCTTTGCTTCTCAAGTTCTTTGGCTCTTTTTTTCTTTTCATTATTTGATATATTATTACGCTATCTTCCTGTAAAAGATGGATGACCACTCTTTTTGTTCCTTGATTCTTTATAAGAATGTGATTTTGATTTTGCTTATAGCCTTTGGTTATTATAATTTTAGCGAAAATATAAAGCTAAACTTCATGGAAATCTTGTCAGTTCGTGCAAAATTTTTCTTAGCACATTAATGCATAATATTCCTGCATCAAAACATGGGAGCATATCTATATATTTTTTTCTGAACCTTCCACACAAAATGGCATCCAATCTTTGTTTGTTGGAAAGGAAATAGCATCCAAACCATATTCATTTTTTGAATTAAGATCGAATATTTGTTCATAGATATTGACACGATTTTGTGTTCATCTCTTCGCCAATATCTTTGCATTTTCTTAGTATGCCATCAACTTTGTACTCTTATAAATTCCTTTTTGCCTTTTGGTAGACCCACAACTTTCCATGTGTTTTTTATAGGAATTGTGTTTTTACTTGCCACAAGCATTGCTTAAGACATTGAAGAATGAATGAATTTGTATCATTATTTATGCTTTTTTTGTTTTTTCTTGCATTTTAGATTTAATTTTTTTAGCCAATGGACATGTTATTGCTTTGGGAGGTGAATATCTCTTGTTATATGTTTTATTTCAGCAACAAAATTTCTTAACCTTACCCAAACACCCAATTGAATCTGAACAATCTTGAAATGGATTTGTATCACCTAAAGTGGCTGTTTTGCATGCTATAAAACATGTGTAAAATAAAATTTTTTCAGGGAATTAAGAATTATAAGTGTTTAGCATGAAGAATAAACGGTGTAAAGTAAAATTTTAGGGTAAAAGTTATACCAAGCTATAAAAGCCTTCGCGTAAAAGGATTTCGGCCGAATTGGCCAAAATTCAGTTTTACGCCAAGCATTCTCTCGCAGTGTGCGAGAGACGAAGGAGCGATCTTAGTGGGAGCTTCGTCTTAGACTAACCCGCAGAGGAATACCTAGCTTCGTTCTTTTCCAGCGAGTTCACAACTTTTTTCCACAGGAAGGCCGATAACAGCTGGTGGAGCGTCTACCTCATCAATTTAGACTCGGATTAAAGGGTTTTCTTTGTTGTATTATCCCGCCTGGAGTGCACGCGTTCACGCCGATTACGTCGCATGACGGGAAGCGAGTAGCCGTGACCATGTGCAGGAAATAGAGCAATTTCTTCTACATTGAGATATTCAATCTCGATTTGGGATGATTCTTTTTGATTACCAAGAAATCAAGCCCTAATTTCCGCCACTGCTACTCATTCTTCTCCAAGGATTCGACCCCGCTCGTATACCACCATTTTTTGGCTCTGTCTTCTCATGCTTCCCAACACATTCCCATCATTTTTTTCCATCGGGGATCTCCTCACAATAACCAATGACTTTCAGAGCTCTCAATAGCCAACAATCGATTGAAAATAGACATCTTTTTGTTGCATCTTTGTGATTTTTAGGTGATGGAACTATGCCTTGTTTCTTAATTTTAATCATTGTCATTGCTTTTTGGTGTTTACAGTTGTATTCATATTCATAATATCATCCATGGGATAATTGAACTTAAAACTTGCAAAAAAAATTTTTGCTGAAAATTTTTCTTGCATAGTTCAAAAGTCTATAATTTTTACTAATGAAAATGATGTTGAATTACTTATCGTATGTGAACTAAAGATGTATTTTTTTTCCTTGCAAATATGATATTGAGACTGGTTAGTGGTATAATCATTTTGTTGTTGTTATTTGGTAGAGGTACTAAGAAGAGATTTTATTGTCTTTGAACTAAAGATGAAAAGCGTTTGAGCACTTTTTATCAAAAGTTGATTTGTTATGTTTGTTAGGGGAAATTGGTATGTGTTGTGTTTATTGAACACATTCAAGAAGAGATTCATTGGTACGTGTTATTTACAAATATTTTATTATTCTTAAGATCATCAATGGGGTAATGAAAGTGAAACATGATTTTTTGAGAATTGTACCATACAATTTAAATGGGTTCTTTTGAATGTTTCCAAAGCGGTGTCCATCCACTTGAGGATAATGGCTTGCGGTTTGCCAATGTTTACAAGAGGCTGATTCAAATGTTTTTAGTATGCTTTTGCGCTTTATAATCACTTGTTCAACCAATAATTATTGCAACCATTTTTTTTTGCTGAAGTTTTTTTGGCCTAGCTCCAAAGTCTATAATTCACCAATTGAAATGTAATAGCCTAAACTTTTAAGTACCAAGATATTATCCGCTTTGGCCTGAAAGGTCTGCCCTCAGAAGATAACTTCCTAATAGGTCACTCATCCTGGGAGTGCTCCCACTTGACCACGCTTAACTTTGGAGTTCTTATCAGGAATTCAACCGTTATCTGAAAAAGCGCCTCGATGTTTAAGAGTTTCACTTACTACTACTTAAGTGAGTCATTACAATCTCCCCAACTTACATAACTAACGTCCTCATCAGTATCCACACATAGATCTAAAAACTATCTATTGGGTAGATAGGACTAGAGGTAGCCCCTACAGGATCAAGAGATACCTACAACCATGTAGCACCTTAATTATCATGGGTTCAAGTGGCTGCTCACATGAAGTGGTACTTTGCCCTATATGGCACTTAGCTCCTATCTGACATCCTATGGCCTGCTCTAATACCATTTATAATTGCCCAAACTCTTAAGTACCAATGTATTGTCCACTTTGGTATGAAAGGCCTCAACGTTTTGCTTTCAGAAAATAACTTCCCAGTATGTCACCCATCCTGGGAGTGCTCCCACCTGAGCATGCTTAACTTTGAAGTTTTTATCAAGAACTCCACTGTTAACTGAAAAGACACCTCGATGTTTAAGAATTTCACTTATTACTAAAGTGGGTCATTACATGAAATGATGTTAATTTCTTATCCTTTATAAACTGAAGATGGAATTTGTTTTCCTTGCAAAGTCATGATATTGAGGATGGCTAATGGTATATTATTATTATTATTATTATTGTTATGTGGCTAGAGGTACTGATAGTAGAATTCATTATCTTTTTATTTGCAAGTTTGTGTTTTGTTTGGTGCATTGAAGCAACCATTTAATTGCTCTAGTAGCTTGAAATTTGCAAAAAATGGATTTGGGGGTAATCTTATCCTCTAAATAAATCGGAGCACCATACTCAGTAGAATACTTCATTCCAAACAGAAAAATTTAAGTTTTTTGAAAATTACCAAATAGAAGTAGAATAATCAGATTACATTATAATCATATTACACTATAATTAGATCATTTTACATTCAGATTTTGTTATGCCAAATAACTCCAAAATGAAAAATTGAAATCCATAGTTGAGAGGACTATTAAACATTGTATTAAACTTATTTTAAAACCAATAATAGCAAATTATATTTATATAATTTGAGCATCTTCAAACTTAATTTAAGCATGCATGTTTCAACTTGATATTGAAATAAAAATGTTCAAGCAGAGTTTTTAGATATCGATTTTGAATATAGTCTAAATTGTGCGAAGTTGGGATTTAAGTTTTGATTATTTCACTTTTCTTTTATAATTCTAAAATTCTCATTTGTATTTGGAATATTGATACCAAAATACTTTTTTCTCTTTTATTTGACATGCCATAGGATTTCTGACTCAATGTTACCACCAATTCTTCAAATTTTAATATATTCAAAGATTTACCTTAAATTAATTTTCTTTAGAGCCAACTTTTCTTTTTGTTTTTTCTATATCAATCTTCATTATTGTGATTGCTGTGTCCTTGAAAAGGAATTGTTCAGTAAACAAGTTAGTCTTTTAAATGATTCCCTAACTCTTAAAAGTAACACAGTTTAGTCTTAGATTTATGAAAATGCTCAAAATAGTCGTCTTATTCTTAAGATGCTAAATAGTTTCGTTTTAACTTTTCAGTTCATTGTAGACAAAAATGTTAAATTCATGATAGATATTTTAGTAGTTTTTTGCTATTGAATTTTTATTTAATAATCAAAATAACACTAACCTAGTCATATTATAATATTTTTTAATAAATCTATTTATCAAAAAGTTTTGATGTTAAAATAAAAAAAATTTGCCTTAAATATTTTGTTGTAAAAATATAATTATGTTATGTTTTGAAATTATTTATGAGTATCTAAATTTATTTTACAATTTTTTGCAAATATCAAATTTGTTTTAGTTGTTGCCTGATAATATACCATAAACAATAATTTCTTATGAAATTTGTTATTTTATAATTGAATTTTTTGTGAATGTAATAACATATTCTTTGAATTTGATATTTTTATTTTTCTTAATATATTATGTTTTTGAAATAAAATTTCTTATGAAGTTTATTATTTTAATTGATATTTTTTAAGAAGTGTAGTTAAATTATTTATTTAAATATTCTTTGTAATTGATGCCTTTGATATTGTTAATAATTTATTGCAATTGATGCCACTAAATCAAGCAAATAAGAATACTTTACATTAAAATATTGCAACAATCAAAGAAAACAAAACTTGTAAATAGATTTGCATAAGATTTTCATTACACTGATATTTTTATTTCTACAAACAAAGCAAACTAATCATAATCAATTCCATAATTAAATCAGCAAAAAAAAATTAAAATGCTAATAATTAATGTTTTCACATTAATGTTTAATAAAACTGTTTATTAAAATAATAACTATTTAATCAAAATATCAAAAATTTAATACCATGTATCTTCTAAAAATTAGCTTATGCTCATATGTGCTCTCGAGTTATATAATTTTTTTATTTTTTGAACCTATAAATCTGTTAATTCAGGATTAACAACATTGATTAGTATGCTCTTTACAATAAAAACTATTTCGACAAAGTTTACGAGATATGGGTTGTGCATATTTGCTGAATGTATTAATGACTTATTACGTACTCTAACATATGCAATGATAAAATATACAACAAGCCTCTCAAGTCGATTCTGCTAACGGTCGCCACTCTCCTTCGCCTCTTGATTGCTTAAGTTTTGGTTGAAATCGACCTAACTGAAGAATTAGATTTAGAAATTTGGATTGACAATAATGAGAAGGGATATTTCTAAGAACGTATAATTGAAAACAAGCTGATTTGTTGTTTCCATTGCTTTGTTATTAGTCACAATGTTCCGATGTGCTTCAAGCTTCATCCTCAGCTCAAAACACATCTTGGGAGGGGGAGTGCGCCTCCAAAATTTGTCGTTGGAGGATGCCCCGAGTGATCATGTGCATGGCTTTGAAGATGACGGGGTCCAACAGGAGCTGGTTGGGAAAGGCTTGTAGGAAGTGTCGGTGGAGGATTTGGCTGCTTGACCGGATGTGGTTGGGCGCACAACCGATAATCAACTGATGGTGGTCGATGATTGTGCTGAAAGATATGCTACTGCCAACGTTTCCTTTGGAGATTTCTTTGTGGATTGGAATGCAATCTGAACCATTCTTACAAACTACGGTTAGTTGTGGGACAGGTTACATGGTCTGGTGAATGACATTGATTCTAGGCCACTCATGGAGGTCAAAGAGTTCATTGATAGGATGATTGAATTTGGTTATTCTGAAATAGGTGGAATTCCGTTGGAGGCGTTGACTTCGTCGGTCATAGTTTCCTCCAATGGTGACGAGGAAAGGAATGATGAGTTATCGGGTTATGATGCTTTTTCTTCGAATCAACCATAGAACATGTTTTTGGCAGCTCAAGAAATTTTGAGGTTGAGAACTGAGGTGGAGGATGGATTGTCTGATGCTCATTCCTATTGGGTTAGGAAGGTTATGGGAGCCCCCTTGGATATGGTTCTACAATGGATTTATGAAGTACTATTAGTCCTTAGCCGACGTAATATTGAGGATTCTTCCCCCTCGACATTGATGAGCAAGTTCCCTCCCTGCCTTTAGCTGACCATTGTGAGACGAGACTCCCTTTGGAGAGTGAGGGGGTGAAATCAGGGCTCAACCCGTACGCCACAGAATTTTTTTCGCTTGTTAATAGAAGCGTCAAACCGCACCGTTGGTGGAGCTAAATGAAGAAGTGATCGTTAATTTGGACACAAATGAAAATATAACGGATTTGGAAAATGAGTTTGATGATATTAAAAATCTTACAAGAAACAAAGGGGAAAAGAGATAAGGAAGAATGACTCTAAATCTTGGAATAGAAGGACAAGGTACAACTGAAGAAAAAGAAGTAGATATTAATTAGACTACTTTTCACTTGCTTGGATATCATTTATTTACTTAATTTTAATCATTTGCTGAGATTCCATATTGTGAATCTCTTTAAGGTGGTTCAATAATCGTTTAATATTTTTTTGTTTTCCTTTTAATTTAATTTAGTTTTATTTTTATTTGTTGGTGGTCACCAAGCATGTCTGATGAATCCTTAATTTAAATCAATAATTCAGCCGATTCTCCGAAAAATGATAAAGGATACAGCAAGTAGCCTTAACGTAGCGGAAAATCATATCATATGAACATCTAAGCTGTCAAAGGGAGAGTTAAGATGTATTAATAAATATTCTAATATGTATTTATCAACAACAATAACAACAACAACAACAAGCCTTAGTCCCACCAAGTGGTGTTGGTTATGTGAATAAGTTGTTCTCATTGTGCATGACCAAATAAAGCACTCTCTAAGTTTCAAATAGCTAAGATTTTTTTAATATTTTCTTATGCTTTTTTGGTTTCGTCATTCTCTTTTAACATCGATAAAACTCATATATTCTTAGTTCTCTAATAGGGGGTATTGAACAATATATGCTTAATATGCTTAAACCATTTAATATGACATTTGAAATTTATACTCTATTGTAGCACTCCAACCTTGCTATGAATAAACTCAATTGATTTCTCATTCTATTGTCTTGAGTACAACCATTCATCCACCTAAGCATCCTCATCTCTGTAACACTTAAATTATCAATAAGTTTCATATTTGTTGGCCTACATTCAACTTCTTATACATAACCGGTTGTATAGTTGCTATATAAAATGTATGTTGGCTAACTTGCATTTATCAAGTACTTAAAATTGAGAAATAAAGTTTCTATATACAATTTTATTCCTAGAATTTCTCATTTGTATGCTAGATGATATATCTTTCCTCTTCATCTTACCATAAGTACTGAAGTGACCATGAGCCTTACATTTTGAACAATAAAATACCACTTATTTGCCTACTTTATTTTTGTAAATTGCAAGTCATTTCATCCGGTGTTTTTGTTCTCAGCTTGGTTGGCCTATCTCTTTTTGGTTGTTGTATTTAGGTGGTAAATGAGGTTTCTTGTCACTATTTTTGCTAGGGCCATTAATAGACATGCTCACAACTCTGAAGGTTTGCCTATATATCTTTACGTAGCAATATTTATGTACCTAAATCTCTCAACATGAGTATAAGAGTAATCTGCCAATTCCTTTTTTCTGCAATTACATGATTAATGCTTCAAATCTAAAGTAATTGACACTCATGCATAGTAGTAATTTTGTAGTTATGGTCATATGCTTTAATGCTATTGCACGCACTAGGATCATATAATCTCTTTTTCACTATTTTCTTGACACAAGGGCATAACACCCAATCCCACTTTGTTGTATTGTTCATACTTGTATTCTAGTTATCATTAAAGTTCTAATGCTTTCAAACATATAAATAATAGAAAAAACTCTTGTATTAAGAATTAATGCGCTTAAACATTTACATGTTGGCCAAGTATCACCTTGTTAGTATAACCAAAATAAAACTTGGAACATTTGGTTGGAGGATTATTGTTTAACCATTTGAAAATATTCGCATCCATACCTTTTAAGTCTTTCATCATGTTATTGAATTGAGTTACTGTGATTGCCTTTGCTGTTACCCACAAAGCATTCTTTTGTGCTTTACCTTAATACTCCACATGCTTAAAATTTTGGTGTACGCTATTGAACACAAAATTGATTAGTGACATTAAGTAACACATTCTCAAATGCTGGAAATATTACCTCTTTCCTATCTGATATGAATATGAAATTAGTTTGCTTATCTAGCATATCAAGCTCTCTTTGAAGTAAATATAGATTCATTCTCAACTGTCCTTAGTTTCACCCTCAACCACAGTCCACACAATATGAAAGATTATACTATTTTCATTAAATGTAACCGGAAACAATAACTATCCCTTTGTGGCCCTTTAAAAACAATCAGCAACTCAAACTGTGGCTTACATCCTTTACTTAATCTGTTTTTTGAATGTAACCAAACACATGTATGTTCTGACTTTTTTTTTTCATTTATATCTGATTCTTTAGTAGTGCAAACTGAAATAATTGATCTTGGATTAGTTATTGCAATTTCTAAATATTATCTTTATATAAGCTTATATTATTTCTCGTTGGTTAAATGAACAAAACTAAAGCCTTTTTTCATACCCTTCTTTGCTTAGCATTTGGTAACATGTAATTTAATTTCCTCCAACTCCTTTTTTTAAAGACCTAGTGTTTGATTCATGGATTTGCTCTAACTTTACTCACAAACTTCTCAGCTATTATTGTAGATTTTAGTGTCTTATTATGGTAAATCCAAGAGCAATTATGATCTTCTATTAATCTCATTTGCCATGAATCATCTCTTATGAGCTTTGAAACAACACAAATAAGGTAATTATCTGTTCGAAAGATGGCATACATCTATTATTATTATTTTTGAAGAATTTTTATAACTTTCCCTTTGAAATGAACTTATTTGTGATAGCTTATTTTAACTCATTTTTTGTTCTAAAAATCACCTCAATTTGGAATTCAGGTTTCTTCATTTTGGTTGAGGGGTTGAAAACTATTTATATCATTTGGTTCTTTTCTTCACTACCATGAACACTAACTTTTATCATTGAACTCCATTTAATCAAAATTATCATATTCAAAATTTATTTCTTTCCTCTCTCTTTAAAGCCTATAACCTCAATAGAATGCTCAACAGCCCATCATTCTCCCTTTAACTCATTATTACTTTACAAAAGCCTCACTATCATCACCATGATTGTGAACATAATCATCCTCATAACCTTCAATATCATGACAAGCTTCTTCTACTTCTTGAATTTGTTCATGGCATTTCTCTAATTCAGCTTCACAATTTTCATTAGAACCACCCAACAGATGCTTGGAATTTCTATAATAAAGCCATTCACACACTCATATCTGCTACCTATATGATCATTATTTTCCAACATTTGTAAAATGACTAAACATATAGTTAGATACGTAACTTAGATCAATAAATAATTTTGACTCCTTGAAACTCTTATCAAGAGTGCGAAGGCATTGTTAAGTATTGATCTAATTCAGTTTCATTGAGGGTTGGCTGAATTACGTCTTGCTCATTTCTTCTTGATCCAATTAGTTGTGATTTGCTTAAAAGCATAAACATCCTTTAATAGTTTGTTGACTATAAAAAATAATTTGTTGACTATAAAAAATTGTAACTATGAAAAAAGGCTGCATGAAACAAAATCAGGTAAAGAAAACAAAAACCTGTGACAAAAATTAGTATACAATATGCTACAAGCGAAAATGAAAAACTCAAATGGATTTGGCTGGGTAGAAAATGATGCGCTACTGCATCATTTTACCTCATAGAAGTTTTGATCCAGAACGGCATCTCTAACATCACTTAGAATGCCGCCTACAATGTCGTCTGAAATGCCTCTTTGAATGGTCTTGAACACCTCAGACTGCACGGCACAGGAGCTAAAATGAAAGAAACCTAGTTCAGAACTTTACACCGCACAGGAATGAGCCCTAGCTTAAAACTTTGAACTGTGATCAAGTAATAAAAATCATTTTCAATTTTACTCCCTTAGCTAATGGTACAAAAATAAATTGAAAATATTATGGTAAGGACCATTTTAGGCTTTAAATTTAGAGTTGAGGAGCTATTTTAGATATTGTAACTAGTCCGGTACTATGTTTTACATTTTTAAAAAGAGGACTATTTTGGAAAATTACTCTTCTCCATAATGTTATTTTTTTAGTTGTTTTGGTGTATGTAGAGATTAATGATAAAAAGTTTCTATTTGAATTATCTATGGATCATGTGTGCCATACATGTTAGACATTCTGGCACACATACAACAGTCCTAGTAAAGTTTTATTTTGATGACAATTGCTTAAGATCTTTCTATAACAGAAAATTTTATTTCTAAAATGCTAACGTTTATCAATCAAAAAATGTACAAGAGATAAATGAAACAGGTCTCCCAACTAAATGAGACAGTCACATAAAGAAAACATACACTAGCTAGAAAATATAAGGGATATTCTGTTGCTTTGTTGTCAAGAATGTAACCAAATCTTTATTAAATTTAAGGGATATCCTGTGGAGAATGTGCTTCAGAATCAAATCTTTATTAAAATTTCCTCACACATATGATGTATTCTAGTCGCCAATTAGTATGCCGCTTGATTTCCTTGTTTAATTTTCTAATATAATAGTTTAAACTGAGAAAATTAGAGCTCATACATGTAAAATGATATTAAGGAGATGTTAGAGATTTATATGAAGATTTTGGATGAGATCAATGTTTGAGAAAGAATGAAGTTCTTTCAAAATGCTGTGAAAGTTTCTAATGCAAAATTCTATCCCTTTTTGTATACTGTGGAGCTTGGAATAAAGAGGGAACTCAATGCGAGTAAGTGAAGCAAAAACAAATAACAGTTTCTCAGGAAATCCCTCAAAATACCTCCAATAGAGGCTGCACCATCTTTGAAGGCTTCATCCATGTAGGGAGGTTTGGGCCACTGAATTCTTTGAGGCTTTGAAGGAATTTAAGAATTGTTGTTGATCCTGAAATAATTAAATAACCACAATGCACCGTTGATATATTTATTATCCAGTTTGGGGATAGAAAGGAAGGTTAGAAGTAAAGACTAATTTTATGACAAAAAAACTAGATATGAAACGCCCATCTTGTTTTGTTATATTTCTAGCTTTACAGAAGGAACAACACAATTAATGTTGGCATTAGACATTTAGGATGGTCAACAGGCAATAAGTCAACAGAGAACCGTTTTCTGAAGATCACATGCGCATTAAGAAATTGTAAAGGATGCAAATAGCTAAATCTCTAATGAAAAAAAAAAAACATATTAACGTCTTCAAATTGTTTAAAAGGTTGACATATGAGTTCTAGTGATGTCCCCTATGCTTGCATTTTGTTAATCAAAAGAAGAAAGCCTTTAAAAATTGCCAACAAAATGAAGAATTTTTATGAGGAATGCTGCCATTTGCCATGTAGAGTTGGATTCTAGTTGAGTTTGATTTTAGTAATGCTGAACTCAAATTCAAAATTTTTGAGTTTAACTCAACTCAAAATTGACTCAACAAACTTGTTTGGAGTCGAGTTTGCTTAACTTAAAATGATTCTATTTCGAGCTAACTGAAATTTGATTTAAGCCCTGCTCGAAAAATAAAATGCTAAATTATGGAGGGGTTGAGATTTGAAGTAGTGGCTGGCCTCAGTTAATAATGTTGTACCCACACCAAAATAGCTGGACATGCGACTTTATTAAGAATGCATACAACATAAATTTTTTCTTGAAAGAAGATGAACTTCAAATAAGAAGCAAATGTGACAAGTTGGAATTAAACTCTTGACATAGGATGATAAATCCAAAGCCTTAATACTAAGCTACAATACCATTCACACTAGATATTTTTATTATTAATTTTGAGTTAACTCAAAGGATAAATCGAATGAGGTGACAACTCGACTATAGAAAATTTTCTTTATGAGACTCGACTCGTAAATTGACTCAAAATTATTTTATTGATACAAGTTAAATTAAAATTTGGGCGAGTTTTGAGTCTCGAGCAAAAGTGCTGGCCCTATTGCTATGCCATCTGTTTAGAAAAATATCATATATGGACTTGTGACAAATGAGCAACTTTATTGACAAGTCGTGCAGTTAATTCATTTTATAAACTTTCTAGCAAAAAACCTTTTAAAATTGACTAGCAATTGATGATATTGTTATGTTTTATAGAGTTTGAAAGCTGTCGATCAATATCTAGGTGTACTTAATTCGTTTGTAGGTTTTTTGTTGTTGTTGTTGTTGTTGTGATTTTGGCCTTCTAGTGCCTTTCTTATTATCCCGTTTGTCATCTAAACGCTTAATTTTGACTAACTATACTTATTGATAGGATGGCATTCTTGCTTCGTTTGTCACAAAAGATCAACTTTCAAGTGTTTCTGCTGCCCGATCTCATTTTGTCGCAAATGTATTCGAAAGGCAGAGTTTGGCCAAGTGAAAGGGGAAAAAGGCTTTTGTGCTGAATGCTTAAGATTAGCAAAGCTTGTAGAAGATTGTGCTGACACTGATTCTGATGAGGTACATATGAAGAGTCATTTCGCAATTTTTTCTTTAGCACAGTTTTTTTTATAATCAGCTTTATATTTATTAGTGCGAGTCAAGTTTATCGAGAATCTTAATTATTGTATTATCATTTAACTCATTGGCTGGTGGAATGGATTTCTAGAAAGCATCATGATTCATTATAGTTTCTTTGTTTTAATGCTGCTGAACTCAGTCATCTCTATCCTTTTCTTTCAGGAAAAAGTAGATTTTGATGACAGAAATACATGGGAATTCTTGTTCAAAGACTATTGGCCATTAGTAAAGCGCGAAGAAGGGCTAACAAAGGAGAATGTACGATATGCTGGTGCTCTTCTTAACAAACATTATATGAGCAAGGACTTATCAGATCCAGATGTTTCTTCAGAGCAGCTAGTGGAAATTTCTGATTCAGAGGATAACTGTGAAAGTGACGATCAATCATTGATCGATCTGAAGTGGAAAAGGGATAGGAAAAGTAAAATGAAGACAAAACTAAAGTCAGGCAAGATTAAGTTTGCTGGCTGGGGATCAATGGCGCTTATCAAATTTCTTACTACTCTGGGTAAGGAAACAAAGGAACCTCTTGAAAAATTTGATGTGTATGAGATTGTTAAGAACTACATTATCTCCAACGGTCTTCTTCGTCCTGATAAGAGGGGTAGAAAGTATGCCTTTACTGACTCAACATTGCACTGTCTGATAAGGAGAAGGAAATTCAAGCTCAGTCGACTATACACTTTGTTAGAAAGACACTTTACTTCTAGTGATGGTTCTTTTGATGAATTCTCAAGTGCTGAGGAAATTGGATATGCCAATTCAAGAAAAAGGAAAAGGATTGCTAGGTGTGATTCTCAAGTTAAATGTGAATCCAAGGTTAAACATGATAAAATTCACTACAATGAGCTGGTCTTTGAACCTTCTAAAAGTTGCTATGCTGAAATAACTGATAATAATATTAAAGCGGTCTATTTAAAGCGATCTTTAATTGTGGAATTAATGGAGGACCCCTTGACTTTTGAAAAAAAGGTTGTTGGCTGTTTTGTAAGAGTAAAAGTTGACCCAAAAGACTGCAATGGCACTCCTTGGAAGCTGTATCGGCTAGGCCAAGTTACAGGTCATGAGAACCCATTTTGGGGTCTTGTTGTTTTTATTTGATTAATATTCTCTCTGATCATGAGTAATATCTTTCTTGTAACTTTTGCAGCAGTGAAAAAGGTTCTACAAGAATACAAATTTAAAGAGATGAGTACAGATATAGTCTTCTGCATTGCAAACATATCAATGGATGTTAAGATGTGCATGCTATCTGACGATGATTTTGAAGAGGTATTCTGTTTCTCCATCCTAGCATGAAGTCCTGCCATTTTCTTGACGCTGATGTTGGATTTCTTAAGAGTTTATATTTTCCAGTACAAACTAAATATGCTATGTAAATAAAATGCAACTAACACTTAAAATTTTGTAGGACCCAATCTGTTAATCCAAAAAAACTTTGATTACCTTCGATGAAACCTGAGAAAATGATAGAAATCAATTTTATAAAGGATTTCTAGCCTTATTAATACAATTCTTCATTTCTTCTAGTAGTTATAAGTGATTTTCCACTCCTTATAACTTAATTTATTAATGCACCGTGATATAATCTTATTTGTATATTGTGCTAAGGAGAATTGTTGTTCTAGCATGGAAGCCTTTGCTATTTATGTATCTAACAGCTAAATTTATATTTATTTAACACCCTAAATTTGTCACATATTGAATATTTTTCACTTAAAATTATTGAAAATGGCATTTTTGATACAATAACAAAAGTTGGATGTTTTGTATGAATAAGAAGATTAGAATGTTAGGCAAGTAAGGAAGATTTTCATGTTTTGTAAGATTTTTATTGTTGAGTTATTAATTAAATGTAGAGTTAGTTTGATATCTTTTAATTTACCTTTTCTCATTTTGGATGCATAGAGGTCTTAGGTTTGAGTCATTGAAACATCATCTTATAATTATAAAGCAAAGGTATGTCCAGTAGGCTCAAGTGGCCTAGTCCTATCTTGAACTCTGCATTGGCAGGATTCTTCATACACTTGGCTGCCCTTTCGCCCATTTGCCGCATATTATTATTCTTGTTATAAGCCTGATGTCATATAATGTAGACTGTTAAATTATTGAATTAAATATGACTGTCTTTGTCTTTCCTTGGAAGAATTGTTTTCTTATTTCTTAACTCACAAGGTTCTTTTTTTCAGCCATTTGTTCTCTTCCTCCTCATTCAGCCATTTGTTCTTTCACTCAATGGTACTTTTTCTATTTCCGATTGTTTTAATTTAATGATCTTTTTTTTTCATAAGCCTACCATGATCTTTACTATGGCAAATATGTTCATTTTCATTTTTATTAGAAATTGACAATTAGTTTTACTGATATCCTAAATCACACTATTGATTGAAATTTTATGCAATCAGCGTAAAATTAGATTATAACATATCTGACTAAACACTAACATTTAACAAATGAGATGTTCTAGTGTAGGTGAATGGAAGATTATTATAAAGAAGGCAACTAAGGTTTAGCACAACAAATAGAGTTGCTTCCAAAAAATTTCAAATTCCATCAAAATTGCCTTAACGAAGAATTAACCAAATTATGTCAATTTATTTAATATTTAGTGAATTTTCATAGTCTTTATGCTATTATTCTTTATCATTTAGGTATCCTAGGAAATTTTTTTAACTAAAATCTTATGAAACAAAATCATAGCTAAAGGTAAATGTGTTATATCACTGTAGTTGCATCGAAAGGTCACCATAAATTCTTACAACCTTAATTTGTCTCAGTTTATTGATTACAAGTACTTAAATATTTCTAGCTTTCACAATTATTTAAGGCTTCTCAAAATTATCTTAAAAATTTATGTATCTATTATTTAAGGATTTTAATTGACCTGTGTTTGAATAGCTTTTGACAGTGGACATGTGATGCTAATTGAAAAAATAGAGTAAGATTTGATATAAATAGTTATTTAAATGTAATACTAATGAGAAGAAGAGATAAATTTGTGCCAGGAATCTAAAAGAAACTATTTGTGATGCTATGTGTGGCTTTTTAAGGTTTATATGTGAATTTAGATACCATTGAGCAAGAGATACACATATAAACTACCAAAATAAAGAGATAAAAAACTTATAATTTTATCAAACAAAATTATTAAGGATTGATCGAAAAATATATTTTGGGATGAGGATGTTGAATATATAGGGTTGAACTTTTTCATTAGTTTTTTTTTTGAAAATTGTAATAATGTGATTAACATGTGAGTTTAGTATCTCTAAATATATATCTGCTGTAATTTCATTGAATAAATGAGTAAAGCTGAGGTTTGGAATGTCTTAAAGAGAATAAATAGTGGAAAAGCTATATAATTGGATAGTGTTTTTATTGTTGTGGAAATGTTTGGGTCAAAATTGTGTTTCATGGTTCAACAAGTTGTTTAAGGGATGTTTGTCATGAGGAAATATGAGAAATTGGAATGTAAAGTAGTTTGATTACAGTGTAATATATTTGCAATATAATTATATTACTTTACTGTTGTTTGATAGTTTTATATAATTTTTTTTTTGTTTGAAATGAAATACACTGTGAGTGTGGCATTTTGAGTAAATTGGGGGTAAAATTACTCCCCTAATTTTTTATTTCAATTGATCAGAGAAATCGATTTTGTCCGAAATTGAGAAATTGATTCGTTTGAACGTTCTCGATTTCATCCAAACTCGAGAAATGGATTTCGTTCGAAATCGTGAAATGAATTTCATTTGAAATCGAGAAAGGCTTAGGGAAGGTTTTGAACGATGAAATGGTGGACGAGCGATGAAGCCGTGGATGGAGAAAATGAACTTGAACAACGAAGTCGTGGATGAACCACGTTCGTTTAGGATTTAGGTGTTCATTCGTTCGAATGAAAGCTTTTGTTTAACAATCCTTCCGCTTCCGTTGCGTGCTTTCCTCCACGTATTCCCGGATTTCTCCCGATTTGAGCATAATCTATTTACCCTTCTTATATATATTAACGTAAAATCGAAATGCAGTGTATAAGTTTTTCACCTGTTTTACTTTACACCGGATGCCAGTAATCTCGGTTTCTCCAAAAAAGTTTTATTTTACTGTTTTTACCTCTTGGAAAACAGTCCCTTAATATATTTTTGTTGATTAAAAGCTTTTCGAATGAGTGGATGGGCATTGTAATACCTTCTTACAAGAGCAAAGGCGATTGCATAATTGTGCAAATTATAGAGGTAACAAGTTCATGGGCTATTAGTTTTTGGTAGGATTCATTTTCTTAAATGTTTGATAGATTGATTTTAACTAATTTAGAGAAGGCTTTTGGAAAAGTACTAAGAAAAGTTATTGTTTGGAGAGCTGAAAAGAAATGTGCTGCTTACATTTTTGCTATTGACGGCATCTATAATTGAATAACATGTGTTTGAAGCAAAGTGATTTATTAACAAAAAAATTTTATTTCAATCAAACTTCATCAAGGATTTGATTTAAGTTTATTTCTATGTTTTAATTATGAACATTCTCACCATACAAATTCACGAGGATGTTTCTGGGTTGTTATTTACATATGATATTCTTTATTTTGATTAAACTAGAGATGTTGTTAAAGCATAACTTAAGTTATGGCAAACAACTTTAAAATCTAAACATGTTTTTTAGTGAATCCTAAAATGAATAAATCGAGCATATGTTAGTCATAATAGAAGCTATAATATCATAAATATGACATTTGAAGATTATGTGATACAAAAGAGTAAGATGCTAAAATGTTTTGGTTCAATCATGCAAAATAATGGTAATATAGAGGACATGTGATTAATAGGATTCAAGCTGATTTTGATGAAATAGAGTGCTTTTGGGGTGTTATGCTATTAGAAAATCCCACTTATATTTGAAAGAAAGTTTTGTTAACCAATTACAATACCATCAATTTTTTATGGGGTAGAATGTTGGCCTACAAAGTAAAAACATACTAATAATCTAAGTTCTATAGAGATGAGGATTTTAAGGTGGATGCTTGGATATTTTCGAAAGGTATGATGAGGAATGAGTTCATTTGTACAAAGCATAGGATTAAGTCTAGTTGAGGATAAGTTCAACAAAGATGGCTTAGGTGGTTTAAGTATATTAAGGACTTGTTCGTTTCATGTTTTTCTTAGCATAACTTGTCTAAGATTAGCTATACTAAATTGAACTAAGCTAATGATGTGAAGTTGGTGTGACATTTTGCATTTAGCTATAATTATTTTGACTTTTGTTAAGAGGCTGATGATTTGTAGATATGACTTAAGTTGGCTTAAGTTGTTTGAGATTTAGGTTGGCTTAAGTTGTTTTAGATTTAGGCTGGCTTAAGTTATTTGGGACTTAAGTTGATTTAATCTGGTGATAAGCTAAGTTAAGATGAGGCGAATAAGCCCTATGAGTAGATTGTTAAATATCCTAGTTAGAAAACTTAGTTATTGAATGTTGCCTATGTTTAAACAAGAAGCGGATGACCAAAAAGGTTATGTAACTATTATAAATGATCTTACATACTAGAACTTAGGAAAGGGTTGTCATTTTATTGTGAATAGTGAAGAAAAATGATAAATTTATTAAACCTTAGTTGGACTAAGGTTTGGTAGTGGTGGTACTGTTTTCAATTAAATGGTATTATTAAAATATACTTTTATTGCATCATCTTATTGCATGGAGTAAAGGTATACAGTTATACTAAAGATTCTCATATACATAGAACCTTGATTTGTTGAAGTTTGTTTTACTTCTAGTATAAACGTTATACTAACATATTTGAAAGGATTATAAGAAATAGGTAGGGGGTTCCATAATTTAATATAATTTTTATACCTTAGTTGCTGGGAAAACCCTGCTTTGTGACTCCATACATACTACATCGCATTTTAAACTCAGCCATATTACCATAGCTATGGTTTTATGATTATCAACGTGGCTTGCAGTTTTAGTGCCATGTAATTTCTAAATAAGAAATATCTTAAAGAGAAATAGAAACACACATATGGGCTTCATCAAAATGATTAGTATATCCAACTATATATCCTAAAAGTTTTAATAGATGGCAAATCATTTTTAATATCCTTAAAGCTAGCCCCTTCCATTCTCATGCTATACAAGTTAACTATCCTACTTAATATATAAAAAGGCTTATTTGTTATTCTTAGGTCAGCATCTAAGCCTAGTTAAAATTACATTCTTGCAAGTAGTCTACTCTTCCAAATGACTTTTGTTAAACAAAATTTAAGCACATTATGGTTATAGATAAAAAAAATAAACTTCTTATATAGTACATACATTTCTAATGTTACAGGTTGTATTATTGCATAAATGCCTTGACAATTGTTTGATTTTTTATGCTTTGTTTCATTTAAATTTCTATTAAAATAAGGGATATATTGCTTCTCTTGACTTCAATTACTATTAATGCTTGCACATGAATATCAATGGAAATCATAAATACTTTTTGAAAAATTTGCAATGTAAGGGCATTAGCTTGTTTTCTTATGATATATTTAAGATCTTAGTCAATAAATTTTCTGTAATAAAATAACTTTTTTATAAATGGTAGTATGTGCAATGCTCAAGTTTAATCATTTAACAAACTAGTTGTAAAACTTAGCCAATTCATTGTCTTATGATATATGATTATTTTGTTTAAATGTGATAAAATTTATAAGAAATAACTAAGATATTCCTCAAAAGTTTATATTACAGTCATTGTCCTAATGATGAATAATAATCACCTTTTAATTTTAGAAAATCTCTATAAAGGCATCTTCTGATCACATATGTGCACATGTGTGTGCGCAGACAATATAGACATGCATATGTATGCATATGTTTATATGAAAAATCTAATTTAATGTATTAACCTACAAATGAAGTGATCTAAATGTTTTGTAAAAATCCTTGAATTGTTCTTTGCTGAAGACTTGAAGAATGGGTTGCGTGATTACTTTCTTTGTTAAAACCACTTTTTTTGTTAATGGAAATCAACTCAAAATGTTATGTTCACTTGAAAGTAGGATTACTAGCAAAATGGCTTGTTGTTTGATTATTCCTTTTAAGAACCTTGCAGTTTGCAAAATCAAACTTTCCAGTTGGATGTTTAACTTACATCTTTTCTTGTTTAAAATGTGCCACAACTCTGTATACTTCTTAGCATGCACCTTGAAATCCTTAAAACAACATCCGACAGTTTTTTTTTTTTTCTTTTTATTTTCTACATATACTGGCTTTTAACATCATAAATGAAACACCATATAAGGTAACAATTAGGTAGATAAGCTAATCAGCCAAGTAGTGAGAATGAAAAATAGCTTTAGGCTTTCCATATTATTGAATGTTTGTAAAGTATCAATGGTAGAGTCAGTAAATTTGCATCCAAGATGACCAATTTTGTCAAATTTGTTGAATACATTTCTTTCAGGTATAAAAATTGTTTTGTTATATAAAAATTTGATGCCATGTAAGTCGTTTGGATGTTTCATATTTTTAATTACTATTGCTTTCTTAAGATTCTATTTTATTTTCTCAATTCTGTACCTATTAGGTTCCTGAAGCTAAATTGTTTTACTTGTATTTTCACATGCCAAATGAAGAGTCAATGCATCTTAAAGAACTTTCTCCCATTCATATTATTGAAGCAAATCAACAGCTAACTTCATTGACTATACTATCTTATTGAACCTTTATAAAGAGCGCAGGAGAAGGAAATCTCTATTCAGCTCAAATTTTTGTTCTTAGTGAAGAATCTTGATTGAATGGTTCATGATATGATCATAAATGAGCTCGAGGGAGGCTCCTAGTAGTGGAGCAGTCACTAATAGTAAGTTTGACTATAATGAACAGGTTCTTCTCTCGTCTTCCTAGCATAGCTTTGAGTAGCTGCTGCTTGCATGCTGTGAAAAGAAAAGGGAAAGAAATATTCATATGGAGAATTAGTAATAATATAATTTAAGATATTTTATTGTATATTTTAGTGGAAATAAGATGGTGGAAAGCATTATATATTACCTCTCACCATATGTTTAAGCACGGGCCTTCATATGAAGGAAAATAAAAAAGTTGCTCTCTATGTGACCGTAGAAAATAAAGAAAAAGGAAAGAAATACAGAGATGGTTAGAAGAAAAAAAAGAGAGATTTAAAGGTATATATTTGAGGCATATGCATTATGTTCTGTAATTATTACTAGTGAATATTATTATCTGTGCGATTGTAGGTATAAGCGAATCTCTTATGACAATGTAATTTCTCTTGTATATTCTGGTGTTCTTTTTTGGGTAATGAATGATTGACTTTTAAACCTGTATCAAAGCAACTAGTTATGTGAAGTGTGATTGTTATGAGGCTCAAAATTGAGAAATTTGATGGTTCAAAGAACTTTGGACTTTGGAAAACTAAGATGTTCATTTCAGCAAGTACCCTTTGGAAAAAGTACCCTTGATTGACATCAAATGGCACACTTGCTAATGATGATGGTGCTGCAAACTTTCTCTTAAAGAAATTTGAAAAACTTTTACAAGTTTTTTTTAAGGGAAAAATATTTCATATTTATTGTTGTGCACATGTGCAAGTTAATGATGGTATTTTTGTTGTTAGAGAAGCAATCATTTATATTAAAGATTCTTAATTTATATTAATAAGCATAACCATCAATATAAGAGTACAAAAAAGTTTCTACATTTCTACAACTGTCACCAGCCTACCAGTAGCACCAGCATAGCAACAAAAAGTTAACTAGGATATGCAATTACCCCAAAGCTGTTAATCAATCTTCTAAAGCTTCCCTTAGCCATCAGACCCATATCCTAAACTTAAATAAGATGTGCAATTATAGGTTTGTGTTTGATAATATAATTTGTTTTGGATTTGAAAAAATTAGCAATATGGTTTTGTTTTGGCTTTTGAAATAAGATATGCAGTTGCCCTTATGTTTTTTGCTTTTGAGTTATCCTTCTCTAATTTGATTATTTATTTTCATATATTTTATTGTTTTTATGTGTTTATGCAACTACCAGAAGGTTTTTTGGATGAAAATGACTGAATTAAACTACTGAATGAATTTTACTATTATAACAAGCTTTATTTAAAAAAAGTCTTATCTTAGTGTGTTTTTTTGGGGCAATTGTTTGATATGGCTTGAATGGGCTAACCTAAAATGATCATTTGTGTGTTAGTTTTGACAAATGATATGTTAACATGTGTTCCTCTAATGTATAAAAGCAAATGAGCCTGAAGGCTAGAGGCCCAAAGATTATAAAACCAAGTATTGATGTTTAAATATTGTTGCACTTTATTCAATTGCTTTCACTGTTATGTATTACTCTTAAATTACTTCTTGGTCTAATCATTGTTTGTCTTTATGTAATTGCACTTGGTGGTGGGCTGGTGCTGCTGGTTTTTTGGTCAAAATTGCATAAATGAAGATTTTCTTAGTGTATTTTTATATTTGTGGTCAGGTTCCAATGACAATTGTCGGTTTTTGTAGCCTAGCTTGATTTTTAAATTAATATTTTGGGTTAATTGTTTAGGTCAGATGGTTGAAGAAAGCCTTAGAAAAATTGATTGGCAACTATTGTGGCAATTACATATCTTATTTAACTTTTGGGTGCTAGGTTGATGCTGCTGGTTGGTTGGTGTCAATTGCAAAATCTTAGGATTTTCTTGTATTCGTATATTGGTGGTTGGGGGCATGTGGCAATTATAAATTTTCAGCAGTTGTAGACAGTAGCTACTATGTTTTATTTTTTATTTAATTTTTGGGTTGATTATTTAGGTCTTTAGGAGACGGGTCAGATAGTTGAAGAAAAGTTTAGAAAAATTGATTGGCAATGGTAGCTTTTGTGGCAATTGCATTTTTTTTTTTTTGGTTACAGGACTTGTGCTGATGATTGGTTGGTGGAATCACAGAAAATACAATTATTTTGGTTGCATTCTTATTTTTATGGTTGGGCACGTGTGGCCATTGCATGTTTACAGTAGTTTTTATATTTTATTTTTATGTAATTTTTGAGTTGAATGGAAGGCTTTTAGGAGATGGGCCAGATGGCTAAGAAAAGTTTTTGAAAAATTGATTGACAATGGCGACTATTTGTGACAATTGGCAATTGCTTATCTTTTTTATCTTTTGCTACTGGGGCTGTATTGTTTGTGTGCTGGTGGTAATTGCAGAAATACATAAAGTTTTTATTGTATTCTTATTTTGGTGGTTGGGGGCATGTGGCAAATTCAAGTTTTCATTAGCTATTATAATTTATTGTTTACTTAATTTTTGAATTGATTGTTTAGGTATGTAGGAGATGGGCTTTTTATGGCTGAGGAAAATCTTAAAAAATTGATTGGTAGCTATTGTAGCAATTGCATATTTTATTTAATTTGTTGCTGCTGGGTTGGCGCTATTGGATGGTTGTTGGCAATTGCAATTTTTTTTTATATTCTTATAATATTGGTTGGTTGTTCAAACTGACTTTTTTAAAGACTACAGTCACTACACATTGTATTCTTATGTAGTAGAAATTCAATTTTTTGTATTTTTATATTATTGCAAAAATACAGAATTAGCGGTGTAATTTGTACACTGTAGATTATTGTACTCTTATATTGTTGTATAAATTTATTTTTCAATTTGTAAAAATTTAGAAATTTCAAGCTAAAATATTTAAATTTTTTTCAAATCATTAATATCGATATGACTTGATTAAAATTGACATGATCAAAATTGAGGCGGATCGAAATTGATTTATTTGAGTCGGACCCGTCTCGAAATCAATTTGAGTTCTAGTCTAACTTGAATTGAAATTTTCTTTTATGAATTTAGCTTTACTCGTTCAAATTCAGCTCTTGGTAATGTAGGATATAAAATCTTTTGTGGTTGTGGTATCCTCAAGGTTTGTAAGTGTTTTATCTGTATTAAAAATGAATGGAATTGGAGGACTCTATGTGTTTCGGAGAGTAGTGTTATTTATTTCTATGGAAAATTTAGTATAGGTGATAGCTAATGAAAGCAGAAGTGGTATTTAGAAGTTGTCATTAAGTACCGAGAAAGTGGAAGCTGTCAAAACTAAATTGGAGAACCAAGGCAGGATAACGTTTCAATTAAGTAGGATATTTCAAAGATAAAAATAGTGCGAATTGGGCAATGAAACTAAGTCAAAGAGCTATGTAATGGTAAATGATTATGTAAAGAATGATTGCTAGTGTTGAGCTGAGGTGTTGCAAAACCTCAACCATATCATATGAATGAATAGGTGGGGTTGCAAAGAGCAGTTTCTTTTAAGATATTTTTGAAATTGGTACTCAAGTGGGAAATTACTATGTTTATGAAGATTAAAATTTTTATTTGTTTTTCACATGCCCTTTTGTATTGTTTTGTCAATAGTAAGCAAATCAACACCTAACCTGATTAACTATACTACATTATTTGTAATTATAAATAGAGGAGGAGAAGAAGAAAATCATGACTCACCTTAATTATTTCTTCTTAGAGAAGTTGGAAGGATTTCTCAAAGTTCATGAGATGATTATAAACAAGTTCGAGGAGGGACCCTCTTAGCATTGGAGTTTTTTTTGTAGTGAGGGTGTTTTTGATTGAACAATAGGTTCTATTCTTTCTATATCATTTTATTATTTCGTGAAGAGAAGCTGTGAAACCTCAGCGGGTTGTAGCTATTGCTTGTGTGCTTAGATGAAAAGTAGAAGACTTTTCATTTGAAGAAATAGTAATAATTTTATAATAGAAATTATAGTTTTTTTTTTCATGGAGATAAACTGGTGTGGAATAGCATATAATGGCTGCCATCATATACTTAATCGTGAACCTTTATGTGAATAAAAATAAAAGTATCTGTCAATGTGAGTGAAGAAATGGATTAAAAAAGGAATGAAATACAGAGATGTAGAGAAGCAAAATAAATTAAGTACGAAGGGAGACAAAAGTTTAAGAGGATATATTATATTATGTAATTATTTGTAGTGGATATTATTATCTTTATGCGATTGTTGACGTTAATCTTGTCAAACCACATAATTTCTTCTTATCTTATGTTTTATTCTTTTTTACAGTTGTTTATATTTTCATTCTTATTTGGGCTGTCACACTTGATTCTAAGAATAAGAATAAGAATAATATCCAATAAGAAGAATGTCATATCATGCACATCAAAGATCACAATTTCTAAGAACTAGTGGTGGACTATGATAGAGTGATCAATTTAGGTACTTTGAAGAACAATAGTTGCAGGATTTTACCCATTTTATTATATATTCTATTTTATTAGTTAAGACTGCATTATTTTTGTGACTTTGGTTAGGAGGCTCCATATTATTTCTTTACAACCGTTTGGAGTAAAGTCTACTTTTGACTAATGTTCACAATGAGTCAAACTAAGTTTTTTTTTCTTGCAACATGCGAAACAACCTAAATTAGTTGATGCTATAGGCATGTGTTTACTCTTTTAATTTTTAGTTCTCAATAGTATTGTTTGCATAAAAGTAATTATGTAGTCAGTCAACTTGTGATTTATGTATTTAAGCACAACGACTAGATTCTTGGTGCGATAGTCACTAATTGCTCCCATTTTAATATGAGAAATGCTATTTAGACTCGCTGATGTGGCATTCAGAAAAACTCATCTAATGAGATTTGGGCATCATTTCAATACAAACTTTAAAAATAATATTTGTATTATTTTAATATAAATAAATAAGCATTAATGAAATAATGTCCAAATCCTATTGATTGGGTTTTTTGGGTGCCACATCAGCGGGTCTAAATAGTATTTTTCTTTTAATATTCATTGCATGCTTTTAGTTAGGGTCTACTGGCAGGATATGTTTTGGAAATAGAGTGAGGTAAGGCAAAATGATATAAATAAGATGATAGATAATCAAAGGTATAAACTAATGTATTGTGATGACTACAACATTGTATGCTTTTTTGGTGTGCAATAAGAAAGTTGAGATATCAGGTTTCAAGTGTAGTTAGTTGCCTAACCATAGTAAGGTAATATTGGATGAGGTGTCTGCTTGCAACAAAAAATAATTAGATGATGAAATGAAAAAGAAAGATTAAAATGAAGGTGAGGCTCACCTTAAGTTCTCCTTTACGTTTCAGTACGCACATCTCCACTGCCATTTCAATCCACGTTTTTGTATCCCTACTCACCCATTGATGTCAAATTGTCCTCACACAATCCACACATGTGTGCTGCCAATCTTAAATTTGAGTCATTTGCATATCTACGACATCACACACTACTTTGTGTATATGTTTACCCATAATTTAGTGACATGCAAACCCCCACGATCCCCTTGCCTTTATCTTTTGTGATCAACCTGTGTTGCCTTGTGGATCTACATGGGCACCTCAACCCAAGTTCTTGTGCCTCATAAGACCACAAGCTCTGCTTGTTGCACATAATTGACAATCATTCCTCAAACCACCAATTTCTCTATGTAACCCACAAACGTGGGAGCATCTGCTAATTGCACACAATTCTTACAGAACATCAAAGAGGTTAAAATGGGGAGCACTTGATTTTTATAAAAACATGCGATAGAAGCACACTTCTTATCTCATTTTGGAATTTTCTAGTGAAAGATATAATAGAAATACCATTGAGGAGATTTTGGCTCCAAGTTCAACCATACTAATTTTTGGAAGGATTAGAGTAAAATGCCATTGAAAAATGCAACTTTTAGCCTAGGAATGAAAAGTGCAGCGCTCAGTTTCTGGAATTTTAAGGATTAAAAACTGTTAATAAGTGGAAAATTCAGCTTTTTATTTTTATAATATCTTGAAAAACATAAATACTGTTGTTTAACTTGTAACTTATATACATAAGTTACTCTAGCATAGATAGGCATACTTGTGCCTTACATATCTTAGTGGGCTAAGTTAAAGAGCACTACAATCGGATAGTGTTTTGTTAATGAAAATGATGTTTTTTTTTTGTCTTCAGTGGGGAAGAGGAAAAGTACAACATATAAATTACGAAAGACAAAAGGTTATATTATAAGTGTTGATAAGGTTGATTGACATCTATTTTCTTGAGTGAAAATAACAACATTTTTCTCATGCATATTATTCAATGAAAATATAATAGATGAATTATCTAACCAAATTGATGGAGCATCTATTATTCCTCGTTACATTTCTTAAATAGTAATATAAGGCAATCCAAAATTCTCTGCCTCTACATTGATCAAAGCATTCTTTCAATATGAGAAATTGGTGCTGAAATAAATGGAAGATGTGGTCACCAAAAAAATTAGAAGTCTTGTAATTGTTAGAAAAGTAGATGAAATGAAAGAAGAGGCAAGAGTAATTTTCAAATTTAGGTTACACAAACTCAAATAACAAAAAGTTGACATTATACCAAGGAGGGATTTTTGAGGGAACTATCACCCATGAAAAGAGGCCAACAAAAGAAAGCAATATTCAAATCCTTGAAGCCATCCAAAACTAATTTAATTAAGGAGAGAAAATGCCCAAATACATTTATAAGCTATTTGAAGTGGTCATCGTGTAAATGCCATTATTATTGAGATTGTTGTTTTTTGGATTGAAGGTGATTTTAGCAACCATATTATGGATGGAGTTCACATCAATTGCATATTATAAATGCAAAGCATTTCTTAGCTAAATTATCTATATGTTATTGATGTAAAGGAAGTCAAAGTGTAGTTTGGGTTCCTAGGGTACTTGAAGAGATGAGAAAAAAAGAGGACATACACATTCATTCCAAGTATTTTTGCGTATTTATTATTAGCACCATTTTGATTTTTCTAGGATGTACGTAAAAGTAAGAGATGCAATTGCAATGATTCCCTTGTTGAAATGAAAGCTATTAGTAGTAGTATCATTTTAGCGGCCAGGCATTGGATAATTAAGATGTTATTTCTTATAATGTAACTTGTTAGAGCTTGTTTCTCAAGGTGAATTTTTTTTTTTTAAATGACAAGATCCAAGTCACGTGTAAGAGATTAATTTTCCTTAGGTTACAACCTTGCAAAATTATTTATACAAAGCTTTTTGATGAAAGTTGTACAAATATGATTTATGTAATAGAATTTAATGGTTATAAAAATAAAATTAATTACACATTCATTTAGTTTGTTAGTAAAGTTAAGTTTTAGAATGCTTGAACAGGATATGACTGGAAAAGTGGTATCAGTAGATGAATTGCCTATCAGTGTGTGGAAATATTTGGGTGAGGAAGGTTATCATTGTTTAATGTTATTTTGAAGGATAAAATTATGCTAGATTAGTGGAGAATATTATTCTTGTACCTTTTTACAAGAATAAAAGCGATGCTCAAGACGTTGCAAATAATAAGGAACTTTAGTTAATGTTACATGTATTGAAATTTTGGGAGAGAGTTAGAAATACAAATTACAAAGGGATACTCATATTTAACGATATTAATTTATTTTTATGCTAAGTAGATCTATCATGAAAGTTATATATTTACTAAGAGGTTTGATGGAGAAACTTAGAGAAAAAAAAAGAAGAGTTTCATTTAATTTTTATTGATTTCGAAAAGGCTTATGGTAAAGTACCAAAAAAAATTTTATGAAAATATCTAGAGAGAAAGAAAATTGTGTATCATATATTGATGTTATTAAATATTATGTATAATGGGGCTATGACATGTGTTCAATTGTCATGTGGCTTGTTGTATTGACTTTTTTATTTTTATTGGGTTACATTAAGGCTATGGTTTCAGTTTATATCTTTTTTTATTTTAAATATAGATGGTCTTATTGAGAACATTAAAGATGAGTTATTTTGGTTCATATTATCTATAGATGATATTCTATTAATTGATAAGATTAGGGATTTAATTAAGGCAAAATTAAAGTTGTAGAGGACTACTTTAGAATCTAAAGATTTTCATCCTCATAGATCTAAAATAGAATATGTTGAGTGAAGTTAATAGGTTTCCATTTGGTTAGATGGAATGGAGCGTTGCTGGAGTGCTGCGTGGTTAGAATATCTTACTCAAAACTAAATGAAACTTGTATAGAGCATATATACGACTGACTATGCTATATGGTGTTGAATGTTAGCTAGAAAAAGATACGATAAATTATGTGTTGCAGAATTGAGGATGTTATGGTTGATGAGTGGATATACTCGTAAGGATAGAATGAGAAATGAGTTCATCCGAGGCGAGATTGGAGTGAATGTAACAATAAATGAGATTAGAATATCTTCTAAGATTTTTCGAGTGTATTAAATGTGCACGATTTGATGCCCCTTGTTAGAAGAATTGAGCATATGAATTTTGCCCATATTAAAAAAGGAAGAGAAAGATAAAAAAAAAGGGAAGTAATCATTAGAAATGGTCTTCTCTATTAGAGAGTGGTTTCTTTTTGATTGTGCACTATGGAGATTAATGATTTATCTAGCTGACCCCACCTAGTGGGATTAAAATTTAGTAGTTTTGTGGTGTTGTGTACAACTTTTTAAAGACGGCTAAGTATCTCTTTACTGAAAACCTACTTGAATATTGGGAGATGCTTGTTATGGTTGGAGGAAGGATGTTCATCAATCTAAATTTTGGTGGATGAAATTTTGGTTTGCCATTTGTAATACAAATGGAAAAAATGTGTGTTTCTATCATCATTTTAAATCTTCATAATATTATACCATGGAGGCCAGTGTTAAAGCCTTGCAAAGTTAATTTTAGATATTTTGGACGTCTCATGTCTCTTCTAAATGAAGGAATTGAATCCCTGAAGGAGATGGATTTTTTAATGAATATTGTATTGTACTTTCAATAATAATTTCACAAGCATTAAACAGTAGGCACTGCTGCAAATGTAACTCATGAAAGGATCCCCTCTGACTTCATGCAAGAGAATCCATAACGTATTTATTTCCAGAAGTTGCATCCCAGTTTACCGTTTTTGCTATGGTTTCAATATGATTAATAGAAAATTCTCATGGAGTTGTCATTTTCAGTCGTGCTTTATGACTTGTATAGGAACCACAATGACTGCAGCTCTGCTACACAATTACTATTCCTGAAGAGCTTGAAAGAAACAGAATTGAGATTGCCAATTTGCAAGCTAAAACTCCATTTGGCATTTTAAATTCTAGGATTGCACCTTATGCATGTAAATGTAAAACACCATGACCTTGAGCAAAATTCATTATTCAAATTACTAAAATTCAAATCTGAATTTTTGAAGTTTAAATTTACATATGATCTTTGCAATGCTGGTATTTTTGAGTTCTCTACTTGATTGTAGTAAGATGTATCGTTGTATTGATATTCATGAGTTTATTGTTTGGTAATTGCCTTGAGCAAAACTTTTTTCGTTGCACTGCATTCAAGCTCTGTTATATCTTCATGGTAGGAAGAATGCAAGGATCTTCATCAACTTGTTGAGACAGGTGTTCTTCAGAGACCTTCAATTGTAAGTTATTCCTGCTTATGCAACCTTGTTTAATGGATATATGAAAATGAAAACTATCTGGGAAAAATGTGGTAAATACTAACTGTGGAACTATTTGCCATAGCATGCATTCAAAAAATCTAGTAAGCTATCCCTACAACCTCTTTTTTTTTCATCTTGATATGAGTAAAATAGCCTGAACTATCCTAAACATAAATTCAGTGAGCAATACAAGATATTTTATCAAAATAATAATATTTTAAAAAATTTATAAATGCTTAATTTTAAGTTAAAAATATAAAATTTGATTAATTTAATCGTAAATAAATTTATTTTATTTTGTTTTGACAAAACATATTCCATTTTTAAAAACTGATACATTAACTTTATAAAACATTTTTATTATATTAAAAAATTTAATCAGGAAATATTTTGATAAATGAGTAAAAAAAATTTACAAATATTTTATTGATAAGTTATCTGATATACTATTTATTTTGATTTATGTTTTAAAATTTTTTCTTTAAAAATGACTAAATATCTCTAAAGCTACTAAAGCTGATGGAAAAAGTAGCTGAGTTCAAATTGGGCAAATATTTGAGAGAAAGGTCGATTTTGGTCACATTTGGATGTTGAGGTTGTAATGGATACATTGAAGTCGTTAGGGGTTTATTTTTACAATTAATTTGGTCAATAAGCTTGGTTTCTGGAATATTTGATACAATACGATTTAGGATTAGGATTTCTCACTGTTGTTAGTATGTTGCGATGAACTAGGGTGTTGGAATGTTTGTTAAACTATACTTTTGGAGTTGTCTTTCTCCATGGAATTAGTTTAGGACGATGCAAGCAAATCATCAAGTTCAATGAGCATTAGGCTGTTTTCTTTAAGGTGATAAATTTGAAAATTAGAAATGAAATGATATTATAAGGATCTTTACTATGATACGACTATATAAGTCTGTTGTAATCAATTAGAAATGTGAATATGCAAAATCCACTAACATTGTAATTTAGTCACTGCAAATAGAATTTCTGTGTATCAATATGAATTTAATTAGGAGTGATAACAAGCTGACAAGAAGTTATGTAGGAGGTCGATTGTGTAAAAAAGTTGTCAAAATAAGAAATTTTGGCTGGTGTCTATACAAACGAATGATTTCCATGCTGGTGTCTATGCAAGCAAGTGACTTCCCTATGGGTTGTCTTTTACGTTACTTGAGGGAACTACTTATCCAGTTTGCGCATTCAAGATTGAAAACTAGAATATGGAAATTTTATTTATTTAAAATGTAGAGAACAACGATATAATATGTAAATTTAGGCAATTGTTAATGGCACACAACAAACCCATAAATGCATTATAGTTATGCATTAACCTACTCAGATTTTGAAAAAAAGTTAGATGACTTGGGCTTTTGATATCATCCTATTAATAGCCCAAATATCTAATAGAATCACACTAGAATCTGAATTAAATCTAAAGGTTTTAATTGATGGTACCCAAGAATCATACTTTTATACATTGTCATATATACCAACAATAATTTGCAATGATAATTGGGAATTTTGGCACATTGACCCGTTGGAGTCATAGTCATATGGGGCATAACATGGACTATTTAAAATAGCAAAAATAATAATGGCAGGCTCTGGGGACAACTCCTGAAAATTTTTTTCATTGGGTATGTGATGTGTTACAGCATGTTTCAGGATCGCTTGCATTATCTTTTACATGTACAAATGCAAGAAGGATGGATGTGTCATTATTCTATGCACCGATACATGCATTGAAGATGATGAAGGTCAGGTTTATAGGTAGCAATAACCACTATCATGGTCTATACATTTTCGATTTGTGGTCTGATTTTAGTCATAACTTTGTCATTATCGGGTTTCAAAGTTTTGGGTGAGAGGTGCGTTAGGTAGCTGAAAGCAATGCAATTTTTTTTGAATCTTTTCATAACATGATTCACTTAAAAATTGTGCTAGAGCTAGGGCGTTCCTTAGAAATGATGTGTTGCATTGTTTGAATGTAATGAAAATGTGCAAAGGCTTTTATATTAGTGCTGAGGTGTGTCAAATATGTGAGAGTTCTTACATTATGGACTAATGTGAGTAGGAAGAATTATATGGTATTAATCTAAGATTAGATAGATGAATATTGGCACTATAACTAACGAGGTTTTCGAATTAGTAGATATTATGATTAACAGAAGGATTAATATTGTTTTTGAGAAATAAAATGATTGAGTGAGAACACAAAAATTAATAATTTCAGCTTTAAACTATGGCATTTGGGTAAGAATCTTCATCTGAATGATGTGGGTATTATCCTTGATAATTATTTCAAAGATAATGTAGTGAAAGTTAAGAGATTTGAATGTTATTTTTTATCTTTAAATATTGTTGTGAAATACTTTTAGTATTATCAATGTTTTTGCCTCTTAAATAAAGATTGCATATGAGCATAAAAGAAAAAATTTAGCATGATTTGGAGGAGTTGGTTTAAAGAATATCCCAAGAAGAAATACTTTTTATAGGAAAATATTTAAATAATATGTTGCAAGAGTGATTGATGAGTTTAATAATATTATGCTGGTTTTGGTTTGGAGAGATTAATGAAAAAGAAAGAATTATTTTAGAATTTGCTTTTGCTTATTTTCTTATAATTGTTAATACTTATTTTAAAAATAGAGAAAAGTATGCTATCACTTATATAAAATTAATCTTAACCGTACTAGAAACCATAATCTTAAGGATAACTATTAAAACATGTCGTGAAGAAGAGCGAGCTATTTAAATAATTTGGTAATAGAGAATAGAGTGCGGTGTGATTATTAGGATCCAAGTTGGTTGGACCTGAAAGAATGCTTTTGGAGTGTTGTATGATCAAAAAAATTGCACTCAAAATTAATGGTAAATTTTAGACCTGTTATACAATCGGCTATGTTATATGGGGCTCATAGTTGGCCAACAAAGAAGAAAATTACGGATAAATTAAGTGTTAGAGATTAGCATGATAAGGTGGATGAGTGGGAATACTCAAAAAGGATAGAATGAGAAATGAGTTCGTTGGTAGCAAGGTTGGATCCAATAGTGGATAGGATTAGAGAGTGCAGTCCTAAATGGTTTGGGTATGATTAGCATTAACTGTTCGATGTGTCTGTTAGAAAAATTGAGTATATGAATTGTTCCTAAGTTAAAAGAAAAAGAGGAAGACAAAAAAAGACATGAGAACAAACTATGTCAGCTTCTATTCAAGTGTGCACATTGGAAACAAATGATTCGTACAGCTGACCCCACTTGGTGGGACTACAGTTTAGTGTTGTTGTTGAAGATTGGATATAGAAGGATCAGTTCATGCTCATTTTAAAAATGGCATAACAATTTCTCCAACTTGCTTTTTATTGTATTAATGTTTAGAAGTTTTATTTATTTAAATTCAATTTCAAATATTATAAACTCTTGAAAAGTTTAACCTGAGATATGATGGATGGGGAAAAGAGGCTTATTAGATTTGGTCTGATTTTCAACTATTAGTTCTGGAGATGGTACGAGGCTATTATAATTTGGGATTGTTAGATAAATCCTGATTTGAATAGCTGCAGTTCAATGCGGAGATATGCTTGAACTGATTTAGGGGAGTAAGAGTTCAGTTTTCATATTTTTTTTTGAAGAGTTTTATTTCTACTATATGAAAATATACGAATTTTCAAACATTTATTTTATCTTTGAAAATTAGGAGGATGAGGAAGAGTGCATCTTGCCTGGATATATAAAGTCTTACAAGACTGATGATTGCAGTTGGATCAAAGGTCTTTACAAATTTGCTTCAATTTAAGAGATCTAAGCAGTACAGAAAGATTAGGTGGATTGCTAATATTATTAATTTCTTAAATAAGTAGAAGAATGGGATGATGAAGCAAGGGGGTTCACCAATGGAGCATGGATAGTTTTCTCAACTGAATATAAGAAAATCTGGTAGAGTGGCTTGCGCTGGTTTTCTGCTGTGGTTTTAAGTATGACTAGCACAACGATCTTTGATGAAGAGGAAGGGGATTGAAGGAGTAGGCAGCTTGGAGCTGGAAGTTGAGTGTAAGGGAACTGAAGTTACTGACATCTTCAGTTAAATGACAATAGGAGCTGTGGCTGGAATCAATGATGGATTACAGTTTTTTTGGTTAAATATTTATATGAGGTATTTTTTTTGGGTTTGGTTCTTTTAGGTTAGCTTTACTTGAATTGGGCTGCATCAAAATGATTTTTTAATTGAGGTGGATTTATTTGTTTTGTAGTGAGCTTGAATTTGTGTGAGATTTGGTTGGATTTATTTGTGTTCAATTTGAACAGCCCACTTTTGTCACTCTTCTATGATTTCATGCACCTTGTTCAAGAATTTTTTCATATTTACATATTATAAATGTTGCAATCATATCACCAAAATGGATGATTTTTATGATTAATTCTATCTTTGTTAATTTTGAAAATTGAATATTAGATACATAAATAATGAAGATTTGAGTATCATGCACATAATTTTCTCTCCTTTTTATGCTCCCTTTTGATAACATGACCTAATGAGGGAGATGATCAAAGTATTGATGATGATGTTTTTTTAAATGAGTAGGATTTTATTATCGTAACTGCCAAAGATCCAATTGGAGTAAGGTGACTGTTAAATGAATTTCTTGAGACCCCAAGCCCAATGACAACAAAAGATTGTTCATTGATGTTGGACAACTTGTGGTCATCTGACTGTTCTAAAAAGGATGCAACAAACAAACCCCAACATTTGCTGTAAACTCTCTAAGAATTACCATGCGTTTTGGTGTTGATGAGAGACATGCCAACTAAGTTTGCATATATGATTTGATTTGGTGATATAAGGTTGCTTATGACCAGCAATATGTTTAGTTGGAGCGCTCTAAAGCAACTTAAAATGCAGTCAGGGCCTAATTGAATGATATGGCCATATGGGCAATGCTTTTTTTCAAAAGCATAGCTTCCAGGAGCTCCTCATGGCACAACTTGAGGTAACCTGAAGGAAAATAATTCAAGCTTCAAGGGGATTTTCAAGTATTTGGTTGAGTTTACCTAAGGAAGATATCATGCTAATTTTTAGAAGGGAATAATCTATGTTTTAAGGGGCTCTTCATGTATTTGGTCGAGGCAACCCTAAGCAAATATATCATGTCATTTCTTAGAGGCATGGAAAATCTATTCTTCTATATGATTGAGGCAACTTGTGATGATTTTATTTGAAATGGTATTTTTAGAAGCATGCTCTTCAAAGAAGACCTCAAGTATTTGGTTGATGCAATTTAGTGATTATAGTTTCATTTATAATTTATAATGCCATTTTTAAAAAAAGTCTTTAAAGAATATCAAGTATTGGTTGACACAATCTAAAGAATATAATTTGATTTTGAAGGCTATTTCTTAGAAGCATCTTTATAGAGTACTTTAAGTATATGATTGAGGGAACCTATGAAAATGTGATTTTATTTGAAATATCTTTTTTTAGAAGCACAAACTTCACGTAGGGTCATAATTATTTTGTTAGGGCAATTTAAGAATATAGTTTAGAGTGTCATTTTATATAAGCACAAGTGTTAGGGAGGGCGTCAAGAATTTGGTTGACTCAACTTAAGGAAATATGTTTTGATTTGAAATGTCATATTTTAAAAGCATATAACATAAGGAGGTCCTCGCATATTTGAATGAGATAGACTAAAATATATGGTTTGGTTTGACATGTAATTTATTAGAAGCACAACTTGTAAAGAGGGCCTCAAGCATTTTGTTGAGGCAATTTAAGAAAAAGTTTGATTCAAAACATTGCTCTTAAAAAGAATTAGCTTCAAGGAGGAATTAAGTATTTGGCTGAAACAACCTAATGATTTATAAATTGATTTGAAATACCATTTTCTAAAAGTACAAGCTTCAAGAGGATATCTAGTATTTAGTAAAGAGGGCCTCAAGTATTTTGTGGGCTTAAAATCAAGTTCATCAAGTTAAGGTTGAAGTAGCAATAATAATTATTAGGGTATTAATTATTAGTAAGAAGCTTTTTTATTTAATTTGTTTATCTTTTTAATATAAAAGGCTCCAAGAGTTTATTTTAAGTTTTTATTTCTTGCTTGTTCATATATGAATGAGGGGATTTACATTGTTCAGCCGCTATTCTTACATTTTTAGTTTTAAATAACATTTATAAAATTCACAGCACAAGATGATTGGGACATTTATTATAAAATAATACGGAGTATGGCCTTGAACTTTATAAAAGATGCTATTTTACTTTTTCATTATTAAAATTTCTTAAAGTAGTTTTTCAAATAGAATTTTTAGGACTCTTAGTTCCCAGCTCTTAACTTGGAGACAATGCTAAAAATATATAGGGAAATTCATGCAAAAAGGCTATTATAACATCTAAATTTGGAGCGTATGGAGACTAATAGATGATAATGCACAACAAATGTAAGTGAACCTCAATGGGATTAAGGCTTGATTTGTTGTTGAACGTTAAAAAGCATTTACTTTTTTCAAATGCAAACCTTTCATACTATGAAATACATATCCATTTATGTTTAATTTTCTAAATGTTATTTATTTCATATATTTAGGTAAATATGCTGAGTTGATATATATATATATATATACATTACATATATATATATATATATATACACGTACACCTATATACATATATATATACATATATACATATATATATATACATATATATATATACATATATATATATATATATATACATATATATATGTATATATATAAAACCCACGTACAGGAAAAATTGTTGATAAATTCGGAACAACCCTTCAATGTCATGCAAGCTGGTTTGAGGCAAGTACACATGATTATTCAAATTTGAATTTTTCTACGATACAATTCCTAATACTGTTCGGTGTTGAATTTTATATAATAAGCTATCTCATAAAACAATATGATTGGGGACTCTCATGAAAAGTTAGCCGATGTTATCTATAAGAAGTTAATGACGCAAGATTTATTGAATTTATGAGTGCTCAAGTAAAAATAGAGATATAATAGAATCAAAGAGAAAAGTATTAAAAATGAAGTTGTAGGAGAAAGAGGTTATGACGATAGTAGTGAGGAATTTGATGATGAAAGTGAGTGTGACTATGATGGTGATAACATTTTATTAAAGATAAATGTTGATGAGAATATTGGTTTTGCTAGATAAGTGAACAAAGGAATAGGCTTTCTTAGTAGAAAGGGTGTATGTGATGAACCAGATTGCTTGAATTAAGGGATGATCTTACATGAAAATGATGAAGATAAATCTATAAGATGATCCACATTTTTTGCACAATTAAAATGGGGAACCCCAATGTGCTAATACAACTTAGCTTGGTATTTAGCACCAAAGATGAGTTTAGAGAAGTCATAAGATATCAGGCTATTTTAAAATAAAAGTCTTTTTAATTTGTTAAAATGATAAGCAAAAGTGCAATGTTGTATGTGAAGCTTAAAACTATGATTTCCTTGTTTACATTTCAAAGCACAAGAAGGTGAAACTTGCTAAGCTAGGTCCATGAAGCAACATATATATCTTTGGGCTTATCTCAATGAAGCTTTGAACTCAACTTTTGTTCCAGAAGGTACATTTGTATAATTAGAGTTAATAAAAAACTGAGACAAAGTATTTGAACAAGTGCTTTTATCTAAGTTGAGATATTATTTGTTAAAGGCTTAGAATAAAATGAATGTTGTGAAAGCTTTTGTCTTATTTCAAAGGAAGAAGATCAATTCAAGAAGCTTTGAGATTGTTGTTAAGAAATTGTTAGAACAGTTTTTGACGTAGATTATCTATTCACTCTTCACTTGATTACCATTCAGTTGGCCACAAGTTATTCATTTGAATGTATGTTTGTTTTTTGGCATGTAGAGATTGCTTTCAATCAAGTTGTCAAAGAATTGCTGGTTTGGATGACCCTTTCATGAAAGGGACTTGGAGAAAACTATTTACCATCTTTTTTGATTGGAACGCTATACATTTTTCTTCTTACTTGAGTCATTGTGGGAGAGAAAGTAGTAGTTGGGAATGGTTTTTACAATTGCATGGAGTTGATTTTTGTCATTTTAAAAAAAAATTATTTTATATTTATTTTTGGTAGAAAGAAGGGCTTAATTCCAGGTTTTGAAAAAGTGCTTCGGGTGGCTGCTTATTCTAATTTTGGCAGTTGGTTTATGTTTCATATAAAGGAGTTGAAGAATATGGATGAGAAAACACTATAATGGCTCAATCAAGAGCATCTTTCAAAGTGGTCTAAATCTCATTTTAATTTTGCATTTAAGTATGATACATTGTTCATTAATATATGTGAAATATTTGATGCGATACTTGTTGGTGTTGATGAACTATTGACTACTCCATTAATTGAGCATTATGGTGCAAAGATATACGCGTACAAAAAATAAAGAAACGTCATTATATTCATGATTACAATTGTGCATGATGATCAATTTATGTGAATCTAAGGAAAGCATGTAGTTGTAGGAAATGAAAGCATTATGACATTCTGCGTGAATATGTAATGACTCTAGGTTATTTATAAAAAAATATTAATCTCCAGCAATTTTTAGTTTCCTTTCGGTTAAAAGTCTCCATCAAATTTCAGTTTCCTGTTAAAACTCCAGCTAAATTTCGATTTTTTCAGTTTCAATCCTTAATAATAGAAAGCTTTCAAATTCATTTAAGCTGAAATAAGAAACTTTAAATTGCCATTAAGCACGAAAGATCAAACAGGAAACGAAAGTCTCAGAAAAACCGTCGGCAATTAAGGTCGACAGTTCTATTAGGAAAGAAATTGGAAACGCACGTACACTTGCTGTTTTTATTAGAACCACTCGTCTTTGGCTCCTATAATTGCGCCTTTTTCAATTCTATCAGATGCCTCCCGTAACATGCACGCGTTTTAGTGTCTCCCCCAAGCCGAACGAAATGGATGTGCGTTACGCACGCACACCCTATTTAATCGAGCGAATGCCGCTATTCTTGCATTGCTCTCTCTCGACTCCTCACGGACCGAACACTCCCGTAAGATGCAGTGAGGACGTACCTGGCGGCCGACCGAACAAGAGGAATCGATCCCTTATTCCGCCGTAGCTCTTCCGCTCGAGCCATAGGAACACACCTGCGCCGACTTCTTTCACTCGATTCTGCATTCGAATTGCTCGATCCTCTGCGCCAATCTCTCTGCACACCGACTCCTCTGCGCTCGACCGATTGCATAAGGTGCGAACCCTCCTTTCCTCTCCTCTGTTCGATCATTTAAAAGGATAAAATATGTATATATATATATAAATAATAATAGTAATAATAATTTAGGATTGAAGTTATTTCACTATTTGGTAACTTTGTATAATGAAATTGAGCATTGTTAGATATTGAACTTAATCATAAAGTTTCTAGACCTTACTGGTGAACGGAATATTTAGAAAGACAAATTATATTCCGACCATTTGAAATATTACCTTTGGGTGTTTATGAAACTCAATTCATTTATCTTGATTACATCTAATATCCTATGTTTGGAAAATGTTCCTCTACTTTTTATTGTCTTGGAGCATTTGGATAAGTTAAATGTGATTTATATAATTAGAATAACATATAATATAAGTTAGACTATGCTAAATTTGGTGTAATAATAGGTAGCATCTCAACCTATAGTTGGGTGACTGATTATCTAAAATCTGAAAATTTAACCATCCTGCATCCTGCGGAAATGTTATTGCTTAATAATAGGAGTTGAAACTTCAAGAGTTATAAGTGAATATTGATTCAACAATTCAATCCATGTTTTACCTAGCTCTAGCATAATTTAAGGTTATTAGATTCTTCTATTGGAAAACTATTATACAAGATGGTTAAGAAAATAAAGAAAATTTGATTAAATTTGACAATAAAATATTGTGCCATATTATTGTCATGAAATCTCTAAATCACCGATTTTAAAACCCTTAAGATTGTTGTAATGAGATTTAAATCAAAGTTTGGGAAGAATATGAGAACGAAAGGTTAAGATAGGTAGTATTCCGAGTAAATAGGATTCGTTGAAACACAAAACATCACTTTCAAAGTTTAATAGAATTCCAATTATAACTTTTGCAGATACATCAAGTTTGTGAGTGAATCGTCTTTTTAAGTCAAACACAAAAGGTACACTGGATATTAATTTTATGCTTTCTACCTTTTTGCTGCTTAAGCATCGCTTTGAACCTATTTTATATTGCTATTTAATGCTTTACTCTTACTGATAATCATGTAAGAGAGGCAAAAATGATATTTATGTACCTTGTGAATGTTGCAAAGGGTTCCGAAATCGAGGTTGAATTAAGTTAGGGATGGGGCTAGTCCATCAGGAGTTATAAGGGTGTCATCTGGAGCCTTTGAGGGGGCTCAGGTGAAGGTTAGGCTTAAATACATATATGATGCCATCTGGAGCCTTTAAAGGGGGCCCAGGTGAAGGTTGCCATCTAGAGCTTTGAAAGAGGCCCAGGTGAAGGTGCCATCTGGAGCCTTTAAGAGGGCTCAAGTGAGGTCATGCTTAACGGCATTTTTATGAACCGAGCCTCTTGGTTCTGGCTTTGCCCATCAAAACTGTTAATATTGTTTCATAATATGAAATCTTAAACATAAATATGAATTTTCATGCTATTATTGCTTTTCCATTTGAAAAGAATATTCATTTTTGCAGGAGATGATCATCTTTTATTTGCAATAAACTATATTTTCATGCAATTATTATCATTTTTGCTTTTGGCTTTTGCTTAAAGTATATTTTTAATATCCTTTGTATTTAGAATGTGAACTAAGGCATTTTTTTTAAAATGCCAGATCATATACACTGGGAAGAAGCTGATATAGTTTAAAGTTATGATGCGGGAAATTAACGAATTCTAACTGCCCCTTCAAGGGATAATTATTTTCTGTATAATAAAAGTTATGTAATAAATTTTGGATATTATTTACTTTAAATTGAATGAATGTTATTTCTTATACTTGAATGACTCCAGATGTGTTTAACTACTATTTTACCTAACCGCCAATATGATCATGCGGAAAGATGCATCCGATGTTAGATTGGTTGTTACCAACCTAACATGGGTCCTCACAGCATATACTTTCTTAGCAATAAATTTTGGAGGAAATGATTGTGATGCTTATGTCTATACTTCTTATTCTTGTAGCACATGATAAAACTATGCACAATCCATTAAGCCTATTAATAGTCCCAAAGAATGGCTCAAATGTGATAACATGATTCTCTTACCACCGCAATATGAAAGGCTTAAGAGGTGTAGACTGGCTAAAATTAGCCGCAAGGGTTTTGATGAGCGAACTTAAGGATTAAGTAGAGGAGAAATGCATACAAGCACCATCAAATTACATTGCTCAAGATGTAAGAAAGTGAACGTAATATCAAGAGTTTTGATTAAGCAGCATATGGTAAATTAGCTTTTATTGAAAGATATGTCAATTTAAGAATTATAATTATTGATTCTTCTTATTTTTGTTAAGCTAATGTTACATTTTTTATTAATATTACTTCTTTTTTATGCAGACACGATCAATTTTCTGCCAACACTAGTCAATTATCATGCAAATAAAATTTTTGTTCAAGTAGACTTTATGATCTATAATCAATATATACTACTTAAAATATGCTAACCATTTAGTCATAATTATAGCTTGCATGAGGTTGAATTGTATTTGGTCCTTATCTTTATTAATAAACCAATTTTAAAGTAATATTATTTTTTTTGATAAACATTATTAATGCTTTTTCTTGATGACATAAGATCAACCTTCTGCGAACACAAGTCAATTACTGCAAGTATATATTCTTCGAACAATCAATTCATTTGTTCGATAGTTCGAATGAATCGATTGTTCGATCGTTCAAATGAATCAAAAACTAACCAAAAGATGGACGAAGAACTCGCTCGCTTGGCTCGGCTACTCATTCGTCGAAGAAGATGTACGAAGGTCGCTCGTTGCTTCGATCATTAAAGGATACATTGGTCCTCAATCCTTTTGCTGATGAATTCCTGAGGAGCCCCTGAGGAAGCTGATCCTAATGGGGTTTCTGAGGAGGTTTTTTTAATACAGGAAAATGAATATGTTGGTATGCAAGATAGCTTTGAGAAACAGAAAGGAAGAAATAAAGAAGAAACCTAGTGGAACTAAATCCTGTTATAAGCTCAAATATCGGAGAAGAAGCGGCCGCTAGTTTTATACAAGGGATTTAAAGCTCGTGTGGAAATGCAGTTATTGTACTTTATTAGCATTTTTTGTAATATAGTTTCTTAGGCGAGATTCACTTGGGAGGTTGGTGACCATTTTTTTCTTTTCTTTATTTTTCTTTCATTTTTTATTTTTGAGGTAACCAACTGCATCTGTTGTATTATTCTTGATCATATACAAAATTCTAGCATATGTATTATATATATATATATATGGGGAATCTATTGAAATTTTATTTATAAAAATATTGAGTACAACCATATATATGATGATTACAATAAAAGAAACAAATAAATAAATAAAATAAAAATTAAAAATCCAAAAACACAAAAAAATAGTTTTAAATCCCCTCAATTATTCTCACAAAAGGAGAACCTGTTTAAGCTAAAACCACATACAAAAATGAAATCATGACCCTCTGCTCAAGGTTTGATCATATATATGTCTATATATGGGAATTTGTTGAACTTGTATTAATAAAAATAATGAGTGCAATCAGATATAGGATGGTAATGATAATAGAAATAAATCAATAAATAAATTAAAATAAAAACTAAAAAAATTCAAAAACATGAAGAAATGGTTACCAATTTCCAATGATTCTCACAAAAAAGAACCCATTAGAGCTAAAAACACATGTAAATGTGATCATGACCTTTAGCTCAAGCTTTTGGGCAAGCGCCTCATTTTTTTCTTTTGATAGTATTGTAAAAATATTTTAGAAGAATTGGAAGCCTTATTCTGAGAAGTTTGCTAAAGCAAGCCTCCTCCAGTTCCTTCAATACATTCTCTTCATATATTTGTTCATTAGCATCACTATTACATATTATTGGAGTGGATGAATAAATTTTGTTTGTCCTTATCAGACCAATTGGATGGAATTCACTAACAAAATGATCGATCACTCCATCGTCCAAAATCATGTACCTCTTCAGTAGGTTGATTGGAGAATTAACCTTTTCCATAAGTTGTCGAATTGCACTGATTTTTGAGAATTCACCTCATTCTTCTAGAATTTTATTAAAATTCAATCAAACTCTGAGTTGAAGCATCATTAAACCTTATTTGGCTATACAAGAGACTTTCACCGGTCAACGTTGTACGCAATAGTGTTACCCTTTTTCCACACTACCACCACCTGATGGGTCACCGATGACATTGCATTCTACATCATCATATCATTCCTTTGTATAGGTACCTGAACGTCAGCTTCGACAAACATCCCAAAATTAAGAATAGTAGTATGTTGTTCTACTGTTGGGGAGTCTTTCCTCTTTGGAACGTATATAAATGTTTTTCTATTGTTCAAAACTTTGGAGATAACACACTCCCCTCCACATGTGTAGATATCAGCTGATGATGAACCTTAAAATATTTCGATACATCATGCCCAATAGTTAGTCATTGAGCATATATGCATATTTTCAAAATTACATTCTTGGAACTATCCATTCTCTACACCTCCGGTCCAAATTTCAGATTCAAACTTCTCGGTTAAGTCAATTTCAACCAAAACCCGGGCAAACTTAGGGGTGTAGAAGGTTCGCTGTCACGTAATCAACTTTGAAAGGCTTGCCAAAGTAAGAACCCAATGTAAATAAAATAGAATGTGAAATCAAATGAACCTTAAGCATTGAAAAATTGATCCACACTGGCACGATGGGAGGTTTGCTTCTTTTTTCAAATCTGTGGTCCATTTTAAAACTCTTGTGAAAATTTTAGTTTAATCTATTTCATTGAAGAACTTAATCAAAACACATTAAAATTACTAGATAAAAAACTAATGATAAACCTCCACATGGCTACCAACGGAGATTTTCCATTGAAAAATTATCCAACATGAGCGAATTTGAATGTCTTAACAAACATTTGCAATTGATCATTTGAGAGGAGGGCTAGTTTACCTTGAAGAGAAGTGATAAGCTTTATTCCAATCAATTCACTTGCTAAGGAATCGTTTGTCAAGGCATCACGGAAGGATTTTTAAGGGCCGATATGCTCACCATACGCTTGTGATGGAGATCAGGAAGAGATGATGCCTCTGGGAAGAGACAACGGATCGGGAAGATTCGGTCCCTCCATCCAACAAAGGAATTGTCGAAGATCGCTTCGGGTCGAGGGTCGAACCCACATGAGAGAGATGGCACTGCAGTGGTTGCAGAAGTCGCTACAAAGCCATTGCACGCATAACCCTACACAGGCAAAGTCGTTATAGCACCATTGAATGCGAAACCTCACAACAAGGCCACCGCTTATACATATATGTATGCATATATATATATATTAATAATAGGGGAATTTTATTAATTTAAAAAAATGGTACAAAGACAGGTTGATGAATTACAAGCAAACCTATAAGGAGAAAAATAAAGAATATAAAATCTAAAATAAGTCTCCAACCCTAGAAAGAAGCCTCCCAAGGTATAACCTAAAAGGAAGCATTTCAAAAGCAAAACATCCATAAAAATTCAAAACAATAGAATTAGAGTTTGTAACTAATTTAGAGATTAAAAAAAGGTTCAGATCTTCTAATCAATCCCTTCAGGACATGATCACCCATCTCTTTCATCCTGCCTTATTGCCTTTCACCTCCAAAGGATCTGAGCCCTGCACATTCTAAGCTAGATGATAGACTTATGGTATATAAAATCAATCCGCGACTGGATATAATCAGATGAGTTAGACCATCTCTGACCAACCCAGCCAGACTAGCAATTGTTGACAGGAAGCCGACTCCAAATGACCCACACCATAATTATCTCTCAGGTCACAGACCCGACTTTATGAAAATGCAAAATATTACAAACTTCTCCGATAAAGCTCATAGGCTCATGCTTCATCGCTTTATATATATATATATATATATATATATATATATAATTTGATATAGCTCTCATTAGTACGCCCTTTAATAGAGGCTGCTTCTTCATGTGCCACTTAATCACAAGCCTAATTTTATTGTTTTTAGAGAGGCATAATCACTCTTTGGTCATTTTTTTAAATCTTTAAGAAGCATAATGGAGTGTGTTGCTTTGGCAATATGTGATACAAGATTATAAAGGACGACATAAGCTTCACAGCTGTTTTTCCTTAAAAATTATTACTGCATAAGCATGTGCACACAGGATACCATTGAAATTTCAGCTTTTTTAATTTCAGTCACATCTATAGATTTACAGTGAAAGAATCATTATGCATAGTTAGTTGTGTTATGATAATTTATGTCATGAACTTTTTTATATTTTCAATAGCTTACAATCTATAGATGCAATGACTTGATACTCTCAAATAATGAAATAATTGTAAATTAATGAGCATCAGCTAAATTGCAAGAGTGAAAATGCTATTATTCCTTCCTATTAAGAGTAACAACTGTTAATCGGTAACCCTTTCAGGAAATAGCTGCCCACATCGACAATCCTTTGGCAACTTGATCTAAAGCATTTTCTACATGCTGAAAAGCAAACTTGCACCCAAATGGATGAGTTTTGGCCAACCAAATTATAGTCGAATGATTTGTGAATAGATAGTATTTTGTCCGGATTTGTTCTTTCAATTTTTAACAACAATTCCAGAAATTCTTGAACTAATATGTCTACTCGATTGTTTTAAAATAAAAGCTTTTTTAATAAAGTTTCTATTCCAAGTTTTTTGATAAAAAATGTCTCAACTCGGTTAACTGGAGGGATAAAAGTTAAGGGAAAAAAAAATATTAGGTTAAGAATTTGTATACATTTATTTATAAGCACTTAAAACAAAAGCTGAGGGAAAAAAAAATATTTACAAGAGTTTAGGACTATTTTAAACATTTTGCAAAAGTCGATGAACCATTTTGATAAATTTGTCATACCTTTTAATAAAGAGATAAATTAGCAGCTGGAGGGGTTTACCAATGAGCTCGGACAGTTTCTTTGACTGGGAGTTGGTTGCTGTGGTTCAAGAGCTGCAAGTAACTGTAGCTGTCCTTGATGAAGGGGCGAGACTTTGAAGAAGAGTTGTTTGGAGCTGGAAATAGAGTAATGGAACTGTTATTTTTAGAGAAAAGAGAAGGGATGCGGTTGGACTGAGTGAAAAAAGTATTAGGGCCTTTTTGCATAGGTATTTATATTAAAGGGGCTTGGGTTTGCTGAGGTTAACTTGGCTTGAAATTTGTTAGATCCAAATCATTTCAAGCTGAAAATAATTAAAATTACGTGAATTTATTTGGGTTATAGTGAGCTTGTACTCATGTGAACTGATTGAATTTGCTTGGGTTCAATTTGGACGACCCATATTTTATTATTTTTATTAAGAAATTTCATACACATGAAAATGACTAGATGTTAGTTTTGTTAATATTGAGGGTTAAATATTAGATATGTAGATAATCAAAAATAGGTTTTCTTGTAATTGTCTCATCTTTTATTGTTGAACTCTCTTTTTATAACATGATCAAATGTGGTAAGTTTTTAATCTTCGAGTGTTTGGAATGTTTTCCCTTTTTTATTTGTTAGGGTGCCATTGTTTAGACGTATGTTTCAGTGAATAAAGGTGCGCATCATTTTTTCTTCATAAAGTAGAAAAGCTCTTGTGTTTGATACCGTATTTGCATGTAAATGATACTATATATTATTGATTTTCTTATTTTATTTGTTTCAATCTGTCATTATTTTTCGTCACTTTCTGGCAGGTTGAATTACAGAAGAAAATAAGCATTGTTCACGAGGATATAGTGAAGCATGTATGGTACTTTATCCATGACTCTATTGTTATTTTCAAATGAATATTAAGTTTGTTTTTTTTCCTAACTTGATAAAATTTCTTCTTGACCAGTCGATTAAGAAAGAGCTTTTGAAGTTGGATAGACTGATTGAAAGGGCAAATGAAAAAGGATGGCGCAAAGATTATCCTTTTGCTCTATTTATTTATGTGATTAATTTAAATTATTTTTTGGAATTTATGTTGTTATCTCTGTGTTTCAATCATCTTAAGTCAATTCCCTTATACATAGCTTTTCACCTTAACCTGGAATTCTTATAGACTTTATGAATACATGGATAGAAAAATATTGCTAAGCAAGCCAGAGGAAGTAACTCGACTTACAAAGGAGTTGCCAATGATTATGGCAAATACATCGGTGACTGAGGAAAATTCTCGCACTTCATTAAGCTAGAAAAAGCAAACACGGTTTTTGACATTGATTACCCCTGGGTACAAGATGCATCTTTAGTCTATGTTGGTGAGCTACTTCTAGGAAATATGTGTTTTAGGACAATAATATTATAGCCACAGAATGATGTTATTTTGCTTACATTGGAATTTTCATTTGCTATTCTTTGTGCAATAATGAGTTTTGCCCATATGTCAAGTGTTTCAATTATTTACAAACAGTCGCAGTTTCAAGTTGGAATATGGATATCCAGATGAATAATGTTTCAACTTTTTTTATTATATTTCATCAAGCTTAAATTCTAATATATACAAGAGTTGCTCGAAGTGCTCGAGCATAAAAATATAATAAAAAAAGAGGAAAATGCACACGCCGACGATGCCTCCATCTCTAGCATTCTCGCTTATAGTCGTTGACGCCTTCACTTCCCAAATGACAGTCGGGGCCGTCGAAACTTCCTGAGATCCATCTCACTCGATGCCTAGAGCACGAAGGAATGTACTTTGCACGACATGTCGGGTTTGTCGACGCATCAAGCAACTATGACATGGGAAGACTTTCGATCGGCAAAACAGAGAACAACGAGGCTTGGCATCGTGATGGGGAAGCTGTGCGTGGGGAAATAGCTCCAAATTGCTTGGCAAACCATTGCTAGCAACATCCCATGAACTCAACAACCACCTCAAAACTGCTTGATAGCTGCACAACAATCATCTTGTGCAACTGCCATCTATCTATGTCTATAAGTACAGATGCCTCCCCCTTCGTTCGGCATAGAGGGTCTTAGAATAAGGTATGTGTACCAAAAAAGAAGTCCTGCATTCCGTTGAACTTTGATCCGGCCAAGTGGATTAGGGCTCCCTTCGTTGATCTTTGATCCTTGATCCAGGCCCAGGGATGACATATTTTAGGGCATCATGATCAATAGTCATGTTTTGCTGCGACAATTGTATGGGAAATTTTATCTATTTAATTAGTTTTCGATTAAATGAGTAATTAATTAAATATTAATTAGTTAATTAATTTAATATTATTTATTTAGTTATTGTTTTATTGATAATATTACTATGATCAACGATTGAATTAATAAAATTAATTATATTAATTTAAATAAATTATTTAATTAATTACTTGTTAAATTATTTATTAATCAACAATATGATATTACTATTTTTTTAATTTAATTAATTTGAAATTAAAAATTTTAATGGAGCCTCAATATAAGGAACCCAGATGATAATCCATGCATGATTAGTGTTGTACTTCCTCTTATGCTTACTATGAAACTATTGATCATTTGTTTATTAATAATTAGCTTTGTTATAATTTGTCGGAGTCTATTAATCTATAAAATAAAAATCATAACCTTCTTGTTGGCCTTAGGATATTTTGGATTAGTGAGATTCTTTTTTTTCTATGAAAAAACTCATGTGGGCAATCTTATTGATGGCTTTATTCTTTGGAATATTTGGGATGCCAAAAATAAAGCTAAATATCAATATATCACTTTCAATCCCAAGGAAGTCCTTTCAGGATATTAATCAAACCTTAACTCCTTCCCTCCTAAATCCTTTAATTGAACTTCGATCAATAAAGATTTGATAGTGGATCTCATTAAAGGTTTCATTTAATTATGTTTTCAATTGTTTGCCAATGGTTACTTGTATTATGCTGGGCTTTTCTATTTGGGTTATTTTGCAATTTTTTGCTTGGTCTTGTTTTATTTTATTTGGTAGTTGTTGTTGGCTCTCTGATTTTGGCTTCCTTTTATGTTTGTATTTTTCTATTTTTTGTTTGTTGTTTCTGTGTGGGGTTAGTGTTGTTGGTTGTTGGTTAGTGTGGCTAGCTATTGATTTGTGTGGTTGGTTGTTAGTTTGTGTGGTTAGCGGGCTGCGGCCGTTTAGCTGGTGGTTTTTGGCTGCTGTTTTGTGTTGCTGGTTGGCTGTTGTTTTTTTGTTTAGTTGGTTAAGTTGGTGGTTTGTTGCTTTTGTTTAGCTGCTACTGTTTAGCATGTGTTTTTTTTTTCTTTCTAATAAAAAACTAAGCTGATATCTTTGGCTGGTTTTTTATTAGCTCTCTTTTGTTTCTATGGTTGACTGTTCTCGGCTCTCCTTTGGTAGTTACTGGTATTTTTATGGCTGACTTTGTTTGGCCATGTTAGTTTTTGTCTACAGGTTCTTTGTGCTTTGGGCTTGCAACTGTTTGATGGCTCTCTGGCGTATCCTCACTGTTGTCTACTGTACTAGTTCACTGATCTCATTTCTACGTTGGCTGACCTTCTTCCTATTGTCTGTTTCTTTTGTTGCATTTGTTTTTTTGTTGTGTTTTGTCTTTGATGTCTGTTTTGATGTTTGTTAATATCTGATTGGCTTGGTTTAGCTAAGTTTTTTCTGTCTTTGCGCTTTGAAAAGTTCTTTTAGGATATACTTTAGAGTTTTTCTTTTGGGTTGGTTTCTGGCTTATTGTTTTCTATGAACTTTGTAATTTCTCAACCCCTTTTATATCCTTATTTTGCTTATTAATAAAATATTTATGTTTCTGTTTTATATATATATATATATATATATATATATATATATATATATATCTATATATATATTATTTTCCTTTATGTGTGATTGCTGTGATTTGAACCCTTGACCTGGGATAACAAATCCTAAGCCTCAACCACTGGGCTATAACACTATTCGCGCGCACACACACACATATCATGCTCAGCATCTTCTTCTTTGAGCAAACCTTAAAGCTTCATCTTAAAGATTATTTTGCACCATTGTTAAACCCCATCTTCAAGCTATCACATGCCATTGTTGATGCTTCATCTTCAAGTTATCCCCGCCTCAGCCCGTGCTCCATCTTCAAGATTGTCTTTGTACTGCCAGTGCATCAAGCCACCATCAGTATCTCAGTTTTAGATCTGCTTAAGTGCCTGCCACTTCTTGCCTATTGCTTGTACATGGAAGCAAAGATGATCAATGTTCATTAAAAATATATAAAAAGAAAGTATTATAAATAGATGTAATCTCAGCCTGTGCTCCATCCTTAAGATTGTCTTGGTACTGCCAGTGCATCAAGCCACCATCAGTGTCTCAATTTTAGATCTGCTTAAGTGCCTGCCACTTCTTGCCTATTGCTTGTACATGGAAGACAAAGATGATCAATGTTCATTAAGAAAATATAAAAAGAAAGTATTATAAATAGATGTAATCCCCTTTTTAAATACAGATGTCAGTGTACCATTTTCAAGACCGATTATCTCGAGCATTCTGAACAGATGTAAGCCCCATCCCAAGTTCAAGCCCTTGGCATTGTAAATAGATGTAGGCCCCATTCTAAACTAAATATGGGCATTCTAAATAGATGTAATGCATATCCTCAATACAAGCCTTTGCATTTTAACTAGAGGTAAGTCCCATTCTCAATCAAATTTAAGCATTCCAACAAATAGAAATCCTCTCTTAAATCAAATCTTGGGCATTCAAACAGATGTAAGCCCTATCCCAAAGCAAATCTAGGCATTCTAGACAAATGTAAATCTCATCCCAAATTAAACTTGGACATTTAAAATAGATGTAAGATTTATCTTAAATACAAAAAGCTTGGGCATTCTAATGGATATATGCCATATCTTAAATTAAGGGTATTCCAACGTATGCAAACCATAAATTGAAAATACTAAAATTCAAACCCTCATACAATACCACTTAGTATATTCGAGACTTCTAGGATGAGGTAACCCATGACTGCTAATCAAAATCTCTAGATGTTATGGAAAATGTTTCCTCTAACATTTTCAAAATAGATTATAAGTTGGTCTAAGATGATGAAACCCTGGGACCGTGATTGGATCAACTTCTACTTACCCTAATATTTATTGTTGATTAAAAGATAGTAATACTTTTTAATCGAGAGTTCTCTTCTAGACAACTAGAAGTAATTAACTATAGTGGCTGGCACCTATAAGAAATCATCGACCCTTAATCTAACTAAACCCTGAAGTACTCATTAGGGGAAAATCTAGTTAAAACTCAAATATGCCTCACGAAAGGTATACTCCTGAAGTTTAACACAAGGTGGAGATCGGTGCACTTTTTGGGGCGATCACAAAGTGTAACATGAAATCCAATCTCCAGATATTTTACATATTAATTTTTAAACAATAGTTACGGCATCACAATCAATACAAATATTGTTATACTCTTTATTTTTACAACTTCCAACCTTGCGATTTTAGTTTTAGTTTCAGCTAAGAAATAGGATGATGCATCAAGTTTAGTAGTAAAAAAAGCAAAAATAATTGAACCGTTGTGGCCTTTGGCTATAGCCCCACCAGTGGCTATTCTATTGGGGTTATAGCTACCACTAGCATTCAACTCCTTGATACTTGGGGAAGTTTCAACTAATTAACTAGACAATTCTTAAATATCCTCGTGGGAATGCTAATATCAAAATAAGTATTACACTATATGTTACCTATAACATTAAAATTAATAAGATTTGTTTTTGTAGCACTAACAATAAAGAAGTTTAATTTTCAAATTATTCTATTAGAGCTAAAAACAATATTTCTATGTTGCTATTATTTCTTTCTTTCCAAATAAATCATAGAATTAACATAGGGATAGCAATTCTAGAATGACCCTTCTTCACAAAATACCCAAATGTACACCAAGCTCAAATGAAACGTTTAGGGGACAAATTAAAATTTAGGTTAAACTCAAACATGTATTCAAAAAAATTTCATATTTGCTTTTAGCTTTATCACTGTTAATAAAGAGATGGTCAATTGTCTCAACATTTGATGAACAACATTAACATTTAGAGGGACTATTAAGGCTTGTAAAAATAAAATTTCCATCTACATGAATTGCATGGAACATTAGTCTCCAACTGAAAAATAAAATGGTAGGTTTAATAGCTTTATGACAAAGGCTATTGCCCTATTCAAAATGATCTTGTTCTCAGTTTATTATATGCTCTTTTGAACTCAAAATAATTAATACCGTCTCCTTTCCATGTAATAATATCTAAGTTATTATGATTGATTGGAATAGAAACAATTTCTTCAACTTAATGTGTATTGTTTGGAATGGCTTCCAAAAGTTTTACAGTATTCCAATTTTCATCAAGATAGGAATGTCTTACTTTACAAAATTTTGTTCTAGCATAAGATAATTTAATAGCTAAGGATTGATCATCAAACCAACAATCATGCCAATAAAACACCTTACCTTCCCCAACATTCCAACAAATTTACTTTTAAGTTTCAAATTTAATTTTGTTTAATCTTTTTCATAAAGAGGAGTCAAAATTGTTATAAAAAAATATGGATAGGGTTGCTACCCTTTAAATATGTATCAGCAACAAAATTTTAGCACAAAGACCATTAAAATTCCACCCAAGCTTGTATGAAAAGGTGTTAATAAGATTCTTAAAGACTTTTAAATCTTAACCCACCTTAATGGATACATAATTCTTTCCACTTGAACCATTAAATTTTTCTAACATTAGAAGTAAAACCCCATATAAATTTATTGAACAATTTGTCAATCCTCATAATAATTTCAAAAGATGGATTAATAATTTGAATGAGGTAAAGAGGGATAGACGGTAAGGGTGCATCCCAAAGCTCTTTCCTCTTAATTTTAAAACAGCTAGCATATACAAAAGTACAAACAATAAAAAAGAAACTAAATTGAATAAAGGTAGCTAGGGCTTGTTCAAAGTTTTCACTAGTGTTACAATTAAAACCTTCTTTCTAGAAGCACTAATTCTTACTATTATTGTTGTGGCAATCTCCACCAAAATCCAAATTTTTTTTATAATAATCAATATCTAATCTCATCAAGAAAGGTTCTAAAACTACTAAAACATCAATTTTTTATCATAAATGTGTCTATGAAGTTTTTTAAGTACGGAGATACTTTCAATGCCTCTAATATTTCATATAAAAAATTTAATCATTGAGAAGAGGTAGTCATTGATCTTGTTATTGGCTTAGAAGAGTTTATTATTTTTATTCTTGTCTCTTAGTTAAATCATTTTCTAAAACATGTAAGAAATTGAAGTGATTTTATTCTAATTTGATTATTTGGATGAGTAGAAAGATCATCACAAACATTTCTTATCTTTCTCATTTTAATCTTCAATATCATGGCAAGAGGTATTTAACATGCTAATAAAATCATTTGTAGCTATAGAAATTATACCACTTTCTTTGTTTAAGTTAGAGAAGATATTACCATATGTTTCTTTAGGAGATCATGACAAACCACTTTGAGTATAATTATTGTGTGGTAGACCCTTATCAGCAACTCCAAAAATATATTATGAGCCCTCATTATCTCTTGATTTGCTATTAGAAAATAACAATGCATATAGAATATTATCAAGAGGAGATCATAAATATTCGTGATTTTCAACATTATTTGCACCTTTTGAATACTTTACATTAGAATTATTAACAATACTAACTAAATATGGAGAGCCCTGAAGTAAATTAGCTTCACCATTAGAATTTTTTGCAACAATTAAATCTAGAGATGTGTTAAAAATGGCAACATTAGTATTTCTAGTAACCACTTCATTTTGATTATTTCCACCATCTTCCATGTTCACATTTGGATCACTTGAAGTAACGACTTCTGATTTAGAAACAAAGGTTCTATTATAACTATTCATATTGTTTTGTTGGTTATTTTAAAAAGATTTTTTGAATGTTGTTATCTAGTGCAATGATAAAAATTCTATTAGTCACTGTTGCATTTTTCTTCACAATGCCTTTAGTGTAATTGTTTTTTCCGGCATTTGTCCTTAAATATGGAAATTTTTTAAAATACTTTTCAATAATGTAGCTTATCATCTTTCATTGAGTACAATAATGTGGTAGTAAGTATTCAAACTTCACTTCTTGCATATAGCCATTGTCTAAAGCAATGTTTAAAATTCTATTAGCCACAGTTGCATTTTTCATCACAATACCATTAGTGTAATTATTTTTTCCAGCATTTGTCCTTAAATCTAGAATTTTCTTGAAACACTTTTCAATAATGTAACCTATCATCTTGCATTGAGTACAATAATGTGGTAGTAAGTATTCAAACTTAACTTCTTGCATATGGCCATTGTCATCATGTCCAATCCAAATAGATTTTTCATAATTCTTTGAAATTGTAACAACCCAAAATTGTTAATTATCATTTAACAATTCAATTAATCTCAAATCTCTCCTAACAGTCTTAATTAATCATTTGGAATGAGTTCTGAAGTTTTGGTCCAGTTTGGAGACCAAATAAGCATAATCTTAATTTTAGATACTTATTTAAATCAAGAAAATGAGAAAAATTATTTTGACCTCAGATTAAAAATTGGATTTCACTATTGCATTCCTCACCCTAAATTAGCTAGTGGTGAAAATTGGTAAGTTTTGGAGATCGTCAAAATTTCTCGATTATTTTATTATATTTTCGAAAGCCTAAAAAATAAAATAATTAAAACAACTTTTGATTGAGATTTTGACTGCATTTTTGAGTTCTTCATTCTCGGTTTACTTAAAAAGAAAATTTTCAAAATTCTTCCAGAAACATATAACTGTATAATTCTAATTAAATGAAATTTTTAATAAATGATAAATTTAATTAATCAATTAATTCTTTTGTTTTTAATGAATATATATATATATATATATATATCTTCATTTATTCTACGACTGACTAAGCTCTTCCCTAAGTCATTCGCCCTACTCCCTACCATTCGATCTAACGACGTATAGATATTATCGTTCGATCAATGTCAAGCGGCCCATCGTTCGAGCAAGACATTGCCTTCTCCTCTATAGCTATAAGAAGGGACGCGTGGCTCGCACAACAACTCTTGCCAATGGAAGGCTTCGGCAAGGATCAGATCGTTGAGAACCTTACTCATCCACGCCCATACCTTTCGCGTCTTAAAAAGGGGGATATCGAGTCCATTAAACGATTTCGAAGCATTATATTCAAAGTCCTTGCAAGCTTGTTAAGAACTCTAGCAGCGACTCGCCAATACAAGCAGGTACTCCCTATTCTTCTATCAAGTGTTAAGTTGTTAAATGGGTTTTTTTTGGCAATTTAAGATATTAGGGTTTAATTTGAAGATTCGATTCATAACTTGAGAATAGGTAGATGTAGGGCTTAAAATAAAATTATCCCAATGTATTTTTTTTACTTGTTCAAAGATTATTTATTGTTATTATTAAAGGTATAAACGAGTAAAGCCCAGCTCGTTTCAGGTTAAATTTGTTCAAGCATATCATGTATTCAAAATAGTTCAAATATCTTATGTTTGTGTGCATCTCAACATAAGATATACATAATTATTTTTTTTTGCTTAGTGATAGCTTCTTTAATTAATTTGTAAGCACTCATATTTTCTTAAAATATTCATTAGTTGCATATCGGTAAGTTCAATGGAATGAAGACTACTATTTATACATGTTATGCCATTGAGTACATGGTTATATTGTTTGGTGTAACTAGCAAGTTTTCAATGTTCAAGAATCTAATGAATCAAGCCTTCCATGCTCCACCCATTTAGTTCACTGCAGTTTTATCTATAAAATTTTGATTCACTTGCATTTGCAAATGATTATTTTATGCACTTGATTATTCCAGTACTCTGAAATTTTTATTGTCAAGTTCTTTTAAGTGCATGTTTTGGCTTGATTTGATTGGATCTTGTAGTTAGTTTAATTCATGTTTTAGTAGATCACAGAAAGATTAATATGATTTTGAATAATTAATGCTAATGTAGTATAAGGTTTTCTTGGTATAGCAAAATACCATTGCAAGTTTGCTAGAAAGTTTTTCAAATTAAAGTTTGTTCATTTTCTTTTAATTTAGCGTAAGGAAAATATAATCTATCAACTAAGCTTAAAATGCTTACCTAAATAGAGAACTAGCAAAAAAGCCAATGAGGGTGTAATAGAGATTTTTAATTACAAGTTTGCTAAGTTGTCAAAAGCCGATTTGATGAAAGATTCAGTGTTTGCATGCGATGAAGAGTAAGGTTGCTATGTATACTTTAGTGAAATTTTCTTTGCACAACTATTCATCTACCTAGAGAATTTTTCTTCTTTGAAATATATCCAAACTTCTAAATTTCTTGCTTTATTTTCTTTGAATAATCATGTATTTTCATTTTAAGGAAATAATAAGGTTCTTTATTATTTCTGTAACATCGAGATAAGCACTTCATTTTAGGAACCTAATTTTAATTTGAGCGTTCTTTTACTGCCGGCAACGATTCTTGAGTTATTCATATCAATAGAAAGATTTGAATTACATCGCATGTCCACTTATGTCTTAACTTTCAATGCTACTTATTGATTCAATGTCATGCATTTACAAGAAGCGCCCTTCTTTGTATGTGTTTGTAATAACCTATTTATATGCTTAAGAAAACTAATTAATCAATTATGTGAAAAGTCTGCTAATTTCTCAACTTTTGCTGTAATATAAAACTTAATACCCTAGCTATGTTCTATGATTCTTAAAATTTCATTAACTTTCTCATCTATTTTTATTATTTTTCTTAATGTATATAGATAATGGTTCTCGTTAATTTAATGGTTGAGAAATAATATTCATATAAATGTATGTATATGTGTACTTATTTGTGATTGTGCACATGAGATTGTTTAATTTGGTTCGATTCAAATTAGCTTATATGTGAATATTTATATTGGATTGTCAAACCGAAAAGAGCATTTATTCAGTAATTAAAGTATCATATGTTTCTTTTCTTATAATGCACTATAAAATATAACTTCATTATATATTGAATTCAAATAGAAAGCTTTACATTTAAATGTGCAACTTTCACCTCTTCATCGGTTCACTATGATCATCATTGACAAGTTTTATACTTTATTTTAATTTGTATCCACATTCTAAAGCTTACCAATTGTAACTCATCTTCATAAATCAAACTTAATTCCATTGAAAAATATTCGGGTGTAAGATACATACTTCCTTATATTCACATTTTGCTGATATGTTTGAAATTAATATTTATATATGCATTAATAAATTATAGCATTATTAAAAGAGATGCTATCATGTTCAGCTATGCACTTATGTGAAATGCTAATTAGAGGAATGAGTATGTAATTTTATTTTCTATCCAAAATGCATTTACATAAGCTTTGGTTAAAGAATTGTTGATTGCTCAATAAATAAAGCAAGTTGGGGTTTTCGGCATTTACAAGCTTGAGAAATTCTTTTTTTTTTTTTTTTTTTTTTTTTTTCAGGGTTTTCTTTTTGCTGCTGAATCTAAATTAGATGGACAACATTTTTATGGACAATATTCTTGAAATAAACTTCTTCAGCATAAACGATACTTTCCATCCCTTAGTTCTGGTCATCAAAAATTAACTGACGGTCTCACCTTCTCAATTTAATTTTGGGAATTATAACTGAGATAAAATACTTGCAATTGGCTATTTTATATGATGTGCATTTTTGTACAACTGTATATGACTTGGAGAGGTGATGCTCACATAACATATTTTGATTTGAATTTTATTTAAAAGCAATAACATGACATATCATAATACACATTTTTTACTTACTTTGAAAGGTGCATGTACTTTATTTTATTTGATACTTAGCTGCTATATTATGGCATGCCGTTACTTTGAGGATTAGCAAATTGAATACCAATATGGTTATATTGAATATTTAATTTAGTATAGTCTGAAAATAAGTTAACTTTATCAAATTGGTCCATCGATTATTTGAACACGTTCAACATCTCAAACTTCACAAGGCAATAAAAAAAAAATACCCAGTCAAAATTTTATATTGATTCTTACTCAACTGTCACTCTTATTGTTAAAAATTGAGCAACTATTTTTTTAGAATTGGGAAAGTATTTATTGCGAAATGAATAGTGCTGCTATTTTACAAAATGCGAAATAGTAACAAAAAATGCGAAATGAATAGTATTTATTACGAAATAAACAGTGACATATGTGCAAACTAAATAGTATCTTTTTATATATTTTTTGCAAATAATATTTGCTATGCTACATAAATTGTATCTTTTTCCTTACAAAATGAACAATATCTTTATGTAAGGTAAATAGTAAAATTTTATAAAATGAATATTTCTTATTTTGATCTTCCTAGTAAATTACTAATAGAATCTTATAAAGTAGAGTTTAACTTGAGGAATATAATAGAGTTCAATCAAATTCTTACATTTAATATTAAATTTATTAATTAATTTAGGAATTTATATTTTAAAAATTAATTAGGAACTTTATTAGTCCTAAAATATTAGAATAAATAATTATAAATAATAAATAATAAATATCACGTGATTTACAATAATTTGATAACTTCTTGTTATGATACAACATATAGAACCTAAACTTTGAATCATACACTAAGATTTTGTGCATATAATAAATATTTAATATATTTTTTAGAGGGGTTTATATGGTTGATTTTAGTACAGCTGTCATTAAGCATAGGCAGGCTATTGGTGTATCCGGAGACCACATAATTCTTTTGAGGGGGAATGTGTGTGTTTATAGTTGATCCCACTTTCAGATAAATTAAGTAGACGTACTCAACTCCTCACTTATTTTACACCCACATAATAAATAAAAAATACAAGATAAATAAATTTTAACTTGCATTTTCTCACAATCTTATTGATTATGAATGATTAAGTATAGTCTTAAGAATATATTTATATTCAGTCTTTAGACTAAAATTAGTTACTTTACTACTTTATAACATTTTAAATTTTTCAAAATCGTTTATGCAGTGTAAGGTTTCATACAAAAATACAATTTTATTTATAATACAATTTTTCTTATTTAGCATATAATATCATTTGAACATATTCATATTTTCTTCAATTAAAAATATTTTAAAAGCTATGCTAATATATTTATTGTAAGATTTATAAAAAATACTTAAGTAATGTAATAAACCTTTCTTACTTTACCTACTTACTATTTTAATGCTTATTGCACCGCTTATATTTTAAATTATAAATGGCTAATGTGATATCCACTTATTAATGTATTTAGCTTATATTTAAAATGTACTTAGACTTTTAAAGTCTAATCATTTTTTTTTTCTTTGCTGTGCCCTATCGTATTTAAAAACCAAAATACGATAAATCAGGAGCGTGGATCAGGTGCTGCAGTTAAAGAAGAACATGAACAGTAGCTGAACTAAAAATCTTATTTACTTTTAATTTCATTATATGAGGATGAGACATTATATTTTCAAAAACTTATAAATTAAATATTATGTGAGGTTTGTAAATTATTCTTTCAAGTTATTTGTAATTTGATATTTTGGATAATGAATGTTTAAAATTAGAATGATTGAATTTCCTTCCACTCATAGATCCACATAATATAAGGTAGTACTTAATGTTGGCTTAGAATTTCCTAATTTAATATTAAGTACTACCGTAATACCCGGTATTGGATTAATATATCATATCTAATAACAGGGTGTTACAGTTGGTGTTAGAGAGTAGATTTGAGGAATAAGAAGAAAAGTTTAATATCTAACTAAATATTCATTATTTACAATGAAAGAATATATTTAAATATCCTTATTATTAAGAAATTTAGCTTAAACTTAACATTATATTAGATTATAATTTTTTCCAACATTTTTAGAGTATTAATCCTGAACAAACTTTATTTGTCACAATTTCAGAATGAATCCAGGCTCAAATTCTCCCACTTCTGTCAAGAGGACAGTACCACCCAATTCCTCATTACAATCTGATGAGATGAAAACTTTGATCGAGTTAGTCAAAGTTATGGTAGAAGCACAAACTCAGGCTAAAACAACCCAATATTATTATCTGACTTGATTTTAGCTTAATCATACCTTAATTTAGTTCATCTAGTTATTAGAATCAATTGCTAAAGATTTGATGCAATTCGGAGCTAAATCAAATATTTTGGAATATTTTAATAATTAATTAATGAGAAAATTGAGGTATTTAATTTGACCTCAAAATTGAAATTTGACTTCATTGTTGCGATCGTCACCCCCAAATTAGCTAAGGATGGTGTTTTAGACGAGTTTGGAAGTCGTCGGATTTTTGTAAATATTTTAATATAATTAAATACCCCGAAAAGTAGCATAATTACAAGACTTAATGGTTAAGGCCATCCCTCTACTCTCCCTCACCTCCCTAGCTCATGATAGCCTCCCCCTTTCTTCTCCTTCTTTAAATGGAGCTCAGCCCCTTCCTCTCTATTTTTGATGTCAAGATAAAGCTGAGAGCTATCTCCTTTACCCTCCATTGTTGAGCTTGGTGCTAAAGAAGAAGAAAATGAAGTTCTTCCAAGCTTTCCAAGTCTTCTTCCTCCTCTTTTTAAAAGGCAAATGTACCAATTTGCTCCTCTCCCTTATCTACTTCATGTTGCTAATATGCTGGTTTGTATCCTTAGAAATCCATAATTGTATTTAGAAGCCATTGAGGCTCATTAAGGCATCATATTACTTGAAAATAGCATGCTCTATTTTTCATCCACTTTGTATACTCGAACCTTTAACTCTATTGTTCGTATAGTTAGGATAATATGTTTGTGCCGATTTTAGTATCGATGGAAAGGTATCGGAAAGACCTTTTCATTGATATATGGCACCACTTATGGAATGCTCTAGATTGAGTGTATTTAACCTCGAAATATGGCCCTTCACAATTTTTGCACAGGCGAAATCACCGTCGGGCGCTACGGTGCTGTAGCACCCAAAGTTCAAATAGTTTCCACTGCAGTGCGCCACAGCGGGCTGCAGCGTCATTTCAGGAAAAATCATTTAAAATCAATAAATAAGCTAATTGAACAGTAACCCGAAAGTTGGATCGCTGTAATGCGCCATAGCGCGCCACAGCGGGCCGCAGCAGGCCACAGCGAGCTGCAGCTAATCTCTTTGGTTTGATTTAGAATTTCGTTAGTCTTAATTACCTTCTATTTTATGTTACTTTACATTCCTATGTTTTCATGATTTTATGATGTATGCTAGAGACTTTAATATTTATTTGGACACCTAAATGTGCTTAGTTGACATTAAACTATAATGGAATCTTGAGAACTTGATTAAGTAAATGATACTTAATCCAAATCTAAAATTCGACATCAATAATACACCAACAATATATTGATCTGTCATTTATCTATAAATCAACCATTGGTCTTAATTTTGGTATGGCTAGGGGTTAAATCCTAACTTATCTTGATTAAGATCTAAATCTTAATCACCTTAATCAATTAACTTGATTGTAAGATAATACAATTGATATTATTCTAATAATGCAATTGATTTGATATTGATCTTAAATTATTGAATTAAAAGTGCTAATATTAATATTAAATTTGTGTGATTGAATCATTTGAATCTAAACTTGAGATCTTTGATTTTCTCTTATATAAGATTATTAGTATAAAATGGATAATAAAATTATAATGATTTACAAAATGATCTAACTCTAATAATATATTTGATTTTATCTCATGATTATAAAATAGAAAATGATCAGATGAATTTTAATCATATGATCTAATCACTTTAATCCAAGTCTAATAAGTAAACCTTAAATGTTAAATTAAAAAATAGAAAAGTGAGATCTTAAGGGTCTTGCTTTAGTATCATTCTTGAAATATTTAAAGACCTTAATTAATTATATATTGAGGTAGGAAGAACTTTTGTAACTTATTGAGGTAGGAATCTTCGATGATCCTTTATAATCTTAGAGGTTGATCTTGACACCTTATGGTAGGAACTACATAATGTACCTAGAATAGAGCTTCCCCTTTGCGGTATAAATTATTATTGAGTGATCTCTATGATCACATCCTTGGATCCTTGTGTAGTACTTACCCATTTATAGTAAGGATTAATAGCTTTGATAATCCTTGTTGATTAAATAGAACCTTTGAACCTAGATTATTAGTTGGGTATAGTAGGGTATACCTATAGTACTGCATTATTTTAGTAGTATTCAAGATTGGTTGATTCACTCCAATGAGGACTTATGACCAGGTGCTATCTTGAGGGATTAGACGAATACAGTCACGTTAGAGTAAATCTTTTAAGACTAAGAGTGTTATCAATAGGAACTCATTCCTTAGTTTAATTAAAATATAAATCGCCATCGGGTGATGCCTCCTAGCGAAGATCGCTTCAATAGATGTGGCTTAAACAAACTAAGTAATTTAAGTAACCTACTTTAAGACACTGAGTGTGATTGTGGGTTGGGTATCTTAATAACTTAGCTTGAGATACAAATTGTCATCGGGTGATGCCTCATATCGAAGATTGCTTCATTAAGGTGGCATAATCAAATTAAGTGTTAAGAATCACCTTTTTTGAAAATATGCTAACTATGTGTATACAATCATCCCATCTAATAATTTTTAAGTAAACTCTCAACTTTAACTAATTATAGAACTAGAATATAGGAGTCAGAATCCTTCATTTTAATAAGATTCTACACAATGAAGACCTTAAATTTATTATTGGATTTCAAAGCATTTTCTGGATTTCTGGATTTACCTCATGTAGCTTAGAAGCATGAGCATGAGCATAAGCATGATGTTTGAGTATCAGCGATGATGTATGAGTACTAGTGATGATTTATGGGTTACAGAATATTACATACATTAGCTGGGGAATTTCAAGATGCATCGGTATTGCAGTTCCTAACTGGATGTATGCATACATTGGACCATATGACTCATAACAGTTCAGTGATATTTTGGTTGCATATCAGTACATACAGTGTTGTGGCATATTTTGATGCATAGTTTCAGTGACATACAATATAGTCTTACAAATCATTACTCAGTTTCAAATTCATTTTTACTTTGGTTTATTTTCAATATTTAGTTTTTGGTACAGTTTTACTTTACTTTATTTCCGTTTTGTATAATTTTATACAGTTTTATACCTTCAGTTACTTTACAGTTTTTTTGCAGTTTTATTTACATTATATAAATGTAAAATAAATAATTATAACTGCTTAGATTAGTTTTGATGTGTTAGACTTATTGTCTAACACGGGGTACTTTTGGGATCCGACAATTTGCTAGGTCTTGAGCAGTATATTGAGTCAGGTTAGGAGGACACACAGGAGATTCAGGAGTCTATGGAGTACCAGTGTAATTCTCTTCAACTTTATGTTTCTGCTTAGTTTATTTCAGTTCAGTACTTAGCTTTTATGTTTGTATTTCAGTAAACTGTTTGTAATAATTCTGGATATATTTTCTTTTCTTTTTTGAGACGAATATTTTATACAACTTCTGTGATGAATGTTTATGGATGACTGCTTAGCTTCTGTACTCAGTTATATACTACTTATATTTAGTATTGTGATGTAATCAGTACACTGGAAATTCTGATATCTTATACATATATTAGATTCCTCATGTATTTTACATCCAATGTATATATTGGTCTAATACTTATGATAAGAATACTACTCTTATCTTAAGTATTAGCTCTTAACTCTCATTGGGGTTGAGTCAGCAGCCCTTCAGATAGGTTTAGTTTTCATGCTATTTCAGAGAGACGGGATATTCCTCCCCGAGTGGCGCGCCGCTCCACCGCCGATCAGTTTTTACCTTTTGCGCGCGGCGACGGGGTGGGGCGCTACATGCAGAGACTCAAGGACTTAAATGGGTACCTTAGATGGGATCAAAAGCGGTGACTAACACGCATTGGAAGGTACCTGGCGGGCGGAGCCTTTGATGCTATCGAGCGATCGCCACGCGCCCTGCGCATTGCACCCGATCGCAGGGACTACCGATCGGACGATCGAGATTGGACCGTCTGATCTAATGCTAGCAGTGGATGGCGTTAGAGCAAATGTGGACGACACCGTTAATTATTTTTAAATATATTAATATTAGTATTTAATTATTCAAATTTTCGGGGTATTTAAATATTACTAAAAATATTTGATGAAAATCCAACGACTTCCAAATGCCTCCAAAACTTCACCCCTAGTAAATTTGAGAGTGATGAACGCAATGACAAAGTTAGATTTTCGATTTGAGGTCAAAATAAATAAGTCAATTTTTAGGATTTTTGGAAATTCTCAAAATCTGGATTTGATCTATTTGACTCTTGATTTGGACTATGTCTTAATTGTGAGTTCCTAATGACTTAATTAGTGTACTAGAACCATGGTTATGACTTATATTAGTTCTTATCGACCTAAGTAACAACCTGGGTTATTACAGTCCTTCCCGAGTAATGCACCGTTCCGTCGTCAATTATTCTTAAAATTACCACAGTTGCACGCGGCAACGGGATGGAGCGTTACAATTAAAGACTTTTTGGAACCCTAATTAACTTAGGTTAATCCTTAATTATGTTAAATTAACTCCAAATCAGTCATACATACTATCATTTTACTCATTATGTTATAGAGATGGTAGGTTCACTAAGTTGGATGATCATTGATGAATTTGACTTTTGGGAGCTTAATCTTATGTTAGCTTTGGACATTAAGTTGTTAATTTAGCTTGTTAGGACCTCAGAACCCTAGGAGAAAGTAGCTTGAGCTTTTCTTTGCATTGATTGGTCTGTAGGTGAGTATGTACCGTAAGGAATACTTACGACAATCTAGGAAATGCCATTTTAGATTTTTAATTAGAAGGGTCATGTGAGATATAGAGATGGAGTAAGATTTATTTGAACAAAATCCTAATTAATTAATATGATAGATTAGCCAGTAAGAGACTAGAACCTTATAATATAAGTTATAAGAGAATTTTAGATTTAGATCCAATTAAAGGAATTAAGATTATACTTCTTTTTAAATTATCAATCAAAGGAAGATAGCCCCAGTGATTGCAAATGTGAGCAGAGAGATAATTAGATTCTATTAGCTCAAACCTTTTGGGTATATTTCCAGACCTTGAGAAAGATAACCTAAAAATTGCTTAAGATTTACCTTTTAATAGATAAATTATCCGAGAGATCAAGAACCCTAGAAGTTCTTGAGGTAGAATGAACCTTAGATCTCTAATTAGTTTTCTTAAGATGGATTTTACACCCTATGGTTAGTATAATGTTCAAATAGGAGACATTAAGGATAGTAACATCAAGGATAATTTAAGGAGTTATAAAGAATTTCTATTTTACTATAACTCTAATAAATTATATTTTCAAAACCTTCAAGTTTGAATATATATATATATATATATATATATATATATATATATATATATATATATATATATATATATATATATATATTCATCTTTAATTGACTAAGACTTACGTCTTAAGTCAATTAGAAGGTTCATTTGACCTCAATTATGAATGTAGATAAATAAATTAGATAATAATTAAATACCATATATTTTGTATTTTATTTGGCATTTTATTTGAAATATAGTAATGCTTTGTAAATATTATTCAATTGATCATAACTCATATGCATAAAATAAGCTCTAAATTAATTAAGAATGGATTTAACTCAAGGTGGATTAGTCTGTACATACATTATTGAGCCAGTGCTGACTATTGAGTGATCATAAGACCACACATGTTCTTGAGGGGGAATGTGTAATTATACAAGAGACCCCAATACATATAGTTAAGCAGGCGTACCTAACTCATCATTGTTCTGTATGAGCCCGCAAAACAAAACATAAATGAAATAATAATAAATTTAATTTATAGTTTACTACTTATCTTTATTTACTGTTGCTCAGCTTTACTTTAAAGCATTATTATTTGTCTTTAGGTTGCTAGAAAATATTTATACAACTCATATTTGAATATTATTATTGCTTAACTAGTCTCTTGCAGGAAAATATAGTGTGCATTAATACACCCACTAGTATTTATCTATTTTTGCCTTTAATTTTATTTATAATATTTCCTTTATAAATGCATTGTGCACCTTATTATTGCTTTAAAAAAGATGTGATATTCTTTAACTAAAATTACTTAGATACCATACAATATGCTTAGACTTATGTAAGTGTAATAATTTGTTTCTTTTTATTAGATGTGACATGTCGTATTAAAAACCAAATACCAAATACGATATATCAGGAGTTCGGAGTGGAGCTAGCAGATGAACCAGGACTTGAGCTAGAGTATCAGGAGCAGACATGAAGATTTTAATAGTGTTTATTTTTATTTATATCATGTGAGGATGATAGTACTTTTATTCACTTGAATATTGTAATATTTAGTATATATGGACTTTTTATTTATTAAATTCGGGACAAATATTTTTCTTTTATTTTCTGGATGAATGTAATGATAATGTATGTATTTATTTGTGTAAGAACATGCATCTATATTTCTTATCTTATAGGTTATTTGCCTCTAGTAGTACTTAATAGTGGGTTAAAATATATTAATCTAGTATTAAGTACTACAATGACATTCAATATTGAGTCAGAACATCTAATTTGACACTAGGTCATTACAACAGTGCTGAGAACTCTCTTAGCTATCTAATTGATCGCTCAAAATGGCGGAACAGCTATGATGTGCCGACTTTTAATGGCTGAGTGTGGATCAAACTGCAACCGCTGGATCATGGGTACCATCAAACGACTGGAGGTAGAATGTGGCACGATTGGATCAAAGTCGCCCAATCAAAGCAGATAGAGGGATGGATGGTGTAGGGTTGGCTGCCGCATGTCTGGAACCCCACATCAGATTGCTCGTAGTTCCGATAGCGAATCCAAGGGTTCAGCCGACAGTTGGGAAAGCTGGAAGTCAATTACAAACTTTACTAAACATTAATTAACAATTATCTCAAACTAAATTAAATCTATTTTAGGCTCAAGTGATCACAAAAAATTCAAGCTTAACTAATTTGAATGTGAGGAATTAAAAAATAAAGTCAGATTTTGATTTAGAGATCAATTTAATTTAGCTAATTTTTTAGACCAATAAATTAACTAAATAGCTAATTAATCTAAATGAGCTTTGATGGATCCCAAATTTTCAAGGTTAAGTCCTAATAATATTTATAATATACTGGAATATAAATTAAAACTTTATTAGGCCTAAATTAACCATGATAACAATCCAAGTTTGTTACACACAGTCTTTCATTAATTTAGTTTTCTCATTTTGAAGGTACTAATTTGGAATAATATTTTCAACTCATTATTGATTTGATTCATGAGATGGTCCCTTATGAGCCTTCCAACTCTCTCTAACCCACCTTTTATTTTGTTAACTTTTTGGACAGTCCTTGATTCTGAATATTTACTTGATTATTAATATATCAATCTATCTTGTTATAATCAAGCTACTTGTGCATCAAGGAAGAGAAAATTTGAACAGGGATTTCACTATGGTAGACTCTTAAGTTATATATGAACATGAACATTTATGGTATGAAACTACCTTAGTTGTAATTCTATGAACAAATCACTTTTATGCCATAAGCCACTATTATTGGGTATTTATGGGGTAGAAAACTAGTGCGCACACCTAGTTACTTGCTAACTGCAACACTTGAGGCACTCTGTGTGAACACTGGGAAGGGCATGTTACAAGGTAGACAAAAATAGTAATGTACATCAATGAAAGACAAGGAAGTCACATTCAAGCTCATAACTGAGGATGCTCCCTAAACGTCCTTTGCTAAACTATTCCATTGCCTCCACGTTAGTTGCTCTGAAGCTCATTTAGCTTCTTTACAGACTTCCAAACTCCCTAATAGCCAAAGTTTTAATAAGAAGACTTTATATTCAAACTAATGTATCTAAATTACTTGACTTACATCAAGCCTACTTTGAACATCAACAGTTCCCATAGCAAGTTAAATGGCACAACTAAACTAGCCTTTAAATTGTATCTAAGTCAACGCTGTCCACCAATGAATGATGGCGAGCAACATAGCGCTTTCTTTACGCGTTGTCCCTTTCTTTTGAATCGTCATCGTTCTAGTTCCAAATCTCTTTCTTTACAAAGGAACTGAAGTCTCTGAGAGAGAGAGAGAGAGAGAGAGAGAGAGTCAGTAGCACTTCCTTGAAACATCTTCTTCCCCATATAGTGAGAATTCTCCACCCTTCCTTTCACTGCCGTTCTCGTCCCAACTCTTGGTCGCCATTGTTTTCATCTTCATTGAATATATTCATTCATGTTTGCATCTCGCCGCCAGAGTTCCAATAAAGGAGTGGATGGGCTCCTGCTTCTCGACCGCAGGCAAAGTTACGGGCGGTGCTTACGATAGCAACAGAATGGAGGCGGGCGGTGATAAACCGGTAATGGAGGGGGAGAGACAGAAAGAGAAGGAGAAGGAGAAGGAGAGTGAGAAGGGGAAGGACAAGGAAACAAGTGCAGCAATTGAGATCGTGCATAAAAGGGGGTCCAGAGGGATTGTTCCTTGTGGAAAGAGAACAGATTTCGGATTTAACAAGGATTTCGATAATCGGTACGTTGTTGGCAAGCTCCTAGGTCATGGAAAATTTGGCTACACCTTTGTTGCGGTTGATAAGGTTCATGGAGACAAAGTTGCGGTTAAGAGGATCGAGAAGGCTAAGGTAAATTAGGGCGTGTTGTTCTTATTCTATGCTTGTTTGACTGTTTTTGGCCTTTTGGCATCATTTTCTCTTGTTTAATTGCATGCTACTTTTGGGATGCATGTTAATATCAACATGAAGTTTGCTTTAAAGAGGTCTGGTTGATGCCAGACAATGATCACATACAAAGAGGAGACTTATGACTCAAGCTTTTGTACGGGTCCTAGCTGCTGGGATTGATTAGTCATTGAGTCGTATTCCATTTGTTTTTGTTTCAGGTCATGTTGTGACTATAATCGTGCTATATTTGTTTTTGTTTGAGGTCGTGGTGTGACCCTAGTTTGTGTTATATGTGTTTTGTATTTGACATTTTTTTAATTTTTTTGGCGGTCATTGTTTGGTGAGTTTTTGTCCGCCTAAATTTTTTGGGCTACATATATAAATAACCCATGTATGTCATTTGAAAAGATAATGAATAATAGAATCTTTTTCCTCCTACGTAATAATTGTGCTCTTGCGAGAGTGTGGTTGAAGTCGTATGAATAATCACTTCCATTCTAGTGCACGTGTATAGCGGCTAGGCCACCGGGGCGTGGATAATTTCGATAAAACTATCTTTGTGTTTGTGTTTTGTGTTCTTTGTGTTACTTCTACATTCTCCACTATCATTTTCCAAGATTTTTTCATCTATTCATGTATATTAGTTTTTTTTTGTTTTCGATTGCCATTCTCATTATTTCTGTTTCACCGCGATTCAATATTTTCATCATATTGTTCCCCTCCCAAAATCCCTTTAAAAAAAGTTTTGAAACTTCTTTTTTAATATCATAAATGACCCCTCCACCAAATTTCATATCAATCCAACATCATATGGTCCACTAATAGCATTTCTAAAGTCTCCCATATCAAATTTACTATCCTTCCATATTAATCCCCATCATTTTTGATATCAGAGTCAAGTTTTTTAGTCAGATTGTAGAGAATTTTGTGTTGAAATTTACATATTATTTTTGTAATTTTTGGAATTTTTGACTATGTTTAGATCCTAAAAACCCCAAAGAGGTCAGTATTTGGCCACCAACCACAATCATTGACACCACCCACAGCAATGCGAACCATCAACCCGCTGACCCGGCCCGACCCAGCTCACTCCACGGTTAGCAGGTCTAATCTGATCCGTCCGTCTGCCCACCCTGCAAAATGCTCCGTGACCCACTCACCATCCCACGTGCGCGACTAGTGAACGCAGTCACGCCAGTGCCCGCATGTTCTCTGCCGCCCGACCTCCGATTTCAATGTTGTTTACACTGTTGGAATCATGAAATTAGTAATTATTTTGAAGAGGTCTTAGCACTCAACTAAGAAACAAGAAAGATGGAAGTTTAGACTCATGAGCGATGATCTGTTCGCTTTCACAAATGCTAAGTCCTATTATTTTTTTGTATTTTAAGCTTCACTAGAACTTGGAATTTGCTTTAAATAGGGAGATATAGGTTTTTTACATATCAATTGCAAGTTTTGTGCAAGTTTAGTGTTCTTGCCTAATTGAGTAAAACTTCACATTTCATTGACCAACTTATTGACCCTGACCTACCTTAACTTTTGAGAAACCTCTTTTTGAGCATGTATACTACTAAAATAGCCATCCAAAATGAGTTTGAGCTGCATTGAATCTAAATTTGAAATAACTACTTGTTAATTTATGTGGTAGTGATTTGTTACTTTTCTTTGTTATTTTTAATATATTTAGTTTACATTTTTGTGCTGTACATTATTTAAATTTTAGCAAAATTAAAGGCAGCATGGCTAACCAAGAACTAACTAGAATTAGGTTAAATTAGTGGTTTGAGGGTTTAGAAACTTTTATGGTTAGAATAGAATCACAATTTAGGCAACTTTTAGAAGCAATGCACTTAAAGAATAATCAGCACCTCAACCATCACCTAATAATCCAACACCCCAAACTAGATCTACGGCATGCCATGACCTTTCAATTCAAGCTAGGGATGACTACCTTTATGAGATTTGGCATAAATCAAATTTTAGGAGAGGTAGAATTCATAAGGAGTAAGACTATGAGAATAAATTTGATGATTTGTACTTGAAGAGGGGTCACCAAGGTTACGATAGGATGATCCCATTAGGCAGGACCAAAGGAGAGGCTCTTATGTAGGATGGAACTTATGATCCTAAATATTTTTTAGATTGGATGACCTAATTGGAAGGATTCTTTGAGTGGCATGATTTTGATGATTATCAACGAGTCACCTTTGCTCGCATGAAATTAATTATACATACCAAAATATTTTGGAATAATTACCCCTAAAAGGAAATGAGAAGTGATTGTAGGAGAATCACATGGGTAAGGATGCGGGGGATTTTGTGTGATAAGTATTGCTCATATTGTTATCACAAACAATTAAAATACCTAATAGATCTTAACATATCTCCCACACCACTAGTACTACTTCAGAATCACTTCTTGAACTCATGCTGTCGATATCATTTTTTCACAAAAGGATTATATTGATGTGATACCTATTACATCAAAGCCAAAGGTTGAGGCTAAGCTTCTGTTGATTACAATTACCACCTCACCTGTGCTTATGATGCTCCACTTACAACTATCCTACCTTGGGAGCTTGAAAATTTTGTATATGCATCTATTATAGATTTGGTAGTAGACCACATCAAGAGTTTGAGAATTTTGAAAGTGTTCAAGTCTTACACGTCAAAGAAGTTACACTCGATAATGAGGAATTTGCCATTCCTCCATTGTTGTGGATCTCATTAGAAAATTTTAAGAGACATCACTTGAGGATCTTTCATACGAGTTTTCATCCTTACAAGAAATTCAACACACTATTAATTTAGTATTGGGTACTCAACTTTTCAACTTAATACATTGCCATCATAATTTTGGGGAGCAAGCTGAGCTTCAATGACAAGCAAAAGCCTTAATCCAAAATGATTTCTTATGGAAGAGTTTGAGCTTATGATGGCTAATGGGCAATGCACTAAAGTTTTTATCATCATTACATCCACAAATGGATGTTCCTATTGTAGTGGTAAATAAGTTATTAGTCAATCTAGTAATAAGTCTAGTGGGTGAGAACTTAGTCACTTAGGATTTACACCTTACGATCGAATTTGCTTGTAATAGTATTTTTATGGGATAACAATGAGGACACCATTTGAATTATTTATGGTTACAATCCTAGAAAACAAATTGACTTAGTTAGCTTGCCTATCCATGAACATTTTGATACTACATTTATTTTTGCTAGAGATTTTCATAAAATGCATCATGAAATTAAAAAACAAAATGAGAAACTAACGTAGATTATAATACAAAAGCTAACATGATTAGGTCTAGCATAAATTTTAATGAAGGTGATTGTATGCTCGATCACATTTGCCTATAGCTATATTCCATGACCAAATATAAAAATTTTTATGCTGGAGTAGTAGGACCTTTAAAGGTCCTTAGGAAAATAGAGACAAATGCTTACTTGATTGATTTACCTTTTGATGTGTTTATAAGTTATGTATTCAATATTAAATATTTAATTCCATATTCTAAAGATCTTTTATAAGAAAATATAAGCACTTCTCCAAAAGGGGCAGAATGGTGAATTATTTTCAGAAACTCTCCGACCTTTTTCTTAGATTGAAGCTATTCTTTCTATTGAGATTATTGTACTAGAGCCGGTCGAACACAAACTACTAATGCAATGGAAGAATAAATCTTCGTCAGAAGACACTTGATTGTCATATGAGGAGTTCAAAGGAACAACTCTACGGAGAGTTTTTCTTAGTGAAGAAAGTCTGATGCAGGACAACGAATACATGCGAAGAGGAGGTCCATGACCCTAGCCTCTATACAGAGATTAACTGCTGGGGATTGATTTGTTATTGAATTGTGTTTTATTTATTGTTTTCGGGTCATGTTGCGACCTTAATCTTGTTATATTTGTTTTTATTTCGGGTCAAGTCGTGTTATATTTGTTTTGTATTCGACATATTTTTTTATATTTTTGGGCGGTCATTGTTTGGTGTATTTTTGGCCGCCTAGGAATTTTGGGTTACATCTTTAAATAACTCATGATGTCATTTGGAAAGATGAATGATAGGACCTTTTTCCTCCCATGTGAGAATTGTACATTTGCGAGAGTGTGCTTGAAGTGGTGTGGATATCACTTTCATTCTAGTGCGCGTGTCGGCTAGGTCACTGGGTTGTGTATAATTCCAATCAAACTATCTGTGCTTGTGTTTTATATTCTTTGTGTTACTTCTACATTCTCCAACATCATTTTCTAAGAGTTTTTCATCAATTCATGTATGCTTTTTCTATTTCCAATTACAATTTTCCTTCTTTGTGTTTCATTGCTATTCAATATTTTCTTTGTTCTACTCCCAAAATCCCCCTAAAAAAGAGTTTTGAAACTTCTTTCTCAACATCACAATCGACCAAACCACCAAATTTCGTGTTAATCCGACATCGTTTGGTCCACCAAAAGATTTCCCAAAGTCTCTTGTATCAAATATACAATCCTTATTTATTAACCCCTATCACTGGAATCATTTGTTAAAAAGGTTTGTTGATAGGAGAGATTTGGTATGGAAATATGAGGGTGTTTAATTTTGTAATCCAAGAGTGGTTTAATGAGCGGACATCTTAGTGGCTATTTTGTAGAATTTACACTAGTAAATCCTTAATTCTCAAGTGAATTTTTTGTGTAATAATAATTTGCTCACATTAATCCAAAATTTTTGTTACTATCTTAAGTTTCTAAAGAATAGCATTTTACTAATTTGTTAATATCTTTTATCCTGAAAGATAGAGCAATTGCAAGAACAATGCAGAGAAGGTGGGGGCGGGTTTGAATTAGAGAAAAAAAGAAGGGTATTGACATTGATGTTAGGGTTGACGGCGGGAGATCATACATTATCAAAGTAAAAACCTTAAGCCCAAGGAGAAGAGGAAGAAGAGGTGTATAAGTGGCGATATGTGGATTTAACTATTAGCTTGTTAATTGAAATATACTTCAGTTATTATTAACAAGCATGAATTACTTATTCTAATTAAAATACTAATTAATAATTAATAATTTAAATAAGACTTTTGCATTATTAAAAATGTTAATCACCTATTCTATTTAAGCATTCATTATTATTAATTAACAACCAAGTTGAGCACTAACTACTAAATTAATCATCAATTAAATTAATTAATTAAAATTATATAGATGACTAATAATTAATTTGATCATTTATAATCAATTTTGCAACTTAAGAAACTCTAACTAAAGTATATATATAATTACTTAGATAGTAAAGTTCTAAAAATACATTTTGTAATAATTTATATGTTATTTATGGTTTGTTTGGTTTGCTGCTATCTCCGCACTATGTTGTGCTATCTCGTGATAATAGGGTGATAGTAGCTATTTGGTTCAGTGTTTGATTTTCAATTTATTTGCTGTTTTTGTTTCATTTGGTGTTATCTGAGCAACCAAAGAATAAGCGACATTCAGATAACAGCCTAACAATTACATGGTCTCCTCCTTCGATTGTGATAAACTTGTATGATTTATTTTCTTCTACAAATTTGTGAGATTTTTGAGGGCCTTTGTGTGACTATGACTCTTCATGTATATAAAGCTCAGTCTCCCTTTCATTGCTTTTTTTTTTTCTTCCAATTTTACTTTTTTTGTGGGCAGCATTACCAATAATACAAAAATTTTAATAAAAAAATAGAATTTTAGGTGGGGGTAATATTAACAGTAAATTCATTACAAAATTATAAAATTGAATAACTTTGAACTAAACAAATTTGCAATCTCAATAGCATTGCTATCGTTATAACATGTTAGGACAATAACTTTGTTCCAGACATGCAACCAAACAACCCCTTTGTAACTCTTTAAAATATAAATAGACATATCCGACAATTCCTTGATAAGAGGTGGGCTAATTTGGCAATTAGTTACTAATAAGCACTATAATGATTCTTGACTTATGCTAAAAATATTATATACTTGTTATTTATTTTTTTCATGTTTCTTCTTTCATAAAATTATTATATTATCAATCAATTCGAGATAGAAGTTCTAGACAGACCCTTTTTTGGAATTTTAGCTAATCTAATTTTGAAAATACAATATCTTATCTAACAGTGAAATTGATGAATGCTCTTATGATGATGGCATGATAATAATGATGATGATTCTTATAAACATATTGCTATTTTTCATAATAAAAGCTTGTCATATTTATCACTCTCCTTTTATGACAAGAAACCAAAGTTCATATCTGTATATTTTTATCTATATGAACATAAATTTACAAACACTATTGGTTCTTGTCTTACCTCAGCATAATTTGTTTGATGATAGTGATGGGGTGTTTTAAAATTATTCACTTGAACTATATCTTGTGCTACATCATTTACCTTGTGAGAGTGCTTAAGGCAAGATAATTGAGACAACATCAAGTTAATGTAAGAGACACAAACTTTAGAAGAGCACAAGCTCTTATGATGGTTCATAACAATAACCTCCTTCGCTTAGGATCTTCTTTGCATCTTCCAATGTTTTTTTATATTATTTTGAGGTGCCATTCTCCATAGATTGAACTTTTATAAGGAAAGAAGAATAGAAATTCGATGGCCCGACTTTCGGGTATTCACATACCGCAGGATCATATTGAGCAATTTGAGAAAGAAAAGAGACAAAAAAACCAAAGATACTATTCATTTAGTTCAATAGTTCATATTATAAGATCTTTTTCTTGTACTCGTACAAAAGTGAAAATAAAAAGAAAAAGATAAGCAAAATAGCACCGTGGATCTATTAGCAGATTTAACATTTTAATCATTAGGGTTCTTGCCTGTATTCTTTCAGAAGCACCTGACCTGGTATTGTATAGAAAATAATATCGGGATTGGAATTCTCAGTAATTAGAGAATACTCTAAGTACTGCAGTAAGCAATGAAGTATTACTTTTTATAATAGCAGGGATGTGATTTGCAAAAAAGATGTAGAAAAAATAATGAGGTAAAAGCGCAAAATGAAATAATTAATTTCCTGCAAAAGATATTAGCTCAAAAATGTAGATTACTGATGTCATTTTTTCAGTAGCCCACCACGAATATTGTTACTGATGTCATTTTCTAGTAACAACCCACGAATGCTGTTACTGATATCATTTTTCCAATAATTAGCCACGAATGCTGTCACTGATGTCATTTTTCTAGTGGCTGGTCATGAATGCTATTACTGATGTCTTCTTTCCAGTAACTAGTCACGAATGCTGTTATTGATATCATTTTTCCAGTAACTAGTCACGAATGTTGCCACGTTGGTTCCGAACAATCAACCAAACTTCAAATGAAATTTGGCTCAAAGCAAATAAGCGAAGCAGTAAAAGTGCAAAAATGTAATACTTGTCATGTACTGGGTACCTTTGTTTCTTAAGTTCGGATGAGTGACAGTTCGCTCAATTTGCATTTAAGTTCTCGATATTCTTTGGATTAGCCCTTTTTAGAAGTGATGTGATATATTTTAAAGAATTTTTACATTCTTCTTTTCTATTCTGTCTTTTTTTTCACATTCTCATAATGATAGAAGTTTGTAATTTTATTAAGTCAATTGACGTAATAATATAATATTATTATTATGATAATATTACTATATGAAAGAATGAAGACAAATAGAAATGAGAAAAAATATTTAAATGGAAATATTAGTCATTTTATAATATTTGAATTGTTCCCATTATTAATTAATGAGAATGATTAAAATGTGAATGACTAAATATAAATTTTTTTATAGCAATGATTTAAATGTGTAGAGTAATAAAATTAGCAAAAGTTCCCTTCAATTTCCTCCTTTCCAACTCCTCTCAACTTAGGATTAGGATCGCCGGAAAACAAGGGAGGCCGAAGGCTACTGGTTGGCTGGCTGAGGAAGGTTTGAGGGCTATGACGGCTTGCCGGAGTGGCTGCAGCAAGAGGGCTGGCAGCTACAAGGAGGGGCTGCTGGGTGGCTGGCGGCTTGCTGGCTGGTTGGCAGGGGCTGTTGCTGGCTGGTGGAGGCTGGTAGGGGCTGAGGAGGAGTAGGTAGCTTTCTGGCTGCTGTGGGCTGAAGGAGGAGCTGTTGTGGGGCTGGTACGGGCTGAGGAGGAGTTGGCAGCTTGCTGGCTGCTGTGGGGCTGGCTATGTGGGGAGAAGAAGAGGGAAGGCTGCTGTGGGGCTGGTTGTTTGAAGATGTAGAGGGTTGGCTGTGTGGGGAGAAAAAGAGGGAATGGAGGCCTCTTAAATAGAGGAAAGGGAGAGGGAGGGGTAATAGGGGCGTAGGGGACGTTCCCTGCGCTTCCTTGCGCATTGAATGCGCAGGTCGCGCATGGTCCACCTGCTGCGGAAGTTTCTTTTGCCTGAAGGCGAAAGAAATCGCACGTTTGCGATTGTGGGGGAAGTAAAGGAAATTTATTAAAATTACTTAAACTTAAATTAATCGTATTTTTCTGCCGTCTGTCGTCCAAATACAACAAAACTTGACACCGAGGTGTGTTATGACATAACGAACACCCTCGCATCGAAAATTTTCGATTCAGAGTAATATTTTATTTTATATTAATTTTTGAGGTTAAAACTTCAAAAATTAACCGCGATAAAATCCACGCTCAGACTTTGATGAAACTTCTTGAGCAGCCTTTAAATAATATACTTAACACAACGGCACTGAAAACGATGAATTCAGACACACATTTTAATATTCTTGATTTATAGAATTTAAATAATTCAGAAAGTAAAGTGGAGCTTCCGTTATTCGGGTTTCTCTCAAACTAGGGCACTTTGATCTTTAAAATTATTCTTATTTATGGTATTTTTGTTTGTCATAATTTAAAATTTCCCGGGGTCCTGATGTTAGAGTCGGGATTTTGACCTAAATGGCAAAGTAACGACTTTGGGTCGTTACAAGAAATGAGAAACCGTTTCTTTGGTTTCTATTAAGAGTTGACGTGGGGGGCAGGCTTGATGATTCACTAACATGTCTTTAGCTTTAATAAGCCCATATACCATGTTGTTTGAGATATTAGAAGATGAATTGTCTGAGTTTGACTGGATAGCGATGTGTCCTTCATAAGGAGATTTGAGGATTGTTAGAAGTATTTTGTTTTCACCTTATTGTATGGTTTATTGAATCCTTTTCCTCTCTGCTACATTGGTCTTTCCATATTGATGTATCATTATCATCCATTATGATTTACCAACAATGCGTCTACCGCGTGATCTACGATTTGATGTGAGTTTTTGCTACCAAACTCGTCCTTGTAATATTCTTAATTAAGTACAACAATGCTAGTGATTGGAGAGTTTGCGAGTAGGCATTTGCTAATTAGCACACGAGTGAGCTATTTAAGGTGGTTGAGTTGCTAATTCTGAGTAGTAGAACTAAGTTGTGTTTTGGAGCTTTAGGAACAACTATGAAATAGAACTTCTCATATGAGGTATTTGGCATATATCATAGCTTTATTTAACAGCTTGGTCTCACTTCTTCATCTCTTTATTGATGCTTCATGGATTAGCTAAATCTCTTTGGAAGAATTGTTTCTGGATGTGTACCTTCTTTTTGGCAACTTATCATGTTTATTGGGTTTCCTCATCTTTATTGACCAGCGTACCAAGTAGTGCTTGTGTGGGTTTGTCAAATTGTTTAGGACTTTATGTCTACTTATCTTAACAAACTATTATATCTTGGATGCATGCATGCTTATGATCAAGCTTTGATTGGCTTACTTTCCTTGGATGGGATCTCTTATATTTAGGCAAGAATACAAATTTATGCTTTTGTTTTTCTTCTTTCATGAAGCAACAAAAAATGAAGAAAAAGAATTTTATATTCATACACATTTATAATGACTTGCCTTTTTCACCTTATTGAGTTTCTCTTTGTAATATATATATATATATATATATATATATATAATCACTTGCCTTTTTACTTTCTCATGCAAGTGTGTATGTGTGTGTATATAAAAATGATATTCCTTTTTATAATTTGATATAGATGAGCTTTTTTGTCTTCTCTAATGAGATGTGTTTTCATGCTATTGCTTTACTTTTCATGAATGGGATCTTTTGTAGTAGGTAATTCATGGATCCTCCTTATTTACTTTGAGAATATAAATTTGTGTTGGTTCTAATTTTTTGATGAAAAAAATAAAGCAAAAAAAATTTATGTACATGTGTATAATAATGACGCCATGGGATGCTATAGCTTTTGTAAGTTCATCCTCGTCATGGGTTTATCATTTTAATAGCCTATTTAAGTGACTGAGGTCATGGTTGAAACATCCATCATGACATTGATCAACATCGGGGTTTTTTCAATACGATGAAAAAAATGATGCGAAAGAAATGAAGCAAAAAAAATTTATGTACATGTTATAATAATGATGCCATGGGCTACTATAGCTTTTGTAAGTTCATCCATGTCTTTGTCATGGGTTTATCATTTTAATGGCCTATAGAAGTGACTAAGGTCATGGTTGAAACATCCATCATGACATTGATCAACATCGGGTTAGCTCTTTCTCTGGTAAGTTGTCTCAGTCACTGTCATTGCACGGCAGCAAGACTTAGCTTAGATCTTATTCTTAGTTATCTTCTCTTGTTGCATGGTTACTGGTTTTTGTGGCTAGCTCTATTATATCCTGTGATGTGTCACCAATATGTCCATCTCTGGTTGTGGGCAACTCCATAAATAACTCTTGATTTACTCTTTCATTGATAGCTGATGTGATTGAGCCTTACCATTCTGCCGATTCCATCACCTACGCCTGGTGGTGTTTCAATGGCTACATTTTGTGGTAGGCTGATTTTAGTGGTTGAATGGTTGAGGGCTTTGATTATTATTGGTTGGAGTGTCGGGCTCCCTCTTGGTTTTAAAATTTTGTGTAGATAATTTTCAGCCCTGTTCTTTATTCTTTCACTTTTTCCTTCACTTTAGCAGTTGCTTTAAATATTTGTTTGTCTTTGAGTGTAAGCCTGTGCTGTTATTTTTTTCGTTGGCTTTTTTTGTTGGGAATTTCTTTATGAACATCCTTAGTTAGTCTGTATTTGTTTATTGTTTAAATATTTCAAGCTTATTAATTCTTGGTCTGTTAGGCGGATTGATCATATGAACATCTTCTTGAAGCATTTTTGTGAGGTCCTGAGGATCAAGATCAAGAAATAAATGAGGGATACTATATCTGTTTGACAATAGACAGATAATGGATAGATTTAGTGAGACTACAATTACCCAAATAGAATCATTTCTTAACTTGGATTGAGAAAAACTCATTACAAAATCTATATAAATGTTCTACCTCCACTTTGGAGTTGGAAGCTGTTGTAGCCCTCATGGTTTCTGAGCTCAGCCTTGACCAAATTACAGGCCTTGCATCTAGCTGTAAATTATTCTACTTTTTTTCCCAAGTGTCAGCCATCAAAATAGCATATTCAATTCCTTGTTTGTTTAGTAGCACCTAGGCAAATGATATACCTTATATTATCAATGTTTTGTAGGATGATTAGTCATAGCTCTAGATAATTTTGCACCCACACTCTATTTCCTTGATATATGACACTACCTTCATCAAGTTGGAGTTCCACTCATGATCCTTTATGTACTAAAGTCATTAAAGATTCATTCATCTATCTTTTATTTGTGCCTACCTAATGTATTCTCCAAGAGGAACTCTAGTCATAATTTGTGCATAATTCAGTTCTTTGGGTAACGACTTCCAAGTCTATTTTCTCCATTTCCCAAATGAGCGTATTGATTGAAGTCAGCTGATGTAAACTGCTAGAAGATGTTCTACTCAACGCATCAATTATCACATTAGATTTTTCAGGTGGTATTGAATGTTATTCCTTATATATTCTAATCATTGACAATACTGTAGGTTCAAATTCTTTTAAGTGATTATATTTTAAGGTTTTGTTAGTTGGTGAAAATTTATATTTAGCTCCATAGAGATAATGTCTTCAGATTTTAAATGTAAAAATAATAGCCGTCCATTTTAGTCCATTTTAAATCATGAACTGAATAATATTTCTAATGTACATTTAATTGTCTAGATATGGCATGCAACAACTTATCATTTTTGCATTAATACTCATCCTAACATATAAAATGAAACATCCTTGAAAAATTGATAATCCATTCAGTCCACTTGAAGTACAAGAACAAGTGTAGTAGTTAGACAATTCCTTAATATTGGAGGGCTTACCTGAGTATAGGATGAAAAGACATTCTTCTGGATCAATCTTGTTAATTAAATTATTTGAGAAATTTCTCTTACAAATTTTTGGCAATACCAACTAATCCCAAGTAACTTCATATATCAATTATCAATATCAGTGGTGACCATTCTTGTATAACAGTGCCTTTCTTAGTAGTATTAACTAAAATTTCATTTCTTCCAATAAATGACCCAAGAATGCTACTAATTATAATAAAAATTTATATTTAGAATACTTAATGTACAACTAATGACTTTTAAGGGTTTTTAGTAAAATTCTCAAATGTTTTGCATTTTCTCATTTTCTTTTCGAACATATAAAGACATCATGAATTAATACAATTACATATTTTTCTATATGAAGCTTTTGGTTTTGGTTTATTAAGTTCATAAAAATAGATGGGTCATTAACCCAAATGACGACCAATAATTTTCAAAGTGTCCGTATCGGGTTTGAAATGCAAATATAGGAATATGCTCATCTTTGATATGGAATTGATGGTATCCGAATCGGATATCAATCTTTGTAAATATTGCTGTTCCACTAGTTGATTAAATAAATAATCAATTCTCAAAAGAGATTACTTATTTTTAATTGTGACATTGTTTAGTTCTTGGTAGTTGCTGCACATACATATTGACCTGTCCTTTTTCACAAATAACTTAGGCACTCTCCAAGGCAAAGTGCTGGGATTAATGAAGCCACAATCCATAAGCTCTTGCAATTGCTTCTTAAACTTTTGATGTTTTTTGGGAGCTATACAACACAATGATTTTAAAACAGAAGTTCCATATATTGTATCATAGTGAACTCAATCTCATGCTTTAGTGGTAGTTTGGCAAGGTCTTTTGGAATTTTTTTTGGAAAAACTTTTAAAAGATTACAAACAATAGGGGTATCTCTTAAACTCCTACCATATTTTTGGGCTTCTAACATAACCGCTAGGAATACTTGAATCCTTTTCTTAAGTACTAGCGTAGATATATGAGATTAAAGAAAGTATTCTTCAATAATTTATGAAAGAAATTCTATCTTCTTTCGAACCAATCCAGACCTTATTATTTGAGAAATCTAGTTATAATTTTCTACTTATCCAACCAGTCCATTCCTGCGCGATATCGAACGTCACGATTAGAAGAATTATAAGGTTAGCTTTTATGAGCTTACTGTCAATATATAACTTACAAGTACATTGGGTAGTCAACTTTAAACTATCACCAAATGGTAAATCAACAATCATAAAACTAGATAATTCCTTAGTGGTTAGATTGAGTATTGCAAATATAAAGAATGACTTGCACCATAATTAAATAAAATATGCAGGGATTTTGATGAATAAGAATAGTACCAACAACCACATCAGGTGTGTCAACATTTTTTATAGGAAATTTTGGCCTGTAGGGGTTTTGCTGTAGGCATGGATCGATTTACTTGTCTCCAAGGATTTTACTACACAGGTCTTCCACCTCCTAAAAAACTATTCTTTCTTAAGTACCAACGTAGAGATATGAGATTAAAGAAAGTATTCCTCAATAATTTGTGAATGAAGTTTTATCTTCTTTTGAACCAATCTAAACCTTATTCTTTGAGAAATCTAATTATAATATTCTACTTATTCATCCAGCCCGTTCCAATATGATATTCGAATATCACAATTAGAAGAATTATAAGGTTAGCTTTTATGAGCTTACTGTCAATATATAACTTACAAGTACATTGGGTAGTCAACTTTAAACTATCACCAAATGGTAAATCAATAATCATAAGACTAGATAATTCCTTAGTGGTTAGATTTAGTATTGCACATATAAAAATAATTTCCACCATAATCAAATAAAATTACACAAGGATTTTGATGAATAAGAATAGTACCAACAACCACCTCTAGTGTATTGACATTTTTTACAAGAAATTTTGGCCTGTAGGTGTTTTGCTATAGGCATGGATCTATTTACTTGTCTCAAAGGATTTTACTACACAGGTCTTCCACCTCCAAAACTATTCTTTTGCACATAAGTATAGTGGTTGCCCATTGAGTGATGTCTTAGCAAGATAATTCCTTGTTGTATGACCATCACTTCTTCATAAAGTAATTTCTTTGTGAATGCTCTCTTCCACAAGTAGTACAATGATTTTCTTATGATTTGCTCCTTCAACTTTTAAAATAACCTTGTTCCTGACTACTAAGTTAGTTTGGTTATCTTAGAAAATGATGGGTGATTCAATTGTCTTCCTCTTAAAGCTATGAGCTATATTGAGGTTGTCTTGGTTTTCTAATAACATAGCTCTCTTTACTAAGTTTATAAATTTGAAATTTGTTGAAATAAAATCTGCTGGTAAAAATCTTTTGATCCTTACCAAGAATAGTTGGTAACAAACATCTTCGGTGGCAACCATCTCAAGGGCCTCAAGGGCAAATTGGGCTAACCGTGTAAATTTTTCTTTATATTCAATAAACTTTTAATTCCCCTTAATTTTAAAATTGTCTCATTACTTTATATCCATGAAATACTCTCCTACATTCTTCTTTGGAAAGTTGTTTCCACCAGTGTTCTGCTGATCTAAAGAAAATATATATGATTAACGTCACTTTCTGACCCTTCAGGCATTTAACACATTTAAAAAATAAAATTTCAATTCACTGCAATCATTCTTCGACCTCTTATCGTGTGGCTACACCATCAGACTTATGAGGTTGAAGTTTTGAAAAGGTCTACAAAACCTTATATAAGGTATTCTCCTTAGACCCTTGTGCTGAGGTTGTGGGTGTTGGTTTACCATATACAAGTCCATCATATTCATAAATTGAAATATGAGATTAGTCCCACTATCTCTTATTGGGAAAATGGCTTCAGGATAGGGCTGATGGTGAGTTGCTAATGTTTCAACTCTCATTATTTATAGGTGTTGAAATAAACTAATTTTAGGGTGTCACCAATAAAATAGGGGAAGACTAACGCTTGCTAGTAGCTCCCCAAATAAAATATTTTTATTTGTTTAAGTTAAATTAAACTTAATAGATTTGAATTAATTTTACCTTCAAGTTCTCAACTTGACTATGATACAAAAAACTTTGAGATCCTGAGAATTTGAGTTGAGAAATAATGTGGGAAAAATTAAAATATAAAAATTCACATACACAATCAACTATAATGATAAATTTTATATCATTTCATCCATCATAAAATATGTTCACACAAGAAAGCCTTACAATAGACACAAAGTTTCATACTATTATTGATTTATATCAAACATACCACTAATTACATCAATATAATAACAAAACTCTATCAATATCTCTCTGGGTGTTTCCATCAAAACACTTCCCCTTAAAACTTTAGTTGCCAAAGTTTGGCCCCGCACTAAAAAATATAAGATAATAACACATAATTAAAAAGTATATAGAAATCTAAAATAATTATCTCATTTTCATGCTAGTCTTTGTTTATAGATTTTACACAACAGTATATTATTGGTAGCATTTTTAAAGTTCTCAATAAGGTACATAACAAATAAGAGAATATGAAGCAATATATAAATCAGGCATAAATAGGTGAATGTGTCCTTACAATGGAAATATCATAACAACAATGCACTATTGATATTGAGTCGACCAGACAACAAATTTGTATTAAATCTTTTAGCAAGCGTGCATGTTAATTGATAACTCATTTCAATACTATAAATAAATAATAATAGCTCAAAGTTGCTAATTTTAGAATCAAAATTTATATGATATCATATTTAAATATTAGTATTCTCTCGCTTAAATCACAACTTTCAGTTCAATAACTAAAATTTATCAATTTATGCTTGTAAATCTATAAATGTGAGAACTTCATACCCCACAAGCCTTTACATGGGATTCAAACTAGAGGCCCCAAGTAGAGATTCAAATCACACTCATCCTTTGAGAATCCATACCTAGTTATCAACTTATAAGGAAGGTTCACATCACTCATCTGCAATATTCTCAAAATATAGTGAGTCCTGTCATACATAGAAAATTGTCTCTTCCTTGAACCATAAGGCTATAATAATGGTCTATAAAAGGCAATGCGAATGCTGCACAAAGGGCAATAACAATGCTGCACAAAGGGAATTAACAATGCTACACAAAGGGCTATCACATTGCGAATCATATGAGCTACCATTCGAATAATGTCCAATAAGATGTATAATTTTACATGCATAATTAAGCCGCATTGTGAAAGTTTTTCACTTGCATATAACCAACAAAGAATATGAAATGCATAGATCAATGACTTTATGCCTTGCAATAGAACATGATTCATATGTCATAACGCGATGATTTATGCAAAAGCATTAACAAGTTATGTCAAATGCAGGGGTGCCCATTTACTGAATGAAAGGGTGATTATCTTTATTTAAGTTTCTCAATTTGGTAAAATTTGTAAATACAATGTGGTATTTGTAGGCTATTGAATCTTACAATAATCAGGATAAGCAGTATTTTCAAAGGATAGACACCTCAATGCTACAAGTACTAGTAGACATAAATAATATAGTAATTTAGTTAGATTTTAAGTTACCTTATATAATGCAAAAATGGTTAGTAATAACACCTCACAGGTTTATTCAGGGTACAACAGGATTTTTTGGAACTTAAAAATAAAATTTTCTAAGTAACAAGGTTATTTTTAGGTTCATCTCACACGTTTGGGTGCAAGTTTGGGTGTGCCTAGGCATCTAAATTGTACGGATGAGCCAAATAAAATAATTGTTGGTGGATACCTGTTAGCCTTGCGTGCCTTGGTGTGAGCCTAAAACATGTCTGGGCACGTGATTGATTGCTCCGTTAATGTGGGATTATTTGTCCTGCATCACTTTTTCTTTATTTGTTTCCTTAAATTTTGTGGAGGTTCACAATATTGGTCATATTAGGTCATGTGTAAGGTGAAACCCTTGCCCCAATCAATCCCTCAAAACTTATCTTCTCATTTTGTAACCTCCTTTCCTTTTTCTTAGTTTTTACGTATATTCTTTCACCCAAATGCTTAAACTATTTATTCTTAAATTCTGTTGATTTATGCTGGTTTTGCTTATAAACCATATTTATTATGTTTAATCTTTTTAGATCTTGCGATTGCTTGTTTTAATTCCAATTTATTGCATGTGCTAAGAAATACTTTATTATATATGCTTGTTGTAAATATTCATGTATGAGAATCCTTGTGGGCAAACATTTTATGATTGCAATCTAGTTGGATTAATGCTTAGACATGCATGTTAGTTTTTGTAAATAACCTAGATTTTGATGTTTTTATGTTCCACATATTCTTAGACAATTTGAATAATTAAATATGCCAAAGAATATTCTGAATTTGTATATTTCTAATATTATATATCCATGCCAAAGTTTTGATTCTAATGTATGTTGATTTGCACGAGTTTTAGTACAATAAGCATTTTGTGATGTTTAATGTTCTTAATGTGTAGATTTGGAGAGTTTGTTGAACAAGTATGAAAAGTTTTTGAAATAAAGCTTGTTCTGCTTATTATTATTTAAAAAAGTGCTTTGAACATTGAGTTTCTGGTAGTCTCGTTGAAAAAATCTGGAAGGCTTGCTAAATAAAACCTTAATCATTTATTAAAATGAAAACTAAATTGTTGTGCGACGCATATTGTTTGCTTTTGGATGATTCATTAAGGGGTTGTTTGGTATGCAATGTAAAATCGCTTGCAAAAATTCAGAACCAGCACCATTGACTGCAAAAGTTTAGAATCAGCACCAGAGACCAAACATAAAGCAATTGTCGCTTTGGATGAGCCTCTTTGTCGACGTCGACAAAGGGCTATTTAAGCGTCGATGAGATACACAGAGAGACAAGACACTGAGGAAGAACTGTTCATCCATTTCGTCGAGTGTCGATAAGAGACACAGAGACGATGAGACGTTGAAGAAATCGCAAGCTCGTCGACTTGTAGGAGAATAAAACGTAAGCTGTAGATGAAAAATTTTTTAAAGAAGTTGCATCTGTGGACGAAAACGCAACTGGGAAGAAATCACAAGTTGTAGACGAAGAAGTGCTTTGGAGTTACTGCTGGAAAGACGCAACCACCTTTAATTTTTTAACAGAAAGAACGGGAGGTTACTGGCAAATAATGGCAGGGATAAAAAAATCACTTAAATAAAAGCTAATGGACCAAAAAAAGTATTTATAAAAGTCAAGGATCATTTTGAACATTTTGTAAGAATTAAAGGATCATTTTGATATTTTTCTTAAAAATATCACTTTAATAAAAGTTAAGAAATCAAAAAAGTATTTTACAAGAGTCAATGTTCATTTTGAACATTTTGTAAGAGCCAATGGACCATTTTGATAATTTTTTTTCTCTCTCTATGTATATATACATGCATAGCGAGAGCGGTGACAAAGCAAAGCGAAGCGATGACTTCCAAGCTGGCGATTTCTAGGGTTTTATCTGGTTGGCCTCCGGTCAACGAGACGAGGCAGAAATCGTGGTGGGAAGAGTCTTCTGTTGCGCTGGGAAGCTCTTTCATCGGGCGATGTTTTCTTTTGCTTGCTTTTCTCGTTTAAATCCTTCGATCTTCTTACTTTCACTGCGGTTTTATGGATTTTTTTTTAGTTTTTCTTTAATGTCTGATCAACAGTTGGTTAGATCTCTTAGAAATCTTGTGGAAAGCTCCACTTCCAGCATCTCTAGACCTATTATTTCCATCATGGTTTCCCAACATTATTTTTTACTAATGAGGAGATCAGTCGCATGCTGCTCCTCATGAATTCACTCTCACTGGAAAATTTACTCGTACAAAGCCTAGTTTCAATCTGATTTATGGTTTTATCAACATGCTTAAGTTGGTGGAACGGTCTCTTTATGATATTTTGACTCTTTACAGGTAAATTTTTCTTTGATCTCGATTACGCTATATTATTTGCCAAAGGATCTTATGATCTAAGTGGTCACACCATGAAACTCTGCATGGAATCCACATATTGTTGTCACATTAAATGCTCTTGTAGCCCTAGCATGGATCAATCTGTAGGGTCTTAGATTAATATTACTAAGTATGTTTTATTCAATATTGCTCAAGCATTTGGCAAAAACATTGCAGCTGGATAAAAATTCGGCTACTCATCGTAATGTGGCTGCTCTTAGGTTGCTAGTAGAACTTGACACTTCCTCTACACTGATAAAATATGGTTGGGATTTGTCAGTAGAGGACATTTTCAAACTGGTTTATGAAAAACTTTCCCTTTTTTGCACTTGGTGCTGTGCTCTTGATCATGATACAAAAACCTACGCTTTTAGGGATGACATGTTTGCAATCGATCTTGCAAATGACCTAGCGCTGGTCATCCCAGAACCTAGTGCATCACTCCTATGGCTTTAGACATTTTACCGATGACTAATGTTAATTTTGACAGAGACAATGAGAGCACAGTTAATATCATTACTGTTGCTCAGCCTACTGATGCTAATATTGAAAACAATGCTAATGTAAATGATGTTGAAAACAATAATACTGTGAATATTGGAATCTTAGTTAGGGGGGTCACCAATGTTGTTAATGAGATCTCTAATTTTAATAAGGATGGTCACACCATCAATATTTTGAAAAATAGTGTCACATCAGTGAATGATATGATCCTTATTGTCTATTGTGATTCTCATACTCCTGTTAACTTGAACACTGGCTATCATGAAATTTTAAATGGACAAAATTGTGGGATTAATGTGAACACTTATGCTGTTGGCAATGTTTCCATTAATATGAACACTTATGCTGTAGGCATTGCTTCTATTATTGTGGCCACTAAGGTCTGCATATTAATGTTTCCTTTTTGGACAATGCTGACCTTACTGAAGAACTCGGCAGTGATGTTTTGCAGTGAAGTCATTTCACGACATTCCCTCTGCTTTCGGCAACCCTAATGAACATAGGGTCTGCCCAGATCAGAAGGATTGTGAGATTGAGTAGGGAGAATAGGAAGTTTTTGATAAATGTGGAGTTTCTGAAACCCCTAATCCTTATTTGACTCTAGTTTCATCTTGCAATAAAAAATTCTTAACAACGGGCAATAGCTGCTCTGTTTCAATAACAAGCTCTGCAGAAAACATTGAGGGTATTTATTTCCAAATGCTATCATACAACTCCAACGTTTCTGTCGTTTCAATTAGCTTGGGACCTGATTTTGTGCTGTCTAATAAAACATCTAGAGATTAAAAATATGGGTAAGGTGGATGTCTTTGTTAGCTCTGAGATTGATATCTCTGTAGCTAATGAGTTTACAATTTAAACTCAGCTGTTTAAGAGGATGCTCTTGTTATTGGCAATGATGATATTGATGAAAATGATAATGATAATGCTGTTTTTCGATTTAATACTGAAATGTAAGATACAGGGGCTCTTCAAAGTGGTGAATGCGCAAATGTTTTGGATATTGTGCTTGTTGGTAAGATTCAATACTCCCCAAATGCGCTTGGTAAAGGTAAAGATAGAATTTCTAGCAAGTTTGGTTCCCCCAATAAATTAGATCAAGTAAATTCTTTGAATAATGAGTATGATCTTAGCCCTATCTCTAATCACAAAAGTGTTAGCAACAATGCTAACATAAGAGTTACTAGATCTAATATTAATGGTTAGAGGGCTCACTTTGGGCCTTCTAGTGTCAATTAATGAATATTTTATGTTGAAATATAAAAGGTATTGGTAATACATCTTCAAAAAATAGATCAAAACACATTATTGTGGAATTCAATTAATATTTCCGCTATTTTTGGGCCCAAGTTAAAAAATGACATTGGTTCTAAAATTTGTTTCTCAAATTTGATAATTTTCATTCTTTAACACTAGTAAGATTTGGGCTTTTTGAACTAATGATTGGATAATGGAAACTTGAATTTATTTGTACTTTTGTCCATGCGTGTAATCTTTGGATGTGATTACTTAGACTTTGGGATTTTCTTAAGAATTGCAGTGATACCCCTCATCCTTTGATGGTTGGGGGGATTTCAATACTGTACTTCATCACAATGAATATAAAGGTTACACTATGAATCATTCTCAGTCTACTATAAAATTTAATTGAGCGATCATTGATTGTGATTTAGATGATTTTAGATACACTAGGTCCCCTTTTACTTGATCTAACGGTTGCAAATTTGCTAGTCTGGATATATTCCTCATCAACAATAAATGGTGCAACATCTTTCACTACATAGAGAATCAATCCCTAAACCATTTTGTTTCTGATCACAAGCCGATAATATTGAAGTCTTAAAATACCATTACTCATTTTAAACTTTACATTCCAACTCTTTTGGCTAAACATATTTGATTTTGATGAGATGGTGACTTTCACTTGGAAGGCTAATTGCTCCATTTTTGGGCTTCTTACATGGTTGATAAGTTAAAATAACTTAGAAATGAATTGAATTTTTGAAATAAGAACTCCATTAGTAACATCTTTAGTAATCTTTATAGATAAGAGAATTTAGTTGCTAATTGTGAAAACATTTTTGAGGAATGCCCTTAAGATTACAACAAGATTGCTTTTTCAAAGCTAGAGCTTCCTTAATCAAAACCCTTACTCAAAACTCATATCGACATTGAAGATTTTTGGAAGCAAAAGTGTAGTTTAAATCGGAAGTTAAATTTTGAAAAAAATATTAAATTCTGTCATAATTGGGTCAATAAAAGGTTGCACATTAATAAAATTGATGACATTACCACCCTTAATGGGAGAAATATAACACTAATGAGAACATTTCGGCCTCTGCTTCAGCTTATATCAAAATATTTATGATAAGGATATCAATTCCTCTCCATCCTTCAATCTCATTATTCCGTCTTGCACTATTAATGAAGATAGCAATTTTATGCTTAACACCCTTCTTGAGGAAATTGAAATTTGTGAAATTGTTAAATCCTTAAGGCTTAATGCTTGGTCGGGCTCTGATGGCTTCCCCGGTGAGTTTTTTTACGAAATGTTGGCCCATCATCAAAGAGGACATTTGCAATGGCAATTTTTTTTTGTAATGTCCCTCTTCCAAAATTTCTCACACTCCCCTTTCTCTTATAGCCACAGAGAAGCTTTGTAAGTGGTGGACCCAATTCAAACCCATTAGCCTTTGATCTATTTTTACATAATATTATTTTGAAAACTATGGCCAATAGAATGAAACATTTACTCCCCAATCTCATTGTTCCTTATCAATTTGATTTATCTCTCGCAGAAACATTAAAGATAATATCTTGGCTGCTCAATAAATGTTTCAAAATCTTAAGAATAAAAGGAGAGGCCACAACTTAATTTTAAAAATTGATTTGTAAAAAGCTTTTGATAGTCGTTTGGGATTTTCTTACTAGTCCTTAAGTCACATGGCTTTGATGACTTATTTACTTACAAAACTCAATGTTTAATTGAAAACAATTGGTTCTGTATCATGATTAATGGGTCCCCGAATGACTTTTTCAAATTTAATAGGGGTTTTAGTCAAGGTGATTTGCTTTCTCCTATTCTTTTCATTTCGGCCATGAACTATCGGTTTGTCAATATTAACATGTTTTCAAATGATAATAAAATTCACTTTAATAGGTGGAAAATTCATGGTGTCTTATTTAGCTTATGCTGATGATGTTATCTTTTTTGCTAATAGAGAAAAAAGAAGCATCACTAAAATTAAAAATCTTCTTAATCAGCTTGAAAAAGATTTGGGCCTTAACATCAATATCAACAAATCTCATATCTTCATTAATGACAAAGCCCCTACAAGCTTCATTTCTTTTATCACAAATACTTTGGGCTTTAAACAAGGAAAGGTTTCTCTCAAGTATCTTGGAATGCCTCTTTTCAAAGGGCATAATAAAAATTTTGTTTACAGAGATCTCCTTGACTCCATTCATTCTAAGTTGAGGGGTTGGGAGCATAATTTTCTTTCTAAGGGGCTATACTTATTCTGCAGAAGTATGTTTTAAACACTATTCCATAATTTTGGTTGGAAGTCACTTGTCCTACCAAATGAGTCTTTACCTCTATATTAAAACCCTTTTTAACAGATTTCTTTGGGTGAACGAAAGAGGGACAAATGATTTGGTCCTCTTGATAGATATTTATTACCTTTCCATTTAATGAAGGTGGGTTAGGGTTGAGAGTATTAAATGGCCTCCATTCTACTTTTTCATTAAAGCTTTGGTAGAAATTCAGGACCTCCAATAATATTTGGACTTTTATTATTAAAACTAAATATTCTGCTACTGCTTTGCCTACCTTGGTAAACTCTAAAATCATTGATTCCATTTAGTGGAAATGATTACTTAGCCTTAGGCAATATATGGAAAATCTGTTGTTTTGGGACAATTTAGATAACTCTTTTTTTATTAGATCACTGCCAGACTTTGGTGTTATTGGTGACCTTTGTGCTCCCACTTGGCCCAAGTTGGTAACTACTGGTTGTGGCTGGAATGAAGTTTTACTCAGCCATATTCTTTTTGATTGGTAATTGCCTTCATCATCCCAAATAACATTCTCAGCCATATTCTCTCTTATTCCTAAAATCAGTTATGTTAAGAGTGGTGCCTATGATTTTGTGGTTAATAATAAATTCAATCTTAAAATTGCTTGAAATATTTGCAGGAGGCACGTTATGTGTAACGCCATTCCATGGTATTGGCATAATCTCATCCCAACTTATCTTAGTATCTTCATTTGGAGAATTGCCAATACCTTCATTAGTGTTGATGAAGTTGATGCAAATGAGAGGTTATCAAATGCTGCGATGATATTGAATCTTTAAATCATGTGTTCATTTCCAATCACCACAACCTTTATATTTGGGTTATTTGAATTTCCATCAAGACCCTTTCAATTTTGCCTGTATTAATGTGCTGCTACGGAGATGGAATAATAATAATTATCTCTAAAACGCTGCCTGTGGGAAATCTTATTGATGCTTTAATGGTTTGAAAAATTTGGAATGCTCGGAATAAGGCAAAATACAACAAGGCTACTTTTAATATTTCTATAATAATCGATGAAATTTTACTTGAAGATGCTGTTCTCATTAAAGCTAGCCCTGCCCACCATCTTAAATTGGAGAAACGTTCTTAAAAATAATTTTAATTTGCTCTTCAAATCTTTTGATCTTAGTTTGTAATTTGTGCATGAAGTTGGCCTATAGTATTAATTTTATTGTTTTCTTGATGCATATGCCTGGCAATGATATTAATATGCTGAGTTTCCTTTTTAATCTTGATAAATGTGTTATCGGGAATGTCATTAATTGTATGCTGATATCTGTGAATAAAATGTTGAGTATCCTTTATCAACTTGATGTTAATTGTGTTTTCGAGCATGAAAATAATCGTATGTTTGTCTATCATACTAGTTCTCCATCATTTTGATTCGATCCACCTGGAAGGGTCTTCCTTGTCCACATGGGATTGGTTTGGGAACATCTGGAATCTTATTTTGGATTATTTTGAAGGGAATTATAGGATCACTCCTCTTTTGCATTACCTTCATTTCTATTGTATGAATATTTTAAATTCAAAATGCATTTTCTCTGTGGGCCTAAAGAGATGGTTATTACTTTTGATCTGGAAAAATGCCTACCTGTTTACATTATTCTAGGTGACACCTGCTTCCTTGGCCCAGAAATGTTATCGGTCTGTTACCTGCTGTATGGGTGAAAAGCTCTAGGCTGGACAAATGCTGCTCAATTTTGTAGCTACTTCTCTTTTTGGTTCATTCTTTCTGTTAATGATAAAATTATTATCATATGCACTATTAGTATAATCTTTTCTTACTTTTATGGTTTTGATTTTTATTTTTCCTCGAAGGGACTTTTTAGGATATACAATGGGACTCTCTTTTTTGGGGTTGGTTTTTTGATATATAGGTTTAGGGTGATATATGAAACCACTTCCTATTTTGACTATATATAAGATGCTCTATTTCCCTTATCTATCTATCTATCTATATATATATATATATATATATAATTTTTTAAGTGCAAGTATTTTTCCTCACATTTTTCACCTTTTCATTAAAGTATTTGGGTATTTGAGATAAGAAAATGATATAAAATTTATTTTTTATATTATACTATGATATCCTTAATTAATGATAACTTTCCAACACTTTTAAGGCCTACTTGGGACAACTTTTATTGTTTTTTAATAATTTGTTTTTTAAAATAGGGAAACTAAGTGTAACAATACTCATAATCACTATGGTTTTGTCCGCTTTAACCATAATGACCTTACAATTTTATCCTCAGGAAAGGACTTCTTAGCAGGTCACCAATTCTGGGAGGTTCTCATTTGAGCATGCTTAATTTTGGAATTATTATATAAAATTCTACCTTTATTTGAAAAGGTACATCAATGTTTAAGAGTTTAGCTTAATACATGGGTTTTTGTAATTTCCCCAATTTAAGAATCATATTGATTCCTATGAAATCTTTTCATTTAAAAATGTTTTTTTTTGTGTTTTTGTGAATGCTGAATGACGGTAAGTATATCATGTGTCTTTAGTCTATAATGCTTTTCTGTGTTCTCACTGAAGTATCCTTTGCGATTACAATTTAAAAGTGCTTGCATTATTTACATTATTTTTTTTTATTCGATTCAGCATATTGACATCTGTATCCTCAAGTGACACTAACAGCTTTACCCACAATAGCTTCACTCGGCTATTTTTCTTGCAATAACTTCACAATTCTTAATAGCTGCAGATACCTTAAATGGATTGATCACTTCAATCATCCAAATGGCTAGATAAATGATGATAGAAGAATTTATATTTCAAATATTCTAACAATCTCTGTGTGTGCATGCGTGTGGAAATTACAGGGTATTTATTAAACGAGAATATTAAATGAATTTTTTTTAAATCAATTATTCAATCGTTTGAATAAATGATGAGAGATGTGTATAATATATACACACACAAATGCTTAATACAAAATATCCATGTGTGTGTAGGATGATGAAGGTTTTTATAAGCAAAAATATTACTTAGCCTTAAGCATTTGTGTGTATATATATATGTATAAAAATTTGGATATTTATATTGCATATTTTGAGAGAAAGAGATTCATTAGTTGCTCCTGATTACAGAATATCCTCATTTTCTTTCTTGATTGTATAGTTTTTTTTGTTAAGGGAATAATGATTGTGTAGTTTGGTATTGCTACAGATGGTACTTCCGATTGCTGTTGAGGATGTAAAACGCGAAGTAAAGATTCTCCAAGCTCTAAAAGGCCATGAAAATGTTGTTCATTTTTACAATGCATTTGAAGATGCTAATTATGTATATATTGTTATGGAGTAAGTATTTTGACACAAGTTTGTTAAAAATATAAGACATTTTGATAGCTTGCTTTTTTCCTTTTTAGTCAAATCTTTTATTTTATTTTTCTTATATTTCTTACAGCTTAACAGTTGTTCATCTAATATTCACTTGAGAAATTTATTATTTGACATAAACTCATATTCCTTATGTAAATATGTATTAAAAATGGTAATTCTATATATTTTTAATCATTATCATCATCTTCAGCCTAGTTCTATTTGGATTTTTTTTTGTTTATTAAAATAGTTATAATCTTGATGTGTTAGATGCATCTCTAACCTCGGCTTTTATTGCATTCTTACTGTTATTTATTATGAGAATGATCTTGCGCTACCTAGTTTCACATAAAAGGGGGCTTTAGCATAGTTTCCTGGCTCTTTTGTTTGGAGCAAGAAACTTTGCTTTAAAAAATATTTTAATGATAGTTTTAAAATATCATTGAGTTTTCAGTAATAATGACACTTGTCTTAACATTTGTCCATGCAAATATGAAATGATATGTAGGAAAGCCATAATGCTTTTACATTACCGATGTAATTAATCATGCTCTTATAACAAATTGTATTCTCGTGACAGATTGTGCGAGGGAGGTGAACTACTTGACCGGATATTAGCTAAGTATGAACATTTCTTTCCATTTAATTGGTTTTTCTATTATCTATTGTGTATTGGATGTGTTTTTCTTAAATTTTGATGAAATCCTAAAATTATTTTTTATTAAAAGCATTATAGTAGGCATTAATCATCTTTGATTAATTTTCAATGCATTATATTTATTTTTACTAGCGTCTCAAAAACCATTTTTTGTAGTGTTTTGGCATATTCAACAAGGAAAACATTCAATATTGACTGATTATTAATTGGAATAATAATTAATTTTAATATCATACATATCATATATATGTATATATATATATATGCATATCTATGAATCAAAGGAGAAGTATTCGTTAATCTCATTTAAGGATAAAAAGCTCGGATGGAAGGGTAGTCACAATTTTTTTAGCTTTATTTCTTGTATTGGAATCTTCATGTGAGATTCTTTCTATAGGTTGGGGATCATTTTATTTAATTCATTTTATGTTATTTATTTTATTTTTCTTGCGTTTTCGGTTCGAGGTTCCCCCAAACACACGATTGTATTATTTTCGTTCGTATATATAAAATGCCAGCAGACGTTAAAAATAAAAAAAAGCATATATATATGAGGCATATATTTAATATATACATATATAATATATGTATATATGTATATATATGTATGTATATCTATACTATATGTATATATATATATATACATTTTTTTCTATATATTATGTATGTATATATGTAATAGATTTGTATGTTATATAGGTATGTATGTAAATATATATACATATATACATATATTATATAATATACATATATATATATACATATATATATATATACACACACACATATATATACATATAGACATAATAGATATATATATACACACACACACATATATATATATATACATACATATATTATATATAGATACATATATATATACATATATATAACATATATATATACATATATATATACATATATATATACATATATATACATATATATACATATAGACATACATACATATATGTATATATATATATATATATATAATATATATTTGGGCTGGGATTCTACTTTGGGAAACCCTTAAAAATTGATTTTGGAATGACAAATATGACAAGGCTATCTATGCCGTGAGTCTTAGAGTTTTGGTTGAAGTGAACCTAACAAAGGAATTCGAAACCCAAATTGAATCGGAGACGAAGGAAGGGTTTTTCCAAGAGTGTCTTAGAAAATCGGTCAATCTATTGTCCTTATTGCTTGATCATCGGTCATGACGAATGGCAATGCTTCAAAGTCAATCCTCAGTTGAGGAGAAAGCCTTTGCCGGTAGAGGCAAATGTTCCCAAAGGATTGAAGAAGAAAAAAATTGGTTTGTCCAAAAAGGAAGAAAAGAATCACTGGTGGTTGGCTTGATCACAATTGGGTTGGAATCGGACATGAGTGATGACCCCATGACTGAGCTTCTCGGTGAGGCAAGCTCGATGAGGAATAACTTGGATCCACAACCCTTCTCGGGTGTGGCCTTGCTTGATGGGAATAGAGCTGTGGTGATGGAGGATGCCATCCTTGATGGTCCGGGTGATGATATGGGGTGGGAGGTGGACCATCCAATTTTTGGGTTAGTTGTTGATTCAGAGATGGATGAGTCAGAGGAGGGGGATTATTGTGAAATGTCGGCTTCGGCCTATGGACCCATATTTTGTTCCATGGGAGAAAGAGACGAGAGGTATTTGATTACTTTTTTCAGAGAGACTAAAAGCCAAACTTAAATAAATCCAAGAGCTCTTGCAAGCAGAAATTGCTGGAGAACCAGATGATGTCGTGGCCGCTCACCTATGGGTAGTTGCGCGGATTATTGAGAATAAATTGGATAAATTAGATTTGATTTTTCTTGAGCTCCTTTGGCTATGCTTCAGAAAATGGCTTCTAAAACTTTAGACGTGCTGCGGGAGAGATCATAAAAAAAACTTCGGTCCTCAATCCTTTTACAGTGGAATTCACTTCTTCAAAGGTAGGGACAATTGAGGCTTCTGATGAGGTTTCCGATCTCGATGTTGTGGAGGATTCCTCAATGTTGGGGAGGATTCCTCAATGTTGGAAAAAGAATATACTGACATTGAATTTTGTTTTGAGAAACAAAAATGCCCAAAAAAAAAGTGTGGGACCCAAATCCCAATATAAGTTCAAATATCAAAGAAGAAGTTGTCGTAAATCTCAAAAGGAATCAAAAGCTTGTAATTTTATTAGCTTTATTTTCTTTAATGGAATAAACTCTGCGAGATTCACTTAGGAAGTTGGTAACTGTTTTCTTTTATTTTTTATGCTATTTAATTTAGATTTCTTTCATTTTCGGTTAGAGGTTTCCAACATCATATGTTGTACAATTTTTGATCATATATATAAAATACCAGCATATATATATATATATGCATTTTATTTTATGTTTATTATGCATAGAGATCTCAATATGGCAAGTAGTTTTCTTGAAATGATGCAAGGGATATGAAATGCGATTGAAGATATGAAGAGATAATATTTATAAATAAAAATTATTAGTATATAAAGAGTTATCATGTTGGAATATGATGTATTAACATATAAAGAATTCAATTTTTGTTTGGAGTATGAGAGAGCATTTTTAAATGGGATTTAAAATAAGTAGAAGGGAGATATCAAAGGCTATACATTTAAGGATAACATATAAAGAGTGGATGAAAATGCAAGAGTATTTTATATTAGTTTTATACTAAATAGTAAAGATCTTATAACTAATTTAATGAATTGATTAAATCACTTGGATTTTATTCCAGTGAAGTTTCAAGCAACTATTTAATAGCATATTTTAGATTTTTGATTGTTTTATCTTTTAATGTTCATTGAAGGTTATATATATTTCTTAGTTTTGGTTGGCTTAATGTCATCATGCAATTTCATTTTAATTTGTTTATATCAATATTTATGTGAACCTTTGCTGTATTTCGATGCTATTTGGTATGTTTTTTTAATACATTTTTTTTCTATGGAGAACTTTTGGTGATTTTTTCTCCTTTCTATGCCTGTGCTGCTGGGTGAATTTTTCTCTGTTGGCAGTTTTCTGTAGTACCTCACAGGAGGGAGACTGCCTGCTTGTTTTTGGAAAGCAATTTTCTAGTATGTGATTAAATTATACTTCTCATGCTAAGTTCGGCCTCTCTCTTTTGAAAGGCTTTCGAACATGATATGCAGCTGGCTTCCTGATTCTTTCAATCAGGTAATCTCATGTTTTGCTGTTTTACTGCTGCTCCTTTCCGACCCTCTGAATTGCTGTATCATATTGGGAAGGTTTTCGAACATGATATGAGCTCCTAATATGGTCATCTTTGACTCTTTGCTATTGTGACTGGTGGTGGTAGATTTGTAACTTAGCTTGGATTTTTTTAAATAACTTGTACTGGAATAATGTAATTTAAATTTGACAGGATTTAGAGCCAAACCAACTTTACTTCCATAGTGCTTAAGCGAAGAAATTTTGCAACAGCTTGGACTTTAACAAAGTTTTAATCTTGTGGGTGTTAGATTTGTGTGAATTTTTTGAGGACAATACAAGTGTGACTTTAATGAACTCAATAGAACTGCTCGTGGGGCAAAATATGGGGTTCTCGCCAATACGTCCCTAAATTTACAATGGAAGATATGATACAATCCTAAAGGTTGAAAATAGGCTCAAGCCATTAAGCTTAGCGAGGGAATAAATTTAGATTTATGTATTCTCTACATATTCAGTCGAACTTGTATAAAAGTATGATTATACCATCCTGATGGATAGACTTGATCTCATCAAATGATTTTGAGATGGCAATAGGGGTGATTCAACCTGCCTTTATCATCTAGATTTTTTTCTATGCAATATTTGGCACTACATAGTGCTTTCCTAACTTTGAGGGAAGGGGTTCTCTATAATGAATCGGTCTGTATAGCTAATTATATTTTGGGATTATGCCCAAAAACACTTTCAATTAAAATCAAAGACTGAATATTGATTGAATATTATTTGGGATTGAGGATTTGGATTTGAGAATAGACATCTACTAACCTAATAATTGTATTTTAAAATCAAGAGATCTAGTTTAATATGCACATGTAATTGTAGATATTTATTTCTATAGAAAAATAGGTCTTACAAACATGCCACTAAGGCAAGATGCCTAATACGTGGGTATGCAAACCCTGCAATAATATATTATTAATTTTATTTTATAGAGATGGGGGCTGTACAATATGTAGGACGTAGAGATTAAGTCGAATTATTATGTGAGATTTTTTATTATATATATATATATATATATATACAAAAAAAAAAACTAAATATTAAATTAAAGGAAAGCAATTATTTTATCTCGGGTTAATTTTTGCTGGTTCAAAATTTAGTTAAATGAAAACATGGTCTTGAAGAGCCTACTCGTGTATGAGCATCCAAAAAATACAATATTAAGCTATGTAAAGAAACTGATAAAGTCAGTGTATGTACACACAAACATAGTGTAGATATTATAAAAAAGAAAAAAACCTCACATTATACATTAAATGATTGGTGCAGTCAAACATATTAGTACAATCTGAGACTCAAGTGCAGCCGAGCCCATAATAGCATAAATTCAATTCAAAAATTATTCTGTAAGCAAGCTATGTGATATTATAAAAAAAAATACAAAATAAGATCGTGTTTTCTTTCCAAAATGTGATTCCTTTGGGTACTCACTCCTTGTACTATTACAACTCCAAATCTCAGTTCCCTCATGATATAATAGACTCTTAGTATAGCAGAATATCTTGTAATCCTAAATGTCTCATTTCAAGGCATAAATACAGACTTTAGCATATATAAATATTTGCTCTAAAAAAATAAAAAGAGCTATTGATATGCAAAAACTAACAAAAAATACCATGAGACATTCATAACATATTTTGAACCTTTGGGCTTGCAGTTTATGATTGTCCCTTTTGTACTTCAATTCAATAAATTATATAACAATATTTAATTATGATTATTTGTTGGAGAGAGTAGAAATATCATTTTTATCATTCTATATCTTAAAATATTAGCATTCCACATGTATGTGTATACAGCATCATCGACATAGATAAGTAGGAGCTTAGACTAGACAATCACAAAGGGAATACACACACTGCCAGATAGTAGCACCATAAACTATCAAAGTATCAAAGCACATCATTAAACTAATTTACCCTAGGGATGCTTATGGATTCAGCTTGCAATGTCTCGACAAAAATGCTTAAAATTCAATCTCCTACATTTTCAACACTTTTGTTCAATTTCGACAATTTACATAATACTATGATCTTACCCTTCATGGACATTTTAATACTTTCAAAAATTTTGTGGTGAAAGCATAAATTTTAATGAATGAAATGATTTTAGATGAATTTTTGTTCAAATTTATTAAATCTTATTTAATACAAAATTTGGCGAAATTTTCATAAGAAAACCTAATTATTTTTAATCAGCCCCACTTTTTTTCATGAATGGGATTTTGCGCCAATAACCGCTTGACCCATTTGGGATGCGCAACAAGCCCCCCCCCCTCTCTCTCTCAATTCCACTCTCTTCATCGTACTCTTCTCCCTCCACGACCAAGCCATGATTGATTGCCCCATTACCCATCCTTGTCAACTTCATGGTTGCCACTTCTATAACCTCCTCTCACATGATAAACCCAAAAATATCAAGGTGGACCCATACCTCGTGAAAACCCCCAACTCTTATTTCTACTCTCATGGCTACACAAAACCCTAACCTCATACCTATCTCAAGTTTTTGTTTTAAGCTTGATCTACAATTTCAAATTTACCCCCTAATTAGTAAAGTTTTTTTTTTTTTTTTCAATTTTGAAGCCCAACAAGGATTCTAACAACGTTTCATTCAAATTCCTTTTCTTCAAAGAAAATACCAAGCTAATATTTTTTGAAATTTCTATTTTAATTCAATTGGACAGCAAATATTCCCTTGAATCTAAATTTGTTTCATCCTCAATTTATGTACCTATAACATTGACATCGATCGCCTTTGTCTCTAATGGCTCCTGCGTCGATTCTATTGTGACCAAGGGTTTTTTTCCCTTGTTAAACTTCTATACAACAAACATACACCCCAATGCTAGACTAATTGTTTTTTTTTTTATTTAGAATTTAATTACAAATACTAGCCCTAACATAAACCTTTGCTTGGCCCTACGCCCCCAGCGCCAGGTATGTCCAATGATAAGCTATTGCTAGAGGATCAATAGATAATGATTGTTGAGCACAATTCAAATCAATAGAGTGGCTAATCTCATTTCTTATTTATAGTGTATTTCTCATCTCTTAATTACTACTATAAAATGTTAATCACATGCATGACCATGAATTTATAAACATTATTACCACGTATCGATCATTGAGAATGCCAAACTTTATATATATATATATATTTCTCATAGTATAATAGCAACTTCGTAATATTGAAGTCACAAAACACCTGCACTAGGAAAAGACGGAATGATGTCGAGATAGTTCAGGCAGTGACGAGTCTCCAACCTCCCATCAATGAAGGTGATACTTGTGAATCTGACGTACATATGAACGAAATTCAATCATCCACTCCTATAATGTTTGATAATGAATTTGATCAGGAACCGTTGTATGAAGAAAGTAAGTTTGAAGATTTGGAGAAGGCTTGCTTGAACAGACTTCAGACAAAGAAGAAGGGCTTTAACTCAACAAAATTCACGATATTATAAAAAAAAAAAGAGTTGACCCTAAAGCTTGAGTAAAGAGTCTCGTTTGCTCTTACATTTGTATTTCTGTTCTCTATTTGATTCTTCTATTGTGAGAACCTATGGGGATTGATAATCATTTTTGTTTTGTTTTTTGCAGCTTTTGTTTTTATTTTATTTTTTATTTTGATTTTTTCATAATTACCATTTAAAATTTGTCTATACTTATCTTTTCTAATAAAATTCTTATAGATTCCCCTAATATCTATATATTTACATACATATACATACATATATGCACATATATACCTATCTATATATATGTGTATATATATATAAATAGATATACATAGAGAGAGACAGAGACAGAGAGAGAGAGAGACAAGAGAGACACAGAGAGACAGAGAGAGACAGAGAGAGAGACAGAGAGAGACAGAGAGAGAGAGACAGAGAGAGAGACAGAGAGGAGACAGAGACAGAGAGAGAGACAGAGACAGAGACAGAGAGAGAGACAGAGCAGAGACAGAGACAGAGAGAGAGACAGAGAGATAGACAGAGACAGATAGAGAGAGACAGAGAGAGAGAGATATATAACATAATATATTATATATACACATGCATATATATATATATATATATATATATATATATATATATATATATATGAGCTATAGTATCATATGTTAAGCCGAAGTAATGTTGATTAGATTGATAAATTCTTAAAGGAAATATTCTCTTACTTTTTAGTATTAATCAAGAAGCTGGTTGTAATTGTATACGTGAGTGTGATGTTCTCTGCAGCAAACCCCTTTATTGTACTTGGGGATGTCATATAAATGGAAAATGTTATGAAAAGAATATGCAGATGGAAATGATAATGTATGAGGAAATGAAAAAGGTTTTGATGGTGCACTTTTGTGATTAGTATGTTATTTAAATTGTTGAGGTGCCATGTTATGTTCAAAGCTAAAGAAAAGGTCAAATGCTATTTCTTAGACTATTGAAAAGGGTAAGTATAATTTAATGAGTAATAAAAGCTTGATAAAGGTTTAAAATTGTTTTATGTATATTAATTTTGAAAAGTAATGATTTTTTTTCTTAAATAAATAGATAATGTCAACAAATAAATTATTAAGGAAATGACAACCTTTAACTTATATATATTTTCCTTCATGTTACTGTAATTAAGTAGGACAACACTCGCGGGGTTACAATGTTGCTCACGCACAATACCCAACAATTTTTTTTTCAGATTAGAGGGCTACAGATAAGGAGCAAGTTGATGAAGTTTATCATTACAAATTGATTTCAGTGAATATGCATGTTCATTTAGATTTGTTTATTTTTAGTTTTGTTTTCAATTTAGATTTGTTAATTCATTTGAATTTTCTTGGAGTTTTTCTTCTTAATGAACTATGATCTTATCTTGACACACATTCATACTATCCAACAAAACAAATTTGATGGAGTTTTATTAGAATTAGATCTTGATCTATTAGATTTGATTTGAATTAGATCTTACTCATAAGGGTCAATATTTTGTTGAAAAATCATGGTGGCTTTGATTTTAGTAAAAATATATAAGAATCCAGCTTATTTGGAGCCTAGAGATTATTCAAATATTACTATATAGTAATATTTGATACTTGACAAATCTTTAAAAACACATTATGATTTTCTTTTCCTTGAATATATATATATATATATATATATATATATATATTTAAGGTAACTGTTAAGTTTTTTTAATGATAACTATAAATACAAAACAATTTAGATTGACAATTTCATAAAAGAAAGAAAAACAAAAAACAAAAATAGTTACCAATTCCCCAAAGATTTTCACAAAAAAAGAATCAAGTTTATTACAGAAGCACAAAAGAAAGAGCAAATGAAATCTTCTATTAATGCTTCAAGGTCCGCCCCTTTTTTCCTTTGATAATATTGAATGTTTTTTGAGAATTAGAGTCCTTATTCTTTGTTTGATATCTATAAAGCAAGTCTCATCCAGACTTCAAACACATTTTCATCGAACAAACGCTTCCCATATGAATCATTTTTAGGTAGAGTAGGAGTGGATGACTCATATACATCGCCAGATCCACTCGAATGAGATTCAATAGATCACGACGACATTACTTTGTATCTCCCTAGAGGACATCAGATGGACTTTCTCCATAATAAGGTTCTGATAACATGTATTTTGGGAAAATCCTCGCATTTTTCTGAATTTATATTAAAAGTTCCAATCAAACTTTGGATGGAAGCATCATTCAAGTTCAACTGACCATGGAGGAGACTGTCAATGATAGTAGATAGTTGAGTAACGGTTCAACGCTGCTTGCTTTGATGATAACCTCCTTATCGACATTGGTGGCCGCATCTGAAGCATGTTCGGAATGCTACCCACTGCTAAAGCAACATTAACCAGATCTTTCACCACAAATGGTGTATTATTGATGCATCATGAAGGTCTACATGAGAGCATGTGGTGACACGAGCATATGCTAGGAGTCTAAAGACTTGAGGATGTGATAATATTTTATTTTATTTTAATTTTATCATGAGTAAAAAATTGGTCAAATGACATGTGACTCATGAGGGTGGTAAGTAAGGATTGGCTGTCGTTTATGTGTATATGACATTTTAGTCCTTTATGAGAGATTTGGTTTGGATTGATTTATAGTTTTTATTGTAATTTGACATGCATTATGTGACTATAAATAAGGTTCCAAATATCTTGTATCAATACAATTGAATGAAATTTTATTATAAAAGTTTAGCTTGAGAGCTCTTAGTTTTGGTGTGTATAACTAAAATTCTGTTGGTGCACATAATCGACGGACTTCAGGGTGTATATAATCTTGAAGGGATTAAGATGTGCATAATCCTTATCAAACTTATCTTTCTTTTACTATTTGTTTATTTTCTTGTTGTTCAGGCTGCTATCTTTTATCTCCATTTTTTTACCAAAATCTGCTTCCATTTCACCCATCAAACACCTGCATTGAAACCTACACAAGTCTCGAAGCCCTCACACTTCGTTGCCCATAACCCCTCAAATAGCTACCAAATATTCCATAAAATGTTCATTCGATGGTTCCTCCCTCGACCCGCTAAAGGCCAACATTGATGCTTCCTATAGATACGAAAAGCTGCTGCTTTTGGTGGAGTTGTGATCTGCGACTCAGAAGGCCACTTGCACACTGTTGCTGGAGCCCGTTTACAGACCCTATCTCCTCTCCAGGTTGAGATGCAGGCGGTTACTATTTTGCGATAGGTCCTCCTGCCCAAAGATGCTGACACTAAGGGAGTCATCATAGAGGACAACTGTCTTGGAGCGATCCGGAGGCTCGAACGTCATTGGGAGATGACTATCCGTTCACGAGGCGGAGAGCGTCACGTTGGTCACCTTGCTTTCTGCTGAACTTTCCTCGTGTGTTTTTTTGTTCACCGTTCGCGCAATGCGAATTACGTGGTGAACTTTTGTTATATGTTAGCCCGGCATGATGATTTTTCTTTTGTTATGGGAGATGTTCTCTCCGGGAGGCTCTTAGATTTCCTCGTTGAGGATACCGTGGTTTGATATCGGTTAATGATGTACTGATGTTTTTATTTATTTATGCTTAGGCTATGATCATCTTTCATAAAAATGTTCATTCGATCTCTAACATCTCTATAAATATCCTCCAAAAGTTACATCCAATTATGACTTCATTTGACCCACCAAATGACTTTCGGAAGTTGAACGGTCGCATACGCATGCGCAATTGTCTTTCTTCAACTTTGCACCACCATTTTTGGTATTAGAGCTGGTTTTCAAACCTTGGTGCATAAGTAAATATTGTTCTACCCATTAAGAGGTTTCTACCATAATTATTTCGATAATTTTTGAATTTTTTTTATTTTCCGGCGACTCCTGCCGCCGACTACTTCATCGCCGGCCCGTCAACCCCGATCTGCATTTTAAAGTAACCAATCGACCCTACTCGATCCACCCCAACTCATCAACTCGGCGACTCTTTACTATTGTTAATATTATTTTTATTTTAATTGCTACAAAAAAGAAATTTTGTGTAGAAATCTTTTTTATGGCGCACCTTGTCATCAAGCCAATTTTCGATGTTCTTCATCGTTCAAGATCCAATTCCATAGTTGTTTACACGTTGAAAGCTGAGATCCGGAAGTGTATTTTGGAAGCAACTAGACAAAATTTTATCTATCAATTGAGAAAGAAAAAAAAGGTAAGAAGTTTTGACATGTGAGTGGTGATTCGTTTGCCCTTATGCGAGGCAAGCCCTACAATTTTCTTGTATTTAAAACTTTTTTAGAGTGTGGAATTTATTCTCAATATTGCTTTCAAGAAAATTTACATATCATTTGCAAGTTTTGTGCAAGCTTGTGTTCTTGACTGATTGTAGTGAGCTCCACAATACGATAGCCAACTGTTTGACCTCACAACCTACTAAACTCTTGAGTGAGCTTGTGTGCCACTAAAATAGCTATTCTGTAGTGTGAATGAGCTACATTTAAATTAAATTTGAGATTATTTCTAGTTTCTAACCTATGTTGGCTCATTGATTGCATTAATTCATTTTTTCAAGATATTTGACATTCTAATGTCTGTTGCATATTTACTAAAATTTTAGCAAACTTAGAGGCAACATGGCTAATATCCAGGATCTGAATGAGAATGGGATGAATCATTGAGTTGAGAGTTAGGAGGCATCCATAGCTGTGATGCAAGATCAACTTAAGCAACTTTTAGAAACAATGAATAGTCGGAATGACCAACAATCACCACAACCTGATCCTCCCGCACATGAAAATAGACAGGCCGCGATATGATCTCGACACCAACTAAAAATGAATATCCTTATGAGATTATGCATGACCCAAATTATTGGAGAGGTAGGGTTTATAGGGAAGATGATTTTGAAGATGACTTAGATGATTTGTATCCACGGAGAGGACAATGAGGTTTAGGAAAAACTGAGAGCAAATTCATGCACAAGATTAGGTACACATGAAAAAGAACAAGGTGAAAAAGATTTGTTAGGTAGAATCCAAGTAGAAGATCTTACGTATGACGATACCGACAATCTTGATAAGTTCTTTGGCAGGATGACCCAACTTGAAGAATTTTTCGAGTAGCATGACCTTGATGACTACCAACGAGTCATCTTTGTTTTCATGAAATTGGTTAGCCTTGCAAAAATATTTTGAAACTATTAACTTCAAAAAGAGATGAGGAGTGGATGCAGGAGAGTCACGTGGGTAAAAATGAGTGAGGTATTGCGTGATAAGTATTGCCCGTGCTATCATCACAAACAATTACACAATTTCTCACTTTGAGACAAGTTCT